>OU892284.1:34304915-35756288 GCA_917834065.1 Ceutorhynchus assimilis
CATTTCATTTATCTATTCGTACCTATTTTATCAACTTCCGAGAAACAGAAAATAAAATAAATATATTTGACTAAATCTAATGCCCGTATTACATCTGTGTATTTTTCCGTGTATTTATTCATGTAGTTCAGGGTGACAACCGAAAAAATTCGAACGTAACAGAAATCAACATTATGAAAAACAAAATAATGTTGGCACCCTGAACTACATGTATAAATACACGAAAAAATACACAGATGTAATACGGGCATTAAAGTAGTAGATTTAAATGAAAAACTGACAAGAATGACAGGAGTGAAAGTTACCCAGCGGCAGAGTTGGTTAAGAAAGAGTGCACACTGGGTAGCACCCCGGATATTTTCGAACTAGCGTGAAAGTCAACCGGAGTTTATACCAATTCACTTTCGAACGGCTGGAGTGCACTCTGTGTGACGCCCAGACTGATTTCGCACTCCTAGGTAATTATCAGAAACTTTGCAATTAAGTTAGTTACAAGTATACAGGGTGTATCACAAAAGTGTGGCGAAGCAAATTTATACTTTTTTAAATGGAACACTCCGTATATTATTGACCAATCGGATTAGCCTTTCAAACCTGATTCTAAATATACTAGGTTTTTAAGGTTTATTCCTCATAGTCCAGCCTCTGAATTTCCCATTTATATTTTGCTGGTGGTCTCTATACTTCACCTTTTTCAATAAAAATGAATTATTTCGCCCCTTTTTTTTCTCCCGGACTATTAGGAATAAACCTAGTTTATTTGGAATCAGGCTTAAAAAGCTAATCCAATGGGTCAATAATAAATTGGGGTGTTCCATTTAAAAAAGTTCAACTTTGTTTTGCCACACTTTTGTGACTGTACATACCTGTAACTAACTCCATTGAAAACTTTCTGATATCACCTATAACTTTCACATTTGACATTTCTAGGTATCTCTTCAAACAGGTGAGATAGGCGTGGGTGCAAAATATAGACAATGACCCGGTACATACAGGAGGGAAACTTACAATAGATTTTCTATGAAATTAATAGAAGAAGAGCGATGTAATGTTGAAACATCCTTGTATAATGCAGTGTTTCAAATCAGAATGAAAATACTATACCGCTGCCGATATTTTTTTGCGCGTAGATAGACTATTATTGCCCATACATTAATCATTATTATACAAGCAAAAAAATGAAAAGACAATTAATAATTTTAGGTCTTTTATCTTTTGAAACATTTTTTTGCGGTTTCGATGTGGAGCTCACGGGCCCCTTTCGGGGCCGGGCCTGTGTGCTTCGCACACATGGCACACCGGTAGATACGCCACTGGACCTGTGAAGCAGCAAAAGCAAACAAAAACAAAAATTAATTAATTCCCTATGAAAAATATTTCAAATTTTCAACGGATAAACAATATTCAAAAACTAATATGTATATATTTACTGTTGGGTATGTTCAACATTCACTAAATCAGTACATCAAATGAATTATTTTATAAAATTATTCAGGCATTTTGTTACGGATAATAAAACAATTTTTATTAAACTACTAAATATGTTTTGGGAAATAAATAAACTTTATTTGAATAAAAATTTTCGGGATTAGAGTGAAATTTTTATGGGAAATGCTATTTAAGTCCCGTTAGCTTTTAAGTTTGGAGTTTCCATTTTTTTCTCTGGATCTGTTGAGATTGTTCAGCACTCTATTATATTTTGCATGTCGAAGCTTTTCGAATTATTTTCAACAAAAGACCTTACTCAACCCTACCCAAATTCCTCTCATACTAAAATTCAATGATTTTATTCGAATTAATAATTTCCATAAAATAAAAGTACCGTAAAAAAACAACTTGCTTATTAATTAAAATATAAATCTGAAAACTGCTTTCAACTTCTCTAACGAAATGCAACAACTCCGACTTTGACAGAAATAACTTTTGTAATTTCCGTTTTCGAGTTTCGGTCGTTAGAGAACCAAATAACTTTCCCCAAGCTGCGTTTCCGGAGTTTGCAAAACTACAACTTATATACCGTCCTTATAGGAGCGATTTTTTTTACTTAGGGCAGTCCTTTTGTACGATTGTGCGAAATGCAAATTTATTATAACGATTCCTTTGTTGTCGAGGGTCCCCGAATTCGGAAAAGTCTGAAAAGAGGCTTGTTTATGATTCAAGTCGTTGTTGTTAGAGTTTTTACGGAAGTGCGAAATTTTATTTTGTTGTTTGAAACAACTTTTATTGTTAGGTACCGTCGCTACCTGTGTGTAACGGCTAAGTAAAGGAGACTTAGTTTTAGAATTAATAAAGGCCAGAAATTAATGCGGTAGCGTGCCACCAGGGATTTGACTGAAATCCCACAGAAAACTAGGACTTGATTCTTATCGGCAAAGTGCCTTTATTAATCCGGGCTCTTGCTACCAAGCTGTGCGTATGGACGTGTAACCCTGCAGAGAGGAATTTGTCTGTCTTGGCTGGTTAAATAAAAGAGGAAATCAGTACCTCGATTGTAAAATGTATATATTTACAGTTAGTTAGATATTGAACACTTAAAAGAAATTGCCGTTGGGCATTGACTAGGCTAGAAATTTAAATATAAATTTAAGAAAGAAACAAAATAGAAAACAATTAGTATAGAGTATAATAAGAAAAATGGTAAAGTTAAAATAGGAATCAATTGCTTAAAGAAAACGAACTGGTCAGGATAATTGAAAAGTAATTACAGAGTTATTTCGGGAAATTTAACATTATATACAGAATATCTTAAAGCTATATAGGGGAATATCCTCGACTAGTAGACGGGGTACAGGGTAGAACAAAACAGCCTATTATTGATATCATGTTTGATTAGTCAGGGGAAATCAGAGACTAGTTCTAGACGGAGAATGCGGTGTATGATAAAGAATAAATAGTCAATACTATTGACGGGTTCAAGAAATATAAATTTGAAGAAAACAGTAAGAAAAGAGAAAATACAAGTTGAAAGAAACTGAAACCTACCTAGGTATGTATGATGTGAGGAACTTTAGCGTTTCTTTGCACCAGAATTTGTCACAGGACTGAACGATTTTTGTGGCGGCTCGGGCCTCTTTTATAGCGCTAAATTACGTGATGTGTATAGGCTTATCAGTTGAAAAATAATATATTTTTTCTTAGGAATTTTGCGACTTGGCGATAAAATAATCGTTTAATTTCTTTTGGCGACTAAATAACCTTTGACTGGTCAAACTATATCATGTGCGAGAATGATGAAATCTTTTTGGTTGAAATAATTAATTACTCAGGGATATCAGGCAATATCCAATTTTTCCGTTCTTAGGGCTGTTTAAAAAGGGTGTTTTAGGCTGGTTTGTAACATTATTTGTTTCGCCTTATCAGTAAAATCCTCTATAATTTTTCTACAATCTTATCATTAAGGGATAAACGCATACCTTCCTCAGAATCAGAATCAGAACGTTTATTTACAATATTTACATTATATCTTATAGCTACTTTATCCTAATTATTAGAATAATATGGAGTGGTAGCGGCGTCCAGGCGATTGTGACACTTTGCTGAGGCTATTTGGCCCCTTATAGCCCCTTGTGGTCATTTTTCAGTTTCAACTTCCAATATTGGTCCAGTCTAGTCATTGTACTGTGTGTCATTCCGTATTTGCCGTGCGTTGTGAAGGGAAAAGTCGCTAAAAACCCTTCTTCTCGTTTCTTTTGTGTTTAGTCAGTTGGCCCCTATCAGGTTAGCAGAATTATACACGGATGTCAGGATAGTTATCCAGTTTTTAGTTTTAGCTTTATGCTGTTTTTATCCGTGATTTGTTCCTCTACACTGATCAGGGGCCTCATTCTGTAAAGAACGAACCGTTCGATTCGGTAAAATTTCTTCGATTGTGACGACATTTTCGGCATTTTCGGAATAGGTTCCACGCTAGCAAACCGAAAATGACGTCACAATCGAAGAAATTCTACCGAATCGAACGCTTCGTTCTTTACAGAATAAGGCCCCAGGGCGGTTAATAGTAAATGGGTAGTCTGTGGTGGATTGGCCGGTGCGTTACGGGGTGGTATGGGTCGTGTTTAAGGGTTGTGAGGTCTCTGGTGAGGGTTGGTCCATGTAGAGTTTTTCTGAAAAGCTTCAGCGAAACTTCGTTGAAGTATTCCAGAATTGTGTCAATCTTTGCTAGTCTGTGCACTTCCACTGTCCGGGTGTACCTGGGCAGTGAAAGGGCGGTTTTAAGTATTTTGTTTTGGTAGCGTTGCAGTATTTGTTTCTGTGTATTGCTGATGTAGCTCCATGCTGGTGCGGCGTACAGCAAGGAGGGTCTGATGATTGTCTTGTAAATGTGTAGTCTGCTTTGTGGGCTGAGGAAGGAATTCGATTTCATAATGGGGGCGAATAGTCGCCCGGCCCTATTCGCCTTCCGTATCGTGTTTTTTACCTGAGAGAGGCCTCTGAGGGTTTTGTCAAGGACCACCCCCAGGTATTTAACTGTTGTTTTCGGTGTGATGACGACATTATTTAGTGTGAGTGGAGGTTCCATGATGTTGTTAGTCCGTTTCCTGGTTATTGTCAGTAGTAGGGTGTGATTAAGTCCAAGTGGTGAACCAGCGCTTTCCTTGCATCTTCTGCAAAGAAGGCGCTGGTGTATAGTGCCGTGTCGTCTGCATACATCATTATGCTGGTGTTTCTAGTCTTTGGTATGTCTGCTATGTACAAGTTGAAGAGAGTCGGTGAAAGTACGGTGCCCTGTGGGACACCGGCTTTTATGGGTCTTGATCTGGATAGTGCGTGTTCTGTCTTGATTCTAAAGTTTCTGTCGCTTAGGTATGACGCAATTAGTGCTGTGTAGTGTAGTGGAAAAGTATGTTTTGCTAGTAGCTTGTAGATTAGTCTTTTGTGCCATACCTTGTCGAATGCCTTTTCGATGTCTAGCAGTAGCAGAAAGGTGCTTTCATGGTTGTTGAAAGCTATTGAAATGTCTTGTGCAACTTTCGCTACTGCTAGGGTAATGTTGTGGTTGCGTCGGAATTGTTCTGGTGGTAGGCAATGTAGTTTGTCGATTGTTTGTATTATTCTGTGGAGTATGAGTCTTTCGGCGACTTTGCCTAGCGAGGCGAGTAGCGATATTGGTCGGTATGATTGAGGCAGTGTGTGGTCTTTTCCGGGTTTGGGGAAAACTATTATGTCAGCTTGTTTCCACGGTCTTGGAAAGTGTTGCAGGGTTATAGTTGCATTAATTATCTGGAGAAGCTGCATAATAGTTTTCCTCGGTAGGTTTTTGATTAACGTGTTGCCAATCGTGTCTGGTCCTGGTCTTTTGTTGTTTTGTAGATTTTTAATTGTTTTCGTCAGTTCAGTGGGCGTTACCAGGATCCTTTGCAGAACGGTGGGCGGGATTGGGTATTTCTGCATGACAAAGATGTCCGTTGTGTTTGTAATGTGAATTTGTGTGTTGGTCGTATTGGGTGCTTCGTCGAATATTGTGCCAAAGTGCTCTGCCAATATCTCGGCTTTGTCATTTTCCTTGTGGTAGCTGACGCCGTTCGCAACTATTTAGTTCAGTTTGTTGTGCTGCCGGTCTTCTCAGGTTTTTGGCCAGCTTCCACAAGGAGCTGTCCTAGAGATGAGACATGCTTCATCCAGGTTCTGTTTCTGTGAATCCGTATGTCTCTCTCTATTTCCTTTTTCATAGTTTTGAGTATTTCTTTGTCTAGCGCCTTTGCCATGCTCTTTTTACCCTGTTCCTTTCTTTGATTAGTTCTACAATGGTTCCTGGGATGTTGTCGATTCTGTCATTTATTGTTATTTTTGTTGCAAGCTGGTTTCTTATTGTCTGGATATTGTTAGTAAGGGTTGCGACTTGTTTTTCTAATTCTTGAATGGTGGAGATGGCGGTTGGTATCGCGGTGAGGTTGTTTAGTCTTTCTTTGTAGCGTTGCCAGTTGAAGTTTTTGTACGAAAATACCTTCCGAAGTTCATGCGCCGGAGGGTGGTTTTTCCGGTGCAAGAAAATCGGTCGGTGGTCAGGACCTAGTATGTCTTTAGTCTTGATGTCAATGTTTGTGAGGCCCCTGGACAGGGCGATATCCAGTGTCGATGGGTGTCTCCCTGAGCTGGGGAAGTGAGTGTAGTTGTTGGGGTGGTGTAAGAGTGTGTTTGGGTTGTTATTCAGGTAGTTGTTGAGGACGTTGCCTGCCCTATTAATATCGTTATTTAGCCAAGAAATGTGTTTGGCATTAAAAGGTCTCCAATCAGTAGGCCCCTCCCATTTCTTGGAAAGAAGACCCTTATGTCATTCACAGATCTTATGACTCCTGGAGGGGCGAGCCCCCCGAGATCCACAGATTGTTTTCGATTTCGAGTGTAACATGTTCAATATTTGTTCTTAGATTTGGGTGCCTTTAGTATTGGACGGATTTGGTATAAGGCAGGCAACGCCCCCCCCCCCCCTATTGTTGGGTCTGTCCTGTCTTTCGATTTTATAGTTTTTATGTTTGAGAATATCGGTTGCTTGTAGTTTAATTTCGTTAAGGAATACTAGTTTGGCACTGTAATGGTTGATGGTTTGATAGAGGTCTTCTCGTTTTGACCCCATTACAGTTAAGTATTAACCACATTAAAAGTTGAAACTGTGTATTTCCTGGCTGAAAAATTGCATGGTTGTTTGCATAATTAATGTTTTATCACCGTTGCAGTTTTTCAAGAGTTCAACATACCTATTTAGGGCTTTTAACAGCTCAGCGATATTAACTAGTGAGTTAAGTTCATTCATTGTGTCTGTTAATTTGAAGAAATCGGCCTGGTTGCCACTTACCACTCCGTTTACATTTGGTTGTTTTATGTTAATGGTTTGCCTAGATCGCCGCTCCGGGAAATCTTGATTATACCCCTCAAGCGACGGCCGAGGTATCAGACCATGGAGGCGGTGCAGTTTGTGTTTGTGCGCTTGGCCCTGCCCTCGATTGCCAAGTTGGAGTTTTCGGAGGAGGCGCTGGGACAAACTTCTTCCTAGGTTCTAATGGCCTGATCTGTTTAGGTAAATAGGGCAGTTTTCGTCTATGGTGCGGTGAGCACCCCCGCAGTTGGCACATTGGTTTTTAGTGCTGGTGCAAGCGGTAATTTCTGATTTAGAAATTTCAGGGTATATAGGAGTCTAGAATTACTAGGTACATCGCTTCATACTTAGTTTTTATTCGAAAAACGTTTTTGGGCTTGATCTGGTAGCGGTCTTTTAGGTCTTCAGTAAGCTCGGGGATGCTTATATCTAGCCCCCTTAGTACAAAGGCGTGTCCCCTGGTGGCCTTTTCGGCGTAGGTGTGATGCTCCATTTGCTCTGCTTCGAAGTCTCGAAGCAGCGTTTGCCAGTCGTAAATTAATTCACAATAAATAATTGTTGAGTTCCTGGCATACCTTATGGTGTATTTGGTTATGCCAAGTTTTAGGAACAATTCATTCAATGCCTTGTGGTTGTCAAATTTTCCTTTCACCACTATTGGGGGTGGCTTTTCAGGTTTTGGTACTGCGAGGGTGTTTGATTTGCTAGAGGCTGCTTGGCGGGCTTTCTTGGCGATTTGCTCTTTATGGGTTGTAGAGCTTTCGATTGAGGTGACGCTTGCATCATCGTTGCCGTCCGTGTCGTCTGTGTTTAAATCCTCGAACCTGTTGCTTATGGGGATCGGAACTCCAAAGTCCAATTGGCGAATTTTTACTATTTTGTTGAAGCCTAGGGTTTTCATTGGGACATTGAATCCGTCATCTCTAAGTTGGCATTGCTACAGCTCGGTGTGGGTTCCGGTATAATGACTGGTAGCTGTTCAGGAGTTTTTATTTTCGGTGTTGTTGTTTTGGTAGTAGTCGCATTCTTTGTTATTTTTTTATTTTGCAGGTTTTGTGTTGTAGCGCTTTTTGCTGCTGCCGTGTTTGTGGAATGTGTTTGGGCGATACGGTGTTTGGCTTCTGGCGTTTTTTGCGCTCGTATAATTTATGCGTGTTTTTTAAGTGTTCTATTGCACTGTTTAAGGACATGATATCGTAAGATAAATTGGTACTTGCCGAGCTTGGGGACAATGCCCCTAATTCAATTGCCAATGCATCACACTCTGTACACTTTCCGTAGAATATAGCTAGTTTCGTTTTCACTTGTTTTATCTTGGTTCGATTCGAAAGCAGTAGGAAAGTCCAGTCCCGCGACGCTGGTCTCTGCCCGACCGACGGTCGAATAGAGAGTGCATACCTTCCTACTCCTACCTCTAATATTTCTGAAGAAACTTTTTTTTTTGGAAGTCCCTATACAAACATAATAAATCATTGTGTAATTGAAAGCTAACAAATCATGATACACGTATCAGAGTTATTATTTAAAAATTTTGATTTATGTGGGTATAGGTGCCTATAGCACCACCGTCAATAGGAGTTACGAAACTTTGTTGATAAGACTTGTTGCGAAACTTTAACAGGCGAAGAGGAAAAGTTTGCGAAACATTGTATCAGAGTTATTGGAAATAGAGCATATTAAAGTTTGCTAAAGTTTTAACAAAATGTACTTGATACTAACATAATATTTTATTTTTCATTTAATACTTATAGTGGTTGGAAAAATAGACTTCCCAATTCCTAAATCTGTATTTTACATTAGTGTATGCGACAAACTTGCACTGATGCCTTATTTATTATTTAAGTGTGGTGCAGCAAAAAGCTTCCTCAAATCCCGATTAAATATTAAAAGAACTGGCTAAGCTCAAGGATTCTGCATATTTAATTAAGCACAATTTACAAAAATTTACGCTTGCTTAACTTAGTTCATAATAGAAAACTACATAATTGTCATTTGTTATGGATCTTTTCATTAAAATAGATCGAAAGAATAATGGAAGATAAAACTAAGTCAATAACACCGAAGAAGAAAGAAAATATGAATGATTGCAAACTTAAGAAGAAGAAAGAAGAGAGTTATATAGCACTTTGTTAGAGTTTGAGAGATAAATCAATTAATCAATTTGCTAGCTAGCTAGGAAACTGAGAATATAAAGAATGAATTTTAGCATCAACCATGCTATTAAATCTGGTTCTATAAAATGTTTCCAATACCTATTTAATTTTTCCTTCTAGAAGCGTCGATATATTCGATAATACTTAAATACAGTTTAAAGTTCAACATTCAATTTCCTCAATGGACAAAAAAATCTATTCTACCCCATAGACGAAAAGCGAAATAAAAGGGAGGTGAAAATAGCTCATGAAATATTTCACGCTCATTTTACCCCGAGGAAAGCAGAATTGCCATTTTTATTTTTGTCGCCTTTAAAGGGTTATATTTAATGGAATACTGGTACCTACCTGTGTCAAGTCGATTTTCGAGGGCAAACATTGAACAATCCCATCAAGGTATTTTTGAATGTGTGAAACGAATATTCGGTTTCATTAATAATAATGTTCTTTATAAATGCATAATTCTAATCAAATATTTGATCTACAAAAATAAAAATGAAACATTCTACTGTGCTGGAAATAATAATATATTTCATTCATTCATAATGTGTTTAGTATCATTACATTGAAGGTTTTTACTCAATTGCAGTATTATACCTAATACAAAGTGCATTTTTCTTTTAGGTAACATATTTAATATTTAGATCTTTCCTAATTTTTAAATGCTACACTTATGCTGTACTTATATTTCCATTTCAAGTTTCTCTATTAACTAAACAACAATATTTATCACTGAATACATTTCAAGACGACATAACTGATAGGTAGGAATAGGCAAGTTTGAACCTCTGAAACAAAATGATAAATTTAATATATTTTGAGACCCATATAAGTGATAATGCATATGAAAAATTCAATATGTTTTGCGACTTTTACAAGTGATTATACATAACTTCCTCAACAACGATCTATATATTATATTATTTCAAGATTCACTAATTTAACACAGAATCGATCCCTTAAAGGAGAACGAAAGATCTTACCGATAATGCTGCGTCAATTGTCAAGGGTCCAAAAGGACCGATATGGACCGATAGGGGCTTCTGTGTTCTCATCAATAAAATAAATAGCAACTGATTGGTCCGTTTGTCTTGTTCGTACCAGTTGCTTTCATATACAGCCATTCCTAAGTTTGTACTCTGAAATATTGGATTTGTATTTGTCTTGATATATTTTTCATGTTAATGTTATAGTTTAGTATTTACCTGTAATTGAATTTCGTTGGCGTTATAAGAGAGTATAAACCAACCAAATGCAAGGATGCCAATATAGATACTGTTGAAAAAAACTTTCTTGCCCTAAAACATGAAATAATAATGAATTTATTTAAACCCTCTAATTTTCTGTTGGCTAGTTTATAAACTAGCTGGGTAATTATTTATGAACTCACAAACTTTGGTTATAATGATTGACTAGAGAATTTGTAAACCAGATGTTGGTCCTCAATAATTTATATTATTGATTAATGGGTTCGTTGCAACTTCGCTGAAGAAAATTTAGAATTCAATTCATGTCAATTGAGTCAGTTGAATATTCAGGGCATCAATTTGCTGCTCTAGCGCCATTCATGATATTCGATTGGAGTAAAATGAGTGTCAGATGCAAAAAGTTATGAAATAATAATTGTACAATATTTATTTGACTCCCCTATGAGATACCAACTGAATATTCCTTGAAACTGAGAATTCAAATCGATTACTTACACTTATCACTTGTAAAAGTATTGATGCTAACATTGCTGAGAAAATTGCGTATTCGATAAAAATGTTCACACGTAATGCTTTATTCAGTTTGGAAGTTTGACTGAAACATAGAGAAAACCATGAGAGTGGAATAAATAAAACTTTTATTCAATTTTTACAATACCTACCTAATAATATTCTGATGATCTCTAATAAGCTTTTTCAAATTCAAATAAGCATCTTCCTTGGATAGTTTTTCATCTGTAGTATAATCCCTAGTAAAATTCCAAATATTATGTTGCAGTATTTTAATTTCTGCAGTGATTTGGGTCATCATCGTTACAGGCATTGTTTGTAGCCAACTATAGCATAAATTTGAGTACAATACAATATAAAATTGATATCCCAGTACTAGTTTGTAATGTTCTCCGTGAGAAAAGGGATACCAGAAGGGTAATTGCAAGGGCATATTTTCCAAGCTGTCGTGGGTTCGTACGTACTCTAGATCTTCGAAGACAGCTAAGAAAAATCGTCATATTAAATGAATAGTTTTTATATACTTACATATAAACGGAGCTGTCAATATTTGAAGTAAATTACTTGAAACTTTAACTATTTTACTTTAATTACTTTTTTTGTTATGTACTTGTACTTCCAATATCTATTTTAAAATACTTGGATTTTTACTTGATCATGTCAGGTGTCAGGGACGCTATTAGGTTACCCGAGGGCTAGGGGCATCCTATTTTTTACCCCTTTTCCCTCTTCAATACACAAGAAAAAGTATGATGGAAAGCAAGGAAATGGAAAATTCGTTTACGGAACAGAGGAGGGATACCTCAGTTCCGGTCGATGTGAGTGGTGAGAAAGCGGGCCCCCCTCGACCGTTATCCAATGACAGCACGGCACCTTCAGCAGGGGACCAGGCTGGAGTGCTAATTGGAGCTACTGGAACGAACACAGGGCTATTGCCAGAGGATGCAGATGACACACCAAGGAAACAAGGCGAACGTAGATTCTCTACTACGACCATAGACCTAACATAGGACGAACATACGAATGCCTCTATAGAAACGAATACAAAGAGACTACCTACCTGGCTGAAACTCTCAAAAAACCAGAGAAGCAACTCTGTTAGCTTTGATGGAATAAACAAAAGGAAACGCGCGGAAGACTCCAGTCCAGGGGAGAAAGAAGGGACATATAAAAGGAAGGAAAACCCGGAATGCTTCGTCCTCAGGGAAGCACTCCAGATGGTCTATTACTTAAGCTCTGAGCTCGACCAACACATGGAACAAAATACGCAGCGGGCTATAAAAGAGATTGCAGCTAAACTCGCAAGACCAGCAACCACACTGAAATGCACTAAAATCACAGAGTGGCTCGAGGGAAAAAGCTATGAATACGCGGAAAAAATGACGTATACTAGACAAGCCCTCATAAACTCGAAAGGCAAACTACCGAACAGATACCAGCAGCTCGCAGGACCTGTGATGCGGAGACCCCAGCCGCTGAAAAAAACGTACCAACGGGGAACCAACTTCTATGCCCAAAGTGCAAAGCAAAGTTCGCTTGGCACAACACGAATGTCGACACTCTTGACTCACTGGAGGAAATTAAATCCTACGACGACTGGCTAGGCATCAGCAACAAAAAATGGGATGAAAAAACTCAACAGTAAAAGTAGTCCTTGTAGAACCATCAGATAAGAGTATGGAGAACAGCATCCAACACATGTTCAAGAATAGATACCCGGAACTCACTGAGACAGATAAAAACTTCGCCGTACTAGAGTAAAGCTGAAGATGGAAACTCAGCCACGAAATTTCAACCCCGCAAAAAATCGTAAAAATAATGGGGACAAGGACAATGATTTATGGGACAGATTGATAGAACTCAGACGAGAGACAAATGACGATGAGTGGATCACCATGCACCACACCACATTGAGAGGTGCAGCAACGAAAATCTGAGAAAAATGGTGGAGTCCATATTCCACGGCGGAAAAA
Source organism: Ceutorhynchus assimilis (assembly GCA_917834065.1). Taxonomy (NCBI): domain Eukaryota; kingdom Metazoa; phylum Arthropoda; class Insecta; order Coleoptera; family Curculionidae; genus Ceutorhynchus; species Ceutorhynchus assimilis. The sequence goes on from OU892284.1 coordinate 34,317,574, forward strand.
CACATGTGACTATTTTCATCAACAGAAAGCAGCCCACAAACACACAGAGGAACCACCAAAGCCCCCCGACGCTAATAATACGCCAGGAGGGTAAAAGTTACGAGGAAATAGTCAGAACGATGAAAGAAAACCTCAAAGGCAACGCAGCTGCTCGCACCATCAGATCAATCAGAATGACTAGAAATAAAAACGTTCTTATCACTATGGACAAAGACCCCTCGGCCGTATACGCACTAAAAAAGGCAATTGAGAATACATCAGACGACATAAAGGTCCGCACAAGTAATAGAAACATGGAGACTATACACATGAGGCCTAGACTTCACTGCCACTAAGGAAGAGGTAAGAGAGGACATCGAAGAGCTCTTGGGTAAGCTCATCGAGGACGAACTCCAAATAAGCAATTTGAGGTCGAACGCCAGAAACACACAGGTTATAACAGTGACCTTAGACGTACAAAAAGCGGAAGAATTGCTCAAACACAAGTATATTCGTGTAGGGCTAACGAGAATCACCGTTCCTCGGTGCGAGAAATGCTGGGCATATAACCACACCACAAGCAAATGTAACGGCCCCGAAAAAAAAAGAACAAGTGTTTCAGGTGCGGTAAAGAAGGCCACATGGCCAAGATATGTAAAGAAACCGAGATAACATGCCTTGTCTGCCAGGTAGCTAGACACAAAACTGGATCTGCAGGATGCCCTGCATTCCGACGCGCCCTATCCGTGTCAAGAAAAGAACCCTGTTACGACCAGGTAAAAGTATCGGAGGTAGAGAGACACGGCAACACAGAATCCCAGTAGTCTATACAATGCCAACTACCCTGCCAGTCATCCAAATCAACCTAAAGCGCTGCCATGCTGCCCACGACCTTCTAGACGCAACAGCAATGTAACTAGATATAGATATCCTGGCTATCGCTGAACCCAACCGCAGTAAAGCGGCAAACAACGAATGGCACACCGACTCAGCAGCAGATGCAGTCCTTAAGGTTACTAGGCGTGATATACCCTACCTCAACAAGGGTGCAGGCGGAGGCTTCGCTTACATCAAGCTAAAAGACTGCACTATATACAGCTGTTAATTCTCCCCAAATGCGAGCACGGAGGACTCCGTGGTCGACCTCACAAGCACTAGGGAAAGAATAGGTTTTAAAATTAAAAAATGGGAAGTTCTCAGCCACGAGACCCTAAGCGACCAAAAATACGTCTATTCTGAAATTGACCACTCCGCCCAGCACCAGGATAAAACCCTGGATCTGGAACACCAAGAAACTCGACCAGGAGAAACTGGATGCGTCCATCGTCAAGGCTGCGAATTTCTCACCCCCAGTGGACACAAATTAATTAAACCAGTTCCTTCACGTCTTCTGTGACGCGTCAATGCCCCGCCGCTCCAATAACAACATCAGATGCCCTGCCTACTAGTGGTCACAAGAAATCGGGGAACTAAGAAGGGCATGCCTAGAAGCAAGAAGAAGGATGACAAGAAACCGCAGAAGGAGTAACAGCGACCTATACGAGGCTGATAGGCGAATATATTCCAAGCAAAAAAAAAGAGCTGAGCTTGGCCATTAACAGCGCGAAGAGAAACTGCTGGAATGCGCTATGCGAAGAGCTAAATGAGAACTGCTGGGGCGACGGCTACAAGATTGCTACCAGAAGGCTCAAGATGAGGCCCGCAAGTTGGGAGTTAACCATCGATCAAGCTAAGCAAACAGCAAAAGAATTGTGTCCGGCGCGCCTGGAGACAAAATGGAACCACATCGTGCAACACGACATCCCAGACCTCACGGCAGTCAATGCTAGTCAAAGACTAAAACCCCGCAGAGCTCCTGGATTGGACGGCGTGACGGCCGACATCATTAAAGCGAGCGCACCCAAATGCCCGGAGCTATTTCGCGTTGCAATGGACAGTGGGCTTAAGAGCGAAGAGATCCCCGCATCATGGAAGAAAGCCAAGTAAAGGCTCATTCCAAAGCCTAAGAAGGACGAAACTGAAACACAAAAATATAGACCCTTGTGCCTACTGGACTCCGCTGGCAAACTTCTAGAACAGATTATCCTCTCTAGGCTTACGGAAACCCTGAACTTGACAGAGAACCTCTCGGACAGACAATTTGGCTTCAGGCGCGGCAGGTCGACCACAACTGCCGTACAAAAACTCCCGGATACAGTCAAAAATGGTATTTACAAGAAATCTCATAGGCATAGAAGAATAGGCGTCGTCATAATCCTAGATATTAAGAACGCCTTCAACTCGGCCCCCTGGCACGAGATCATCAGAGAAATCACTAAGAGAGACGCCCCCATACCTTGTAAGGCAAATACAGAACTATCTTACTAATAGAAGAATAGTTATAGAAGCTAAAGATGACCTGTGGCGTGCCACAGGGATCGATCATGGGTCCCACCCTGTGGAACCTCTTATATGACGGCCTACTCAACATAGCACAACCGGAAGAGTTAACCGTCATAGGTTACGCAGATGACATCGCCTTTGTAGCACTGGCAAAAGACACAGATAAGATACGACTAAAGGTGAAAACAGCAATAACAAGAATAGAAGCATGGCTACGGAGCAACCAGCTCGAGCTGACCGCCGAAAAGACGGAAATTCTACTAGTTTCGGGCAAGAGGCACACCCCTGTATTAACCATGGACATCGGAGGCAAGGAGACCACCACGAAATCGCAAATAAAATACTTGGGGTTGTGGCTAGACTCGAAGCTAAACTTTGGTTCTTACGTTCGGAAAACGGCAACCAGGGCCAGTAATACCATGACCGCTTTGAGCAGGCTAATGCCCAATATCGGGGGACCGATGGCCAGCAAGAGAAGGTTCAAAGAAAAAGGCATCATCCATTTTTATCCAAGAGACCAAAGGCAAGATTTTTGAAGATAACAAAAACAAAGTCACAGTCTCATAATTTATTTGATTAGCTACACGTGTTTCGTTCAATAGAGCTCAATATGTGTGTTAAGGGTGTGTATTTCAAGGCCTGATGATGCTCTATTGAGCGAAACACGTGTAGCTAATCAAATAAATTATGAGACTGTGACTTTGTTTTTGTTATCTTCAAAAAAAAGAGAAGGTTCATCTGCGCGGTCGGCAGATCTATTCTGTTGTATGGCGCCCCGGTCTGGGGCTCGGCAATCAGTAAAAAGACGAACCTACTTAACTATGAAAAACTACACAGACAGGCTGCTATTCGTATTACCAGCGCCTATCGAACCACATCCACGGACGCCCTCTTTGTGATAGCCCAACTGCCACCTATCGACCTGCTGTTTGAGGAGTCTATGGCCCTATCGCAGGTTGGCGACCCCGAGAAAAACGCAACACGTAGAGCACTTAGGGAAACCCTAGTCAGGAAATGGCAGAAAAGATGGCGACATAGTACCAACGGAAGATGGACAGCGAGACTAATACCAGAGATAACAACATGGCTGGCAAGGGAACATGGCGAATCTGACTTCTACTTGACGCAACTGTTGACGGGACATGGATGCTACAGGGACTACACTCTAGGAATCAACAAATCGAATAATGGCGATTGCCTATACGGTGGGGAGAACGACACCGTCGAACGCACCTTTCTTTTCTGCAGACAGTGGAACGCACAAAGGGAAACCTACTGTGAAAGCACCGGCACAATGATCACACTTGACAATCTTATTGAAGTAATGCTGACAAGCCAACATAACTGGGGTGAGATCCGCAAGATGGACAAAGAGGGGATGAAAGAGCAACTTAGGCCAATCCGGAATATGTATAAGACAAGTAATGGCCAGCCGATTGAAGTAATGCACAAGCGGTCCCAATCGGTTTCCCACACTGTCCTAGGGCACCGGAATAACAAGGCACTATTTCGTGCGAGAACATTTTTTAATGTAGTTTTTGGGAAAATTGGAAAAAGTCAACATTGAGGCTCAATAACTTAAGAACTTTTCGAGCTATCAAACTCAATTTTACACGGATTTATAGAGAATTTATTGCTCTTCCCAATGGTACATAGTTTATTCCAATTTGCTCTAAATTTAAAAATAAGATTTCCTTTTTATTTTTATTTCTGTTCAAAATGGCAATTTGAAAATGATGTCAGGGTTATTTTCCAATAATTTGGACCCGCTTTATCGATTGGTAAAGTCAAAATTGAACAAAACTGAAAAATAAAAATAAAGAGTTTTTATAAGGGTACTTTGCACTGGTATTTTCTTGTTTCCGACTAACCCCTAAACCTTTCCATGTTAGTATGAATTCAATCCTATGTACAGTTTTTGAATGTATGCTGGAATCATGCTTCGCTTGATTTTCAGAACTGAGACTGAGATATACAAAATTTTACTCGAATCTAATAACGAAAAATATAAAAAATTACTAAGAACCAAAGCATTTTAGTACTAATAACATAAAGCTCTGATAATGAAGTAAATTGCCTGAAGAAATTCAAGTTAATTTCATGTTTACTTTATAATCAAGGTAAAATTTTAAAAAACTTGTACCTACTTGTACTTCAACTATTTTCGTAATGTACTTGTACCGGCTCTGCATATACTTACCACCTACTATAAGATAGACACCAACAAAATATGACCAAAATGTTAAAAATATATTTAGTTTATTGGCATATTGCCCGTAACTTGTATAAACCGATTTAATATATTTATTCCCATTTTTCGAAGCTTCATCTACTTTTTCAATTGCCCGGTGCAATACATCGGTCATTCGCTTTGTTCTACAAAAGGCCATTTTGATCATCAATAGAAAGACTGACATGAATATGGAAAAACATTCAATAGCTAAAACAGAATAATTATTGTTACATAAAGGAAAAATTACCAAAAGAATTTGTGTAATACCTTTGTCATTATTCACTCCTACTAGCTCATAAAATTTCAGAACCAACATTACTATGCACGAATGATAAGGAACAAAAAGAATTATAGAATAAATTTTATAAATTTTATTCCACGTTTCTGACTTGCTAGTTAATTTCAGGTCCCAAGTTCCGGATAAAATCATCAACCATTTCGTAACCTAAGCAGAAGAGGGTTTTTTTTTGGATTATGCTAAAGAAGATACTCACCTGATAAGTCATGGCTAATAAAGCTAGAGTGAGTTTAATTCAAAAAAAAAAAATCCTTTATACATACTTGTATCGTATCGTATCGTATCTCACATATATGTACCTATGTATTAAAAAAATATATTTTGTTATAAATAGTCCGGGATCCAGTTACGGAGAAAAAATTGTATGTGTTATCTGTCCTCTTATATTATTTTATTGGTGGAGGCCAGACTATAAAAATTCTTATACAACAAAACTCGAACAGGGGTGGTGTCGTGAAAGGGGCGGATCATACCCTCCCCGATCAGAGGCCAATTGAGAATTTTGGTTGGAAAAGTTTACTGTACACTATTACATAAAATTATTCTTGTAGTGAGACTTCCCAATGTATTTAATTATTAAAGAAATAAACGACATACCTAATATTTAATTGAATCTACCTTATAGTATATCTCCAGGCTCAGAGAAAAATATGCAAATCTTCTAGGGCTTATTAAAGCTGATAAATACTGGGATGCTTTTCTAAGAACTTTCCTAAAACGCTTGTAAAAATGTGCATGGAATTCTTGATCATTTAGATCTTTCCTAATTTTTTATTGCTACACTTATGCTGTACTTATATTTCCATTTCAAGTTTCTCTATCAACTAAACAATAATATTAATAGCTGAATATATTTCAAGACGACATAACTGACAGGTAGGAATAGGCAAGTTTGAACCTCTGAAACAAAATGATAAATTTAATATATTTTGCGACTCATACAAGTAATAATTCATGTGATAAATACATAAATTTTGCGACCCATACAGATGATCATACATAACTTCCTCAATAACGATCTACATATGATATTATTTCATCATTCACTTATTTAACACAGAATCAATCCCTTAAAGGAGAACGAAAGATCTTACCGATAATGCTGCATCAATTGTCAAGGGTCCGAAAGGACCGATATGGACCGATAGGGGCTTTTGTGTTCTCATCAATAAAATAAATAGGAGCTGACTAGTCCGTTTGTCTTGTTCGTACCAGTTGCTTTCATATACAGCCATTCCTAAGTTTGTACTCTGAAATATGATAGTTACATAGAGCATAAAGTAGTATATTTTTCATGTTAAGATCGTTGTTTCGGAAGCATTCTCACATAAAACAGTGTGAAAAATAGTTGTATTATCGTATCGGTATAATAATTTACCTGTAATTGAATTTCGTTAGCGTTATAAGAAAGTATAAACCAACCAAATGTAAGGATGCCAATATAGATAATGTTGAAAAAAACTTTCTTGCCCTAAAACATAAAATAATAATAAATCTATTTAGGCACTTTAATTTACTATTGGCTAATTTATAAGATTATAAACTAGCTAGGTAATGATTCAAACTTGATTGACCAGAGAATTTGATGTTGGTCCTCAATAATTCATATTATTAATTAATGGGTTTGTTGCAACTTCGCTGAAGAAGATTTAGAATTCAATTCATGTCAATTAAATATGCAGTGCATCAATTTGCTGCTCCAGCGCCATTCATAATATTCGATTCGAATAAAATGTGTGTCAGATCCAAAAAGTTATAAAACAATAATTGTACAATATGTATTTGACTTCCCTGTGGGATACGAACTGAATATTCATCGAAACTGAGAATATGCAACTCCCGATTTTAAATCGATTACTTACACTTATCACTTGTAAAAGTATTGATGCTAACATTGCTGAAAAAATTGCGTATTCGATAACAATGTTCACACGTAATGCTTTATTCAGTTTGTATGTTTGACTGAAACAGAGAAAACCATGACAGTGAAATATATAAAACTTTTATTTAATTTTTACAATAGTTGAATATGAATTGACCTACCTACCTAATAATATTCTGATGATCTCTAATAAGCTTTTTCAAATTCAAATAAGCATCTTCATTGGATAGTTTTTCATCTGTAGCATAATCCCTAGTAAAATTCCAAATATTATGTTGCAGTATTTTAATTTCTGCAGTAATTTGAGTCATTATCGTTACAGGCATTGCTTGTAGCCAACTATAGCATAAATTTGAGTACAATACAATATAAAATTGAAATCCCAGTACTAGTTTGTAATGTTCTCCGTGAGAAAAGGGATACCAGAAGATTAATTATTGCAAGGGCATATTTTCCAAGCTGTCGTGGGTTCGTACGTACCCTAGATCTTCGAAGACCGTTAAGAAAAATCATTATAACAATTAAATATTTTTTATATACTTTATCAGAGCTGTCAATATTTGAAGTGAATTACTCGAAATTCTACTTCAAGTACTCTAAATATTTTACTTTAATTACTTTTTTTGTTATGTACCTACTTGTGTAGTGTTTTCAAAGTCAGTTGAGTTGAAACAACTGGTGGCTGATTGTTAATTGAATACTTTCATAAGAAATGCACTGCCACTGGTCAGCCACCAGTTGCAATTTATTTTTACCTTGTTCCAATTGAGACTATACTTCCAATATCTATTCTAGAAAAACTTGGATTTTTACTTGACGTATTTTGAGTACCTACTTATAATAAATAGGTTTCTTGATTTTATGTAAATAATAATTTTTGCAATTTTTTTTTTACAGTCGATAGCTATCTTATCAAATATCAAAATATGACAAACATTTTCAAAACTTAAATTAGTACAGGCAATTTGATTATATTTAAGCACCTACATTTAATCAAATCAAATCAAAAAATGCATAAATACATAACATTTTTATGTATTTATTTATAAAAATGTCGCAATTTACAAATAAGAAATAAATCTCGAAATACTCATATATACAATCACAAAGTACCTAAAACTAAATATCGTCAATTTCACCAAGTCTAGAACGATCCAAATCAAATCAATTAAGGCTAAAAGATTTGAAGTTATATGAAAGACAATATTTAAAACATAAAATCCAAGATTAAAATACAGAACATACAAGTACAATAAAAACATGTGCATATACAGAATAGGAAAAAAGTAAAATATATCATGAGTATAAGTCGCACAAAAATTAATAACATAAAACATCTTATAAGCAAAATTATCATTAAAAACTCCTCAACACTATAATATCCCTTTGACAGTAGAAGCGATTTAACATCTTTCTTAAAGTTTATTGTGTTAACTGTGACAGTTTGTTGAAACAGACTTAGGAAGTGTGTTTGTCTAGTAGTGCTCGAATTTTCTTTATGCTTTATTTATAGAGAATTTAATGCTCCAGTGCTGTGAATTCTCCCGTACGAGCAGCAACGCATTTGGGTATCCAAACTAACACTTCCGTTTTTTCTTCTTTTTGTGTCACCTGTGTGGGCAGAAACTCCTACTTTGGTAAGAAACAAAAATTCCTTTGAAAAATAAAATAAATCAAGAACAACTTGAATAAGGGGGAGGCGGCTCCCCCCAAGTCAATTTAAATAATTTAAATAGGAAAGAAATCAAAACCATTTTGGGTATCAGGGAAAAAAACAAAATCGTTAATTGCTCTATTTCTACAAATAATAGTATGGAATTTGAAGGTCAAGGTCAAGAGCCTATTAATTTTATTTTGGAATCTAACAATCAAAACACAAACTCAGTTAATTAAAAAAAAAAAAAGATTATACGAAGAATATGATTCCTCGCCATATGTAGTTGTTGTTGAATCAAACAATGAAAATATAGGAAAATTTTCTGATATAAAAATTGCTAAAGAAATTTTTGAGTTAAATTTAAATTCTGTGTATAAAGCTAAAAGTCAGGGTAGAAATAAAATTTCGATAGAATTTTCAGATTTCAATGCTGCGAACAAATTTTTAAATGATCAAAGACTGATAAGTAAAGGCCTACAACTAAAGATCCCTTTCAATTACACCTCCTGCAAGGGTGTTGTACGACAAATAGACTCAGACATTGATATTAATTCCCTAAAAAGGGGATTCAAATCCCAAATCAAAATCATTGATATAATTAGACTAAACAAAAGAACCCTAAACAAAGATTACAATTCCAGAGACCCTGATAGCAAAAAGTATGTCTACATGGCAACAAATTCAGTAATTCTTGTATTCGATGGAACGACCATGCCACGAGAGATCACCTTTTATGACTTACCCAGGCCTGTAGTTCCTTACATACCCCCAGTTACCCGATGTTACTCATGTTTACTCTTTGGTCACACAAAAAACAATTGCAAAGGGAAAAAAAAATGCTTCGATTGTGGAGAAACTACGCATGAAAACTATATAGATGAAAATTGAGAATCAAAAATATACTGTACTAAAAAATGCTACCATTGTAAAAGCCTGGACCATATAAGCATATCAAAGAATTGTCCAGAGTTTGTGCGGCGGAAAGGCATTAAAAATCTAATGGTATATATAGGATAACATTTCATATTATGATGCGCAAAAGATGTGCCCAAAAATATTTTCTTCCAATGGAGAAGCACCACAATATACCTACACTCCAAATGATTTTCCAAACATCCCAACAAAAAAATTTAAAGAAACTCAATCAACTTCTATCTCACAGAGACGCACCATCTCCCAATAATCTAATAGTAACAAACGATCATATAAACAAGCTTTAGAAAACCCACCAAAAAGACGAACAGATATAAAAACAGGCCACGACCATAGAGAATACAATTACCACCTCCTCTTTCCTAACTCAAGACCAGAAAGAAATACTCAAAAAACACCAAAATACCCCTATTACTCTGAATCAGAAGAAAATTTCACACAAAACCAAACTAATATCCAAAATAAACCATCACCATCAACAGGAAAATCCAATCATCACCAGCCACCCAGTGCAGTTAATATTCTCAAAGCTAATGACAACGATCATCTATACACCAAACCTTTTCTCCTCGAATATATAAAGAAATGCCCTTTCAATTTCAAAAAGATTCTAATTCTAACAATTATGACAGAGTCTAACACTATGGAAGACTCTGACTCCTCATCATCCAAATTTTAAAGAACTCAATCAAAAACTAGTCATCTTGCAGTGGAACACCCACAGTGTAATACCGAACAGGGCCAACCTAATCAACTTTCTCAGAGAATACAATCCAGATGTCGTCCTCCTTAATGAAACCTGGCTCAAACCAGAGCTTCATTTCCACTTACAAAATTACCGTGTGTTGAGAAATGACAGAGATGATAGATATGGAGGAGTGGCTGTCTACCTCAAAAGCAACATAATATACTCAGAACCAAAGATCAATATCACTCAAAGCAACAACATCCAATACGAAATTATAAAAATAAAAAATCTCAACATTATCACTGCTTATGCCCCTGCTATGCCCCCTCGAACATCCTGGGAAAAAGCTACAGACTGTGGCAACAGCGACCACTTCCCAACAATAGCCAAGTTAAACTGCAAAATAGATACAAAATCCACTAGAGACTCCACAATCAATAACATGCCAAGAAGAATATTTCAGAAAGCAAATTGGACCGAATACTCCAATAATATTGACCTTGGAAGTGACCTCAAAGTTGCCCCGACAGGGGAAACGATGTCCGACATTATTCAGAGGGCTGCTGACCAACATATACCAAAATCAACAAAAAACACAAGAAAAATAGCAATCCCTGGTGGGACCACGAATGCACAGAGCAACTCAATAAAAGAAAAACAGCCATAAAAGACTATACAGACAACCCATCCATTGAAAAATTCATAGAAATTAAACATATGATAGCAAAAACAAGACGTTTCTTCAAAAAAAAATAAAAAAATAAAATTCATTGCTTATTGCTCGTCTGTAAATCGAGATTCCAACATTGAGGAAGTCTGGTCCAAAGTGAGAAGATTTGCTGGTAAACATGGAAAGGAAACCCAAACAAATGCTTCAGATGAGGTGAGAGGAAGAATCCTGGACAGGTTATCACTTTGCAGATCCCAACCAGAATTTTGTTTCCACGATGCGACAGAACACATACCATTCAGCATGGGAGAACTCCATGCTGCTCTAAAAGAAAAAAAGGACTCGGCCTCAGGACTAGACGAAATTTCCTACTCCATGATAATCAATTTACCAAGAAAAGCCAAACAACAACTTTTGAGCATATTCAATGGGATGCTCCGTGGGGATTCAATTCCTGAACAATGGAAACGATACTTGGTTCATGCCATATGTAAACCCAACAAAAATCCAGAAAATCCAGATAGCTACAGACCCATAATACTAGCATCATGCGTCTTGAAATCACTGGACATCCTCATAAAAAATCGACTGGAATGGATAACAGAAAACAAAAAAACATTTGCATGGCTACAAACAGCATACAGGAAAAAAAAGGGAGTCAACGATTGTCTTTCATATATCGGATCAAACACTACACTGGCTTTAAGTGAAGGATGCTCAGTCCTTGCGGTCTTTGTAGACATCAAATCAGCATATGACAAAGTTAATTTACAGAAACTGTATGAAAAATTAATCTCGCACAACATTCCCACAGAAGTCAGCAACCTAATATACAGAATTTTGGAAAAGAGAAGAATTTTCATCAAAAATACTCAGGGACAAATTATTGGTCCAAAAATGGTAAACTCCAGTCTACCACAGGGATCTCCACTTAGCACATTCCTATTCAATATATATATATCCAGGAAATATTTAAACTACTGCCGGAGGAAACTCAGGTTGTGGGATATGCGGACGATTTTGTTTTTTTTTTAAGGGGAAATCTGCCAATCAAATGGTAGATAAAATAAACCAATCCCTCGCTATCATTAGCAAATGGTTTAGAGCAAATGGCTTTAGATTGTCGTATGATAAATGTGAGGTAATCCACTTCGTCAAAGGAAACCGAAGAAGTGAAATTCAACCCATAAAAATAAATGGTATCACCATACCCTACCGAACATCTGTCAAATATCTGGGCATTCATCTGGACAGTCATCTCAATTTCAACAAACACACAGAATATGCAACTAAGGAAGCAAAGAAAGGACTCAACGTAATCAAATCCTTCTGCAGAGTTTGGTGGGGATCAGACCCACTGACTCTCAGAACAGTATTGGGAGGACTAGTAATATCCCACCCTGAAAATAAACAGAAGATAGACAACGTTTTTCACGCTGGCTTTAAGACCATTTTGGGATGCATGAGATCAACCCGTATTAATGCACTAAAAGCGGAATCAGGAATGATGGATTTAGAATATCGAAGAAGATGGCTAGCCGTCAAATACCTGTCTAGAGTATACTGTCTCAAAGATCACCCACTCATACCCATACTGAAAAAAAATGAAACATCACAAAATGCACAACGCAAATTACTGGAGAGGTACGGATATTCCCTACCTAGTGCAAGCGCACGATTACTTCCTACCATACGAAAGAAGAATGAACCGTGGAACAGTCCTGGCATGTTTTGAAGTCGAGATGGAGATTCAATTGAGGGGTGTCCCAGTTATAGATTTAAATTTAAAAATCATGATACTGACACAACCAACAAGTTTATGGAAAAAAGAAGTTCCTGGATCGGCAATATACACAGATGGCTCCAGAGGTGATAGAAAAACTGGATATGGGATACACTGCCCAAACAGGAAATACAACTTTTCTGCAAGATTGCCGGATGAAATCGACATTTGCACAGCGGAAATTGTTGCTATAAACCAAGGAGCACGCTATGCACTGGAAATAAACATACAAAATGCATTGATCCTAACAGACTCAAAAAGTGCAAACAAAAGCTTGAAAGAACCCATCTAAATCCTGCTAGTGATGAGATAGAGCTCAAAACCAAACGATTGATCTTGGAAGCAAACTCATCTATTAAGATTGAACTGGCATGGATACCTGGTCACTCTGGTCTGAAGGGCAATGAATGTGCTGACAAACTTGCCAATATAGGAAGAGTCCTAAATGTTCCAAGGAATCTCCCTCTGGAACCATTTCACATTCTTCCCCTCATCAAAAGAAAAATACAAAACGAACACTCAGAACACTGGAAAAAATCACTAAATAAAAAAGGGAACTGGTACAAACAGGTTCAGCCAGAATTTCCAAAAAAGATATGGTTCAAAAATCTTAAATATAAACACAGGCGACACATCACATCCATCACTAGAATGCGTACGGGTCATTGTTTGACAAAACAACATCTTTGCAGAATAGGTGTGAAAGAGGATTCCTACTCTGAGTGTGGCCAAACTGAAAACCTGGACCACATATTCTTGGAATGCCCTATAAATCGTAAGATAAAGACCACCCACACTCATTCCAACCCCCACCACAACCCATCCGCTTGTGATGTCTTTGTGATTTCCTAGTTTGGATTTGTTGTGTGTGTTGGGCACCTGCTTACTTGTTGTGACGTCTCACTTACATTGAACCTCAATCAAACATATAGCTCGATATTCAACACAGCACAGTCGCAAATTCTCAATTCTCAGCACAAAAACAAAACTAAACTAACTAGTGCTCGGGATATGGTTTAGAGCCAGACACAACCCCGGGCATAACCTAATGCGCTGGCAAATTGCCCAATGGAGCAGAAGCCAAAATAAAGAAGAAGAAGAATTTAATTCTCTTTCCAATGGTATATAATTTATCCTAATTTGCTTGAAATTTAACAAAGATATGGGCAATTGCTCAAGACATGTCAAGAGTTTGAAAATTTTCAAGAGCCAAAAATAAGATTGCCTTTTTATTTTTGTTTCTGCTTAAAATGGTCATTTGGAAATGATGTCAGGGTATGTTTCTCACTAATTCCACTCTATCAATTAGTAAAGTCAAAATTGAGCAAAACTCAAAATTTGAATTCTGATTTCAAAATATTCAAACCTCAATTGCTCGGTAGCCGTTGAACAAATTGCACTGAAATTTCCAGAATTTGTTACTTTTATCAATCTCTAAAAGACGTGTAATTTACAATATTCCCAGATTTATAGTTTTTGGGAAAATTGAATTTGAAATTTTCGACAAAATTTAGACTAAAAGTCAACTTTGAGGCTCAATAACTCGAAAACTTTCTGAGCAATCAAGCTCAATTTTACACGAATTTATAGAGAATTGATTGCTCTTTCCAATGGTACATAATTTATTTCAATTTGCTCTAAATTCAATAAAGATATCGGCAATTGCTCAAGACATGTCAAGAATTTGGAAATTTTCAAAAGCCAAAAATAAGATTTCATTTTTATTTCTGTTCAAAATGGCAATTTGAAAATGATGTCAGGGTTATTTTCCAATAATTTGGACCCGCTTTAACGATTGGTGAAGTCAAAATTGAACAAAACTGAAAAATAAAAAATTGAGTTTTTATAAATGTACTTTTTCTGTACTTTACAACATTAGGGAATTTTCATGAGAAATAAATATGTCTTATTTTGTTTTTATGGTGCACCTTTTTCTGTAAAATATTGAATATGAGCAGTTTTGCGTTAAATTTATCGATATTGTAGTCATACGGCAATTATTAATTTTAAATTGAAAAGTTTCGCGCGGAAAAGTTACGTTTAACATGGCCCCTTCCAGTGACGTCAACTGTTCGTAAATTAAGGTTAAGGGTAGTTTACACTGATCGTGAATCCACGGTCCACATTTTCATGGTTCACTCTCGAGTTGTAAAACGATTAGTCCACGATCAGCTCACGTCACGCCACGACTGATATTGAACCACCATAAATGAGTCTAGTATAGAGGAAAGATTGTAAGACTGTGCTTTTCTAAATCCTTTATCAACCCAACCATGATGAACGATTTAACACATGAAATGTCACAATACGGCACTAAATACGAAAACACCACGTAATAACTGCTTTCAATGCAGTCGAAGGTTCAAGCTGAACGATTCTTTCTGACAGTTTGCAAAGTGTCAGAGGCTCTTGTGAGAACAGACCTTAACGTCCTTAACGTTGTGTTTACAGACAGTTGACGTCACAAGTACCGCCATTTTGAAGGTTATCGTTTTCGCGCCAACTAAAATAATTTGAAATTTAAAATATTTTTTTAATTTTAATGAGGATAACCATTTGGTAACCTAAGCAGAAAATTTTTATTTTTTTTTGAATTATGCTAAAAGAGATACTCACCTGATAAGTCATGGCTAATAAAGCTAGAGTGAGTTTAATTCAAAAAAAAAATCCTTTGTATATACTTGTATCGTATCGTATCTCACATATATGTAAGTATGTATTAAAAAAATATATTTTGTGCTAAATATTCCGGAATCCAGTTACGGGGAGAAAATTGTATCTCTTATCTGTCCTCTTAGATTATTTTATTGGTTTAGGTACCCCAGACTATACCCACTGAACAAAATAAGATTACAGTAATAATGAGGTAACATTACACTGCAAACTTGTAAGGTTATATTGAAGTTTACTGTAATGTTGACGCAGTATTGCGGCAAGTACTGAAACAATTTTAGGGTAATATTACAAATGCAAGGTTTATAAATGATAACCTTTCAGCAATATTACTGCAATATTAGATCAAAACTTCAGCAAACTTACGAGTGTAAGGTTACAAATTCAAATATACCTTAGGGTTACTTGCAATTTATTAGAAAGTTTACTGCAATATTGCATTTTTATTACAAATATATTGGGTTCGCAACTTTACTGCAATAAAAAAGTAATGCTGCAACTGTAAATTCTATGTACCTATACAGAGAGATTATAGTTGCGGTGCATAAACTCTTTTGTTAAAATTTGTGCCTGAAACCCATAATCATATATTAGGTAGATATTTTATTATGAATAAAAGTACAAGTTTTTGGAAAACAAAATAAAAAGGTTGGTAGGTATATTATGTATATCTATAATACTCACAATAAAAAAATATACTTAGGTGAAAAACAAAACGTAAAAAGTAATATCTCAAAGCAAAATAAATAAAAATTCTAAACAGAAAAAAAAGCGAAATTTTGGATTGGTTGACACACAGGACGAAGTAGGTACTGGCTGCTACCACAGCTGCTACTTATATTGTCACCTGAAACAAAAACAAAATCAGGGAGTAGTTCTCTATTTTTAATATAATAATTATTCCCCGTCGTAGCCACTTTCTTTCTGGACATTACCTACCAAACGGTTTACCATATTTTTGATCCTAACTAAAATATTATCGTAAAATCATAATAAGTAATATAATAATAATACGGGATTTGTAGGTATGAAAAAAAGATGTTACGGTTTACAAAAAAGGGGCCCCATTCCGCAGTATTTTTGTAAAAAGTATTTATTGACTATGCAAACCTTACTCACCTTATTTGAATCCTCATCCATTGTAATCGCTGTATATTTATTTCATTTCCACAGGTTCTAAAATAGAAATTGAATAATAAAAATAACCAAAAAGCAAAGCACCCTGAACCGATCCAATACATAATCCCAACACAAACACCAAAAATTTAGCCGAGATTCGCTTTATCACAGGCACAACATTCAACAAGCAGACACAGCACTCAACTCAAACGACAAACAGCGACTAGATGGCGTCGATTTGCTTTCGGTTTAGTTCGTATCCCCGATGTCGTTCCGATCGTTATTAATGGCGGCAAAGCTTTCGATTTTCCAATATATTATTTCTGCTATATTGCAGCAAGTTTACATTCAATATTAAATTATAACATCGCAAAATAATATAATACAACACAACTTTAAGGCATCTTTGCGATGTAACCTTACCTACAAGCTATATTTCCAATTTTGCAGCAAGTTTACATTTGGTAGTTATTATAACATTGCAAAAATTATACCAGTTCAATTTAAATGCATATTTACAATGTTAATTTGCGTACAAGTTATAATTTCTAATATGCGTTAAAATTTCAAGGATATTCCATTTTGTAATTTATTAACGTAATGTTGTGTCAAAAATAATTCAATATTACATTGTAATGTTGCGAAACTAAGATCAGAGCATATCAGAGTAATATTGCATTAGGCTTTCGTAACATTGCATGTTCAGTGGGAAGAATTCTTATACAATAAAACTCGAACAGGGGTGGTGTCGTGAAAAGGGCGGATCGCACCCTACCCGATCAGAGGCCAGTTGAGAATTTCCGTTCGAAAAGTTGGAAAAGTTTACTGTACAATATTATATAAAATTATTCTTGTAGTGAGACTTCCAAATGTATTTAATTAAATATTCTAGGGCTTATTAAAGGTGATAAATACTGGGATGCTTTTCTAAGAACTTTCCTAAAACGCTTGTAAAAATGTGCATAGAATTTTTAATCATTTAGATCTTTCTTAATTTTTTAATGCTACACCTATGCTGTACCTACTTATATTTTCATTTCAAGTTTCGCTATCAACTAAACAATAATATTTATAGCTGAATATATTTCAAGACGACATAACTGACAGGTAGGAATAGGCAAGTTTGAACCTCTGAAACAAAATTATAAATTTAATATATACTCCTGGACAAAATTATCGCACCACTGCTTATGGTGATGCTCATGTGCAGTGGTGCGATAATTTTGTCCAGGAGTATATTTTGCGACCCATACAAGTCATAATGCATATGATAAATTCAATATGTTTTGCGACTCATACAAGTGATTATACATAACTTCTTCGAAAACGATCTACATAATATTATATTATTCCAAGATTCACTAATTTAACACAGAATCAATCCCTTAAAGGAGAACGAAAGATCTTACCGATAATGCTGCATCAATTGTCAAGGGTCCGAAAGGACCGATATGGACCGATAGGGGCTTTTGTGTTCTCATCAATAAAATAAATAGCAGCTGATTGGTCCGTTTGTCTTGTTCGTACCAGTTGCTTTCATATACAGCCATTCCTAAGTTTGTACTCTGAAATATTATATTTTTGTATTAAACTTGATATATTTTTCATGTTAATTTTTTAGATTCAAAAGCATTTTCACATAAAACAGTTGTATTATCGTATCGCCCTAGTAAATTATTTACCTGAAATTGAATTTCATTAGCGTTATAAGATAGTATAAACCAACCAAATGCAAGGATGCCAATATAGATACTGTTGAAAAAAACTTTCTTGCCCTAAAACATAAAATAATAATGAATTCATTCAGACACTCTAATTTACTATTGGCTACTTTATAAAATTATAAACTAGCTGGGTAATTATTTATGAGCTTACAAACTTGATTGACTAGAGAATTTGTAAACCAGATGTTGGTCCTCAATAATTTATATTATTAATTAATGGGTTTGTTGAAACTTCGCTGTTAATTAAATATGCAGTGCATCAATTTGCTGCTCTAGCGCCATTCATGATATTCGATTGGAGTAAAATGTGTGTCAGATGTAAAAAGTTATGAAATAATAATTGTACAATATGTATTTGACTCCCCTGTGGGATACGAACTGAATATTCCTCGAAACTGAAAATCTGCAATTCCCGATTTTGAATCGATTACTTACACTTATCACTTGTAAAAGTATTGATGCTAACATTGCTGAAAAAATCACGTATTCGATAAAAATGTTCACACGTAATGCTTTATTCAGTTTGGATGTTTGACTGAAACATAGAGAAATCCATGACAGTGAAATATATAAAACTTTTATTTAATTTTTACAATAGTTGAATATGAATTGACCTACCTACCTAATAATATTCTGATGATCTCTAATTAGCTTTTTCAAATTCAAATAAGCATTTTCCTTGGATAGTTTTTCGTCTGTAGTATAATCTCTAGTGAAATTCCTAATATTATGTTGCAGTATTTTAATTTCTGCAGTAATTTGGGTCATTAACGTTACAGGCAATGCCTGTAGCCAACTATGGCATACATTTGAATAGAATACAATATAAAATTGAAATCCCAGTACTAGTTTGTAATGTTCTCCGTGAGAAAAGGGATACCAAAAGGGTAACTGCAAGGGCATACCTTCCAGGCTGTCGTGGGTCCGTACGTACTCTAGATCTTCGAAGACAGCTAAGAAAAATCATCATATTAATAAAATAATTTTTATATACTTACATATAATCAGAGTTGTCAATATTTGAAGTAAATAACTTGAAATTAGGTTAAGTATATTCTTTGTTATGTACTTGTACTTCCAATATCTATTCTAAAATGCTTGGATTTTTACTTGATTATGTCAAGCAGTATTTTGCGTGAGGTATTTTGAGTAGGTACCTACTTATAATAAATAAAGGACATCGCACACATCTCATGGGTTTTCGGGGACCGATCGATTTCTTTAAAAAATTGGTATGTTGTAGTACTAGCAAAAATAAGCATTTTTCATCATTGCGCCAAATCTCTAACTATACAGGGTGACCCAGTAAAGTAGGTCCGAAAATCATAAAACAAGCCTTTCCATTATCGGTATTAGCGCGCCCTGCAAGCTAAATATCGAGATTTTTGTTTTCGATTTCGCAAATAAATAATCAGATAAGCCTGATATACTATAGAGGGTGGATGAGCTTGCGTATTCTTTTAGAAATCCTGTCCTATTTTTAGAAATAGTGTTACCAAAAAGGTCGCGCTGGATTTTATTTAGCCGTAACTTTTTTAATTTTTGTTCGATCTAAAAAAATGTGGTATCAAAATAAAGCTTATATCACAGGGATGTCATGAAATCTAAAAAAATTAAAAATGTGATAAAATTCGAGATGGTTGAACGTGATAAAAGTATAACTTTTCATTCGATTATGGTCTTGAATACACCCAATACACCTAAAGTAAGGGGCGGTTCCTCAATTGCGAGTAACTAGGGGTTAACTAAGCCCGGTGTTAATTTCAACCTTGGGTTAACTGAGGATTGTGTTTCTCAAGCATCCACTGTAGGTGGAGTTAATGAACACTGGGTTAGGCAATAGTTGGTAGCATTATTGTTTACCAGGATGGTGATCCTAACATATTTTTGATTGGTCGAAAGCAGTCACGCATGAGTCGATCGTCAAATTAGCCCATTCACAAAACATTTTGGAGTTTGTTGTTGTTTATTATGATAAGTTCGAGTATTCTTTCTGGCGCACCGTTTTTTCATTACAATTTGTTAATTTTTGAAGACCGTGGTTAATGCAGTGTGTGTAGTCAATAGTCATGGAGAAGAAAGATATCGCAAGAGGAAAAAACTTCCTTGAATCAGAAAAAATAATAATAAATAATCAAGCTATAATATAAGCGAATTATAGGGTGCAAGAGGTCAGACATGAACTTTTAATCCTTTTGTAGAGAAATCCTAGTCATCGTATTTCTCGAGAGGATTAATCCTTTGGCGGATTATATGAGGCGTTTTTGCTACGAAATTGTAGAAATCTTCATCTTCATCAATCAGTCCATATATTTCTATTTTGGAAAAAAAATATGTATTACTACAAAATTGACAAATCACTAGATCACGATAAGAAAAAGTTTTTTCAGGTTATCTCAAGGGGTAAATCGCTAAACCCACATTATCATCAACAGTAAGTCAATTTAACCCAAGGTTACACCAAGAGTTATAGCTAACTCGCTGTGGAGAAACATTTACCCTGGAGTTATAATCAACCCGGAGGCGACTCGCTATTGATAAACCGGCCCTAATATAAGTAACGTATTTGATGGATCCTTCACATTGTTCTCATGTCGCGCGTAGCTAAAGTCGCTAACAACGCTATAACTGTGCAAGTGCAGTATGTGCCCAATACTGGATCCCCTCCATCCAGTACAGGGGAGAATAAAAATGATACAAACAGAAAATTTCTCGTTACTTATCTTGTGTGAACCCCGAAAATATTTAGAAATATTCGGAAAGTTTTAGTTCATGAATACTCAACAGTGAGAATAGAAAAATTAATATAATTTTCATATATAATATCACAAGAGAAAAAAATTTGTCTGCAAAATTTTCGAAAGGTATGAAAGTTTGTTGCTTGGCAATTTCACATTTTTGACAAAATTTTTTCAAAAATGTCATGAGCGAAATTGCCGAAAAGCAACAAACTTGAATAAAACCTTGTGAACAATTTTGCCTACACAATTTTTTCTCGAGTGGTATTCGTCATGACTATTTCACGTAAGATTTTGAAAATAAATAGAATGCATAATTATGAATAAAAACTTTGTTTGTTGGATGTTTTCTCTTTGAATCCTTTCCTGTAGGGCATTTTCAATATTTTGCACCAGTCACAACATTCTGTGTTAAACACAGATTTCAAATGTCCATCCAACGTGTCTTTGTAATCTTACGAGTATTATTTGCTTCCTCAGTTGTAAATTGTTGACGATTTCTGGCCAAAAAAGGCGATATTTCACACGAATTCTATGAGATTTGTCATTTTTTCAGAATTCATAACATCCCTCTGTGATATAGGCTTTATTTTGAGACCAGATTTTCTAAAATCAGACAAAAATTCGAAAAGTTACGGGCAAATTAATTCTAGCACGACCTTTTTGGTAACACTATTACTAAGAATAGGGCAGTATTTCTAAAAGAATACTAAGCTTAGCCACCCTGTATAATATATTAGGCTTATCTAGACTATTTATTTGCGAAATGGAAAAAAAATCCCGATATGTAGCTTGCAGTGCGTACTAACATCAATAATTGAAAGGCTTGGCAATGATTTTCGGACCCACTTTACTGGGTCACCATATATAGTTAGAGATTTGGTGCAATGATGAAAAATGCTTATTTTTACTAGTAGGTACTACAACATACCAAATTTTTCAAAAAATCGACCGGTCCCCGAAAACCCATAAGATGTGTGCGATGTCCTTTCTTAATTTTCTTTAAATAATAATTATTGCATTTTTTTTTTCACATTCCACAACTATCTTATCAAATATCAAAGTATGATAAATATTTTCAAATCTTGAATTAGTAATGGCTATTTGATTATATTCAAGCTCATACCCCTATTTATAGAGAATTTAATGATCTTTCCATTGCTATCTAATTTATTTCAATTTGCTTGAAATTTAACAAAGATAGGGCCAATTGCACATGACCATGTCAAGATTTTGAAAATTTTCCAGAACCAACAATAGAATTTCTTTTTTATTTTTGTTTCTACTTGAAATGACCGTTTGGAAATAATGCTATGGTTGTTTCTCAATAATTTTGATCCACTCTGTTGATTGGTTAAGACAAAATTGAACAAAGTTGGAAAATAAAAAAAAACAGTTTTTCATAAGGGTACCCCCTTTGAATTCTGATTTCAAAATATTCAAACCTCAATTGCTCGGTAACCGTTGAACAAATAACATCGAAATTTTCAGAATTTGTAGCTCTCAATGAGCTCTGCAAACCCTGTAATTTACACTATTCCTAGGCTTATGGTTTTCGAGCAAATTAACTTAAGCTACCTTGACCTACTTAACTTATAAATTTCAATTACAAAAACAACTAACACTTATACAACTGATAAATATGTAAATATTCACAATACATATAGGTGCTATTTTCACATTGAATTGGCCGATGGTTTGGCCCTTTACCAGGGGTAGTAGGGGTAGTAGCGATAATCAGGCTTTCTGAAACTTTGCCGAGTGTCCGAGTGTTGGGTAGAGTTTTAGCGCTACCTTCCGTCAAATTTAGCATAAAGCGCTAAATTCCTGCAGTCTCTGCTCTCCTGATCAAGGTAGGTCGAAGTATATTGGGAGTCGATGATGTATGGGCCGATGTGTTGTGGGATTTTCGGGGTTAAGTTTGAAGGAGGCAAGATTTTTGGTTATGTTAGGTCCTTGCGCTGTCTGCCTGAAAAATTTCAACGAGACTTCGTTGAAATATTCCAGGATACTGTTCAATTCCGCCAGTCTGTGTACTTCCACTGTCCTTGTATCCCAGGGCAGTGAAAGGGCGGTCATGAGCATCCTGTTTTGGTATCGTTGGAGTTTAAGTTTTTGGGTGTTGCAGATGTAGTTCCAGGCGGGAGCTCCGTACTGCAGAGTTGGCCTGATGATGGATTTGTATATGACAATACGGTTTTTGGGACAAAGGAAGGAGTCATTGTAGGGATGGGGAGCCTTTTGCGGCGTAGGCTTTTTTGAGCGATTGGGTTACCTGAGGGTAGCCCCGGAGAGTCTTATCCAGGATTATCCCCAGGTACTTAGCCGATGTTTTTGAGGCGATAGCCGTACTGCCGATTGACAGGTGAGGATCCATAATGATGTTTGTTCTTTTTCTTGTTAGAGTGAGCAACTCCGTCTTTGCGGCGTTGAGGGTGATCTTCCATTTCTCCAGATACGGCGTGTTTTGATCCATATGGTCTACCAACGCCCTTCTCGCATCCTCTGCCAAAAATGCGTTGGTATACACTGCCGTGTGTGTCATCGGCATACATCATTATGTTTTTGTTTGGGTGTTTGGGAAGGTCCGCTATGTATAGGTTGAAAAGGGTTGGGGAGAGGACGGTGCCTTAGGGGACTCCAACGTTAAGAGGTTTGGTTTGGCAGAGGTAGCAGTTTATTTTAATGGCAAAGGATATATTACTTAGGTGGGATGTTATGAGGGATACATAGTGGAGGGGAAGGTTGTGTGTTGTCAGCATCTTGTATATAGGGCCCTTGTGCCATACCTTGTCGAAGGCTTCCTCTATGTCAAGAAGCAGAAGGAAAGTGCTTTCCCGGTTGTTGAATGATGCAATTGCATCCTGAGCCACTTTTGCTACTGCTAGCGTCGTGCTATGCTTTTGTCGGAAGCCGAAATGTTCTGGGGGTAGGCACTGGAGGGTGTTGATGGCGCCTGCTAATGTGCTGACTAACAAACGTTCTGTAACTTTGCCCAGTGAGTTGAGTAGGGATATCGGTCTGTATGATTGCGGTTGCGTTATGTCTTTGCTGGGTTTGTGGAAAACAATATTAACATGCTTCCAGGCCGTCGGGAAATGTTGGAGCACCATGATTCCATTGCAAATTTGGAGAAGATGTATTATTGTTTCCCTCGGCAAGTTTTTGATTAGTGTGTTAGTTATTGAGTCTGGTCCGGGAGCTTTTCTGTTGGATAGCTTTTTAATTAAGGTACGCAGTTCCGCTGGGGTTGTTAGCATCCGTTGTAGCACTCTGTTTGGAATTGGATATTTTTGCATGGCAAAGGCGTCCGTCACCTCCGATATATTGCGTTGTTCTACGTTTAGATCGGGAAACTCCTCATAGACCGCAGCGAAATGGGCGGGAAAAATGTCTGCTTTGTCTTGATCCCTATAGTAGCTGGGGCCTCCGACTACCAGGTCCGCCTGCTGCGATCCTGGTCGCCTAAGGTTCTTCGCCAGCTTCCACAGGCAGTTATCTTTAGCTTACAGAATAGAAATAAACTTCATCTAGGATTTATTCCTGTAATTTCGTATGTCCCTCTCTATTTCGGTGTTCATTAGTTTTCCTGGTTTAGGTGGTTCGAGCGCCTCTCACATGCTCTTTTCACCCTGTTGCGTGCTTTGATGAGCGCTACAATGGATTCCGGAAGCGTATCTGTCCTGTGTCTGGGGGTGATTTTAGGGGCCAGTTGGTCCCTAACGGATTGAATGTTTTTAGAAAGAATGTCTACTTGCCTCTCAAGTTCTGGAATGCTAGAGATAGGATCAGGGATGACTATTATGTCGTTTAGGTTCTGTTTGTACCTTGACCAATTGAAGTTTCTGTACGAATCTACCCTAGATTATTTCAGTATTGGAGGGTTTTTTTTAGTACAGGGGCGGAGCCAGGGAGTAAGTAGGGTTTTTGGGGTGATGGAGTTGCACATTCCTGTTGTTTATCAGGTAACTGAAGAGGTTATTGCCTGCCCAGTTGTTGCTGTTGTTCAGCCAACTTGTATGTTTAGCGTTGAGGTCTCCCACCAGTAACGCTCTACTGTTTCTGGGGAAGACGACCCCCACGTTGTTGACTGATCTCAGTGCGTTAGGTGGAGCGCAGCCTCCGGAGATCCAGAGGTTATTGTCCAATTCGATGGTAACATGTTCAATGTTTGTTGCCATTGTATTGATACGCCTGTAACGCACTGATTTGTGGATTAGGCAAGCAACCCCTCCCCTATTTTGGACCCTGTCGGCTCTTTCAGTGCTGTAGTGTGTGTGTTTGAGTTTGTCGTTTGGCCGCACTTTAGTCTCTTTCAGAAAGACTAATTTGGGACTGTAATGGTTTATGGTCTGATATGAGTCTTCTAATTTGGATTTGACTCCATTACATGGGGATTTGAAGGATTTGGGCCTTGTCACCATTGCATTGTATGAATTTAATGCCTTCAGTAGTTCAGAGATGTTGACGAGTGAGTTGAGCTCACTCATCGTGGTGGCCAATTTCAAAAAGTGAGCCTGCTGTCACTTGCCGCTCCTGGCAGATTGTTACTTGTTGTAGCTGGTAAGGTCTGAGCCCTAGGGGTAAGTCTGGTTCGGCGCGCCGGAAATTCAAGGTCGTACCTCTCGGGCATCAGCAAAGGTACCAGGGCTGAAACTCTGTAAGAATTAGAGATATTTTCTCTATCTCTATTGACGTCTTCTCTCTTTTGATTTCGACAAGAGGGAAAAAGACAGCAAGTGCCATAGCGATAGGGATAACGATCTCTATCCGTTACCGAGTTCCAGCCCAGGCTCGCAGCGGAGGTTTGTGGGCGATCGGCAGCAGCATTTGCTTTGTTTCGCCATGCCGGAGTTTTTGATGGTGGTGCTGGGACGTACCTCTTGTGGGGTTCTAACTGCCTGATTTTGTATATATAAACAGGACAGTTTTCATCTGTGCTGCCGTATTCGCTTTGACAGGCCGTAATTTCGTGCGGTTCTGCACTTTTACTGCATTTTACGGCCCTTTTGCAATACGTTGAGGTGTTTCCCAGTCCTTGGCACCTCCGGCATTGCATTACTGGCTTCTCAGACTTCCTGTTCTCCCAGTAGACTCGGACGTTAGATATCACCTTTACTTGCTGATTGAGGATCTTGAGGGTGTATTTCGCATCCAGGATGACCAAGGACATGACCCTTGGTTTTCATCCCGAATACGTATTTTGCCTCTATTTGATGTCGGTTGTTCAAGTCCTCAATCAGTTCCTGGGTGGTGACTTCGCCCTTGAGTCCCCGGAGAACAGAAGCGTGCCCTCTGGTAGTCTTCTCTGCGTACGTATGATGTTCCATGTCCTGGATAAGCTCGCAGTAACTTATGGTGGAGTTCCTGGCATAACGAATGCTGTATTTCGTTATGCTTAGCTTTGAGAATAGTTCATTTAAGGATTTTTGGCTTTGAAACTTCCCCTTGACCACTATTGGGGGAGGTTTGCTAACCTTAGGTGCTGCTGTTTTTGGTTTAGGCTTACCCTGGACTCTCTGCTTCGCAATGCTGCCGATCGTCCCGCTTCTTGAGGATGCCTCAGACATGGCTTTCGCCGTTTCGTTAAATTTTATGTCTGTTAACTAAGGGTAGGGGGCACCGAAATCATGTTGGCGCATCTTTACAATCTTTTTGAGCCCCAAAAGTTTTAAGCGGGACTTTAAAACCATCATCCGTTTTCGGTGGGTCGTTTTTCGGTGTTTGTTGTTGTTTGGGGCTTTTTGTTGTTGCTGCCGCTGTGTTGGGATGTGATGCTTCTGATTTCGGTGACCTCGTCGCCGGCTTGAAGCGTTTTTTGCTCTGTGCGAGTTTATGCGTACTTTGCAGGAGGGAAATTGCACTGTTGATTGATATTAAATTATAGGGTACCGGGTTTAAAGTGACCGTCATTTCCCGGATTTCCCTTGCAAAGCTGTGGCACTCACTACACTTGCCGGCGAAAATTCCGAGCTTAGCCTTCAGGTCCTTAGTATTTTCCTTTAGGGAAAAAATCGTACAACCCTCGGTTGCGAAAAAAGCAACGAACAAATTGTCGTTCTCTTCCGTCATTTTCCTTTTTGTAGAGTAGTGTGATATTCCAGTCACACGAGCTGGTCTCTGGTCGACGTTCGGACAGAGAGTGAAAATTCATTGATGAAATTCAAGTAAATTTCATGTTAACTTGATAATGAAAGTATAATTTTAAAAAACTTGCAGTTGTACCTCAAGTAAATCTATTAAATATATTTACTTCATACTTGTAGCTACTTCAAGCACTTTCGCAATGTACTTGTATTGGCTTTGCATATACTTACCACCTATTGTAAGAGAGAACCCAACAAAATATGACCAAAATGTTAAAACTATATTCAGTTTTTTGGCATATTGCCCGTAACTTGTATAAACCGATTTAATATATTTGTTCTCATTTTTCGAAGCTTCATCTACTTTTTCAATTGCCCATTGCAATACATCGGTCATTCGCTTTGTTCTACAAAAAGCCATTTTGATTATCAATAGAAAGATTGAGATTAATATGGAAAAACATTCAATAGCTAAAATAGAATAATTGTTAGGTATATGAAGGAAAAATTTCTAAGAGTTTACCTTTGTCATGATTTACTCCCAATAGCTCATAAAATTTCAGAGCCAACATAACTATGCACGAATGATAAGGAACAAAAAGGATTATGGAATAAATTTTATAAATTTTATTCCATGTTTCTGACTTGCTAGTTAATTTAAGGCCCCAAGTTCCGGATAAAATCATCAACCATTTGGTAACCTAAGCAAAAAAGGAATTTGTTAGATGTATATATATTTATATAAGACGGTCGAATGTATTTTACATACATGCACAAAACTTGGATTGGTTTTCTTTGCTTTTCCTAGCCATACTGATGAGACCTGATAGGTTGAAACGCGTCTATGGATGGAAAAGGAAAGAAAATTAATCCAAAATTTTTTCATCAGTATATTTATATATATATATTTTGAATTATGCTTACCTGATAAGTCATGGCTATTAGAGCTAGAGTGGATTTAATTCAGAAAATTGTTATCCTTTATATATGCCTGTATCGTATCGTATCTCACATAGTATATGGATTGAAAAAAAAAAAAAACATTTTGTTCTAAATAGTCCGGAATCCAGTTACAGAAAAAAAATTGTATCTGTCCCTTATTTTAATAATGTAGGTACCACAGACTATAAGAATTTTCTTACATCAAAACTCAAACAGAAGGGGTGTCGCGAAAAGGGCGGATCGTACCCTCCCCGACCAGAGGCCAGTTGAGAATTTCGGTTGGAAAAGTTGAAAAAGTTTACTGTATATCAAATTATTCTTGTAGTGAGACTTCCAAAAGTATTTTTTTTTAGGAATTCATAATCAACAGCAAAACAAATATTGTTACCCATGTTGCCTGAATAAATACTTCCAACTTTCATAACTTTAGTTTCTCTCCCTCTTTGGGGTCTGATCAAAGCACGTTCACGTAAAAAAAAAACGAAACAGAAGTTAAGTGGTATGCAAAAGCGTGTAAAACTGGGGAAAAAACTTTTTTAATATCCGATCAAAAAAACCTTTGACTTCGCTCATCACCTGTGTAAAACTCCGGCCCTTCGAGGCGGAAAAAAAAAACTTTTAAATGAGTATTTTGCATTGTATTAACAACGGATTTGCGAATATAAATAGGCATAAAATTTGTCTGGACGTAGGTACTAAAAATATTAATTAAAAGTTTCTTTTCGGATTCCGAGAATGAGAAATTTAAACTTGTAAATGTTAATTATAAGTTTTAAAATACCTATTCGTTTAAACAAATAAACGACATACCTAATATTTAATTAAATCTACTTTAAATATCTCCAGGCTCAGAGAAAAATATGTAAATCTTCTAGGGCTTATTAAAGGTGATAAATACTGGGATGCTTTTTTACGAACTTTCCTAAAACGCTTGTAAAAATGTGCATGGAATTTTTAATCATTTCATTTAACTTTTTTTTATCTAACTTGATTTTTATAAGGCAAGTTTTTTCTTTTTCTACATACACTTTTAAGTTTCTTGGAAGTTACATTTACAATACATACTTTACCTAATAAAATTTAACCATACTAATATAGCTATAGCTTATGTATTCAGTTTCGTCTATGCGCCCTGTATATAGTTGTAGGTTAAATTGGGTATTTAGGATGTCAAATCCTATTTGGGAATGGAAATTGATCCGTTTTTTTTTTTTTTTTTCTCTTCTTTATTTTTTGTTTCTCTTTATGCCTAAGAATTGATACGGCTTTGCTAAATTTGGCTTTTTAAAATGCGCGCGTTAAACACTGAAAAGGATACCGGCAAAGTCCTTACATTGCCGACCAGTAAGAGTCGTCAAAAACAAGTCGCCCGCTTCGTGTGATTCGACAAAATAGACCCGCGATTTTTCGCTTGTCGCGACCGGCTCAAATCAAGACGGTAAAATTTGTACTCCTTCGCATTGGACTTGAACTTCCTGAAAGAGTTGGCCAGCTGAGTGGAGTTTAGAAGTAAAGCCAGGTAAGGTGAAAGAATATCCTTTTCAGTTTCCATATCTTTAAATTTCAATTTAAAATCTTTCATCGATTACCATTCTATCAGCAACCTGTGGATATCAATTTTAATTTCGCACAAAATAATAATTATTTCAATTGCTCCAGAAATGAACAAGAGGATGAAGATTATTTTGTGATTGTGATTGAGAAGCAAAAATCATGTAAAAACCTCTATGATTATACGATTATAAAAGTTACCATACCAACGTTTTACATAAGTTATAATTTTATTCAATTTCACGTTTCCTATTCAGCCAGTGCATAAAATTAAACTCAAAATTGTATTAGTGTCAGAAGTTGCGAATATTGTTTAATAGTTGGTTGTTTAAAAGCTAAAATTAAATATATTGTTGAAGCACGTGGAAATTCACTCTAAAGTGGGGTTTGTTTTGAGAAGGGAACTTTCAGCAGTAGGTATTATTAATTCAAAAGTAGTTTTAATTAGTTCTAATATTTCAGAAACTGTAAAATTAGATTTTTTGCACTGTGAGAAGCTGATAAAATATTAATTCAGCAACCAAGAAGTTCCCCACCGTCTTTCAAAATTAAATTTAATTATTAACAAGCTTACCCTGACACAAACCACCAAATAGGATTACATTTATCAATCACGGCCTTTTAAGACCAGCCTCATTTATCTGTCGGCCCGAATACAATTTTCTTTTCTAAAGATTTATTTACTTTACAGCCCTGCTGGGCCATCTTTTTAAATTAAATGCCTTCGACTGATTCGATTGGTAAAGACAAAACCGATAATTTCATTAAGGTAAAATCTCGATCGCTGCTTTTGAATATTGAATAAAATTTTGCTACATATTACTAGTCACATTAGGTAGGTACAAATTTTTAAAAAACTCTCATCCTTTTTCGATGTGTATAATAATTAATCCAAGTTATTATGCCAGTTTTTGTTAAATTATAGATACTAAATATTGGTACTTAATTAGACATTTATATAACAAAAAAAGTTTATGTTAATCTTCCAAGCCTTATTAAGGGCTCGATGAACAGCCAGAAAATTGTAACCACCGTAAAACTTTCTTAAAACGCCCGAGCAAAGATGCGTCGGGAATTTTAAACGGGCTCATTTTAATTTCTTACTTTTACTAAATTCGGTTTCTAGTTCAGAGAACAGATATTTATGTTTGCCGGAAAGTTTCTGCAGAGCATATTTTTCAAGCCTCTTTAGCGCTCCAATTTCCATCTTGCATGAATAATGTATGGAGCCTGGACGTTTTAATATTTTTCAATTTAAATGCGGGTCTTTTTCGATAATTAGTTAATTTGAACTTTTGTTCAACTTTTCGATTACTAAAATTTTATATAATTCGGTATACTGTAGGCCTTATATTTCCAAACTAGGTATAAAAGAAAATCTTGACGACTTGAAATTTGATATAGTTGTTACCCTGCAATCCATTCTGCCAAGGCAGAAATATTTCACACAAAAATGAGAGGATATTTCATGTATGACTCGTTTTCCATTCCATGCAAAGATGGATTCCAAATTGGTTAAAGATACTGCTCGAGTTTGGCTAAATTCAATTCAGTGAAGTTACATAACATAGTCATATTTTTAATTATTCAGACTGAGCTTATTTGGAATGGGATATTTAAAACTCTCTTCAATAATACAATAATAAGTTCTAATATCGGAGTGTGAAACTTTGTACAGATTGGAAATGCATTATGCACACCTAGAGCATTAGTGTTTTAACGCTCTAGGTAGTGTGGGACTCTCAACCACTAAAACCCTTCCCCTACTCTTCGCAGTTTACCTTCCCCCGGGACCATCTGTGGGATATTGCTTCAGGGGAAGTTGCGGAATGAAACGCATTCTATGTAGCGTTTGTTTACTTTTCTCTAGCTTTAATTTATAATGATTATAGGTTCCATTTGCCTTTCATCTTTTTCCTATGTCTGTAGCAGAGAGGTAAACAATGGTATGTCCATAAATAAAAAAGTTCAGTAAAGAAGAAAACAAGTTGAAATGCTAACTCACTTTAAAATTTGACTTATTTTTATACACGGTACCAAGCTGTTATTATGGTATGCAACTTAACTTAATTAGCAGTTTTGATAACCAATACCATTATTTCAGCCATATTTACCTGTATCTTGATTCTGGATTTACGACTTTTTACCTCAATTTGAAAACACAGGTAATCATTAAAATAGAAGTATTATCTCGAGTCTTATATTGCAAAACCAGTTTTATTGCTTATCGCTAACATGATTAATGAACACAAAATACTTAAAAAAATGTAATTATTTTCAAGAAGATGTCCTAGACAAAAAAGATTATGATTTGTACAAGGCAAAATTTATTCGCTGTCTTCTTCATCGGAACTATCTTGACCTTTTGTTTTACAACAATATTTTTCAACCTAATCAACATATTATGTCTTATATCACCTTTCCTCATTTCAAAAGACTAAAAATACTTTAAAAAAATCAGCAGCACGCCGTTTCGTGGAGTTACTTATTGTTTACCACTAAGAATTTTGATGGTAGGTAAACATTAACAGAATAATATATAAAGGACATACTATTCTTCACCCCACTAATACATGGAGTTACTGTCTTTATAAAAACTAAAAATACAGGCAACCAACAAAGCGGGACTTACGATTTTTTGCCACAATAACAAATTGAAAGCGGGCACTTTGAAAATGATATTAACTCAATATTGATAAAAAGTGGAGTTACGACTATTTACCTCTCTGCTACAGATGTAGAATAACCGTCTCTATAAAATCACTGATGATTTTCCACTTTGCTTTGTTTTCCATAATGGTGTTAATCACGTTTTCGGGACTTAATGTGGCACCTGCGGCTCCTGTTCGCATTATTTCCCATCTTGGGCAGTGAAAAAACGTATGTTCGGCATCGTCGATCCTAGCATCGCACTAATTGCACGTTTCTTGTTCTTTTTTGCCTATTATGTTGAGGTATGCACCGAAGGATCCGTATCCTGTCAGGAACTGTGTCATCTGGTAGTTTGTGTGTCCCCATTTACGGGGTTTATCCAAGTGTCCACTTGTCTGTACGTCCACCTGCCAGTTTCTCCGGGGTCTCATTGTTCCTGCCACCGTTGTAGAGTCCTTTCTCTTTCCGCTAGGGCTACCTCCCTCAGATTCTCCTTTTCCACTAAATGCTGTTTTAAATTACCACTGGTATTAACTTCGGCGTTGCATGTTACATTTTTTATTTTTCCCATCCGAATGCCTAAATATATGTTTCTTCAAATTGCTTTTTCGTCTAAATTTTGCTCTACAAGTGACAAATTCAAAAAGAAAAATAGGTACCCGAGTGTATTAGTTGGTGACTCTTCAAATTATATTTTAGTTTGAATTTGGCTTTGCAAGTGTCACATGCAAAAGAAGAAATATCCGAGTGTGTCAGTTTATGACTTTTCAATTCGCCTTTCCGTTTAAATTTTGCTTTGCAAGTGTCACATTCAAAAGAACAAATATTCGAATGTGTGAGTTCGTGTCTTTTCAAATTGTTTTTCGTTTAAATTTTGCTTTGCAAGTGTCACATTCAAAAGTATAAATATCCGAATGTGTTAGTTTGTGACTCAAATCATATATTCGTTTAAATTTTACTTCGCAAGTGTCATATTCAAAAGAATAAATATTCGAATGTGTCAGTTTGTGTCTTTGCGAATCGTTTTTTCGTTCAAATTTTGCTTTGCAAGTGTCACATGCAAAAGTATAAACTTACGGATATTGTAAGGTACATATCTCTCTTCCGCTAGTAAGTCAAGCGGCACCAATCCAGCGATAATGAGCGCTGCCTCTCTTGA
Organism: Ceutorhynchus assimilis; assembly: GCA_917834065.1. Classification (NCBI taxonomy): domain Eukaryota; kingdom Metazoa; phylum Arthropoda; class Insecta; order Coleoptera; family Curculionidae; genus Ceutorhynchus; species Ceutorhynchus assimilis. Next base: position 34,350,723 of record OU892284.1, read on the forward strand.
GACTTGAGACTGTATGATACGCGCTACATACCCGTAGCTCGGCAATTTTTTGGGTAGATCTGACTTATTCTTTGTATTTTTGGTGGTACATGGCATTGAGTCGTAGAGTATGACAGACTGCATTGCCATTGTCAGTACTCGTCTTTTCTCAGGTATTGGTCCTCCTACGTTTCGAAGAAGTGCGCATAGAGCTTTTATGACCTTCTTGGCTTTTTCACAAGATTCCTCTAAGTGCTTGGTTATCCGAAGACCCCTGTCTAGGGTTATGCCCAAGTAGCGGACAAGTTTGCTTGGGATTTTCTCCGTGTCGTCTATTTTAAATTTGATATGTTGGACCTTCCATTTACGGTTTATTATTATAGCAGCAGTCTTTTCTGAGGCGATCTTTAGATGGTTTTCGTCCATCCACGTTCTTATTTTTTTCAGGGCCTTCTTGCCCTGCCTCATCATTTTCTGGTCGCTCATTTTGGAGTCATCCTCGTTCGGCTTTCCTACGATCTTTTCAAGTTCTTCTATAACTTTTTCCCTTGTGACTGTGATATTGAAACCTCTTATGTGGATTGACTCCATTTTTTCCTCTTCGGTTTTCCTGATTTTTATGTTACCTTCTGGGTCCTCGATTGGCTTTTCTTATTTTTTCCATCTCAATGCTGTTTTTGTTCATGGTGATGATGACATTTCCGTTTTTGGTCTTTCAGATTGACCTTATTATCTGCGCAGCTTGGACTATATCCTCGTATGTTTTTCCCTCTTGTCTGATTATCAAGAGGGCTAGGGGTCTTTCTCGATTGGTTCGTAAGACGTTTGTCTGATTTTCGCGTTTCTTGGTTGTATATATTGTCACAACCCCTATACGTTTCGTCCTGGGACGTCACAACAGGAGCGTGACTGGGGGGCGTAGGTGGGGTTCAGGTAGAGAGAAACTCCCTTGGTATAGGTATAATAAGATGTGTGTTGATTAATAATAGTTATTACCCTAGAAATGGTAACATGACGTCTCTTCTACGGAGTGACGCACTACTTAAGGGCCACTCTGTATTAATTATGTACCCTCTGTACACTTGGCGTGACTGAAGACTGAAACTAGGTCTGAGACAGGTCCAGAAGGACGTTTCCCACTGAAGGTAGTTCGCACTGGACCTAGTCTACTGCGTTCAATACTCCCAGAGGGGCGTTTCCCATTAAAGGTAGTTTGCACTGGGAGGAGACTTAGCTAGAAGGGCTTTTCCCATTAGAGGTAGTTTGCACTAGCCTTAGTCTGTTGGTAATGAATTTCGGCGCTGTATTTATACCAAATAAATGCTGACTCGTCGACACACTTTAGTAAAATTGATGTACAGAGTAGTATTTACTTAAGTAGTTGACAATATGATCGTCTTCGTGGAACCATTTTGGAATATCGTTTCTGTTAGTTTTCTTTGACGTTCGATGTGGTGCAGCGCGATCTACTCGTCATATTTTGTCTCTTCTCTCAGTTGGATGAGCCTATGCCAGAGTTCATTTTCTGTGTTACCTTGCATAATTTTGATGACTTTCTGGCAAGTAGAAGAATTCTGGTTTGATTTCTAATTGGATCTCTGTTCCAGGACCGCGAAAGCCTCATTTGTCTCTGTTAGTTCGGGATATCTGTTGTTGTATGAAAGCTGTATGCCTTTCTCCATACCTATGTCCGGTGGTTCAACCAGGACTGTTTAGACTGCCGTATTTAAAGGATTTCCCACTCGGATTTCAGTCTTAATATAGAGTTCCTCGTCCAACCACTTCTCATATGTATCTACTCCTTCTAGCGATCTGTACTTATTTTCTTTGAGCCGTTTGTGTTTGTACATCACTGGTCTATTTTTTAGTGCATATTAGATATTTGTATCCAGTTGAAGTTGTCTGCTTCGTGGCTTCATTACGTATTGCTGGCCCTTCTGTTTTTTTCTCCTTGCGGTCGTACTTTGGAGGGCTCGTTTGGGTTTCTAACTTCGTAGTTCATCTTCCCAGTCTTCTCATATTTGTTTTTTCTAACCAGTTAGAAATCATCATGCCATGTAAGGTCTTTATCTGCTTTTGTACCCTTTTTGCTATGTCCTTAATTTCTCTTTTGGTGTTCTGTTCTATATGGCTTGTTAGGTCCTTGTCTATTTTAGTGATTGCTTCCAGGGCTTCTTTGAGGACAAATACCTCTGGTTTTTCTACTTTTTTATGTAACTCCTTTGTTTGTGGCAGGATTTTCGTTGCGTTTTCTTTTTTTTTCTCCATCTTGGCCGAGAGTGTTTCATCTTCGAAGTTTACTTGCTTGTCTGCCTTTTGCAGTATCTGTCTTAGTTTCCAAGGATGCCTTCCTGTTTTCGTCCCATATGAGGTCGATTGTAGCAGACATTCTACGTTCTGCCCTTGGGTCCTTTCCTTTCGCTGCTGTTGCAGATATGCTGCTTTTTGTTGTATTAGGCACTAGCGCCCCAGCTTGGACTACCAGTAGTCCAAGAGCCGGCAATACTAAAGAGTATGTGATCGTTGCAATGGATAATTTCTACCTAAAACAATAGTTCATAGTAACCTTTTAACCAAATCGATGGGTTGCCTCGATTCTCATGGCCGTAAAGTTGTTTTATAGAAAGATACTTTTATAAATAGAATAAAACCATAAGCGCAACAAATAAGAAGTACCTTGCGGTGTAGGGGGTACTCATCATATGCGGCAAACACTTTTTTAACACAATTTCATGTTTCTTTTTTTGCCTAAAGACCTACAGCCGTATGCAAAATCCTCTTCACAGAATCCTCTTTTAACTTTAAAAGTGACTTTGGAAGCTGTCACTTTCAAAAAATTGTATTCAGCAAGCAAAATAACGCGCGCGCTCGACTTTCAGTGAGGGTTGCCATTATTTCCAGCCATCAAAATCGAGGCAACCCTATATATTATTTGAGAAGACATATTAAAGAATATATCTACCAACTTTCAGCTATTGCAACGATAATATTGTTCCTTCGAAAAAAGAAGGGTATTTTACGTCCAGCCACCAAAGGGTTGCGGCCATGAGAATCAAGGCAACCCATCCATTTAGTTTAAAGGTAACTATGAGCTATTCTTTTATGTGAAAATTATCCATTGCAATGATCACATACCCGTTAATATTGCCGGCTCTCCTACTACAGGGTAGCTGTACAGTCGTCTGATAATGGTTGGGTCTGATCTGCACCTCCACCAGTGTTCCCGACCAGTACTGGGGTATCCCTCCCCTGTACCGTAAACTTGTCCTTGTTCGTTGCGTTTTCCATTATGTTGTTTTGTTTTCTTGTTTGAGAGATAGAAGTGAGATTGGAAACAGAGACCCCTTAGCCCTCGAATAGCTCTAATAGCGTCGGATGCTGGAAAAGATGAGTAGATCAAGAGAGATCTAGATAGGAAAGAAAAAAGCAGAAATTAGACCCAAAGCAGGTTGAAGAAAGATTCAGCTAAGGTACCTCGGGGATTCCAGCACCTGTACCCACTAGATGTGAGCCCATGCGGTTTGTTGAGCTGTCCTTATTGTGTTGTCTGAACACAATACTAGAAATGAGAAAATACTTCTCTGAAAGAATTAGGAGCAATTCAGTTAATAACTTTTTAATAATAATTAAAAACAAAAACGAAACTATTTATCTCCACAACCTTGCCTAACAACTAACCAAAGCTAACTAGACACAAAAAATATACAATAATAAAAACACAAAGGTAAAAACATAAAGGTAAAAATACAATAGTAAAAACACAAAGGTCACTACATCCTTAACAGCGACTGGCTGGTGCAAAAAGACGGTCAGTCGCTGGGCCCCACTACTGGTAAACCATCGTAAACTTCCATCTAAAACATCTCAGAGGTCCATCTTCAGATCATCTTACTTCATAATGGAAATATCCTTACATGGGATATATTCCACGAGTATTTGCTCACACAAAGTCTTAAAGACGTCTTTTTAGCTATGCAATACGTCTGAACGTCTGAAGACCATGAGATAAAGTAAATTCATATCTTGAAGACAACTGAGCCACACTATTTAGTACAACCGGGCCTAAAAGTAGATAATGGTTTATGTATTTCAAAGAGATTCAAAGACATCTTTTAAGACATCTTGAAGACGTCTTTAGAATGTCTTGGAAAAATGTCATGAAGACTTTTTTAGGAAGACGTTTGAAAGACGTTGGGCTTTGTAACATACGGCGCGTCTTTGAAATATCTTCAAGATGCCGTGAACATGTAAGCAGACGTCTGAAAAACGTCTTGAATGTGGTTTGTGGAGATGTCTACAAAAACTTTCCACAGAATTCGTTTCTAATTCAATTTAGAAGTTACTGGAATTTAAAATGATACAGAACACTCTAGATTAAAGTTCTAGAGTGTTCGATAGGGTTCCACATTCTGGAGGATGAATGAATGTCTCTAGGCGTCTGAAAGACATTGGGTTTTGTGATATACGAAGACGTCCCTGTGCTGTCTGGGTATCAGATCATCATCCAATCCAAAATTATCCATTATCATTTCTCTAGTTCACAGAGCAATATTTGTCAACCCCTAACTCTGATTAGGACATCTTAACTCATATCTGCTCTCTGAATTCCTACTACAAATAAATCATTGACTCACAACAATCACAGTGCCAAAGCAGCCCTACAAGAACTGACCTTTCCATTGCAGTAAAGGTGCAATGCCGGTTCTGGCGCAATTTCGTCCATTTTCTCATATAACTCCCCATTGTGGTTTTTTCGTAGTACCTTGATCCAAAATATCACCGATCATATATCAAAAGTTTTTGAAAAACATTACTTCAAAATCAGATACTCCACCGGTCCAAAAATCTCTCAACACCTTCGAAATCTGACAACATCATTAGTTTCCGAACTTTATCACGGGGTGAAATGTAAAGGACGGGTCTAAATTGTAGGAAAAGAGAGAAATTTAGCAGTCAGGCTTGATATGTGAATGTTACCACTGGAATGAACTTCAATGAATGTAAATTTCATTCTCAATACAGGGTGCAATGTGAAAGATGAGTTTGGAACTAAAAATTAAAGAAATAGCTTTAGTGAGCCTTGCTCAATAGAGCTTAAATTAAAAGAAAGAAAAAAGCCGGACAAAAAAAAAATTGTTATCAAACTTTACTCAAATACAATCAAATTATCTTATATATTCAAAATTCATTTGAGCAGGATGAGGATTCAGAGGTAGGCGTAAAACCCTAAGATTAATTTCATTGGCCGTTACAGTACGTTTGTAAAACTTCTGGAATCTCGAACTTAAAATCCATAAACCGTCTTCTTTCCATCTAAGTTCACTAGCAAAATCCAGTAGTGTAGGATCGTATGCCAAAGCACTACAAAATTTTATATTTTGTATGTAAAACTAATGTTTCATTATACAAATCTTACTCGTGAAAGTTTGTCCGTGGATTCCATGCAGCTAAAGAAGTTTCGGCTAAAGGCACAAAGAACAGCGTGTCGGTGTTTTGATCCAGAGCCAGACCCAGACCTTGGGAAGACTTTGTGCCTGCAACTGCTATAGGAATGTCTTCAAATTCTCCTGGAGGGCCTTTTGTGAGAGTCTTCGTAGAAATGGTATATATTCTATTAAAAAAAAAAATATATATATATATATATATATATATATATATATATATATATATATATATATATATATATATAAAGTTGGGTTAAAATATTTGAAGAAAATTAGTTACTTGTCTGTAGCCAAAGGTTGATAAAACAACGTAGCTAGGTTAGGTGAATGTGCAAGTCCTACAACGCCATCAGGCAAAGTAAACGTTTCTCCGTTAACGTGGTAAGTTGCAAAACTTGGTTCTGGATACATGGTTGGATGGCTCACTCGCCATGTTTTGTTTCTCAGAGCATCATGAACTACCAAAGCTGGAAAATATTTGGAAAATAAACATATAATTATTGGAAATTAATAAACTCATACCTGGTGAAACTGTATCAGCCATATAAATGAAAGCCGAATCGCAACTTCCCTGAACACTTTCATCGATGACCAGATTAGCCAAGACCGTTGCAGGTCTAACAGCTTCTCTTGGAAGTTCTATTATTCTTTCGGGTTGATCAGTTTTCAAATTGAAAACTACCAGCTTGGGATTGCAAATTCTTCGAAAGTCGTCTAAAGAGTTACCAAGTCCAGAATCTAGAACCTATACGGAAACTTGTGGTGTCAAAAATCAAAATCTGAAATTAAAACTCACCCATAATCTTCCACAAGAATCTAACCGAGTTCTATAAACCGAGACCAATCCGGCACAAGTCGTAGCATTATCCAAACCGATACCAGCTCCGTGATAGCTCCAATCTGGATAAGGTTGCGGTTTGGGGCTGGAGCCAGGAGGTGTATTCCTGGGAACAGTGACTAGAGTGGCTGGAACGCCGTCTCTTAATCTCGGTATGGATATAAATATTCTGTCAGGGGTGATTTCTACGCCCGTGAACACTGTATTTTCTGGCCTGAAGTTTTATTGAGTGGGTAAAGGGTTTTTCAAAATGTGGCTTCTCACCTGAAGTTTGCGGCACCGAATTCGTTTGGAGGATCGAATTCTAGGAAATTCCATTGGTTGACGACTTCTAGTTTTGTGGCATACGTTTTTAAAAATAGGATTTGTGTAATCAAAACTATCGTGTGTTTCTGCATTGCAAAGTTTTATTTCAATTACTGAAACTAGATAAAAATAGGCTTGGGTTTTTAAGTGAACCATTGCACAAATGAGAAAATCCAATATAAATTTGAATGCAGTGTAACCAGTATTATTTATAAATTCTGCCTTTATAAATTTGAGATTAGAGGACATCTTCGCCTTAGGGCCAAATTATGGACTGACGGGTAAACGTCTGGTTGTTACCTAGCATACACTAGAGAATAGAAAGTACCTGCTAGGTAACAACCAAACACTTACCAGTTGGTCCATAATTTGGCCCTTAGTGATAATAATGATGGAATAATAATTATTATGTTGAGAAGATGTCATCCGTCTGTGATCATGATTGTTTGAATCAATTAAATTGTTTTTGATTGAAGTTTTAGGAAGAAAAGCTCTGCAGTATTTTCGAAACAACGGCGATCAAAGTGGGAGTCACGATGTACCTATATAGGTATCATAATTAGGTAACAATCTTTCTCCTATATAAAGCATATTTTACCTACATGTTGTAATGGTTGATTGATTTTTGAACCAAATCAACATCAATCTTTTATATGGCCCCCTTTTTGTAACACGTGGACAATAAATAAGACGTATTTATGGTACCTACCATAGTGAAACTTTCACTACTAGGTAGGTATAGGTACTTCTGTATCAATTGGGGCTATTGAAAATACTTATATATAGGAGATAACAATCAAGTACTTTATACCTATATGAGTTACTATAATATTGATTGTAGGTAAATCAATTCTGTGTAAAAATTGTTTCTTCTAAAACCAACAATCATTGAAGAGTTATAATGGTAAATTAACTTAATAATACAATAATGTGGTTTTGTCGATCCGAGTAGGTTTTCAATGTAGAATTTTCAATTGTTTGGGTAGGATCGGAAAAAAAAACCGCAGAAGTCTGGTTTTTAAAAAAGTCGACGTTTCGCAAAATTTATTTGCATCTTCAGGACACTGTAATGATAAAAAATAAAAGGGTTCTTTACAAACTTAGATGATGAACTACAAAAATACAAAAGACAAACAAAAAACAGAGCTATCCTCCGATTTCGCACTACATTACTTGAATAAATATTTCATAAAAACAGAAAGAAAATAGCAGAATTACATGAAACCTTCAAATAAATTATACGTATATAAAAATATATATAGCTATATTGTAAGTGGGGAGAGTAGCATCATAAAACATAGAAAAAATACTTATAGTTAACAAAGGGTAGTGAAATTGACTTGATTACTTACATTTAAATTAGACTTTCCTTGTCATTGTTGTTTAACAGATTCACATAGGTATAGAGGTTTCTCGAAAACATAGTTGATAAAAAATTAAAAAAAAACACACAATTACGTAGCACAACAATAACAATTTAAAATTTAAAAAAGCAAAAACAACAAACTTTACACACCTCAAATGAGAGATAAAAAAAAAACAAAAATTAACCATTCATCAAACGGAAATGTTATTCAAAAATTAATAAGATAATTTATGTTATTAATTTTTGAATAACATTTCCGTTTGATGAATGGTTAATTTTTGTTTTTTTTTATCTCTCATTTGAGGTGTGTAAAGTTTGTTGTTTTTGCTTTTTTAAATTTTAAATTGTTATTGTTGTGCTACGTAATTGTGTGTTTTTTTTTAATTTTTTATCAACTATGTTTTCGAGAAACCTCTATACCTATGTGAATCTGTTAAACAACAATGACAAGGAAAGTCTAATTTAAATGTAAGTAATCAAGTCAATTTCACTACCCTTTGTTAACTATAAGTATTTTTTCTATGTTTTATGATGCTACTCTCCCCACTTACAATATAGCTATATATATTTTTATATACGTATAATTTATTTGAAGGTTTCATGTAATTCTGCTATTTTCTTTCTGTTTTTATGAAATATTTATTCAAGTAATGTAGTGCGAAATCGGAGGATAGCTCTGTTTTTTGTTTGTCTTTTGTATTTTTGTAGTTCATCATCTAAGTTTGTAAAGAACCCTTTTATTTTTTATCATTACAGTGTCCTGAAGATGCAAATAAATTTTGCGAAACGTCGACTTTTTTAAAAACCAGACTTCTGCGGTTTTTTTTTCCGATCCTACCCAAACAATTGAAAATTCTACATTGATAACTTAATAATACCAATCATTGTGGGTTTGTGGTTGTATCTGCTTATTACCACAAGGACATTATTAGGTATTGTCGCAAGGTAAAAGGCGTAACCTTACAGCTTTTATGTTAATTCAGGTAGGTATTCTTATAGAAGAAAAAAAAAACGATCTAATTAACTTTAATGCCCCAGAGGAAATATAAATAATTATATTTTTTTTTCAAACACAAATCCGTGTCAGTTACTTATTTATTAGACAAAAGGGAGTGTATTAAATAACACGCATAAAGAGTTGCAGTGACAAAGCAGAATAAAATTATCTTTTGAAAAAAATCAAACCTAACATACTAGTAGGTAATGCATGAATGATTAATATTATTGCAATCGTTGTATTGTCTTTATACCCTATATTTTATTATTTATACTATAAATGCGTAGACCATTAATATAATAATATGAAATGCATAAAATTATTGAATTGACCGGATCTATTACAATTTTATTTGTATAAACTATACATAGGTATAGAGCTTAAAAACTTTTCTGTTTTGATGATCATCAGGATCTTTTTCCAACTTTGGTGAAAAGAAATTGCAAGTTATTTACTGTTCGATTCGAAAAAAAACTTACAGGTACTGACAAAAAATGAGCAGGTACGAAATTTATTAGGAATGTAGTACCTTAGTACCTACTGTCATTGAAAATAGCTCAGAATTTCAAATGAGCTACATACACCAAAATAATATGGTCATCTTTACTCTCTCTTCCAACAAAAACAGTCAGCAAATTAGGTAGGTACCTAAAATATTATGAAATTATTTTGAAGCTTTTCTGGTACTTTTTCCAAATCAAGATGAGATAGTTCAATTATAAAGTATCAACTACCTACCTCTCTAAATATATCTTATATTAAGATTAATTATTTACCTGTAATGTACACTTAAAAATGTCACAGTTAATATAGAAAAACCGAACAATAATATCAACTCTTGTGAGATCTCGAGTGAGCGCGCTACCCTTGAATGGTACTGCCACAGTATTTACAAAGAACCGATTTCAATCTCCCATACACTTTCGCCTATAGGTTCCTCGATTAAAATGTGTCACAGATTTTTTTTTCTGCCTTCAAATTCATAAATCTTATGTTCCAAAATTACTTCTGGGATATAAAAAAAATATAACAATAAGTATTGTCATATAGCCAGGGAACTAATGACCTCCTAAGCCTAATTCAAAATAATTAGGTTTGGTTTACCTAACACATTTCATTGCATACGAATTTTCTTTACCTAATTAGGAATTGATAAAATGTAATGAAATAGATACCTGTGAAATTTAAAACAAAAACTAAATATCTACCTACCTATATCTTTCTAATATTATCTAAGATTTTCTGAGTAGGTAGGTACTGATTCTTTTTTTCTTGGATCTGGTAGGGGATACTCTGTATATAATTATATGAACATATTATGATGATTCGATGATAAATTTTACTTTTGCGGCACTCACCTATTAGTCAAGTCGGTCTCTCTCTTGATTCTGATGGGTCTTAGTTAAAGCAGTTCAAGAGCCGCTGGTAATAATCAAAAATTGAACCAACTGTCTCTAGAAAAATAATCTATCGGCAATCAAGAGCCGGTAATGAATCAAAATTTAAACTTTCCTCGGCTTTCGAAATACCATCTTGTTAATGTTTCGTTACTGATTGTTGGTTGACTTCAAAGCAACATTTTTGACTGATTACCGGCTCTTGATTATCTCTGCTAATCTAGAAAAATCAAAATTTATACTTTCTTGGGCTCTAAGTCTTTGGAAAATTCTACAGCAACGTCAAGAGCCAAGAATGGATCAAATTTTGATGATTATCGGCACTCGGCACTCGAACTACTGATACCTTTGCTGATTCCAAATTTTGATTGTTACACCGATATTATTGGCTCTCGAATCATTGGAAAACTTGTCTAAGAGCAGTCAAGGTGAAATTTCACTTTAAAGTCCTTATTTTCATTGGGTAAGAGTGAAAGGGATTTTACTGAGGAGATTCTGGGGATAACTCGAGGATAACCAAGTATAACCGGGGATAACCAAAGGATAATTGGGGGTAACCAAATGAGAACCGGAGACAATGTAACAAAATTGAGATGTTATGTAAGAATTGATATTTTGGTAGGGTGAATAATTCTGTCACATCTTAAAATTTCGTGGTAAATTATGCTGAGAAGTAAATTTGATCTGAAGCAGTAAATAATAGTTTTCTAAACCGGAGACAATCTGTACGAAATCTTCTTTCTTTTCTTCCTGGAGTGGTTATTGAAAGGTGTAATGGTGTTATTTAGAATCTCAAAATTAGTACCACTTACCACTTTTCTGCTGAAGCTGATAACACCTTCTTTAACCGGCATGTAAGATCTTTCTTTGCCACCACCAGTGTTTTAATGAGAATTTTAAAGCCAGAAAAGGAAAGACTAATTTTGAAAGATTGAAATTAATTTATTTACTGAGAAACGGATCGATCGAGACCTCGTTGAGACTTTGCGACTTAAATTTCCGGGGATAACTAGTAGTAAAAACTAGTGGCGAATTGGCGATAACTAAAGTTAACTGGCCTCTGCATCTGCTTAGATAAGCAAAAGGTACCACCATCTGGGTACCACTTTAGAAGCCCATTGGCTATCCCTTAGTACCGGGCTTGCGAGAATCGACAAAGTCAAAGATCTCCAACCCTCTTAGCTTTCAGCGATTCGCTGAAAGTACTCTTCTGGTTTCTTGTTGATTTCCTATTGGTTCTCAAGTTTATTCAACCTTCCCCATTCAAACTGCTCAACCCTGTAATCCAGTTTGATAGCTCTCCATCAGAGTTCACTAGTTACCTACATGTGGTCAAATTCTTAATTGAACATTAAATGTTTTCCCTTTTAATTGAAAACCTTTCCCTTTTCTAATTACCCAATATGCTTTATATTCCTATTTCTTAATTTCTAACCTAGTCGAGTAAATAAAATAAAAGTTCCCTAATTTCTAACCTAATTATCAAGGATGTGAAATAAACTAAACTATCCTCTATTAATTTTATAATAAAATAATTGAGTAATCACTCCTATCTTAACCTACCTATATCTCAAATAAAACTAAGCATTTGATTATGTTACAGTTAACATTTCACCCAAGTAATAACCCTAGATATTTATATTGTTATACAATTTGTTATTGTATCTTAAAAATCCAGCTCATGTAATTATTAATTCGCTACGCACACACATGCTTCGAATATACATAATTCTTTCCGGCGGTATCAGTTACCTGATATCTGATCTGGATTCGTCATAAAACGTTAGTCAGAAGATTATCATTGACTTTGAATAAATTATTATAATCACATAGGATCTGGTTCAGTCGACAGATTAGTTTAAAGTTTAGTGTTTTTCTAGGAAAACATAAATTTTGCCTATATATTTATCAATTTCGGGTTACAGCAATAATAATCTTGAAGCTATAAAATTCGATACTATTTTGGCTTCCAAGTGATTTTTACCTTCGAACAGATTAGGTCGTTCGCAGAACTCCATGTGTTTGTGAATTTCATAAGGGTCACATTTTAACTATCTATAAACATAAATCTATTCCCACGAAAGATGAGCTTGAATCGAGAATATAAATTTGCTATTGATTTTGTTACAATAACCAGGGGATAACTGGAAAAATGCAAACATATTAAAATTAGAAGATTACATTTTATGGCAACGATGGACAGGTATTTGGTCGCTATTAGGCAAATATATTAACAGTAATCCAATATAGTCCGTATTTCCAGCAGGTAGTTAAGGGATAAAGAACCGGGGATAATTTAATTAAGGACAACTGGAGATAACAGCGGAAATCCGGGGAAGAACCAGAGGGATAGCCGGGGATGACCAGGGATAGCCGGAGACAACCAGGGCCCAACCAGCAATTTTAGTCGCCGCTACGTATCCTCGACTACAAAGATAACTTTAAAGTTGGTGTTACTAGTATCGGGAACCGTTTAGGCACCGTTTCTTCCCACGTTATTAACAAAATGGGGAATGATTTCGCAGTAACGTTTACGTGCCTGCATCGTCCTCGGAACTGTAAGATTACATCACGATACCGTTTCGGGAACGTTGCGAAACCGTAAATGTGTGGTAATACCAACCAAAAGGGGACTTTTTCCATGCGCCTTCAACCTTGAAGATATTTATTTGATCTTTCTCTCTCTTTCAATTAAAATTATGTATATTGTGTTCCCGTTCATCCAGCCAGTACTTTAACTTCACAATATATCGACCTGTGTTTTGTTTACTTGATCATTATAACGTACCTACCTATATGAATATTGGAAAGCTCTGATTTTCGTACCCCCGCAGCTAAAACCCAAACGCGTGAAATTTTTCTGTGAAATTTAAGTAAGTATGCTAGATCTAAAAATAACAACGCGCCCTCAAACTAAAGCATTTCGATTATAAAAATATGTAAAATAGAAGAAATTCTAAGATACAAAATACTTTATTCGAAGGAGTTAGCACTTTTAATAGGTCCACTATAATTAGATATCATAAAAGTCAAGGTTTTTATTAGTAAACAGATAATATAAGGCCTGAATTTTCTACTTTTATACAAAACGAAGTTTTTTTCATAAAATGGGGTCTTAAATTTTCTATAAAACATGGCGTATATGAATCAACGCTACGTTAAAGTAACCTATAAATTCATTAAAGTAGAATTTACGTATGCATAAGTGGCGCTCACGAATCAGTTACCTTGCAATGTTACTTGGAAGTGGCTAACTCTAACGTAAAGTCCGTCGATTTTAATCTGATACTCGGAAAGTATGTGAGCTGGTGGCACCCTACATTAGAACGCCAATGGTCACCTGACCTGTTTTTGCCATATACTTCACCCCCTCACTCCTCATACCGCAAGTGTCAGTTAAAAATCGACGAACAATATTTTCCATTGTCCCTCTGCGGTACGCGTCGTTCGGTGATGCAGCCGAGTGCGGAAAAATATTTTCCGCAAGTGTTAGGTACAATATTTTTCCTACAGGCGTAAAAATGTAAAATTTTTCTTTTTTTTTGACATATCAGTGCGGTAAAAATTTTTCCGCACTGACAGCCGTGCGGAAAAACTTTTTCCGCACTGATATGTCAAAAAAAAAAGTTTTACCGCACCGTGCGGGAAAACTCATTTTGCATTATGCCATATAATACCTATACCTACTATTATTGAATTATTATACTTACCTATAGGTACATTATTTTTAAAAAATAGCTAGTTATATAGGATATGTAGTAGCTAAATTTAATATAACATAGGTACCAGCTGTCCATTCCTCACAAAACAAATGCAATAATTGTTTATATTTGCCTTTTATTATTGATAGGATTCTGCTAGTAGATTCTCGTAGTCCAATCAGTGTTTGTCGAATGTCGTGTTAATCGTTTCGTCCGTCCTTTTTGTATTTTTGTTTAAATTGTTTATTTGTTTGGTTGTAAGTTTTTACGTAAATGGTTATTGAAAATATTTTTAAATTTTGATTGTCAAAACTTTAGATAATACATTGCATTCACTGTTTTCCCCATCAGTAGGTACTTTATATTTACTGTAAGGTCTTTTTAGAGTATGGAATTTGCTGTAGGCAATGTACACCAAGAAACATTACTTTCCCTAGAAGACTCAATAATTTCTGAACTGAAATGTTTGGCTTGTAAGGAGAAAATGAACCAGCCTATAGTGCATTGCGAACGGGGTCATTCGTATTGTGAAAAATGTTTCAATAGAGGTAAGAACCTACCTATACCTATGTTATATATCCTACTCACAATCTGTAGTCCAAATAGGTACAGGTAAATGTATTACCTTTCAATATCAAATAGCAAAAAATAGATAGCATTGAAATTTTACCTGTACCTTTGGACTGCAGATTGTAAAAAGATAATTTCAGGCCTGATGTATCCACTTCTGCTATTTTAACAGCTGTTATAGCTCAACATCCATACTTCTCTCTATTTTGACATATAGAATAAACAGTGACAGGCAACTTAACGTTGCTGTTAAAATAACAGAAAATTATACATCATATAGGCCTGATTAAGTACCTATAATTCTCAAAGGTTTTTCACTGGTTGTTTTCTACAAATCAGCTGTGAATAACAATGCAAACAGTCCAAAATTCATTGCAATATTAGATTCATCTCGAATATAATCCTAAGAATTAACATTTTCAAGACAACTCTGACTATCATGCGTTCGGTGAGAGATTGCATATACAAAAACCCACATGTGAAAAACCTAGTAGGCTTTGGCTTATTGTGTCAAAAACCCACACATACAGAACTCATTCCTTGCATAGTGCCGAATATTAATCCAAAATCTAAGATTATTCATATTTTTCTCATCTATATTAAACGCCAGTTTTCTAGAGAATTCAATTGGCTTCAATTAGAGTGTAATTTCGTGGAAATCGGATAAAAATTGGAGAAGCTGTGAGGCAAAAAATGTTCAATCATCGATAAATTCAATTTTAAAGCTTCTCCGGTGCAAAACTGTTGAAACCAAATTAAAATCTTAACAATAGGTTGGTAGAAAATTTAGTTCACTTCAATCAGAGCTTGATTACACTGAAATCGGATGAAAATTAACAGAGCTATGAGGCAAAAACTATCTCATTTTTGGAGAATTTTCAATGTTTGATAAATTCAATTTTGAAGTTTCTCAGGCGCAAAACTGTTGAAGCCAGATTGAAATATCAGTTAATATGTTTGTAGAGGGTTTAATTGACTTTAATTAGAGCTCAATAACATTGGAATCGGATGAAAATTACCGGAGTTGTGAAGCGAAAGCTGTCTCAGTGTCATTTTTGGAATATTTTCAATGATCGAAACATTCAATTTTGAAGCCTCTCAGATGCAAAACTGTTGTAACCAAATCAAAATCTTAAATGATAGGTTTGTAGAGAATTTATTTGGCTTAAATTGAAGTCTAATTGCGTTGAAATCGGATCACTAGTGAAGGGAAATATTCGAAACTTTTTACATGTGAAGAGGAAGGTTAGAGGCTCATTTTCCCAAAATTTCAAATTTTTCAAGTGGAAAATAACAACATGAGGAATCCTGGAAATCAGCATACAATACCTATCTGAATTAATTGAAAATAGTCTCACACATTCCAAAGTTTCCCTGGAAACCTAGTGAAGGGAAAATTTTAAAACTTTTTGCATGTAAAGAGGAAGGTGAAAAGCTCATTTTTCCAAAATTTCACAAATTATTTCAGTGGAAAACAGCTACATGCAGACTCTTGGAAATCAACCTACACAAACTGAATTAGTTGAAAATACAATCTCACACATATCAAAGTTTTCCTGGAAAACTGGTGCAGGAAAATTTTCGAAACTTTTTCCATGTAAAGAGGAAAGGTAAAAAGCTCATTTTCCCAAAATTTCAAATTATTCCAGTGGAAAACAGCAACATGAAGAATCTTGGAAATCAACCTACAAAAACTGAATTAGTTGAAAATACAGTCTCACACATTTCAAAATTTTCCTGAAAAATTAGTGAAGGGAAAATTTCGAAACTTTTTGCATTTAAAGAGGAAGCTGAGAAGCTCATTTTCAAAAAATTTCAAATTTTTCCAGTGGAAAGCAGCAACATAAAGAAATTTGGCAATCAACCTACAAAAACTGAATTAGTTGAAAATACAGTCTCACATTTTTTAAAGTTTTCCTGGAAAACTAGTGAAGGGAAAATTTTGAAACTTTTTGCATAAGAGGAAGGTGAGAAGCTCATTTTCTCAAAATTTCAAATTTTTCCAGTGGAAAACAGCAACGTGAAGAATCTTGCAGATCAACCTACAAAAATTGAATTAGTTGAAAAAACAGTCTCACACATTTCAAAGTTTTCCTGAAAAATTGGTGAGGGGGAAATTTTGAAACTTTCTGCATGTAAAGGGGAAGGTGAAAAGCTCATTTTCCCAAAATTTCAAATTTTTCCAGTGGAAAACAGCAACATGAAGAATCTTGGAAATCAACCTACAAAAACTGCATAAGTTGAAAATACAGTCTCATACATTTCAAAGTTTTCCTGGAAAACTAGTGAAGGGAAAATGTTGACTTTTTTTGCATGTAAAGAGGAAGGTGAGAAGCTCGTTTTTCCAAAACTTCAAGTTATTCCAGTGGAAAACAGCAACATGCAGACTCTTGGAAATCAACCTACACAAACTGAATTAGTTGAAAATACAATCTCACACATATCAAAGTTTTCCTGTAAAACTAGGGAATGGAAAATTGTGAAACTTTTTACATGTAAAGAGGAAGGTGATCGAGAAGCTTATTTTACCAAAATTTCAAATTTTTCCAGTGGAAAACAGCAACATGAAGAATCTTGGAAATCAACCTACAAAAACTGAATTAGTCGAAAATACAGTCTCACACATTTCAAAGTTTTCCTGAAAAACTAGTGAAGGAAAAATTTAAAACTTTTTGCATGCATCAGAGGAAGGTTAGAAGCTTATTTTCCCAAAATTTCAAATTTTTCCAGTGTAAAATAATAACATGAAGAATCTTGGATATTAACTTACAATAACTGAATTAATTAAAAATTCTGTCTCACACAATTCAAAGTTTTCCTGGAAAACTAGTGAGGAGAAAATTTTGAAACTTTTTGCATGTGAAGAGGAAGGTCAGAGACTGATTTTCCCAAAATTTCAAATATTTCTAGTGGAAAATAACAACATGAAGAATCTTGGAAATCAACCTCCAATAAATGAATTAATTGAAAATACAGTCTCGCACATTTCAAAGTTTTCCTGGAAAACTATAGTGGAAGCAAAAATTTGAAACTTTTTGCATGTGAAGAGTAGAAAGGTTAAAGGCTCATTTTTTTCCCAAAATTTCAAATTTTTCCAGTGGAAATTAAAGGAGCTGTGAGGGAAAAATTGTCTCAGTGTCATTTTTGGAAAATTTTCAATGTTTGATAAATTCAATTCTGAAGCTTTCTCAGGTACAAAACTGTTGAAAATAAATTGAAATCTTAAACACCAGGTTTGTAGAGAATTTAATTGTCTTTAATTAGAGCCTAATTGCGTTCAAATTGGATGGAAAATTGAAGCAGCTGTGAGGCAAAAACTATCTCAGTGTCATTTTTGGAAAATTTTTAATGATCGATAAATTCAATTTTGAAGCTTCTCAGGTGCAACATTGTTGAAACCAAATTAAAATCCTAATGAATAGATTTGTAGAGAGTTTAATTGTCCTTAATTAGAGCTCCATAAGATTGAAATCGGAAAAAAACCCTACAAAAACTATCACAATTACCGGCAAAAACCCAATAGAAATTTTCACAAAAACCTGGGTTTTTGTCAACATTGTCAGTGGATTACCAATAATTCCATAATTCACTGAAAGATGATTATGCATAATAAAACCACTAAGAATACATATATTTTTTTTAAGGTAATATTTGCAAATCCTGTGGAAGTATCAGCAAAGGCAACCGCAGTCATCATCTTGAACGGATTATAGATTTACTAACTTATCCATGCAAATATTTCGAAAAAGGTAAAAGAACACATAATTTTGTTTGCTTCTGTAATACAAAATGTGTAATTTATAGGTTGTCGAAGAAGGTTCAAGCTTGAGAAGCTAAGTCAACACGAAAATGAATGCCAAACAGTCAAATTTGAATGTCCCCTTAGAGTTGGTAACAGATGTGCTTTTATTGGTACAAAAAGACAAATTGTTTTTCATTGTCAATTGGTGCATAGCTATTTTACTTTTGTTGGAGAAAAACGTTTCAAGGTAAAACAATGCCTATAAATTCACAAAAACTGTAATACAACATTACTTATTTTCAGCAACAAATCCTTCACAACAGTTTCATAGAAAAAGCTCCTTCAATTTTACGCACTTTTCAAAGCTCCTACCTTTACAATCATAAAGATATCCTATTTCAAGGAACTATTGAACAAGTACCAGGCAATATAAAGGTAAAAATGTGCAGAATTTCACTCCCGAGCGAAATCGAGGAGGCGTTTGATTTTATTTTAACTTTATTCAATTTTAATAACGAAAGCGTAATTAGTTATCGCAAACCGTGCAGTGTAATTGATGGACATTATACAAATTCGATTAAAAACGGTTCCGTGCAGATTAGTTTGGAAATTTTAAAATGTTGTCGTTATTTTACCATCGATTTCGTTGCTGCAGCTGACTATTTTATAAATTGTTGAACTAATTAAAGTCTTTCAGTCGAACAGGAAATTTTAATAGGTCGTGACTAAAAAACAATTAATCGTTTTTGTGATAATTTGTATTTTTAATATGTTTGTAATATTTTGTCTCTTTTAAATTATTCTAATTGGTGTTTTCATACCAATACTCCAGCAATCTTAGGACAAAACATGATTTGGCTAACCATCATTGTTTGGGTAAGAGAACAACCTGTTGACCTGTGTAAATGTGTAGCAATTCTTGCATCAATAAAATATTTTGTACTTGTATGATTTGTTTATTTTTTTGTTAATTATTATTAATACCTTGCATGCAGTTACATGTGTCCTATAAATTTTGCGGCAACTTGGGTACATTATTTTTTCATGTCTCGACTAAAAAAAAAAAAAACACGAGAAAAAACATGACAATGAGAAAAAGCATTATTTATTAATTAGTATTTTGTAATAATGCTGCAAAAACATTATTTTTTATCAAAGCAATGAGGAAAAAATCTCTTCAAAAACATAATCTGGGCTTCTTTTTCCAATATGGCCAAATTCCTAACGATTGGGGCCATCTGCGCGGTATGGCTTTCATAGCCACTACCAAGTTGCTTCTTTTTTTGACCGTAGATAACTTTACCGTCAAATTCGTCTTGGGGAACCTTCATGTCGGGGTCCACTTGTTGGATGGTTACATTTAAGTGCTCTTCAATATCAGCCAAGTACTGTAAAAAAAAATATGAGTAAGCTGAGAAATGACAGTCAAAAATTTTGTTAAGAATATGAAGTTTCAACTCAAAATTTTCTTAATTAATTGTACATTGGAACTATGTACTACCGAGTTTTTGGAGAAAAATTGTTTAGGGATGTATGAATAGGGTGAAAGAAATTTAAGGAAAATTACCATAGTTATTGGCTGGTTAGGTGAATAATACAAGTAATGTCAGCTTTATTTGCTGACCATACACATAGTCTGCCTAATTCGCTTTTCTTTATTATAAATATCGCTGCTCGCCTCGTTATCGGCTTACGTATTGATAACTGGCACAGTCGTCCGGATTTTTGTTTTTGGGACTGATTTACGAACTTTTCGGAAATCGGACTAACCGGGATCTCGAATCTACACCCTTGTGTCAGAATCGTATTAAGTGTTTGCGAGAAGTGTCGAAGTGGCTTTACGAAATCGAAAACCAAAGAACCACCTTCCAGCAATCGGATTATTGGACCAAAATAGCCAATACTAGCGAGGACCAGGAGTGATTTGGAAGGATAAACATAGCCTACCAGAAATTCTTGTCCTCTACGGAATAGTTTTCATGTAAGTGCAATATGCAATTTGTAATTTCTTTAATGTCTGATATTGATGAAATAATAGAAATATTATTATCTCTATCTCTGCCTTTAACTGACTCACCTTCTGATACAGAAGAGTTTATAAGAAATATTAATCAAACATTAAATACCAGTGCTGCATACTGATACAAACAGTAATAATCGAAATAATTTAAGTTCAAATAATATTAATAAAAGTAACGATATGGCTCAATTTGAACCTGAGTACTTGAATTGCGTACCACAGGTATTTAGCAGTATGCCAAAGTTTAATTGATAATTCCTATGATGCAAATCCACCAAACCATTTTCAAAATATTTACTTGATAAATTACATCATCGGAAAACTAACTGGAAACGCAAAATTGATCATAGGTACAGAAAATGTCACAACTTGGGATAATTTGAAACAAACATTGAACAGGCATTTCGCAAATCAAAGGGACGAGGCATGTTCAAACAGAGATCTCGTAATGTTGAGACAACAAAACACAGAAAACCCTAGTCAGTATTATGACAGGGTTATGCATATTTTAAACCTGCTTTGTTCTTATGTAAATAGTCACGAAGTTGACCAACATGTGAAAAATTTAAAGCGAAACTTATACAATGATCTTGCCCTTGAAACTTTCTTATCAGGCTTGAGAGAACCATTGGGAACAATAATTAGGGTATGCGTCCCAAAGACTTTCCAGAAGCTTTACAGTTCGTCACCGTCACACAGGAATATAATACACAATATTTTCAGAATATAGCTAAAACTCAACAAAAACATCCCCACAGCATTTCAAACAAAATACACAATAAAGATACAATCATTCCAACACCTTTGATGCTGATACATCAAATAACACGTTCACTCAACAAAAATTTCCATCTCAACCTATTCATGTGAGACTAACTCACAAGTCTTCAGAAATAAAAATCAGACCAATGTATTTGAACCAGGACAAAACAAAAAATTTCCCAGACCTACCCAAATGTCTACAACGACAAGACAAACCTGTTCTGCTACCAATGCACCACAAACTTCTGGTAACAATTATTTCCAAGTTACGCAACCATGTAACTTTATTTCAGAAGAACTATATAAAACAATTACGACTAATGTCACTGACCTTCCTACACCTAAAATGATCAAGAATCCTATTACTACAAAACCAAAGTTGACCCTCAATGAAGTTATAGTTATTCCGATAATTATACCGATTCAAATAATGAATTCCAAACCACTGAACTCGTAGAATACAACACAGCTGGTACTTCGGAACAATCAAATTTTCAGGAAATTCAGTCAACAAAGCCTGCACCCTAGAATCACCTGCAATAATTTCATTCAATAACGTCAACGCAAGTGAACTGTCCTTTATTGTCTTTCCCTGTGGTCTTTCCTGAATGCAATCTCAAATTTCTAATAGATAGTGGCTCCACCAAGTCGTTCATATAAAAAAGAGGCAGATTGGTGTCGGATCATATAACCGAATCTGCCGATAAAATGGGATTTAGGTTGGCACTCGTGGGTAATGTTGCCAATAGTTGCCTTCTGCAAATCTTTGGTTATTGATTTTAACAATTTGAGGTTTGTTGTCAGTTTCTAACGAGTCGGGGATTGATAGTTGGGATATAATTTATTTGGAATTTCGTCGTGGTATTATAATTATTCTTATCAATTTATTGATAAAAATGTAACCTGGGACAATGACAAACTTTATGGTATGTACATACAGTACCTAAATTCCCGCTTCAAAAATTTTTAATCTACCTAATAAGAAATTCTTGAAATTTTATTTATTTAAATTTCCTAACATCTTTGTTGGCCTTATAGTAAAACATTATTTTTTACTTGATAATCCTAAAATGTTACAAGCTAACATAAACTATGAAACAGGATTCTTAGTAACTCCATTTGCCAAAACCAAGTTACAATTTCAAAGAACGAACATGAACCAAGTATATAATATCACTCTCTCACCACGTACCGAACAGCTAGTGAAAACCAAAACCAGCATGCATGATGGCGAAGTTATAATTCCATATCAAAAAATGCATAATTGCGAGATTCCGAACTCCCTAAGGATTGCTAAAAATGGATACGCTTTAACGAAAATCTTAAACAATACGTGTCAGCTAATAATATCAGATCTTTCACGACCAGTTGAAGTGGAACCATTTAATAGAGAAGAAATAGAACAAATTTATTTAAATAATTTTGAGGCATCAAATTATGATACTGATAATTTTGACTATACTCAAATTTGCACAGATCACCTTGACTCAGAAGAGAGAGCCAAAATAATTAAATTATGTAGAAAATATTCGGACATATTTTACCAAGAAAATATGCCACTGATATTCACAAGCGAAATAAAACACTCTATAAAAATGACAGATGAACAGCCTGTATATACAAAAATATATAGGTACCCATTCATTCATAAGCAAGAGGTCGAATCGCAAATAATAACAATATTGGACTAGAATATTATACGCCCAAGCAATTCTCCTTGGTCCGCACCTATTTGGGTAGAGGCCCAAAAAAAGCAGACGCTTCTGGGAAGCAGAAATGGAGAGTAGTTATTGGCTTCAGATGCGTCAATGCGAAGAACATGTCAGATAGATATCCTGTTCCTAATATCACGGACCTCCTAGATAAATTAGGGAAGTGATGTCAATATTTCACAACCCTAGATCTGGCTAGTGGGTTCCATCAAATACAAATGAATGAAAAAGACATTGAAAAAAACGGCATTTAGTACAGAAAATGGCCATTTCGAAATTTTGAGAATGCCCTTCGGGTTATCCAATGCCCCAGTAACATTCCCATCCAAAGGGTCATGGATGGCATCCTACTAGGAATCCAAAACGAAAAAGGCCTAGCTTATCTTAATGACAATATAGTCTTCTCGCCAGGAACACCTAGAGCGATTAGAAACCGTATTTCAAAGATTAAGAGAAACAAATTTTTAAATCCAATTAGATAAGAGCGAGTTTCTAAGGCACGAAGTAACCTACTTAGGACACATTATAATGCCTGAAGGAGTGCGTCCAGATAAAGTCAACGCAATCAAAAACTATCCCATACCAAAAACAACGAAGCAAATAAAGGGATATCTTGGACTACTAGGTTATTATCAACGCTTTTTGTGAAATTAACGAAACCACTAACTGAATAAAAAACTATTGACAAATGAACCGATATTACAGTACTCGGACTTTTCTAAAACTTTTAATTTGACCAGTGACGTTAGCAACGTCTAGGCGGCAAGCAGGGCCGTAACTAGCCATAGGCTGACGAGGCCCTTCCGCGCCGAAGCCGAAGGGCGCCGAGCGACAAACTTAAAGTGTATCGAAAATTAGAGAATTAGAGAAATTATTCTTAGAGCAATCAGTTTTTTTACTAATTAGGCTTTTGAAGGATCGGTAGTGGACCCAAAATTGATAGGATGTCCGAAAGGAACGTCCAAGAATCTATGGAGTAGGTATGTATATGATTACAAAACTGCCACTCAAATCAACTTATTACTTAAGTGTACCTACCGGTGAATCCGTCACTGAATGTATTACTTATGTTAAATGTATGTTTCTATCCAGAAATGTACCTAAAAGAATAAGCCAAAAACCCAAACATAATCACAAAAATGGAACATAAACGAATGTTGTTTTCGTTGATATCCTTGTCAACTGATGAGAATAATGTACCAAATAAATACTACCGTAGATAAATTCTTAAAAAAGGTATTTGAAAAAAAATTTAGAAAACTAGCTGCTTAGGTACCTACTTATTGCCACATGAGCGTGATTTTGAATGTTGGTTCACTATAGAAATTTATATGGAAGTCAATGAATAGGTAATGGACCAAATGTTTTAAATCCTAGTTTCATTAAAGAAACCTTCCACCAAAGAATATTCTATACGAATTAGAAAGAATATCCTAATAATATTCTTCTGGAAGAACAATATCTAGGTACCTACCTACTGGTAACCAAAAAGAAAAAAATATCCATAGAAGCTTTAAAGAATCTCAGTTATTTTTTCATGATCCTGGTAATATCCCTAACAAAATTTATTCTAATGCGTTTTTTCTAAGAATGTTGAATGCATCACATCCAGATATAACAATAAATACATTCTACAAATACTTTGCATGGGGTATTAGAATTGGTTGTGTTATGACATGTATAATCTCTTCTTCTCTGAAGGGGTTTTATCTCTATTATCTTTCGTATATGTCAAAATGGGTGAATGTCAGGTGCCAACTGTCATAATGATAGCACTTGCATTTTTTTAAATGGAACACCCTGTATATTTTTAGCTAGGATGATAGATTTTATTCTTCTGGTTTCAAATATACCATATGTGTTGATATTTGGTTCAGCTGTTTTTGCGCTATTTCATTTTAGTTTTCTGTTGGACATGAACAGTATTTCCAGTACAATCTTAATTTGAAATTTTTTAATTAAAGATTTCCAGACTTCCGGTGAAAAATGTTCTTTAAAAGCACTTTTTGGATGTTTAACAAATTTTAATAAAAAAAGAAACATTTTAGGTAACCGAGCTACACTGCACTTTTACCAAAACTTCAAATGGCCTTCAATTTAATTTAAAAGATGCCTGAAAAAATTATTTGATGACGTCAACAAAACAGAAATAGCAGAAGTAATTCAAAATTACCATGAGCGCAAAACAAACCACCGAGAAATCGAAGAAACCGAACGACAAATTAGGGAAAAATATTATTGGCCCAAAGAATCCATTCAATCATTCATCAATGAATGTGAAATTTGCCAACGTAGCAAATACGAACGCCAACCAATAAATATGGAAATGAACATCACGCCTTCTGCAACAAAACCATTTGACATCGTCCACACTCTCGATAAGGTTAAATTTCTCACCATAATAGACAGTTTTTCTAAATATGCCCAAGCTTATGCCCTTAGGTACATCTTTATCCGCTACCGAAATATGTGATAATCTCATATCCTTCTTTTCACATCATGGCATTCCATCGAAGATAATCACAGAAAATGGAACTAAGTTCAAAAATACTGTTCTTACTTAACTACTTCAACTTCACAAAGTAAAAATACATTTTTGTTCTCTTCAACACCCGCAATCGAACGGCGTAATTGAAAGACTTCACTCAACCTTTTCTGAGCACATAAGAATTTTTAACAATCAAGGAACGCCAATTACCCAAAAAATTAAATATACCAAACACAAGCCCATTCACATAATCACAGGACACATTAGTCCCAATGATCCATTCGATCTTAAGTTAGATCAACTTCTAATAACAGATTACGTCAACGAGCACAAAAATAAAACAAAACTTTTGTATTCCAACATAAATAAGCGTCTTATGGATACAAAAAACAAAATAATTGGCAAAATCAATGAAAATCGTGATAAGCCAACATTATTTAGACCAGAACAGAAGATATGTGTAAAGAAACATATGCGCCAAAAATTAGGAGACAAATTTCAACCAGCCACACAAATAGAGACTGTTGACCCTACACGGAAAACCATAGTGACGGACACTCTAGGCAAAGTGCATATGGACAATATTAAACGTCCTCTAAGGAACAAATATAGTTTTGATACTTAAGTTAATTTTAATAAATACGTAATAAGTATAATAAAATTGGTACTAATAGAAATGAATATTATAACCTCACGCTTACGCTTACTAATCTTTATTTCAGCTTTCTAACCCACATATTCGGAAACCAAGAGCAAATCTCTATTAGAAAATTGGACGATAATTTTGGAATTATCCCAGTGAAACATGGAAATGCAAAAATAAGAAACTACACCTACACATTAATACATTACTATGACCTAAATCCTATACTAATCGAAATTAACAAACTACACTCTAAATCCAATAATATCACTAACATGCTTAATGGACACAAAGAGTATCCTGAAGATATTAGCAATTATATCAAATTAATTAAACTAATACAAATTAGAGTAGATAACAAAATCAAAGAAATAATTCCCCAGCCACAAAAAACAAAATGAGGCTGGATTAACGGCCTAGAGTCGATTCTCAAATCCGTAACCAGAAAACTGTTATTGAAAAATTCAATACGACGATAAAACAAATAAATTTTAATGAAAAACTCT
Organism: Ceutorhynchus assimilis; assembly: GCA_917834065.1. NCBI lineage: Eukaryota > Metazoa > Arthropoda > Insecta > Coleoptera > Curculionidae > Ceutorhynchus > Ceutorhynchus assimilis. The sequence goes on from OU892284.1 coordinate 34,377,194, forward strand.
TATAATCAAAAATTAATCAAATCGCATACATAGTAGAGAAATATAGGGAAAATTCTCTTTATATTAAAGACATAATTAATCAAATTATTAATGTCTACGAAATAATAGATTCAATATTACAGGATGTCGGGAACTCTTTAATTTTTTCTAAGTTAAAAATTATGTATCCTAGCATAATGAGAACTGAAGATCTCTGTACATAACTAATCAAATTACAAAAACAACTAAGTAATGAACAAATGCCTTTAACAGTTAATGTTGAGAACATCCTTTTGTATGAAAGAATCATCAAATTAGAATCATTTGTTCGTAACAATAATAGTTATTTATGTATCAAGGGTACTAAGTAGATGATTATGCCCCGAGGGCGACAGTCTTACAAAGCCGAGGGCCTCTGGCCCGAGGGTTCGTAAGTTGCCCGAGGGTATATATCTATTAGTACCCGTGGTGCATACAAACTTTTATGTCATGCCTGCGCGGGCCATAATGTGTACTTTATGCCCGCGCGGGCCATAATGTGTACTTTATGCCCGCACGGGCATAAAGTAATGAATTATATAGATGGTATCTAAGGTATAAAAACACAATAATGTACTGGTATGACATAAAATAACTTATTTGGTCCACATACCTATAATGTATCCTGAATCTTTTGATTATTTCCACCTATATTCAATACCAATCAAAAGTCAGAGTCAGTTTAAGGTAGTCCTTCCACCAAATAAATATCTTTTAAAAAACGGATTGCACTACGCACAATATTGCCTAGAATGCTCGGAAATCCTTTCTGAATTTCACCTATGCGAAAAAGAAGAACTCCATGTGAAATAAAGCTACTGAACTCTGAAAAAGACACTTCTACTTGCAAGCCAACCGAAGTCAAAATCACACAACCAATAATCAATCGATTGGACAAATCCAATCAATGGGTATTCGTCCTTTTGACTAAAGTACCTATTGAACTCAAGTGCTTTGGACAAGAAGAAATCAGAAAAGTTATTGGAACCTTTCTAGTTCACATACCAACCAGTTGCCAAATAACTATCTCTTCAAGACTAATTATCAACGAAAAATAGCTTCTGAAATCCGATGCCCAACCTATACTATTTCCCAATGTACCTGTATTAATGCATTCCCTAAATTCAGGTAAACACTTGAAATAGTAGATTATACCACGAGTCAATAATGATAGCTATTATTCCCGAGGATTATTACGAACTGAGCCGCGTTAGCGGCGAGGGAGTAACATTCCGAGGGAATAATAGCCATTATTGCGAGTAGTATACTCTACTTTATTTACGACAAATTAATTTATTTGAGATTTTCAATGAACAAATTTCATCCGTCTCATAATTTTCAATACAAATCCACAAGCACTACACGTTTGACACTGACACTTTTGTGGAATAATGACCATTAATCCCGCTACTCGTCATTAATCCCTGGAGGAATAACATATGTCATTATACTGCCAAAATCACAAATATAATACGCACATTATACATTAGTCGTAAATAAAACATAAAATTGGACAATCTCCACCAACTAGCTAACGAGATCGTAGAAAACCGTTTGACGTTTAGTGAAATCAGAAAACTACCAAGTTTGGGAACCATTCTGATTTATGCTATGATCCTTGCTGGGTGTGCTGTTCTTGGCTATAAGAAACTGGGACCAAAATTCAAGAGCCGAAGAAGGGACAACCACCCTGAAGAAGAAGCCCAACCAATCCAACTTCCCTGCCTAGCATGGAGTTGCATCCTAAGGAGGGAGGAGTAATGTCAGCTCTATTTGCTGACCATACACATATAATCTGCTTAATTCGCTTTTCTTTATTATAAATATCGCTGCTCGCCCAGTCGGTTGAATTATAATTATATTTCTTATTTTTAACCTTTGTAACGCGCAACTTCATTGTAATTTAGTGAATAAATTGTTTTTTTTTAAACTCTATTTCGGCTTACTTATTGATAATCTTACATAGCTGGAAAATACCATTGAAATATCAATTACAATATATTCATATTTAGGTAATAAAGCATCTTTTTTCTGACTAAACATAAGAGTTTTTTATATTTCAACACTGCCGCTCAATAAAACTAATGTCTAAGGCATGAGCATAGAAAAGTGTGTCTTCACTTCTTTGTTAACTCTAATTGAGTGAGCAAAAAACACAAATTCAGTTTAAAATACTTATAATTCAGATACCAATCACATGGAGTTTTCAGTTATTCAAGCTGGTTTTTGGAAGAATATTATGCTGGTTGTTATATAAGGCATAAGGTGAAAGGTATAGCTGGTATATGAAAAAAACTTGACAAAATCTCACCTGTTGCTCATCATACCAAACACAGCATCCTCCAGCATCAGTCAAATTGGAGTTCGAGCAATTTCTGCCCCTGCTCTTGCACCATTCCCCATGATACCAAACCTTGAATGAAATTATTGTAAACACATCAATAATCAACCAAATCAGTCTTACCTTTTCTGGCACACAACTAACAAAACTGATGGCCAATCCCATACGTTCCGCTCTCCCCACTCTACCAATCCTATGGACGTAATTCGACTTTTCATCTGGCAAAGTGACATTTATCATAAATGGTAGACCAGTAATGTCCAGGCCTCTAGCAGCTACGTCCGTACAAATCAAGAAATTCGCCTTGTTTTTCTTGAATAATTCCAAATTGGCTTTTCGTTCTTGTGGTTTTCTGTCTCCATGCAGACATACACACGAATACCGGTTTCTATCACAAAAATTCATAAATTTTTCGAGATTATCGCAGTCCAATTTAGTGCGGCAAAAGATAATCGCTCTGTCCATGTTGTGTTCGTCGATAGCTTTGATAACGTAATCGCCTTTTAAAATTTTGACTGCTTCACTTAGAGATTCTGCTGTGTTTTGACCGAGTCCCACCTTGTCCGATCGATGGACACCGTCCGTTAAGATGTGACGACGTGCGTCAGCCCAAGAACGATCCTTTTGCGGGTCCACTTTGACAACGACGTGGTGCACGGCTTCGGGAACAGCGTCCTCGCCTTTCAAGTCTATCCAAGTAGGGAAATGCATCAATTTTTCTGCCATTTTTTTCACCTAAATTGATGAAATTTGAATAATTCAATAGTAGATTTTATAAAGAAGATGAAAAGGACAGTCCACTATTAATTAATACTTTGCTGCCTTCATAATAAAAATCCAGTAAATAATGGGTAGTTGTTGGAACCTTATCAAGGAACACTTTAATACTGAATTTAAAAAGAAATAATTTGATTTTCTTGGTATCAAAATATTTTTCAACCGGACTGCATTTTGGACACATATATGACTAAATTCACTGTACCTTCTAAAAGTTAAACAGTATGAAATGGAATGTTCTACATCATATTTCCAATAGATATTTATTTCATAAACATCTTACTTCTTGTATTGTAGAAATATATTAAGAAGACTTATGACTATTACTTGTTCAAGTTCCATAAAACAATTTTTGAGAATTTGTAGTTTGTTTAGTTGGGTTGGGTAAAGCCCATATTGATGAGTGAAATTGATAACATATTCCCTTATAAAACTGGCAAATAGTTGTGAAATTTGTAGCTCAACAAATCCATGCATGATTTTAATAAATCATTGGAATAGAAGGAAAATAATTCAAAAATAAATACTGTTAGAAACCTCAAAGATCTGAATAATTGTAAAACATAGTACAAGTTGCAAGGGACAAACCACCTAGGAATTCTTTGCTAAAACTGTGGAGAATTTGGAGGAATTTGTGGAAAATTTGAAGGAATTTATGGGAAGTTGGAGGAATGTCAAGGGGCAAACCACCTAGGAATTATTTATCAAAAATGTGAGGAATTTAGAGGAATTTGTGGGGAATTTAGAGGAATTTGTGGGGAATTTGGAGGAACTCATCGAAATTTATGAGATTCAGGTTTTATAGGGAATTTGGAGAAATTTATGGGGAATTTTGAAAAGAAAAATTTGTGAGGAATTTAAAGAAAATTGTAGGGTCACTGATGTTCACATTCTTATTATAAGAAACACTAATAAATGGAAATTAAAAAAAAAACATCTATTTTTGTGTTGGACGTTGAACATTCATTTTTATTGAAGAAATTCTCCCAAAATTTCACTTCATTATTTACAGGTCCAAATTTAAAAAAGTAAAAGGAATAATGAGTACCTACAGTTTTTGTGGGCTGACTTCCAAGATTCTTCATGCTGTTATTTTCCACTGGAAAAATTTGAAATTTTGAGAAAATGAGCTTCTTACCTTCCTCTTTACATGCAAAAACTTTCAAAATTTTCCCTTGACTAGTTTTCCAAGAAAACTTTGAAATATGTAAGACTGTATTTTCAATTAATTCAGTTATTGTAGGTTGATTTCCTAGATTCCCCACGTTGTTATTTTCTACTGGAAAAATTTGAAATTCTGGGAAAATGAGCTTCACATGCAAAAAGTTTCAAATTTCTTCCTTCACTAGTTTTCCAAGAAAACTTTGAAATGTAAGAGATTATATTTTCAATTGATTCAGTTTTTGTAAGTTGATTTCCAAGATTCTTCATAATGTTATTTTCCGCTGGAAAAATTTAAAATTTTAAGAAAATGACCTTCTAACCTTCCTCTTCATATGCAAAAAGTTTGGAATTTTCTCCTTCACTAGTTTTCCAGGAAAACTTTGAAATGTGTGAGACGGTATTATCAACTAATTCAGTTTTTGACAGGTTGATTTCCAAGATTCTTCATGTTGCTGTTTTGCACTGGAAAAATTTGAAATTTTGGAAAATGAACTTCTCACCTTCTTCTTTACATGAAAAAAGTTTCAAAACTTTCCCTTCACTAGTTTTCCAGGAAAACTTTGAAATGTGTGAGACTGTATTTTCAACTGATTCAGTTTTTGTAAGTTGATTTCCAAGATTCTTCATGTTGCTGTTTTTCACTGAAAAAATTTAAAATTTTGGGAAAATGAGCTTCTCACCTTTCTCTTTACATGCAAACAGTTTCAAAATTTTCCCTTCACTAGTTTTCCAGGAAAACTTTGAAATGTGTGAGACTGTATTTTCAACTAATTCAGTTTTTGTAAGTTGATTTCCAAGATTCTTCATGTTGCTGTTTTTCACTGAAAAAATTTGAAATTTTGGGAAAATGAGCTTCTCACCTTTCTCTTTACATGCAAAAAGTTTCAAAATTTTCCCTTCACTAGTTTTCCAGGAAAACTTTGCAATGTGTGAGACTGTATTTTCAACTAATTCAGTTTTTGAAGGTTGATTTCCAAGATTCTTCATGTTGCTGTTTTCCACTGGAAAAATTTGAAATTCTGGGTAACTGAGCTTCTCACCTTCTTCTTTACCTACATGCAAAAAGTTTCAAAATTTTTCCTTCACTAGTTTTTCAGGAAAACTTTGAAATGTGTGAGACTGTATTTTCGACTAATTCAGTTTTTGTAGGTTGATTTCCAAGATTCTTCATGTTGCTGTTTTCCACTGGAAAAATTTGAAATTTTGGGAAAATTAGCTTCTCACCTTCCTCTTTACATGCAAAAAGTTTCAAAATTTTTTCTTCACTAGTTTCCCAGGAAAACTTTAAAATATGTGAGACAGTATTTTCCTCGGTATTTTCAATTAATTCAGTTATTAGGGGTTGATTTCCAAGATTCTTCATGTTGTTATTTTCCACTGGAAAAATTCGAAATTTTGGGAAAATCAGTCTCTGACCTTCCTCTCCACATACAAAAAGTTTCAAAATTTTCCCTTAATTATTTTTCCAGGGAAACTTTGAATCTCACTTTGAATTGTGTGAGACTATATTAACGATTATTTCAATTTTTTTTAGTTGATTTCCAAGATTTTTCATGTTGTTATTTTCCACTGGAAAAATTTGAAATTTTGGGAAAACGAACTTGTCACCTTCTTCTTTACATGCAAAAAGTTTCAAAACTTTCCTTTCACTAGTTTTCCAGGAAAACTTTGAAATGTGTGAGACTGTATTTTCAACTAATTCAGTTTTTGTAACTTGATTTCCAAGATTCTTCATGTTGCTGTTTTTCACTGAAAAAATTTGAAATTTTGGGAAAATGAGCTTCTCACCTTTCTCTTTACATGCAAAAAGTTTCAAAATTTTCCCTTCACTAGTTTTCCAGGAAAACTTTGAAATGTGTGAGACTATATTTTCAATTAATTTAGTTATCGTAGGTCAATTTCCAATATTCCTCATGTTGTTATTTTCTACTGGAAAAAATTGAAATTTTGGAAAAATGAGCTTCTCACCTTCTTCTTTACATGCAAAAAGTTTCAAAACTTCCCCGTCACTAGTTTTCCAGGAAAACTTTGCAATGTGTGAGACTGTATTTTCAACTAATTCAGTTTTTGAAGGTTGATTTCCAAGATTCTTCATGTTGTTATTTTCCACTGGAAAAATTCGAAATTTTGGGAAAATCAGTCTCTGACCTTCCTCTCCACATACAAAAAGTTTCAAAATTTTACCTTAATTATTTTTTCCAGGGAAACTTTGAATCTGGCTTTGAATTGTGTGAGACTGTATTACAATGTTGCTGTTTTTCACTGAAAAAATTTGAAATTTTGGGAAAATGAGCTTCTCACCTTTCTCTTTACATGCAAAAAGTTTCAAAACTCTCCCTTCACTAGTTTTCCAGGAAAACTTTGAAATGTGTGAGACTATATTTTCAATTAATTCAGTTATTATAGGTCGATTTTCAATATTCCTCATGTTGTTATTTTCTACTGGAAAAATTTGAAATTTTGGGAAAATGAGCTTCTCACCTTCTTCTTTACATGCAAAAAGTTTCAAACTTTTTCAAAATTTTTCCTTCACTAGTGTTCTAGGAAAACTTTGAAATGTGTGAGATTTTATTTTCAACTAATTCAGTTTTTGTAGGTTGATTTCCAAGATTCTTCAGTTGCTGTCTTCCACTGGAAAAAATTTGAAATTTTGGGAAAATTAGCTTCTCACCTTCCTCTTTACATGCAAAAAGTTTCAAAATTTTTTCTTCACTAGTTTTCCAGGAAAACTTTAAAATTTGTGAGACAGTATTTTCCTCGGTATTTTCAATTAATTCAGTTATTATGGGTTGATTTCCAAGATTCTTCATGTTGTTATTTTCCACTGGAAAAATTTGAAATTTTGGGAAAATAAGCTTCTAACTTCTAACTAAGGATTTGTAAAGGATTCCATTGGCTTTATTTCAAGTCTAATTACGTTAAGATGATTGAAATTAACACACATGTGAGGTAAAATATGGTTCAATGTCATTTTGGGAAAAATCAAGCTTCAAAAAACGACATTGAAGGAGGTTTTATTTTATTTTTTTTTGGGGGGGGGGGGAAGCGTTGGAAGGATTGGGTTGAAATTTTCCAAGTCGATGAAGAAAGGATTGAAATTTAAGAAAAAATAAAAAGGTCCTTCTGATCTTTCACCTTTTGGAGCAAACCACCTAGGATACTTTCCAGAACTGTGAAGAGTTGAGAGAAATTTCTAGAGAATTTGGAGGAATATGTGGGAAACTTGAATGAATTTATGGGAAATTGGAAGAATGTATGAGATATTGGGAAAAATTATTGGTTTTTAACACTGAGCGTAATAAAAATAAAAAAATGTATTTCTTATCAGGAACAATTTTTGGGATTTTTATTGAATTTGTCACAGGCATTTGCAGGGAATTGTTTGCAAGAATTTGGGGGGGTGGTTTACCCCTTGACAAGTTGCTTACAAAAACTAAAACAGTATTGAAGTAGAAAGGTAAAAATATAATAATTTAATGAAAATTTAGCTTATCGAGATTATCAATTCTCACCTCAAAAGCATGCAAAGTAGCACTACAAACAATCATTTGAAGTCTCTTGCCATCAACAGTAATTTTAGGCATCTGTTTATGCAATCTCTCAATAAATCCCCCATATCCTTGTTTCAGCAGTCCATCAGCTTCATCCAAAACGAAAAACCTACAGTTTGCAAGAGACAAATAGCCTCCTTGGATGAGGTCCTCTAGACGACCTGGTGTGCCAACTACTATATCTGCGCCTATAAGATATAATTTATATTATTGAAAGCATTTAAAGATAGTTCTTCCCACCTTCATGTTGTAAGATAGAAATTTGATCCTTGAGACTATTCCCACCGATAACAAGCAACTCCTTTATAACAGGATTATGTAAATATTTATTAAATAACTTTATTTGGTTGCTGGTTTGTTCAGCCAGCTCCCTTGATGGTTCTATTATGAGAGCCTGTGGTGCGTTATTCGCCAGTTTTATTGTAGCTGCAACTTCAGTGCCATTGGTGTTGATTGCTATTTTATCTTCAGGGGCTGACATTAGGGGCAAGTAATGGTAGGGCAGGGGATGTTTGAACGGTTGTTGGCCAAAATTGAAAGACATTTCAGCATTCTGGAAATATTATTTTTAAATTGTTACAATTATTGAATCTGGAATCCGTACCTTCAATACTACAGCTGGAAATAAAGCTTCCTTATTGTTGATACGTTTAAAAGCCACTCCCAAGTCGACTCCGTTTTTTAAATATTGAATCATTCCAGTATCCATGTCCAAGAGACAAGTTATTACGTCGCTTTTTCCAAAAGCCTCCCCGTAGTTGTCAAATTGGCGACTGTTGGATTTTTTGCCTGTACCGCCATAACCCCAACCACATCTGGGAAAATTGAGTTAAATAATGACCCAAATAGATAAATAGATGGATATATGTAGAGTAGAATCTCTTCAGAGCTTAGCAAGATCCACAGTGAATAGGCAACCAGCTTTAATGGACAAAATGAGACCAGCTTACCAAGGCATTTACGGGGAGAAGCAGCAAATCAATTAAATGGAGTTTTATGGAAAGAAATGACCAAAGGGTTTTTCACCTTGCTAATTGGTGTACAAATCACTGGTTAATATATGTCAATACCAGGTTAATACTATGTCAATAGTGACAATACTATGCAATACCTATTTGGTAATTATGTAGGTAATATATGTCAATACTTGTAGATATCTAGGCAATATATGTTAATGTTATTGGTTGATGTTGATACCCATTAATAACACGTGAATACCTGTGGATATGTCAATAAGTACCTAGAATGCTGGCAAGACCAATATTTGATTTTAGTCTGTCAATAGTGTAGCAATACCTGGTAATATATGATAATACTAGGAAAATACCTGGCAATATGTGGAAATATTTTGTTAATACATGAAAATAGTTGGCGATAACTTGTTATTAGGTACATAGAAATATCTGTTAAAACATGGAAATATCTCAGTTAGTACTGTTTATCAGTGTACAAATTTTGTAAGGTGAAAAACCCCTCGGTAATTACCTGGTTAGTACTAGTAAGTAATATTGATATGTTGCCAACTACTGTATTGTAACTATATTGTAAGTTATACCATTTAATGGAGTAAACCCATATATAAATAAAAATTAAAAAAAAAAAAGCATTATTATTATAGATTTAAGTGTAAGGTAGATGCTATTAAGAATATCACATACTTATCAGTTCCCAAATCCAAATTTGCACTCAAAGTCGACCAGCCAACCCTGCAAAGTCCTTCATCGGTCACGGTAACCTCAAAACCCCATTTTCCTGATTTCACCCCCCTGGTACATCTAGCTCCATGCCATTCCTTTTGTTCACGAGACTGCACACGTAAACCATCAGCAGCCACTGCTAAAGCAGCCCCTCGGTCTTGGGTTGATACCGTCCATGCAGGAGCCGAACTGCTAGATGAAGAAGTCGCTCTTCCAGTCTCTATGTCCCTCAACGTTTCCCAGACGATTTGAATTATAGGCAAACAGAAGGCTGCCGTTTTTCCTGAGCCTGTTTCGGCGGCCATGAGTACATCGCCGCCTCCTAGGACTAAGGGGATACCTTCTGCTTGGATGTCAGTTGGCAGACTAGAAAAATAGATGAGATTTTTTGATTATCAATAGATGAGATGCTACAAATTGTGTCTCTAGATCCTAGAGGAGTACTCACGTCCAATCTAATTCATCGATTGCCTTTGATATTTCAGGTAAAACGCCGAATTCTGCAAATATACATGGGAGTGGTTTTTAGTAGGGCAAAATTATGTGATTTTTTGAGACTGATACCTTCAAATGCCGCCATCGTGGGTGGACACAAATAATTGGGTAGTTTTGATGTATTTTCTACTTTAAAATTATTATTGAATCAGCAAAAATATTAACATATAAAATGTCAGGCAAGGAGCAAAGCAAGCGCATAAACAATTAACATAACCTCAATAAAATTTTAATCTGTCACTCCATTAATAGCGATTTCAATTTGGTGCACTGAGTTGCACTTAGTGGCTCGCTACAATGTTCTTTTGGAACAGAAAATAATAATTTTTCATCGGATTCATCTTCGTTCACACCGCAATCTAGTAAAACAAGGAATCCGCTGCATTTTACATTGAAATAATTGTCATCAATTTTGAACTTTATCACAAAACAACTGTACTTGGAGGAGCCTCCTAGTTCTTGCCAAAAAATGTGCACCGAGTGTAAGCATAATGGCACCGAATAAGTCTATAGGCGATCACACACGGACGTGGATGGCTTGATACATATACGTGCATACATCAACGTGCAAACAACAACGTGCATGTCACTTTTGTACAGACGCTCGCACAAAACTGTCAGGTAGCATTTCTAGCGATTTCAGAATTTATTTGAGTGTCATTCTACAGTTTGCACATTCAAAAACGCGACGGTATTTTGCATGCACATTGATGTTTTTGTTTGCGCGTTCATGTATGTGCGTACATGTTTTCAGACATTCACGTCCGTGTGTAACCGCCTTATAATTTTGAACTTATTCATGGTCGTTTGCACCCAAGGAGAATACACTACACCCTCGGAGTGCTTATCGTCCTCTTTTTTGGTAATCGCCGCCACATTGGTGTGTCACCATTGCGACGTCAAGTCGTCTGCTGTTTAAACAGCCTACGTCAAGGCGAAAAATAACATGCTGCCTACGTCACAACAGGTATTTTGGCTTGAGGGGAAAGGGGGGGACTTGTTACACACAGGCCTTATGAGGATAGGCCATTCTAGTCAGTGTGTATCAACCTTGTAGTTTCTCTACCTTCTTCTTTTTTCTCGTATTTGTTGCCTTGTTATACATTAGTTGTATTCCTTTCAAGAGTTTGGGCTTTTCAGTATGCATATTGGAACGCTCCGGAGTACCAGGGAAGCGCCCCGTACTAGATTTGTTCCGTATCATGCCGTGAGACAATCCCCCCCTTCCTCAACCTAGGCCAAATCACCAGTTATGACGGTAGGTAGCATGTCATTTCTCGGCTTAAATTAGGCTATTTAAACAGCTGTAGACTTAGTAATGACGTCGGAAATGGTGACACACTAATATATATAATAATTAGGTGCTTTTTAAGTGCTAATTAGGGCCTCTAATTAAAAATTAGGTGCTCCTTTGGTTTTTGAGAAAATCAAAAAAAAACTAAGGAACTGCTAGGTTTATAAAAGCTAGCAGTCCCCTATAGTAAAAAATATTTTTTCAAATTTTTTCTTTTTATGTAAATTAGGTAGGTGCTTTTTAGGTGCTCCTAAATAGTCCAAGAAAAAATAGAATTGATTAATTATTAACTGAGATACAGATTTTTTGTTTAATTATCAGGGGACTGCTGGCTTTACGTTTACATGTTGGTATGTCAGAATGGAAAAAAAACTTAGGGATAATTAGGGATAACTAGGTGCTTTTTAGGTGCTAATTGGGGCCTCTAATTAAAAATTAGTTGCTCCTCTAGTTTTTGAGAAAATCAAAAAAAACTAATAAGGGATTGCTAAGTTTATGAAAGCTAGTAGTCCCCTATAGTCAAAAATATTTTTCCAAAATTTTCTTTTGTATCAGAATTAGGTGCTTTTTAGGTGCTCCTAAATAGTTGAAGAAAAAATAGAATTGATTAATTATTAACTGAGTTAGGTACAGATTTTTTTTAATTATAAGGGCTGGCTTTACGTTTACATGTTGTTGTGTCAGAATGGAGAAAAACTTCGGGATCTATATAATAATTAGGTGCTTTTTAGGTGCTAATCAGGGCCTCTAATTAAAAATTAGTTGCTCCTCTAGTTTTTGAGAAAATCAAAAAAAACTAAGGGATTGCTAAGTTTATGAAAGCTAGTAGTCCCCTATGGTAAAAAATATTTTTCCAAAATTATCAGAACTAGGTGCTTTTTAGGTGCTCCTAAATAGTCGAAGAAAAAATAGAATTGATTAATTATTAACTGAGTTACAGATTTTTTTTTAATTATAAGGGAACTGCTAGCTTTATGTTTACTTGTTGGTGTGTCAGAATGGCAAAAAAACTTCGGGATCTATATAATAATTAGGTGCTTTTTAGGTGCTAATTAGGGCCTCTAATTAGGTGCTGCTCTAGTTTTTGAGAAAATCAAAAAAAATTAAGGGATTCCTAGGTTTATGAAAGCTAGTAGTCCCCTATGGTAAAAAATATTTTTTCCAAAATTTTCTTTTGTATCAGAACTAGGTGCTTTTTATGTGCTCCTAAATAGTCGAAGAAAAAATAGAATTGATTAATTATTAACTGAGCTACAGATTTTTTTTTAATTATAAGGGGACTGCTGGCTTTACGTTTACATGTTGGTGTGTCAGATTGGAAAAAAAATTCGGGATGCACATAATAATTAGGTGCTTTTTAGGTGCTAATTAGGGCCTATAATTAAAAATTAGGTGATGCTCTAGTTTTTGAGAAAATCAAAAAAAAATTAAGGGATTCCTAGGTTTATGAAAGCTAGTAGTCCCCTATGGTAAAAAATATTTTTTCCAAAATTTTCTTTTGTATCAGAACTAGGTGCTTTTTATGTGCTCCTAAATAGTCGAAGAAAAAATAGAATTGATTAATTATTAACTGAGCTACAGATTTTTTTTTAATTATAAGGGGACTGCTGGCTTTACGTTTACATGTTGGTGTGTCATATTGGAAAAAAACTTCGGGATGCACATAATAATTAGGTGCTTTTTAGGTGCTAATTAGGGCCTCTAATTAAAAATTAGGTGCTGTTCTAGTTTTTGAGAAAATCAAAAAAAATTAAGGGATTCCTAGGTTTATAAAAGCTAGTAGTCCCCTATAGTAAAAAATATGTTTCCAAAATTTTCTTTTGTATCAGAACTAGGTGCTTTTTAGATGCTTTTTAGGTGCTCCTAAATAGTCGAAGAAAAAATAGAATTGATTAATTATTAACTGAGTTACAGATTTTTTTTTAATTATTAGAGGACTGCTGGCTTTACCTTTACATGTTGGTGTGTCAGAATGGAAAAAAACTTTGTCAATGTCTAGAATTACCTAATCGTATATAATATGAGTGGTGTTATTATTGATAATAGTAAACCTTATTCTATGATAATAGTAAACATAATAACCAACATTGCAAATAGTAATTTTGCCATATGCTAGAAATATTTTCAATTCATCTGGGTCCTTATTCTTGAAACCAGGGAGCAGCGTTCCCAGGAGAACGAGTGTTCCGTCTTTGTTACTTACTTATATTATCATTTGCATATTGCTGGAAAAGACAGAACACTCGTTCTCCTGAGAAGACTGCTCCCCTGTTTCAAGAATAGGGACCCTGGTAGGTATCTACTTACCTATTATGCCACTTTTTTTTCTTTTTGTGGCTTCATAATACATTTTTGAGTAAATAGTAGCAAGTAGCAAGAAGGAAAGCAAAATTTATTGGTTGGCATATCTATCGATTGGGTGACAGAACTCCAAGTTCCTCTATTCTAGCTTTAATACATTATACAAGAAATTTAATTTGGAGTTTTATTAGTTTCCAATAAGCAAACTTATCAATAACGTCAGATCCTAAAACTTTTCTTCATCATGTAAGTTAGGATAATAATTAAACATATGTAAAAGCCTGGAAGCGTTTATTCCAGATGCATTTAAGAAAATAACTGATTTAAGAGAAATAAAAGATGTTCTATAGGGGGAACAAAATTCAATTATGTTAAAAGTGCAGCTAAGTAAATATGATTAAGAATTCAGCTGGATTTTGTGGTAAACTTCCGAACAATCGTATGCCGACTTTATTTGACACAAGTATGATAATAAGACAAACAAATTGATTTTTGGAGGCAAATTTTTCCAGAAATGTTTATTGAAACACAATCGCATGCTTTAATACTTCATAAGGTATAATATATCAAATTTATTCGAAAACAATATCCAGATAAAAATCTATGTACAATAAAAATAATATCTCAATATCAATAATAGAAAACAATTTATTTGAGAATAATATTCCGGAAATCCTATTACTTTTCATAAACCTAAAGTCGCTACTTTCTCTGGTAAGCATGATAGATCGCTTTCTTCTTCAGTGGGCAAAATATTTATTTTGTTTATCGGCGGTGCAACGTAGACGCAGTAATGGATTTTCTTATTCCTAAGAAGACTGTAGGTGTTGTCAAACGTCACTGTATCTAGAAGAAACAAAAATCTTATTGTTTGTTAAATGCAACTAGCTATAGTCTATAGAAGCGCAATAAAAAATGCCTAATGAAAAACAGATCAAAACACACAAAAATCACAGTAGTTACCTACTTATGTCCTCAAATAAGTTGTTTTAGTGAAAAAAAGGAAAAATGTTTATAGGGCTATTGCATCAAATATGTGGAATATTGAAACTACATATGGTAGACAGACCGGACTAACTTACTAGACACATAGGACTTAATATCTACTCCCCCAATCTGTACTAACACGATAGGATACGAGATTTGCGCTGTATGCAGATGAGGTGCAATCCTTGTTCAGAAAAAAACTGCTGGAAGAGGATTCTTCATGGTTTAGGAAAGTCAAATAACTAAGACTGACCCATATGGATTCGATGCTGATAGGAGACAGTGGAAGAAAAACTGTGGATGGTGGGTGTCCATCAATGCACCTTGGAATAAGTTGAACGTATAGGGCATACGAACTTAAAGATAAGGATATATTTTATCCAATTGGAAACACAAAAAGACTTCTTGTGAAGAAAAACAGAGAAAAGCTTTTAGGGGGCGGCTACACATCAGAATTTGGATCCGAGAAAAATGTCTGAAGATATGATCAACAGTGCCAACTCAGGACCGTCGGTCGGAATGAACGTAGAGTAGACTAGACTACACTGACTACTTGTTATTCTCCATATTGCAGATGTCTCTTAAAGAATTTCAAGCTCGAGAAAGCAAGATAAGATAAGTAGGTACCTATTTCTATGCGGAATTATAGGCAAGTAAGTTCCAAATCTGCGAATGGATCTCTCTTCATTGTCTTACAGAGCACAATAACTTGTAGGTACCTACTTCTATTCATATGTGTTCCTAATTCGGATAAGTGTCATTCTATTACACTCGAACAATTTTGTCGTCGAACAACAAAAGTAAGTATATTGACCAACAAATGGCCATTTTAAACTCAATAGATGAACCAACACTTTGCTTCAATTTACTAAGTATGATTGTAGTCAGTCAGGAGTAGATTCGAATTCTAAATAAGGCAATGTAGTTTTACGAGCAAAATAACTCTACTCCCCTAATACCGAAACTTTTTATTTTTACATTCGATTCAATACTTACAAATCGCTGGTGCCTGGCACGCCAACACTCCGTTTTCGTCGATCTGATGTGACGATACTCGGCCATGTCTAACTGCAGGGGTAGTATTCCCATCCGCGTCTTTGAGCGTGATACCGAAACGAATGTCGTGGTCTTCGGTTCTGAATTCCCACCTAAAAACATTTCCAAAGTTTAAGTATATCGTTATGTTGTTATTATCATTTACCTCAAAAAGGAACCTTCTTCCTCTACAACAAAATCTAAAGTAATTTTGTCGCCTTTCTTTATCACAGCTGTGACGTACTCTCTGTCTTGGGACAGTGAGTTTTCATCTAGTTTTTTCGTGTAGAATGATTTTGGTACTTTGCCTCCTTGATTAATCTATAAAGAATATAATTGAAAAAAAGATCGGGGGTTGCTTATAGTTAATCTACCTTGGTTACATATCGAGGATTTCCATCAGGATCCTCTAGTTCACCACCAAAATGTTTAGGCAACTGATCAGGAGCTACATTCGACAAAATGGCAGCTTTCCATTTTTTCGGATCCTTTTTAAAAATTTGAATTTTCGAAATGGTGTATTCGTTTAAAAACTTTTTGACAACATTGAATGCAATGGCGAATACTCTTGGAGCTAAAACATTGATTTTTTTGGTACAAAACTATTGTATATTAAACTGCTTACCATTTATGATATAACAAGACTTCAATATTTCAGGATAGTTCGCCTCATACATTTGGAGCAATGCTATTATAAATTCGCCAGCTAAAAAATAGGAAATTCGTATCAAATTATTTGAATAGGTACATTATTATATCCTCTCGCACCTGGTCTCCATGCATATTGTCTTAAACTAAAACCATCCATGTCAAAAATTACTAATACGTTATTGGCTCCTGTTTCAGCAGCCATTTTCAGAACCCGTTCTAAAATCTGGATTGTGGTTCGAATTAAATCTTGCCTCGATACCGAATGCAAAAGACCCACGATATCCAGACCGGCAAATGGCACAACAATGACTGAAAGAATGAAAATTTGGATATAAGTATCCTTCTTGTAGATTATTACAAATAATATACTTACTCGGTGCTCCATCTTTGTCAAATCCGCATATTCCGCTAGGGTAATACAACTGGATTGCTTCTGGAGGAATCCAGTCCTTCAATTTTGTCTCTACTTCCCACTGAAGCCGCCATTTCATGGACTAGAAGCAAATAGAAGAAGGTATTGAAATATTCGAAGTAGGTATAGTTTTTATTTGTATTTTTCATATTCGTGTCTCTAGATTTAGATGTTGAAGGGCTATCAAATTTAATTTGAAAAATATTTAAGTAGACATAAATATTCTCCTGCACGTTTGAACTATGAGCTTATGGATTTTTAACCCAAAGCTTATATTGAGTCTATTAATACCTATAATACTTTTTATGTATTTATTAAAAATAAACTATGATACTATTGTATTGAGTCGGTTACTATACTAGCTTTGTTAAAATGTATATTTATAAACACATTAATTGGCATAGTGCAAAAATGCTCTTGTCCATTCAGCCATTTTCCTGTCCAGTCTGTTTTTGAAAAAGTTGACTGGAAATGAATTTACATCAGTGTCCCAAATTCCAACTGCAGTAGAACCCCGAAGAATCCCAGTCTAAAGCCCCAAAAATCCTGATAATCCGAGGCACGCACGTCCATACTCCGTATTAACCGAGTTTCTAGATTATACAGGGTGTTTTTTTATATATTGACACCCCACCTACAGCCTTTACCTTTACAGGTAGAAGAAAGGTGTAAATACACAAGTTGTACAGTTTTGGCTGAATTTTTAGAAGCCATGATCAGAAACAAAAATTGAATGTCATTAATGTGAAATTTTGCATGCTTTCAGCTTTTTTCAAAGGGGATGCCCTATATTTAATTCTATATTCTTGAAGAGCACAATGACCCGATTCCAAAAATATACAGTTAGTCTATATTTGATTGAATAGTCTCTCATATATTCAGCTCCAAAAATTGTAAAAATACTATCCTACTACTGATTTTGTGAACCATTCTACCTGTACAGGTGAAAACTAGAGGTAACATTTGAGGTACTTGGTTTCTCTGATAGTATTTTTAAAATTTTTCGAACCAAATATGTTGGAGACGGCTCAACCAAATACAGACAAACTATATAGTTTTGGAATCGGGAAATTGTGCTCTTCAAGAATATAGAACCAAATATAGGGCGTTCCATTTGAAAAAAACTGAAAGCATGTAACATTTCACATTCCTGACATTCAATTTTTGTTTCTGACCATGGATTCTAAAAATTTAGCCAATACTGTACAACTTTTGTCTTTACACTTTTCATCTACCTACTTGTAAACGTGAAGGCTAGAGGTGGGGTGTCACTATAAAAAAAAAACACTCTGTACTTGAACCCTAACTTATTATATAAAGTCAGAATTTTGTCAATTTGCCTTTTAACAGGAATTAGTAATGTTACTTTACCAAACTAGTAATATAATGTGACAAGTTATTCAAGTACAAACGAGTGAATTGTTGCGGAACTTATGGGGGGACCTCTGCGGGACGAGCGCAGCGAGTTCCGCAGCCATCTATTCATCAATATGTTGAGTAATTACGATACTAACCTGACTCACTCAAATGTGAGTTATTCTTATCAGTTTAAAAACTGCACGTTTCAGGTGAATGTCTTACTTACAGAGTTCAACAGTATATTAGTGAGTAGATAGCTGCGGAACTCGCTGCGCTCGTCCCGCAGAGGTCCACCCCATAAATTCCGCAACAATCCACTTATTTGTACTTATTATGATTATGATTGTTCACTTTTTGTCAATTTGCCTATTAACAGGAATTAATAATGTTACTTTACTAAACTAGTAATATATTGTGACAAGTTATTCCAGTACAAACGAATGGATTATTGCGGAACTTATGGGTGGACCTCTGCGGGACGAGCGTAGCGAGTTCCGCAGCCATCTATTCATCAATATGTTGTGTAATTACGATACTAATCTGACTCACTCAAATGTGAGTTATTCTCATTATTTTAAAAACTACACGTTTCAGGTGAATGTCTTACTTAGTTCACACAGTATATTGGTGAGTAGATGGCTGCGGAACTCGCTGCGCTCGTCCCGCAGAGGTCCACCCATAAGTTCCGCAATAATCTACTCGGGAAATTGTGCTCTTCAGGAATATAGAACCAAATATTGCGTATTCCATTTGAAAAAAGCTAAAAGCATGCAAAATTTTACATTTCTGACATTCGATTTTTGTTTCTGACCATGGTTTCTGAAAATCCAGCCAAAACTGTATAACTTTTGTATCTACACCTTTCTTCTATCTGTAATTCTGACTTTAAATAATAAGTTAGGGTTCAAGTAAAGGGTGTTTTTTTTTTATATATTGACACCCCACCTACAGCCTTCACGTTTACAAGTAGGTAGATGAAAAGTGTAAAGACAAAAGTTGTACAGTATTGGCTAAATTTTTAGAATCCATGGTCAGAAACAAAAATTGAATGTCAGAAATGTGAAATAATGTTACATGCTTTCAGTTTTTTTCAAATGGGATGCCCTATATTTGGTTCTATATTCTTGAAAAGCACAATTTCCCGATTCCAAAACTATATAGTTTGTCTGTATTTGGTTGACCCGTCTTCAACATATTTGGTTCTAAAAATTTTAAAAATACTATCAGAGGAACCAAGTACCATCGTCACCAAAAGTATCTGGGACAAAAATAATTCATATTAATCTCCTGGACTAATTTAACCGTCATTCATTTCAATGTATTTAATTCATAGTTTGACAAATATTTGACACTAAAATTCATATAATAGTACAAGAGCTAATATGATGCTGTCCCAGTTACTTTTGGTGACGATCGTACCTCAAATTTTACCTCTAGTTTTCACCTGTACAGGTAGAATGGTTCACAAAATCAGTAGTAGGATAGTATTTTTACAATTTTTGGAGCTGAATATAATGAGAGACTATTCAATCAAATATAGACAAATTGTATATTTTTGGAATCGGGGCATTGTGCTCTTTAAGAATATAGAATGAAATATAGGGCATCCCGTTTGAAAAAAGCTGAAAGCATGCAAAATTTCACATTAATGACATTCAATTTTTGTTTCTGACCATGGCTTCTAAAAATTCAGCCAAAACTGTACAACTTTTGTATTTACACCTTTCTTCTACCTGTAAAGGTAAAGGCGTGGGGTGTCAATATATAAAAAAACACCCTGTAGATACATACAGGATATACCATTTAAAAGGAAACATGCTAAATATCTGATGCCACGTTTATTTTTCAAAAAATCGTTCGTACACGTAATTTGATTTTCAAAGGAGGAAATTTTTTATTATCATTTTCAGCATATCAACTTCAACCCTCTTGGCGGGGTGGGACCAACCCTCACTTTTTCAAATGGAACAAGGGGTCGAGTGATACCTCTTTCAAAAGAGTGTTCAATTCTATTTTAATTGATATCACTTGAAAGAAAATTGAGCGTTCTTTTGAAACAGGTATCACTCGAACCCCTGTTCCATTTGGAATGATAAGGATTGGTCCCACCCCCGCTAGAGGATTAAGTTAGTGCTGAAAATGTTTCAAACACTCACACAATCAAATTACGTGTACGAACGATTTAAAAAATAAATAAAAGTGACATCAGATATTTAGCCTGTTTCGTTTCAAATGGTAGGTATACCCTGTATACATATATATGTATTCGGATTCGGATTATCCGCGTTTTCAGTTATCCGAGGTGGGTACCCCCCACGTTACCTCGGATAACCGGGGTTCTACTGTATATAAACTACTCGATTGGACACAAAATTCCTACGCAAAAGCCTGGCACATCTCTCCTTACAGAGTTTCTTGTTGTGACCCCTTATTTTGAATATTTCTACTAGATCCCCATGGGTTCGTCTTTCATAAAGTATCTTTTTTGGGTGCTTCAATATTCCTTGGCAAAATGAAGACTCCATATGCTTTGGGTTTACTCCAGCCTGAGTCTTATGTAAGTCTTGTACAGCTTTACAAATATTTGAGGTGTGGAATCTTCAAATGTATTGAAAATCCGGTACATGATGGAGATACTTTTTTATGATATGGTTTTCCCACTCCAGGTCTTTAATGACAACAATGCATTTTGGTTAGCAACACAAATCACCTGGGTAGGCCCAATGAAATATTGCATCCTAGGGATGATTTTGCCCAGGTGAAGATTGAATACTTGGAGTCATTCATTGGCTTTTGCCAGGTGGTTGTTTACTGTTAGATGGCAGCCTATATCCCCCTGGGTCCTTATTCTTGAAACAAGGGAGCAGCGTTCCCAGGAGAATGAGTGTTCTGTCCTTCTCAATGATATGCAAATGATAATATAAGTAACAAAGAAGAAACACTCGTTCTCCTGGGAACGCTGCTTTCCTTTTTCAAGAATAAGGACCCTGGATGCTTCCATTCTGCATTACAGGATTACTATAACAACAGGTATCATCCGCAAATGACATCTGACTCCTTAATTCATTAGGCAGATAACTATAATAATAATATATACAAGAAAAGTAAGTAGAGGACTAAGGACGGAGCCTTGGAAGGCACCATTAAGAACTTCACAGGAATTTGACTTCATGGACACAGAATTGTTGATCCTGCAGAAAATCTTGGATTAGGCTGAGAAGAAGAAGTCCTCTTATACCATAGTGATGGAGTTTATGAAGAAGCCGCCCAAATAGTACCTTGTCAAAAGCCTTCTTAAAATCCAGGTAAAATACTGCCCTTATCCAGTCATGAACCTTGGTAAGCAGGTTCCCAAAAGTGAACCTTCCAGGAAAGAACCCCTGTTGGGAATGTGGGATGATTCCATTTCCGAGCAAAAATCCAGACATCTCAGATACTAGGACTTTCTCCATGCAAAGGGCGGTTGTTAAGCTGTTTTTTGTAAATAGGCACTATACAATTGCATTCTTCCATTCCCTTGGTAGTTTTCCCTGCCTAAGAAGATTGTTCATCATGGCTGAGAGAAAATGTGAAAGAACTGCAGGAAAATAGCAGGGATTTCATCCTCTTCAAAACTAGGAATCTGGTGAATACAATGGGTTTCAGATGCAGAATGCAAACTTATTAGTTGGAGATCTTTTTCAAGCCCTCTGTCTAGGATTGAAGCTTGGAGATTTTAAAGAGAATCCACTCAATTTTTTGCATTAACAACATCGTCTCCTTTTTCTTCTTTAGAATTCAAATATTATTGATCTATGGGTATAGGCCTGTCCCAAATCTCACCATCATCAAGCAGCACTTATCTTCAGCGTAATTATGCGGTCTATCCAACTCATCTTTGATTTCAGTCCTCAAGACTCTAAGATTACTGACTGTAGTGGTTCTATTAATAACTGAGATATCATCGACAATGTACCATACATACATATATATTTTTATGGGAATGTGAGGTTCTTTCTTGAAGAAACCAGTCCCTGATTTCTTTGTGCTAAGTATCCATAAAACCTCTCTTTTCGTTCATTTCTAGGTCCATATCCAGAGTTGTCAATTTTGTATTCGATTCCTCCTTGTCCTTATAACCTAATTTTTCATTGAGTTGCGCATGATAAAAGTTTGGTATTTAAACGATTCGGTTGACATTGAAAGTTACTCTTTACCTTAACTTCTTCATTCTACTTTTTACTGTTCCTACTTACTTGTCTGAGCATCTTTTCAGCAGCTTCGGCGTTCCACGATCTTGCTGAAATATTTAAAAACAAGATGAAATTTCATCGTCAATAAATACATGGCTGTAAAAGATACAGGAAAGTACCTACATAATATAACAAATAATCTAAATAGGCTTATTAAAGAACTAGGTAACTATATTGAAGTTCCAGTTGAAAAAACATTTCATTGTCATTAATAATTTTTTATACATGTATTTTTACTCCGGATGTGAAAGTGCCACCTTATACAAGTTAGAAATTGCATATGCCTTTTAAATGTTAGTGTTATACATGCATAATGGGATCCTTAATTAATAAATTCGTGAATTTTTCCTTCTATACTCACCCCGAAGCCATCGCACCAAAAATGCATCATTATGATTAGATTGTATAACATCTTGAACACTTCTTCTGAACTGAAATTAAAATAAATAAATAAAGTCATAATTCATTCTACCTTTTTATAAATCTACATACTAACAACTAAGTAAAGAAACGATATATCAATTGATTGAGTTCTACATAATCGACAATAAATTTTTCTGTCTTCGGTAAAAGAGGGCTTATTAGAAAGCTACAATCAGTCAAACTAAGTACCTATCACTCTAGTTGATAATAATAAGTTAATTAGTCACTTTGTTGATTGGAGCGAGCCTATTTCCCATTATAGAAAAAAAAGTTAATTTGACACTTATAACAAAGTCTATATAATTTGCACAATTAATTATCATATCTTATTTAATAACAACTTTGAAATTATTGTATTTCAATTATGGATGATAGTTCAATTTTATTTTGTTTTTTGACCTACATGCTTTTAAATTACCTAATTATTTCCGCATACGATATTATAACGACTCATTATTAGTAAATAAACTAATATTGTCGCTATTCTTTCTTATATTCAATAGACTAAAATAAGGTTTTGCAACGATCACGTAAAAACTAGTACACACTCGCGCGAAACCACCAATTTGGTCTGCATTTCTTACGTGAGCTTGCAATTCTGTTTATGCAACATTTCGATTTTTTTTCCAATTGGTTTCCTCCATTTCATAACTTGTAACACTTTGAATGTTGCGCCTAGGTGCATACCAAGTGAAATAAGACACAATTCTATACGTTTTGCTTAATGAAAGTATAATGCCTTTTAAAATAGGAACATCGAGAAGTTTATTTTATTAGGTATGTGATGCAAATAATGCAACTTTATAGTTATATAATGTCTGTATAAGAATAAATAGCCTAATATTAAACAGACTAAATAATCACACATTATTATTATTTATTGGATGATTAGATGGTCATCAAAATAACTCATCTCAGTCATAGCAAAGTCTTTTAAGCTTGTAGACTTATGAGACACCTAAAGATAAATGAAAAAGTTGATGAAAAGATGAACTAGATCAAATCTTTGTACAAGTCTGAAGGTATTTCAGAAATTTTACTGATTCAAGGCTTTAGTAAAAATATCAGCTATCTGCTCATTTGTTGGACAATATTCAATAGTTATTATACCCTCAGACAATTTCTCATTGATATAATGGTAAAGCACGTCTTTATGCTTACTTCATTTGTTAAACTGTCCATTATTCATTAGTTCAATTGCACTTTGGTTATCCACTTCCAAATTTACTTTAATGTCACTGTTCATGAGTTCTTCCACCACTGTTTTTAGGTAAGTCAGTTCTTTTACACTTTACACAATCAGCAGCAGTTATGTACTCCGCTACTCAGCCTCTGTACTTGATAAAGAGACTATAGATCTTGCACACCAAGCGATTGGTCCTCCACCGAACAGGATTACAAAACCTGTTGTACTTTTTTTTGTCACAAGATCACCAGCGAAATCAGAGTCACTGTAGACAGTGATTTCGCAACAATTTGAGTTCATTTTATAACATCATTTTTAGTTTACAGGCCACTAAGTAATGAAGTATACGTTTTACGTTTACAATATCTTCAGCTGATAGATTTTCCTTTTTCATGCTACACATGTTCACTAAATATGATATATTATCTGGTCTGGTCTTATTAGTCAGACATACAAAAGGCTTCTTATTATTTTTCTGTATAGGAAATTTCCTTTGGCTGAAGTTGTTTTGGATTGTAGTTGACACTGGTTTTAAGTTTTCAAATCCAAAGTCTTCCTAAAAGGATTCTAGAAAAGCTTCTTGATACAAAACAATAATGTCATATTACGTTCTTAATTGCATACCTAAATTTTTTTTTAGAATACTGCATGAAACCCTATCAAATTCATGTCTTAATTCTCGCAACAAATTGTCCATATTGTCCAAAAACAATGCCATTGTCAACATAAATACCCAAAAACAAGGTTGAATTCGAATTTTGGAAAATGCATTTTTCACTTCTCAACGCAGTATGGCCATTTACATTACTACAATTTAATCAACATTATGGACAAGCTCCTGAGAACTGAAAGGTTTGATACTGATCCCAGCTCATCAAATACAGCGAGGGAATAGTGTCACTGGAAAACTACATTACAGAACTTCACGTAGTCATTGAAGGATGTATAGAGGAAGCACAAAAGCTGCAGCTGTTCACAAACTATGTAACTCACAACGAGTACGAATACGTTTCTGAAGCAAAAACCTACGTTGATGCTGTGAGTATCTCAGATAACATCTACATAAAACCTCAAAATGAAGCATTTGCAAGATATATTCTTCCTACGAGGAAACAGCAACATGGAAAAAACGTGAGCCAGTACATTCAAATTTTGCTCAGCAAAGAGTGTAACTTCAAGAACGTTACTGCCAAAGAACATCGCGAACTTTCAATTAGAGATGCATTCATTAGCGGCTTATTGTCAAATAAAATTCGTCAACACCTCTTGGAAAAAAGTAATCTAACTTTAGATGAAGCACCATCACAAGCTTTATCTCTTGAATCTGCTCAAAAACATTCTGAGGTATACCAAACAAGTTTCATCAATTCTAGTAAGGCGGAAAATCCTCAAGTGCAGCAGCAAAGATACACTGTTTTGAGTGCTACCTACATGCTATTATTGTGGAAATAGAATACATGATCGCTCTCTTTGTCCTGCCCTGCATGGCACATGCAAACAATGCAATAAAAAAGGTAATTTCTGTCTCAAACATTGGCTTCTGTTCTTGGAAGTTTATGAAAAACTGCGGTGCCAGTAGAAATCAATCAGTTACCGGCATATACGTTAATAGATACTGGCAGCTCTGAGACTTACTTGAATGAGTAATTTGTTTTATTTAATAATCTCCCAATTCAACCAAGTAAATGCTACATGTCTATGGCTCAAACTTCTTTGCATGTGGCACAAAGCAACATAAAATGTTGACCGTTTATTTTGGAGGACGCAAATCTTCCATGACCGTACTTAAAAAAAGCACTGTTCTCTAGATCCTGCTAAAATTGAACCTCCGCAATTATTCGCTAATCTATCATCGCAATGTAAGCCAATCGCTACAAAATCGAGAAAATGTTCACATAATGATGCCAAATTTATTTCAAGTAAAGTACAAAAACTTCTTTCGAAAGGTATCATTGAAGAAAGTACGTCTTCCTGGCGAGCACAAGTTCTTGTGACAAAGAACGAAAATCATAAAAAAAGAATGGTTGTTGATTATTCTCAAACAATCAACAAGTTAACTTATCTTGACGCTTATCCTTTACCCAATATTAAAAGGTTGGTAAGAGCAGTCTCAAAATTTGACGTTTTTAGCACTATTGACCTAGAAAGTGCGTATCACCAGTACCCTATAAGAGATGATGAAAAACAGTTCACTGCTTTTGAAGCTGATGGAAATCTGTACCAGTTTAATCGTATCCCTTTTGGTGTGACAAACGGCGTAGCTTGTTTTCAAAGAGTCTCACATACAATAATCAGGCAAGAGAATCTATATAGAAGGCGTCTATGCATATCTCGATGATATAACAATTTGTGGAAAAAATCAAGACGAACACGAGAAGAATCTATCAGCGTTTGTGACAGCTGTTACAAAGTACCACCTAACTATTAATAAAAGTAAAAGTTCGTTCAACAAAAAGACAATTAAACTACTAGGATACCTTATAGGAAACAGAACACCTGTACCTGATCCTGCAAAGACTTGAACCTCTACAGAATCTGCCAGTACCAACCGATAAAGCTTCACTTCAAAGAGCTGTGGGAATGTTCTCGTTACTCTAAATGGATACCTAGATTCTCCAAGAAAATTTATAGAATTGTTAGTACCAGAAACTTAACGAATGCAAGAGCCTGCTATCACCGATTTTCACAACTTGAAAACTGAAGTAGCAAAATCACCTGTCACTGCCATTGAAGAAAACATTCCATGTGGTGGAAACAGACGCCTCTGAACATTCAATAGAAGCAATTCAAAGGCAGTCTATACGACCAGTTGCGTTATTCTCAAAACAGTTCATTGTTTTTGAAGCTGATGGAAACCTGTACCAGTTTAATCGTATCTCTTTTGATGTGACAAACGGCGTAGCTTGTTTTCAAAGAGTCTCACATACAACGATGATGATAATGAAAATCCCATTCAATCTCGTAACGAATCAGAACAAGAAAGTAAACTCCTATAAACAAGTATGCACAAACACCTGATAAGCAGAATGATGATCCAGAACAAAATCCACACAATGATGATCCGGGAAAAATCCACACTTGGACACATCCGGAGAGGAATTCATATTAGTCTGACCTAGAAGAAACCGTCAGTCTCCAGATTATGTTTCAAAATAAGCCGGGAGAATGTGGTGATACACCTTTATGTTTTAATGTCATTGATTGCTTTTATCCAGTATTATTTTTTTTCTCTACTATGTATGCCTTCTGGATAAGTAAGCATAACATATTCTTCAAATATTTTTGGTTCTGTACCAGTTCTAGTATGTATTCATTATTTTTTTCTTTTAGGCCTTCTCCTAATGTATTATCATTATTTAAACTGTCATAAGAGCTTCTCGTTCTTATTGCGAATGGTAAAGAAAAAGTAAGATATTTCTGAAAATCGGGATGAACCCTAAGTTGTTGATACGCCCCTGTAAGATCAAGTACACAGAATACAGACCCCTGCCAAACCTGCAAATATATCCTCTGGTGTAGGTAAAGGATACTGATCTATATTCAAAATTCAAAGCTTTATTAACAGTTAACTTAAAATCTGTGCATATCCGAACATCATCGGTAGGTACCTACGTAGGTATAGGGTGTTTCAAATTCGAGCCACATCATTGGGATCTTGGAAACGATGAGAGATACAGGGTTGGTTAAATCGGGTAAAAGTAACGTAATTTGATGCTTAACAAAATGCCGCTTTGATATTTAGGATATTCCGAATACTTACGGAGATATCCGGAAAAAACCGAAATTTTGCAAAATTGTTTTTATTTTTTCCTGACTTTATTTAAAGTGATATTTCAAAAAAAAATCACTTCATCATAGCCACTTTTTCTCCCCTACAAGATGCTACTATCTAATTTAAAATCTGACGTTTCGTCTTTGAGCCACCATCATCAACTTTATTTTTTTTAAATAAGACCCTGGATTTTTTATTCCAGATTTCAGATGATGTCCCAAAACCTATGACCTATCGCATTTATTGGAAAAAATATTTATTTTTTTTTTAGAGCGAATAAGTGCAATACGTTATTGGTTCAGGGATATCTGAAGCTTATAAAATCTAAAATTGAAAATAAGGGTCCGTATTTTAAAA
Source organism: Ceutorhynchus assimilis (assembly GCA_917834065.1). NCBI lineage: Eukaryota > Metazoa > Arthropoda > Insecta > Coleoptera > Curculionidae > Ceutorhynchus > Ceutorhynchus assimilis. The sequence continues at coordinate 34,405,246 of OU892284.1, forward strand.
AAATCAAGTTGATGATGGTGGCCCAAAGACGAAACATCAAATTTAAAAATTGATAATGTACTCATCTTGTAGAGTAAGAAAAGTGGCTACCGTTTACGAGATCTCCATGATAAACATCCTTATATTGGACACCCTCTATACCCAAAATATGAAAGGCAAGAGCCAATTTCATTCCTAAAGCAGGCAAGAAGGACGGGACCGAACCTAAATCCTTCAGACTAATAAGCCTCACATCGTTCCCGTTCCTTCTAAAGACGATCGAAAAGGAAGTGGATAATTATACCAGATCCACTACCTTGGAAAGGTGCCTTTCAATGCAAGTCAGATCGCTTACAGAGCTGAAACAACTCTGCTCCAACTGACGAGCATGATTCAAGAAAGAAGTCGCATTATTATGCGCCTTCCTAGATATCACTGCTGCTTTTGACCACACAACCCATGTGGCCATTGGGAAAGCACTTCATTCATTAAATTAATTCAGGTTGTAAAGGCTATCTACACATTTAGAGCTGGGATTTTCTGCCCACAAGAGGTTTTGCAAAGATTTTGTATCACATTTACTATCGCTATATCTAAAAGATTCGTAGCACTTGTTCATCAGTAGACGGTTATCAAGTTTAGCTGTTGGTTAATTATAATAAATAGCCATTCGTTAACCGACAGCTAAAATAGAAAACCGTCCGCTGATAAACCGGTCTTTAACCAGTTCAAAAATCGTGATTGACGTTTGATTTTTCTACCAATCAAGCTATAATCCACAGATATATGTCAAAATACAAATTTCACTAAAAACAGAAAAAATGACTGATACACACAGTATTACGGAAGAATTTACGGAAGACCAGAATAAATATGTCCCACGGGAAGTGATTATCGCAGAGCTACCAGACAGTGATCAATCGGATGCTTCAGGGTAAGACTTGTAAAATATAAATACCATCAAAAAGTTGATTAATAATAATTGTAGTACATCAGATGATGATGCTCGCGAAAGGCCAAAAACCGACATCCCTCCTGAGTACTGGCATATACAAAAACTGGTCAAATTCCTGAAAACGGGCAATCAAACCGCTACTGCTATAGCATTGTGTTGCCTCAAAGATCACGATCTAACCAATGATTTTAATCAATTAGCAATTCAGGTAGGTATAATATAATTTCCATCTCTAAATTCGAACAATTAATTATTTAAGGAAATTGGTGGATTAGAACTATTGATTAATTTACTCGATACAAAAGACATTAAGTGTAAATTAGGAGCGTTGAGTGTTTTAACAGAACTTTCGACGAATCATGATATTCGTAAATGTATTGCCAACCTGGGTGGCATGAATCTATTGGTGAATAATTTATTAGAGCCAGCAAAAGATTTACAAATTCTTGTAGCTGAAACCATTTATAATGTAGCACAAGTGAGGAAAGCTAGAAAACATATTAGGTCTAATGAATGGAATGCATTTGTAAGAGTTTATACATTTGAATATATTTTAGACAATGTGATGGTATACCAAAACTAGTAGATTTCCTGGATTGCGATGAAATGTATCTTTATACACCAAAAAATAAATTGAGCGAAACAGAAATTGAAGCTCTAAATCTTACAAGCGCTGCTGCAAGGGCTTTATGGTCAGTTTCAAGGAGTAATAAGAATATCGGTGTTATGATGAAAAGTGGAGCTGTACCTTTACTGGCCAGATTGTTAAAGTAGGTACCTATTGCTAAAGTTTTTATATTTTGTGATAATATTTTTAAGGACAATACATATGGATGTGGTTATTCCAACAATTGGCACAATTTCTCAATGCGCAATTGATCCATCTTATCAATTAGCAATTCAGACTGAGGGCATGATAAGAGATATTGTGAGACATCTTTCAGCTGAGGTAAGATACATTTACAATAACAAATTTAGTAGTAGTACCTGAATATTGTTAGGAATATCCAGAATTAAGACGATTTTGCGCAGAAACAATATTCAAATGTTGCGGCAATGCGATTACCCGCGACATGGTTAGGCAATCAGGAGGATTGGATCCATTGGTTAACATGGCCAAAGATGCCAAAAATAAGGACGATAAGCAACTTCTTGCTGCTGTTACGGGAGCTATATGGAAAACTGCTATCAGTCCTGAAAACGTTGAAAGATTTGATCAACTTAAAACAGTAGAGGTACACCATTCATAGATAATTCCTATTGTCCTATAATTATATTTTATCAGGTTTTAGTAAAACTATTAGAAAACGTAGAAGAATGCGAACTAGTTCTAAGCAACGTTGTTGGAGCTCTTGGGGAATGTTTAAAATTTGAACATAATAGAGGATCTTTAAGACGTGCCAACGGTATTCCACATTTGGTAAATTTGCTGAATTACACCTATCCGCCGATACTGGAAAACGTTCCAATGGTTTTAAAAGAATGCGCTGAAGACCCAGAATCTATGAGAGAAATCGAACAATTGGACGGTGTCAGATTGATATGGTCTTTGTTAAAAAACGATTCACCTAAAGTAACTATAATATGCATAATTATTTTTATTGGTACAGTTGAATAATATCTAATTTCAGGTACAAGCCAACGCAGCTTGGTCTTTGGTACCATGTATCAGAAACGCTACTGATTCCGGCGAAATGGTACGATGTTTTGTTGGCGGACTGGAACTGATTGTTAATTTGCTCAAATCTCAAGACTCGCATGTTTTGGCTTGCGTCTGTGCTGCTATTTCTGAAGTTGCAAAGGATATTGAAAATTTAGCAGTAATAACAGGTACACTTATTCATTTTCGAAATGTTTTTCTATACATATAACTTTCTTGGTGATTGGTGAAAGTCATGTTTCCTAGTTCATATTTTCTTTGGACTATTGTTGATTGCTCAACTCTTTACAGGATACTGACATATGGTTCCTGTATATAGTTTTCCATGAATTACTTTGAATGTCTCAATGACAAACAATAGTAAAATTTTACTTTACATGTATCTTGATGCGTGAGAAACATTACAAAATGTTTATCAGTGATAGCGGACGAAAATATCCTAATGCCACTTACATCTTACACAGAATGTTTAATGATTTGAAATTTTAAGAAACCACAAGGTATATGTATTGAAAATTTTCGAAGTCAGTAACAATAAGTTCTCGTCGATTTAAGATTTTCTTTAAAATAACCTTGGTTGAATAACAAATCTTCATTAATAATATTTTCGCAATATTCTGAAGAAATATACAAATTCTCGAGTATGATTTAGTAAGGTGATTAAAAAAAATCCCGTTTGCAAAATAACATTAAGGTGACAATTAGCTACGAATAAATTAATGTTAATACATTCAGAAAAACATTGTACTCGTGTCATTATAGTAGACCTCACTCAAGGTAAAGGATCCAAAAATTAGCCTTGAAACTATAGCATGTAATTTTTTTTTTTAATGTATTTTCAACCATAATAATTAATATTTCTGGTCGTTGAGAATATATAATTTTTAGCGGAAAAGATCTTTGAACCATCAATTATAAGTTAACTATGTATTTTTTTTAGATCACGGTGTAGTACCATTGCTAGTCAACTTAGTGGAAACAGAGGATGTAGAGTTGAGGCAACACTTAGCTGCGGCAATAGCATACTGTTGCGCATGGGGATCTAACTGTAAAGAATTTGGAAGGTATTTTCTTTTATAAATTGACGTCACGAAAACCTAACGAGCAATTAAATTTTAAGTACCAAACCAATAAGCGTCAAAACCCGAAATATTCCAAAATAATAATTAACATATTTCCTTGAAATGGTTGTTCACCCAGCCAGTAGTATAATGATATCAATGTTATTTTTCTAGATTGGGTGCAATCACACCCCTAGTACAATACATGGCGGATGGAGATCCTGTAGTACACAGAACCACTGCTCTAGCACTGTTTCATCTATCGAAAAACCCTTTCAATTGTATTACGATGCACGAAAGCGGAGTAGTTCCGTTTTTGCTCAAAGCAGTTTCGTCTACCGATTGGAAACTGCAAGAAGCAGCTGCCGGTTGCTTAGCTAACGTCAGAAAGCTGGCCCTTGAAGCTGAGACAAGACATTTGATTCGAAATTCACCATTCGATTCGGACGATAATGATTAATTATTTTGTGCTTACAGCAATATTTATATTAATAAAATATTTTGTTTATTTTTAATTGTTTCTTCTATTTATTGGTCGGTGTTAAAGTCCTTCCAAGAAAATCCTACCTGGTTTAAGTTATTGCAGTTCCTACCATCTCTCATTTATTCCGTAATAAATATAAAAATGTGTCACAAGTTTAAAAAAAGACATACCTATAGGTACTGTTACTTACTTTCATAAGGGCAAATCTTTGATCATCATCAAGAACAAGTTGTTTGCAACTCATTTCCACTATTAAAGAATATAGACTTACTTTCACAAGCGCACTTATTCAAGAAACCGCGACAGCGTAATTTCAATTTACGTAAGAACCGCGGTACTTCGACGATGTAAGAAACAAAACTGAATGGTTCCTTTATCGAGAGATGGTGCGGCGATTTGGTGGGACGTTGGCGCTAGCTTTCTTGTTATTTCGACGTAACTGAACTTACGATTGTGTAGTGGTACAGAATTTTATGCACGCGACGCTAATTTTTTTTCGAAATAATTGCCTTGCTGATGCACTGTATGTATGTATGTATGTATGTATGAATCGTTGAAATTATATAAATATGTTGTGAGTATATAGTTCTTAAACACTGAAATTTAGTATAGAATATAAGTAATGCTTTTCTTATAGAAATCGCGCTGATTGTAATGTATTGTTGTCATATTCTACGTGAAAACTAAAAAAACAAAAAATAATTTAAGGTAGGTTTATTATATATTTTTTTTACTACTAACCTGAGAAATTGTCATTATTCAATCTATTTTTCTAGGAAAAAATTGAAATTTTTCTCCCTAGGTGAATAATGAAAATAATGAAAAAATACCTAGGTTAATAATGAAAATGACGTCATGACGCAAGGATATTGTCATGTTTCTATTGGTTCAATTTCATTTCCATACGTCAATTTGAAAAAAATACAGGTTTCTGTAGGTACATAGGAAGTTATCATAAGCTGTTGATAGAGGGCAGCACTTTCAAGAGGGCGTTCAAAAAAAAATAATTGGAGCACAGATTTTAAACAAATTTTTCATTTTCTACTAGCAGTAGTAAAAAAAATTCTATATATTCCTCGGTAGAGAAAGTCATTATATACCTCACTCATTGTAAACCTCGGCGCGAGCGCCTCGGTTTATAAAAGCGCTCGGTATATAAGGACCAACTTCTCTACCTAGGTATATAATATACTATTATTACCATTATTATATTACAATGGGCTCTTTCACTAAAATTTAAATACGTAATTTAAGTATAAAATCTCGAAGAAGGGACTATTTTAGGCATATATATAAAAAAAAATGTTCTACAAGGTTCAATAAGTTTTTCACAGGCACATGAATCTGACGAAATTCAAATTAATTTTAAACGCGCCGATTTGCCGACGTCACATAAATATTCTTCATTTCGCTTATGATGTTGCAAGGAGGACCGGCTCGGCTGTGTTTGCGCTCTGTGAAGATACGTAAAGGTTGGAATGCGCTGTTGTCGGCTGTGATTACATGTAGTGCAGCGTAAAATAAATAAATAAAACTAAACATAAAAAATTGTATTAAATTGTGTTTAAGCATAATTTAAAAAAAAATGTTATAAAATCTTGAATCTATAACTAATTAATTTAACTACTTTTCATGAGATTTTTCCAACATTTCAGAATTAAATCTATTACAAATTTTCAATGTTAACAATTAGTGGCAACACGGTCAAATTGCGAGCTGCGACGTCATAGAAATAAATTCTGGGTTTTTATTTGGAGGTATTTCTTTGTTTTCTGTTTTCTCAAGAAGGACTTTGAATTTTTCAAAAGTAAAAATACAGAAAATTCTGTTTTTAGTTGCTTTATCCAAATATGCCAATTTCAAAAATTAGTGAAAAAGCCCATTACGAATAAATTATGATGTTGAATGAAATATTATAGTCGAAATAAATTGATAAAACAAGCACAGAATATTTTAAATCCAATCCAAGATCTATGCATCAGTCCCCAAAATCAAATCAGGTTCTGGGCCCAGATTTCAACCAATGAAATGGAGGTGAGTGTTACCACCGCCACCTGGTTGCGACGGTTAAGTAAGGGAGACTTTGTTATAGCACTGGTAAAGGCCTTTTTGTACTGCGGTATAGCGTGCCACCAAGGACTTTGTTTTAAAGTCCCACTGAAAATCTAAGGTAATTTCGAACGGATACTTTTTAGTAATCTGAATAGATTGCCTCTTCCAGTGTGGGTTCTTGCTACCTGAGCTGTACGCAGTTAGTTGGAATGTCGAGGTTTTCCAAAGGAAATATAAGAATTAGTTTTTCTTACCGAACTCTAACAATGGTTTATTGAACAAATGGTAAATCTTGGTGAGGAAATGAAAGACAAGTAAAGAATATACAGTAAGTTATTAACAATGTTTACTGAAATGAAATGGAAGAAAATACCTACATACGGAGATTTTGAATGAAAGGGAGTGAAATAAATGAATGAGCGTCCTGTATAAGGCGTTCCTTGATGGTACAAGTTACATAAGAATTTAAAGTTAAAAATATACAGAAAATAAAAATTAGGTTATAATTCTTAATGGGTAAAAAATCACGGGCGTCCTCGACAAGGGAATGACAAAACGGCCTTGTTATTCAGGGTAAAATACATGTTGGAAAGGAGATTTGAGTTGTGAAGCTAACCCAATGGTTTTGTTCTTTACACAGGGGAGAAAATAAATAATAGATAGAAAACAACAATCATGATGAATAAATTAAAATACTTGATATTGAAACATTAACTAAGGTCTCGGAAAGAGAGTCAGCAGAAAGACTTCAACATTAAACACCAGAACTTCGTTACAGAACTGAATGAATCTAGGAGATTCACAGGCTTATTTATATTGACAGCTTGATGACGCTTTTGGGATTCTTATCGAACGCAAAACATGCGGTTTGTTCATAGAACCAGGAGTCGAGAGTTGTATTTTAATACTCAATCAGGACACTGTTTCGGGATCCGACTGATAACCCTTGGCTCTCTACACGGTTTCGTCAGAAATTTAGCGACCTAATCTCGCTGAGTGAAGAAATCAATTGATTGTATTACGAAGCAAAATAAAAAAAAAATTAGACTATTTTGTTACAGTGAGCAGTACAATGTCTATCAAAAATCATTTTAATGTTGAGTTGCTGAATGGGAGAAATTATCACACATGGAAGTTTCGTATGAGTATTTTGTTTGAGGAAAAAGATATTTTAGTGACAGTATCGGTTTTAGGATGCCCAAAGATGACAAAATTGCAAATAAAAAATCTAGGTCCGTATTTAAAAAACGTAAGTTGAGGATGGCCGCCTGAAAACGAAACGTCGAATTTTAAATTTAGTAGCGGTAAAGGGGAAAAAGTGACAATGATGAAATGACATTTATTTTAAAATTGCTTTACAAATAAGCCCGGGAAAAAATAAAAAAGATTTTACAAAATTTTGGTTTTTTCCGAATATCTCCGGAAGTATTCGGAATCTTCCTAGTTTCAAAACGGCATTCTATTGGTCATAAAACTGCGCAACTTTGCCATAATTTAACCGACCCCGTATTTCTTACGGTTACCGAGATCCCAATGATGAGGTTCGAATTTGGGTCACCCTGTACAGCATATTGTCACGTTCCGAAACAATTTAGGAGTAAGTTTGATTCAAAGGCAAAGAAATGCTTGATGATTGGATTTACAGTAACAGGATATAGATTATGGGATATTATGGAGCAGAAGGTAGGTAGTTATTACAAGAGATGTAATATTTAATAAGAATTAATTTTAAATTAAAATGGAGGAGCAGAGACAGAAAGGAATATACCAAATATTAATAATGAAAACGTAATATGTAGTAGAAGAAAACGAAGATGATCGAGATAAAGACAGACAAGAAATACAAGAAGAAGAAATAGAAGATAGAAGACAAGAAATACAAGGACAAAGAACTAGACGAGTACCGAGTAGATGTAAATGTATATGGCTTTTGATGCAATATCATGAGAATGTTCCTAAAACGGTGGAAGATTTAACTGATAAAAGAGATAAGGACTTATGGATAGAAGCGATGACAAGAGGAATTGATTCATTTGAAAAGAATAAAACATGGATAGAAACTGAAACTCCTAAGAATACTGAGATATAGGGACCTATTTGTGTGGCAGATCTCAGTATGTTGAGCATGAAGGCTTCATATCGCTTATGTTCGTTCCTTTCTCTTCTGACCGTACCTCAAGGATCCAGCCGGGAAGTCCTCTACTATTCAATATTGCAATTACATGTAACAAGCTGGCATATACTGAAGCTTTTTCTGCTGATAGTTTTTGTTGAGGATTGTATAACTTTGTAAATCTATTCCTGGTGATTGGTGCACTTGCACTCCTTTTTGATTATTCAATTGGCGATGCTTCCCTGGTCGGGCTTAGGCAGACTCGTGATCTTAGTGTAATTTTTGATTATCAGCTCATGTTTACTCCACAGGTTGAGCATATTTGCACTGCATGACTTCAAAAGTTTGGTTTCAATAACGGTGAAAATTTCACTCAGAAAACTACCTTAAAGCTTTTATATAACAATTTTATTCGCTACAAGTTGGAGTACGCTTTTTTAATCTGGAATCCATCATGTAATTGCCATCTAGTCAGTATCGAGTTCGTTCAGAAAAGATTTCTTGAATATATCTGTCATACAGACTGGATGGTACGTATCCCCTCATCAGGGGTCTCGACAATAATCTGCTTTTATCGCCTAATGATGGAGCTCCCCTTGGCGATAAGAAGGAAGGTTCTTGTTGCTGAATTCTTATAAAACTTTCTTCATAACAAGGTGGATTGTATTTTTTTTGTTAATAAAATCGCTCTACATGTTCCCCGTGTTGAAGGAAGATAACGGCATTCCTTCCACACACAGATCGCTACAATAAATGTCGTTTAGGAGTCTTGATCTCTCACATTTGCGATAATTTCGGGGATCCTTTCTCTTTGATTGCGAACACGATTAAGTTATCGATTATTAGATTATAGATTTAGCTACTGACTATTGTAAGTATACGTTATAGAGTTAAGTACTATTACTGTGATTTTGCCTTAGGTCTTATTAAATCAAATAACCAAGCTCACACATGCATATTTGTCCCAGCAATTGCTCGGACAACATATTTTGGAGTTTAACTACGATTAATAAAACGAAGATTTCCTATACTGAGGAAAACCACCTATATAAAATATTATTTCCCCAAATCTCAAATTCTTGAAACGTTTACTAAAGAAAAGTAAATGTTGCAACCATGTATGCGCTATGAAATTTAGGGGAGATCGAGGACGCCGCCACGAAAAGTGTACCGAAAGGGTAGGTAGATAGAAAATGAGAGTCTAAGGAAGAAGGTTGTCTGCTATTGTTCATTATTCAATTTTTATTTTGTATTAAATTGATTGTTCAATTCAACTTGTGATTAGTTTGTGTGTCATAAGGAGCATTCACAGGTCAGTTTAATAAATGCTATTTATTTTTGAGAGTTCAATTTATACACGTATTATTTTTTTCATTTTTATACTTTTTTGTTTGCTTATACTATATTTTATAACATGTGCATTGTTCATGTATTTAACAAAAATAATTTCATGGTATAAGCTGAGACAGAGACCAACTTAACTTCTTCAGTAAAACATACTTAATTTGATTCAACAAACTATATACATTAAAAATGGACTATAAATCAACTATAAATATACTACATATATATCAACATAAGAAGTCTAAGAAACAAAATGGAGGACTTAAATGACATAATACAAGGCCAACAAGAAACTATACATATAATTATTCTCAGTGAAGCATGGATCTATCCTAATGAAGTTGAATATTCAAATTTGCCCTCATACACTGCTATCCACAACTGCAGAACAACATGTGGTGGTGGCACAGCGATTTATATAGGAGATAGCATATATTATGTAAATACCACATCAGGAAAAAAAACATGGAAGATTATAACATCGCCTCCATATACCTACCAAGCTAAAAACTAAACCTATATGGAATCTACAGACCACCACAAAACCAAATACAAACATTTATTCCAACCCTAGATGAGATCTTAGAATCCAAAAAAAAGCTTGTATTATAATTGGTGATATAAATCTGAACTTGTTGAAGACGTCTCAGGCATAAAGTGACTACTTAAATATAATAGAAATGAACGGTTTTCAGTAAAAAAACAAATTAACAAGGGACGAAGCAACAGACAGAAAAACAGCATCCATACTGGAGCATATCTTAACAAACAAAAATTTGGAATGTAAGATAAATATTGAGGATGATTTTATATCAGACCACAAAATTGTTTTCGTGAAGGTTGAAAGAGAAATACATAAAAGGGAAAAAGAGACTATTTTGAGAAACTATCTGAATTCTGTAGCACGGCTGTATAAACTAGAAGAAAAAATAGAAAACACAGAAATCCAGTAATTTAAGTAACTAGCTGGGATCATTAATGACACAAAAAAGTAGTGTACCACATAACGGAAAATAAAAATTCAAGAAAACAACTATTGGATAACAACAGATTATATGAAAAAAATCAAGGAACGAGACAGACTGTACATTAGATGGAAAAAAGTTGAAAATAAATATGTGGAATAAGAATACAAAAAACTACCAAACGAAGTTAATAATATGAGGAAGAATTTGCAGAGAGCATATATGCAGAGAGAAAGTTTACAGAAGCAGAAGGAAACAGCAGAAAAACGTGGGGCATAATGAATGACATCTATAGAAGGAGAAACCATTATAAACAGAAAATAACCAGTATAATTAGCCAAAATGGACACACTCTAACAAATTAAAAGGAAAAAGCAAACGAATTTAACAACCAGGTACTTCACAAATGTTGGTGAAAAATTAACATCTCTGATAAATACAAACCAAAATACAATCTTTCAGGAAGAAGAAGTAAATGAAACAATTTTTTTCAGGCCAATTGATGACACAGAACTCAAAGAATTGATATGAAACTTGAAAAACCACAGTGCCCCAAGATACGATGATATTAACAAAAAAGATCTAACTAGCTATTACAACACCATTGCAAATACTCTGATTAAACTTATAAACGGAGTCCTAGAAACTGGAATTTACCCACCTAAATTAAAAATAGGAAAAGTTATACCAATATACAAGAATGGAAAACAAACAGAAGTGGGTAACTATAGGCCAATAACATTATTGAGTACTTTTGCAAAGGTTCTAGAGAAAGTGATAAAGGAAAGGCTAGTAAAATTAATTAAAAAATCCTTCAAATTTGACACTAGCCAATATGGTTTCCAAAAAGAGAGTAACACCCTGGGCACAGCGGTCGACCTCTTGGAGCATATCACTGACAATCTGAACCAAAACAAATATGTGGCCAGAGTATTTAACGACTTGAAAATGGCGTTTGATACAGTGGACATAAACTTAATGCTAAATAAACTATACAAAATGGGCTTTAGAGGTGTGTATCATGAACTGCTAAAAACATATTTAGTAAACAGAAAAAACTTTACAGAAGTCGACCATCAACGTGATGAACAATATGCAAAGGTCGGGGTTGCTCAGGGATCTGTATTGGGCCCTCTGCAATATCTATTATACGTGCATAGTCTTAAATATGCTGGAATAAAATCAAAATATTACATGTTCGCAGACTATACCGTTCTAGTTAGCGCTGCGAAAACTAAAGGAGCACTGGAAAAAAATATAAACTGTGATCTCAGGAAATACTATGAATGGCTGTGTCACAATATACTTAGTGTAAATACTGAGAAAACTGTGTATACCTATATGGTTATTAAACAAAATGGTAAACCAGCATAAATGACTATTAAATTAAACAATACAATCCTCAAGGAGGTACGACAATATAAATATTTGGGGCTAATTGTTACAAACAACTTGACTTGGAATGTACACATAAAGCATATATAGACTATTCCACACCTACAGAGACAATATATAAAAAGTATCCATTCTTAAAGGTTAGACAAATAAAACAATGTGAACAGTCTAAACATACAATGAGCTACCAAAGACTATTCAAAGTGAGAGGTTAGCAAAATTCATAGTGTGAAAAAAAAATTTAAGAACAAAAATTGACAGCTAAAAAAAAATATATATATATAATAATAAAAATAAAAAAAAATCAGTGCAGAATTATATACCTAATGTAAATATATTAACCTCAACTAAATTGTAATTTATATTAAGAAATTTGTAAAATCTATTAGGTCTCGGTGCCAGTACGCTAGTACCGTTTTGAGGTCATGTATAAATAAATAAATAAAAAAAAAAACAGAAAAAACGTGATTTATTTCAATATTTTGTAAAAGATTTAGCTGATATTCAGTTAACGAGAGCAACAATTTGAAAAACATTGTAAAATATTTAATATTGTTTCCCAGTAGAAATGTATTTATTTATCTATTCTTTTTTTTCTCATCAACATATTTAGCGATACTTATTATTTATTAATCTTAGACTAAAAAGCATATTTCCTAGTAATTTTTCATCATTAATTGCATACATTATTGACGTATCAGTAGGTATATAAACCTATGCCTAAAATAATATTCCCTACATTGTATCCTAGTTATTCACCAATTGCCTCTCTAAACAGCAAGATGAATAAGTTATTTGTAGTGTTCCTGGTGGTCGTAATTGCTGGGCTTTTAGGTAAAAATTCAAATTTATTTTTCAATATAACTAAATATTTTTAGAAAAGAATCAAGTTACCATATTCATTTATTTTTTGCAAAAATCTATATGTAATATCAAAAAATATCTACACCTTTTCCGAGAGTATTTTAGAAATTTTCAATTGTATTTCAGAATAGTCATTTGTATTTCAGAAATTCTCATATGAATAATGGAAAAATATAGTATTTTTAATACCCATTTAAAATAACCCCATCAATCACGAATCAGATGAAACAAGAAATTACCAACAAAACCGAAAAAGTAAATTAATTTAGGAAAGTAGCAAATAAATTTTTGAATTACCAAGTTAAGTTACGAAACCGTCATTTGTATTGTCAGTGATTGAGACCTCTTCAAAGTATCTATTAGCTTTATATTAGACAAAAATTATTAATTGGTGTGTTATTTGTACTTTTCAGTTGGAGTCCTGGCTGAACCCGCACCCCCTTGTGAATGTCACTGTAGTGGGGAGGATAGAGCTTGCAGAGGTATAAACGATTGCATTAACAAATGCGATTCGGAAGGTTGCACTCAGCAAGTAATTTGGGCATGCTACTGTAGGGAAGGATATTGCTTAAATGAGGACGACGTTTGTGTACCCATATGCTATGATTAATTTTTACACGTCCTGTATAAATACAAGGATGCAAATTATATCCAATATATACATAATTAATGCTTGATTAACCCTAATTATTCCTGTAGTCTTATTATAATAAAAATTAAACATTTCATCAATAGATTAATTTGATTTATTTTATTGTGGGCAAATTAAAGATAAATATGTATTAAATTCCAAAATAAAAACTCAGTCTTCCTAAACAAATACTTTAATAAATTAAATTAAAGCCCTACATGTTTCGAGATTAGAAAACCTCATCAGGAGCAAATTAGCGCAGATGTTACAGTGCCGGAATTAGGTGTACAGTCGGAATCTGAGATTGTCAAAGAAGAACAAAATCAATAGCAAATTCATATTCTTGGTTCAAGCTCATTTTTCGTGGGACAAGTTTTATTTTTATAGATAGTTAAAATGTGACCCTAATGAAATTTACAAACACATAGAGTTCTGCGAATGACCCAATCTGTTCGAGGGTAAAAATCACTTGAAAGCCAGAAAAGTATCGAATTTTATAGCTTCAAGATTATTATTGCTGTAACCCGAAATTAACAAATATATGGGCAAAATTTATGTTTTCCTAGATAAACACTAAACTTTAAACTAATCTGTCGACTGACCAGATTCCATTTGGTTGTAATAATTTATTCAAAGTCAAGGATAATCTTCTGAATACCCACATTTTATGACGAACCCAGATGTCAGGTTACTGATACCATTGCTAGAAAGAAATTATATTTGAAGCATGTGTGTGTGGAGCGAAGCAATAATCACATGAGCTGGATTTTTAAGATACAATAACAAATTTTCTAACAATATAATTATCAAGAGTGAAATGTTAACTGAAAGATAGTCAAATGCTTAGTTATAATTAAGATATAGGTAGGTTAAGATAGGAGTGATTACTCAATTATTTTATTATTAAATTAATAAAGGTTAGTTTAGTTCATTTCACACCCTTGATAATTAGGTTAGAAATTAGGGAACTTTTATTTTATTTACTCGACTAGGTTAGAAATTAAGAAATAAGAATAGAAAGCAGTTTGAATGGGGAAGGTTGAATAAACTTGAGAACCAATGAGAAATCAACAAGAAACCAGAGGGTACTTTAAGCGAATCGCTGAAAGCTAAGCGGATTGGAGGTCTTTCAGTTTGTCGATTCTCGCAAGCCCGGTACTAAGGGGTAGCCAATGGGCTTCTAAAGTGTTACCCAGAGGGTGGTTCCTTATCGAGTTATCGCCAATTCGCCACTAGTTTTTACTACTAGTTATCGCCGTAAATTTAAGTCGCAAAGTCTCAATGAGTTATCGATCCGTTTTTCATCCTCTAGTTCATCTGCCGCCCGGTGTTTTAGTAAAAGCTCTTCAAAGAGGTGATAGTTTATTTTTAATTTCAATTCCAATGAAGTGTCAGATTTGGAACTAAATCTTTTAATTGGGAAATTAGTCTTCAATAACACCTTTCCATAACCACTCCAAGAAGAGAAGAAAGAAGATTTCGTTCAGATTACCTCCGGTTCAGAAAACTGTTATTTACTGCTTCACATCAAATTTACTTTTCAGCATAATTTATCACGAAATTTTAAGATGTGACACGCTACCAAAATATCAATTCTTACATAACATCTCAATTTTGTCACAGAAAGAAAATCTTGCAAAAACTAAAATTGAGTAAATTCGAAAATATAATGCATAAGAATTGCCGATGTGCACTGCTGCTAAAGGACTTGCTTCTTGATCTAGAACATGATCGAACACAATACAAGCAACACGTAAAAGAAAAAGTGGTTCAATATCGTCAACAATTCAAGAACTTGTCACCATACGAAAATGAAATTTGCCACAAAATCAGGATTACAGTCAAGTACTAACCAGCATTGACAATCACCTTACGGAACTAATTAAAGTTAGGAAGAGGAAATTGAACTACAATTGAAATATCCTGAGTCAATTATTGTAATTATTGACGCATGTTAGGAAAATGTACCTGAAGAACAAGCCTTTGAAGAAAATTACGAGTCAGATGCGTCTGAACATGAATCAGCGCAAGAGGCATCTGCAAATGACTCAGATTCATGAAACTTGCGGCAACAATTAGAAAAATTCCTAAATAAAGAATATCTGTTACGTTAAAATTTATGTATTTGTATTATTAATTAATAGATAAATTTTCAACAAGCTGTTGCCTCGTTGCCTGACTTTCACACAACATTTCTGGTTATTGCATGTGAATGGTTGTACCCCATCGGTATTGTGTCAGCTATCGATGTTAACAGATATGGCCGTAGAAGAATTTTCAAATCTTTGACACTGTATGTTGAAAAAATCTTTTTATTCAGAAAAACCAGTCGTGGATTTCCTAAGTTGCCTACGGGCGGTGGAACAATTGACACATTTGGTACCACAGCCGAATTTTTCGAAAAACTGATTTTTTACAGCTATAATGCCTTCATCAGTTTCTAGATATCGAATAAATCCATTGAGTGGTATCAGAATTGCTGCTATTACATTATGTAGGCTTCTGATGCTCACATGGCACAAAACAAGTCTTTGCCCACAGAGAACAACAATTTAACATTGTAAAATATTTAATATTGTTTAACAGTAAAAATGTAGCTATTTATTTATCTATTCTGTTTTTTCTCACCAACATTTTTAGCGATAGTTATTATTTATTAATCTTAGGATAAAAAAGCACATTTCCTAGTAATTTTTCATCATTAGTTGCAATCAATATTGACATATCAGTAGGTATATAAATGTGTGCCTAAGATAACATCCCTAGTTTTTCACCAATTGCCTCTTTGAACAGCAATATAAGATGAATAAGTTATTTGTAGTGTTCCTGGTGGCCGTAATTGCTGGGCTTTTAAATAATAAAGCAGCTTCACATGATGATCATCTTCTTGAAAGTAAAGTTCTTTTGTAGCTTTAATTACTTTTCTATAAATAATTCGTTACTTTGTAAACAACTTTCTTCAAAGTATTTATTAGCTAGGAATTAGAAAAATGGTGTGTTATTTGTATTTTTCAGTTGGAGCCGAGGCTGGTCTCGATCTAGATCTCGGTACTTCTTGTGATTCTCACTGTCCTGGGGACAGAGTTTGCAGATATTCAAACTTTTGCATTAACAAATGCGGTTCGAAAGGTTGCACAAAGAAAAAATATTATGGATGCTACTGTGAGGAAGGATGTTGCGCAAATGAGGACAACGTTTGTGTACCCATATACTAATTTTTACACGTCCTGTGTAAGGATGCAAATTATATCCAATATTTACATACTTAATGTTTGATTAACAATAATTATACCTGTCTTATTTTGATTCATTATAATAAAAATTAAACATTTCAATAATAGATTAATTTGATTTATATTATTGTGGGATAATAAAAAATACCAGAAAATATATTATATTCCTGTATTTGATGACTGTGAGTATCAATTAAAAGTCTAGGACGTAAACATAGATATATAATTATCGTTTGTAATAGTCTTGTTGTTGAATGATCAAAATTTATTTTTTATTTGTTCGATCTCAATCGAATTTCATTTATTAGTTAATTTGGTAATTCTAGGGAAACTGAAAACAAGGTTCATTGTATAAATTTAATGTATATTATATTTTTTGGGCTATATATAAAATTTGCCCAGCCTACACTAGGCCTGGTTCATCCAGGCACCTTTTTGCAGAGGTACCTCTGTATAGTATGGGTACCGCATTTCCACTCTCGAGCATCTGAGCGCCAAAAATACGCGCGATGTATTGGGAGAAAGGGAAGAAAGACGCATATTAGCAATTCTACGAACAATGTAAATTCTTGGCCTAATTTTAAACCTATTTTTCTGACGGATTTACAAACCGTTATTTTTGCAATAAATAAAACGTGATACCTCGCTTACGGCTTAGACTTTGTCTAAAATTTACGTGCGTGTCGTTACAGTATTTATGTATTTTTTTTTTTTAAACCAGAAGAAAAACCTTCAAGGGTACCACTGGAATTGGAACAAAAAACGCATTGGCTAGTTTTTCATAATTGGAAATTTCTTGTATACTTTAGTTTCCACCTTTTATGTTGCACTTGTTAATTCTCCATTGAAAAAAATGAACGTTGTTTGTCAAATCTGTTGATAAATTTCTTCACTTCCTGATTAATGCAGATGAAGTTCCATCATAAGGTGTCTTCGATGATTGCTATTTGAATATTGAAAGTGACATAATTTCCACTAAATAAATTCAATATTTAAAAATAATATGTAGTTTGAAAATTAGTTTAAAAAAATAAAAATACCAAAGATAATTTTTGTAATACATTATATTGTTGAATAAAATTTTTTTCAATAAATTTTCTGTTATTTTACATTTGCACACAATAATAGAAATAAAATCAATCTATTAATGAAATGTGCAATTTTTATTATAGTAAATTAAAATACAGGTATTATTGAATAATTTTCATCCAGGACACAAACGTTGTAGGTACTCATTAGCGCATTGGTGGATCCACCCTTAGGGGTCCAGCCAGAACTCCAACTGGAAAATACAAATAACAACATTGATAATTTTTGTCTAAAATCTAGCTAATAAATACTTTGAAGAATAGTGTATATTTTTTGTCCTTACTTGAAAAGTATCGAATTATTTATAGAAAGGTAATCAAAGCTACAAAGGAACTTAACTTTAGCAAACGAATTACCAATTCTAATAACACTCAAAATGAAATGAGAGGTAAAAGTTCTCGTCCACCGGACTCTTCATTCATCTACTAACAACGTAAGTAGGTATTTTATTTTTCTCTATAGCTGGAGCTCTTTCGTCTCAGCTCCGACTCGAGGGTCAATCCCTTAGACTATTTAGAAGACAAGAATGTCCCAAATTCCTTCTTGGTAGATGTTTGATTATGGAGCAAACGGTAGAATAATACAAAGAATTCTCAAAGAAGATATAAAGAAAAAACAACGAAGCATCAATGAAAGAGTCAGTTATCGCCATAGCTATCGCACTTGTCTTTTTCTCTCTCAACGAAATCAATGAAGAGAAGGTAGAGATAGATATGTTGATTACATACTAGACATTTGCAAAAAAGGTAACTTCAACTGTTCCAAAAATTGAAGCTGTTATGAGAACATTTTTTGAAGCTGCTCCATTTTTTTCTGAAAATATTTAGTTATATTGAAAAATAAATTTGAGTTTTTACCTGAAAGTCCAGCAATTACGACCACCAGGATCACTACTATAAATAACTTATCTATCTTATATTGCTGTTTAGAAAGGCAATTGGTGAATAACTACTTTGCAATGTAGGGAATATTATTTCAGGCACACATTTATATACCTACTGATACGTCAATAATGAATGCAAAAATTACCAGGAAATATGTTTTTCAGTCTAGGATTCTTCCTATTTGGATAACTTTAATGAATAAATATCGCTAAATAGGTTTGTGGAAAAAAAAAAAATAGATAAATAAATACATTTTTACCCGGAAGCAATATTATATGACATTACCTATATTATTTTTGAAAATAAATTTTCAAAAACATCAAAAATACTTAGCAGTGCGTCGAATCTAAGTTGTTAGAGAATTTCTTTAGAAAATACAAGTGTTTAACCAAAGCTGCAACACACTGCTAATTACTTATGAGTAATTAGCAGTATGTGTAGAATTAGAAATTAAGAGTTAAGGAGTTGGGTAACATCAGCCTTAGATTTAGCCAGCGGCTATCATCAGATTCCAATCAAAGAGTCGTCAATTCCCAAGACTGTATTTATCACGCCTGATGGCCATTACGAATATTTGCGTGTTCCTTTTGGATTATGTAATGCTCCCGCGATTTTTCAAATGACAATTAACAAAGCCTTAGGAAATCTTCGATATAGAAATGGTAAAGTGATAGCTAATATGGATGATGTGCCCCAAAAAGATTGTGAGTCTGGTTTATTCATGTTTGAATCCATTAGAGCGGCTGGTCTAACTTTAAGATTATCCAAGTGTCAGTTCTTTATGGACAGAGTGGAATATTTTGGTCACGAGATATGCAGATCCGGTGTTCAACCTGGAAAACAAAAATCTGAAGCTATTAAAAGCTTTCCAGCTTTCACGGATGTTCATAAAGTTCGACAGTTTGTTGGGTTAGCTAGCTACTTTCGGAAGTACATACAGGACTTTGTTACGATTGCTCGTCTTTTGACATCCCTAACAAAAAAAGGATGTAACATTTTCTGCGGGTATTGAACAAAGTAAAGCTTTTGATACTCTCGAGAAAAAATTATCATCACGACCAATACTAGCTATATGATCCAAATGTAAAAACCTAAGTGTGAATGCATTAAAATGATAACACATTGAAACCTGTTGTGTACTTTTCTCGACAAACCACCAAGGAAGAACAGAGATACCTACCACTCTTACGAACTTGAAACCATGGCTGTGGTGGATGCATTTTCGAGTATATCTTATTGAAATTGAATTCAAGGTTGTCACAGATTATAATGCGGGAGATTTGATATCTCATATTGGAAGATGGTGGGTCTCAATCCAAGAATTTACATTCAATATTAAATACCGAACTGGTCTGTAACGGAGTCCAGATATTTTCGTCGGTGATATTTTCAATGAGAACTGAGTACTCAGTGTACAACTGGCTGACGATAGATGCAAACTCATTTTAGTGACATTGGAATAAGAACCTAAGAATCGTTAGGAAGAAAATCTTCACAAGGACTATTATTTAGAAAAGGGTAGACTGTCGTGTTTGAACCAGGTTTCGGAATGCGGAGTAAAATTTCAATATTTAAATAATAATTGACTTCCAAAATCTAGTCTATAGCTGAGCATCAGCTGTGAGAAAAGTGGACTGTATTTTGCGGTTTCAAAATTACGTGTACAATTGAGATCTTACCTAATCCAGTTACAGCTGCGAGTTGCGAAGTTGCGGTTGAAGTTTCTCGATCATGGTTCGCGAATAATACCGGCCGGAAAGTGATTTGCGGTATGGTTGAGTGCGAGTCAAAATTGGGCGGAGGACATCTAATTGCGACCATGCCCAAAAATGCACTTGTTTTTAATTTCCAACACGTCACGTCGAATTGTCGTAGGATTCTTTCACGCATATATGAGGGCAATGCGTTAAGTAGATAAAGACCTCAAATATTCAAGAACGCGAAAATAATCTAATGGGTGAATCGTGGATTAAAAGTTTACTCCAAATTCAAAGTATATGTACTTCAATAAATAATTGGCAAAATAAACAAAACAAAAATAATTCAATGAAGAACAATCTCAGCAATTAAATACAAATAACTTAAAACTATTGAAACAGTAGACTGTACAAAATAACGGAAAAAAATCACAGCAAATGGGTCGTACCAAAATTAGCAAGACGGCAAGTTCTCTCACAATTTCATGATGGCATTGGATATTTTGTCAGTCGAAAGGACTATTTCTGCAATAGGTAAACTTTGTTGGTTTTCTGGTATGAGAAGGTATGTCAAGAAATACATATCATGTTGTATGCCATGCCTATACAATAAAGAACCTGGTGGCAAGCAAGCTGGTTATTTGCACCTAATTGAAAAAATAGCTGTACCGTTTGATACGCTCCACTTAGGTCCTTTTGTGACATCTAACAAAAATAATAAATACCTCATCGTTTTAGTTGATGCGTTCACGAAATTTGTGTTCATAGAGGCTGTTAAATCGACTCAAGTAAGACCAATATAGCATATCCTGGGGATTTAATGAATCTCTAATCCCTGTACACAAAATAGTGTACACTTACTCCTCAAGACTGAAGTGTTTTTTAATCCCTCGACAAATTATAGTCCTCCCTTCTGTCAAGCTTTAAACTTTTTCTCTCGGGATTAAAAGTATCACTTTAGACGCTAGGTATAATGTACTAAGTTGTTAGAGGATTTCTTTGGAAAACAAAGGTGTCTAATCAAAGCTCCAACACTTATATTTTCTATAGAAATTCTCAAACATCTTAGATTCGACACACTGCCACCAAGTATTTTTGATTTTTTGAAAATTTATTTTCAAAAATAACATAATATAACGTAATATTGCCTTTGTATAATGTATTTATTTATCTATTTTGTTTTTTCACAAACCTATTTACCGATACTTATTCATTAAAGTTATCAAAATTGGTAGAATCTTAGACTAAAAAACATATTTCCTCATAATTTTTTACCACTAATTGTATTCATTATTGACGTATCAGTAGGTATATAAATGTGTGCCTCAAATAATATTCTTTACATTTTATCCTAGTTATTCACCAGTTGCCTTTCCAAGCAGCAATATAAGATGAATAAGTTATTTGTAGTAGTGGTTCTGGTGGGCGTAATTGCCGGGCTTTCAGGTAAAAATTCAAATTTATTTTTCAATATAACTAAATATTTTTAGAAAAGAATGAAGCAGCTTCAAAATTTTTTTTCAATTTTTGGAGCAGTTGAAGTTACCATATTTATTTAGTTCTTTGCAAAAATCTATAATATCGACAAATATCTAGTAGGTGATCAACATCTCTATCTCTACCTTCTCTTCATTTATTTAGCTGAGAGAGAAAAAGGCAAGTGCAATAGCAATGGCGATAACTGACTCTTTCATTGATGCTATTCGTTGCTTTTCCTTTATATCTTCTTTAAGAGTTCTTTGCATTATTCTACTGTTTTCTCCATAAATCAAAAATCTACCAAGAAGGAATTTGAGACATTCTTGTCTTCCAAATAGTCTAATGGTTTGCCTCATGCCTCCTTTTGAGGCATACTTAAAGTAAAGTAGAGTTCTCTTGTAGCTTTAATTACCGTCCTATAAATAATTCGATACTTTTTAAACAAGGACAAAAGATATACAGTGTGTCCGTAAAGTAACGGATAAATTCATTATTTTGAAAACAGTAGAATTTTTGAAAAATCGCTCAGACACGTCAATTTTGTTTTTTTGTTTGAAATTTTTTGATATATTTTTCATTATACAGGGTGTCTGAAAAATAGCTCCGCTGCTATCAACTTTGTGTTTTCAAATGGATCAACCTCTATATTATAACTTTTATGCATTCTGCAGGAAATTTTTGACATATTTCATGTACAATGTCATATACCTACCTATTGTCAACTGTTTCGGAAATATTGACAGTTGAAAATTGATTTTTTACAACTTTGACAGGCTGTAAAGCCTGAACGGTTAATTTTAAAGGAAAACCGATTTTACATTCCTATGTCTTAGATTTTCATAAAGTATCATTTGACACCAACTTTAAATTTATCCAGAGAATAAATTTAACCGGAATTTTTAATCGCGGATTAACTTCAAAGTTGGTGTCAAATGATAGTTTATGAAAATCTAATATAGGAATGTAGAATAGGTTTTCCTCTAAAACTAACCGTTCAGGTTTTACAGCCTGTCAAAGTTGCAAAAAAATCAATTTTCAACTGTCAATATTTCCGAAACAGTTGAAGATAGGTATATGATAATGTACATGAAATATGTCAAAAATTTTCCACAGAATCTATCCAAATGTCATAATATACAGGGTGATCCATTTGAAAAAACAAAGTTGATAGCAGCAGAGCTATTTTTTAGAGACCCTGTATAATAAAAAATATATCAAAAAATTTCAAACAAAAAAACAAAATCGACGTGTCTGAGAGATTTTTACCGTTTTCAAAATAATGTATTTATCCGTTACTTTATCGACACACTGTATAATATTCTTCAAAGTATTTATTAGTTAGATATTAGACAAAAATTATTAAATTGGTGTGTTATTTGTATTTTTCAGTTGGAGTCCTGGCTTGGCCCCCAGGAGAGGGGTATAAACGATTACATTCCCAAATGCGATTCGCACGCTTGTACTCAGGACGCAATTTATGGACCCTACTATAAGGAAGGATATTGCGTAAATGAGTACAACGTTTGTGTACCTGTACCTATATGCTATGATTAATTTTTACACATCCTGTATAAATACAAGGATGCAAATTATTCAATTATACCTGTATTTCAATTTAGTATAATAAAAATTAAACATTTCATTAGTAGATATGATATGATTTACATTATTGTGTGCAAATGGAAAATAACATAAAATCTATTCAAAAAAAAAAAAAAACTATTCAATATATTACAAAAATTAATTATTGAAGTGATATTTTGAACGACAATGGAGAGTGATTTGAAAAACGCGTCACGGGCAAATTTCGTTACGCGAGAGA
Source organism: Ceutorhynchus assimilis (assembly GCA_917834065.1). NCBI lineage: Eukaryota > Metazoa > Arthropoda > Insecta > Coleoptera > Curculionidae > Ceutorhynchus > Ceutorhynchus assimilis. The sequence continues at coordinate 34,428,953 of OU892284.1, forward strand.
GAAGAAAGATATAACATAAAGAGACGGAGAGAGACATGATTATTTTCTTTATCTATAAATTTGTGTGCTGTGATTTTTTCTGATTATATCCGTGAACCATGATTGTGTAACGTAAGTAATAAAATTATTGAAATATGTATTATGAAAAATGATATCAGAGACGGAGAAAAACAGCCATTGATTGCCACAAATCAAGGATCATAAGCGCAAAAAGGATTGCCTGATGTTATCAACTGCTCATACTCTTGTGACGTCACTACAGATGCGCGTCTCCCTTTTGTGTGGTCATTCATCTGTAGCCCCCCGACTTATACGCTAAGGTCGCTAAGTCTTTAAAGTTGTATGAAGGCGGGATAGTTTTTAAGAAGTTTCACTTCTACAACGTGTACGTGCATCTGATTTTATTGTTCCTATTCAATGAACTAAACAAACACACTAGAACGGTGGCTGCAAAATGTTCTTTCTTCTTCATCTTTCCACATTACTATGGCCACTTGTCGCTCAACAACATTCAGCCAGTCATCTATTTCTTCTTTTTTTCTTACTTTCCATTGTACAAATGTGTACCATGTGTCGAGGTTTTATCCTGGCCTGTTTTTGCTGGAGCTTTTTTTTATTTTGGCTGGGATTTCACTCTGTGACTACCAGTGCTTGGGTAGGGTTACGCCAGGTGACCAACAGGATCTTGTTTTGAGTTTTGGTTGTTCACACCTAGATGGGAAATTACTATTATTTGTTGACTACTTTACTACTGTCATGCATTCTATGATTAACTCTGTGATCTACTAAAATGTGTGATGATGCCATGCATTTTGTGACGTGTTCGATGATGTGTTTGGATTTTGTATGAATATGTTCCTTGAGCTTATGTATGCCTTTCAAATTTCAATGTTATACCTCTTAATATAGTCCATGATTTCTTTTGCTTCTCTGCTAGTTGGGTCGGCCAAGATTTCCTCTAACATTATTGGACCATTCTTGTATTTAACTAGCTTTAAATAGTGATGTCTCCCACTCCACCACATTCACATCTGTCATTGGGAACTATGCCAATTTTATGCAAATGATGGGGTGTTTTGCAATGAGTCGTTCTCATTCTGCAGAATGCACTTATTTTATGCCTATCAGCGTTATTGATCTGAGCAAACCAGGGTATCTTTTGAGGTTCCTTCACTATGAAAAAGTATTTGCTATTACAGTTGTCTCCCTTTTCTCTGTTAATGTTGTTCCACTCATTCCATGTCTCCTCTTTAGCATTTTTGTAATATTCTGAGTAGTGCCTCTCATAGTTAACATAATTGTCTGAGATCCTGCCCCTCAAGGCCGGCCTGTCTGCCATCTCGTTTCCTACAATACCCGAGTGCCCCTGTATCCATATCATTTCTATTGTCACTCCAGTTTCCCGCAGCTTCATTATTAGTTTTCTAGTCTTCAACGTGATTTTGTCAGATTCTCTTCTGATTCCACTCCTAACTATTTTTTGTATTGCACTCTTGGATTCTGCTATTATAAGAGCCTGTTTAGTAGCTTCTCTTAAGGACTTCAGAGCCACGTATATAGCCAGAGTTTCCGCTGTACAGATGTTGGTATTGTCCATATATTTCCCCATTATTTTGATGTTTCTTGTTTTGTTGTTTATCCCAACCCCGCATTCGCCCGAAGTGGGTTCTAGAAAAGCATCTGTGTACAGTGTCTCAAACCCAGGAAATCTGCTGAGGATTTCCTCCATTCTTTCTTGCGAGTCCTGTCCATGTTTTTCTATCCCGGAATCTGTCCATTTTATCTTTGCTAATTGCATTCCATATTCATATTCAAAGCAAGGTGTGTTATATGATTTTTCCAGAGGTTCTATGTTATATAGTGTGTAATTCACCGCCTCTATCATTGATGGACATTGTTTACACCTCCAGTATTGCATTTCTTGATTGTACAGTGCATATAAGTCCAGTAACTTCTTGTTCACCACATCTCCACCAATGCCAATTTTCTTGAGGGCAAGCTTTGTGCACAACCAACTCCTTCTCATTCTAAGTGGCATTTGGGCCGTTTTCGAAAGTAATGCATATACCGGCGTACTCTTCATACATCCCGTGACGACTCTTAGAGCTTGAAACTGTGTTCTGTCCATTTTATTATTGAGTTTACTACTATAATACATAGCCTGGCAGCCATAATCCAGATCTAACCAACCCTTTATAAATGTTTTTGTGCTTTTTTGTAGCCTGATCTATCTGGGTGTTCCATGATAGTCTATAGTCTAGTGTAACTCCTAGGTATTTTAATTTTTTCCACCGGGTATCTTCTCCTTCCCTTGGAGAATACCATTGCCTTAGTTTTACCGACCGAAATTTCCAAATTATTGTCCTTGAGCCATTTGTTTTATTTGTTTATTGCACTTTGCGCCTTTTGCATAGCCCGTTCAGTTTTTTTGTCCGCCACAAACATTGCCAAATCATCTGCATATTGTAGAATTTTTGTTTCTGTTCCTGCTTCTTCTTGTATTTTATTGGTATACAGGTTGAACAAAATAGGACTCAAAAGTGATCCCTGTGGTATCCCCACCTGTGGATTTATGATTTTTCCTGATTTAGGGGATTTTATATATATGTTTCTTTTCATCAGAAGATTGTATATGAATTTTGTAGTTGGGTTGTCAACTTCAGCCTCCAGCAAGTACCTACAACTTTAATTTCTCTGTCAAGACATTGTCATAAGCTGACTTGAGATCGATGAAGATACATACCACTGTCTGGTTTTGTGTGAAGGCTGTGTATATTTTGTTCGCCAATATCACCAAGTTATCTGTAGTTCCCCTCCCTTTCGGAATCCTTTTGTTGCGGGCTAAAGAAATTCTTGTTCTCAACGAAATATTCCATTCTACTTTTATTGATTCCTTCCAAAATTTTTTGTATCTAGGCCCTATGTCTGCTGATGTGATATCCAGGCAGCTTTTATTTTGATGAGTGGGGTGTTTCTGATCCTAGTACCATCATTCATTATTATTAAGTTCAAGTTATTCACAATTTCAAAGAGTTGTCTTCCATTGTAATTATTTATTTCCGATCCCCATGCGCTATGTCGTTGTGCATTCAAATCTGCCATCATGATGAATGCAGCACTGACCCCATTCAGTACTTGCAGTATGTTGTTTATAGTTAATTGTACTTCCGGGGGTTGTATGCATTGATAATTAGTATTTCATTGACTCTTATTTCCATCACTTGGAATCTCTGGTTGAACTTGTTGTTTATTTTCACCTTTGTAAATGGAATATGTGATTTTATCATACTGGGTATTTTTCTATCGGCTCTGTTTTGTCTTACTATAATGTAGTTTTCCATGGTAAAGGATTTATCCTCCTTTAACCAAGTTTCATTCAACAGCACAATATATGGTTTTTCTTTGTTGATTAGAGTGTTCAGCTCGGAGTAGTTACCAAGAACACTCCTGCTATTCCATTGTATTATTCGCATAGAGGCTTTGATTATATAACGATTCTTCAATTTGAGCGGGTGTATCCTCCATGTAGTATGTTACTTTTGCATCTTGATCATGTCTTACACTGTCTTGTGTGGCTTTCTGGCACTCTTCTACAAGCCATTGCTTTATCTCCTGTGAACTCCCTGTTTTTTCTATGACTTGTTTCAAAACTTCAATTACTGGAGTTGGTTGTAATGAGAAACTACTTATTGCTGGCGAATTGGCGCCTGAATTTCTTTATTTTGGAGTTCTACTTGGGTCTGGGAACAGACATCTTTTGTGTTTTCCCTGATCATATCCCATTGGTGATCTTGTTGTTTTTCCTTTGAGGTTGTTTACCGTCGCAGCATATATGGTTCTTCCAGGTGTTGTACCACCCGCTGCACCACTATATATATGTCTCTGATTGATGTTAATTACGTTGTTTTCCTCCTGTCTTTGTTTAGAGGTTCCTAATCTTGGGAAGTCTCTGTGATCAATTATGTCTCTTTCTATTCTTGTTTCTCCTTCTTTGGGAAATTTTTGTCTGGCTTCATAATATGAAATATTTTCTGTAGTCATCATTTGCTTAATGGCTTTCTGTCTCAGATACTTCTGACACCTTCTGTCGGTAGTTTTGTGGTCCTTACCGCAATACAGACAAGTTTCACTTCCTGCTTCACAGGCTGTTTCCTCATGTTCTTCTGTACATCTTGCGCACCTTTTCTTGCTGCGATATTGTTTGGCAGTATGCCCGTATCTTAGGCAGTTGAAGAACATCATTACCGGACTGATATACACGTTTACTATCACATCGCAGTAATCTATGTTCACATATCTCGGTATGGTTTCCTTCAAATGTCAAAATCACAGATTCTGTGTCAATATACTTAATTTCTCCATGTTCAAAGACTTTCCTTCTCAATCTTTTAGACTGTACAACTTTGTGGACTGAGGTAGCACTACTGATATTATCCTCTTCCGATAGTTCCCTATCAACTCCTCTTGTTATTCCTTTACATGTTACTAAACTAGCAGGAATATAGGCTTTAAGGTTCTTTTCCTTATGAATTTTGCTTGCTATAAATTCATTGGCTTTTGTATACTGTGAAAATTCAATTCCCACTCTATCTTTTCCTTTTCTAGATGTTTTTTCAACTCCATTAATATTTGCGTTTTTCAGCATTCTACCTATACTCATAGGATGCAAATTCCCCACATTTTCCTCATTGTTCCCTTCTATTATGACTATGAATGGTTTAGTGTCCCTCGATGTATATTTGAAATCTTTGGGGGGGGGGGGGCTTGGGACCCCCTGTATTCAACCCCATGTGTTTAACAAGCTATAAAGGTTGGGTTAGGAATTCAAATGTAGGTTAATAGTATATTAGACTATCCAAAACACGTGACACAAATATGGCCGACAAGAGGCACACAAACATTTGACACAAACACAAACCATAACGTCATTAGGTTATGCCATTAATGATCATAATCAAATACTCATTTTCTATTGTGTGCGTCTCAATTTTTGGCCGTTTCTACCCAATTACGGAATCCCTATTGTTTGGGCAAGATTGCTCTACCTACATTTCACTTGGACACCCAGGACCTATCCTTAAAATGTGAAAATAATTATTTGTTGTAACTCCACCGTCCAGTGTTGTGCTTTGATTTGTATTGTTTTTTCACAAGTTTGCTCTAGATTTGATTGAAGAACGATTTTGCTGAAGGTAAATGCTCTGCATTCATTTCATTGTGAAAATATTGAAATTTTTAACCATGCATTTCCGTTAGTCAAGTTAAAATCGAAAAAGTAAAAGCCTTGTATCACAAAAGGTATAAGAATTGCTTCTAGAAAATTTAGGTGTCTTCATTCTTTAAGAAAGTTTGCTCTTGATATTGATAATATATTTTTATGACCTACTTTAAATAATGGATACAGGAGCATCTACAGAAAGACGATGAAACAGGCAAGGAAGATTTATTACAATGAGAGGTTGGGCATCCGCATCCAATAAACAAAAAGAGTAACGACTCACGCGAAAAAAAAAAAAAGAAAGATACATATGTGCTTCCAATTTGAAAGCAGATAATATTTACCTTAATTCATACTATCAAAAATAGAAAATCTTCTGGATGGGACGATATCTCAGTTAGTGCGCGTTCATATTGACACCGCTCGAGCGGTAAGCGTTGCGCGATGCCGCTGTAGTGATGCCCAAAAATAATTTTAACATTATTTTTCAAATGAACATGGTCACACTGGAGCGGCGCGTCCCGCGGTGTTAACATGTTCACTCGAAATATTGTGTTAAAATTATTTTTGGGCATCGCTACAGCGGCATCGCGCAACGCTCACCGCTCGAGCGGTGCCAATGTGAACGCGCACTTAGGCTTTTGATGACTAAAATTGTAGAGTGGCTAATTAAGGTGGATGGTGAGCTTCCTTGATAGACATAAATTGCTTTCTCTGTCTCTGTTTCAGCAGTCAAAAAACACTGATGATACCATATTTCATCTCCTGGATGAGCTGTATTAGAAGATAAATGACGAAGGTTTTTGAATTATTTATAGCATTAAATCTGAATTTGAAATATTACGCATCACAAAAGATCATCAGTTTAATAAAGAAAGGAAGATTTTTACATGTTTTTTATTCATTGTTCTAGGTAGCGCTTATTATTGGTGTGTCCGGGGCCTGCAGGAGCGATGAACTTCTCAAAATGAAGGCAAATCACGTTAACCTCCTCGAACACAAGATTGTAATTGAAATACCGAACACCAAGACTTACAAAAGTCGATCTTTTCTGATAGTGGATCAAGATTGGGTGAAATTCGTGCAAAAATATATTAATTTGCGAAAAGTAGTTGAGAACGAACGATTTTTTTACAATGGAGACATGGAAAACTGCATAACCAAGCTTTGGGGTACCACTCTATTTCAGGCTTTCCTAGGAAGATCGCTTCTTTCTTAAAGCTTCCCAGAGTAGAGACTTTTACCGGTCACGCCTTCAGACGCACAGCTGCTACAATTTTGGCTGACAATGGAGCCAATGTCTTGCAATTAAAACGGCTAGGCGGATGGAAATCTAGCTCCGTTGCCGAGGGATATGTGGAATCATCCATGGAAAACCAAACTAAAACGGCGCAGATGTTATCTCTGCCAGAAACCTCTTCTAGTACTATAAGCCGCCAAACAATAAAACCCACTGCCATTGAAGTACCTCTACAAGATATAACAATATCAAATCAAACACAACTTCAGGAGGGTCTCAAAATTTGTGTAAATGCCTATAATAATGCTAATTTAGTGATAAATATTAATAAATAATTGTTATTGTGAAGATTTTATTCTAACAAAATATAATAATTGTTGTAAATGTGTTTTTATTAAAAATTTATTGAGGACGGGAAACGAGGACGGGAAATGAGGACGGAAAATGAAAAGACAGTAAAGTGACCTTTTCTAAATTTTTAAAAAATCAGTAATGTCAACATTCCATATATGGTTAAAAATAAAAGCTATTTACAGGCAAGCAAAAGCAGACATTTTATTTGGGGACTTACCCCTCTTGTTCATGTCTTTGTTTTTGGCTGGTCTTATTACACTTCTTCTCTTATTTTTAGAAAGATTCAACTTTTTCAAAAATTACCGACACGCTTTTCAAAACAGCTGATCGATCCCCTGACCAAAATGTTCCTACGCAAGGGTTTGAGACAAAAAGGACAACAAAAAAGAGGGATTCGCACCTCTCTCTGCACTATAGCGGCTATTGAGAACAGCTGTTTCAAGTGTTTGGATCATTGAGGTTAGGAAGATGAAGAAGCTCTTCTTTCTTTCACATTAATCGCAATGAGTGCGAGCGAGACAATAATCCCTCCGTATTGCTGGGTTGCATATATCAAAATTCGCCTCACTAGCATAAAGCAGTGCTCCTATTCCAGAGTGTTTGTTTAGTTCAATGGTTTCTATTTTATTTTTATTTATTTTGACTAACTTTCAAACTACATGAATAAATTTAATCAAAATTATTTATTTTTTCTATATTCAAGTATCAATATCAATATCCAGTCAAATAACGAAGAGACTTAATCATAATGGAGGAGTGGAGCCTCTTGTTAACAAAATTCCATCTGTATCAATCAGGAAATGAAGAAAGTTCTCAACATATTGGACAAAGAACATCAAATAAATGGAGAATCCAATAATCCAAAAGTAAATCGAAGTGCAATATTGAGGTGGAAATTAAGTAAAGTTCATTCCACCAAACGAGATAGTAGATGTAAACAAACAGGCGGAGCTTGAAAATTCAGAGTAGGACTGCAAAAATATGAATTACAACTAATGACATTTATTTTTTCAGGTTGTCATATGAGTTTTGTGTGAGTCAATAAGTTGTGTCGTATTTCCTAGTATTTTACAATTATTTAAATAGTGTTTGGTGAATTATTGTTAATCAGTGAGCAATTTAGATTAGAACAATATCAAGTTCAACAAATTCCACTGAAAAATTCGTTCCTAAAAAGCGGTCTAAACGAGGCAGGGCTTTTAGAAATGGAAATTATTTCTATAATATACCTTCAATTACGTTTACAGTTAAATTTGTTGCCTTTTTTGTTTTGTTTCAAAGCTTTTATGTTTGGATACCTACAACGCCAACCAAAAAGAAATATATTCAGAGAATAGAAATACAAAACAACCTAAGACAGTTCTGCCTAGGGCGGAGTATAATCCTTTTCTAGCCAATAAAATTCGACTTACCTGTCAAAGTTTGTTTACTTTCACTATCTCGTTTGGTGAAATGAACTTTAAGTATACATTAACTAGCCAAAATGTATTTCATGTCATTGGTTTCATCCTATATTTCTGTGGCTACGAACTACTGAGCCTGAGTGGCATGGAACCTAGATAAATACAAAATAAATGTTGCTCTTTCAACAAAAAAACATTACAAACGATAAATTTTATATCTATGTTCAAGTTCTAGACTTTTAATTGATACTTACAATCATCAAATACAGGTGTGCGAAATTAAAACTGGAAAATCCACAGGTTGCTGATAGAATGGTAATCGATGAAAGATTTTAAAATGAAATTGAAAGATATCGAAACTGAAAAAGATATTTTCTCACCTTACCTTGCGCTACTTCCAAACTCCACTCAACTGGCCAGCTCATTCAGGAAGTTCAGGTCCCATGCGTAGGAGTGCAACGAAACCGTCTTGATTTAACAAACAAAAAACCGCGGATCTATTTTCTCGAAGCGAACGAAGTATTTTTGGCAATTGGTACTGCTTGTCGTCAGATAGTGCCGGTCCGGTACCCTTTTCAGTGTTTACCGCGCGGATTTTTGAAAGCCAAATTCAGCAAAGCCGTATCATTCTTAGGCATAGAATTCAATTAGAATATAGAAAAACGAATCAATTTCCATTCCCAAATAGGATTTAACATCCTAAATACCCAATTTAATCTACAACTATATACAGGGCGCGTAGACGAAACTAAACAACAGGAAGCTAAACTTGAAATAAAACTTCTAAGGCCAGTTTCTTAATAGCGAATCAGCTCCGGGTTAGTTTTAACTCCAGGGTACACGTGTCCAGTTGCTAAGTTTACCCTGGAGTTATGCTTAAAGGGGGTGTGACCCAAAAATGGAAGTTTTAGTGCAAAAAAATCTAAGAATAAATATTTAAACCGCATCTTACTACGATGGTCCGTTTTCGACTTAGAGCGGTTTAAAGTTACAACTAGGCGTTTGTGACGTCACACTGGATTATCAGGAACAGTATTAACACGTGTAAGAATTTTCCAAAACAGAAGACAATTATCTCCTAAAGCGAATTGCAACCACTGAAAGTATAGGGTACGGTTCACTCACAACTGAACGAACAGAATACTGCGATTTCGGCGGTTGTGACATCACAAACTCCTACATAATTTATCTTCACAAGCAATTTTCTCGGGGACTATTTTGAACATAGGACTGCGGTTTTCACGAGAGATCTTAGATTTTTTTTCTTGATTTAAGTAGCTTGAGTCGTTTTTTAGGGTCACACCCCCTTTAACCCGGGCGTGACCAGCGATTGAGAAACCGGCCCGTATGGAAATTAAATTAAAATTGATTACATACAAACATAATTATTGTTATAGTTCAAGGAAAAAGTGTTAATATTTGACACTTTATTCCATAAAAATAGAAAAAAAAATATTTCGTGGTAATTTTTTATCACTAAATGCGTACCTACATTATTTACTTATTATAATCAGTAGGTATATAAATGTGCGCCTAAAATAATATTCCTTACATTGTAACCTAGTTATTCACCAATTTCCTCTCTAAACAGCAATATAAGATGAATAAGTTATTTGTACTGTTTTTGATGGCCCAGCACCTATTTATAGGTAAAAATGAAAATGTATTTTCCAATATCAGCTTCAAAAAATGCTTGAGTACTTTACTAGATATTTTTTAGTTTAATTTTTGAACAGCTGAACTGACTCTTTCATTGATCCTTATATCTTTTTTGAGAGTCTGTAATATTCTATCAATTTCTCCATATGCCGTTGTATTTTGTTACACATCAACTTCATCTTTGCCTAATCAATTTCCTTCTTTTTCAGCGCTTATTCAGTCTTCGTTTGTATTTTCTTTCTTTGCTTCTTTATTTCCTTCTTTTAAAAGTTATTTGTTTGATATATCCTTGATGATGTTTCTCCATGTCATTGATTTCTGATACTTCTTTCATGCCTTTTTTCTCAGTTCTCAGTAAGCAAAATTCTTCTCTACGCATTTCTAATCAATGAATGTCAAACTCTAGCCTTTGTAATTATTGAAATTTCTTCAAAGTATCTACTAGCTACATGATATTAGGTTTGTTCGGACTTAGCCCAAAATCAGTTCTGAATTGAACTGCGCTTGCGCATTTGGTCATATGAACAATTCAGAAATGATTCTGAACTAAATACGAACAAACCTATCAACTATTTAAACAACATTGTACGTTATTTGTATTTTTCAGTTACAGTCCTGGCTCAAACCGCTCCCCCATGTGATTGTGAATGTACTGGGGTTAGAGCTTGCAGAGATATAAACGATTGCATTAACAAATGCGATTCGGAAGTTTGTACTGACCAAGCAATTAATGGATGCTATTGTAAAGAAGGATATTGCGCAAATAAACACAACGTTTGTGTACCCATTGAGGACGATTAATTTTTAAATACAAGGATTCAAAAAACTGTAATTTTATTTATTAAGTTTAATTAAAATTAAACATTTCATATATAGCTTGATGGGATTTTTATTATTGTAGGTAAATGAAAAATAACAGAAAATTTATTCAACAATATTTTACAAAAATTATCTTTGGTATTTTGCGAGGTATTTTGTTTTTGGTAAAACCAATATCCACACTACATAAGTATTTTTAAATAATCCAAATATCAATTATCAATCAATCAATGAAGAAACCTTCTCGACAGAATTTCATTTCCATCAATCATCAGGAATTGAAGAAAACTATCAACAGATTTGACAAAGGACATCAATTTTTTCAATGATGAATCCAAAAGTGATCGAAGGGCATGTTGGAATAAGTTGGAAATTGAGTAACTAGCCAAAACGTTCTCCATCCCATTTCTGTGGCTACGAAGTATTGATCCTGAGTGGGATGAAACCTAGAATTGCTGCCAGTGGTACCCTTGATGGCTTTTCTTTTGGACTAAAAAAAATAAAATAAATATAAAATTGATATTGGTATATATTGGTAATTTAACAACAAAAACATTACAAACGATAAGTATATATCTATGTTAACGTCCTAGACTTTAAATTGATACTTACAATCATCAAATACAGGAAGCTAAACTTAAAATAAAACTTGTAGGTATAGCAATCAAATTAAAATTGATTACATGCAAACATAATAAAGCTACCTAAACAATTATTAATAATTGTAAACAAATACACAAAAATAATTTACTTGAAAGTAGGTATAAGAAGAATTGTATTAACTTACCAATCTAGAGACATTCCTTCAAATCCTTCGAGTTTGCACCCAGAAGAACCTTTATAATCGCAAAACTCTAATTTAGGGTTCCATTCGAGGTTCTCCATACAGCTGAATTCATAAGATATACCGTTGTGACATTGCCAATATTTGCGACATGTTTCATGTGGAAGGAAGAAGGGTGTTTGGCATCCATCAGGACAGTTTGCTAAAATTGATAATAGGTATAATAACAATAATTTTTAAACAAAACTATATGTAAGAAGTCAGGTGTATACTTGTGCCCATTAGGTGACTAGAAACTTAACAAAGAGACTGATAATATTATTCATTATCTTGCTTTATACCTTTCTGTCTTCACCTTTTTAACTAAAAATAATGGATAATAACTTATTGTAAATAAATGTTCGAGTATACAGACTATAACTTCGATTAAATAAGCATCGAAATGATACCTTGGCACTCTATTAAGTAACGAGGCATATAGATACCAATATTTTGCTTGAGAACTTACTTATGTACCCTCAATAATAAGCACTTTAAATTTTCAAATACCCCATATTAATTTAGACATTTTGTTTGCTATTAATATAAATGTTACTTACGCGAATGAGCTAGAAAAACACATGTTGGTAACCCTAAAGTGATAACTAGAAATAACATTATGGTGATTAATTTGTAGGTAGTTCCTTTGGTGGAGGACAGAAAAATAATAATATATTTCGTATATATTTTTCCTGCATTAAGTAAACCCTTTTACGAGGTTGTTTTTGTTTTTTTGTAGATCAGTATCAAATAAAAAATTAATAATCTAATTAGTTGCGTTTGTTTAGAAATTAATTTCTGAAAAATCGGGGATTTCAATATATTTTATTATGGAGTTTTGTTTTTGGCTACATTTTTGTGCACAAGGTACTACGTATAAATAATAAAGATTAACATTATCAAATTTATCACAATTTTTAGAAAAAAAAGTACCTACAACAGATGTACAGTAGGTAGGTAATTAGCTGGAAATACTTCATACAGAAGAGTAGCCAATAACCAAGATTATCACTTAGAAATATTGGAACTAAGTCATAACTATTGATCAGTCTAAAGGGGTTTCTAGGATGAAGCAAAATATTAGAATTGTTGAAAGTCTGGAAAGGACCCTGCCCAAAGAATACGGAAATTGTGTTTATGTCAGAATTGGCTGAATTTTGTATGTAATGTAGATCACGCCTTTCTGATTAAAAGTTACCATTGCACCAATCCTGAAAAATTACTATACGTAGCACACCACTGCGCGACAAGCTTACCTATTTGTTGTTAGAGAGATTTTTTTCAGGTAATGACCAACGTGAATACAGGAACACAACGGTCCCTGTTTGGGAATCGACCCATAAGTTCCGCAACAATCCACTTATTTGTACTAGAACAATAACTTATTATATAAAGTCAGAATTTGTAAGATTATCCACTTTTTGTCAATTTGCCCTTTAACAGGAATTAGTAAATGTTACTTTACCAAACTAGTAATGTATTGTGACAAGTTATTCAAGTATAAACGAGTGTATTGTTGCGGGACTTATGGGTGAACCCAGCCATCTATTCACCAATATGTTGTTCAAGTACAACCTGATTCAGTCAGTTGTGAATTTTTCTCATTAGTTCAAAAACTACACCTGTCAGTCAGATGAGTGTCTTATTTGAACAGTTCAACAGTATATTGGTGAGTAGATGGCTGCGGAACTCGCTGCGCTCGTCCCGCACCCATAAGTTCCGCAGTAATCCACTTATTTGTATGTACGTTCATTACAATGTCCAAGCGTTTTACTTGCTACCTATGAAATTAATTTTCTCAAAAAGGAATCAGATTGGTGCAATGGTAGCTTTTAATCAGGAAGGCGTTATCTACATTATATACAAAATTCAGCCAATTCTGACAAACACAATCTCCATATACTTTGGGCAGGGTCCTTTGTTTTCTAAGGAGCTTATTCCAATATGTATCTACAAAAATGCACAATTATTAATATTTTTGAAAAATATTATTATATTAGGTATCATAAATCACTTTAATCTGGAACCTCATTGACCTATGCTAATTGAAGAGTGATAAAAAGATTAATAAACCGATAATAAATAAGAAAATTGAAGCTTATTAATCAAGTATTTGAATATATTGTTTAGGACTTTTTAAACAATTACATCTCAGGCGAATTTTTTACTACAGGATTCTATTTCTATTAGGTACTACATAGTTGAATAGTTTGACTAAAAAACTTCAAGAAAAGACATGACAGTTTGTCCTGAAATCAAAAACAACCAACTGAAAAAGGACTTTCATAAAGAGGTTTCATCCCCCTATTTTGTCCCATTTTCATGGCTCATGTCGATTAATGCATCATCCAATGCGATTTCGGAATAAATATGAGTAGAGTCCTGTGTTTTTGGAAAGTTACCAGCTTTTTCATTCTTATCATATCAAAATATAAGACTTTTTCCAATAATTGTTAGTGTAGTTTGGACTGACAATATCTATTTAAGATCCCCATCAAATGAGGAGTTTATGCAATTGGCGCCCGAGCAGGGACTGTTTAGATTTGAAGTATTGACCGTATCCCCGAACTTGTGAAGCTCATTGATTTTTTTCCTCTTTTCATTGTGATTTTCTTTTTTTTTTAATTTAAAAAAAAAAAAAAAAATAATTCCCCGTTACTACCACCGCCCCAGTACTGAACACCTTTTCAAATGCCCCACCCGACCCCAACGACTCTCGTGTAGGGTGGATCAACAATCTCCAGAGACCTGAAATTTTCGCTGAGTTACAGAAGTTCGCATTGAACACTACTGGCACTGTGAACGAGATTCGAAGACGCCTAATTAAATTCATCAGGGATGCTAACCGTACCCCAACCAGAGTAGCGCCCTCTTTCGTCTTCCCTGCAAACCCCACCACTATTACGGTACCTTCAGTCATTACCTCCCTGCCATCCCTGTCAATCTAATCACCGATCGGCCGCCTCTCAATCAACCAACCCCTAGCTGGTGTAACGACACCCCCTGCGATACCGACCGCTGATTTTTTACCGAAAACAACGCACTGGAATATCCAATTCTCTGGGCGAGGAAATCCCGCTGTTTTTCTGGAACGGCTGGAAGAAATCTGTGTCACGCAGCAAGTAAACACTAACAGTTTGTTACAGGTTCTCCCTGAACTAGTCCAGGGGAAATCCGCTATGTGGTTTAGAAATAACCGACATTATTGGCAAAGCTGGGATGAGTTTATTCCAGCATTCCGCACTTGTTATTTTCCGGTGAACTATGAGGTGGACTTGGAAGCGAAATTAGCGGTCGACTTCAAAGTCCTGGGAAGTCCGCGATAGCTTACGTTACCGACATGCACACAATGATTAGGAGGCATGGTGGAATTTCCCTAGTCCAGGAACTCCAGTGGCTATACCGCAACTTGCGTCCCGAATACCGACATTACATCCGCCGATCCGACTTGCACAATTTTCAATCCAGGTGGTGCGAGAATATGAAGTTACTACGCCAGGAACTAAATGCTCCTGAGGAACCCCGGCGGAATTAGGTCCTCCATTATCCTCTTTCCACAGACCGACCCCCTCAAGTTAACCGTCCAACCCAGTCAGCCGGCCTTACCCCCTTAGTCCGAGTACTGAATATGAACACCGCATCCCTACAAACCACCCTGGATACCACATAAGTATTGGGATGGACATTTTATCCAAATGTGATTTCGTGATCAACTTACGTGATGATTCTGTCACGTTAAATCAGAACAAGTGTCCACACCAGCCAAACCAGATCAAATCAATCTTTTAGAATTCGAGACTCCGAAAAACTCCCCGCCGCCCTTAACACTGACTGCCAGAGAGGAAATCCAGTTAAAGGAATTCCTAGACATTGAGCTTCCACTGTTCGAACAAATCACTGGAACGACTCCACTGGTAGAACACAAAATCCATTCAACTGACCCACAACCAGTCAAACAACAGTACCGTCCACGAAACCCACTTATGCAAGAGATTATCAACGCCCGATACATCTACAGCATCGACATCAAAAAGGGGTACTGGCAGATGCTAACCGTTCCGTCTCGGGGATTATTTCAGTTCAAGTTGATGCCATTTGGCTTACACTCCGCCCCAGCGACCTTGCAGCGCTTGATGGATGGCGTCGTTGGTCCACACATGGACCCATACTGCTTCTGCTAGCTGGATGACTTTATTATAATCGGGGTCACGTTTGAATCACACCTGCATAATCTGAGCCGAGTTTTTTACCGATTGCGACAACTTAAAGGTTAACTCAGAGAAATGCCAGTTTTGTAGGAGGTCGTTAAAGTACCTAGAACACATGATCCTACAGCCATTCTCCAATGTAATCTATATTTTCAATAAAATTTCATTACCTAGGGCAGCTCTTCGTCTTGATAAGTATAAATAAGACAAGTATTTACAAAGATAGTGAGGCAGAAGAACAGGCCGGTTTTAGAGCAGGAAGATCAACTGTAGACCATTTATTCAGTTTGACTCAGGTAATGGAAAAGAAACTAGCCTATAACCAAGAACTCCATTTACTTTTTGTCGATCTAAAGAAAGCATACGACAATGTTCCGCTGAAAAAGCTTTGGGAAGCACTGGAAAAGACCAATATCAACTTAGAACTAATAAAGGCAGTAAAACGCTCTATAGTGATGCAGACCCAAGCAGCTCAGCGGTTGTGTCTTCGCTTTGCATGCAGTGGGTCTCGGGTTCGAAAAAAAAAAGACCAAGATTAAACAGGGAAACTTAATCAGTAAAGGCTTTATAGCAACTAAAGGACTTGAACAGGGATGCTGCATATCACCAACACTTTTTAAAATATACTTAGAACAAGCACTCAAAGGGTGGAAAAACAAATGTAGACACATGGGAATACCGCTCAATGAATACAATCTTTATACTTTAAGCTTTGCAGATGATCAAGTATTAATTGCATAGGACTATGATGACCTAGAGTACATGACACGAAAATTGATAGAAGAGTACGAGAAATGGGGTTTGGAAGTAAATCTAACGAAAACAGAATATATGACTATAGGAGGTGAACAACGAAATCTGGAATTGAATAACGGACAAGAAATAAAACAATATACTGGATACACATATTTGGGCATGAAAATCTCACATGAGGGAGCCCTAGACGAAGCAATTAAAGATCGGAATATACAAGGACGCAAGGCAAGGGATCAAAATATCAACAAAACTAATAAAACGAGAATATACAACACCATAGTCAAAAGCATAGTCACGTATAGTTCAGAAGCCACTAAAGATCAGAAACGCAAAAATGCTATAAGCAACTGAAATGGACTTTTGGAGGAGATCGGCAGGCAGGTCAAAAATGGAAAGAATAACAAATCTGAGAATTAGGGAGATTATGGACGTAAAACACACAATAATAGATGATATAAAGGACAAACAGCTGATTTGGTTCGGACATGTACAAAGAATGGCAGATACAAGAATACCCAAGCAAATAATTGAGTGGAAGCCAGGGGGAAGTAGAAGGCGCGGCAGACCAAGAAGAAGCTGGAGAAGCGGAGTAGACGAGGAAATGGAAGATAGAGGCTTAGAAGAGGATGCCTGGATTAACAAAGATGGTTGGAGATCGGGAATCGGAAGACGTAGAACGTTATAAACCGATAATTATATATATATATATATATATATATATATATATATATATATATATATATATATATATATATATATATATATAGGAGTATTTACCAAGGGTTTGAAAGATTGAGCGTAAAGGTTCTGCAAATCAAGAACAAAATCTTGAAAATTGGATGGATTAATACTTGAATACAGAGAACCTTAAAGCCAAGCTTAAGAATATTTAGTTCGCTAGAAGTATTTTCTTATTGTAAAACCCCAAACAGGTATTTGTGTATAAAGACAAAACTCCAAAATAAAATATTAAAGTATTAAAATGGGTTAAAATCCCTGATCCTTTCGGGATTATTAAACAAAAACAATTATTTCAATAATAAGAATAATGATTTTCTATTAGTACAAAACAAAAACATCCTCGTAAAGGATATAAATAGTGGACTAAATGATCGAAAATCATATTAGCTCCTGGGTTTATCAGAAGAGCCACTAAAATAATGTCTAAAATATATTTTTTAGTTAGTACTTTGGTGGTGCTAGTGTTAGCAACATGTGTTTTAGCACAAGATGTCTCTCAAAAAACTCGTAAGTAACATTTATAATGAAAATTATAAATACATATTTCTGCCAAATAATACTTAACCCCAATCCAGAAAAACCAATAAACTTAAGTGTTAAGGGCCAGAGATTTCCAACTTTTTTTTCCAATTTCTGGCAGCTCATTTTAGATTCCCTATTTAATCAGTTTTTTTTTTTTTGATGAACTTCTCCAATCTACTGCCAAATGGAACATTTAGAAATTTATCTTCATTGACTCCCTTAGAATAATCTCATTGAAAAAAAACGTGGTTAAGAAGAGAATGCCACATTGTAATCTACATATAATCGACTTTTCCAGGTGCCATTCATAGAATTTTATCCATTTTAAAAGTATTACCATTATCAATATGTAATATTGTATCCATAGTATAATTTCTGTTCCTTCATTCAGCAAGTAGGTTTATTAATTTTCTTTTTCTTCCAGCAAATTGTCCTGAAAACTGCAAGCCAACGCTTTTCTTTCCCGACTACAACTGCAGTTATTTCTGGATTTGTCGGAATGGCGTAGCTGAGAAGCATAACTGTGCTCCTTTTGAATGGGATACCAGTCAAAACACATGCGTCCCGCCAAGTTTGTCCAATTGCGTCGATGGAAAAGGATGGAATTCTACTGATTTAATATGGTAGGTAATTATTCTAAACGTCGTCTCACCTATAGTAAATTATTGAAATCAGTTCTTAGTCAAATAAACGTTGCAAAAACTTGAAATCTGACCATAGTTGTATAATCAACGTCAATGCGCAACTAAATCTTAGCCTTATGTAAAAAGTTGGTTAAACTAACACTAAACAAACTGAAATTGCAGCCCAGTAATGACCACTCCGTCTACAACTACATCGACAACCAAACCTACTACAACAACAAAAAAAACTACAACTGCAACAAAATCTACAACAATCACCAAATCAACTTCTACAACTTCAGCCGGTACCACTATAGCATCAAACCCACGTAAGTATTTTCAACCTCAACCTCTGCCTTTTCTCCAGTTTTGTTTGAATTGTGAAAATTATTCCAATTAATTCTCCTATAGCAAACTGTTCAAGCGATTGTCCATACAACATCTACCTGCCACACAGCAATTGCAGCTTATTCTGGCAATGTGCCAACGGAATAGCAACGCTGCTAGAATGTCCCTGCGATCTTCACTATAATCCGGAAGCTAACGTTTGCGATTGGCCGTGGAACTTTGAGCATGACGTCCCTTGTAGAGATTGGACTTGGGACGATTTGGAATGGTAAGCTTTAAAATATGATGCACAAATAGGAAATATTATATTTCATTTTACAGTGTTCCTCCAGAAAGCACCACCTATGTCAGCACGCTAGAGCCTATTGATCCTCGTAAGCTTTAAAAAAGGTTTCAAATATAGTAATTACAATGATTTTTGTTCCGTAGCCGATTGTCCAGAAGATTGTCCCCATAATATTTATGTCGGTGATAAAACAAGTTGTCAATACTTTTATCAATGCGTCAACGGCAGAGCTTACAGGAAGAAATGTCCTGAAGGATTGGTATTTAATTCAGTATCAAAGACTTGCAATATCGGAGGATGTAATGAATATGGATGGACGTGGGAAGACTTGATTTGGTAAATAGTAGTTTCAGTATTTTAGTTATTTTAATACAAACCTCTTTTTATAGTCCCGTTTATACCACTGAGAAACCTTGCTGCGAAACATCTACAGAAAATCCTCTAGCACGTAAGTTTTTCAAATCAATAATCAATTGAATCTAGAAATTAATTTTTATTCATGCAGCGCTTTGCCAGAAAGGATGCCGTGAGACAATCTATTTGGCAGATTATGATTGTCATTATTACTGGGTATGCTTCGATGGTATAGCTACGAAGATGGCCTGTGCTGCTGACTTGCACTGGGATTCTAAAGAAAAAGTTTGCAGCTACGAGAAAGATGCACACTGTGATAAAATGGGGTGGAGCGAGGATGAATTAATATGGTAAGACTACTGTTTTGCATACGATTTATTTTTATTGAAGAAAATCCTTTATAGCCCAACAACTATTAGCACGTCAACTAATAGGCCTGAAACGACTGGTACTACTCCAAAGCCCCGTAAGTACCCCTTCCTTTTTTGTGTGCAAATCATTCATATTGAATCGTCTGTGTAATTAAATATTCCTGTGTATTTTTCAGAGAAATGTGAACCTGGTGTTGTATTCTATCCAAACCCGAAGGATTGTCGTACATATTGGGAATGCTCAAATGGTGCTGCCCATTTGATGCCATGCCCAGCTGGGCTAGAATGGTCCACGGAAGAAAATCGTTGTGATTGGCCATCGGTTGCTAATTGCGTCCAAATTGAATAAACCAGTGAGTGTCATACGAACTAATGACATAAATGACCAGCTTCAACGGAATTTATGCCAACATGATAAACCTATATGCTAGTTGTATTTAATAGTGTATATATTTTTGATTCTGTGATCAATGTACCTAAACATTTTAAAAAGTTAATATTTTGTATAAAAACTATTATTATTGATAAATTATACCTATTTGTTTCAATGTACCTACATGCGTACCTAATCGTGTTTCTGATTTATGAGATGTGACACATCAATTTTCGGAAATCCTACCGACTACGCCACTTAAATTTCACCAACGGCAAATATTGAAACGATCCTAAACCTCCCACCAATTGACCTAATCGTCAAAGCAGAGGCTAGAATCGGGACATAACGTCTCCAGCTGAACCTGGAACCCAAAACCAAATGGACATGCGGCAATCACCGAAATAATCACAAACCCGATTTTAACCATTAGTAGCGACTATATGATGCCGAAAAAATCCCTCGGAAAATCCTTCGCCATCGAGTTTGTCCCAGTAGGAAATACCGGGGTAACACCTAATTAGGAAATTGTCTGGTTTACTGACGACTTATATAATATATAAACAAACTTCCAGATGCGACATCAGTCAACCACTGGGAGAATATACTACTGTATTCTAAGCAGAAATATATGCCATCGACTCCTGTCTGAGAGAAAACCTAAAGAGGGGATACACAAATAAAAACATCCTTATCTGATGCTCAGACAGTCAAGCGTCGATCAAAGTACTCAACAGCTTTGAAATAAAATCCAAACTTGTCTCGGAATGCTTGGAAAACTTCAAAAACCCAAGTATGGCCAACAAGGTAACCCTTAAATGGGTGTCAGGGAATGAAGGAATTGGAGGCAATGAAATAACAAATGCTCTGGTTAAGAGAAGGATCAGCAACCAGTTATACTGGCCCTGAACCGGCAATTGGCACCACAAAATTTTCGGTAAGAACAAAAATGAATTAATGGATGTATAGACAACACCAAACTCGCTGGCAAATTCTTCCGAAGCTCAGACACAGTAAGCTAATTGTCGCAGAAACGCAATAACTGTGACATAACTACAACATAAAGAGTGGGAATGATCAGCCTTAGATCATTCAGCTATACTCCAAAACTGATTTAAATAAGTTTAAATAAAAGTTGTTTTTTTCCAGTGAAAGAAATGAAACACTTGAAACATTCTAATTGATTGAACAATTTATTAATTATAATAAAATATACCTACTATAAGCACTATACAGTGTGTATCAGCCAAATGGAATAAATTCGATAATAAATAAATGGAAAACTTTTCGAAAAAACGCTCGAACACGTCAATTTTATTTTTTTGGTTGAGATTTTTTCACACCATTTTTTTTATAATGGGTGTTCCGAAAACAGCTATACCATTATCATTTTTAGTTTTAATGGTACCCCCTGTATATTATTATATTTCCGGATTCTGCGGCAAATTCTAGACATATTTCATGTACAATGTCATATACCTATCTTCAACTGTTTGGGAAATATTGACAGTTGAAAATTGACTTTTTTGCATCTTTGACAGACTGTAAAAGCTAAACGGTTGGTTTTACAGCGAAACCGTTTTCACTTTCCTATCCTAGATTTTCATAAGCTATCATTTGACAGCAACTTTGAATTTAACCGGAGATTAATAATTTAAGCAAAATTTCTAATCATGGATTAAATTCAAATTTGGTGTCAAATGATAGTTTATGAAAAACTAAGATAAAAATGTATGATCGGTTTTGCTGTAAAATTAACCGTTCAGGTTCTACAGTCTGTCCAAGATGTAAAAAAGTCAATTTTCAACTGTCAATATTTCCGAAACAGTTGAAGATAGGTATATGACATTGTACATGAAATATGTCTAGAATTTTTCGCAGAATCCAGAAATGTACATACAGGGAGTACCATTAAAAAAATTAAAGTCGATAACGGTACAGCTGTTTTCGGAACACCCTGTATAAGAAAATTGATGTGAAAAAATCTCAAGCAAAAAAACAAAATTGACGTGTTCGAGCGTTTTTCCAAAAAGTGCCCCATTTATTTATTATCGAATTTATTCCATTTGGCTGATACACACTGTATAAAGGCTATAACAAAATTAATACAACGAGTCGAAAACTATCAAGTAAGTACCTATATCTACACACCAATGTACAAAAGTACCTATTTAGTTGAAAATGATTTAATTGATGAAAAGTATGTATCTACCCAGAGATCGAGCCAGAGATAATACCTAATTCAATAATTATAAATTTATCAATTTAGAGGTGTTATGCTCTAGTTCAAGTAAATACTGGTTCAAAAATCACAGCGAGGTGAACATAAAATAATGTTAATACGAGTGTTCATATGATAATCGAGATCAAATGTTAGGTATAATATGAGTCAATTAAAACTATTCTTACTTTTTTTTATTGATCCGAGGATTGAGTTGAACAACAAGCTAGGGCAGCACGCAGGGCTAGTAGTAGCATAGAATTAACAGCAGGGGCTTCTCTTAAGCCTTAACACAGCACCACAGTTGAAGTTACTATTCAATATTTAGTTAAAATAACACTAAAAAGGTGAGCCAGGCGTTGGGCTCTTCACAAGTACAGCCTTTGAACTCTTACTGTAGCACTACAAAAGAACGGCTGGATCTGGTAGTACAAAGGAGGATATTATTCGACACACCACCAAACGACAAGACGGCGCCGTGTTGTTCCAAACTTCCAATCAAAAGGGGGCTCGAAAGGAAGCTTCCAGCCAACACAACACTGTATGTTATTTAGATGAAGGCGGCTGTGGTCTAATGAAAGGGGTGCTTCCAGCCAACACAACACTGTCAACGCAGATTATTTTGTCTAATAGAAAGGGGACTTCACTCTTCAGCCAACACAATATTGTAAATGAAGACAATTTTCTTGTACCATCAAAAGGGGGGCTTTCTCTGCCAACACAGCACTGGTGCAGTCAACTTTTACAAGAAAAAAGAGTGCCTTTTTTCAGATTCTTTTTAGGTAATGTAACAGAGTGTTAAAAATTCTCACAAAAACTTGTCACAAACCGAAAGAAGCAATGGCGATGTGTCGTTTTTCGTTTTTTCTGTTCCTACAAATTCTATATGTAGAATTTTGTTGCCATATATCGGCTTTCAATTGATCAGTTGAAAAGTGCTGGTGCCATAACAACAGTCAAGAGTGACAAGTACGGCAAGTGAGGTATACAGAGCGCAAAAAAAAATTCTTGTTGTAGAAACAGTTTCTGCAACATACTGGGCCCCATTGGAGTCTTAGACTACAATAATAAGCATATAACCTAAAGTACAGTAAAAATAATATAAAAAAAAAACATAGGTACTTAGTTAGTTAACAAAATTAATCAAGTGATTCATAGTCATCCTCTTGACCTTCTATGGGAAGATGACAAACCTTCACAATGCTACAAGTAAACTCACCATTCGCGGTCTTTACTCTAACAACTCTAACTCTGTCATCTTTACTAGGGAACACCTCAAGGATTCTGGCTATTGGCCATTTTAAAGGCAAAGTCTTCTCATCTTTTAATAATACCATGTCATTGACCTTCAAGTTCTTGAATGGTCTCACCCATTTGGGTCTGTTTTGTAAGAGGTTTAAATATTCTATTGACCATCGCTTCCAGAATAATTATTGGTGTATTTGTGCGAGCATTTTTTCCAAAGTGATAATTTATTGGTCGAAATCTGTGTTACGTCCTTGTCAGGAAACGCAGTTAAACTTCTGCCAATAAAATGTCCCGGTGTCAATGAACCAAGATCGTTTGGATCATTTGAAAGTGCACAAATTGGGCGAGAATTCATAATGGCTTCAATTTTTGTCAAGATGGTATTAAACTTTTCAAATGTTGGTGAAGTTTCTCCTATTATTCTTTTTATATGATACTTGGCACCTGTGATAGCAGATTCCCCTAATCTCAATGAGGAGAACGTGGCGGAATAAATTTAAATTCTATATCTGTTTTAGTTTAGCAAGGAAATCTTTGATCTGACTATAATTATCTAGGCGTTTGAAAAAGTCACGAAGAACCTTAAGTTCATTTCGTGCTCCTGCAAAATTTGTGGCATTATCGGAATAAATTACAGTGGGATTTCCACGTCTGGAGACAAATCTAGTAAAACACTGTAATAATGCTTCAGTCGTGAGACTGCTTACAAGCTCAAGATGCACTGCTTTAGTTGACATACAAACAGAGCTAAGTATGCCTTGACAACCGGTGCCTTTCTTAAATTTGAGGATTTCAAGAAAACGGACCACCATAATCAACTCCAACCTTGTCGAACGGATGTGAAATTTATATTCGGTCCTTGGGCAAGTCTGACATTAGTTGTTGTGAAGCTTGAGCCCTAAATCTAAAGCACACAAGGCAATGATGGGCAATAGTTTTAATTTGTCGAAGACCATTCAAAGGCTAAAATCTTAGTCGCATATTTGAGAGATCTGTCTGTGGGCCTGCATGGCCAAGTCGGATATGTTCCAATTTAATCATCATAGCGATAAAATTGTTTTGTGAAGGTAATAGCAAAGGGTGTTTCTGATCATATGGAATATTAGCCCTTGACAACCTACCTCCAACCCTTAATAATCCATCTTGATCAAGAAAGGGTTTGAGATAAAGATAACAAATTCTTATTGTTGAGGGTCTTATTATTTTCAAGCTCATGAATTTCCTCCGAAAGGTAAATTTGTTGTAATTTTCTCACAATAAAGTACAGGGAATTCCTCAATTCTCTTACCGAAAGCGTTCCTGCAAACAAATTTTTTGGGTTTTCAATATTATGTTTAAACCTGAGCACATAGGATATAACACGTAGTAAACGAGAGAAAATTGAATGCCTTTTAAAAAAATCTTTTAAAATGTAGTGTCTTGGGGCTCATTAAGAGATAAATGGGCATTTTTCTTTGCTTCTGATAAAGGGGTATCACTTTTGTTACTATTAACTTCAAATTTGTACTTTTGTAAATCATGATTAGGATCATGAAGAAACTCAGGGCCATTAAACCACAAGGTTGAGTTTAGCAAATCATGAGGTAATACGCCTCGTGAGGGCAAATCAGCAGGATTTTTTGCTGAACTTACGTGACACCAATCAAATTTTCTGGATAAGTCCTGTATCTGTGACACTCGATTACTAACAAACACATTCCACCTACTTGGATGTGAGTGTATCCAGCACAATGCAATAGTCGAATCACTCCATAAAGTAACTGATTTCACAATAAATACATTTTCATAGATAGAGAGAAGACCTTTGACTATTTGACAGAGTAGCAATGCAGCACATAATTCGATCCGAGGAAGAGACACTGTTTTAGGGGAGTAACTCTTGACTTTGAGGCTATCAGATGACAAAGTTCCACTTGATTCCCAAGATCTTATTTGAAGAGTTCTCCTCGGTTATATTATATTCCATAATTTGCTCAGCAGCAATTTTCTGTAAAAATCTTTTTGAATTGGTGCACCACTTATGTAAGGACAATCCTGCCCAGGCCATCTTGGTACTCATTGCAACCACTTAAAATGTCGTCAACATAGGTCTGGAATAAAATGACTTCTGAAGCAAGAGGATACTTGAAAGACCCTTTCTGAGCCAAATCTTTCAAAACACGAGTGGCTAGAAAAGGAGCACAGCTTGTTCCGTACGTCACAGTTTGTAATTCTATACATTTTAAAGGTTCATGAGACTTCCTTCTCCACAGAATATTCGCTAAATAACGTTGTTTAGGGTTTATTTGAATTTACCTGAACATTTTTTTGATGTCAGCAGTCAGCACAAATTTAAAGGATCTAAATAAAATAAACACAAAATATCAAATAAATTAGGCTGAACTTGGTAGCCTTTCAAGAAGAGGTCGTTAAAAGAAACACCACTGCTACTCTGACAGCTACCATCAAACACGACTCGAATTTTAGTACTTACACTTTCATGTCGTAGTACTGCATGATGGGGAAGAAAATATTTATTAACCTGACTGTCATGATATTTAGTGGTGGTTGAGAGAGGGACATATTGAGCATGATTCAAATCAACATATTCATTGATGAAGCTGGTATAGTCTTGTTGAAGTTGAGGGAATTTTGTCAATTTATTCTCGAGACTTAGAAATCTTTTTTGGGGAATGTAAAAGGATTCACCTAGTTTCTGAGGTTCCAATGGAGTTTTAAATGGAAAATCCACTTGATAGCGACCATCGTCTAAAATCTTTGTAGTGTTTTTTAATATTTGTTCAGCTAAATCATTTTCAGGAGTTAAGGTAGGGTTTTCAGGAAGCTCCTCAATCTCCCAAAACTTTGACATTAACTTTTCAAGCGGTTGAAGATCAGTACAAGCAAAAAGAGAAGTATTGTTTTGGAATTTGTCGAAGGAACGTTGAAAATGGTTGTCTTTAGTTGAAATGAAATGCGTTAAGGTTTCAGGAATTTTTCCAGCAACAATCCATCCAAGTTTTGTGTTCTCTAACACAGGGAAATTTTTTCCTAAACGAATACATTTATCAGGTGTTAATATGTCATAATATACAGGGTGTCAATTTGAAAACTTCCCACCCCTATTATCTCGGAGTAGAAAAATTTTCGAAAAAATCCCTGAAACACGTCAACTATAATTTGAAGGGGGATGAGTTTTTATGCAAAATTCACCTTCCCTCTTTCAACCCCTCAGCCCCCAGAGCCACCCCTTAGAAAATTTTAAATTGGAAGGGGGTCGAGTGATACATCATTTTCTAGGGTTTTTAATTCCATACATTTTGGTGCTAAATTTTAGTCCCTAAGTTCAACTGTTTTGGAAATATTGACATTTGAAAATTGACTTTTTTGCAACTTTGACAGGCTGTAAAACCTAAACGGTTAATTTTAGAGGAAAACCGACCTTACATTCTCATCTTAGATTTTCATAAACTATCATTTGACACAATTTTTGAATTTAACCGGGGATTAAATTTTCAACCGGAATTTTTGATCGTGGATTAAATTCGAAGTTGCTATCAAATGATAGTTTATAAAAATCTAAGACAAACATGTGAGATCGGTTTTCCTCTAAAATTAACCGTTTAGGTTTTACAGCCTTTCAAAGTTGCAAAAAAGTCAATTTTCAACTGTCAATATTTCCAAAACAGTTAAACTTAGGGATTAAAATTTTGTACCAAAATGTATGGAATCAAAAACCCTCCAAAATGATGTATCACTCGACCCCCCTTCCTATTTAAAAGTTTCTAGGGGGTGGCTCTGGTGGCTGGGGGGTTGAAAGGGGGGAGGTGAATTTTACATAAAAACTCATCCCCCCTCAAATTATAGTTGACGTGTTTCAGGGATTTTTTCGAAAATTTTTGTACTCCGAGATAATAGGGGTGGGAAGTTTTCAAATTGACACCCTATATGTCAGCTCCCAATAGAATATCAATTTTGTACGGGGCTCCGAATTCTGGATCAGCTAAATTTTTTTTATTTTTGGGATATTCAGTTTGTTTATGTCAATTTTAACTTGTGGCAAGTGATTCTTGGCAACACTGCACATGTAATATCAAATGAGTTGGTTTGATCAAAAATAGAGTATACTCTCAAATTTAACATTTTATGGGAATGAGCTTTGGTCAAGAAAAGCGTCCTTGTGTGTCGTAAACAAATACTATGGCAGTGCCAGTGCACAACATTCGTCGAAGAAAAAGAAGTCATTGTTAAAGACTGTTGTGAATTTTCTGAAATCATACCTTGAGAAATTCCTGGTGAATTAATATTTTGTGAAGGGCTGGATTGATTAAATTTTGGCAAATGACCTTGGACTTGGATTGAACAAGCAGAATCTTCACTTCAGAGTGATAGCAAGATTTGTTTGAGAGATCTTGGCTTGAATTTGTTGATGACTTATTGGGTCTATTACCCAAAAAGCTATCGTTTGTGGGTTTGGGAAGAAGAGTATGGTGTCTCTTTTGACAAACAGAACAACTCCTTGACATACATTCATTCACTCTATGATTCATACCCAAACAGTTAAAACATAAATGATTTGATTTCGCCAAGGATTGTCTCGCTTCAAGATTGAAACTTCTAAATTTATTACATTGGTAAATTCTATGGCTCTCTTGACAACAAATGCATTTAATGGAAGTTTCAGTTTCAACATGCAATGCATTCTTAACAAATCTCGGATTTGAGGAGAATTTAACGACAAAAAAATAAGGTTTTCATTAACTGTGCGACGTTTTTCTAAAAATGTAATAAAATCTGATAATTGTGGTAAAATCCCTAACTCCTTGCTCTGCTCATAAGCTCTTTTAGTGAAAGGATCAAGTTGTTTTTCAAAAAGAAAAATTATCATAAACTCAAAAAGTTGATCCACAAACTAAAAGAAGCAATGGCGATATGTCTGTCGTTTTTTCTGTTTCTACAAATTCTAGAATCCTATTGCCATATGTCGGCTTTTTATTGGTGGGTTGAAAAGTGCTGGTGCCATAACAACAGTCAACAGTGACAAGCACGGCAAGTGAGGTATACAGAGCGCAAAAAAGAGACAAAAATAATGCATTTGGTAGCTGGATGTGTCAGGAAAAGCACAGTGGTCAAATGATGCAAAACATAAATAGACAAAAAAAAAAGTTCAAAATGGGCCAAAAAGAGCAAAAAGAAGTCAAAAATAAATTCTTGTTGTAGAAATAGTTTCTGCAACACTAATGGTACAACAACCATCACCTAAACTTACTGAAGAGAACCTACCACTAAACAGAAATCAAATCCGGCTAATGACTGGACTTATAACTGGACACTAGAGCCTGAGAAAACTCCTCCACACAATGGGCATCCTTCAAGAAGAACCCATATGCAGACTTTGTGACGAGGAGGATGAAACCGCCACACACATAATCTTCGAATGTGAGGCTTAAGAGGGGCTTTTAAATAAAATGTCATGTACAGACCTTCACAAATTTCTGTTCAATTCCAAATTTAGACCATTTTTCAGTGAAATGAAGTTATGTTCATAACAATAATAGATTGGACTATGGTTCGAAGCATTTTTGGTTGCAAAATACGCATTCTAAATAGTAAAATTATTACCAATTTTGTTGACAATATGCAAATTTTGGTCATGGATTTAAATGATAATGGGACGAATACCTATGGTTTATTTTTTTCCAAGATAGATTTTGGCATTGTCAACTTTGAAACATAAACAATGCCGCTAATGCCGCTTATTGGTCGCTATTGTAAAACTGATGTCAACCTGCAGAAACACCATTTTGCGACCAGTCAGGGTCAAGCGTTATTGTTTATGTGTCAAAGTTTTCAATGTCAAAATCTATCTTGGGAAAAAATAAGGTGTAGAGTAGCACATCAACAATAAATTTCCAAAATTTCGGCTAGTAAAATGCTGGAAAAAAATGAATAGGACAGAATTTTCGAAAATTATAGTGTTGTTATCACCAAATTAATCAAAATCTGCCAAACAACGAGGTGATTGCTGTCATTTTTAGCAGAGATTCAAACCAAACGTGTGCTCAGCGCTTCTCTAAAAGATGTCGCTAAGTTCGGGAAGGGTAGTCACTTCTTTCAAACGCCAGTAAAAACTGTTTTACCTAGCTAAAAATGTGAAATACTATTATTTCATTTGCATCTAAATAAAATTATTTAGTCTACTGTAAATTACTGTGTAAACGAATTGATATTGACGATGTCGCCATCTACTTGTAAATAAGTCAATCATTTACAGAGAATTTGAGCACCTGTGATTAAAAAATATTTAATGTATGTCGTAAAGCCCAAAAGATGGCGCGCTGGCTCTTATCTGACGCCCCTCTTAAAGCCCGGGACACATCTATCATGCATTCTTCCAATCCGACTCCGATCATACAATCAGGGTCCTTATTCTTGGAACAGGGAATAGCGTTCCCAAGGAGAACGAGTATTCCGCTGCTCCCCTGTTCCAAGAATAAGGACCTTGATTGTATGATCGGAGTCGGATCGGAAGAATGCATGATAGATGTGTCCCTGGCTTAACGCTGGTGGAGATACAGACAGATAGAGCCAGGACCCTATCCCTAAACTCACCAAAAGTCACACGGCCACAGACGGACAGGACAATACAATAGGCCGACGGCTGAAGTGTTGGGGCCACCTAACCCGGTCTGTTCACTCTACATCTCAACCAACCAAGCAAGGCTATTATAATCATCTAGCTGAAGCGGCTAATGAGCACAATCAAAGTATATTAGTCTAGGAGGCAGTGACGATTTTCGGTACTTATTTTCCCAGTCACGAAACATGGATAGAATTGTAGGGTCAGTAATTCTAAGCAAAATTCATATATATTTAGGGGGGGGTTTTCCGATGAGTTGTGGCGGAAAATGCGTCAGAACATACGAAACCAGGGTCCTTTTTTTTCCAGTGATAAAAATAGTTCTAATAGTAAAGAGGTATACTAAAATTACGTAAAAAAATAGTCTGGCTAATCTGTGAATATGGATAATATGTCTGGCAAGTGGAAACTTGAAAAATTTTCAACAAAAAAATTTCCCTCATTTTCGCAGTCATGAAAATTTATCTGATGATGGCCTATATTATAATGTCAGCTTAAAATACAATCTGGCTAATATGGAACACCCCCAAGGCCTTGCCAGCTAGATTTGTCGAATGATCGCAGGCGCGCTAAATTCGATTCGATTATACAGGTTATTAGTGTCACATGTAGGTACATGTTATATTTGTTTCATCCACCCCTACGATAATAAATTTTTTTATCTGGCATAGGCGAGCCAAAGCGCAATTAAAACATGCTAGTATAATAGTCACTTTTACTTTCGCATGCCTATTCAAGATAAAAATTAGTTATTTTTATATCCAGTGCGCGAAAGGCTTGGAATGTAAATAGATAACTATTGACGAATTCATTAATTTTAATAAAAATGCAAAAACACTCTATTTTGCATGGTATTTTGAGTAATGTACTTACGTTTCTACCAAAATCTGGTTAAGGAAAAATATATACCTGTATTTAATCAAACATAATAACCAATATTTAAATGATGAATAGAAAATATAATTAAAATTAATCATCTTCTTTATCAATTTCACCTTCGTCATCGCTATGACTATCATCATAATATCACTATCATCATAATATTCATATCATCAAATACTGGTCGAACTGACAGTTCGTGATTGTAAGTGACAGCCAGACGTGTATTTTCTGTAAAACTATAGTATAATCTATCGTATGGCAAATTTTCAAACTTGGGAAGATAAGGGCAAAAATTTTCTATTTTCCCGATTTTGAACATGCCGCCAGACTCATTTGCCAATTCCGTGAATCAGCCAGACTTAATTTTAATTACAGTTAATTATAGTATCAATTTATATGCTAAATTTCAAGCTTGGAAAAATAAGGGTAACCGATCCGCAAAATCGGTAAAATTTTTGAATCCGAAAATTTTCAGCCAGACTCACATTCCGTGACTTAAGATAAGGCAGAGTGTTATTCTCATATACATGTTCTATTTTAGTAAATGTGGAATATTTATGACTAGGAAAATAAGTGCACTTGTATTTTCAATTCATCTTGTAAACCCATCCAAAAATTTCAGCCAGACTAGAAAATTATTGTGTTGTGTGACTAAGCAAACAAACTTTTTAATATGCACCAACTAGGAAAATAAGTGCTAAAAAATTTCACTGCCTCCTGGACTATATGTATTGATGATTAATAAACTGCTAAATCATGAACATATTGTGGATTCGTCTGTCAAAAGGACATTTCAATAATCACACGTCAAATTTGTCGAAATAAAACTTGAAATGAAAAATTCAGAGGATGAAACTGATTCAAAAAGAGTATCTCTACCTCCGTTGGAGAAGAAGAAAAAATTCGGCCGAGGATACTATGGCGAACTGTTGACCAACCTAAGTTCTCTGCACATAGAAAGGAAACCAGAGACTTACCTTGGAGTACGCCAAAAACCTTCCTTGATATGGCAAGTGAAAACGGAAAAAATGTCTCCCGTTTTGGTCGAAACATTTCCTCCTAAGAAAAAGGTTGTGTTGGCTCCTGCTCAGAGATGGACGTCGTTTGAAGGAGATACAGATGTTGTGAGTTGTATATAGATTAATAAGAGTCGAGATAAGTCATAGACCAAGTTGCCTTCGTAGGAGTTTCCAGTTGATACATTCAAGCCAAAAGTGCAGCATCAGCACGAAGTTGCCCCAAAGACTCTTCCACGAAATGTTGCTATTGAGAGAAGGAGGAGAGCATATCAGGTTTGTAAGCTGAGATTCACAAAAGATTTTTTTGCAAATGTTTAACCTAACATTAACGTGAATGTAACCTATATAGACACAGCTAATGCCTGCTGTGGTAGGCATCACTTGAGTTAAATGTTAATAACATGTGAATCAAACTAAACTAAAACAATTCCTTAGGGTGAAAACATCGAATCTTTTCTTGATCAAATGAACATAAAGCCAAGAGACTTAATACCCGTTAATGTTCTTTTCCGTGAAATTACTTCATCTCTTGAAAGATATGGACTTACATCTTGGGTCCCTTTCATTCCACTAGAAGTATTTGACGATGAAGAATTTATGATAAGGTATTAGAACTATTACTAATGTAACTCAAATCGAAACGAACGTTTCTAGAACGCCACAAAACTGGCTGGAACACGGTATAATCGATGGAGTTAGACACCCATTGCCTGCCACAGCATTTATACCTAATGCGGCTATAAATTCGGAGAACCGTTATGCCTTTACTCTGGATCAGCATTATAGCTGGGTGGACGTTGCTGCCTATGGATACGACCCCAAAACGAAACTGTGGCGAGTACTGACTTTGGACGGACTGAAGAGAACCTTTTACTTGCCGAAACTACTTTTAATGATGAAAGCTGAGGATCCGATCGTTTTCGGAAAACGAATTATGTCGGCATTGGAATTACGGAAGCAAAGTGAGAATTTTATAAGGTAAATTGTAGGGAAATAGTAATTATTTAATGAATAAAGAAGCTGGAATAGGTACTTACATCATATCGTTCACATTTCAATAAATTTATCGTACATTACGAGAAATCAAAGTTTAAATTTAATTAAAAACAAACCTAATTGCGATTTACCGCCAAACTGATTTAGGGCATAATCCGTTTACCAAAGAAACTTGAGGGAGCAATAATTAATTGTTACTGGAAACTTTTCCGCACCTTGCCATTAATTAGCATTTGCGGTAATTCTTAATGCAGATTAGGGGACAATTCAATCACTTGAACTTCTCGAATTCTTGCCTGATAATTTCCAATTCGGCAAATGTACCCAATGAAATTTGTTTTAGATGCGAATTCTTCATTGATTGCATGAACTTAACTGGTACTCCGACGATGTCTGACGACATGTTTGATGGTATCATTACATTGCTTCAAACTACAAAAGTTGGCAAACTGATGTTTTACTCGGATTATTTTAGGAAGGTAAGTACGTTGTGCTGTTTTTTAAATTTTTTTGGTTTGCCGAAGTAATAGATAACCCTATTGATCCATAAAGGCGAGTAGAATGGGACATTGATTGAACCTTCTTTTGAAATTTTAGAGACAAAACATAATAAATATTGGGTAAGGTATCAACTATAAGTTTCAAGTCCAAATATTCTTTGGCTAAAAAAATGGAATAATTCCAATCCAGACGCTTTCCGTCCAATTCCATTATCTTTATAAGTGATTCATTGTTACTCCTTCATGAATAATGGTCTGTGAATCGATAGCAATTAAATTTCCACTAGTGGAACAAATTTCAAAGTTCTCGAAAGCCTAAATTTGAAGCATGTATAAACTGATTTCGTTTCGCATGTTCGTGATGTTTAGTGCCTTACCTATCTATTTTATTTCCCTGATTATATTGTCTAAAGTGGAAGAAATTCTAGCATTTGTGTTACACACAGCGAAACTTCTTCAATTTTTCATTTTCGTGGATCAAGTGTCACAATACTTACTTAAATATCATCAATACAGAAAAATCCACTTTGATATGTGAGCATTTTTTGTAGATCCAAGATGAAATACTCCTAAACCATCAAAGAACCATAGGTGAACTTGAATTTAGAAAAATCCAGAGTGAAACCGATTTCAATATCTTCAATTTCGAAACACCGATCACTCCATTAGTTTGCAGTAAGTTCTCCATTGATAAACAATCGTGCTAACAAGACAACATTTTTATTTTTTTAAGAACAAATTGATACTGATTTGTCCCGGAAGGAGTTTCAAAAAAAGAAAAAATATTTCGCCTGGTATAATATTTACGTAGTACCCGAAACCTATTTGGCAATGTCTTACGTAGTTGGAGAATGCCTTAAAGTAGCTCAGATGTCGCTATTCACTTCGAGTTATGGAGCAAGATATGCTACTTTAGACGAGTTTTCTACTATTCAGACACAAACTTGCAATATAGTAATTAGGTTTAATTAAGATATTTTCAATAATATTTATAACATTTAAATTTAGATTATCAAACAACTGAAACACAATTGGTTAGAAACACTAGTGTTCAATATTAGAATGTGTATTGGTGACTTAGGAAAGGGCTGGTTTGATATAAACATACGCAGCTACGAAGTTTATGAAATATCCAAACTCAGCAGGTTTATGGAGTTGGTAAAACATAGAATGCAGGTTAAATTATTCAAACATATTACATCCATAGTTGCTTCTATATTCAATTTTTTACAGTATACTTTAAGATTATTAGTTCAAAATACCCTACAAGTGTTTATAAATATGGTTGAAACGCCATGTTTGCCATGCCTCGTAGTTGATACAGATTTCGTTTGGGGATCAGATCTCATCAACAGTCCATTTATATCTGCAGCCGCACCCATTTTCAGTTTACAATTAAAAATGGACGAAAACGGTGGTTTTTATAGTACCGCTCCAGAATTATTCGGTGTAAGTTGCTTTTGCCATGTTGTAGACATCTAGAATTGAGTTGTTCTTTCAACTAACAGATCGTGTTACTGAAACTTTTTGATGAAGCTTTGAGGCAGACTCACCAAATAAGACAAGTTCATCCGTTACTGTTATCCAACTTAAGATTTCCTCCCGATTTGTGTCTGTCTTCTGTGGGTCTTATGGCGGACGAAGTTTGCCACATAAGAGATAGGTTCTTGCTAGCCTACGAGAAGTCTTGCATTCCACTGAACGCTTTCGCCAAAGAATTTGATGTACATGTCAATTTGTACACGCTTAATGTTATAGAATACATCAAGTAAGTTATAATGAAATTGAAATTAATACATAGTAACTTCAATTGATTTTTAGAAATTATGAAATTGATCAACGAACCGCCGCTGAAGTAAAAGAAGACATTTCTATGCATTATAAATTGAAAAAAAGTTTAGAAGAGACTTTGCCCAATTTGATATTTATAGGTCCATTTTACGTTCAAATTGACCATCTACGAGGATTTCTAATCAACAAACGCCAAGAAATTATCAATAAACTATTGGATTTGTTTTCGTTTAGAATGAAACATTTAGTTGAAGATGTAAGTGGAAAAACATCTACACTTGCTCAACTGGTGAAAATTGTCACAGCTTTGCATACAAATACTGGCTAGAGGAAAATGACTGGCTTAACATTTTTAGCTGTTGCAAGATTACAAAAATGTCATGGTCAAATTAACTGTTAAACCAGATAGCATTGAGCATATATTCGAAATTCGGGATTGGGTGGAAACTATTCCTATGACGATAAGATCTCTAGATGAAACTTGTAAAAGATATGTTATGGTAAGCAAATTTATATCCAAACAAACTCTAAAGGCAAGGCCTCCATAGAAACAATATGAGAGACAAATCGTTGTGAAATGCTATTCAGTTTCGATGTGGATCCAACCTAGTGTTTTTGCACTGTCAGTGCGATATAGGATCCATAACGAAGCTGTTACTGACATTGACATCCCTTCTCTATTGATTTCAAAAAGTGAAAAGAAGATAGCAAGTGCCATAGCGATGGAGATAGCGACCTCTATTTGTTAAAGATTTGGAGCCCACTGGGTTCCAATCAATGACATATTAACACAGATAGATATTACAGTAAACAAAATTTTGTGTCAGGAGAGCGATCCACCTCCGGTGTATCCCTTGTAACGAAGTTACTATATTTTTCTCCGGAAAGCAAAGAAGCGGCGGCAACATTGCGCGTCGGTCGATTCGAGGAGACATCCACTCGTCTCCAAACCGACCGCGCGTACCAAGGTAAAAATGGTAGGACTCTGGCTGATTCCCAGTCATACCATCAGTACCGCCACCACAGCAGTCCCGCTGCATTGCGTTCAATACCGTAGATAGTATATACCGGCAGGGTTCCTTATAGTTCTGACACCCTTCCTCGTACTGCCTTAATTGTCTTACAGACAATTCTCCTCATTCCGTCCTACTTACATTTTACCTCGGGCTGTCCTGCTTGTCATACGGACAATCCTCCTTTTTTCATCCCTTCTGACTGCATTAGGGTTTCTGCAGGCCGAAACAAATGCTAGTAATGGGGAATGGTTAGATAATTAACCGCAAATTGATTCAAGTCAATTAAAAACAGAAAGCACGTCACAAATTTGGCGCCCGAGCAGGGACCCAGAAAAATTAAACGGGATTCTGTACGAAGTGACATATTTTAGCCGGCACTATTGGAAGGACAGTTCAGACCGCTGTTAAACCGTTGAAATCCGTTACCATGAAGGAAAGAATTGCCGAAATATGTCATTTCGACCGATTTCCGTTGTACGCATGCTCAAAGCAAAGATTGAGCCGACGCTGCCTAACCCAAAATTCCTTTTCAAAGAGAGAGACGAGAGTGTGCGCAGTAACACCATCCCTACCACCATTCGAAAAGTATAAAACCCGATTTTCAAACCGCAGATTAATATTTTTCATTTTATATGTATGGATAACCTTTGTAATTTTTTCCATTTCCTCATTTGGGGTTTATGAAAAATATTTTGTTTGATTAAAAATCCTCGGAGTACCCAAAAATCCCTTCCGAATAGAGAGACGAGAGTGTGCGCAGTAACACCATCCCTACCATCATTGGAAAAATATAAAACCCGATTTCCAAACCACAGAGAGGACAGTTCATCAAGGGCCACCAAAGCGACGAGACTTAAAACATAATACGCCGATACCGTTTTGTGTCGATACCAGCTCATACCGAATCAACTACCGAGACCGAGTATCCAACCAAATGGCGAGTCCAGTTCTGGAAATCATTACCGCAAGGGAAGAACTAGAGGATATCTTAACCGAGGCGGAGAATTCCGGTAGTCCCCCAAGACTCCCAGAGCCGAGAAATCGACAACGACCCCAATGGCGCTGAGATCCCTCCAGTTGTTACACCCGAGGACACATAGACACGGAAACGATCCTCGAACACCCAAGAAACCATAGGTCAGAGAACTTCTTCCCAGCCACCAGAACCCACAACCACCGACTCCACCTACCGCAACGACCCCTTATTCTTACCCATTCAGGCCATTCATATGGATCTCTGCTGGCGATGTGGGTACCCGAGACACCAAAGAAACGCTTGCACGGGCAAACCCGTGAAGTTTTGCTCTCAATGTGTCAAAATAGGCCCAGTCTACAGCGAGTTCGACTGTCGGGGTGATAAGTCCCCGATAACCGAAACTCGCAACACCAGTAGAAAAAGAGAAACCAGACGTGCTTCTGTTCTTCATTTAGGGTTTGTGAAAAATATTTTATTGGAAATAAATTGTATTTAAAGAGAGGGGGTGTGTAACGAAGTTACTATATTTTTCTCGGAAAAGTAAAGAAGCGGCAGCAACATCGCGCGCCGATCTGATTTCCTCTGCTCGGTCGCAGATTTAAATACGACGGCAGACCGTCGATTCGAGGAAACATTTGCTCGTCTACAAACCGACCGCGCGTACTACTACCAAGGTAAGGATGGTAGGGCTCTGGCTGATTCCGAGTCACACCATCAGTACCGCCGCCGCAGCAGTCTCTGCTGCATCGCGTTCAATACCGTAGATACGGATGTATAAATTTGCAGGTTTCCTTATAGTTTTAACACCCTTCCTCGGGCTGCCTTGGTTGTCTTACAGGCAGTCCTCCTCATT
The DNA here is from genome assembly GCA_917834065.1 of Ceutorhynchus assimilis. Taxonomy (NCBI): domain Eukaryota; kingdom Metazoa; phylum Arthropoda; class Insecta; order Coleoptera; family Curculionidae; genus Ceutorhynchus; species Ceutorhynchus assimilis. The sequence goes on from OU892284.1 coordinate 34,467,172, forward strand.
CCCTCCTACCTAAATTATTACTTAATACATAGGAATTTATGTTGCACTAAAATCTTGTCTGTTTTATTCCGTTCCCTTTGTTATCCCTACTTTCAGATAACTTCCTAAAAGCTTCTTATTTGACCTCTGGGATATTTTGTCCATTGTAAAAAGCTACCTGGAGCAAAGTGGGCCCTCAGCCACTATAATGGCGCCTTAGATTACCAATTAGATAATTAACCACAAATTGATTCAAGTCAATTAATAACCGAAAGCACGTCACGAATTTGGCGCCCGAGCAGGGACCCAGAAAAATTAAACGGGATTTTGCACGAAGTGACATATTTTAGCCGTTACCATTGGAAGGACCGTTCAGACCGCTGTTAAACCGTTGAAATCCCTTACCGTGAAGGAAAGAATTGCCGAAATATGCCATTTCGGCCGATTTCCGTTGTACGCATGCTCAAGCCAAAGAGTGAGCCGACGCTGCCTTATCCATTTCCATGAAATACATATTTTTCTAGGAAAAGTAAAGGAGCGGCGGCAACATCGCGCGCCGATCCAATTCCCTCTGCTCGGCCGCGTTCAATACCGTAGATAAAGTCAATTAAAAATCGAAAGCACGTCACACTTCTCCAATAAGGTTGATAAATTGTTAGGGACTAATATTTTATCCTGTTATGACTTTGCTTCAAACAATTGGAGCTTCAAGACTGAAAACGACTAACGACTACTGGCAACGCTGGTTTTGTGAAACCGGCGAAAAACGCGCTGTAGTCGATTGGCAATGCTTCCATCGAACTTATGAGTTGGAGGCAGAGAAATAGATAAAGAGTTGCACCTGTGCGCATTTCTTCATTATTTTGGGTCAAGGGAGAAGGCGGGTCTTGTTTATACCTCTGATGCAACCCCACCATGACCCCCCTCGAGTAGCTCATCTCTCCTGGCCTATGGGAGGTCTTGTCATCACAACAAACATCAGTTTATGAATGAGATGCGGTGTGTATCTGTGTTAAGATGTCATTGATTCCAATTGGCTCTTTGAAGTATTCATTAAATCCTTATGATTGCATAGGAATATGAGGTGCTAGATCACTTTTGGTACGCCTTACAAACCGAAGACTTCGAGAATAAATGGGAAGCCATCGGCTGGCCCCTCCAAATATTCAAGCAAGTGGATGCCTACGAAAAATTCTTAATCGAAGAAGAAGACAAGTACCTCAAACTACAATTAAACGACGAATTATCATTAAACGATAGAATTGAAGTTTTAACTACTCAAGTGGTCAATATGTCTGGGTATCGGGATATAGACAAGGTACTCTTATTTCAAGTCTTGAATATTTCCGCAAATCTTATTGCCCAATTTTAGACTCACGAATATGCTTTGGAAATTAGAAAAGTATGGAAAACAATGAAAGAAGCGCAAGAATTTGGGCAACTTTTGAACCAGCGTCAAAAACTATTTGGTGTACCGGTAGAACCTTTCGAAAATCTTACAAAACTAATGAAAGAATTTGAGCCCTATTTTAATTTATGGACAACAGCATCAGGTAAAAAATCATTCATTAGAAAATCACAGCTCAAAAATGTTTCTATATAGACTGGATGCGTTCTCATGAGGCGTGGATGGATAATCCCATTTTAAATGTAGACGCCGATGCTATTGAAGGAAGCGTAAGTGATATGTATAAAATGATGGTTAAACTAGTCAGGGTTTTTGCTGATATAGAAGCAGTACAGGTGAGTTTCATTTAAATTTTAAAAATAACACAGTCTGATATTTATTTATTGGAGTAGTCGGTTGCAATTGCAGCCAAAACCCAAATCGAAAATTTCAGGCCCCTTATTCCATTACTTCAGTGTCTAAGAAATCCGGGAATGAGACAGCGACATTGGGAGAATCTGTCTGAAGAAACTGGTCATTATTCTAATAAGAATGTCATTTATTTTATTTATTTATTTAATTTATAAATAGGTGTTGACCTTACCTGGGGCCCACTTACCACTTTCAATGATATGCTGGGATTGGGAATAGAAAAGTATGCTGATTTGATAAAACAATCGGCCGATGGGGCTTCTAAAGAATATTCTATAGAACAGACACTTGAAAAGATGATGGCTGAATGGGAGGATAATCGCCTGGACATACAGCCTTATAAAGCTACTGGTAAAGAAAAAAAAGTATACATAAAATATTTCCATATATATTTACATATTTCAAATTTAGGAACTTTTATTATGAAAATTTCCGAAGAACAGCAACAGATGTTGGACGACCACATTGTTTTGACGCAACAATTATCTTTTAGCCCGTTCAAGGGTCCGTTTGAAGAAAAAATTGACGAATGGGAAATCAAATTAAAAGTAACTGCTGAAGTTATCGAAGAATGGATGGATGTTCAAAAGTACGTGTTTATTTCAAAAAGTTATTATATATTGGAAATTTCCGGGTTCGAATCGTGTTATGCATTTCCACATGTTGATGCGACGGGACCGAATTTTCGCCTGTATCTATCCGTTTATCAAGGTTTTCGTTATGTGTGAAAATATTCTCATATTTCACAGACGGCCTATTTAAAAAAAACAGGTAAATCTGTAACTGCCATGTTCCGGCACCTGGAATTTTTAAAATTGCCAAATATCAAGTTTCCATTATAATTGGTTTATCGGAAACAGCTTTTTTATTCGGAATTATAGCAAAATCTATATTATTATTACTAGCTGTTGTCTGCTGTTTCACCCGCCGTTTAATTTAAAGAAATCGGATTATTTATTAATAATTTACATAGTACTTTTCCATAGAAAATATTTTTAATCAAATTTAAAAAACAATCAACGTAAATAAGCACAGACAAATTATATTTGTGATTGGATGAAAATTCCTAAAGTTAGTGAGTGTCTACGTCGAGGAAGGAGTATATTGCAAGTTTTATGTCAATTAGGCGTATAGTTTTGGAGATCTCGTGATAAGGGAGTGAGAGAGCAAGTCAGTGAGTCAGTAGCTCAGTGGTATAGAGTACTTCATCATAGAAAATATTACGATGACTTCAGCAACAGTGCTACATATGGGCTACACCACTTTACCTTGATTCAAAAAGTCGAGGCTAATTGATTGGAATTTTCGAAAGATTTTTTTTTTCTGTGAAGAATTCGTTTGGGAAAGAAGTTCTATAGAATCCGTTCTTAGTTGAGGGTGCCTGATTTATGAGGTCATCTTCAGGTTCAAGAACCTTGTCCGAATTTCGAGTCAATCGGGCGTATAGTTTTTGAGATTTTTTTTTATAGGAAGTTGTCATGTTATTTTTTTGTGTTCTATCTGAATCCGAGAGATTGCCCACATATTCTGGGACACCCTGTATACAGGATGATTTACATAAGCCGTGGATTAGATTGCAGGTAAATTATATGCCATCTCTATTAATCCACCTGCAATCTGGAAAACTTCTAATGCACGGACTACGTAAATCAAGCTCTATAGATTCATAAACGCCCTTTTGAAAAAATTACCAATATAATTTTTAAGTATTGGTTAACTGATTTGGAACTGTCTTTTTTGTGATAGCGTATCAAGAAGTTGATCTAATTATTTATTTATTGGATTACCTACTTCATCAATTTATTACTTGAATGATTTCCTAGACAATGGATGTACTTAGAACCCATATTCACCAGTGAGGATATAACCAAACAGTTACCAGTAGAAAGTAAAAAGTACAAGTCAATGGAACGGGCTTGGAAAAGAATCATGCGCAATGCATTGGAGTTACCACAAGTATGTACTTGATTGTTTTAAAGTAATGACTTCCTGAAATTGATGAATAGGTAATCGAATATTGTGGTGACCGCAGACTGCTAGAAAGCCTTAGAGACGCAAATCATGTACTCCAAGTAGTCCAAAAAGGTCTATCAGAGTATCTGGAAACAAAGAGGACCATATTTCCACGTTTATATTTCCTCAGTGACGACGAACTACTTGAAATCCTATCTCAGGCAAGAAACCCATTGGCTGTACAGCCCCATTTGCGAAAATGCTTCGAGAATATTGCAAGGGTATAAGTATTTAGCTTACCCTATGAAAATGTTGGTAACATTGTATGCTTTTCAGTTGACCTTCGCAGATGATTTACTCATTACTCAGATGTTTTCATCGGAAGAAGAATGCGTTAATTTGGATCCTCCGTTGTATCCTAGCGGAAATGTGGAAAACTGGTTGCTGGTTGTAGAGAGCACCATGAAAAATACAATACGCACCACCTTAGGAGCATCTTTATTGGATTTGTATGGGAAAGAACGTAAAGGTGAGTAATCGTCCACTATTAGTCATATTCAACTAAATGATCGGCATCGAATGATGAGCTGATATCAGTCAGTACCTATGTTTTCTTCAGATGATTTCCTGATATGTATTTTCTTACAAGGGTTTTTCTAATCTCACGTTAGTTCGTTCTACTCTAGTCATGCAACATCTTTGTTATTTTCTTGAATTTTCCATTGACCAAGCTATAAGGTGAATTCTGTTACTTCTACGGAAACTGAAGCTGTAGGAGAAATTTTCCTCCTTCATAATGCGACTGCGATGAACGTGGTATACATCCATCGTCATCGATTTCCATCATGGTGGGTTATGCCCTCCTAACTTTTTGAAGGGCCTTGGTGTACCAAGACTCAAGCACATCCACATTTAAAAACCTTCTATATACTAAATCTGTTACCAAGTACCGGTCTATAACGAAATTCCTAACCAGAGAACTTTATATTGGAGATTTTAAATTACGATATCGGTGAGGTAGTGTAACGAAGTTACTATTTTTTTTTTCTTTCCGCTCTGAATCGATTTTTGGATCGTATTATAGAGAAACTATCATCGCTACTGAATAACTGTCCTGCTTTTACGCCGGGAGTACCAGCGACCTCCGAAATACCTGGAAGAGAACCTCCCGTGTATCCCTCCCAATAATATTGCCAAATTGGTACGGATTGATATTTCAGTCTAGAATGAGCGATGCCTAAGACATCCTACTTATTTCCATTGAAGCTTATAATAATACAACTTTTGAATTGTTCAATTGGTTTAAGTTTATATAAATCTTTAAAACATATTCCAGATTGGGTGTTATGCTGGCCAGGTCAAGTGGTGATAGCATGCAGTCAAGTCTTCTGGACAGCCCACGTGGAATCAGGCATTCAAGAAAATAATTTGCCGTCTTTTCTGCATGATACATTGCTGGTTAATTTGGATTCCCTAAGGACGCTGGTCAAAGGAATGTTGACGTTTTTGCAGCGCGAAATTTTATCGGCTCTCATTGTGATAGAAGTTCATTCGCGTGACGTCACCCAAACTTTGGTCGATTTGCATATAAGAAGTGCCAATGATTTCGATTGGATTAGTCAGTTAAGGTACCCAATCAGTTATTTCTAAATTTGTTTTTGCAGAAATCATTTTTTTAGATATTACTGGGTCGAGCTTCAAATGAAAGTCAGAGCAGTCAATGCGGAATTCAATTACGGCTACGAGTATTTGGGAAACAGCGGACGGTTAGTTATCACCCCACTAACTGACAGATGCTATTTAACTTTAACTGGGGCTTTGCACTTGAAGTTCGGTGGTGCCCCAGCTGGGCCGGCAGGTAAACTTTAGCAATTCAAGCGTACCCAGTACTATCAAAAATACTTGTTAGGTACTGGTAAGACCGAAACTGTGAAAGATTTGGCCAAAGCTTTTGCAATACAATGTGTCGTGTTTAATTGTTCCGATCAGTTAGATTTCATGGCCATGGGCAAGTTTTTCAAGGGCCTGGCAAGTTCGGGTGCTTGGGCCTGTTTCGATGAATTCAATCGAATTGATATTGAGGTAAAAATTGTAATCGTAGTTGGCCAAAGAATATATATATTTTTTAAATATGTTTCAGGTGCTGTCTGTTGTAGCGCAGCAAATTGCGACAATACAAAAAGCACAACAAGCCAGATTAGATAGGCTTGTATTCGAAGGAGCTGAGATAATGCTCAAGGAATCTTGCGCAGTGTTTATTACTATGAATCCAGGTAAGTTTTCCATTTTGAAAAATGGAAGCTGTATGGTTTATTTATTGTTTAGGATACGCTGGTAGAACGGAGCTACCTGACAATTTGAAAGCCCTATTCCGACCAGTTTCAATGATGGTTCCCGACTACAGTCTTATAGCCGAAATATCTCTGTTTTCCTTTGGCTTTGGTAACGCCAAACAGTTGGCCAACAAAATAACGACTACTTTTAAGCTTAGCTCTGAACAACTTAGCTCACAGGTAAGTAAACCTCATGTAATGTATTATAAGTAGGTACGTAATATTTGCTTCAGGACCATTATGATTTCGGTATGCGAGCTGTAAAGACTGTCATATCAGTAGCTGGAAATTTGAAAAGAGAAAATCCCAATATGGATGAGAGGCAAATATGCTTGAGGGCCTTGAGAGATGTAAATGTTCCTAAGTTTTTGAAAGACGATTTAAAATTGTTCAATGGTAACTGAATGAAAGAAGCTTTGTTTCAAAGTATAAGTTTTTTATTAATATTCTAGGTATTGTGTCTGACTTGTTTCCAAGAATGGTCGAAGAAGCCGTAGATTATGGGGTTTTAGAGCTAGCAATACGCAATTCATGCATTCAGACTGGATTAAAAGATGTTGATGGTGGGTTGATAATATATTTTTCTAATGGTTTATTCAGTTTTTATCATGTGTATCGATGTTGAACTATAATATGGCTGTTAAAATAACAGGAGAGGATACGACGTAGTAGTACTGGTGAGGTGCTTCAGCTTATCAACCATCAGTGAAATCATGGAATCAGCATTAAAGAACTCTCCAGATGGGCAGGACAGTACGGATTGGGTGTTAAGCCTCAGAAACCCAAATTAGTCATGTTCACGAGAGAATACAAAATCCCTAGTTTTACAATGATGATGGTTGGGGGACGAACCCTTGAACTATCTAGGTGTCGTTTTTGACTCCAAACTCTCATGGAGGAGAAACACGGAAGAAAGAATGAAAAAAGGCCTGAATGCAATATACTCCTGCAGAAAACTATTCGGCAAAAGATGGGGACTGCGATCGCACATCATCCATTGGATGTACACTGCGATAGTGAGGCTCATTATAAGCTCGGAGCAGTAGTATGATGGAAGGCTATTGACAGAAAGGTGAAGTAAAAAATACTCACAAAAGTACAGAGAATCGTCCTTAGAGGCTATGCTGAATCTGTTGCCAACAGATTTGTTCATAAGAAGTACAGTTGCAAGGGAGCTGCAGTCAAATTCCGAGAAAACCCCCAAAAATTTGGGGTTGGCCCGGGTCAAACCCCCGGAATTTCAGATCAAAAGCGCCGCCGATCTAGAGATTTTCCCACGGGATCGAAAGATTTCCCAGGCTCAGGTGCCTCCGTTACTACTACAGACAATATATGTTAAGCTCCTTTTTGAAGTTGTGTGTTTTTCTGAAGAGCAACTTCTAACCTGAGTTCCTACACACATTAGCCACGAGGCGTGAGACAGTATGGTGGAAGGCTATTGACAGAAAGTTAGTACAAAGTTATGCTGAATTTGTTGCAAATAGAGTTCATAAAAGGCACGGTTGCAAAAGGAAATCTTAGACTAAGAGAATCCAAACAGTGAAAAGAAACCGATTATGGACACTTACAATACTCAAGGATACAGCCAAAATCATGGACCACTAAGAGGCCGAAACATTTCTTGAGGCAACGGACTACACAGTGGCCAAATATTCTTTCGAGGACAGGATGAAGGTTCCTATGCGTTTAAGAGAAGTTTGGGATCAAACCCCTATACATAGGGAAAATGGGATAGCAATCTTCACAGATGCCGCAAAAACCAAAAACCGACACAGGAGCCGGAGTATACTCAGAAGAACCAAACATTCAAGAGTCCTACAAACTCAGGGATGATTGCAGCATCTTGTATACCGAAATAATTGCTATATTGAAAAAGCAGCCATCTATTGGGAGGACAATGCCACCATATATGTGGATAGCAAAGCAGCGTTGAGACTATTAGAATCACAAATCACAAATAGTGATGAGCTGCCCAGAAGCGCTGTCCTGGATCAGGAACAGTAATGTCAAATTAAGCTGGGTTCCTGAACATAGTAATATCGGAGGGAACGAAATGGCAGATAGACTGGCAAACCTGGAAATGAAAAAGTACCAAGCTGAATGAAAAGACCGCCGATCTAGAGATTTTCCCACGGTATCGAAAAATTTCCCAGGCTCAGGAGGCTCCGTTACTACTAAAAACAATATACGTTAAGGTCCTTTTTGAAGTTGCGTGTTTTTCTGAAGAGCAACCCCTTACCTGAGCTCCTACACACATCAGCCGCGAGGCGTGTGACAGTATGGTGGAAGGCTATTGACAGAAAGTTAGTACAGAGTTATGCTGAATTTGTTGTTGAGACCGAAACATTCCTTGAGGCAACGGACTACACAGTGGCCAAATATTCTTTCGAGGCCAGGATGATGTTTCCTATGCGTTCAAGAGAAGTTTGGGATCAAACCCCTATACATAGGAAAAATGAGACAGCAATCTTCACAGATGCCGCAAAAACAAAAATCGACACAGGACCCGGAGTATACTCAGAAGAACTAAACATTCAAGAGTCATACAAACTCAGAAATGATTGCAGCATCTTGTATGCCGAAATAATTGCTATATTGAAAAAACAGCCATCGATTGGGAGGACAATGCACTGGGTAATGTCACCATATATGTGGATAGCAAAGCAGCGTTGAGACTATTAGAATCACAAATCAAAAATAGTGATGAGCTGCCCAGAAACGCTGTCCTGGATCAGGAGCAGTAATGTCGAACTAAGCTGGGTTCCTGAACATAGTAATATCGGAGGGAACGAAATGGCAGATAGACTGGCAAACCTGGGAATGAAAAAGTACCAAGCTGAATGAGAAGACTGCCGATCTAGAGATTTTCCCACGGTATCGAAAAATTTCCCAGGCTCAGGAGCCCCCGAAGCTGAGTGAGAAGACCGCCGATCTAGAGATTTTCCCACGGTATCGAAAAATTTCCCAGGCTCAGGAGCTCCCGTTACGTTTCATAATTATTTGGACATAACTACGGTTTGAAGGAGCTGCAGTCAAATTCCGAGGAAACCCCCAAAAATTTGGGGTTGGCCCGGGTCAAACCTCCGAAATTTCAGATCAAAGGCGTCGCCGATCTTGAGATTTTCCCACGGTATCGAAAAATTTCCCAGGCTCTGGTGCCCCTGTTACTACTACTGGATGGAGCAATCGCAATGACTGCGTGACATCACGAGATCTATGGCCATACGTGGATATAGAGAAAACTAGGAAATTATTAAAACTGGATAAAAGATTCTTAGTAGGAGTAATCACAGGACACTATGAAAAGGAACAATGCACCATAAGTAGGGCCTCGAGACCGGGGCAAAGTTGCCTGTAGGATCTGGAAGACGCGGGAGAGATAGAGACAATGGAAATACTGAATTTCGTAAAAAACATGCATTGGCGCAAAACGAAGAAATTAGGAACATGTTGAAGATTTTGCAGGGAACCACCATGAAGAATGGATCACAATAATTGTCCGCCGAGTGCAAGCTCTACAGTTGTAGGGCAAACTCTTAAAAACCTAACCTCGATATATTTTTCGACGTTGTAAAAAGCCATAGCGATTTGTAAATGATGTTTCTAAAACCAATCAAGAATAAAGAGCCAATTATTTATATTGAATGAAATACATATTACTTTTGTTCCCAATTCGATTGGAGGAGGATTCCACCTTTTTTTTAACGAACATTTCATATAAACCAATTCTCTATATTGATTACAGAATACGTCAAAAAAGTAATCCAGCTCTACGAAACTACAATTGTGCGGCACGGATTAATGTTGGTTGGACCGACTGGTTCTGGAAAAACCAAGGTAAGTGGCTTTTGCCTGCACATAAATGTTTATAATAATATAACTTACCAGTATTTCATTATTACCCTGGATATGCGAATCTTCCATCACAATTACTAAGATTTAAAAAAATCAATATGCATTAATTCAAAAAAGCAAACAAAAACATAATAATCACAAAAATGGAAAGAGCATTCGTTAAATGAGGGTCGTTTCTGGCACGATGCAACACGTGCCATATCACGAGGTCGCAACATCCGGGGCTGTATTTTACTTTTATAAACTTTTACACAAAGCTGGAAAAAATATGCTTAACTGTATCGTGGAAATCGCAAGAGAGGTAATTGTTTGACAAAATGTTTAGTTTGATTTCTGATAATGTTACATTGTTTGATGAGTTGGGAATTGATTGATAATCTAAATGCATTTCATGAAAGGTTTTTGTCTAAAGTAGGTAGGTTCACCAAAGACTGTATATAAGGGCGTTTTTGTATTGTTAATTTCAGAAAAAAAGCATCCTAAGAAACGTAAAACTCGTGCAAGCAAATAAGAAAACATAAAGTTTTATTTAATTAAGTATACAAAAGAAAATGGGTTGGTTTGTTTGATCACCGACTCAACGTTCAGGGTAACCTATTTTACGACGTTTATTTAACAGTGAGTTACGGGTATAACCACGCCAAAGGAAAATAATCAGATGTCGTATGTTCTTCGAGTCTATGCGAATTAATTGTTATGACCGACTCTCATTTATCTCTTTTGTAGCACATGTAATTTAATTGTGTAAACTTTAATGAGCGATTTAAATTATTGATTGACTTTTGCAATATTTTGAGTATTCATAAATTCCGCATATAGGGGCATTTATGGTATATTTTACAGAATAACAATCAATTTCAAGAGGGGCGCCACCTAGTCGTATGAAAGTTATCGAAGTAAAGGTGCAACGCCGGTTCTAGCACAAAACCAGTCATTTTCCCATGTAAATATCCATAAGAAAATGTAAGGTCCGTTCTGGCAATTTTCGTACCATTTTTGAGCTGGTTAGTCGCCGCTGCTTCAGGGTCATTGAACATACCTGGGCCAGGTATGACAATGACAAGCGGCTCTTCGACCACACATAGCACCTCGTGACTTGGTACCTGATTCAAGGTGCCTCATACTGATGATGACGTAACTAATAATAATTTCCGCCTCGTGATTTGTCTAGTTGGAGATGTGAGTTGCACGAGGCGGGAGCCAACTTTTAGGGCATGGGTTCTAGCTTATGTAAATGGGGTCCGGAGAGCAAAGCGCCAGAAATTGGGGGCCAGTAATAGCGATATCAGACCAGTATCTAGACCTGTATAGCTGTATACAGACCGGTTTCACTTGTCTAGCTATATACAGATCTGTCTCCAGAGCTGTATAGCTGTATACAGACCTGTCTCTAGAAAGGTCTGTATAAAGCTATACAGGTCTAGAGACAGATCTGTATACATCTATACAGCTCTGGAGACAGATCTGTATATAGCTAGACAAGTTACAGCTGTATACAGATCTGTCTCTAGACCTGTATAGCTTTATACAGACCTTTCTAGAGACAGGTCTGTATACAAGACAGGTCTGTATACAACTAGACAGATCTAGAGACAGGTCTGTTTACAGCTAGACAGGTCTGTATACAGCTAGATAGGTTTAGAGACAGGTCTGTATACAGGTATACAGGTCTAGAGACTGGTCTGATATATTGAACTGACCCGTATTACGGGCCCCCAATTTCTGGCGCTCTGTTCTCCGGGCCCCATTTACGTAACCTAAAACTCATGTCGTGCAACTTACATCTACAACTAGATAAAGCACGAGGCGGATTTTATTATTAGTTACGTCATCATTAGTACGAGGCACCTTGAATAAGGTACCAAGTCAAGAGGTGCTATGTGTGTTCGATGAGCCGCTTGAGGTCAATGATCCTGAAGCAATGGCGACTAACCAGCTAGTGCGATCGATGAAAGACACGGGCACTGGAAAGGGGGCGGGGCTTATTCCTGGAAATTTTACCCCCACTCCAAAATGGTACAAAAATTGTCAGAACGGACCTTAGCTTTTCTTATGGTGATTCACATGGGAAAATGATTTTGTGCTAGAACCGGTGTTGCACCTTTACTTATCTAATATAATAATCAACTCCTTTTCTAAAATAAACTATATTTCTATAAGACTGTCTCAATTTCTGTACAATCAGTGAGTTTCACAAACATTAAAAACATATAATTTATTTTAATCTATTATAAGTATCCTTGAACATTTTCTTCAAGCAAAGTCGGAACGATTTCCCACACATGGAATACAATAGAAAGTTGATGCTGAAATTTGTATAATACAAAAGCATCGCAAATTGTTGAGCGCACCACATAAATTCCGGCTGACTTTTTTTCCTGAGGGTGAATCCAAAATATGCCGAGATCCGCAGAACATAGCTGAAACAAAATTGAAGTTGGATGTAAAATATAAAGTGTAACAAAGAGCAACTAACCTGGGAAAATTGAGTGCAATAAATACGGAAGAAATAATAAGCAGCATTTTGTTAATATTTTGCTGAACTTGTACGCTAGTTGTTCGAGTGGGTCTGTTACCTAAAACAAGACAAAAATTTGATCAGTGTGATAAAATAACCTACATTCTAAATCTTTTTAGAATATGTTAAAGTTTCAGTGCCAAGAATCTAAAATCTTTGTCCAGCATTCATTGGACTTTAATTAAAACTTGTAGTTAGCTGATTTAAATCCAGAACTACTATTTGCTGAAATCGAAAACTTCCACAAAGTGCTTTAGCGACAAATTCCAGCTCCTACGCTTGAAAACTTCATTTTAAATTCCTGATTGAAATTTCCCTGGCACGAAAATAATTAGTTTTTTCTGTTGTGAGCGCACTTGAGCATTTACAGGAACATAGATACAATTAGACTTGGTAATAAGGCATCTCTCATCCCATGGTTCTAAAAAATGGATTTCAGTTTAAATTTTGCTTTGCGATAATTATCTGAATGTTTTATTAAATGCTTCTTTGGGAGGATTTCAAATATAAATTTGTTTTTGCGAATGTTTTCCTTTTAAGGTTTCGTCCAGGTAAATTACCAGCAAACTTTACATAGTTACTCTGATATTATAGTCAGATCCATGGCCAAAGAAAAAGCAATTATATTACTTGATGAAAAGTGTAGCAAAAAAGGAAAAACTGTGTTATTGGTCTGAACTCAGGGAACTGACGAGTCTATTACGGGTCTATGTCAATCGATCGTAAGTCAATCCGTCTAACGTCAATTCGTCGTAAAGTCACTACGTCATAAAGTACATTCGTCGTATACGTCAACTGGTCGTAAAGGCAATTCGTCGTATGCGTCAATCCGTCGTATTTCAGGTATAATGTTAAAAAGTTAACATGTATAGATTTACACTTTTCTGTTTAATCAGACATTACCAGAGTTACCGATAATAACTCGGTTAGTTTGGGTTAGTTTGCAATTTTGATCAGACATAACATTGCAAGTTAACCCAAACTAACCGGGAGCTGCTTTCGAGTGCTACCCTTTGAGCGCTCCCGACTTACTCCGAAGTACTTCGGCTACAGTTTGACCTGTTCGGTTTGAAACATTCGAGTGCAAAACGCATGGAGTATGACAGGTCACTGACAAGCGTGAAATATTCTAGGAGCACCCGAAAGTGGCTCGGGTTATTATGGGTAAGTTTGCGCTTCAAAACCTGTCACCGAATAATATACCCGGATGAACAGGTATCCTCGGGCGCAGGTGACAGGTAGATGAAATGCATAATAAAAAAGGTGAGATTTATAACATAATAAAAATTTGGTTAAATTTGACCGCGGTCAGAAATCCCATAAGAAGTATGCGTATGAGTCCTTTGCAATTTTTCTGTTTAATCAGAGATTACGAAACTTACCCATAATAACCCGGTTACTTTGGGTTAGTTCTCAATTCACATCTAACCCCAACTAACCGGGTAATTATCGGTAAGTTTCATAATGTCTGAGTTGACAACTGTTAACACGTTGGCTACCACATGAGTCACCAGTGGTGCATAAAATTCAGTTGCTTTTATATCGACAGGGATGTTTGACCCAATTTACCCCGAGGTATTCGACGTAACTTAATGACAAATTGACGTATACGACAAATTGACTTTACGACGAATTGACGTATACGTCGAATCAACGTTACGACGAATTGACGTATACGACTAATGAACTTTACGACCAATTGACGTACGACAGATTGATTTACGACGAATTGACGGTGACCCGTCCATTACAACAGCCGAAAGCTCATTCCCAAAACTTTTAAAAGTTCCAGTGGATATCTAGCCAATTGAAAAGATCATTGGAAGATATGGGCTTGAAAATGAATGACGAAAAAAGAAAAGTGATGACAAATTAATAACCCCGAAGCCAGCTAGGAAAATTCTAAAGACTCGCGTGTCTCTGTATAATAGGATCGATGAGATCATGCCCAACCGCGACACTGTAAGTCATCGTAGACCTCCCACCACTCTACATAATAATGACGCGGGTTGCCAGTGGATTATGTTTCAGACTGGCGAAGACAGCTTTACATGGCAAAACGCAGTTTAGCAGAACATTTCCTCTTCCAAACTGCACACCTTATGGATCTAGCAAAAACGCTGATTGTTGATAAAATTAGTTTCGAGAAACTTTTCCATGGAACTAAGTACAAGAAACAGATGGAACTTGAAATCTATCCAATCCCTTGAAGCAAAAACCATCAAATGGTACACAGACGGTTCCCAAACTGCTGAGGGAACTGGAGCCGGATTATTCGGGCCACGAACCCGATACTTGGAGCCGATGGGAAAATCACGAAGCATATTTCAAATGGAACTTCATGGGATCGGGAGATCCTTGCAGGTCAACCTGAACAGAAGTTATAGAAAACGAGAAATTGTAGTAATGTCCGACAGCCAAGCAGCTATCAAAGCATTAAGCTCCAGTCATCAATTCTAAGATAGTATGGAAGTAAAGGAGCTATGACAGTTCTAAGCCAAAATCGGTCATTTTCCCATGTAAATCTCTATAAGAAAATCTATGCTCCGATATGGCAATTTTTGTACCGTTCAAGGTCATCCGTCCAGCTCGCCAGCCGCCGCTAAGCCCCGCCCCCTTTCCAGTGCCCGCGTCTTTCATGGGTCGCACTAGCTAGTCAGCAGCCGCTGAGGTCAGGGTAATTTTTTATGGGACAGGTCTGTCTATAAGCACAGCTTTTCGAGACAGGTCTGTTTACACAGACAGCTTTTCGAGACAGGTTAGTAGTGACGGGGGCACCTGAGCCTGAGAAATTTTTCGATACCATAGGAAAATCTCTATATCGGCGGCGCCTTTGATCTGAAATTTCGTGGATATGACCCGGGCCAACCCCAAATTTTTCGACGTCATGATGTTATCGGTGGGGCCATCTAGTGTACATAGTGTGAAGTTCGTTGTGTCCTCCTACAGGATGCAGTAGTGGTAAATAGAAAAAATTCGTGAATCAGCACGCGCCGACGTTTCATGTGGGAACAAACAGGAGTATTATGTTTCACGGTTAACCGGTTGGCCCGGGTCAAATCCACGAATTTTCAAATCAAGGGCTCCTCCGATCTAGATATTTTTCCACGGTATCGAAAAATTTCTCAGGCTTAGGTGCCCCCGTCACTATTAAACTATCTCGAAAAACTGTGTGTGTAGACAGACCTGTCTCAAAAAGCTGTCTTTAAAAAATGACCCTGAACTCAGCGGCTGCTCACCAGGCGGGCTGGACGAATGACCTTGAACGGTAAAAAAAATTGCCAAATTGGACCTTAGATTTTCTTATGGAAATTTACATGGGAAAATGACCGATTTTCGCCTAGAATTGTCATAGTTCCTTTACTTAGAGAAACGTCTATAGAAACTCAAATGAGCTGGCAAAAAAAAAACAGAGTAACACTCCTCTAGGTGCCTATACACATAGGGGTCGAGGGCAACGAATGCGCAGAAAGACTCGCAAGAAGGAGAGCGTCTACTCTCTTCACTGCGCTAGAACCATTTTGCGCATCGGAAGTCCGCACCTCCAGAAAATTCTTTAAAAGGAAAATAACCAGCTAAGAAACAAAGAATGGTCAAAACAACCAGGCGAAAGATCTATTCGGCAACTTCAGCTAAAGAAGATCAGAACTGCTGGTCAACCCTAGCTAGAAAAGTCTCAAGACTTTAACTTAGTATCTCTCATAACATTGTAAACTTAAGGAACACCAACAGAAATTGGTTTCTGATAACTGATTCTGTGAAGATGGAGAAAAGAAACCTCACTATCTTCTACTGAACTACGTTACCGTTATTTGCTCAAGAATGAAGAACCTGATCCCCTTATACAGTTGGAAGACATTTCAGTCCCTAAAGGACCTAGGACTAGAGGGGCTGCTTTGAGCAGAATACCTGAACTTAGTGGCAGAAGGAAGGGTACATAGATCAACCTTGGTCGCAGTGCAGCTGACACCAAAGCTAAACCCAACACTACATATAACGTCGAAGAAAAATAGAAGAATTTCCGTTGATAAAACAATAATAAAGGGTTGCAAACATAACCAGATAACAGTTTTTGGCTGAATATCTTAAATCAACAACCTCTTTTCAAAATTCTATCAGGAACATAAAAATACTTACGCCTCAACGAATAATCTTGGTATTTCGTTCGACGTGATGAGCTAGAATATTCTGGATCTGAATTTCTGGTGGAATCACTGCTCTGGAACAATACAATTTTGAATTATACAAATCAAGTTGATAGATAATGGCAAATATATAAATAGTCGGTACCTACTTACTTGAGAGCCGATATGATGGAACCGCACTCTTTCCGACGAATACCTATCGTCCTCTTGTAAATCCAAATTGTGCGATTTGAATACCACTTTAGCAATAATTACATTCATAACCAAAATTAATATCACTGGTAGAATGAGTGTAACGAAGGTATCTACGCAGTTGATGATATTTCCCAGTAGCATGTAAGAAGGTTTCACGTCGCATTCCATTTTGTCTCCGTGTATTATCAATCCAGCTACCTAACAACAACCAATGAATAATAATTAACTAGCAGATGATGATGATGATGATGATAACTTACCCAAAATACATGCACTTGTGATACCAACGCCACACAAGAAATACAACAAACTATCATTTTAGCTCGTGAAACTGTACAAATATATTGCCGCCTGAGCGGGTATCTCACGGCAATAAATCGCTCTGTGGTAAAAGCAACGGTCAACCAAACGCTCAGAAAAGCACACACGGAACTGAGGTACACGAAAAGCTGACAGAATCCCTCTTGGTTGAACAGCTCGAAAATTTCATTGAAGCTACAGTAAACCACAAAGACGACTACCAGAAATCCAAAATCAGACACCTAAAACAAAATTGATTGACTGTTTTTTTTTTATATGGAAATTTGCAGAGGCAACTACAAACTATACATTTCTAGCTTTGTTCGACATGTAATTAATATTTCATTATCGAACTAGTAAATTGGCTGTTTCAGTGACAAAACCGTTCTGTTTTGAATTTGAAAAGCAATACTGCTATTTGAATGAAATTGAGTATTGCAGGGTGAGCTTTGTATAATTAAATGCGTCACCGAGCTAATGAAATTGTAACTTTTATTACAAAACTCCATAGTTTTTCCTGGATTTTTTCGTTCTGAAGCAGATAATTTAAAAATAGTGTAAAATTGTTCCTTTGTTGTTTCAGCTCATCGGAGATCACAAAAGTTCTATATCATTTGTGATTTTTTTCTAGCTTCATCACATAAAAATCCGCAACTGGTTTAGAAAAGTTATTCGAAAATTACTTACCGCCAGAGCAGCTAAATAATAACTAGAACTTCTTAGTTTCAGATGTGTAGTCAGCAACACAAGTACCGATAACAAATTTCCGATAAAACCGAGCACGATAATTATCGGTATGTAATACGTATTGAGAGTATGTAAATATTTCGAAATCGGGTGGCACATTTCGACAAATCCCATCACTTGATACAAATCCACACTGTCGTTGTATGATTGGTTCCGAAAATCGTACACTTCTTCGAACACAAAAATGTGTCTTGAATTGTTATTTTCCGACACACCAAACATTTTAATTTATGTCTTCAAAGCATATTAAAAATCAGATAGCGCGCGTGAAACTGATACACCGTTTCATTGAAATTGTACGTGCAAGCAACCGAAAGCAACAAGTTACGCGAAGTAAACGCAACTGAATGACTGCTTCGGCAAGCTGTTGCTTGTCGCCGAAAAGGATTTCTGAATTGCGCTCTCTGGAGAATGACAAGAATGCCGCTTAGATTCCTCACAAAATATTTTGTAATTATCAAACCACCCAACCCCGAAAGCGAAAGGATTTTTCTTGAGAAGAAATGCACGTCATATCCAATTAAGTTTTTGTACGATATTAGACGGAGAAGAAAATATTACATATTATAAGTAACTCGTTCCATTCTCAGGACCCCCAAAATGTTGGTTTGATTTTATAATTTTATAACGTTCATGATATTATGACTCGTTAGCATTTTTGACGTAAGTCGTTACAAGAGCATTAAGGAATCCCTTGCCATTGAGTTGATACCAGATATAGGAACTTTAGGGAATAATTTAGCTATTATCAACTTGTGCCACCCTCTACAAGTGCATTTATCGAGGACTGATTTTTTTTTACTCATATCAAATAGAGAAGAAGAAATTCATAGAAGATTTTAGTAAGATCGTGTTACATATAACTACTCCAAAATAAACCCAAATAAGTTGGTTATCCATGCTTTGATACATTATTTATCGTCCAAGACGAAAATAGTTTTGGTATTTCAAAACTGTATAAATACAACTTATATCGTCGTGCGAATCAATTCACTGGCTGACCAAAAAAGAACTCGAAATTAAATTGGAAAGCAAAAAAGAGACTCAAATGTAGGCATTTGAAAAAATTCAATGGACATACAAAACGAGCTTTGCCAAATCAGACGTGTATAACCGATATAAAAAGTTTGAAAGAAATCTCAATTATTGGGTTTTATATATTGACGTAGAGTCTAGTGTGCTCTCCTAAATAACTATGTACAAGGTATTGCAAATATTTTAAAGAAACTGTAATTAACTCGAATAGATTGGCATTATTGGAATTATCAGTTATCAGAAAACATTCCAAAAATTGCGCGTGTTGTACCTGGAATCAAATGGTTAAAGTGCAATTTGGTTAAGTTCTTTAATCAATAGACAAATTTCCTGTTCACGTAATAGTGAAGTAGGACTCAAATATTCTGTAAAACTAATTTAGTAACTTATTATATATATGATTCATTGGTGGAGCTGGTCTGTATAACTAATATTTACTAGGCCATAAAATCCCATTACTGGGTATTTTCTATTTGCATTGTACTAATTCTAATAACGTGCCGCAAGATCGACATATCCTTATCAAAAATATTTGAAAGCCGCAGTATTTTCAATTCATTTCATTTGCATGTTAACCCAGGAGCTGCAGCAACCCTGATAAAATAGAATTCTATTCTAATGCCACAAATCATGGAATATGGAAGCATTCCTGATGCCATTTATTTAAATTCCAACCCTTAGATTGGAGGCTATCTAAATTGATTAATTTTATCTATTTTAGTGTTATGAAACGTTGCAAGTTGCTATGACAAAACTTAAAGGACAGCCCCAGCCTAGTGGTTATCCTTTTGAGGCAGTTCAAACGTATGTTTTAAATCCAAAGTCGATTACCATGGGCCAGCTGTACGGAGAGTTTGACTTACAGACTCATGAATGGTTAGTACTCAGTAATATCAAAGTGATTACATATTATTTTGTAACAAATCAAAAGCGCAGGAAAATTTTAAATCCTTGAAAGTTCAAACTGTAAAATTATTTCGATTCATTTGCTCTTGTTTCGAGAAAGGTTACAAATGTATGCAATCAAATGCTGTTACGATAAATTTATCATATTCGTAACACGTTCCATTTCTTCTAATTTTCATTATAAAGTTGTATTTTTGCCAATTCAGAATCAGAAAAGTAATAATTCATAACTTAAGTAATTTAAAGGTATCTACAAAATTTAATTAATTCAGTATAATATCAGTACTTCCATCTATCCATAATGAGCATAAATTTTTTTATTATTTCTCATTAACAGTCATTTGTATTTTCATTTAAAGAAATTATATTTATCTTACTTTTAGCAAATAGATATATTTCTGTATTTCTCTAACTTCTGATTCTGAAATAATTATTTCTGGCTAATTAATTAGTGGTTTTGTGTTTTTAACATAACTTTATGAATAATTGTAATTTGTGAACAATTGAAATAATTCTAGTGTGTTTTTATCTATTCCCTTTTAATCAGCGTGGTATTTCATTGATGAAGTCAATACGGTCTTTTGTGTGTGTTAAGTGTTGTCTTCTGATTGGTCGATGGTTACTACGTAGTTAAGTATAAAAAAATACAAGACTAGTTTCCTGCAGGGTTTAGGTTCTAGAACGGTCTCTTTCCTGGCGAAACCACTAGACAGGCAAGTCGATTTCATTTTTGTAATTTTTTTCTTCAGATTTCTAGATTTTCCCTTAATATTTTTCAATTTATTTTAACATCAGTGTATACTATCATATCAATGTTGAGTTTTTACCTGATAAATCTTATCTTATGTACCTTTGAAATATAAAGATTATATTTTAAATATAACAATACGAGCGTTTGGTTATGACGTTTTCACATAACCATTTTTCTAGTATTTGAGTTATGTCATGAGACTCAAAACAGAACAGTGGTGTTATGGACTAGGTTATGAATTCATAACATAACTAGTGGTGTTATGGACTAGGTTATGGATTCATAACACAACTATTTTTGGTGATTTAACAAACGTCAAAGTTAAACCTGTAAAGGTAACATGAAGGTAGACAACGACTAATAAACGAAAATGACTGAAAAAACACTCCTATTTTTCGCTTTATAGATAAAACGTTGTACATCACACGTGCGTTTGAACATGACTACAAAACTCGTGTGATTAGAACGACTCGGTCTACGACCTCGTCGTTCTAATCGTTCACACTCATTATTGTAATCATGTTGATAAACGCACTTGTAATGTAAATAACTATTATCTAATTGTGTGTCTTCATTTTGTGATTGGTAGTCCCACGTTTTTCTGAAGTGAGTCACTTCAGAGTTTTGGCTGATAAATAGGTACTGCTGCTTTGGTTTTTGGAATCAATTATTAGTGTGGAATTATTGGACCATTTGCTCTAAATAGAGTTGGTGCAAATCAAATTTGTGTGTCCATCCCTATCAACATTTTACTGAATTCAGGCAGAAGCCTGTATGGCCATTTTCTGTTTGACTCCTTCAATTATCTTCTCGAGTAAGAAGAACGCTGGAAGGCTGAAATTATGAAGTAGAAATCCGGATAGGTCAAAAGTTCATTCAAAAAAAAAAGTTTTATTTAAAACATCTCAAGAATTTTGACAATTCCTGGATTTAATTTATTTCATCCTCAGCTGTATCTTGTAGTTCCCCTATAGTAGGTAAGTACCTTAACTTAAAAGGAAAATCTGCTTAGGATTACTAGGAAAGCAGCATTCTGCTCAATTATAACGAGTGTATAGGAAACTATCAAAAGGACTTTTTTGCCTATTTTAGTTTTTGTAGAGCAATCTACAAAGTTCAATTGTGCCTATATTTTTCATTAGCGAGTTTTTTCGTTTATCATATGCGCACACGTCACTTGCTGGAAGCAGCTGCATTTTATGCTGCCTTGTCCGAGATTTTAAAAATAATATATTCTCGTCCGCAGAGTAGATAACACACTCTCGCTATGCGACCCGTACAAATTCGTGTCGTATCGGACGGTTCGGTCACTACAACGAAACTGCCCCTATTTTACTGCCCTAAGAAGCTACAGAGTACTCTGCTTCAGTTTGGACCAGTACCCAGAGAACCAACAGAAACCTTTTCAAAGGTAAGTGATCTGTGCGTACCGGGTTTGAACATTTATTTCCATTTTTTTCAAATCATACAGTCCACTAAACAATTTTCATATTTTCCGCCACAACGAGCATCTATTTTTAATCTTGCTGTATACTTACCTAATTATCGAATTATTTAATTGTTTTTATTATATTAAAATATTTTTTTCAATTTGCAATAGTTGCTCATACTTACCTGATTCTGTTGGAAAGGAGTGTCTGCACAACAATAAGTTTTATAATAAACTAACAGCAATCTATCCTCTTTTCTGGATACAAGAAAAAACACGAAGAGCTCCAGTTCACGAAAGTGAAACCCCAACATCCATTGAAGAGCTCCGAATTGGAAAGGTACATATTGTATTAGATTCACCAGAACAACCAAACTTTTAACTGTCAAATTTTGAAGAAAAGTAACATTGTGAACAAATATTAAATAAAATTATTGCTTGTTGGAATTTGAGTGATTTCATTTACACATAAAGGGGCTACACGTTATCTTTAATTTTTTTGACTTCCATGACCCTCTAAGTTCTCTTGTCTTAAAGTACAAGTAACCAAATTTATTTGTAAGAATGCATTGAAGCATATTGACAAATAACTGATCTACACAGCGTATCTGCAATTCAAGCGAAAATATCCAATTATTATTCTAGGACCGATGGTATCTTGCCATCTCTAGTCCGCGTTGGAATAAACGCTCCGAACAAAGATAAAAGGTGGTACGTATTCGATGGACCCGTCGACGCTGTTTGGATCGAAAACATGAACACTGTGTTGGACGATAACAAAAAACTGTGCCTCAGTTCGGGCGAAATTATAAAATTGCGTGACACGATGACGATGATGTTTGAAGTGGCCGATTTAGCTGTGGCTTCACCAGCTACTGTCTCTAGGTAAGTATACGATTTTTGTATTATAACCTACGCTATATGGTCTAAATTGATTTTTTTTTAAAATTAATTTTGACGTTCAGAAAATATATAAATATAGTAAAGGCATTGATATTGGAACTTTTCAAGAAAGTCATTAGAATAACATCCAAAGGCAAGTGAATTTTCTCATTAAGGTATCTTAAATTTAGTTTTATGTAAAACTTCTGTATTATGAAGTACAAGCTTTTGTAAAATATGGAAGCTAATTAAAAGATTCTTTATAAAATGCCAGTCTATTAGTTCTGCACTGAGCCTAGGTTTTGTGGATTGCTTTCAAAAGAAATAAGAAATAGGAGGAACAATAAAAACAAAGCAAGAAAGTTCCAGCTAATGCAATTTCAAATGGAATTCGTAAATGAAGTCAGCGGCATTAGTTTATTCTGCTTTTCAAGATTAACTTGATCTATTCCAAACTTGTCATTGAAAATTTTAATCTCGAAAATGCATTTGACCAAACCATAAATATTTTTTTGTAGATGTGGAATGGTTTACTTGGAACCAGGAGTATTGGGTTTAGAACCGTTTATCGATTGCTGGATGAATAGAGTACCCCAGGTAATAAGGTAAACTTTTGCTTTGGAAAAAGTAGCGATACAAATAAATCAATTATTAGTTTCATAACTTTGATAATAAATTACAGCTAGCTAAACCTCACATCGACGAACTAAGGGAGCTTATTGACTACTACGTTCTACCTGCCATTGAATTGGTCAGAGGAAAATTAAAAGAAATTCTTACATCTGTGGATTCGGCTTTATTGATGTCTTTTTTACGACTGATGGATTTCAGAATGACGCCGTTATCTGGAAAAGATAATAAGCCACCCCCAGCGCCACAGTTCTTAGCGCTATTACGTAAGTTTTACTGAAATTGAAATATTTAAAATTCAAAAAATGCTATCTCGGATGTTAGATATTCTATATCTGCATCTTTTTGACTTGAGCAAATAAGTGTGTGTCATATACAGACAAACTTGGGAATGCTATAAGGAGAAAATTGATAATTTAATATTATGAATTACACCTAATATGAGTTGCACGCCTAAAACAGCTTATGTTTTTACAAAAAAAAAATCTATTAGCCAAGTAAAATTACCTTTCAATCTCTTTCGGCTACAATATGTAATTTTCGAGGCAATCGAACCTGACACGATATATTGTGATTTACCTTGACTTTGATCTGTATTCTTTTATTTTTATCGCGTACCGGTTGCAACAGGGAAATCAAATATTCTCATATTTTGTGGAATAAATCCGTCAGGTAGAAAGAAAATATGATTTATTTGTTTGCCTTCCATCACTGAATATGCCAATATATAAAAGGTCTCGAGTAAAATCAAAAACTTTTCTGTAGTAAATTAATTGTGTGTTTATAACACGAGATACTTTTGATAAATCTGAGACTTTCAAGGCTCTATATTTTAATTTTACACTTTACACAGCTATATTTAGGGTGTGAGCTTTCTAGGGAAAACTGGCAGATACGCTATTGTTTATTAACTTCCCTAAATTGAAATTCATCAAAATATAGATGAAAATTGTTGAATAAATTAAAACCTGAAACAGCAACTCATATACATAAAATACGTTACATACGAATTCAATGATTCGAGAAGCTTTAATGAACCAATAAAAAGAACAAATATTTTTTAGCAAACCTTCTGGTACCATGGGTAGTGTTCAACACAATATGGAGTATTGGAGCAACTTGTGACAACGATGGCAGAGCAATTTTCGATCGTTTTATAAGCGACAAAATGCAAAAAGCTGGACACGAACCGAAGTTTCCTGAAGGCACTGTTTCTTATGATTGGAAGTAAGATTTGAAAACTTTAAGCGCGTAATATTCTGTAAAAATCAAAAATAAAAATCCTGTGCAGTCTTTGCAATATGTAGGTAAATTAATCTTCTCCGCATTTTTCACTACCAAGATAAATTCTAAAGAAAATGACAAAATTTTAATAAAAAGCAAAATCCAACGTAAACAGCTTTTGTTGGAAAGTAATTTTATAAAATTTCATTATTCGTGTTGGAAGAAATAGGATAGAGAACATCTTTTTTTGGAAATGTTAAATTCTAGTTTACACGATGGAGGTTTTACCGACCCAACAGCGGACGGAGATCCAGCTCCACCTTCATGGTATGGATGGATGGACAATATCGCCGAATATAAAATATCTATAGATGCGAAATATTCAGGTAAGTATATTATTTTTACTTTATCGAGGCCAAGACGTAAAGTTTAATATTCCTATATTTTCTATATTCCTCATGCATTTGCACATATTTTATAGACATTGAAGTTCCAACTATCGACAATGTAAGAAATGCGGAACTGATGGGACACATATTATTGAACGAAGACAACGTCTTATGTGTGGGGCCAACGGGAACCGGAAAAACTTTAACTGTCATTGGAAAGTTGAGCAAAAATATGCACAAAAAGTTCATTTGTGATTTCATAAGTTTTTCTGCGAGGACATCATCTAATCAAACACAGGCAAGTAGTACAAGTACTTTTAACCCTGGGCCAGATAAATCTCATGTCATAATTGGTTTTGTATATGAAAGTAAAATGGAAAATATTTTGATAGGATTTAATTGACTCAAAACTAGATAGAAGACGTAAAGGTGTTTTTGGTCCGCCAGTGCTGAAACGACAAATATTCTTTATTGACGATTTTAATATGCCAGCTTTAGAAGTTTATGGAGCACAACCGCCCATCGAGCTGATCCGGCAATGGATGGATTTCAGTGGTAAACTCAAACAATTTACTACAGATTTGCTCTCCTGTATGTAATTCACTAATAATTCACATTAGTTTTTGATAACCCTTCCACGCGCCATAATTTTGTATGGGGAATCTGATAGCTGAAGTTAGGTTGGCTGAACATATTTTCCAAAATTAATTGAACTTCTAAACTAAGGATATATGGGCAACTTTATAATAAATCATCCAGAACTTCATGAAACTTTTTAATGACCTCGGCAACAGTTTTGAATATTCGAGAAAGTTATGGAAATTTCATTGTCATGTATGAGTTTTTCATTAAAGAAATTTCAATACTTACATCAAAGCCACTCGAACATTATGCGATCGACAAAACAAAGTTCATAGGTTCTAATTGCAAATACAACTCATTAACTCTGTTTTTATTTAGGTTGGTACGACAGAAAAAACATTGGAGAATTCCGAACCATAATCGATGTGAACTTCGTAGCCGCCATGGGTCCGCCAGGTGGGGGTCGCAATCCTGTTACTGCCAGATTGTTGCGACACTTCCACTATCTGGCATTTATCGAAATGGAAGATGTTAGCAAAGTAATTATTACTTCAAAACAAGATTTCAGTGAATTTGAATCGGTTAATTTTTAAGCGTAAAATATTCGGTACAATACTGAAGTTTTGGCTGTCGCGTACTACCGATCTGGCGGAATATAACAATCCAATTTTGACGTCAACGCTTTCTATATACGAGAAAATTTTGGAAGAGCTATTGCCCACTCCTGCCAAAACGCATTATACTTTTAACTTGAGAGACCTCAGTAAAGTGTTCCAAGGAATTTTAATGTTTGAACCAGCTAGTTTAAAGGTAAAATTATTCATGTAGAATACAATATACAAAACCCATTATTCAACAGGATATTGGAGAGATGATACGTCTTTGGTATCACGAATGCTGTAGAGTATTCCAAGACCGATTGGTAAACGACGAAGACCGATTCTGGTTTGAAACACTTCTAAAGGATCAAATTTCCAAATTCTATAACCTGAATCCCGATGAAACGCTAGGCAAGCAACCGATTCTTTTCGGAGACTTTATAGATCCTCAAGTCGATTTGGGCCCCTACGCTCAAATAACCGATTTTGATAAACTGCACGATGCTTTGGATTATCATCTTAGCGAATACAACATGCAAAGTACCAAGCCAATGAAATTGGTTTTGTTTTTGGATGCTATATCTCATGTTTGTCGAATTGCTAGGATTATAAGGCAACCCATGGGGAATGCTTTACTATTGGGAATGGGTGGTTCAGGTATGATTTTAATCAAATATAAAGTTTAAATTAATTTGATTCGTTTAGGACGACAAAGTCTCACAAGGCTTTCTGCCTTCATGGCAGAATATGCATGTTTCCAAATTGAACTGACAAAATCATATGGAGCCTACGATTGGAGAGAGGATGTCAAAAAGCTTATGCTTTCTTCTGGTTTACAGAGGAGAGAAACCGTATTTTTGTTTTCTGATACACAGGTAAAAATTTCTTATGAGAATACACTTGTACAATTTCAATTACTTTTAGATTAAATCAGAATCTTTCTTGGAAGATCTGAATAATGTGTTGAATTCCGGAGATATCCCGAATATTTATCAACCCGACGAAATGGACAAAATATATCAGAAAATGAAAGGCATTGTACAGGAGCTAGGATTGTCCGCTACCAAATCCATTTTGTTTTCGGTTTATACAAAACAAGTCAGGACTAATTTACATACTGTCATAACTATGAGGTATACGACTGCTCAATAATAATTATTCAGTAAGTCACCAATTCAGATAAATATTTTACTTAGTCCAATTGGTGAAGTATTTCGAGCACGCCTGAGGCAATTCCCAGCATTAGTTAACTGTTGCACCATTGATTGGTTTTGTCCCTGGCCAGACACTGCTCTACAAGTGAATAAATATATCATTGAATATCTATAAAAAATATCTTCTATATTTTTCAGTCAGTAGCATTGCAGTTTTTAAAAGATGTAGAAGATTTGAATGTTCCTGAAAAAATTCTAAAAGGCATCGTAATAGTCTTTCAGTTTATGCACGCTAGTGTAGTTGAATCCAGCGAACGTTACAAACAAGAACTGTCCAGGCACAATTACGTAACGCCTACGTCATACTTGGAGCTATTATCCAGTTACACTGATTTGATGAATAAAAAGAAAGGATCTCTGACTCAGGGTGTTGACAGACTAAACACAGGTAAGCGATGATAATTCAATGAACTATTTAACTAGCTTTTTACAGGACTTTCCAAGCTGCAGCATACTCAGGAAGAAGTGAAAGTGCTTCAACAGCAGCTTGAAGAAATGAAACCTGCACTAGAAATGGCTGCCAGAGATGCCAATGAGATGATTAAAATCATTGCTGCAGATACAGTATGTTTGGTTCTATCAAGAAACCGGCAACAGTAAATGTGTGTTTTTTTTGCATCTATAGATAGTTGCAGAAGAAACCAAAGAAATAGTTGAAAGAGAAGAACAGGTGGCTATAGAAAAAGCTTTGGAAACTCAGCTCATAGCAGAAGACGCGCAAAGAGATTTGGATGAGGCTATGCCTGCTTTGATGGCAGCAGAACAGAGTTTAAAGGCATTAAACAAAAATGATATCGTTGAGGTGAGATCTATGAAACGACCTCCAGCGGGAGTTGTGTACGTCATTGAGTCCATTTGTATTGTGAAAAATATCAAACCAAATAAGGTAAATTGTCTTATTTATTATCATACACATTACTATTATAATTATTGAATTTTCACTTGAACCAAAATATTATTCCAGCTGCCAGGTTTGAGGCCTGGAGAGAAAATTTTAGACTATTGGGATCCAGGAAGAAACATGCTGGCGGACCCAGGAGCATTTTTGGTTTCTTTGATGAACTTTGATAAAGACTCCATTACCGAAGAAATGATTGAAAAATTGAAGAAATATGTTGAAGATCCCGACTTTACACCTGTTAAAATTTCAAAAGTAAGTGAACATAGTATTTTGTTTGTTACGATAAATTTATCATTTACGTAACATGTTCCATCTCTTCTTATTTTCATTAAAAAGTTGTATTTTTGTGGATTTTTATCTATTCTTTTTTATTCCACGTGGTTCTTCATTGTGATTTCATTGTAAAGTGAATATGATCTTTTGGGTGTAGTAGTCTGATTGGTTGAACTGGTTAAAATGCAGTTAAGTATAAAAAACACAGGATCGTTTTCCTGTGGCGTTTGGTTTCTGAGACGTTTTCTTTCCTCGACAGAAGTCTGGCAGGCTTGTCCTTTTTATTTTTAATAATTTTTGCTCTTAATGTTTGGATTCTCCCTTATAGGTTTTTCAATGTATTTTGCTATCAACGCATATTATCATATCATTATTAAGTTTTTACCTGATAAATCTTATCTTATCTATTCTTGAAATATAAATATTATATTTTAATTTTTTTATCTAATTGTTGGCTTCCATTTTGTGTGAGTGCTGATTGGTAGTGCCACGTTTATCTGAGGTAAGTCAATTCAGATTTCTGGACTTTAAACGTACTGCTGCTCTAGTTTTCAGAATCAATTGTTAGTGTGGGAATATTGGACCATTTGCTCTAAATAGAGTCGGTGAAAGCCAGATTTTCAATTTTACAGAAAGTAACATTTACTGTTATTCTATGTTACTATATAACTTGTTAAATATCAAATAAAACTATTGTTTGTTGGATTTTGAGTGGTTTCCTTTGCACATAAAGGGACTACACGTTATCTTAATTTTTTTGCATTCCACGACCCTAGGTGATCTCTCCTTAAAGTAATTTCAATTAATTTGTAACAGGTTCACCCTTGGAAGTAATATTAATATTTATTCACTGGTTTCATAATAAGTTTTTCATGAAACTCTACATAACATAATAGTTGGGGAGCTGGCGTCAAAAACATGCAAGAGTTTTCGCAAGGCGGATATTTTCAAAATAGGTCGTACTTTAGTGCTAGAATGCTAGTGTACAGTCAGCACTCACAGTTCCGGGACAGGTGGCTCTGGGACGCGGGCAAAGTTGTAATTTTAAGAAGCATCTAAACTGTTTTCTCAAAGCTCAAAATTTATAGAAATTTTGCACATTATCTGTTTGAAGGTCACAGATTACGTATGTAAAACGTCAGACGTCTAGTTCGTTGCAAAAAGGGGGTCAGACGTCCTCAAAGTTTTTATTTTATGGCATTTTCTTCGGTGTCCTGTCAAAATATATTTTTGCAGGTATTTGACAAATATATTTGAAGAAAATGCCATAAAATAAAAACTTTGAGGACGTCTGACCCCCTTTTTGCAACGAACTAGACGTCTGACGATTTACATACGTTATCTGTGACCTTCAAACAGATAATGTGCAAAATTTCTATAAATTTTGAGCTTTGAGAAAACAGTTTAGATGCTTCTTAAAATTACAACTTTGCCCGCGTCCCAGAGCCACCTGTCCCGGAACTGTGAGTGCTGACTGTACACTAGCATTCTAGCACTAAAGTACGACCTATTTTGAAAATATCCGCCTTGCGAAAACTCTTGCATGTTTTTGACGCCACCTCCTGGACTATAAAGCCTTTGTCTCAATAAATAATTCATAAAGTATACAATGAAAATTCTATTTTAGGTTTCAAAAGCTTGCACTTCAATATGCATGTGGGTGCACGCGATGTACAAGTTTTACTTCGTCAACAAGGCGGTAGCACCGAAAAAGGCGGCTCTCAAACAAGCCAAAGAAGACCTCGAGAGGACCGAACGTCTTTTGGCCGAGGCGAAAGCGAAAATGAAAGAAGTAATGGATAGACTGGAAAAACTGCAAGAGCAATTGAATGCTAAAATTGCATTCAGACTAGAAAAGGAACAAAGTATCGGCGTTTGCGAAGAAAGAATGAACAGGGCTGTCAGACTGATCAGTGGATTAACGGATGAGAGAGTTAGGTCAGTGTTTGTGTCTTTTTTTTTAAATAATTTTGAAGTAGCCAGTAGGTATGTCAAAATTTGATAATGGTAAAATAAATTCCATCAATTTAAATCTCAAATAATCTTGGGCTAGAATTATCAATATTATGAATGAAGGGGTTCTCCATTTCACTACTCAGAGAGGATTTTTAATCATGAAATTTCCATTAAACATCACTCATATCCATGACGCTTAGACCGTGGGTATCCGTACTGAATCTTCATTGTCCTAGATCCTGTTGCAGTTCACTCTGCAGCGCTTCAAAAGTAACTTCACGGCACCTCAGAATATAGAACAGTTCTTGCGATGTCTGCAACTTCACCACTAGGTGCACCCATAGCCCCTAGACCGTCAAATATTGGGATAAGTGAATGACGCATTTACGATTTTTCCTGTTTCAAAACAGAAGATCCATACATGAAAATATAATGTATTATTATGATTTTTTTAGGTGGATAGAAACAATCAGAGATATAGAAGCTAACGTCGTAAATGTAACAGGCGATATACTAATAAGTTCTGGATGCGTTGCCTATATGACACCCTTCACTGACCAGTACAGGCGCGATTTGTTTTCGCAATGGATACAACTTATTCAGGTTCCTACATAAGGATAATCTTAAAACAATATCCAATTTTCAAACTTTTCAGGAGTGTGAGATACCATTTAGTAAAAACTGTAATCCTGTTAATATACTGGGGGAACCAGTGCAGATTAGGCTTTGGCAATTGGATGGATTACCGAGAGATTATCTATCGACGGAAAATGCCGTTTTGATTTCGTGTTCGCGCAGGTGGCCGCTGTTTATCGATCCTCAAGGGCAAGCTAATAAATGGGTCAAAAATATGGTAAGTTATACTACTTATTTGAGCCTATATCATCAATACATATGACTAAGGTTCTAATGGAATTTGCTTTCAAGGGCAAAACACAAGGATTATCAATCTGCAAGCTTTCCGATAGAGATCTCATGCGTACTATGGAATCGGCAGTACGCTTCGGAAAGCCGGTACTCATAGAAAATGTCGGCGTCGAGCTGGATCCTGCCTTGGATCCCATTCTCTTAAGACAAACCTATAAACAAAGTGGTAAGTAACAATACAATCTTCAGCAATTACAAATTACCTGAGAGTTTCATAGGCACTCTTGTAATTAAGCTCGGCGATGTAGTTGTTCCATACGATAGTAGTTTCAAGCTTTACATTACTACAAAGCTGCCGAATCCTCATTATACGCCGGAGGTTTCCATCAAAGTTTTGCTGGTGAATTTCACTGTAGTTTCAACGTAAGTAGTATCAATGAAACCCATGGAAAATAATAAAATATATTAGGTATAAGTCTATATGTATAATGACTTTATTGATAAGGTGCTCCCATGTCCGATTCTGGTAGCAGACTGACGGGTTCCCGACCGTAAGTTGTATTTATGTGTGAATGGCTGTGGTGGGAGAGGGGCGGGGCTCCGCGACACGTGGCCAATCTCAACTTTCTCTTGAACCCGATCCCCAAAAACGTAAGAAAGTGCCATTGAGTACAGATAAGGTTGAGATTAGCCACGTGCCGCGAAACCCCGCCCCTCCCCCAACATGCGCTTAGTGAAGGGAATCATGAAATACTCTTTGGCGAGGTCAAGCTTCTTGCACCGACTTCGGGATACCACAATCGTCTTGTTTGTACGCGAAGCTATAGAAATCCACGAACATATGGAGAACTTCAATAGGATAGAAGAAACATTAAATCAACCAAATCTGGAACTCGATCCTCAAAACCGCAAGAAAGATCCCATTGAGTACAGAGAAAGTTGAGATTAGCCACATGCCGAGAAGCCCCGCCCTCCCCCAACATGCGCTTAGTGAAGGGAATCATGAAATACTCTTTGGCGAGGTCAAGCTTCTTGCACCGACTTCCGGATACCACAATCGTCTTGCTTGTACGTGAAGCTATAGCAATCCACGAACATACGGAGAACTTCAACAGGAAAGAAGAAACATTAAATCTTAACCAAATCTGGAACCCGATCCTCAAAAACACAAGAAAGATCCCATTGAGTACAGTGAAAGTTGAGATTAGTCACATGCCGCGAAGCCCCGCCCTCCCCCAACATGCGCTTAGTGAAGGGAATCATAAAATACTCTTTGGCGAGGTCAAGCTTCTTACACCGACTTCCGGATACCACAATCGTCTTGTTTGTACGTGAAGCTATAGAAATCCACAAACATACGGATAACTTCAACAGGAAAGAAGAAACATTAAAACTCAACCAAATCTGGAAGCCAATCCTCAGAAACGCAAGAAAGATCCCATTAAGTACAGAGAAAGATGAGATTAGCCACGTGCCGCGAAGCCCCGCCCCTCTCCCACCACAGCCACTCACACATTAATACAAATTACAATCGGGAACGCGTCAGTCTGCTACCAGAATCGGACATGGAAGCACCTCTGAAGATGTTAGCCACACGCGCTAGCGAAACGTCAGGAAGCAATTCCAACTTAACGACGGCAATTAAGCCCGAATGAAAACCTCTTATCAATAAACCTGGGCCGCGCAAGCCTCACAAACTCTATAATAACTGCTTCACAAATCGTAATTTGTTATCATTCGTTAATTACTGGTTTACATCAACCAGTATTTGTGGCTTATTGGTATAAATTAATATTTAAGTGGATTACAAGACCAACTGCTGGGTCTAGTAGTAATGCAGGAACGGCCAGATTTGGAAGAGCAAAGAAGCCAGATTGTGGTGAGTGTAGCTCAGATGAAACATGAGCTTAAAGACATTGAAGATCGAATTCTGTTGAAACTGAGCGCTTCCGAGGGATCTCCCCTAGACGATCTTGATTTCATAATAACTTTAGAGGCGTCTAAAGTGAAGAGCGAAGACATTAAGGTAATCTAGTGTAAATAATTCTAGAACCCCAACTCCAATCATTTTCAGAATAAAGTTGAGGCTGCCGAAATAACTCAGATTGACATTGACCATACAAGGGCCCTTTATATACCGGTAGCCAATCGATCACAAATTTTATTCTTTTGCTTGGCTGATCTTTCGAACGTGGATCCAATGTATCAGTATTCGTTGGAATGGTTTATTAACATTTTTATATCCACAATGGCGGAATCTGAGAAAAGCGGTTGGTACATAGTTATTTTTCTTCATTTACCTAAGTAGAGATAGTAAGGGAGTTCACCATCACACCGCGCACCAGTGCTACCATCTGTCAGTTCATGTGTCAGTGTCTAACCCGAGTGACGCCATCTATCAATGCTAACCTACTCCGGGTAACTTCAACTAAGCCCAAGCGACGTTATCTGTCAACCTAGCGGGGGCACCTGAGCCTGGGAAATTTTTCGATACCGTGGGAATATCTCTAGATCGGCGGTGTTTTTGATCTGAAATTTCGGGGATTTGACCTGGGCCAAGAAACTGTATTGTTTAGTGATATTGAATAGACTGAATTCCTGAAAATTGTCACTTCCTTCATGGACTTATCCACTGACCTTGTCGGCAAAGTTAGTGGTGTGATAACAGTTGCTTCATTAGCGGAAAACTCCACTATTTCAAGAGTTATATTATTGGAAAAGAGAATGATCAAGTTAACAAGCTGAGAAATTATTTTTTTGTTTTTGTATGGATGATATCAAACACCTTTTAGAAATTCAAGACATAATAGATTACAGGTTAAGTTTACTCGCAGAACTAAATTTTAGAACTAGAGATTTTCCCACGGTATCGAAAAATTTCCCTGGCTCAGGTGCCCCCACTAGGTTGACAGATAACGTCGCTTGGGGTTATAGTCCGGGAGTTAACGACATATTTTATTGTACCATTTTCGCAAGCTTCATTCTTCTTGTATGTGCTATGCGTGTGGTATATGATACAAATATGAACGTCTGCCGGCGCACCCTCACGACAGGGGGTTACAGGAAGGTTACAATTACAGCAAAAAATTTACGAAAAAAACTTATAGCGGCACAAGCGAAACTTATTGTACGTATTGGTAGAAACATAGAAAGCTTAGAAAATATCGTCTGCCACCTAAATTCCACGACAAAAGTCGTCTGCCACTCACAAAAATAAGCGCAAAAAAAATTTAAAAAAAAATTATACCCGCAAGGCTGAAATTAATTGGAATACTTCTTTTCATAGTAACAAAGACAAAAATAATAGTCTGCCACGAATAAGATACAACGAAGATCGTCTGCCAAGCCTATGAAGTTGGGTTCGGCATGCAGTGCCCGAGCACCACCGCTAGGACGCTGCATCTGTCTCTTATTCCTATCTATTTTTTTTTGTTTTTGTAAGACTAACCAGAATGAATTGTAAAAAGCTCAAGTTTAATGTTCTAGAGTTCTTAAAGAGATTATGGAGGGATTCATCGCGTACAGTCAAAATTGATGTTGAATAATATTGATGAAATTCGATGAAATTATTGAAAATGAAAATGAGCAACAGTTTTACTTTACAACAACAACTTTGTATTTTTTTGACACAGCCGTAAACTTCGAATAACAAGCTGAGTGGTATCTCTGATAGTCATTTACTTCTTGAGGTAATATAACGTAACTCAAATCTAAATTCTTCTCTTTACGGATTGAGAGAATATTTTCACTTGTATTTAATGTAGTGGTGCCGCGAGACAAGACTAGACGAGACTGGCCGAAACTCACTAGCAACACGCCACGTCATGCTTTGCCACACCACGCCATGTGACGAAAATGTATGCGTATATTCTTCCATTTATTTATATGTGCTGCGTACACACTTGCCATACGCGATACCTCGCCATGGCACGCCACGCCATCCGTCCATTTCCACACAAACTGTCCCACGTAAACCCGTGTCACATGGCGTAGGGTGGCGTGGCGTGTTGCTAGTGGGTTTCGGCCTTTAAGGCCGAAACCCACTAGCAACACGCCACGCCATGCTACGCCACCCCACACCATGTGACATAGGTTCACGTGGGACAGTTTGTGTGCAAATTTTTAACACGCCACGTAATGACACGCTCATTTTATTCTATACATTTTATTTAGACAAATTTTCAATAGCTTTGAGTACCTTATGGAGTATAGAAGAAGTTCGTCTAGTGACTTAGAGTTTCTAGAAGAATGTGCTGTTGCGGCTCTGATTTTACAGAATAAAAAAAAGGAGATTCCGGGTGCAGAAAATAAACAGGAATCGAGAAAAAATGGTGCTTTTCATGTATTAATGATGGAGCTGGAGGCAGATCGTAATCGATACCATGTACTTCCGTATGAAGAGAGAACAATTTGATTATTTACATAATCTTGTGAAAGACTAGATTAAAAAGCAGGAATTCGTACTGCCGTACCTTTTTTATCAGAAATTCTTGCTGCATTTTTCTGTATTACTATTTGCGACGCGTCAGAATATGAATAAATACAGAAACAGATTGCGGCGGGGCTAGAGAAGCGGCCGGGGAATATCTACACGTACTACCAACACGCGTGGGCAGCATCTGAGGATTTGAAATCATCACACGTCGGATGGCGTGACGTGCCATGGCGTGGTATCGCGTGTGACAAGTGTGTACGCGGCACATGTAAATAAATGGAAGAATATACGTATACATTTTCGTCACATCGTATGGTGTGGTATAGCATGGCGTGACGTGTTGCTAATGGGTTTCCGCCTTTAGGGTTAGTCTCGGTCTCGAGTACCAAAGTCTCGTCTCGTCTCGAGTGGTCTCGTCTGGTCTCGAGCTATACAGGGTGTCCAAAAAATAGCGTGAAAACTCTTCTTTACGTGATGGAGGACCCTACAAGGAACCCCAGAAAAATACTTTAAAAAATCTAGTGGTATTTGTCAAAATTAAATTAAATACCCATGTAACTACCTGAAGAATTCGAAGGTGAATTTTCACATCTATCTCTTCATATTACCAAGAATAATGCTGGAGAAGGATTTTTTTAATTTAATTATTTTACTAGGGTTTCTCAAAGGGTCCTCTACTACGTGGAGAGTTTTTACGCAATTTTTCGGACACCCTGTATTTATGGTTTTTGTTTTTTTATTATAACGGAAGTCCAAACTGCCACAGTGAAAAAGCAATTAGTAAAAAATCACAGTAAAGAGTGACCCTGATATTTAATTTACTGATTTCATATTCAAATAGCCCAGAATAGTCAAATAATAAAGCTATGAAAGAAAAATTTTAACTGTAATCTCGAGACTCGAGACTACACGAGACTCTCGCCGAGTCTGGTCTCGTCTCATCGACCAAAAGCCAGTCTCGTCTCGAAAAGTCGAGACGAGACAAGACGAGACGAAACCAGTCTCGAGTCTCGCGTCATCACTAATTTAAAGTATGAATTCCAAACTTTTGCAATTTTCCTGTTTTTTTTTTACAAAAAACACAGTGAGGCTTTACTCCAGACATTTCAAATTTGCACGCACTTTCCACAAGACTTTTATACCTCAATTTATGGAGACTCTGTGAGACCCTGCACTGACGCTACTGACAATTGAAAGTACTGCCAAAAAACAACTTCATAAATATTGCGCAATTAGTTTTTTTACAAAAATTCTATGATCCCCCATATGCCAAACCTAACTTCATAGGCTTGGCAGACGATCTTCGTTGTATCTTATTCGTGGCAGATTATTATTTTTGTGTTTATTAATATGAAAAGAAGTATTTCAATTAATTTCAGCCTTGCGGGTATAAATTTTTTTTATATTTTTTTTGCGCTCATTCTTGTGGATGGCAGACGACTTTTGTCGTGACATTTAGGTGGCAGACGATATTTTCTAAGCTTTTTATGTTTCCACCAATACGTACAATAAGTTTCGCTTGTGCGGCTATAAGTTTTTTTCGTAAATTTTTTGCTGTAATTGTAACCTTCCTGTAACCCCCTGTCGTGAGGGTGCGCCGGCAGACGTTCATATTAATATCATATACTACACGCATAACACATACAAAAAGAATGAAGCTTGCGGAAATGGTACAACGAAATATGTCGTTAACTCCCAGACTATTAGCTGAAGTTGCCTGAAGTAGGTTAGCATTGATAGATGGCGTCACTTAGGTTAGGCACTGACATATGAACTGGTAGATGGTTACACCGGTGCGCGGTGTGATGGAGAACTCTCTTACTATCTCTACTTCAAATAAAAGAATATTTTATTATTCATTTATAGATGATATCACCATACGCGTGCAAACAATCAACGATAATTTCACATTTAATTTATTCAGTAATGTATGTAGAAGCCTTTTTGAAAAACACAAGCTCCATTTTGCATTTCTTATGTTAATAAGAATACTTATGGATGAAAACAAAATTAACCCCCAAGAATGGCAGCATTTCCTTGCAGGAGGATCACCGTTGAGAGTAAAGTTTTCTATAGGAAATTATTTAACTTATGCACCTAATATACCTCTATTTCAGGATATTCCAAATCCAGCTTCAGATTGGTTGTCCATTAAGGCTTGGAAAGAAATATTAGCTTTAGAAGTTTTACAAACACTTGAACCATTTGTCGCTAGCTTCAGTAGAAATAGAACACTTTATAAGACAATATTTGATAGCGCCGAACCACACAGGGAAAAACTGCCGTCGCCATTCGATTCCACTCTGGACGGCTTCCAAAAAATGATTATCCTAAAAAGCTTGCGTCCGGACAAGGTCACTAACGCAATGCAAGATTTCCTCTCGGATAAACTCGGTCAGCAGTTCATCGAACCCCAATCCTCGGATTTGTTTGCCATGTTCAAAGAATCCGCTCCCACCATTCCCTTGATATTCGTCCTGTCGACTGGCACAGATCCAGCAGCGGAACTCTATAAGTTTGCCGACAGGATGAAAATGGGCAAGAGGATGTTTTCGATTTCGCTGGGTCAAGGACAAGGTCCTAGGGCGGAGAAAATGATCAGGGAAGCGTTCGAGGCTGGATCTTGGGTGTTTTTCCAGGTTTGTATTTTAAATGAGGTGGCATAGGATATTTACATAAAAAGTCTGGAAAATAAACTTTCACAATATGAGTTAGATTTCTGGAATTTTGAAACGAATACTGTAAAAGTTTTCTCCATAGTATGTACTGTAAAATTGTGTGTTTTACGATAAAATATGAAATACATATTATATGCGTTGGGATTAAGATTTGAAATATCTTATATTTGTTTCAGAATTGTCACTTGGCTCCAAGTTGGATGCCAAGCCTTGAACGCATAATAGAAACACTTCAGCCCGATAATGCTCATAGAGATTTTAGAATATGGCTAACGTCGACCCCTTCTCCATATTTTCCAGTGTCCATTTTACAAAACGGTAGCAAAATGACTGTGGAACCACCTGCCGGTAGAATTTAAAAACTCTTTTAAATAATACATATTGTCTTTTTCGATTTGTAGGAATAAAGGCTAATATACTTAGGGCATATTTGAATCAAGTGTCAGACTTTGTCGATTTCATCCAATCGGAAAACAAAAAAGCGCTGCCCTTTAAACTATTGACCTTCTCTTTGTGTTTGTTTCATGGAGTATTGCTCGAAAGAAGGAAATTTGGACCGCTCGGATTCAACATCCCATATGAATTCACCGATGGTGATTTGAAGATTTGTCTGTCGCAGCTTCATATGTTTTTGTTAGAGTATGAAGATATTCCTTTCAAGGTAAAAGGAAAATTTTCAATAAAGCATGTTCAAAATACAATTATGTAGGTTCTCACTTATACCGCTGGTCAAATCAATTATGGTGGAAGAGTTACCGATGATTGGGACAGAAGGTGCCTCATGAACGTGTTGGCCGACTATTACAAGCCAGAAGTTGTTTCTCCAGATTATGTTTTCGATAAACATAATTTCTACCACCAGGTATATATCCGTTTTCTAAATACCTAAATGCATAAATTTCTCATTTTGCAGTTACCATCAACATCCTTGTTTTTGGACTACATGGACTACATAAAAACTTTTCCGATCAACGACGATCCAGAACTGTTTGGAATGCATGCTAACGCCGACATTACTTTTGCTCAGTCGCAGACGTACAAATGTTTATCTACTCTACTATTGCTGCAGCCGAAACGGGTAGGGGGTGCAGCCTCGAGTCAGGAAGAAGTTACAACTGCTAGTGCCAAAAATATATTGGAGCAGTTACCCAAGTTGTTCGATTTGGAGCTGATATCACAGAGGTAAAGAGTTTGATAAGATGTTATGTTCAAATAAATTCTGTTAAATGTTGCTCTATCCAGATACCCGGTTCTATATGAAGAATCCTTAAACACGGTAATAATACAAGAAGGTATAAGATATAACAGGCTACTCGTTGTAATACGTGCCACTTTGCTTGATCTGTTGAAAGCTCTCAAAGGATTAGTGGTGATGTCAGAAGTATTAGAGAGAATGTCGCTGAGTCTGTTCACGAATATGGTTCCCCAGATATGGGCCAGTAAAGCGTATCCTTCATTGAAACCTTTAGGTAAACTCGCAAGAATCATTCAACCACTTGTATTATAATTGCATGAATGTTGACATTTCCTTATCGCTGAAAATTGTTCACATTAGGTGCTTGGGTTTCCGACTTAATTGCCCGATGTCAATTCCTGCAAACCTGGTTGAATAAAGGTATACCTCCCGTCTTCTGGATATCTGGCTTTTATTTTCCGCAAGCCTTTCTGACTGGAACACTTCAAAACTTTGCCAGAAAATATGTTGTATCCATTGATACAATCAATTTCAGGTTCAAGGTAAGAACTCTCTGAATTTTTTGAAAAAATCTTATATTTTTATACGTTTAGGTGCTGAATTATTATCCAAAGGATCGCCAATCCGATGGATGCTGTATTTGGGGCTTATTTCTGGAAGGGGCTCGTTGGAATGCTGATCTAGCAATTTTAGATGAATCCATACCAAAAGAGCTTTATACAGGTAAGACAATGTGGTAGAAGATGTCATGTAGATTTAAAATGGTCCATCATCAATTTTTGTTTACCCAAGTGAAATATACATAGAGAATAAACTTAATTTTTCTCAGAAATGCCTGTTATCTGGTTAGTACCAGAAGAACACCATGTCCGACCACCAGGAACGTACGAATGTCCGGTTTACAAGACTCTCACACGGGCCGGGGTCTTATCCACAACTGGTCATTCAACGAACTACGTTTTAGCCATCGAAGTACCGTGTAAGAAACCTGAAAATCACTATATTAAACAAGGAGTCGCTCTAATATGTGCACTTGATTATTAAATTTAGATTATTGTTGTTAATGATGTTATAGTTAGGTACCTATGTTAAATAATAAATTTTATTAAAAAGGAAAAATTGAAGTATTTTTTCATGAGCACAGGATAAGCTGTTCCAGGTTCAACTACCACCTCGTTACAGTACGCCTGGATCGAAGGGGGATTCGGCGCAAGTGAAGAGGACCAGGGTTCTAGGGTAAAACCAGGAGATCCGGAGATGACTTCAGACAGTGCCGCAATATCTGCTAGGCTCGGGGTTACCATAGTGCCGGATACGTTTCCGACCACTATGGTCAATGAGCCCCAGAGCAAAAAGATCATGGCGGCATTAAACACCGTCATAGATCAGATGGGGCAATGGTAAACGCACACAGCGAGACAATCCACGTTAAAGGGGTGGATGCATTAACAACAAAAGATGAGCTGACGGCAGCAATATGCCACGAGCTTAAGATGGGGAATACGGACTCTAGCCTAAGTGAGCTGAGACCGGACAGGAATAACACCCAGGCAGTAACGATGACCCTACCCAAACAAGAGGCAGAGAAGATAATAACAAACCACTCCGAGATCCGCATAGGACTCGTAAGATGCAGACTGGAAAGAAGATTACACGTCGAGAAATGCCAAAAGTGCTGGGAATACAGCCACACCACAAAAGAATGCACTGGTCCGGATAGGAGCAGACTATGCTTCAAATGTGGAGAAGAGGGCCACCCTGCAAGGAACTGCAAGAACTCAGAAAGTTGCCCAGTCTGCCATAAAGCGGACCACAGAGCAGGCAGCGGAAGATGCGCGAAGTTCAGGGAGTCCCTAGGCGGGCTAAGGAAATTCGAAAGACAGGAAAATAAACAGAGGCAAAGACAAAAGGCAGAAAATCACGGAACTAACGATAACTAAATTCCTCCAGGTGAACCTGAACAGATGCTACGAGGCTGACGACCTCCGCACGCACAGTTACAGCCAGCCAGCTAGACATAGACGTGTTAGCAGTATCAGAGCCGAACCCAAGGTCTACACAATACGAACTGTGGCACTACGATCTGAAGTCGGACGCTGGACTGGGGCTAAGGAACAGGGACATCCCTTGCCTTGGGACAGGGGCGAGGGACGGCTTTGTGTGGATAGAGCTCCGTGATTTCATCATCACAAGCTGCTACATCCCGCCAAGTCAAAGGACAGAGGAATTCAACCTTGCTCTAGGATCTCGAGGCGAGCTCCTGGATAAGACAAATAAAGACTTTATAATAACCGGTGACTTTAACTCCTGGGCAACTGACTGGGGTATGCACACTACAAACAGGAGAGGCAATATAATGTTAGAGTGGATGGCATCCAATTATCTTGTCATCCAAAACAGGGGAGAGGCAGCTACTTTCGCAAAGCCAGGCGCCAGCTCCATAGTAGATCTGACAACCACAAAGATCAGAAACTGGAGGGTATTAGAGCAAGAAACGGCAAGCGATCACAGATACATCTATTTCGAAACTTCATGCGACACCAAGATCCAACGCAGACAACCGGACAAGCATCGATGGAACTTCAGGAAGTTAAACAACCAAAAGCTGAAGGAGGCAATCGAGAATGTGAAACAGACCCGCCTACCAGACACAGATGCGCAACTTGATAAAACCATTGCGGAAATCTGCGATAGAGCGATGCCGATCAAGTCCACGCACAAAAATAAGAGCCCCATGTACTGGTGGTCAGACAAGATCGCGGAGCTGAGGAAGAGATGCCTCTCTATGAGAAGAAAACTGACCCGGAACAACCGAAAAGACAACGTAAGATCGCAGCTGGACAACCGCCTACAGTTGGTGGAAGAGAAAACCGAGGTCATTATACTCACATCTAAAAGGACAGTCCCAAAGAGAGCATTCAATATCCTAGGAGGTGAGACGAGAGCGGCGGCCGAGATCAAGTACCTGAAGGTCTGGCTGTACTGCAAGCTCTCTTTCTCATCACACATCAAAAAGACCGTCGTCAGAACGGGAAATGCAATGTTGGCACTAGCAAGGCTGATGCCCAACGTAGGGGGGGCCGACCCCGGAAAAAGGAGACTTCTATATTCGGTCCTAAGATCCATATTGCTGTACGCAGTTCCGGTCTGGGAAGGAACTCTGCGGAAGAGAAAGTACCGAGAACTGGTAGAGGGGCTCCAAAGACAGGCTGCGCTGTGGATCTGTAGCGCCTACCGTACCGCATCTACAGACGCAATCCAAGTAAAAGCGGAGACGCCCCCAATGGACCTCCTTGCGCAACAGGCTGCCTCAATAGCAAAGGCGGCCACGCTAGAGAAAAAAGCCGCCCGGACCGAAGCATGAGAATTGCTGATGAAAGAATGGCAAAAAAGGTGGGAGAACTGCAAGAAAGGAAGATGGACCTACAGGATCATCCTAAATATCAAGACTTGGAAGGAGAGAAAGCATGGGGACACGGACATTTACCTGACAGTTTCTGACCGAGCACGGTAGCTTCCGAGATTACACACATGATATTAACAAGACAGCAGACAACGAGTGTATTTATTGTGGGGAGACAGACAACGTGGAACATACCCTCTTCCACTGCAGGCACTGGCGTGAGCAGCGAGTAATATGCGAAGAGCAAACGAGCACAATCACCCCAGAGAACATTCTGGCAAAATGGTAAAGAGGGAGGAAAACTGGATAGTGGTCAAGCAGCTGGCCAGGAATATATTGGTCAAGAAAAGTGAGGATGAAAAGCACGATAGTGAACAGATAAATAGATAAATAGAAAAATAGATAAGTGGATAAATAGATAAATAGAAAAATAGACAAATATATGACAACAAAAGAGACACCTCATCACTTGAAGTAATATGTGAAAGCGGTTCGGAGTGATGTTGTGAGAGAGAGGGGGAGAGGGTGTTAGTCGGTTGACACCCAAGAATGTCAACTCGACACACCCTCCACTGCCAGACAACAAGTGGAGGAAGGTCTGATTAGCAGATTTCCTAAACCTCCTGAAAAGATCAGATGGGGCTACACCGCTTCCGTCGATTTGAAAAGTTTCGCTGGGATACGCAAGGCACCATTATGGTTGGTTGCGGGGACCAGTGGACTCTAGAATGGTTAGAGGGAGTCATCTCCTCGATAGTATGATAGGGCCCTGAGAGGGGGCATCGCTGCGTGTGATTCCGATACACTCCCAGGATTAAGGTGATTGCGATAGTCCACTGACTTCCAGACGACACCAACTTCATCCTCAAAACGCCTCTGTAGAGAGAATCTTGAACTACGAATCCATGGAGGACGTATCACCGTAAGGAAGACCCGAACAGGACTCTCATGGTTTCCAGAGTTGACGAGGCTTCGTCTGAGGTCTATCGACGCCAAAACTACAAGGCGTACGCAGGGGTCTCCCTTGTCAGTTTCGTGACGAGGGCAAAGGCTCCAGCTGCGTCCAAAAAAGTGACGAATCGAGCCGAGGAGGTTAGTAGCAGTACTCCAACCTCGGAAGGAACATCACCGCCTTATCCAGCTTCGGATGAGCAGTCGATGGCACCGAAGATCTGGGAAAGAGGTGACCGAGCTCATGGCTCTAGTGGATGTAGATGATACTCCGCAGAGGACAGGGGCTGGACCATCTACAGCCTAAAAATAGGTCCAATCATTATCCCATACCATGGACCTTATTTCTTCAAAGTAACTTGCAACATAGCAAAGTGGCGATCTCCTCAATAGAGGATGACACATGTATCCAATATACTACAAGAACCTTGGGCGTACAAGGGTCGTGTAAGAGGATTAGGCAAAGTGCAAAGATCTCTTTTCTATAGAAGGGACATTCAACTGTACCCAAGGAGTTGCATCTATGTCCACATACGAATCG
This sequence comes from Ceutorhynchus assimilis, assembly GCA_917834065.1. Lineage (NCBI taxonomy): Eukaryota > Metazoa > Arthropoda > Insecta > Coleoptera > Curculionidae > Ceutorhynchus > Ceutorhynchus assimilis. The sequence continues at coordinate 34,511,857 of OU892284.1, forward strand.
AGTCCACTCTAATAGCTAACTTCTGCTCTAAAGGCCTAGTAGCGGTAAAGCTATGACTCAAGGACAGACTGCTTTGCCTATCTGCCCTATGACTCAACAGATGATCCCCCAACACGGGAGTTCATCGATTTGGTGGAGTACTGTAACTTACTCGGCCTTCCTTGATTGTCGGATGTGATGCCAACGCACACAACATGGCGTGGGGCACTACCGACACGAACCAGAGAGGGCTCAGTCTTCTGGAGTACCTTTACAACACTGATTTAGAAATCCTGAACCGTGGCAGCGCACCAAACTTTGTCACTTCACGTAGACAACAGGTAATAGACTTGACATTGGGCTCACTGTTCATGACCCCGATGAAAAGCAAGTGGATAGTGTCTGACGAACCGTCCCTATCGGATCACAGGCATATTGTTACGTACAAATCTTGCCTTAACGTAACTAGAATTTCGAATAAATTCAGTAATTAATTAAGTTATTTGTGAGGGTATTTATGGAGCTTTATACCTGAGGATTAATATCTTTCGGTGATTGATAGGTTTCTCATTGGATTTTACTAGATTTCTACCTTTTTGATTGGATGTGAAACAATATGTGGGTATTGAACAAACGTATATTTTCCTGGGTAATACTGAGTTAATTCTCTGTATTCAGATGACAGGGTAGTTTTAGGATAATAAAACCCTACTAGTAGGATCGAAAATCTATTGTATTTAGCTTTCGAAAGTTGTCTAAAAAGCCCTGACTGTTGATGAAAATGTTTGTTTACTTCCAAATAAATATCAATTGGCAATACTTACGAGTCTCGTATTTTCCAATATTAAAAGTTCTGCAACACCACAAATCACTTTCACATCCTTTAAATCGCTTTTTCATCCCTATTTGCACTAATATTTACATTTTCCCGGTTATCTATTTTCGCCGAATAAGTGTGGTTATGGGACACTTGTTGATCCGTTCCAGGCAGCGCTGTTGCCGAGGTTTCTTGACCATTATTGCTCCCGCGTTGCTTCCACTGTACGAGTGGTACATATTGATAGTTATTAGACTAAAAACCGGGTAGATGATGATTATTGATTAATTAATTAGTGTAAGGGAAAAAAATTGCATAACAATTTTGAGTTTTGTTTGTCATCGATGTGGTTTGGGTTGTTCGTTTCAAGCTGATTTTCTCGTTTTCCTGGTCAAGACCGGAAATCTGGTACCAGAGGGCATATTGGGAAAAAATAGAATTCTGGGAAATTTTTCATATGAGCTCACATGGTAAATTGCCAAAAAAATGGCGTTTTCTTTAAATTCGCACGTTAAGCAAGCAACAAGTTGTTCGGCAGATTTTAACAGCGGTCCTCTTTGCTGCGTTCCTTGGAACATCCACCTTTTGTGAGATTTTACAGGCGTTGGGAACTCAAGTGGTAGCTGGCTTAATTGGTTTTGGGGTGAAAACTTGGATTTGGTCGTAAGTCTCCGTATTTGTAAACCAACCACTCATAGTTTTCTGGAGACGAAAATCTACGCCATTTTGTTGAGTTTTCGTGCGAGCAAAGAGCACGTTTTGTTCAACTAGAAGCCTGAATTGTAACCAGGGTTTTTAGATTTTACTTTACCATCGGGTTCTTCCTTTTCGACGGTTTGCTAGTTCCGAAGGTGAGGTGTCAGAGTATCCACAGCACTGAATTGAAACCGAAATTTACCCTATTTAAGAAGATGGAACTCGGACTTCGACAAGGCTCGTAAAGAAACCCGCAGGCTCTTCGACAGGGCCATACGGTCTAAATCACTAGCTGACTGGGACAGTCACAAGCTGTCTCAGCGCAGATACAAAGATCTCATAAGAAGGTTTGTAATGGTCCTTCTAGAATCTTGAATAATGAATCTTTAGAGCCTTCAAAACTTTCAAATTTCACTCTTCAGTTCTGTGCGTTAAATTCCTTAGTTAGCTTTAGTCATGATCCTCGAAAACCTTCAAAATCTTCATATCAAATCTGATATCAGGAATCAGTCCTGATAGGAACCATATAAGAATCCACCAAAAACTTCTGGTCATCACTTTGCTATGAACACTTAAATTATCGATGAAAAGTTAATAAATTAATGACTCTAAGTAATGTAAGTTTAATAATATTACCATTCAAAATGAGAAAAACCCCAGCAAGAACAACAAAAAATAACTATTGACTCATAAATTGTTAATTAAAAACTTCTACAATAACCTTTATATACTAATCCCCATTAAAATATTATATATTAGATTTCCATTTACTTCCAAGATGTTCTTACCCAGCAAAGAGAAGCCGTTTTACTATTGCTTAAAAGTTATGCAATATATGCATTATTATCCATTTGCTGAAGACTTGAATGATTTGGAAAAATTTTGGAAAGTCGCACTTTTAATTCGAATAATCACATGCTTTCCTACATTTGAATGTTTGTTGCATTTGATAATGTCCATTAAAAGTAAGTAATGTAAATAATACTTGATCATTAGACATCCTAATTTTTTAGACAAAATCCCTATTGATTATCCAGCTGACATTGTAATAATTATTTCCGGCTTCAACGCACTTATAGTTTGTAACATGTTTCAAATTGTCAATAAGGATTATTCCAAATTATTCTTTGATTTACATGAAAATACAGAATTCGGTGTGCCCCCGAGGATGGCTTACACAATAAAACAATTACAATGGTACTCGAAACTATGTTTTTGGTATTGCATAGTTGGGTCAATGTTGTATGTGCTTGAATCAGTGTTTATAGAATCAGGTGTTTTACACACACAAAACTACTAGAACTCTTCTGATACTATTATCTTTTAGTTAAATGCAGAGAATCGAACGAAATTCGGGGAATTCACGAAATATGCAATAGTGTTACAATGATATGGTGGCCATATGATGAAATACATCCTATAGCATTATTACTGATAAATCTTATAGAAATAATATGCATTGGTATTTATATTAAAAATTTAGCTTGTCTTACGAAAAACAAAATTTTTCAGTTTACTATATACCACCATCAGCAATGGTGATGTTAATATTGTGGGAAGCCAAGCAAATTATTATTTTAAAAATGTGTCATTTAAAACAACTTTTAAGAGAGGTTTTCACAATCGATAGTGAAGGTTTACGCAGACAACGCTTAAGGTTTTGTATAAAGTATCATCAAGAAATTTTAAGGTAAAAACCTTCACTTAATCATACAATACTCATTTCCTGCCTGCTTATTTTTAGAGTTGCCAAAGACCTAAGTGATATTTATAAAAAGGTGCTCTGGCATACATTCATATGTGGGGCACTAATTGGTTGCAGCTTATTTCAAACGTTTAGAGTAAGTTATAATAATACATGGATGATTTTCGAATTAAACTTTTAACTTTCTAGCACAAACCGGTAGGATCCTTTCTCCTGCTTGTAGGTTATATTTGTGCCATTTTCATTAATTGCACCGCTGGACAAAATTTGGAAGATGAGGTGATACAATGATTGAATTTTCGAATTTATAGATTATTGAATTTTAGACTATAGGAATTCGAAACGTTGTATATGAATCAGGGTGGCATAGAGATCCTAAGCTCGCTAAGGACGTTCAGCTAATTTTACTTCGGTGTGAAAAAAGCGTACGTTTAGAGATATTGCCCTTTGGAGCTCATAACTATGAGTTATTTCTCAGAGTAAGATAAGTAACTAAATAATAAGCATTAATAAGGGGTTTTTATTCGGGCTTGATGACCGTTGTAAGTTGGAATTTCTTGCTGACGTTTCGCTAGCATCTTCAGAGGTGCTTCCATGTCCGATTCTGGTAGCAGACTGACGCGCTTCCAACCGTAAGTTGTATTTATGCGCGAGTGGCTGTGGTGGGGGAGGGGCGGGGCTTCGCGGCACATTGGCTAATCTCATCTTTCTCTGTACTGAATGGGACCTTTCTTGCGTTTTTGAGGATCGGATTCCGGATTTGGTTAAGTCTTAGTGTTTCTTCTTTCCTGTTGCATTTATCCGTATGTTTGTGGATTTCTATAGCTTCACGTACAAAACGATTGTGGTATACGGAAGTCGGTGCAAGAAGCTTGACCTCATCAAAGAGTATTTCATGATTTCCTTCACTAAGCGCATGTTCCGCAATTGCCAATTTTTCCGATTGTCCTAGTCTGCAGTTGCTTTTGTGCTCGTTTATCCTGGTTCCCATGGATCTTTTTGTCGTTCCTATGTATACCTTACCACATGTGCATGGTATACGATAGACTCCAGCGCATGACAATGGGTTCCTCTTATCCTTGGCTGATCTGATTGATTGCTGTATTTTCCGTGTTGGCTTGAAGATTGTTTTTATGTTATGCTTCTTCAAGATTTTCCGTATCTTATCTGTCACCCGATAAATGAAAGGCGGATACTGTCAAAGTTGAGGTGCTCTTATTTTGCTGCCCCAGACTTATTTGAAAAGTGTGGAGTGAATCTACTCTAAATGACTCTATTTTTGTTGCACTTGGACATCACCACATAAGAGAGGGTACAACCTAACGAAACCGCTATAATTGACTGACTACTTCAAATGTCAAAGTTACGATTTCTTTTCGATGTGGAGCTCAATAACTTTTGTCTCAATTATTTGTAGCTCTTGACGTTCTCCTTGTTTTCTTTAGTTTTTCAATTCAAGAGCCGGGAATAAGAAAACTATTAATTTTGTCTCGACTTTTGTCTATTCTAGGCTCTCAAGCTGAAAAATTCAAGAATTCATAGGCTGTCCCTGTCTATGATGTTTCGAAGAAAGCATTAAAAATGGCCTACTAGAATTCTTTGAACTGGCGAAGTTGAGGTGCTTTCATGTTGCTGCCCCAGACTTATTTGAAAAGTAAGGAGTGAATTTACTCTAAATGACTCTATTTTTGTTGCACTTGGACATCACCACATAAGAGAGGGTGTAACCTAACGAAACCGCTATAATTGACTGACTACTTAAAATGTCAAAGTTAAGATGTTATCTTTTCGATGTGGAGCTCAATAATTTTTATCGCAATTATTTGTCTATTCCAGGCTCTTGAGCTCCTCCCTGTTTTCTTTAGTTTTTCGATTCAAGAGCCGGGGATAAGAAAACTATCAATTTTGTCTCGACTTTTGTCTATTCCAGGCTCTCAAGGTGAAAAATTCATTAATTCATAGGCTGTCCCTGTCCCTGATAGTTCGAAGAAAGCGTTAAAAATGGCTTACTAGAATTCTTTGAACTGTCAAGGTTGAAGTGCTTTCATGTTGCTGCCCCAGACTTATTTGAACAGTGTGGAGTGAATTTACTCTAAATGACTCTATTTTTATTGCACTTGGACATCACCACATAAGAGAGGGTGCAACCTAACGAAACCGCTATAATTGACTGCCTACTTAAAATGTCAAAGTTAAGGTGTTTTCTTTTCGATGTGGAGCTCAATCATTTTTGTCTCAATTATTTGTCTATTCCAGGCTTTTGATCTTCTCCCTGTTTTAGTTAGTTTTTTAATTCAAGAGCCGGGAATAAGAGAACTATTAATTTTGTCTCGTTTTTGTCTATTCCAGGCTCTCAATCTGAAAAATTCAAGAATTCATAGGCTGTCCCTGTCCCTGATGGTTGAAAGAAAACGTTAAAAATGGCCTACTCGAATTGTTTGAACTGTCAAAGTTGAGGTGCTTTCATGTTGCTGCCCCAGACTTATTTGAAAAGTGTGCAGTGAATTTACTCTGATGTGAGTTCTTTTTGCTTTGCAGACGAATTTTAAACAATCAACCAATTAAAGCACAATACTGACAAATTTCAAATGTCATTAAATTGTTTTTCTAGTCTAGAGTGGGCAACTTTTTCTTTCAGAGCGGGCATTGCCCACTCTGACCCCCTCCTAGCTACGGGCCTGCGTGGGAACCAGGATGAACGAGCACAAAAGAAACTGCAGACTAGGACAATCGAAAAAATCGGCAATAGCGGAACATGCGCTTAATGAAGGGAATCATAGAATACTCTTTGGTGAGGTCAAGTTTCTTGCACCGACTTCCGGATACCACAATCCTCTTGTACATGAAGCTATAGAAATCCACAAACATACGGAGAACTTTAACAGGAAAAAAGAAACACTAAAACTTAACCAAATCTGGAACCCGATCCTCAAAAACGCAAGAAAGATCCCATTGAGTACAGAGAAAGATGAGATTAGCCATGTGCCGCGAAGCCCCGCCCCTCCCCCACAACAGCCAATCACACATAAATACAACTTACGGTCGGGAACGCGTCAGTCTGCTACCAGAATCTGAAGAAATTCCAACTAACGATGGCCATTAAGCCCGAATGAAAACCCCTTATCAATAAAACTGGGCCGTGACCGCCTCACAAACTTTATTTAAAGCATTTTTCCATTGTTGTAGATACTCAAAGCAGCCTACTCATTTTGGACATTGATGATCCGTACGTCTAATTTAACGAAGAAAATTAACTAGGACTAATTTGTATTGTTTATTCAAAAGCTAAATTGTATGTGTCTCAAAAAGAGCAGAAAAAAATTTGTATTTATTTTTTATGCACTGACATAACTCAAATGTTACCAAATCTACCTCCTACTCACCGTAGTTTGTAATCACTTTGTATATTGTGCAACATTCTAAGAAGTATAGCCTATATAACCTTTCGCCAAACGTTTACCAAAGACTTGGAGATACATTAGGATAACGTTCATACCAAATCTTGAAGACATAGAACAAGGTGCAAAGTCCCTAAGACCTATTAGTCATACGTCATTTGAGGTTAAGACACTGAAAAAACTTGTGGATGGTGTGTTGACGAGTCGACCACTATACCCAGACCAGTATGCATATCGGACTGGGATGTCAACACAAACAGTACCTCACCAGCTAGTGAGCTGATGAAGTATAGACAGAAATTACATCAAAGACTTGGTTCGTAAAGAACATCAACACCACTGGACAACTTCCACGCAGAATCATGGGAGAACTTCCTTCCATAATCAACCATGCAGAAAAAGGACCGCAGAACTGCGACAAAAAGTAGGAACTAGCCAAAAGTAAATAAAAACAAGGCTGATAAAAATTTATTAGAAAAAGATACAAACAATACAGTCAAGGCAAATTTTTCTTGTCATTTTTATTCTCATAATAAAGCAAAGAGACAAAACACTTCTTCATCTATAGCATAGGTAGGTAGTACAACTTCAACAAGTTATTTTCCAATTCCCAAGTAAAACTTCGCCGCCTGGTCTCCAAGTAAACACATTGCGTCGTTCTTTGTCATGAGCTAATTCACTAGGACCGGCGTATAAATACTCGTTAAACTGCCTGCTTTCTATTGTGAAATATTCGCCGAAATTCTTAGGGGTCAATTTCCAATGACCGGTATTGTCCATGCCATTTTTGGGTACCCAAGTGAATATTCTACGGTTTTGCGCATTTAGCACCAAACCGTCGTAAACTGCGTATAAGTATTCATTATACGTTGTGCTGGTTATTGTAAAATATGCTCCATTATCAACTGGTATTATTTTCCAAGATCCAGAAACATCAATATTCGGAGAGGGCCAGGTGAAAACCCTACGTCTTTCTTTATCATAAAGCAATCCATCGATGGCGGCATATAGAAATTCATTATTATTTGCATTCACTATTGTACAGTTATTTCCATTCCAGGTTAATCTTTTAACTGATTTGGGTAAACCATTCTTCAAGTTATTTAATTGATCTTTTAGAATTGGGGAAGCATCAGGGTAAACTTTATCCAATGTTTCTTTAACAACTTGTGCCAGCATAATTAATCCATAATTGTCCAATCCTCCAGATGAAATCTTCATTTGATTAAATAGGGATTGTAATCCTAGAGCTGTGCTAGACATGTAAGGTAAACGCTTGATAAATGATATGATGTTTTTGATATCGCCTGAATGATATAGATACGCCTTTTGTATAACGGTCTTCAACAGCTGGTCAAATTTCAGATGATATTTTGTGGCAACATCTAAAACATCTTGATGGGAGCCATTGTATATCTTGTAAGCCCAAGTATTTACAGTTTTCAATGAATATTCATTATTCACATTGGCACAATCTACACAATTCTCTATTTCACCCCAAACAGATAGAGATATTGGATTATTTGGTTCGTCCTTTTTAACAAGTTGGAACAGAACTGTATAAGCAATGCGTGCTTCATTAATACTGTCAAGATTTTTAATAAACTCTATTATATTATCAATAATATTTATCTTTCCGAAATCTTTATAAGCGAAAGAAACGATATCATTAATTTTTGAATTATCCTTTATTTCCCCAAATGTATTAATTGCCTTATCGATATTTCCATTGGCGATTTGCAAAACACACAGATTTTCCTTGGTTTTTCGTAGTTGATCTTTCAAATCGCTGTAATAAGATTCGCAAATCTTAGTTCCCGGTTTTATCACTTCCGACAAGTCAATGTCGATTTCTGACTCGGTGTTCACCGGTAAAGATCTTATTTTCGAATTTAAAATTTCGCTATTCGTATTCATAATGTGTATTGCATCTTGGGACAGTGTTGGTAGTATTTTGACTTTTAATGTCGTGTTAGTGACTAAGATGTTAACTCCTACTTCTAGTTGGTCAGGTGTGTCAGATGTTACTTTTGATGTTAGGTTTATTATAAAGAGTGTGTAAATTATTAGGCGATACATACTTGCTTCTTTATGTTTCGGTATATTAGGATATTCTTCTTGTTAAACTCTTGATTTGATAGGTAGGTATCCTAAAAAAAATAAATTAAGTGTAGAATATTCAAATACGGTAATGGAGTCTGAGAATAGTATGCCAACTTATAACAGATATACTTGTTAAATAATTATTTTTCAAATGAAATGCACTTCATACTACATATTAAAATTGAAGTTTCTATGAAAGGTTCTGTTGAAAATAATAGGTACCTACTACCTACCTAAGATTAATCAAATATAGTAGATAGAAGAAAAGTTCCAAATTGTATCAATGCACCAAAAAAATACAGTTAGTGGCATATTCGCAATGAAGAGTAGAGTGAGAGAGTTAACATGAGAAGTATCTTTTATGAAATTAGAATATATAAATTACCTTAAAAGGAGACAAAAATAAACACTACAAGCTCGATCACATACGAAGGTTGACTGAACCAAGAAGCAAATAACATAAACACAAATAATAAAGCAAAAACAAATTCTTGAAATGAAAAAACTGGTTCCGCTGGGCTCTCAACCGCCGATGATCAGGTAAAATAACAGGCTACATCAGATTCATTTAGCTAAGAAAGTTGCAAAGAAAATTATTGCAAATTAGATACACTGTGAATAACTTGTTTGATCTAAATGTTAATTATTGGTTGAACATCTGCAAAGGTGTCAATAACTTGACCGTTTTTTTTTTATCAAATCTCATAATTCTTACTTGAGTAGGTAGTAAATATTATGCTAATATTTATTCATCTTCAATAGATTTAATGTTAATTAAAAAGCGTTAATTGTCTATTGTTTAATTTTTGACACAATGTTTATAAAATTGTATCTACTTATTATATTGATCAATTTGTTGGTATTATATGTATTTCAATGAATTTTGCATGGAGAAAGTATGAAAATATGAAAATGCACCTATCCCTTGTTTCAATTAGAAATAAATTATAATAATTATAATGAATAAAACATGATTTACCTTTATTTTAGAATAACACAAGAAATATAATGATTTATTTGTGTACATTGCTATAAGTTTAGGAACTTGGAAATAAAAAAGAACGAAAGGTTATCTTGAATTGCCGATAGAAGAGTCGTTGCCTGGTAAACATACAGGGTGAATTTTTTCGTGAGGATTTAGTTAAGACCTTTGTTTTCAGACCCCGTGTTGTTGTTACCCTAAATAAGTGTCATCCGTGAGGACTAGCCCGGATTTCTCGGGTAAGGGGGTGGCAGAACACCCCCAATGTAGAAAAAACATTGCATCGAGTTATTATTTAGTTAGGGCTAATATTATTAACTCGACCCTTTCCTTAATTAAACGTAATATTTTTACGTGATTAATCGATTCATTTTTATATTCGCCATACATTACTTCAGTCAGATTATCTAATTTCAAATTCAATTGATTAATATATAATAGCAAAGCGTTCAAATCATAATAATGTATAAGCATAAAAGCAGATTCTTGCATTTTTGCTGATCCCAATTTTAGTGGAATTATTCCAGGGGGTTTTTCTAAGTTTCTCACGATAATGTGATTGTTTTCTTGGAAGCATATGCAGAGCAATGGGAATCTAAAATCAAGAACAAAATTAATTATTAAAAGTGTAAGTTTGCTTACGCGGGCGTTTTAAATTACTCATGGGAATTTTATTTTCGTTTTCTGTGGAAACCGTTTTATTGACGTCGTCCTTGTCTTTTATAACCGTTAATTTCTTGAAAGGGTTTGCGGTTTTTTGTCTAATATGTTTTTTTACATGAATTTCTTGATCGGGTTCAAAGATATTAGGGTTGTCGCGATTTTTGTTTAATCGTTCTACCAACGCTTCTTTCTGTTGGCTAAGTTTTTCATTAATTTTAGAATATAATAATTTGGTTTTTTCCTTATGATTTTCTACGTAATCGTTGATTAGTAGTTAATCATGTCAAAACGATTATTACCCGAAACATGGCCATTTATGATATTAATGGGTCTAAATTTTGTTGCGGAGTGTATTGTATGATTGTAGCCTCATATTGCGTAAATCATTTCTAAGTGGACTGGTTTTTAAGAAATCCGCGGGTATTTATAGAATCCTTACGTTCTCTTAAATTTTTGAGTGGAATCTTTCAACAATACCGTTTGCATCCGGTTGAATTGGGCAAATGAAATGAACTTTAATTTTGTGTAAACCAAGTAATTCAGTAATCAAGAGATTCTTAAATTCTCTACCATTATCTACAATAATTTGTTTCGGGATAGAGTGATGTGAAAAGTAATTTAATAGGCGGTCGGCGACCTCGACAGATTCTGCTGATTCAATTTGATATGCTTGAGCATACTTAGAAAAGCTGTCGACGATAGTTGAAAATTTGGTTTTTTCGACTTAAAAACATCCATGTGGACAATTTAAAATGGTCTATTAGTAGTGGGTGTTACGTTCATTTTCACTTTTACGGGTATTTCGTACCTATTTACATTGTTGACATATCTCACAAGTATTTATATAACTTTGTACTGAATTTTTCAAGTGAGGCCAGTAATATTTTGATTTAATTTGCCGTTCAGTTTCTTCAATTCCTCTATGATTGGTTTTTCCTTCGTGATAGTTTTTTATGATTTCCTGAATATCGTCTTTATTAGTACCTAACGTTCAATAATTTAATTTGACAATATTTTAATTTTAATGAAGGCCATTTAAAATATTTGAGTACAACCTCGCGAAATGGTTCATATATTTCTCGATTTTCAAAATATAAGTGATATTGGACAGCAGGAGTAACATAATCTTTCATAAGGTTTAGAATGTCCTCTTCAAAATTACTTTGTGAGATTTGTACATTTATTCGTTTTTTCTTTTCGAATAATATGGTAATTTTTGTTTTTGCTGGGGAATGTAATACCTACTGATTTGATAATAATTTGGCGAGCGCCGTAATTTACAAGAATTTCAGCGATAGGTATACCTACAATGGGATGTTGTTCGGCATTAGTGTGAACAGTGACGTTTTCGTCAAGGGTGTTCAACTCTCTTTGCTCTCTATCATTATTAGGTTGGGCAATAATGGAAAGATTGTCTTGGTCCGGGTTTGTTTTGTTTGTGAGCTGATCAGCATTTCGACTAGAAGAATTTAGGGATTGATTGAACTCGTCCATGTATTGACTAATATCAAAATTATCTGTGGTCTCGTTGGCGTGAATTTCGACACGAGACAGGGCGCCGGCGTTAGTATTTGATGACCCTTTTTTATAGAAGATTTTATAGTCGAATTCTTCAAGCTTAATGCGCCATCGAAGTAGTTTCGAACCCGGTTCTTTCAAAAAAAACATCCATTGAAGAGGCTTATGGTCTGTTACTATATTGAATTTTCGACCATACAAATAGGGCCGGAAATATTTTGTTGCTCATACAATACAAAGAAGTTCCTTCTCAATGGTGGAATAATTTGTTTCACTATCATTCAAGGTTCGGGAAGCATACGCTACAGATAAATCATTTCCGATAGGCCCTTGAAGCAGGACTGCACCAAGTGCGACGTTACTAGCGTCAGTAGTGAGATTGAAAGGTTTTGAAAAATCTGGGTACTGGAGGATGGGTTGATTTATTGTTGTTATGATGTTATTGACGAACCTTCTATAGTAACCTAGGAGTCCTTGAAAACCTTTGATTTGCTTCGTCGTTTTCGGGATAGGGTAGTTTTTAAACACCTTTATTTTGTCTGGGTTTGGCTTAACACTAGAGGGTGTAACGACGTGTCACAGGTATGCTACTTCTCTACGGAGGAATTCCGACTTATCTAGTTGGATTTTGAAATTCGCTTGTCTGAGTCGTTCGAAAACATTTCTTAATTTTTCAAGATGTTCCTGAAGGGTACTAGAATATAATATTATGTCGTCTAAATAAACAGCGCATTTTTCGTTCTGTAATCCACCTAGTACGTTATCCATAATGCGCTCGAACGCGGCGGGAACGTTTTTGAGCCCAAAAGGCATTCTTAGATAATCATAATGCCCGTTTTCACAATTAAAAGCTGTTTTGGGAATACTTTTTTCATCCATTTGGATTTAATGAAACCCACTCGCAAGGTCTAAAGTGGAGAAATATTGGCATTTGCCCAGTTTATCTAAAAGTTCCGTTATTCTGGGAAGCGGGTATTTATCGTCCACGGTCTTCTCATTAAGCTTGCGGTAGTCGACAACTACACGCTACTTTTGCTTACCGCTTGCATCGAGTTTTTTGGGGACAACCCAAATTGGTGAGGACCAGGGAGAGTTGCTTGGTCTTATTATATTTTGGTCTAACATTTTTTTTATTTGATTCTCGACCTCCTGTTTGTGAATGAACGGGTATCGATAGCTTTTAGTATAGATTGGGCTTTCATCGGTGGTGTTGATAGGGTGTTTTATGTCATTTGTAAAAGTGGGGGGTGTATCGTCTGTATAAAAAATATCTAAGAATTCTCTATAATATTGCGTGATTTTAATTTTTTCTTCAGAACTTATATGTTCTTTTCTGGTTAATTTGGAAATATCGATTTCGGGGTTTTCAAAATTGTCAATATAATTTAAATCAATTTGTTCAAATTCTTTTCTTTCGAAATTTTCGACTTTTATTGGTTCAGAAAGTCCAGGTTTACTCTATCTATAGAATTGTTCAAGATAGTTGTGATGGCTACGCCATTCCTGGAGATAGTTAGACTTTCGGGAATTTCGCAATTACCTAGTCTTTGGTATGGTATGACAATTTCGCCAATTCTTTTATTTAAATGACTTGTTCGGATCATGGGGCTACACTTATGTGGTTTAGGTTCCTTATTGTACTTTGATAAAGAATTTTAATTTCAATATATGGTGTGAATAAAATTCCTTTACCAAAATCGATATTTGTTTGCAGAAATTCTAGTCCAATTAATCCATCGAAAGTGTTATGAAATTTAAATAGGAAAAATTTCAAAAATACAGGTTCAGGTAATTTAAATAATTTTGATGACGGGATTGAAGTACTGTGTTTGTGGGCTGAAATCTGAGTGCCTCTTCGAACTACAAATGGATCTTCAATGATATTTTCAGCATAAAATCTGGTTCCTAAATCGGGGTTAATAAATGATCTTGAAGAACCACTGTCAAATAAAAGTTTTAAATTATGCTCTGGTAGAAAAATATATGGTAATTTGCTGACATTAAAATAATTAATGGCGTGAGCGGTTACGTATTCTCGTTTAGTTGAGGTGCTTCCTGATAATTTTCGGTTTTTTCCGGAAATTCTACAGTTTGTTCTTCGGGTTGAAAGGAAGTACCCGTTCCTTCAAAATCGTAATATTGGTTTTCAGAGTTCTGATTAAAACTTTGATCGTATTCGTCATGCACTTCGGGAAATTGTATCACGTGACAAAACGGACACTGCCACTTTGTTACCCGCAAAACGCGAGGGAGAAGTAAATAATGAACTTTGAGGGAGTGACTGAAGTGAACGGGTAACTAAGACAAAAAAATATAGAAAGAGAGGGTTGGTTGGTGGCTGAAATCTAGAAACGTGATTTCGTGTAAAGGGTTGCCGACTAGCTTCCAATGCGGAGAGGGGTGTGGGCCAATTAAATAACTAAATATAGAGCGCCACCTGCTTTATTCCTGTAGTACACGAAATCAACCGATATAACGAAAGCAGGAAACTTCTACGGACCTATAGCAGCACAACCTGAAATATAAACATGAACAAGAAGGGAGGACAAAAGTGAAACGCTTTGCTACAATCAGGTACGGGTCCTAATTAGAACCAGAATAAGACAGGTTTGATTCCAGAGCAGCTTCGGAGTGGGTTTTCCGACCGCCCTAGAACACTGAAAATTATTTACACTGGAACCAGAACAAGAGAAGAAATCGTCTAGAAGTATCTAACCATATGTTCCTCAAATAGTATTTACAATAATGATTAATTACACTCAACTTGAGTCCCTAAATAAAGAAATAAAAAGTATAAAAATTAATAGCAATAATACCTGAAATATAAATTAATAAATAAGCTTACTAAATGCAGTACCTTCGTAAATGGCCATTTAACCCCAGTGTACAAGTATTTCCTGTATTCAGTGCAGCATGTATTTATGGGATAGTTATAAGAGAAATATAGATCAATAATTAAAGTTGAAGTAACAATAAATAGCCTGAGGGGCAAATTTAATATTATGGAATAATATAGATGGTCTAGGTAAATACTTAAAATTGAAGTACCTAACAGTGCATAACCTGAATGGTAAATTTCATATAATAAAGGTAATAATTAATTGAAACTGAAATAACAACATCTAATTTGAAGGGTAATTTAATATTGTCGTAGAACTGCATTGTTGTGGTGATTTACTCCAACAAGGGGTTGGTAAGGTTTGATATTAAGACAATACAACACACTTATCAAACCTGAGTAGTCCCTAAACTCTTGGGGAGAACCTGACAGGTGGGATCAATATCTTCCAGTGTTTCCAATGGCCTGGGACTAGATCAGGGTCGCAACAAGAAGCAACCTGGCCCTGGGCACTGAAGTTCAGTGACTAGGAGTCACTAAAGCTTCCAATTGTCCAGAGGAGGCTGAAGATAGGAGGTAGGTACGACTTGAAGTATACAGTAAGCTTGACGTATAACTTATTACTCTAAGTAAGGACTAAAGCGTGAAGAATAAAGGTGACGACTGAAGGTAAAGATTAAAGTGTAACTTCTAAAGGTGATGAATAAAGCGTAACGTCTAAGACTGAAGATTAAAGGCCTGAAACAAATGGACGTTATGAGACAGGGCGTGGACCAATAGGTATGTCCAATATTCGGAATTTAACCATATAATTAACAGAAAACTATGCTTTTACATAGAAAATAGAGAAACACAGAGAAGATTAATAAGAAAAACGACTTACCAAAATACTTTGGCCTTTTTGGTCACGTTGCTCTTTTTCGACTCACAAAAAAAATCCGCACAAGGCGATTGGGTGCTAAAATAACGGATTAGCCACCCTAGATCTATGAGCGAAACTAGACAACTCAGAAAATCGGCAAAATGTGCCTGAGGAATTTTCCCGAACACTTAATCGTGGAAAGTCCTCGACCTGAATGACCTCTGCTTGTCCCTGCAATGTCCTTTAAAAAGTCTCTGTCAAAACTCCAAGGTGGAAGGTACTGGGGAATTTTGATGGTAGTTGGGACATGGGACTTATTCAAATTAAGTTAGTACCGGTCATTGACTCTATTTGGAGCGCTGTGAATCTAGACAATCTACTCGGATCAGACAATCAGCTGTTCTAATGTAAATACTGTAATTTTATTTATTAATAAATTAACTGACTATTTATTTTAACCCTACTAAAAGGAAATCAATTCCATTATTAAACCTCTAACTTAATGATTCTGGAAAGAATGAAAAGTTTGATGAAAAGTTTGGCTACAACTATTGAAAAGACAAAAGTGGCTTGACGAAGGTATGCTATTCATTGAGGCGAATACGCTTATTTCCTTTCATTTTAACCCAGGAAAAATCATCCCGTAACAATTGGTTTATTTCAGTGTTATACAATTCCTCTGAGATAACATTATTTTTTCGTTGTTGGTCAGGAAAACTCTGTCCTTGATTTTGAGAATTATTATTGCAAGGATTTCTCATATTAGGGATTAGTTGAGAATCGTTGAGTAGTACTCATTGGAATTGGTTTTTGGAAATTTTTAGTTTGACCAGGCCTGTAAAACATTTTGATTTTGTGGTTTTCCGAAAACCTGGGAATTTGCAAAGAATTTCTGGGGTTGCGATCTTAATTGAACGTTAATCGGTTGTGAAGGAAAGGCATTATTTTGCCTCTTGAAGAAATCGTTACGGGTGTGGTCATTAGGACTATTAGTTCGGCGAAGTTCCGTTCTAGCGTCGATTTCAAGTCCTCCCAATTGGACACATTTTGAATATTAATTACTACTTTACCTGTACCAGTTAACTTTCCTATCAAACAATTAATTATTTAGATATTTTCGAATTTACTAAGATCTGCCGTATCATAGAAAGTTCCAATTAGGCTGTCATATGTCGCCAAATATCTGTTAAGGTCATTAGGGTTCCCATCGAAAGTGGGAACACAGTTTAAATATTCTGGTTTGAATACAGGCATTCTGATTGATTTATTATCTATTAATTCAAAATTGTTACTTGACGATGTACCTGCGCTACTGAATATGCAATCTACCGTATTAGATATTGGTGAGTCATAGCTGAAGTGATTGTCAATTTATTCAATATATCAGATAAATCTTCGATAGACATCAATGTTATAAGTTGTACTTACATCAACAACCAGACGATCAGCATCCTTATGGTAACTATAAGGGACAGGTCCAATGGGCGGCAATTTTGTTCTCCAAATTCCTGCCTCCTTGCGTAACTAGAACGATTTTTGAACCAATCACCAATGTTCCATTTCTGATAAATCGTTGAAACGAACGTTTTTCGAATCGACCGTAAAACTTCGGAAAATCCTACCGACTGCGCCACTTAAATAACCGGAATGGCGATGTCTATTTTTAGAAAATATTATTTATTACGAAAATTACATAGATTAATAATTAAAAAGCATAGAGCGAAAGCTTCAGACTGACTGAGGCGAAACGGCGTGGAAACTAGTATTGTATCTTCTTTCTTGCTGAATGTGCAGAACGTTGACTTGGATTTTACGTGGTATTATAGGGGTAGATGGTCACATAATTCACATTTGGTTTTCCCGATGTGTATTTGACACTTTTATGACAGAATTCTTTTGTCTAAGAGATAGTCAAAATTACTAGGTTTCAAAATATGCTGATTTCTAAACACCGATATCTCAAAAACTAATTGTCCGATTTAAGATTTTGCTATATGACTGTAAAGGGATAGCAACGAGCTATCGAACGATGTGCCACACAAGGTAGGTTCGTATTTAAAAAAAAAATAAGTTAGGGTAGCTACCCTTTAAGGGGTGAGGCGGGGTAACTCAAAAAGTTCCTCATTTTGGTTCCCCCTCAAATCCCTCGATACGTATTTGACATCTTCCTGATAGTATTTATTGTCTAAGAGATATTATTCCCGAGTGCTACTTTTCAAATTGTCACCCTGTATATCAAATAAATCTATTATTTAAATGTTTAATTTTTATTATAGTAAATTAAACTACGGGTAGGTATAATTGAATAATTTACATCCTTTTATTTATACAGGACGTGTAAAAATTAATCATAGCATATAGGTACAGGTACACCAACGTTGTACTCATTTGCGCAATATACTTCCTTACAGTAGGGTCCATAAATTGCTTCCTGAGTACAAGTTTGCGAATGACATTTGTCAATGTAATCGTTTATACCCCCCCTAGGGATCGAGCCAGGACTCCAACTGAAAAATAAAAATAACACACCAATTAATAATTTTTGTGTAATATCTCGCTAATAAATAATACTTTGATGAATAATATATATTTTTTGTCCTTGTTTACCAAGTATCGAATTATTTATAGAAAGGTAATCAAAGCTCTAAAAGAACTTCACTTTAAGTATGCCTCAAAAGGAGGCATCATGGTCTATGAATGATGAAATAAGAGGTAAAAGTCCTCGTCCCCAGGTCTCTTCAGTCAACCTGTCTCCTAACAATCTAAATATTTTCTTTTGCTCTATAGTTGGAGCTCTAACAATATCTAGTTCTGTGTTATGAGGCATCTTTGATTAATATTGATTTGGAAAATGAATAAATAAAATATTTATTTTTAGTGCCTATAGATAAGAAATATTGATTTATACTATACACAAATAACTTTCGACAAAACATAGCCGATATTCTGCAGTCAATCAAAAATGAGTCCCTCTATTGTCGCCACTGTCTTTTATAGAGGCACTGTATTTTGATTTAAACAACAGGTACATTATTTTGTCATTCCCTTGTCATCTTGTGATCCAAAGTTTTCAAAGTTTTGTTGAGAGTTGTGATTTTTATTCAACTTTGTGGATAGTTTCGAGATTTGTGCTTGAACTATAATGGAGGCTTATCGAGAACGTTATAAAAAATGTGTCGTTACTGGTTAAATAAATAGAATATTACTTCAAATTAATATAAATGTGAGTTATAATCCATAACTCACTAGTGAGTTATGGATTATAACACACTAGTGTGTCATTTGATAGTTTACTTGTCTAAAATGACGTTAATAATAGCAATCATAACTGTCATGTGTTGGATAAAATAATACAAAGAACTCTCAAAGAAGATATAGAGGAAAAAAAAGGAATAGATGAAAGAGACAGTTATCGCCATTGCTATCGCATTTGTCTTTTTCTCTCTCAGCTAAATCAATGAAGAGAAGGTAGAGATAGAGATGTTGATCACCTACTAGATTTTTGTCGATATTATAGATTTTTGCAAAAAAATAAATAAATATGGTAACTTCAACTGCTCCAAAAATTGAAGCTCTTTTAAAAAAAAAATTGATGCTGCTTCATTCTTTTCTAAAAATATTTAGTTATATTGGAAAATAAATTTGAATTTTTACCTGAAAGCCCAGCAATTACGACCACCAGGACCACTACTATAAATAACTTATTCATCTTATATTGCTGTTTAGAAAGGCAATTGGTGAATAACTAGGATGCAATGTAGGGAATATTATTTCAGACACACATTTATATACCTACTGATAGGTCAATAATGAGTACAATTAGTGGTAAAAAATTATCAGGAAATATGTTTTCTAGTCTAAGATTCTACTCATTTAGATAATTTTAATGAATAGGTATCGGTAAATAGGTTTTAAAAAAAAAACACAATAGATAAGCTTCAACATACTGCTAATTATTCATAGGTAATTAAAAGTAACTAGCAGTGTGCTGGAGCTTTGCTTAAACACTTTTGTGTTTTCCAAAGAAACAACTTAGTACATTATACCTAGGGGCTGAAGTGGTACTTTTTAGAGAGAAAAAGTTTATAGCTCGACAGAAGAGAGGGCTATAATTAGTCGAGGGTTTAAAAAACACTTTAGTCCTGAGGTGTAGGTGTACACTATTTTGTGTACTTTAGAGGGATTAAAAGTACCCTTTTAATCCCTGTTTCATTTAATCCCCGGGATTAAATTTCACTAAATTTCACTTTATTTCCCGAGGATTATATTTTTACTTCATTTTCCCGGAATTAAGAGTAGGTAGCATTTTAATCCCTAGGTATATGTATTAATAGGGTTGGGCGGACATTAGAGTATCATCTATCTTACCAATTGCATGAAGAGGCATATACAAAAATCATTTACCACGTATCGAAAATCAGTGACTCCAGTAATATATTAATCCGATGTTCAAATAACGATGTGTCGGTAATTTTATTAGGAAATATGATGCATTTTGAAGTATCTTACAAAATATGGATGGAGGTCAATGTGAGCAATTTCCAAAAATACTCAGATGTTTCAAAATTGTACATATTTCACTGTGAGTGTGGTGACAGTATAAATTTGTAGTTTTTATTCTGTTTTCTTGGGTTAGCGGTCTGGCAATGATTGAAACACTTTTTTTACTTACGCCGAGCTTTCGGAAAATCTATTTCCTTTTTCAAGGCTACAATATAGAGCAATAGGTTATAAAAATTAATATAAAAGTGTATATGGTAGAATGGTGTAATAGTATATTACATTCCGAGTAGGGAAGTGTTTCGTTACTGTCGAGAGATTTATATAGTCAATCGAGACGCCAAGCGTCGAGATTGACTATTAATCTCGAGACAGAAATGAAAACTTTCCTCCGAGGTTTGTATACTATTTTATTTGCAAGCACACAATTAATTATGATTAGTCAATCAGTTTTTTTGATATTAAAAAAATAAAACAAACATGCCAAAATGTGTCATTCACTGCTTTGACGTTTTTACCTGACATGTTCTCATTGTTGCCAGCAAAGGTAAATAAATTAGAGTGAGGGAAGTCGAATAGGGAAATCGGTAAGGGAAATCGAAGAGGGAAGTGACACAGGTAAAGTGTCACTTCCAAATTTTTAAAAAGTCAGTAATGACAAGATTACATATATGATTGCAAATAAAAATGATTAATATACTTTGACAATTTCAAGACTTATGATAGAGCTTGGTTCTTGTTTGTTAATGTACCTTTGAGGAATTTAATAGGTAATAGGTAAGTATTAATTATTAAATTTATAAAATAGAATTTAGCAATTTAGGGCATTAATTTAAGAAATTTATTTCATTGATTGGATTTTTAATGAAATGAAGAATATATGAATATATTATGTTTAAATCTTCAATATCTTTTCTTTTATTTAAAGAATTATCTTCAAAATAAATCTCAATCATTTCAAGAAATTTCCTTCTGTTATTATTAGGTTCTTTATCTAGTATTTTTACATTGATAAAATCTACGTTATGATCAGTATCTATTACATGTTCAGATAAAGTACAAGATATTTTTTGTAATCTACAATCACTCTTATGTTTAGTTATTCTATCTTTAAGGACAGTTGAAGTTTGTCCTATATATGATTTTTCACAATCAAGACACTTAATACTATAAACTACTCCTGAAACTTTCAATACATCATCCTTATCTTTCAACTTAGAAAAAATATTACCCATATTTAAAATATGCTTGTAGCTAATTTTCACATTAGCAGAATTCTCAATCATTGCCAGACCGCTAACCCAAGAAAACAGAATAAAAACTACTTATTCAATTGGCCATTCCATCTACGTACTTAGTATAAATTTGTTCGTGTAGAATTTATATGTGAGAGCCAAGGTCTACCGTCGTTGTGTCAAAGCTCGGTATTTTTAAAATGTCGTCTATAGACGCTGTGTCACCTAACATCGATGAAAATTAGACGTCTATAGACGTTCTGTCCATCATCGTGTTAAACCCAAAAATAAGGCCTATCGCATTTTTGACAGTAATGTGATACATAATTGCATTCAAAATTGAGTGGTCTAAACATACGGCGAGCTTCAACAGGAAAGAAGAAACATTAAAACTTGACCAAATCTGGAACCCGATTCTCAAAAACGCAAGAAAGATCCCATTGAGTACAGAGAAAGCAGCGTTGCCAACTTAACGGATTTCCCGTCATATCTAACGGATTTTTATGAAGGGAAACGGAAAAAAAAAAGTTTCAACGGGTGACGGATTTTTTAACGGAAACTATTGGCGTTTCCGATTGGTAGATCTAGTGTGGAGTTAGTGCATTTTTTTTATTTCTATCTTTTTCTTCTACAGGTCGATTGAAAAAACGCAAATACTCTCACTACGCATTGAAACTACCAATTGAATACGCCATATGTTTCCGTTCGAAAATTCTAAATTATGTTCTGTAAATGTAATGAACTGGTTGTTTAGCGATTTAAGCTATTTTTGGTCTGTAAACAAGCCTTTACCGAAACGCTGATCCGACTAGCCCGATCAGCACCTGATGTTATCCATTGAAAAAAGATGAAATATAAACAGCCGATGAACGGGTGAATCGGATCAGTGTTTCTAATCTAAAAATACCTAAAATCAAATAGCAAATAGCACTGTCGTCAAATGGTCGTTGGTAGTTTCGCTTATCGATATTTCTATTCTCGATACGATATTTTTAAAATATCGATACGCTGTAAGTGACATTGATATTTCGAATCATATTTCGATACCCGTATCGATGTGCTCATTTTTTTGTAGCGCCATCTGCAAGCGCAGAAAATAACAAAAATTGGATTTTTTTTTCGTGTAGGTACTTCTATTTTTCGAGAAAGAGAAAGAAGCAAACGTCATATATCATGATAATTTGGTATTTGACAACGTGATTATCCGTTTAGATCTCGACAACATTTCTGAAGGCCGTATCGATACGTATCGATACAATAACTATACATCGATATCGATACGGTGTCGATATATCGAATCGATAAGCGAAACTCTAGACTCGTTAGCTCTGCATGATTTGGTTTGCACTACTGACTACCGCGCTACCTAACCGGTACTTCCCCGGGCCCCGAATCTTCTCAACAATTAACAAAACACAAAACTAAAAAAAAAATTATTGAATCAGTGCATTGTGTATGTTCAAGTGACAAAAATGCCGAAGGTGCAATATAAACAAAAATTTCGTAATGAATGGCTTCAAGAGAAGCAGTTTAAAGACTGGATTATTATGAAAAAAGATAAACATTCTGGCGAGTCATTTCCTGAGTGCAAATTTTGTCGATGTATCGTAAGTAGTAGCAATAGATATTCTGATTTGAAAGCTCATACGATTTCGAAGAAACATATGAAGAATACCGATATGTTGGCGCCATCACGCCAAGCGACAATCAATTTCACTCCCAAAAAAACAGAAAAAAGCAACGACACTATTTATTGCCGAACATTGCAGTGTTCTAACAGTAGATCATTTAGGGCGAATAATGAAAAAGGCGGCGGATGATTCACAAGCAGTTAAAGACATGCAATTGCATCGCACAAAGGGTTCCAATTTTATTAAAAATCTCTTGAGTCCTCATTTTAAAGATGAATTGAAAGTGGATATTGGAAATGGAAAATTTAGTTTACTTCTGGATGAGTCTACGGATATAACTGTAGTAAAATATCTTGGCATCGTAATAATATATTACAGCACAAAATCTAAGAAAATAACAACATCTTTTTTAAAATTGGCACCACTAACCGCATGCAATGCAGAAGGAATAGTTGCCGCGGTTAAAGAGACTCTAAACGAGTTTGGTTTGGATTATAAAAAAATTCTTGGTATCGGAACTGACAATGCCAGTGTAATGACGGGTGTAAATAATGGCGTACATGCAATTCTGAAAGAAGATATTCCAGGACTAGTTCTTGTACGATGTGTCTGTCACTCGATTCAGCTTACGGTATCACACGCCTCAGTTGGTACCTTACCGAGGAATCTGGATTTTATGGTTTCTGAAACATACAATTGGTTCTCCCAGTCATCAGTTCGACAGGCTGAATACAAAGAGCTGCACCGCACAATAAATGAAGGTTACGAACCATTAAAAATTGTTAGAGCTTGTCAAACCCGATGACTATCAATATATTCGGCTGTAGATAGAATTTTGAAACAATGGCTTGAGCTTCAAACGCATTTTGAAATATCTCGGCGAAATTATACTGCTGAATTGTTGTACAATATGTATAAAAATGAGACTAATTTGGCCTTATTCTCATTTCTATGTCCCATATTAGAACAGTTGCAACGAGTGAACAAATCTTTTGAAGCCAAAGATGCTGATCCATGTAAATTGTTTACGGATTTATCTACTCTTATTGGATTTCTGGTTTCAAAAGTAGTCATGCCACGTCCCAATATTGATCCACTAACTATAATTGTGGAGAATCATTTAGACCCTAAGCCATACCTTGGTTATGGATTCGAATCCAAGATACGAGAGATGAGGGAAAAAGGTCTTATACACGAGCAGAGTGAACAAGATCTTCGTCAACGATATATTAACTTTTTGAAGAAATTAATTCAACAATTACGTTCGAGGTAAGTTGTCAGTTTCTCACTTCTCAATGTTTCCCAAAGTCTCCGTCATGTTTATTATAAGTTACCAGACAATATTGAGATCCTGCAGAAAACCAATCTACTCTCGTGCAAAAACGTATTGAAGGTTCACAAACAATCTTTAAGTCCCTTATTAGCCCATTTACAATATTCAAAAAATGAAATATCCTTGATCGAGACGCAATGGAACGCCATAAATTTCACACGATGGGAGAAAATCAATGACACCGTGGCATTTTGGTCCGAAGTCAAAGAATATCAAGATGCTACGGGCATAAATCCCTTCAAAGAGTTGTGCGATTTTGCCTTCTCAATTCTGCTTTTGCCATACTCTAATGCCGAAGTAGAACGGGTTTTCAGTGTCATGAATATTGTCAAATCAAAGCTTCGCAATAAAATGAAGGAAAGTATGGTCAATGCAATTTTAAACATAAGATCAGGGCTGGAAAGGAACGATAAAACCTGCTTTTCATATGAGTTGCCTGAAAAAATAGTTCGTATGGTTGGGACTATGCAAAGCCATACTCAAAGCCATACTCAAAGCCAACCTCCAACCTCCACTGCTATGCGCCAACCTTCAACCTCCACTAATATGAGCCAACCTTCAACGTCCACTGCTATGAGCCAACCTTCAACCTCCACTGCTATGAGCCAACCTGTTGATGATACAGACAGCGATGACGATTTCAATTTCATTTTTTGAAATAAGTTTTGGTTTTATAACATTTATTCAATTCTTATTTATAAAATACATTTAATTTGTTTAGCGCATTTCGCAATTTTTATTCTGACGGATTTTATTGACGGAAAAAAAAATGGTTCAACGGATTTTTGACGGAAACTGACAGCAAAGTTAACGGAATTGAAAAAATACTGTTGGCAACACTGAGAGAAAGATGAGATTAGCCAGTGCCGCGAAGCCCCGCCCCTCCCCTACCACAGCTACTCACACATAAATACAACTTATGGTCGGGAACGCGTCATTCTGCTACCAGAATCGGACATGGAAGCTCCTTTGAAGATGTTAGCCATGCGTGCTAGCGAAACGTCAGGAAGAAATTCCAACTTACGACGGACATTAAGCCCGAATGAAAATCCCTTATCAATAAACCTGGGCCGCGAAAGCCTCACAAATTTTATTTAAAGCATTTTTCCATTGTTGTAGATACTCAAAGCAGCCTACTACGTCTAATTTAACGAAGAAAATTAACTAGGACTAATTTGTATTGTTTATTGAAAAGCTAAATTGTATGTGTCTCAAAGAGATCAGAAAAAAATTTGTATTTATTTATTATGCACTGATATAACTCAAATGTTACCAAATCTACCTTCTAATCACTTTGTATACTGTGCAACATTCTAAGAAGTATAGCCTAACCTTTCGCCATACGTATACCAAAAACTTGGAGACACATTAGGATAAAGTTCATACCAAATCTTGGAAGAATAGAACAGGTGAAAAGTCCCTAAGACCCAGTAGTCATACGTCATTTGAGGTTAAGACACTGGAAAAACTTGTTAATGGTGTGTTACCTATTAAGGCTACATGCATTTCCAATACCATCTTTTAAGCCCATTTACTCAAAAACTGTACATGGAATCATTTTTGCGCAATGGTAACTTTTAATCAGCATGTCGAAATCTACCCAATTTCAAAAATTCAGCCAATTTGACAGAAAGCCATTTTCCATAAGGTTTGTTGTTATGAATAAAAGATACAAACAATACAGTCAAGGCAATTTTTTTTTTGTCATTTTTATTCGCATAATACAGCAGACAAAACACTTCTTCATCTATAGCATTATAGCTAGGTAGTACAACTTCAACAAGTTATTTTCCAATTCCCAAATTGAACTTCGCCGCCTGGTCTCCAAGTAAACACATTGCGTCGTTTTGTGTCATGAGCCAATTCATCAGGGCCGGCATATAAAAACTCGTTAAACAGCCTGTTCTCCATTGTGAAATATTCGCCGGAATTCTTAGGAGTCAATTTCCAATGACCGGCATTGTCTATGCCATCGTTGGGTACCCATGTGAATATTCTACGGTTTTGCTCGTTCAGTGCCAAACCGTCGTAAGCTGCGTATAAGTGTTCGTAGTTATACGCTATGGTGCTTATTGTAAAATATTCTCCATTATCGACTGGCATTATTTTCCAATAACCAGTAGCATCAATATCTGGAGAGGGCCGCCAGGTGAAAACCCTACGTCTTTTTTCATCATAAAGCAATCCATTGTAGGCGGCGTATAGAAATTCATTATTATCTGCGTTTACTATTGTACAATTATTTCCATTTGACGTTAACCTTTCAACCGATTTAGGAAAACCATCCTTCAACTTAATCAATTGATTTTTTAAAATGGGAGAAGCATCGGGGTAAACTTTATCCAATGATTCTTTAACAACTTGTGCCAGCATAATTAATCCATAATTGTTCAATCCTCCAGGTGAAATCTTTATCTGAATAAATAGGGATTGTAATCCTAGAGCTGTGCTAGACATGTAAGGTAAACGCCTAATAAATGATATGATGTTTTCAATATCGCCTGACTGATATAGATACGCCTTTTGTATAAGGGCCTTCAATAGCTGGTCAAATTTAAAATGGTCTTTTGTGGCAACATCTAAAACAACTTGATAAGAGCCATTGTATATCAGGTAAGCCCAAGTATCTACAGTTTTCAATGAATATTCATTAGTCACATTTGCACAATCTACACAATTCCCAATTTCACCTTGAACAGATAGAGATATTGGCACAGTTTCTTCTAGTTGGTCAGGTATGTCAGATGTTACTTTTGATGTTAGGTTTATTATAACAAGTGTGTAAATTATTAGGCGATACATACTCGCTTCTTTGTGTTTCGGTATATTAGAATATTCTTCTTGTTAAGCTCACTTGATTTGATAGGTAGGGATCCTAAAAAAAAATTTAGGTATAGAATATTTAAATATGATAATGGGGTCTAAGAATAGTATGCCCACTTATAACAGATATACTTGTTAAAACATTAGGTTTCAAGAACTAATGTCCCTTTGAAAAAAAAATGTTGAAGATGCTGCATTCTTTTCTAGAAATATTTAGTTATATTGGAAAATAAGTTTGAATTTTCACCTGAAAGTCCAGCAATTACGACCACCAGGACCACTACTATAAATAACTTATTTATCTTATATTGCTGTTTAGAAAGGCAATTGGTAAATAACTAAGATGCAATGTAGGGAATATTATTTCAGGCACACATTTATATACCTACTGATACGTCAATAATGAGTGCAATTAGTGTTAAAAAAATTATCAGGAAATATTTTTTTTTTGCCAAAATTCTACCCATTTAATGGATAAATATAGGTTTCTGCTTCAGCATACTGCTAATTACTCATAGGTAATTATAAGTAACTAGCAGCTTGTTGGCGCTTTGCTTAAAAACTTTTGTGTTTTCCAAATAAATCCTTAAATCCCTTAAAAGTACGCTTTTAATCCCTGTTTCATTTAATCCCCGGGATTAAATTCCACTTTATTTCCCAAGGATTAAATTTTGACTTCATTTTCACGGAATTAGTTGTTGGTATCACTTTAGTCCCATCCCTTAGCGAGAGATCTTTGGTTTGATGCGTTTCTATAGTTTTTTCCTATCTCCATATAGATATACCTATGATCGCTCAGTGTCTCCAAGTCCAGTACCTTCCACTCCAGTATTCTTGTTCCAACTCTGCCCCTGCTCATGGTCAGATCGACAATTGAGCTGGAGTCGCCTCTGACAAAAGTCGCCTCCGTGCCCGTATTAGTCAGGATGAGATTCCTGGCCGCACAGTATCTCTCCCCGTAAGTTTGTTCTCGGCATACCCCATTCAAGCGCGCTAGCATTGAAGTCTTCAGTAATGACCACATCTATCATCCTATCTATATCTGTTCCGATACTTTCTAATATGCCTTGGAATTCCTTTACAGATTTAGAACGAGATATGTACCAGTTGAAGAGACAGAAGCTTGTCATTTCAGTTCATGTGTAGCCCACGCCTTCGCCTGTTTTATTGCATGGTATTTTCCTATTGAGCATACATATTGCTGTGTCCATGCTTCGGTCGCTTATCCATGAAGGTTTGTCGATCGTCGCTAGATTCGGCTCTGAGGCGGAGATGAGGTCAATTTTCATTTCTTCAGCTGTCACCGCCAGCAAGTCGTGGGCCGCCCTGCACCTGTTCAGATTGATCTGGATCACTTTAATGGTCAAGTCCTTGTTTTGGTCGTTGTCTTGTTCGGAGGTGGTTGGTAGTAGTTCTGTTACGTTCTAAGCCAGGCCTCCACCCTTCTATCGCTCCTTTTGGTCGAACGCGCTCTTCGGAACACTCTGCACTTCCCTGAGCCTGCTCTGTGTCCCTCTTCACTACATATAGGGCACGCCTCGTCCCCATTTCATTCCTTTGTACTGTGTCATCGGAAGCATAATTCGCTTCTATCTGGTCCGTCGCACTCTCCGCTGATGTGGTCATATGCCCAGCATTTATAGCACCTCTGCATGTTAATTTCTCTCTCCATTCTGCAGCAAATCATACCAACTCTGATTTCAGCCTTCTTTCTCTGTTCTCTCTGTTCCATAAGTTTTTCAGCTTTCTCTTTTGTCAGCATTATCGTTGCAGTCTGTGTGCTGCCTGCGCTGGGCCCTAATGTCCCAATTCAGGGTCTGTTTTCCCTATTCTCAATTCTATGGCCCCTGCCAGCTCTTGTTCCGTCGTTAAGGCATCCATCCCTCTAATATATATTCCCTCCTACTTTTTGTTCTCTATCCCTATCACATGTGCCGTCATTCCCCCGCTTGTGTCCTTGATTTTTCCTTGTATTTATTTTATAGCCGCCTCATCTCTTTCGGTTATGATTAGCAGCTTCCCATCTTTTGTCTCTCTTAGTCCTTGGATTTTTGCGTTTACACTATCATGTTTCAATGTCTCCCTTACGTGTTTTAAGGTCTCCCTGTAACTTTTATCTCTGCCCTCTACAATTATGGCGAAGGTGTTCTTCTCCTCCCTGCTTGCTACAGGCGCAACTCCCGCTATTGTCGTGCTTCTGCTATTACTGCGTATTAGTAGTGTATATAGTTACATGGGTTGTCGTTTCGCGGTATATCACCTCTAACATCTTCCTCATACTGTCCGGGTGCAGCTTGTTAAGGTGGTGCACCGCTACCTCTTCGTTCTCCATTATCTTGTCTCTTAGTTTGATCAGTGCGTTCCAGATCTCCTCCTCGCTCTCTCCCATTTGCACCTTTATGATTTTCTGCTCTGTCGACGGTTCGCCTGTATCAGTCTTGATTTTAGTTTTCTGCGTCATCACAGCAAAACTCTCATTTATCTCCGCTAGATCCGGATATCTTCTTTTATAGCGGGTCTGGATGCTCTTCTCCATGTTGGGGTCCGTCGGTTCTATTAGCACCACTTTCACAGTCGACGCTTTCGAGTTGAGAATCGGGTCCCCTATTTTTATTTCCACGTGGCCGTAGATTTCCTCTGTCCATGTTTTGTTTTTGATTCCTATATAGCACGTGAATGTCTTTACGCCGTCAACGCTGTTTATGGCTGCTTCTTCCTGCTGCTCAAGCATGTTAGCCTGGGTGTCTTTCCGTGCTTGTTTTGCCTTGCAGGATGGGCATATGTATAATAGGATTGTGCGGATATTAGAGTATCATCTATCTTGCCAATTGCATGAAGAAGCAGACACAAAAATCATTTACCACGTGTCAAAAATCAGTGACTCCAGCAATATATTAATCTGATGTTCAGATACCGATGTGTTGGTAATTTCATTAGGAAATGTGATGCATTTTGAAGTATCTCACAAAATATGGATGGAGGTCGATGTGGGCATTTCCCAAAGATACTCAGATGTTTCAAAATTGTATATGCAGTTAGGTACTTCACTTTCAACAGCTCTGCCTGGTTTTTATGCCTTCACGGGATGTGATTACAACCCCTCATTCTTCCGTAAAAGAAATAATAAGCCATTCGAATTATTAAAGTACCTAATTTGAAGACTACCAGAGAGCATTTGGAAATCTGGGTGACAGAAATATTGATACATCTACAGCGTTTCCGGTTATCGAAGAATTTTTCTGTCGGATGTATAGCGTGAAGCATGAAGACACTGTCAATGAAGCACGGTTGGAATCATTCAACCGAAATTATAAAGCAGGCAGTTGCGAGAAAAATACATAATTTTGATGCATCAAACTTGCCACCATGTTCCACTGAATTGCAGCAACAATTTATAAGAAGTTTGTACATTGCCAGTATTTGGCAAAATACAAATTTGCAGCAGCCCACTGGAAAATGACCAGAAAACCATGGCTGGTATATCAACGGAGAAATGTACGACTTCCGCTGGTTCGATGAAGACCAGTTACCTCAATTTTTTGGTGATATACTCACAGATAGGTCTAGTGTGAGCAGCAAAGTCGCTGATTCTGAATCAGGTATGCAGATTTAACAGTAAATATAGAACAAACATTATAATTATCAAAAACCAGAAAAAGTGGAAGAAGGAAAACTTTACCTAAGAAATTACAAGACTATGATTTGAATGAAGAAGAAAAATTAATGTTAACTTTGTCAATGCAAGATTTATCGTCAGAAATACCCCAATCATATGAAGAAGCAATAAGTAGTGACCCAACATGGAAAGAAGCCATAGATAGGCAATGAACTAAGCGCCCTCAACAAAACTCAGCCATGGACAATAGTGCCTAAAAACAGTGCACCAAACAATGAAACGATTATTGACTCAAAATGGATTTTTCGGGAGAAAGAATTTATAGTGAATACCGGTAGTGCAACAGTGATGAATGCAAGACTGGTAGCTAGAGGCTACCAGTTATCAAATTTGGAAGAAGAAGTCTATGCTCCAGTTGCCCGAATGGTAACTATGAGAATCCTACTTGCTCTCAGCATTCAAGAAAACATGAAGATTCGCCAGTTAGATGAGATGTCAAAAGTGCTTTTCTGAATGGTACTTTGAAACAGCCTGTTTACATGAAGATTCCTCCAGGACTCAATGTAAGTGATAATTTTGTTTGTGAATTAGAAAAGGCCTTGTACAGATTGAGACAATCACCTAAATGTTGGTACAAAAAGTTCAATAATCATGTTGGAATGGAAATTGGTTTCAAAAGATCAAAGAGTGATCCATGTCTCTGTTTTAAAAAATTTATTTATCTTCTTGTGCATGTCGATGCACAGTTCTATTATTGTTTTAAAGTTGTTTAATTACTTAACAGAAATTAGATTAAATCTCATGGAAGAATTCGAAATGCAAGATTTGTCTAATGATAAAAATTTGAAATTTATAGGTTTAAATAGGTATTATTCTAAACAAGGAAAGCATTGTAATTCATCAAAAAAACTTAATTTGTATAGTTTTAGAAGACTTTGAGATGAGTGAATGCAAACCTTCAAAGATACCTATTAGCTGTACAACCTAAAATTGATATACAAGTAAGTGAAGGCAAAGAAAATAGCATCGATCTAAAAAAATTACCTTATAGACAACTAGTAGGCTCATTAATGTATTTGATGTTAGGAAGCAGACCTGACATAAGTTTTGCCATCACTTATTTCAGTAAATTTCAGAATTGTTATGAATATAAACATTGGAAAGAGCTTGAAAATGTTTTGAGGTATTTAAGAAGTACCTACTGTCAATTACGGTCTAGTATTTGTTGAATCTGAAATTAGTGAAAATGACTCCATCAATGTTCTGAGTGCATCTGTTGACTCTGATTTTGCAAGTGACTCCAGTGATCGAAAAAGCATTACAGGTTTTGTGTTAAAAATATTTAACAATGTTGTGTGTTGGAAAACCAAAAAGCAATTAGTACAGTGTCCTTATCGAGCGCCGAAGCTGAATATATTGCTCTTTCAAACTGTTTAACAGAAGTAATTTTTGTAAGTCAACTTTTGAATGAAATTCTGAATAAGGATATATATCCAGTTGATGTACAGGGTGGCCCAGATTCGAGCCTCATCATTGGGATCTCGGTAACCGTA
The DNA here is from genome assembly GCA_917834065.1 of Ceutorhynchus assimilis. Lineage (NCBI taxonomy): Eukaryota > Metazoa > Arthropoda > Insecta > Coleoptera > Curculionidae > Ceutorhynchus > Ceutorhynchus assimilis. Next base: position 34,544,110 of record OU892284.1, read on the forward strand.
AGAGATACGGGGTCGTTTAAACTATGGCAAAGTTGCGCAATTTTATGACCAATAGAGTGCCGTTTTGAAACTAGAAAGATTCCGAATACTTCCGGAGATAGGGTAAACCACCCATTTATTGAACACTTAAGATTTTTTTTTAAATCGATAACGATCGATAAAATTTTATTTTCAGGTCTACGGACTTGAGCAAATATCTAAAATGACACTTATTATATGGCCTTCAATTATCTTTATTGATATTAACTCTTTGATGGATATTTTTTTTTTACAGGCAAATAACAAATTACATGACAAAAAAATTAGTTATTGGACATTTTTTTTAGTGATTGGACAAAATCAATTTAGTTATTGGACATGGAAACGATGTTTTATTTTTCTTTTATTCAAAACAAAAAAATGAATATTATTATCAGTTTACAATACGATTTTATCATTCTTATCTATCTAATAATATTTGGCACATTCATCTTTATACAAAGAGAATAAATAATTCATCTATTTCTCCTCATTTTCATCAGTTTTCTTCTTTTCGTCTGAATTTTTATCATTTAAATCATTGTCGTTTTTGTTTTGATCTATTTCCAAGCTATCTTCCTCTTCATTCTCATCAAAATCTTCACTATCGGCTCCATTATCGCTTTCCTCCTTGTAACAAATGTGACACATGAACAGATCATCATCTTCTGAGTCGGGAACGTGGTTTTTGTGTTTCTTGGGAACGCAGTGACGATGGATATATTTTTTGCAACTATCACATTTAAAGTAGTGGCTATTTTTATATAGTTGTTCTGTGCATACAAAACAATTGCCATTAGTTATACCATCAGCTGACTTACGAACTCTTTTAGTTTCCAAATTTGCTTTGGCTGCAGCCTTTTCTTCTCTTAATCGTTTCCTCTCCAATTTCTCATTCTCCTCTTTTAATTTAAGCGCGCGTTTGGCTTCAAAATTTTCTTGGTAAGATCTAGAAGTTACGGCAAACGAAGCGCGCTCTACATCGCGCTTGTTCTTTCGCTGGGGTTTGTCTGGCATCGTAAGGAAATCACTGATACATCTTTTACTTGTTGATGGTAATAATGAAGTAGCTGCATCAGTAATATTATTATCTATTGAAGGTGTCTTCAAAGTTTGAGGCAATTTTATATTTCCAAAATAGGCTCGTACAGCATATTTTTTTAATTACATATTCTAAAAGAGCGTGTTGAGTTTAGCACTTATGCAAAATTTCATAATTTTCTGAGTCCTTGTTCATATTTAAATAAATTATCAAAGTACTCCAAATTTAAAACACGCGGTGACGTCACTGCATCTCTCACGTCGGTCGTCGTGGTGCATAGAATCGTGGTGCTGGTACGCCAGTCTTTTCGACAATACGGGGTGATACAGGCATTGTTTTGACCTTTTGACAAATTTTGGTTTGGCATCGTTTAGACAAGTTTCAGTTTGGCATTTTATGTATCTGGTAGAGGTTTAATGTTTTTCTTCCAAATCACATTTCGTATATTTGAATAATTCCCCGAGTTTCAATATTTTATAAGCACAATTTATGGATGTAGCATGCAAAAAGAAAAATTTAAAATATTGTATAGTTCCGTATACTCTGTGCCAAACTGTCAATAGAAAATCAGTTGACATTGCGTTATGCAAAACCGCGTATGACGGCCTTCAGCCTGTCTCGACTTGAGAGATGCTGTGACGTCACAGCAATTAATTTCTGAGGCATAACTATTTTAATATTAAAAAACGCCTAACTTATTTAATACTTATCCAATTGAGCTGAAATTTTTTTGTTATGTGCTATATGTCAGTAATACTCCATAAAAATGTGAAAAACCGCGTTAGAAAAATTTCATTGAACGAGCCTATAGACCTATCTATTTTACCAGACGAAGAGGTAATAATACGAAAACTTTATTAGATAGAAAAAGACGCAAAACGCTTATTGCGCAAGACGAGGCAAAACGTACCAAATTATGTTAGACTTACGTATAGCAATCCGTTCTTATTATTTGCACGGGATAAAAAAGGAAGGAGGAAAATCGTGTGACATGCAACCTATTTGTCAATCAAAAACACAAACAATTGAAAATTGATCACTTGTCAAGCTACGTCAAGTTGAATATCAAGCATAATTTTATCCTTGTCAGACCACGGGCAATAAACAAGGACAAAGAGATGCCCAGCGTGCAAAAGGATTACTTCACACCTGCACTAGTTGGCCAATAAAAATGCATTACCTCGTGTTGCGCGCGCATACAGGTAAAAATAGATAGGTCTATTATTACTTGCAATATCAGTTGAATTCGCATGTAAAGGCCTAGTTTTTGGTTTTGGTCTGCCTCCTGGAGTATGAATAAATATACTAAAGGGATCTGAAGTTTCACAATCCCCAGTGATTTTGGAAAGTTTAGCATCACTTTGTATATTTTTTGATGAACCGGGCTCGTTTAATTCAACTAACGCTTCTGATCTAGTACTGGTCTCTTCCAATTCACTGGAATGTTCTTCGTTTTCATACTCCATAACTTCCATGTTAACTGTCTCTACGGCATTGTCTTCCTTATCAGGCTTTCCGAAATAATTCCACATTTGATGAAGTATAAGGAATTCATTGTTCAATCCTTCTTTAACTAATATTGCATCAAATTATTTGAATTTTCTTATAAGCTCCTTCCCTGGTTGGTAAAAGTTTTATTATCCATTGTATCGGGATAGGCATGCGTCTCCTGAAAATTTTAACAAATTACGCGTGAAACTCAAGTGGAAGAAATTACAAGAAAGCTACTCACATCTGGCACAGGTTTATTAACCTTCCCCAAACACTTTGAATAATCTATTGCATTGGGATTGAAAGGAAATAATCCACATGCTTTAAATCCATTTGAAAGCGTCTCTGGCTTAACAACATTCTTCACTTCAGTTTCTAAAAGTGGAGCGAAGGTCATTTTGTTAAGAACTTGCCCTGGATTGCTTTCATAAAATTTCCTAACAGCTTTCTTCTAGCCAATTTTTATAGGTCTAAATACGGCAATATCACATGGCTGCAAAATTCTAGTTGCATTCGGATACAAAGCAATAACTTCAATATTCAATTCATTGCAGAGTAGGCTAAGTTCATAAGTCAAGTGGGACTTATGTCCATCCAGAAATAATATAACAGGAAAACGCACATTGTTTTCAACTAAATGCGGATGAAATATGTGTTTTATGTAATCATAGAATGTCTCTGAAGTCATCCAACCATTATCAGATCGGCCTATTCCCCAAGTGGAATTAACTGTTGCTGCTATTTTTTCAGGAATTCTTTTGTATGGGTAAATTATCATTGGAGGGCATGCCATTCCAGAGGCAGAAAAAGAGAACATAACAGTAAGATTTTCTTTTGAGATCCTCTATCTACAGCATAAACGTTTTTTTATGCCTTTTCCAGCAAAAACTTTACCAGTGCTCGGGCAGATTTGAAAGCCTGTCTCGAGAAGGATCGTCTATATTTATGTTTTTAGACTCCAAATAACCTCTTATCTCATCAAACATTTTCTGATGTCTGCTTCTGATACACAAGCACTTGCTGAACTAACAGCTTCGCTAGTTCTCTGCACAATTGTGGGATGCCTTCTTAGGAAATCCTAGGTAAATGGGTGAAATTAAATTATTGAAGAAACCAAATGGCATTAAGTTGTATGTACGTTAAACCAACATTCATCAGGTCTGTGATTTTTAAACGGATTGGGTCGTGGATTCTCTATCAAGAATTGTTGAACACTATTTAAAATGTCATCTTTTTTTCTTGGGAATCCACGATTTGCAAGTTCTTCTATCCACCTAGAGGGAGAGATGTTGAATTCAAATACAAATCAATATAAATACTGTCAATTGACTTACGTTACTAGCTTAGATTCCTCTCTCAAAGTCAAAATAGGCGATGGACCGCAAGTATCTTTGTGCCAGGATTTTTTAATTTAAAATCCAATGTTGATTTTGGCACGCCATATTTTTTTGCGGCTGCTCTAAGTGATAATGTATTGCTTTTAACTTCATTTATGGCAGACTCCATAGAGGTAACATAATATATGCTCTTTTTTGGCATTATTAACAACTAACACAAGATCTTAAATTGAAAGTTTCAGTTATTGGACAGTTTATTATTCATTTATGGGACACGCGTCCAATAACTAGTTAGAATCAAAATATCTGAAAAAATTATACATTAAAAGAAACAGCGTGAAAAGTCTGAACAAATGCTGCATAAAACTGAAAAATCTTGTTGAATCAGTTATTGGACAGGTGTCCAATAACTGAAAAAAAAGTATTTTTGAATTCAGTTATTGGCCTCACCTGGATTCGAGCCCAAGAAAACATATCGGGCCAGTAAAGCTGTAAATCTTACCTTTTCATATAAGTGAATACACATAAAATATCAGGTTTTGATACACCTCTTCGATTTATACTAAATTAGCACAATAATTACGCACAAACGGCCTTAACGAAATTAATAGTTAACTATACACCAAGTGAGTTAAATTAATGTTTATTCATGAGAAGAAAGTTTAAACCACGAGCCCTAGCGAAAAGCAATTTTAAAATAAATGCCACTTCATCATTGTCACTTTTTTTCATTTTAGAAGACGGTGCTACTAAATTTAAAATTCGACGTTTCGTCTTCAGGCGGCCATCCTCAACTTCCTTTTTTTAAATACAGACCTGGATTTTTTATTTGCGATTTATCATCTTTGGGCATCCTTAAACCGATACTGTTTATAAATTTTCAATAACACGGTAAAAAAAGCAGGTCCGTATTTAAAGAAATGAATTGATGATGATTCCAGAGGAACGAAACGTTAAATTTCAAATTTAAGACCGCCACCTTGTAGAGAAGAAAAAGTGACAATGGGAATGTGAAATTAGTTTTTCAAAATCTTTTTAAATAAAATCAGGAAAAATGAAAACTCTACGAAAAAAACATGAATTTCTCGTTTTTCTCAAATCTTTTCCTGATTCCATTTAAAAAGATTTTGACAAACTAATTTCACATTCTCATTGTCACTTTTTCTTCTCTACAAGATGACGGTATTAAATTTGAAATTCAACGTTTCGTTTCTCTGGAATCATCATCAATTTATTTTTTTAAATACGGACCTGCTTTTTTTACCGTGTTATTGAAAAATTATAAACAGTATCGGTTTTAGGATGCCCAAAGATGACAAAATCGCAAATAAAAAATCCAGGTCCGTATTAAAAAAAAGGAAGTTGAGAATGGCCGCCTGAAGACGAAACGTCGAACTTTAAATTTAGTAGCACCATCTTCTAAAGGGAAAAATGTGACAATGATGAAGTGACATTTATTTCAAAATTGCTCTTCAAATAAGCCCAGGAAAAAATAAAAACAATTTTACAAAATTTCGGTTTTTTTCCGAATATCTCCGGAAGTATTCGGAATCTTTCTAGTTTCAAAACGGCACTCTATTGGTCATAAAATTGCGCAACTTTGCCATAACTTAACCGATCCCGTTTCTTTTACGGTTACCGATATCCCAATGATGAGGCTCGAATTTGGGCCACCCTGTACATGAGGATAATCAATCCTGCATTAGAATAGCTTCTACGCTTGAAACAAAAAGGTCCAAGCACATAGATGTTAAACATCATTTTATTCGTGTCTGTGTTAGCAATGGCCAAGTTATTTTGAAATATTTACAGACAAAAGAGCAGATTGCTGACATTTTCACGAAAGCTTTGCATTCAGTGCAATTCATGTATTTAAGAGATAAGTTAGGTATTGTAGATTATAGAATTTAATATTTGTTTTGTTTTGAATTATTTCCAGGTGCTTTGATTTACATAAATGCAGAATTGCGGGAGGAAATGTTGATGTAAATAACAATTCAGTTTTATGAAATCCCCTTTCTGGTAGCTAACGCCAGCATCTGACTTTTGCGGGCTCCTAAGGGGAGACAGGGCTGCACCAAGAGGGAGTTAGCACAATGGACTACATGCGCGTCTACGTGCTGCCTAGGCTCACCTTTCAAATCAATCAATCAATCAATTCTTTCAAAAATTTACTCATATAACAGTGGGTATTTGCCTTGGTACAGGAATTCTGAAGTATCAATTTTGTCCTACATCAACCTCAAAATAGTAAAGGAACAAATTTGCCTGAGGATTTGAGAGATGAACTCAAATGAAAATTTTCATATGGATGAGTCAACTCGATGATCCAGAAGCAGCTGCTCATTTACAATTTTCAGAAAATACAGGTTGATAGGTATGTACTGAAATTGTGCCTTTTCCAATCGAAAAAACCGGCATAAGTTAATGTCCAACATATAACCTTTCAATTGAGACTTTTTTGATTCGGTGCATATACTCGAATCTGGAAGTTTTTAGAGAAACCATTTGGGTTTTAGAATCTAATAATATCAATAAAAAATAAATTCATAAATGTATTCATTTATTACATAGTTGAATATAATATAATTGGAGCAATATTAAATTAGATTGAACAAAATTATATTTACTATAAGAATAGATTTCAAATCTCACAATGATTCATAGTCTGGAATTTGAACGAGCTTGAATGATCTGGAATTTTCAGGGAATTTCATTCTAATGGAGGATTACAAATCCTGAAAATTTCAGCTCATTTAGATTTATAATTCCGGAGATGATATCCCAGTAAGGAATGAGGAGGAAGTTTTATCATTTTTAATTTTTTCTGCTGTTCTTTTTCTGAAATTTCGGCTTCAAATCTCACAATGTACATACCTATATTCTTAGGCAAATACAAAAAAGATAATACAATCAAAATCTAGCTTCTATTACATATACCTTATCAGTATACATGGCAAATACCTAATTAATTTCCTATACAAGATAATAATAAGTGAGCTGTTTATCGGTTATAGAGTTAATTGACTGCAGCGCATATCAGGTTCACTCAACAATAAAATTACGCTAATTAGGGAAACAACTATTTGCCAGAGCTGGCTCTCACCAAATAAAATCGTTTAGGTATTATAGAAACCTACTAATTGAAGCAATAACTTACTCAGAATTTCAATCTGGCTGTGTAGAAAGCAAGCTTAAAATATAATATTATACTTATTGTAGTTATGCTTCGTATAGGTATTTTGTTAAATAATGATGGGTTGATTTGATAGGTATATAACTTATTACAAATATGAATGTATGAATTTAATATAATACAATATTTTGTCGGAGAAAAATCAGCTACATGAAAACAGAAAACTTCAAATTAATTAAGATAAAAGTACGAAAACAAATTCGATGAACAATTATTATTAAAACCGTGTAACTTTATCAGTATTCTTGGGAGAATCGCAACACAAATCAAAATTGATGTCTTCGGGCAGAGCAGGACAAGAATACAAGTCCGGTTGTTGAAGGGTCGTCATTGGTGCAGTTGGTGCAACTCCAGCTCGGGCCACTGCGGCTGCATTGATTGCGGCAACGTTTATACAATCGTATATAGGCTAGAAAAAAGTAACTTTATAATACTTAAATTTAACTAGACGTTTAAATAAATTGGATTAGACAATCCATATACTTTCGACCCGCTATGGAAAGGCTCTATATATGGTAAAAGATGAAACTGAATTCACGTTATTGACGCAAATAGAGAAAGATTCGAAAATCAAGTGATTTATCAGAATATGTTAGCACTTGAGCTTCTAAATAATAATACTATCACTATCAAGTTCTTTCTCGATTTTGAGCACATAAGTTATAGGTATTTTCATAACTTTTAACTTAAGTAGGCTTCGGAGGAAAAATCTATATTCCCAGCACTCTGCTAAGAATGTGATAGATACACTATTTTGAATCTCAATTCCATTTGAATTTTTCGTGACAAGCTAAAGTATATTCATTGGAATGTGTCACTGAATTTGAATTTTCATTCGTTATTTTTTTATTTTATTCATTAACTATCAAAAACCATTATTACCTGAGTATGAGCCCTGTAAATGTCTGCAGTACTAGTCGCAGTCGTAAGAGAAGGCAAGACACTGGTGATTTTATCCCTCTCATTGGCAATTGTCATCAGAAACGTCCTCGGTATAAAAATAGCCCCCAATAATATTCCCCCTGTAGCAATCAGCCCCAAACATATCATCAACTCTTTCCATTCCTGGCATAGCAAGGCGAACGCTGGCAACCATACAAACCATACAAAAGCAATGAGAACTATTGCAATTGTAAAATATTTGCCCTCTCTGTAGTTCCTTTGACTTTTGTAGATTAAAGGAGTAAGACAAACGAGCAACATTAAAAGCATTGTATCGTAAGACATCAAATAAACGAAATTATAACCTTGAGTGAATAATAATAATTCGCTACACTTGCCCATGATAATTATGTGTAAACTTAATGCTGCTTGAACTCCAAAAATAAATAGACATAAAAATGCTTGTGTAGGACCAGCTATGTGAGACATAAATCCTATTTCCTTAGCCGCTGAACCAAGCATAATACATCTGGATAATAATAGAGAAAAGGCAAATGCATAGCTCAAAGTTACAGAGAGTGCTTTTGTGATACATAAAATCCTTTGTAAGTTTTTATTAGTTTCAATGCTAAAAGGCAAGACCGAACAAAATATTATCATAACGGCAAATAGAAGAAATAGAGTTAAAACTGGATTGCCCTCTAGGATTCGTTTTTGGAATAAAGCTGTAAGTAGATATATTAATATGGTTATGCAAAATAAAACTCCTAATAATGCTAAAGATAGTATTGCATACAACCAAGCTTCATTTCTGAAAGATATTATAGTAGGCCTATAATAATTATTGTGGTTTCTTAAAATGATAAATTGCTGAGAGCAAGTTGCCGAAGAGTCATTATTATTGAAAGTTGATACGTCAAAGCCTTCATCTATTAAGGTTAAATTTTCCGAAAACATATTATAGGCATAAATTTTCCTAAAAGGTCTCAGGTAGATGTTAGTAAGTTGAAACACATCACTTATATTGCCTACCCTATAAATATTATAATCAAAATATGGCATGAGAGATTCAATTTTGAGGGTTCTAATTATATCTCTTGGTAACATTACATGCGGAAAACTATGCATGATATTTGAAGTTTTCCTTTTGAAGCAATTGATTTTGTAAATTGTGTCGTTGCAACTTGTAGCTAGGAATTTTCTCGCTTCAAATGCAAAGTTTATTATCGGATTGGCTATGTCGAAAAGTAAAGGTGTTGGTGATATGTTGAGATTGGGCTTGAAAGAATCTGTTTGGGGCGAATGTGTAGGTAGTATTATGAAGCTTCCTTCGGGGAGTCCTAAAAATAAATATTAGAATTATTATTTGTCACTATACATTATATCAAACAACTACACTAAATGGGAAAGCTTTTCGAACAAATTTGTACATCGGGAAAAATATATATATTGTCGATGATATCAGTTAACTTTTTAAAGTTTCATTATTCGATGTCAGTGGAACATTTTATTTGCAGAAAACTTAAATTCAGAGAAGGCATTACTGCCATTGTTATCTTGCCTTGTTACTTCATACTGGAAACTTTTCCACTTGCGAATATACAGGGATTGGCAATTATTATTGATATATATTGTCAACACCGAGCCTGCTTGGGAAAATAACACACTGTACATGATTTCAATAATGAGTTAATTCCGAATCGACAAAACACAGGTCATAATTAACCTGGTTAATTATGATGAGACAAGCAATAAACGGATATAAATTGTGCCGCGAGCCGCAGCAAAGGCAGACTTAAACCAGTGCAATTACCTCTCATTGGGAAAGCCCCTCTGGGTATCTTCAGCCTTATCGTTGTCCAGCGCAATTACCTCTCGTTGAGAAAACTCCTCTGGACAAGGCATAAGGGATAACTAACCGACAGTCCCCCAAGCAGCGTTGACGTGTGGCTTTCTATAAGGACCCCAGTGTTGGAAGGGTCATGCATCCTATAGGACTAGCGTGGATGTAAGGGCATATTTGGGAAAATATATATCTATACTTTTATACAACTTGAGCAAGTTTCTCTCCATCGACCCCCAAAGCTATACAAACCCCCCATGTCACCCACGTAAGACGGGCAGTTGTGACATATTTGGTGGAGGCACCGTCTCGAACCCGACGCCGTTAGGCGTCTTTGAAACAAGCCAACGCCCAACCACGTCACAACGCGGTACGTCGACAAGAGAAATTCACGACAGCGTAGCGAAGGCGACTTCCCGACACCGTGGCTACACAAGACTAGTAGATTTAAAAACTATTGCCAATAGAAGAAAAAATTGTGCCGGTTTACCGTCGCCCTCGTGGCAAGAATAGATGCCAGACAAACCCAAATACAATTTGTGGCCAAAGAACGCAGCAGCAGCGACAACAGTAGAATTATTCAGACCACCCCATAGGAGCACAGAATCAGAAATCGCGCTCTTTTTGCCGAGAAGATCACTGCAAAGATCGCCACCAGGGTCGCCCAGTATCAGTTTAGAACACATTAACAGTGAGATAGAAAACCAAGCAAATAATCAAACGGACCTCGAAGAAGACGATATTTTTGGTAAACCACCAAACCTAACCCGTCAAGATGAACTACCAGAACCCCATCAGCCATCAGAAGACAGAGAGAAACAAACCCTACCATAACCAACACCACCATAACTCAAACCATGGCAGCGGCGAAAAAGGCGATTGTACCACAATTTATCAGTCCTCAAACCTTCCACCCTTATAAAACCAGCGCAACTGAGTTCATAAGGACGTAAAAGAGGTCAGCAATAGCCAATGGATGGGATGACCAACTCAAGATTGCTTATCTTGAAACATTTTTGGACTGAGCCGCAAATCTGTGGTTTTAGGAGTATAAACTTAACTAACAAAACAACAGCTTGTAACAGATTTTACAGAAGAATTGGAGGATGCAAATTACCAAATGGCACTCAAGAAGAAAGTGAAAAGCAGAAAGCAAGCCGAAGACCAATTAGTCAGGGAGTACTTGTACGAACTTCAAGTGAACAAAATGTCACAAGAAGACAGAAGCAAGAAAAATCACATACACGAAAAGGACAATTTTGATGAATTTGTGAAAAACTATAAAAATCTAAATAAGGACAACTTCAAGAGTACGGGGACGTCAGAAACTTATCACAAGATGAATTTTTAGCTAGACCAAAATTACAGAACCAAAAAGGAAATCTACATTAAATATAGACACATCCTCCCTACGAAAAAGAAACAGGGAAACATTGGACATTTATCGGTGGTACAGCACAAGGGAAACACGACGTTTTTCCTGTTCACAAGAGAAACATGTAAAAAGAAACCAACGCCAAGAAATATTTTCAAATGTCTACTAGAATTGAGAAAAACGGCACTACAAAAAAATGGCACAAAAATATTTATTACTAGAAAAGCATGGCGATTAAATAAAGAATGGTTCAGATTCAAGCAGATGCTTCATTCTATTTTCAAAGATACCAAAATTGAAATCCGTGTACTTAAGGATCAACGAGCAGCAAAAAGTACACCAAAGCCAGCAGAAGAAATGACGCCATTACTACAAATATACACAGAAATAGGGAAACAAGAATACAAAATAGGAGCAGCAAAGGATTACAAAATAAAACTGGGTGAGGAGACAAGGGTAGAACTGAAAATCATGGGAGATACGAGCAAAATGACAGAAAACATGGTGTAAATGTGTAAATACAACCTGGACGGATTGGCGAAAAACCAGATCAATATAATATCAAATATTTTTGGGGGCGAAAACAACCTTGCTATCAAATTAGAAGCAAAAACAAAAATCCCAGTGGCATTATTTGAGGGAACCACAATAGCACGGTTGGAAGAAGAAACACAGGACAATCACTCATATAATTTTTCAATACAGGAAGAAATAAATAATAATAATAGTGAAAGCGTAACATTAGAAGATCTCAAGATAGAAAGTATTAAAGACGAAAGAACTAAGCAGGCACTTCAAAAACTCCTTCTCGAATACAATAACATTTTCGCCAAATCAGCAAAGAACATGGGCAGGACAAATCTGACTGAACATAAAATCGAAATAGAGAACGCCAAACCAATAAAAAGTCGACCATACAGAGTATCACAAAGAGAGAGGCAAATAATTGATGAACAAATTCAGGAAATGCTAGAGAGCAGTGTGATTCGTCCTTGTCACTCACCATGGGCTAGTCCAGTAGTGCTAGTCAAGAAAAAAGATGGAAAACCCCGATTTTGTGTGGACTACAGAAAAATTAATAGTGTGACAAGGAAGTCAACGTACCCATTAGCCCAAATCGATGATGTTCATCATCATATTTAGGGGAGGCTTCCTACTTCAGCACCTTAGATATGTTTTCGATGATGACAAAGCTGAACTATTTGCGGACACATTGGAAAGAGTATTCACGCTGAATCAAGTGGAAAATGAAAGCATAGAACGGACTGAAGCAACTAATGGGGAAGTTGAAAGAATCATTAATATACCTACCTACTCCACCACCAACTTTGTCACCCCAGGTGAAATCAAAAAGCTCATCAAACGACTTAAAACTAAGAAGGCTCCCGGATATGACGGAATTAAAAATAAAATGGTTAAGGAACTGTCCCTTAAGGCTTTCACAGCAATAGCCAACCTGGCAAATGCCATAATCCGGAATAACTATTTCCCAACATCATGGAAAAAATCATATATAATTGTGCTAAAGAAGCCAGGCAAGGATGCTAAGTTCCCAGATAGCTATCGGCCAATAAGTCTCTTACCAACATTAAGCAAGATTGTGGAGAAAATCCTTAAGAAGCGGATCATCCAGGAAATAGAGGAAAGAAGACTCATTCCAGATTTCCAGTTTGGATTTATGGCTAGGCACTCTGCGGAACAACAAACTCTACGCGTCACTGAAATCATCTCAGAGGGGTTCAATAATAAAATGGCGACAGGAGCTGTACTGCTAGATATTGAAAGAGCTTTTGACAGACTGTGGTATGCAAGACTAATTGAGAAAATGGCGGCCTGGAACTTACCAACCAAATGGTGTCAGCTAATGTACAGCTATCTATCTAACCGAGTATTTGAAGTTAGAATTGGCAAACACTTATCAACTACAAGAGGAATTGAAGCTGGAGTCCCCCCAAGGATCAGTTCTTGGGCCCCTACTGTACAGTCTTTATATAAGTGACATTCCAACCAATCCAAGAATAAAAATAGCACTATCCGCTGATGATACAGCTATCATGACAAGGCACAGAAATACAATGATGATCAGTAGGTACCTACAATTACACATGGACACTATTCAAGAATGGTGTAACCTGAACAAAATCAAAATAAATGCAGCGAAGACTCAAGCTATCATGTTCCAAAAGAGAAGAGTAAACGAAGGTCCCAACATCACGATAGGCGGCGTGATTATTTCTTGGAATAACGAGGTGGACTATCTGGGACTGGGCATGGACAAAAGGTTAACATGGAGACCTCACACTAAAAATGCCAGAAACTGCGATCTTCCAATTATATCCAATTTTGGGAAGAAGAAGCACTATGAGCCTGAGAGTCAAAATCATTATCATAAGAGCAGTTACGAGGGCCCAGCTGGCGTATGCTTCCACTACGTGGGATTACATGTGCAAAACTCATATGAAGATGCTTGAACAAACCGAACACAGTATTCTGCGTGTTGCTGCAAATGCGCCGTGGTTCCTCAGAAATACAGACCTACACAGAGATTCACAATGGACTTCCCTGCAGGAGTATATACTGCGTAAAGCCACCAAATTTTATATTAACATTAGAAACCACCCGAATTAGGACCTTCCTAACCTGACGGCCTACGATCCTGAAGAAGAACGGCAGCGCAACACCACCTACCACAAAAGGCCCAAGGACTTACTCACAATCCGGAATGCAAACCCTCGTTGGGAGGCACTCCAAGCCAGGAAAATACCACAACAACACCATCACAAGAGAAATAATAAAACAAAATGAAGAATTAAATAGAGAGGCGCTCCTACCAAAAGGAGAAAGAGGGCATTTGCAAACAGACAATAGACACTGGTTAATCAGGTTGAGTAACCCGTAACCAGATGTAGGACACAGATGTCAAGTTCCTGCAACGGTGTGGTTTTAGTGGGTATGCCCTTCACATTGCACATCGTGAGGGGTGAGCCCCACACTACCAAGTTCATGCGAATTGGGTGTGCATAAGGCGCATTTCCACACCTTACCAAAAAAAAAAAAATTGTAATAGAAAGATCTAGCTCTGGACTGAGTAGGGGCTAGGAACTTCAAACCAGAAGAAACAAATAAGTATGGACCAAAAATAGACAGACCACAGTACCATTTCCACCACACTCACAAAAGAAATGATCAAGGATTACTTGGGCCGTGGGACCGCGCAAACCCACGACCCAGATGACCATATCACCAGGAAGTACTTGGAACCAGAAGCAACTCACTTAGAAGACAGAATACAGAACCGGAACAAAGAAGGAAACCAATTACTAGAGCTGTATAGGTGACACTTTGTTTAGTTATAAATTATTATGTTTTGTAGCCTGAATAATAATGCACCCGTACCCATCCCAAAGTTATTTATGTTAAACTTGAAACTAACCCAGGCAGCGTTGACGTGTGGCTTCCTATAAGGACCCCAGTGTTGGAAGGGTCATGTATCCAATAGGACTAGTGTATATGTAAGGGCACATTTGGGAAAATATATATCTATACTCTAATACAACTTGAGCGAGTTTCTCTCCATCGACCCCCAAAGCTACAAACCCCCCATGTCACCCCCGTAAGGCGGGCAGTTGTGACATATTAGTTATTTATTAGTCATCGGGCCAAGAAGTGCGTCTTTTTTGTGCTGAACTCAAAGTTTAAATTGCACTACTGTTACAACATTATTTGGAGTAGAGGCCAAAAAATTAACTACATTACCAATAGGTACATCTCCATCCAATGGAACAATCACCATATTCTCTGGTGAAAATCTTTCGTCCTCGGAATGTGTGTCATTGTGGAAGAACTGATTGATATCGGATGCGGTTCCAAAAAATATCAGCGGATCTTCACCGGTTGCATTCAAGGTTAACGACCGTATATTTCTATAATACAAACAAAATTATGTGGTTTGATAAAAAAAATATGCAGCGATAATTAACAATACATACTTTACTTGCAACTTATTTATCTGTTTAACAATGTTTATATTATGCTTGAACAATACATTATACCATAAAAATTATGCTTGTTACTTTTGTAGAATCTCCAGGAGCAGTTTTGTGGTACATTTTGTAAATTTTATCCTTACTTATGATGTCTTCAAATGACTTAAGTATAGAGAGCTGAAGACTCTTTTTGAAATATATCAAAAACTGCTTTGATCTACGGTTATCTTTGGAAATACTTACTCAGCTATGTAACATTCCTTAATACATAATCCCATTTTCTTCGAATGCAAATAAAACGTATCGACGATTTTCTCATCAGTAGTCACCAGCGTGATATTACTTTTCCACCCCACAGCCAATAGAAAGTGAAGGCACGCTTTTACCATATGACTCAGATCAGTTTTCTTGGTTTTAATTTTCAAACCCAAAACGTCACTAAACTTAATCGCTTTTTCGCTATTAGTTTCCCGATCTGACACTACACCTAAAGTAAATAAATCATCGTTTTCGTATATTGAAAATAGAGTCTTGAGATAGTCTATTTCTGAGCAAGTGTCGTAAACTTCTAGTCCCAATTTCAAAGGATAGATGATTTCTAAGAAGTTTATCCTTTCGGCGACCCATATGGCCGAATTCACTAAAGTTCTTTTAAAATAATTCAAATTTTCACAATCGTTACTTAAAATCACAACAACGCTAAGATTTGCATCGGGCAATTTGAAAATTTCGCGAACTTTTTGAGCTTGTGCCCTCTCACAACCGACACTAATGAGCAATATTGTAAGAATTTTTATAAAAAACATATTTGGTAATGTATAGGTACACGGAAGGCATATGTGTGACAATAATAATTTTTATTTTAGGTACATTTCCGTTTCAAGCATCGCTGAACAATATGAAAATGTATGTATTCAAACGGCGCACTTTTTTGAAGGACTAATTCAGTGTTTGTATTTATAGACTTTATGGGGTATATAAGCTCACGGGCTTCCCTGCGGAACGTGTCCGAATTCGTCCGATAACCAATCACTAAAAAAAAGCTCTTAAATAACCATCATAATAAACCTACCTCTATCCTAATATAAAAAAATTAGCTTTGAAAAGGAAAAAAAAAATACAATGTTTTTGCTCTTGGATGCATTATTTGTCAATTTTTACACATTAATTCTTGTCTTGTAATCTTCTGAAAAAATCCACCTTAAATTTACTCTTTTTGAGATCTACATAATCCATAGACAAATTCGGATTTGTCCTACAGGTAAGTTTACGTTGTGACTCAGAAATTGCTAGGGAGCAATCGATACAAACTATTTTACTTTCAACCCCGCTAATACAGCATGTGTCTTACACCAGCAAGTCAGATCGATTTCGGATTCAGTCGGGGGTGTTATTTCTATATCATCCCTTAATGGAATTAGCAACTATGATTTTGCGAATACCTAATGATTAGGGCGCAGTACCTACCTCGTTATACATAATTTGGCATAGTTTTCTATTTTAAGATTACTGGCCTTGTAATAAGGGATATAATTTGGAGAAAAGAGCTTTGCAATAATTGAAATTGATTCAGAATTATTCAGATATTGTAGTTTCGTTCACTTTATATGCACACGACAAGGCCTTTCTTATATTATAGCCCAATTTCACATAAATTTGCTTTTTTGTATTTGTATTTATATCTTCCACTTTCTAATTGACTCATTTTATAAAGGAGATCGAAACTATGCGAAAAAAGTTCCTATAGAATCGCCAATGATTAGATTATAATTGTCATTGGTTCTTTATATATTTGAGATTTGCAAGCAATTCAAACCTCTTTTATTTTCTTTCATGTCTCTATCATTACTTTGTTGTGTTTCTCTGAATGTTCTTTGAGAGTTATTTGCATTATCTCATTGATTTCTCCCAATCCGGTGTATTTTGTTTTCAATCTGCTTTGCCTCATCAATTTCTTTGCTGCAACGCTTATCCTTTTCTCATTTTTATTTTCCTCCCTATTCTTGCTTTTGATAGATGTTTGCTTCGAAATTTTTATTCATGAGTCAAGCTTCCACCCTTTTTATTACAGGCTGGATTTATGGATGAACACCCAGTAGGTATATGGTCACAACCAATTACTTGGCTCGACGGGCACCTATACCTGTGACCTATTTATTATATATGTTACCGGTAATATGAAAATTGTGTTTTCTATCAAAATAGCCAGTGAGTTGGTTAGTTTGTAAACTGTCTAGCTAGTTTACAAACTATAGCCAAGTTTGCATATTAACCGTATTCGTCGCTGTTATTACGACGTGGCCAATCTCTGATTTAACAACTTTTCAGGAGAGCGTTTTGAAGAAAACTCTACTGTTCATTTTGTCTGTAGCACTGGATATTTATTCAGTATCAGAACTTGTTTTTTCATATAATATAACACAAAAGTTTACTTAGAACATTGAGACATATCTTTTTTGGAAGAAAAAATTGAACTTTTCTGTAAATAAATTATTAAGAAGATAGGCCCGTTCGTAATAACAAAAACAAATGTTTGGCTGTTTGAAAAAGCAGATATGCCGCTAAAATTGAGTAATGGCCACACGGTGTATTATGGAGATATGCCAGTTTGTCACAACATAGATATGGTTCTTTTAAGTATTTTTATGGGAATAACTCAATTTCGCCAAATATTGAGATAGGCCCCTTCGTACTGACAGCGACGGTATATACCAGAAATGGGAAATGTCAATTTTAATTTAGAATGTGATATTTTGACATAGATTCTTTGTGTGCAGTCCTCACATTGTTTCATTGATTTCTTCTGGCATCAAGATTTTACGGTAACAGGGGGAGACGATTTGACCGATCAGAGAAGGGTAAGTTAAGAAACGTTTCTGCTATTTCAGACACAAATAATCTTTCTGACACTTGACTGCAACATTAATGAACAATCTTTGAGGGGTTTTGTAGATTCAGATTTCGGATATTGCATTTGTATGGCATTCGTCGTCGCTCTTAATGCATCCAAAGATAGCTATAGAGTGGGGGATACCTTTCTCTCTCTAGTTCATTGCTGTAAGGTTTGGTATATTCCTAACCTCAAATATAATCTTTTTTTAGACAAGGAAATATTTCCATAATTCGCCAAAAAAATAAATAGAGATAGGTATCCCCCCATTCTCTATCTCAATTTGCCACAATTTCATAGATCGGCGACCGAAAGAGTCTAACAGCTTTTGTTACACCCGATGGACACTATGAGTTCCTAAGAGTGCCATTTGGCCTAGTCAATGCGCCTACTGTCTTCCAGTCAGCCATGAATAAAATTTTACGTTCACTACGTTTTAAATAGGCATTTACATATCTCAATGACATGATTAAACCATCAGAAAACGTCGAACAAGGCTTGAAAAGGATCGAGTCTTAAAAGAGACTCAGCAAATACAATTTCCTGTTATCAACAAATGAATACTTGGGGCACGAAGTATTAAGGAAAGGAATTAAGCCGGAACCAGACAAAATTAATGCTTTCTTAGAGTTTTCAACACCTAAAACTGTCCATGACGTACGACGATTCTTAGGTTTGGCTAGTTATTTCCGCAAGTTCATAAAGGGATTCGCTGGTACAGCAAAACCTGTAGCCTCATCATTAACGCGAAAAGATTGTAATTTTGTTTTGGGCGAAGAACAAGAAAATGCTGCCGCTGAACTGAACCTTCTGGATAACGAAGTTGTCAGAGAATCTGATCATCCTTATGCTAATCCCATTTTAATGGTCAAGAAAAAGAATGACGAAGTTAGAATGTGCGTCGACTATCGTCTGCTAAACAAGAAGATTGAAAAAATGGTCTCAAATTTGCCTCGAATAGGTGACCTTTTAGATAATCTCCAAGGTAATACATTTTTCACCAGCCTGGATCTGGTATCTGAGTACCCTATGGAGGAAAAATTTATCCCAAAAACAGCTTTTGTTACACCCGATGAACACTATGAGTTCTTAAGAGTACCATTTGGCCTAGTCAATGCGCCTACTGTCTCCCATTCAACCATAAAATTTTAGTTTCACTAGGTTTTAGATACGCATTGGCATATCTCGATGACGTGATTATACCATCAGCAAATGCAATTATCTGCAATCAAAAATTGAATACTTGGGGCACGAAGTATCAAGGGAATGAATTAAGCCAGGACCAGACAAAATTAATGCTGTCTTAGAGTTTCCAACACCTAAAACTGTCCATGACGTACCACGATTCTTAGGTTTGGCTAGTTATTTCCGCAAGTTCATAAAGGGATTCGCTGGTACAGCAAAACCTATAGCCTCATTAACGCGAAAAAATTATAATTTAGTTTGGCGCGAAGAACAAGAAAATGCTTTCGCTGAACTGAACCTTCTGGATAACGAAGTTGTCAGAGAATCTGATCATCCTTATGCTAATCCCATTTCAATGGTCAAGAAAAAGAATGACGAAGTTAGAATGTGCGTCTGCTGAACAAGAAGACTGAAAAAATGGTCTCAAATTTGCCTCGTATAGGCAGCGTAAATAAGCTAATACATTTTTCACCGCTCTGGATTTGGCATCTGGGTACCATCAGATTCCTATGGAGGAAGAGTTTATCCCAAAAACAGCTTCTGTTACACTCGATGGACACTATGAGCACAGCTATGAGTTTCTGAGACTACCATTTGGCCTAGTCAATGCGCCTACTCTCTTCCAGATAGCCATGAATAAAATTTGCTACTACGCGCACTACGTCTTAAATATGCATTGGCATATCTCGAACAAGGCTTGGAAAGGCTCGAGTTAGTTTTAAAAGCATTACGTGAGGCAGGAGTGACTTTGAGATTCAGCAAATGCAATTTCCTGCAGTCAAACATTGAATAAAAGTAGGTATCAAGCGAAGGAATTAAGCCGGGATCAGACAAAATTGATGTTGCTTTAGAGTTTCCAACACCAAAAACTGTCCATGACGTACGACGATTCTTAGGTTTGGCTAGTTATTTCCGCAAGTTCATGAAGGGATTCGCTGGTATAGCAGAACCTATAACCTCATTAACGCGAAAAGATTGTAATTTTGTTTGGGGCGAAGAACAAGAATATGCTTTCGCTGAACTGAATTTTCTGGATAACGAAGTTGTCAGAGAATCTGTTTCTCCCTATGCTAGTCCCATTTTGTTGGCCAAGAAAAAGAATGACGAAGTTAGGATGAGAGTCGAGTATCGTCTGCTAAACAAGAAGATTGAAAAAATGTTCTCAAATTTGCCTCATATAGGTGACCTTCTAGATAATCTCCAAGGTAATACATTTTTAACCAGCCTGGATCTGGCTTCTGGGTACCATCAGATCCCTATGAAGAAGGAGTTTCTTCCAAACACAGCTTTTGTTACACCCGATGGACACTAGGAGTTTCTGAGAATACCATTTGGCCTAGTCAATGCGCCTACTGTCTTCCAGTCAGCCATGAATAAAATTTTAGTTTCACTACGTCTTAAATATGCATTGGTATATCTCGATGACGTGATTATACCAAAAGAAACCATCGAACAAGGCTTGGAAAGGCTCGAGTTAGTCTTAAAAGCATTACGAGAGGCAGGAGTGGCTTTGAGACTCAGCAAATGCAATTTCCTGCAGTCAAGAATTGAATACTTGGGGCACGAATTATCAAGGGAAGGAATTAAGCCGCGACCAGACAACATTAATAATGCTGTCTCAGAGTTTCCAACACCTAAAACTGTCCATGACGTACGACGATTCTTAGGTTTGGCTAGTTATTTCCGCAAGTTCATAAAGGGATTCGCTGGTACAGTAAAACCTATATATAGCCTCATTAACGCGAAAAGATTGTAACTTAGTTTGGGGCGAAGAACAAGAAAATGTTTTCATTGAACTGAACCTTCTGGATAACGAAGTTGTCAGAGAATCTGATTATCTCTATGTTAGTCCCATTTTGTTGGTCAAGAAAAAGAATGACGAAGTTAGAATGTGCATCGACTATCGTCTGCTGAACAAGAAGACTGAGAAAATGTTCTCAAATTTGCCTCGAATAGATGATCTTCCAGATAATCTCTCAGGTAATACATATTTCACCGTCCTGGCATCTGGGTACCTTTAGATCCCTATGGAGGAAGAGTTTATCCCAAAAACAGCTTTTGTTACACCCGATGGACACTATGAGTTTCTGAGAGTACCATTTGGCCTAGTCAATACGCCTACTGTCTTCCAGTCGGCCATGAATAGAATTTTAGTTTCACTTCGTTTCAAATATGCATTGGTATATCTGAATGACGTGATTATACCATCAGAAACCGTTGAAGAAGGCTTGGAAGGCTCGAGTTAGTCTTAAAAGCATTACGAGAGGCAGGAGTGACTTTGAGACTCAGCAAATGCAATTTCCTGCAGTCAAGAATTGAATACTTGGGGCACGAATTGTCAAGGGAAGGAATTAAGCCGCGACCAGACAAAATTAATGCTGTCTCAGAGTTTCCAACACCTAAAACGGTCCATGACGTACGACGATCCTTAGGTTTGGCTAGTTATTTCCGCAAGTTCATCAAGGTATCGCTGGTACAGCAAAACCTGCAGCGAAAAGATTGTTATTTTGTTTGGGGCGAAGAACAAGGAATTGCTTTCGCTAAACTGAACCTTCTTGATAACGAAGTTGACAGAGAATCTGCTGTTGCGAAGTTGACAGAGAATGTGCATCGACTATCGTCTGCTGAACAAGAAGACTGAGAAAATGTTCTCAAATTTGTCTCGAATAGATGACCTTCTAGATAATCTCCAAGGTAATACATTTTTCACCGCCCTGAATCTGGTATCTGGGTACCATCTGATCCCTATGGAGAAAGAGTTTATCCCAAAAACAGCTTTTGTTACACCCGATGGACACTATGAGTTTCTGAGAGTACCATTTGGCCTAGTCAATGTGCCTACTGTCTTCTAGTCAGCCATGAATGAAATTTTAGTTTCACTACGTTTTAAATATGCATTGGTATATCTCGATTACGATGGTCTGGCCGACTGGAAATTACCACAGGGTGGACTGGTAATATGTGGATGAACACCCAATATATGATTACAACCAACTATATATGGCTCGAAGGGCACCTATACCTTTGACCTACCTATACCAGGCATGAGAAACTTCAATTTTAATGTAGAATGTGATATTTTGAGATAGATTCTTTGTGTTCAGTCCTTACGTTGTTTCATTGATTGCTTCTGTCATCAAGAATTTACGCGCTTACAAACTGAGACATCATCTGGTGCTGTGGATATTCAAGTTCATTCTCTATTGGATCTTGTCTTGAGAAAAATTTCAACAGCGCACACATTTTCCTTTCTTATTTCTGTGTAGTTATTCGAACTTGCCAAATTTTGTATTTAGACTCTTAAGCATCTTAATTTGGCTTGTTTTCCATGTAGCATCATGTCAAATATCCCCAAAGCTTAATCAAATGTCAATTTGAGTTGAAATTTTATCGCCCAAACATTTCAAATTTTCCCTGCCTCCGGAAATATCATATAAATTAATTAAAGCTGTTCAAAGAAAATCTCAATTTCCTCTTGAATAAATATTGTTAGTTTCGGACAAGGTTTCACTACAAATACTGCTTGGGACGAATTTTCTACCCCAGATTTCCACAAAATAACACAAGTCAATAGAAGACGTCAGCATCGAGCCCCTTCTCAAAGTAGGTAAATACTAGTTTGCAGGAAGGTAAGCGATACTAAAGTCTAAAATATCTGTAGAGATAGAATTAGGCGAAATAAGTCTCAGGTTCAAAAGCACATAAACAAATTTCTAACAATTTCATTATTGAAAGTTTGGATTAGATTAGAAAAAACGCATTTATAGTTATAGCTCCGCAGTATAATACAGTATTACCTATTCTGAATGCGTGCTCTCGCTTCATCGCGCTATATCTCGAAAACGGTTGCTTGTACGAAAAAAGTGTATAGGAGAAATTTTTTAGAGAATACCATTTACGTAAGTTTTGTTTGGGGTTTTTTGACGTCAGAAAAACTGGAAGCGTGATTTTCATGACCTTTGATCTTCGATATCTCAAGACGCCTACCCTTAAGGGTAGGCATATGAGATTTTTTGTGCTTCATTAGAACATCAAATCGAAGGTCTCTGCAAAAGTTTGCCTTATTCGACCTCATTTCGCAGAGGAAGTCTAATTTCCTTGGAGTATATTATTTTTATCAATATAGCTATGTAATCAATTCGGATTCAATACATACTCCAAAATTGGAAAACAATAATGACATTGCAATAATTAAATATTATACCATACGTACTATTCACAAAGTACCTATCTACTGCAGTTCAATTTTGAAGTGTATTTAATTTTGTCGTGTTTTAAACCAAACCTATGAAAATTGGACATACATTAATTTTTTCTTGACTTACTTAATACAATATAGTTTTCAGGAAAATTAAAAAATCCAGGATTTTGATGTTTTAAAGAGCGAGCTAATGAAAATGTCAGCGCCAAATTTCTATTAATTTACTGACAAAATTTCATCAATAATTTTGCTTAAATATAAACAAAAATCAACCTGCCTGTGCAAAATAATTTCAATCATATTTTAACATTTAGATAAGCTTCCTTTATATTTGTTCAGTTCATTATCATAATTGGCTAAAAATACAATAATAGTACCAAAGTACTTAGGTGTAGATAATAATTTTGAGTGTTATTGTCGATGCCTTATCGCGATGATATTTGATAAATTCGCTCGGTTTATTGGTTCGTGTTTATTTAATTTTTTCAGTTGGTTTAGTGTTCTTCATCTATCAACGTCTGAGTTCCCAAAATGGTCAAAGCTAAAAAGTTTGTATTACGTAAGCACCCTGAAGGGTTACCAAAATCAACAGATTTTAAATTGGTAGAAGAAGAATTACCGCCACTAAAAGAAAATGGTAAGAATTTAATTATTATTGGTTTCTATATACATAGGTATATTTTTTTCTATAATGAAGAAGTCCTCACTGAAGCCGTTTTCCTTAGTGTTGATCCTTACATGAGAGCCTACATGTCTACACTCTCTTTGGACACAACCATGATTGGATCACAAGTGGCAAAGTAGGTAAGCAATAATTTTTGATTAATTTATAATACATTTTTAATTTCTCCTTAGAATTATCGAAAGTAGAAATCCTAAATATCCAGTAGGCAAATACATCGTTGGACAATTTGGTTGGAGGACGCACACCATTACTGACGGTGCCTCTGCTGCTGGCTCTGGTCCATTGATAGTTTTACCAGATTTGGGAGATTTGCCTCTATCATTAGGACTTGGAGTGCTTGGAATGCCTGGGTAAATACCTATATATTCAACCAGCGATTCCATACAATTAAAAACATTTTTTAGTAATACTGCCTATTTTGGATTTTTGGAAATATGCTTACCCAAAGTGGGCGAAACTGTTGTGGTTAGTGGAGCTGCTGGAGCAGTTGGCAGCCATGTAGGACAAATTGCAAAAATTAAAGGTAGGTATATTTAGATTATTGAAATATATTCATCTTTTAAATATTTTTTTAAGGCTGCAAAGTTATTGGTATCGCTGGTACTGACGAAAAAGGAAAATGGTTGACAAAAGAGCTTGGATTTGACCATTTCATAAACTACAAAACACAAAATGTTGGAGAAGAATTAAAGAAAGTTGCCCCAGAAGGTGTCCACTGCTATTTTGATAATGTAATCAAAATATTCCAATGAGTTTATATATATTTTATTTAAATTATTGTTTATTTAGGTGGGAGGTGAAATCAGTATCACTGTAATGAATCAAATGAAAATGTATGGAAGAGTTGCTGTGTGCGGAGCCATTTCTAGCTACAATGAAAAAGAAACACCAAAAGGTAACATATATATAATTCAAATGCACAAATTATTAAAATTATTCTGTTTATAGTAACATCGCCGTTCAGACCAATAATTTTCCAACAGCTAAAGGTTGAAGGCTTGTACGTGACAAGGTGGAACGACAGATGGATGGAAGGCATCAACCAGAATTTGCAATGGATCAAACAAGGCAAATTGAAATACCACGAAACGGTTACGGAGGGATTCCAAAATATTTTTAATGCGTTTGTTGATATGATGAACGGTGGTAACACTGGCAAAGCTATCGTGAAAGTTTGAGGAAAATTATATTTTGTAATCAAATAAAAAATTATAATGATTGAGTCTTTTTGTTGTAATGAAGTTACTACCCTCATTTCTTATATATGGTTGATCAACATGAGCTTCAACAGTCATCTTTGAACCAACAACTGAGTTGTTATAGTTTGTTCTGTTGATTTCGATTTCTGAGTCCAATTTTTCAAAAGACATAGCTAAGATATTTGGACTTTTCGAGATGTTGGACCCATCTTCATTAAATTGCTCATTGATGAGAGTTATTTCCCAAGACGATGTGCATAAATTCTTCACCTTCAAGGAAACAGTGGATTGATTTATTAAAGCATTGATAAATTCGAAATAACTTCAAACGAATTATAACTGAAATTGTTTGTTATTCACTGGTGCGCATTAGTTTGTCATTGAAATTGAATCTAACATAAATTGAAAAGGTTAAATATTTTAGCACTTAGGACTGTACCTATATAAACTTTTCAAAAAAATATTATCTATAACCCAACTAAACAAACTACTTTATACCTAGTTAGTGATGTGATTTCAAAAATGTTTAATAAGGTAGGTACCTATGCGCTTTGTAGATTTAAGTTCAATTTTTTCTTATATGCCTTTATGTGTGCCTGTCTATGAACATCCAATCTCGTGATAAAAACTAAATGCCACATTTTCTCTTACTCTACTTAAATCCATAATGATTATATCTACTATTAACCATCTTCCTACTTGTAGAAGAAGCTAAAGTTATCCTTGCTTCTACACCCATTTAATTATTCTTTTGAATAATCAAGTATTTCTTCCTAAGTACCTAAGTGACAAAATAATACAACCTGTTGTCTATTGTTTATTAAAGGTATATTAAATATATATATTTGCCTTCCAGTGCTCCTTCTTGGACAAAACACTTAAACACCAGTGGGTGAATTCTTGGAACAAACACTTAAACACTACTATACAGTTATTATTTACACATTAACATATTGATTCTGTGACAACAGACGTATGGTTACTACACTGCAACATAGAAATATAAATCCAAGTTTGTTGAGCAAATTCTGGGGTGAGGGTTCTAATTGTCCTTCAACAAAGGCACAACAGAAAACTATGATAACAAAATCATGGGGAGAATTATTGAGGTAATTCCAACTTTTAACAAGGCACACAAAAAAAATCTAGCCACGTGCTAACAACTCTGTCTGTCTGTTTTTAATCGCGACTCTGTCCCTTTTTTGCTATTGCAAAAAAAAACGACCAATAATAACTATGCCTTTGACAGACCCAGCTGAGAGAGTCACGTCCTCTGCATTCCCTGTTGCCAGTTGGGCCAAGGAGTTTTTGCAGTAACCATAACAAAATAAATAAATCAAATAAATTGCTTTAAGTAGTTTTAAATTATGGATTTGGAACACTACTACTAGCAGCACTATGTGTTTCAAAGTCCCTGGAACCATGTCATTTGAAACCATCCTCGTCATACCGCATATATCACCACGCTTAACTGTAAAATGGATCTTCTCTTAGATGATTTCCTGTCCATTCAGGTCTACCATGGCGCCTGCGTAGTTCTTCTTTCCATTGAATGAAGTCACGAGAGCTGTAAGAATAGTCACCTGTTCCTTACTGACTGCTATAATATTGATTTTCTGGATCGTCAGTGCTGTCTGACAAATCTTCTTGATTTCTTGCCTCCATTCACACTTTATTTTAATTGTTCACTTTCAAGAGTTTTACAGCTGTTCGGAGCTCCGTTCTTGTTTCGTGTCAAATCAAAAACTTATTCTTACCTTGAACTGGGGCATGGTCAACTAGATAAGGTATCTGCGTTCATACGCAGTTTACCAGAATCATGTTATATTTTAAAATGGTAATTATGCAAATTCTTCATCGAAGGCAGAGAAAAAGGGAAGCGAGATCTCAGTCGTACTCTACAATCACGCTTCTTCCGGTGCCTCCTGTCAAGTTCTCGTGTTTGATTCTGATAACTGCTTTTCATATTTCTTCCATAAGTTCCTTCATTAGGTCTTCAATGATATCTCCCATTAGTCTTTGGGTTTATTCTTTTTGGTTTTCTTCCTGTCTTCTGGCTTCCTCTCCTTATTGTTTTTCTTACTGTCTTCGGTCTTTCTTTTCCTGTTCTTCTCTTCGCTCTATTGGCCCTTTTCGGGCTTTCCATACTCTCCTAACTTTTCAGCCATTTACCAACTGAAACTCTCCTTGTGACAGAAACATCACTCTACTTCAGTGTCTCAAATGCTGGAAACCTTCACTGAATATATCACACGCTTCAATTATCAATGTTCAATGTTCATGTTCACGTGCAACTATCACCCTTCTTTGTTGATAATTTCTGATCAGGTAGTGGGCTTTTTCAAGGAATTGTTCTGGCTCTGAAGGGGAAGTTTCATTTGAAAAAGGGGAGCATTTGGCTACTTGATAGCGGTCTACTACTGAGATTGTTTTACTGTGCCTGATATTCTTCTTACTGACTTCTCAAGAACCATTTAGAAACTCATTACAATTTTCTTAGTTACTTCTTGAGAAACTATTGCTGCCTCAAAACTTTATATTTCAAAATAAGTAATAACTGCAACTGATGGCAAAAGCAAATTATGCAATCAGGGAATGGATATCGTTCAAAGTCAACCTGTTTATTTACACTTTCTCAGAAACGTACGAAAAATAGTATATTAAAGTATAAGTGGATATTAAGGTCTTTAAAACACGCGCGATTTTGCTCGAAATAGAGCAAGTGTTTTAAAGACCAGTTATCCACGAATACTTTACACTATTTTTTTTATTGGTATACGTTCAAATCATAAATTACTAATAATTGTAGAATGCTAAATTCGTGCTTGACATTTGTTACATTTTATTTAACGTTATCTACAAGTACCTAACCTACACCTGACAAATCAATAATTAAAAAATTGACATTTAAACCTTTCTCGGGTCGTTGGTTGTTGATGTTGTCATTGGTAACTTTAAAATACGCGCGAATGTTGGATTTAAACACGCTGAGGAGTACTTTAAATAAGTGAAATAGGTTATCAATAAAAAAATAAATTTATCCAGCGAAAATATAGCGACTTTCTAGTTAATTTCGCGAGACAGAAAAAACCTTTGAAACAAGTTTGCCTTTACTTCTTTCGAGGGAATTATTAGATAAAACTGGATAATGCCTTTTTCAACAGCGTTCTTTGCACGATAATTACGTAGTTTTACAAAAAAAAATACAATTTTCTCAAG
Source organism: Ceutorhynchus assimilis (assembly GCA_917834065.1). Taxonomy (NCBI): domain Eukaryota; kingdom Metazoa; phylum Arthropoda; class Insecta; order Coleoptera; family Curculionidae; genus Ceutorhynchus; species Ceutorhynchus assimilis. Next base: position 34,572,659 of record OU892284.1, read on the forward strand.
TATACAATAATTTCTATTTTTATCCCCAGGTTTGCATGAAACTATGTTCAGTGATCGTCTTGTTTTGGTTAATATACTACACACAAGCTGAGCAGTTTGAACCGTGGTCTCGCCCATATCCATCAAACAGACGTTCACCTGGATATTGGAAATCAGTAGATCTAAGACCCAACGGAATGAAACGATTCGGAGGCAAGGGATTTATAACTATAGCGGCTGCAGCTGGACCCGGGAAAAAATAACAATAGAAATAATAAAAATATACCAAATAAAATTATTGATTAACATGAAAAGGCACGACTTCTTTGGATTGCAAATATTTTTGGATCCTTTGTACTTAGCCACGTGCTCAATTCGGTAAGTGGCAGTTTTCAATTGTGAAATTGGACAAACTCGGAAGTTCTTATGCTTTGAGTGTAATTCTATGGGGAAATATTTCTAAGCCTTAGAGCTTTTTTATGTTTTAGAGAAGTTTTCAAATATAATTTAAATGTAGTTGATTTTATCTCTACCAACATTTCTCAGCTAATGTAAGATGGCTTGATTAGGTGGAGTAATGATAAACCATGTTTGCTTTTGTATTTCGTTTATTTGAAAATGTTAAATCAATAAATATAAAAAGTATTCCAGGAGCTGAATATAAGGTAAGGTTTATTAGGTCATATTACTAAATGATCTCAAACTTGACCAAACCAAATACCGCATATAATTCAGTAATTTCTTCAATTATTCTCATTAGATGACTTGTCCTCATTTGATGAATCATTCTCTTGTGATGAATTATTTGATGAATTCTCTTGTGATGAATTATTTGATGAATTTTTCTCTTGTGATGAATTATTTGATGAATTTTTCTCTTGTGATGAATTATTTGATGAATTTTCCTCTTGTGATGAATTATTTGATGAATCATCCTCATCCGATGAAGAATTTTTCGGGCTATAAAAGAAAATGTTATGTAAGTTATAGCCTTGAAGCACATCCCATAGATATTACAAATCTTACCATTTCAAATCTGCCTTGCGCCAGCCTTGACCAGTACAACGGGCCGATCCTGGCCAATCACAAGTATCCAAAACAGGGTTCCAGTTCAGACCAGATGGACAACTCAATAGGGTACCTGTTCCGCAGTTGCATTGCCAATATTTGCAACAATCCCTGTCAGGGACAAACAGGGGGTGTGGACAATCCGCTGGACATGGTGCTGCATCAATGAACAAGTTAAAATAAAAAATCTTTGATATAAGCAAATGTCAAAACTTACGTGCATTTGGATCTTTGGTTGGTTTAGGTGTAATGGTTGGCTTGGGAGTTGTAGGGCTGCAAATCACGAAATAATGCATTCGAAAACACTTATAGATTAGTTTTTTTAACTTACCAAACGATGGGAACAAAATTGCACCAACCGTTGCCGTCACATCCTGCATTTGCCTGCCAATCGCAAATGTTTTTACTAGGATTCCAGTTTAGACCTGACGGACAAGTTCGTAGCACACCTTTACCTTCGTCGCATTGCCAGTATTTGCAACAGTCAGTGTCGGGCAACAAAATTTGTTGTTTACAGTCTTTTGGACATGGTGCTACAAGATGTAACTTATTAGTCATGATTTTTTGGAAAATTGGATCTCCACATATGCCTAAACCCAGGCCTGAACTATGTTCAGACTTTAATGTTAAACACAAAAAATCAACATCAAAAATTCTCGTTTCACTTGGTCAGGAACTTTGCTGGGCATAATCGGGTAGAATTTTTTTAACTTAGATACAGTCAGTCAGAGAGTTTTTGAATTTGGTGGAAATATGTTGGTAGGTACTCAATCCCTGATATGTGTTATGAGAAACAGTTCTCAAATTAAGTTTGAGAAGCTTATTTCATCAGAGAAAAGAATTGAGTAGCAAACCCCAATGCCAAAATAAGGTGCTAATATAAGAACCTGAAGTTTAGTTTATTGTGATAAGCTAGTAGACTGATTGTACTTATTACTTACGTCTTTCTGGAGGAGGTGCTGAAGTACTTGTTGAGGGTGTAGGATCGTTTCTTAGGCCTAGATAACGAAAGAATCATATGTATCAAGAGACAATCCATTTTTGAAATCACTCAGAAATAGAATAGGTTGTTTCAATAATTATTATAGTTTACACTTTTAATATTTTTCACTCACCTATTGCCAAAGATGGGACCAATTGATTGGCACCTAAAACCAAAAAAAATCTCAAAAATTTCATATTAGCTGTTCTTGGTGGAAAGCTACTGAAACTATGAATTTCCTATGCTCGTTATTCCTTATTTATACCCATTATCATCCCCCTATTTGATTCAGAATAATTCGGGTATTCACCTTTTTCAATAAAATCTTATCGGTTACAAAGGATAATTCGTGACCAATATTTTTTTTTGGAAAATGTATTGTTTCAAAAGTCAATATTAATATTCATAATCCGTTAATGGAATATTTTGCTCGGAACAGCTCGTTATATTTCACTGAGATACAATTTCCTGCACCTGGACGATGAAGTTTTTATAAACTTTACCTTGTTTTTTGACTTGGGCCTTTAGGATGATAAGAAGATCCCACTCGCTGCCAGGAGTTCATTATTTATTGAACTGCCTAGATTACTTCTTCTACCTTAACTAAAATATCCATAATAATAATAATAATAAAATCTTTATTAATAGCACTTGACTAGCAAAAATAAACTATTCCTTATATATACATAATATAATTAAAGCTTCCTAGGAGGAAGTAGGTAATGACATAATGTCTTGGTAGTTTATCACAGATTGATAAAGGTATATCTACCATATTAATATACCTATCCTATTATTGATAGACTAACTTTTTTCAGGATCTTAGTACCTACATACATCAAAAACTGGGAATCAAATTTTAACATTTTCCTTTACATATAATAAACATGATTTTTTGAAGCTACTCAGAGTATCACAGTTCTTTATATTGTTTGGCAGTTCATTGTAATATTTTAAACCTGTGCATGTAGAATAGACTGTTTTGACTGAAACTACTATTAACCCTGTCTAGATAGAAGTTATTCTTTGACCAAGTGTTATATGTATGCACAAATCTGCAATTGTCTAAAAGATGTTTGGGTAACATATGATGCAACATTTTACCTATAAAGGCTAAGATGTTATATGTAATAGTTTGTCTAACACTTAAGAGGTTTGTACAATCGAGCATATCATTTATTCGTGTGTATCTATTACATCTCAATATAATTCTCAATGATAATAATAATCTATGACAATTACCTGCAATTTTAGAAGCTTTTAATGACGGAAGTGAATTATGGAATGGTTTTAATCAATTTTGTTAATTATAAGACTAGACCTGTCCATCCAGGTCTACCCTGATGCCTGCGTGTTTCTTGTTCCCATTGACTGACGTCACGAGAACTTCAATAATGGTTCCTTGTTGAATATGGTTATACTGACCTTCTGGACCCCGCCAATCTTTTAGTTTTCTTTCCTCCTATTCGTTGGCGATCTATTGCCAGTTTCCTTTTGGCTTAAAAAGGATTTGATCATGCTTTCTTCTAATTGATCACTTTTAAAAGTTCACAGCTGTCCAAGACTCCTTTTAAAATTAAAAATGTCTAACTAAGACTCGCTCACGCTGAGAAAGAACTTGCCTTTAATTGGGCATAGGTCGTCTCGATAATGTGATGATGTGGCAAGGCAGAGTTTCACTAGAAGGGAGCGACATCTCAGCGGCCCTTTAGTTTTCAGTCACGCTTAAAATGTCCTCTTCTTTTCTATCGGTAACATTCGATGCCTCCTGTCAAGTACTCCTAACAGCCTTCCATATTTCTTCCAGAAGTTCCTTCATTGAATCTTTAAAAATTCCTCTTATTGGTTCTCTCTTATCTCAAAATTCTTCTTTTGGTTGTCTTCTGGCTTCCGCTTCTTGTTTTTCATATTATCGCCCTTTTTTGCTGATAATTCCTGATCAGCTATTTGGTTTTCTACTTGAACTGGTCACGCTGTTTCAGCATTTAAAATCCATCTGGTAATGATATTGACGCGGTATTAATACGTCATCCAAATATGCCATAGCTGTTTCGAATCGCAAAGAGCCCAAGACTTGGTTTATGTTTCTTTGAAAAACCGCAGGAGCATCCACAAGTCCAAACGGCATTCGTAGGAACTCGTAGTGTCCATCTGGTACAAAAGCAGTCTTTGGAATTATTTATTCATTCAATGAAATCTTGAGACGTAAATTTTCTGAATCTCGTAACTTCAGTTGTTAATATAGGAACAACGGTATCAATTTCTTCGTAACAAGTGTAGCCCTAAACTACTACCCTATCCTTTTTGTAACATAAGTCCGAAGAATTGAATATTTTTATATTAACAATTTTAATTCAAATTTGTCACACAGAGCGGAATTATATGTTCTGTATCAGGGATATTTCTATACTGTAAATCAATAAAAAACATCACCGCTAGTTTCATCATTCAATACTATTTTACATTATTGTTTTAAAATTACACCCAACTAAAAGTATTGATTGCCATGGAAAGGACATGTCGACTTCTTTGAATTGCAAGTATTTTTGGATCTTTTGTACTTTGCCACGTATCAATCAATCCAGTTAAGTGGCAGTTTTCAATTGTGAAATCGGACGAACTCTAAAGTTCTTCTGCTTTGAGTCTTATTCTGGAGAAATATTTCTAAGGCAGCCTTAGAGCTTTTCTGATGTTCTAGCGATGTTTTCAAATATCATTTAAGTGTAGTTGATCTTATTTCTACCAACATTTCTCAGCTAATGTGAGATGGCCTGATTAAGTGTAGATGTGCTATAGTATTTCCAAACTCAATTGGAACAAAGTACCAACTGGTGGCTAATTGATCGCTGAAAATATCCATAAGAAATACACTGCCACTAGTCAGCCACCAGTTATAATTTATGTTCACCTTGCTCCAATTAACTTTGGAAAAACTATACAAAACTATGTTCATATCTCTGATGCGATTATTTAAGTTAAATTGACTCTACTGTGGGCAAAGTATCAAAAATAACAAAGTGTTTGAGTAATGATAAAACATGTTTGCTTTTGTATTTCGTTTATTTAAAAATATTGAATCAATAAATATAAAAAGTGTTTCAGGAGCTTCAATGTTGCTGCATATAAGGTAAGGTTTATTAGGTCATATTACTAAATGATCTCAAACTTGACCAAACCAAATACCTATATAATTTAGTAATATCATCAATTATCTTCAGCTGATGAATCATGCCCATCTGATGAATCTCCCTCTTGTGATGATTTATCCCCATCTGATGAATTCTCTTGTAATGATTTATCCCCATCTGATGAATTCTCTCTAGATGAATCATCATTACCTGATGAATTATCTTCATCTGATGAAGAAGAAGAATCTTCCGGGCTATAAAAAAAGTGTTATTTTGGTTGTATCCTTGAAGCGTATATAGCAAATCTTACCATTTCAAATCTTCCTCGCACCAGCCTTGAGCAGTACAACCGGCCGATCCTGGCCAATCGCAAGTATCCAAAACTGGGTTCCAGTTCAGACCAGGTGGACAACTCAATAGGGTACCTGTTCCGCAGTTGCATTGCCAATATTTGCAACAATCCCTGTCAGGGACAAACAGGGGGTGCGGACAATCCGCTGGACATGGTGCTGCAATAAGAACAAGTTAAAATCAAAAATCTTTTATATAAACATGTATCAAAACTTACGTGCATTTGGATCTTTGGTTGCTGGACTAGCTGTAGTGGTTGGTTTGGGAGTTGTTGGGCTGTAAATCATAAAATAAATCATTCGAAATCGCTATTGGATTGTTTTCTCTAACTTACCAATTAATGGGAACAAGATTGCACCAACCGTTGCCGTCACATCCTGCATTTGCCGGCCAATCGCAAACGTTTTTACTAGGACTCCAGTTTAAACCTGACGGACAGGTTCGTAGCACGCCGTTACCTTCGTCGCATTGCCAGTATTTGCAACAGTCAGTGTCAGGCAACAAAATTTGTTGTTTACAGTCTTTTGGACATGGTGCTACAAAATGTAACTTATTAGTTATGATTTTTAAAAAAAATTTGGCGCCATATATTCTCAAACTATCTTCAGACCATATATTATAGTTTCTGTATTAAAAAACTTCAACTTTGATGTTTGGCCATCAAGTTCGGGACAGGTGCAAGGTACCATTTTCAAGTATGATATGCAAATGACTCAAATTATGTTGAAATAATTATGCCAGGCTCAAATTTATGAAGATGGATGGATGCAAAAAAAAGTGAAGAGAGTTTGAAAGTTTAGTTCATTGATAAACTATAGTATACTGATTTTACTTATTACTTACGTCTTTCTGGAGGTGGTACTGTGGTACTTGTTGACGGTGTAGGATCGTTTCTAAGGCCTAGATAATGAAAAAAATCATATGTATCAAAAAAAAAGCCTATAGTGTTTTATCCTTTTTTGAAAACACTGAGAAATATAATAAATTGTTTCAATAACGATTATAGTTTACACCTAATATTTTTCACTTACCTATTGCCAAACATGGGACCAATAGATTGGCACCTAAAACCAAAAAAAATCTCAAAAATTTCATCTTAGCTCTTCCTGATAGGAAGCTACTGAAACTATGAATTTCCTATGTTCGTTATTCCATATTTATACCCCTTATCATCCCCCTATTTGATTCAGAATAATTCGGGTATTCATCTTTTTCAATAAAATCTTATCGGTTACAAAGGATAATGTATGACCCATAATTTTTTTTGGCAAAATATATTGTTTCAAAAGTCAATATAAATATTAATAATCCGTTAATGGAATATTTTGCTCGGAACAGCTCGTTAGATTTTACTAAGATACAATTTCCTGCACCTGGGCGATGGAGTTTTTATAAACTTTTCCTTGTATTTTGATTTGGGCCTTTAGGATGATGAGAAGATCCCACTCGCTGCCAGGAGTTCTTCATTTATCTATCGGCCTGAATAACTTCCTACGCCCTAACTAAAATATCCATAATCTATGACAATTACCTGCAATTTTTGGAAGCTTTTGGTGACGAAAGTGATTTATGGAATGGTTTTGATTAGTGCTCCAGTCCAGACATGTCCATCCAGGTCTACCCTTACCGTGTTTTTTGTTCCAATTGACTGACGTCACGAGAACTACAAGAGTGGTCAGTAGATAGTCAAAGCGGGTCCTAGCACAAAAATCCGACCATAACCTCAATCTTTCATTCTTGACACGAAGGTGGATGCGTCGTCGTTGACACGAAGGTGGATGCGCCGCCATGGCCCCATCTTGTTGACAGATGGCGCCATGGGACCTGCTCCCACAGGGCTGCGCCCCCCAAAAATGGGGCCCGCAGGGCTGCGCCCCCCAAAAAGGGGCCCCCGGATTTTAATATGGGTAACAGAAAAAGGGGTGGGGGGAAATGTTTTCCCGCCATTTTGTCAACCGTCACCTGTCAAACGTCACCTGTCAAACGTCACCTGTCAAACGTCATCTGTCACCTGTGATGACGTCATACCGGGTTATCGCGGTGAATTCTTGTAATTACAGGTTCCTGTAATATGGAGTGTGCGTGGAAGGGATTGTTCCGAGTCGTTTCGAAATCGCTACGTATATTAAATTATGGTTCTGTGATGACGTCATAGCGACCTGGGTCACGTCCGTGGCGCCATTTAGAGTACATAGTGCAAAGTTCGATTCAGGGTTCGGGTTCTGTGATGACGTAATAGCGACTTGGGTCACGTCAGTGTTTGTCGGTGGCACGATCTAGTGTAGTGTCAAGTTTTTTGTGTCGTATAACAGGATGCTGTCGGGGAAATAAAAATCAAATGCAATAATTATTGAACTGTTTATTAAAACATTATAGTTTATTAAAATAGATACAATTATTAGTGACCTTATTGATTAAAATACATAATATATACATAATACGAGTTAGAGAGAAATAGATTAATACATAATTTCAAATATACAATTATTAGTGACCTTATCGATTAATTGGCATAATATATACATAGTACGAGTTAGAGATAGATAGATTAATACATTTTTTCAAATATACAATTATTATAATTAATAAGGTCACTATTATTAATTAATTGACATAATATATACATAATTCGAGTAAGAGAGAGAGAGATAGATAAAATGATACATTATTCCAAATATACAATTATTATTAGTGACCTTATAAATTAATTGACTAAGTACATACATATACGCGTTAGAGAGAGAGAAAGAGAGAAAACATATTAATGCTCAACATTACTATACTTTTAATTCGTCCCCAACATCAAGACTATAATGCCCCCAGGGAAGAGTTTTGAAGGAATTGGGCACTAAGAAACGTTTATCGTCAGCTGGACTTAGTGCAATTTTTGATTGTTCAATGCTGAACACATTATGTTGAAAAGACCGGATGGTTCTCTGCGTTACGGTACTTTCTTTGAAATTTTTCAAACAATCTACATAATCGTCAAATGCAATTTTATACTTGACTATATTTTTTTTAACGCCTTTCGATTTTTTCACAACTTTTCCCTTAAGGGTCTTGAAGCTGTACATTTTGGATCTCAGGCCTACTTGGTGAGTCATGATATCACCATTCAGTTCATCTTTCATTAAACCTAAAACTTTTTTATTGACCTGCGGTATGTTATATTGGTTATCTGGAGGGTAGTCTGATGTATCGAATTTGGACAAGTCGGCCTTGATGACTTCTTCATATACATCATCGGTTTCGATGTCATATATGAAGCTGTCGGTATCCATATATTGAATGTGACATTTTTCTGAATTTAATTTAGACAACATGTAGTCGTAGTGAAATGAATACATGAATATTTTCGAAATATCCAAAATCGACATGCCTACATACAATGGTTTGTTGAAAAATAGTTCGGCTTTCTTCAACTCAACCAACAATAAATCATCATCTAAAATGGTTCTACTATGAAATCTTGGACTAGATATTAAATTTTTTGCACCATACCGACCTTCCCACGTCTTTACAAATTTCACAACCCTATGATTTCGTATGTTTTCCATAGTCTTTCCGAACACCGCGTTATTGAACAATTTAAAAAGATTTTTGTCAAAGTCATTCTTACTCTGTTTACGTAAGTTATTGTTATGCTCGATATAGGGCTTGAGCCACATTGACTGCTTAAATTTTAAAATCTTGTGAATTTTCTTCAGAACTAGGCCATGTTTCAGTGCCTGTTTTAAATTTCGATAATGTATAACATAGTTTTTCTTGTCGTACAGCGTGGTCATTAATTTCGGTAACTTTGAATTTGGCGGCTTACGATGTTCTGCCGCGAATGGTAAATCTTTATGCAAATCATGTAAGTGTCTAGGATATTCCAAATCAACTTCCAGGATGTAGCCCTCGGGAGAATCGTCTTCCACTGCCATAACATCAAAATTTTTAATATTCTCATCTCCGTCTACCCACTCAAAACCACCGTAGGGTAGGGGCTCGGTCATTGCTTTTCCATATAAATTATTCATGTCGAGATAGAGCAAATACCTTGATTCTTTTGACTCATCATATGTATCCATATATTTGTTATTGGCCTCAGCATAACGATTCACGCATACGGAAATGCCTCCACGAATTCCCTGCTCCACAAACATTATCTGATCAATGTCCCGAAGAATATCTAAACGACATTTCGTAAATTGGAGCATGCTGTCCCAAGTATAACCAGGCATGCTGTGATACCACGCTGGATCTAGTTTGTGTGTAGCTATACAGTTTTTACGAAAATTTTCAAAAACATCAGCCAAAAGTAAAATGTCAGTTTTCAAATAGAGATCAGAATATTCACCTAAATTTTGAATTTTGAACAAATGCCAGACATTTTGGGCGTGCGCGAACTTTTCATCGCTTAAATGTTCATCATTTAACTTGTTGTAGAATTTATCGATGGAAGGTAGAGAAGTTTCGTTTAATACTGAAAAATCATTAATATAATCGTAACAAAAGACACCTTTCTGAGTTAAAAGTTGAAATTTTGACGGCTGCAAGTCTGAAAATTCTTTTTTCAATATCAGCAAGTCCTTTTTGTTCAACGTGGAGGCAAGTTCATCCAAAGAGGCACCCAAAAATCTTAGTGAATCAATGAATCTGAAACGCAGCCCATTATTAGGTTCCCTGTAGGTGATCGAAATGTATTTTTCTTTGTTCACGGGTAGGACGCTCACGTGACCATGCTTAGCAAGCTCTCGGATTACGAAATGAATATCGTAGCCGGAGAGATTATGGAAAACTACTGGAACTATAAAATGCTTACGGTAGTTTAGGTTGCAGGATTGGTGCGCAAAATTACGGAATTTCCCCGTAAAATGATCATGATCACGAACAATCTTATCGCTGTTTGTAAAAGGTTTCTCACAAATATGACAATGTGTCGACGACACATTGGACAAGCTAATAGTTTCACTAGCAATAAGAGGTACAATATGTTTAAATTTGGAATAAATAAATTTCGACATTTGAGACACTTGTTCAACAAACCATTGCATGCAGTCTACACCTCGATAACTTTTGAAATAGGATAGGGAATCATCATACCCACATTTGAGGTAGTATCCAGCACTAAATGGAACATGTTTCTGGTATTTACGAGTTTTTTCCGAAATTTTACTGTTGTTTAAATTTTGAAGTATGCTTTCGAAATCAGCATAGATGACAAAAGGTGTGTGTTGTTTGTAAGTAAAATTTCGAAATTCAACGTGTTCATAATTGGGGAAAGAAATCTTGTAATCATTCAATTTGGAACACAAATTTTCATGTTCAATTAGGCGCTGTTCCGAAGCAAAATAATTCAAACACCTATCACAAATAAATTGCTTACTTTTATGTTTACTAAGCTGCGAGGATACAAGTCGAGACAAGTTGCTAATATAGCAATAATGATACTTAATTTCCTCATCTTGTAGCTCTGCTGGTTGTTCAACATCATAATCGTCTACTTTTGGATAATATTTGTTCTGAACAATCAGCAAATTGACGTGTTTATCTAGTTTTTGTTTTGTTAATCTAACCGGTGCTACTGTATAAAATTGTTTATTATTGGTCACATTCAGTTCCAAACCGTAAACGTTAATCGAAACATTATTTAACTTTTCAAAATTTTGAATTTGATTGAGGGGCATTGGGATAGGTAGATTTTTTGTATCCAACACAGACCTATAATATGGGTATGCTGATGTTCGCTCCTTATTGTTAGAGGAAGGAAAAAGGCCACATACCACAGACCAATAGAAGCAAGCTTCATCAGAATTCTTAATGTTGATGCAAGCATGTTTCCTGGAAATTTCAATGGGTAATTTAATGTAAGATGACCCGTTTCCAATTTCCATTTTATTTATATTAATTTCCAAATAAAGTATTCTACGTAATGCAAAGCCCGAATCGCGCTCCTGAAATTCGGAAAGCTTGTTCAAAATTTCATCTCGTACATGATCATTGAACCAATCAAAAATATCTGTTCCAACATCAATGATGACATTTTTGGTATTGAAATATTTAACGTCACAAACATCTCGATCATTTTTTGCTTTAATAAATTCACCACAAAATGTTGTATTGACTTTAATTAATGGAAACTGACGTAAAATTTCAGTGACTTTTTTCAGAAATATCCTAAATGCATCATTCAAAAATTGATCGACATCCTTGTGAATTAAATTGATGATAATCCCAGTTCGTACCCTTCCCTGAAAACAAGATAAAACATTTTCCCATAAAACCCTCTTTGAAAGCGGTGGTGGTGTTGCTGCTGAACCACTCAAACCTGTTCCTACATGTTGGTGTTGTTTTGAAATTAGTTTTCTAATCAGTTTAAGCTGTTGAATAATTGTTTGCAGTTTTCGTTGAAGACCAACTGAGAGTTTTGTAGCATTACGAACAACTTTATTGCACGAGCAAATTTTTTTAGTTAAACGTTTGCACCAAATTGTTTTGTCTCTTTGTGAAAAATTATCAAAAATAATTTTACGCAACTTTTGAAATACCAAAATCAACTTTTGAGATTCTTTAATGACCTTTGAAGCATTCATAGTGTACGTATATGTATGTAACTAAAGATCAATCAATTTATTTACAAAGTTGAAACTTACCCTCTCTCTCTCTCGAATCCTTCCGTAGCTCGTTGGCGTAGCAGGAAGACAACCACCAATTCCAGCAACAGCACGCTGTGACAAGATCTGTTGTGGTTCCAGGCAACTCGTGTAGTTTGGCTACTGCTGGCTGCTGCTGCAACAACAGAAACGCTACGTTCAAAGATACATCCATAACCAACAAACAAATCATTAGATTAAATAAATAAATGATAAGAAATTGAAAAATATTTTTACAAATAAAAATTTCCGAAAAACTAATCACCTTTGAATAGTGTATGTAATTGAAACTTACCTTATCTCTCTCTCTGGTAAGCAGAGAACTTAATTGCCCTGTACAATTTGGAAATCACAAACTAGATTCGGCACACCAGGTATTGCTTTCTGGCCCCTGTATATCACGCTGTAAGCTCCGGTATCGAACTGTTCAATAACCGGCTTGAAAGCTTCTGTGGCACGCTTTGGCAGGAACACAACCTTTTCAGTCAGCTCCAATAGCACGCTTTTACCAAATTTGGTTTGCACCAGTTTGGCCGACAGGATCTGTTGTGGCGTATTTTGCGGCAGGTCCTGTAGTTTTGCAACCGGTTTCCTGTTGTCAGCTGTAACAACAGAACATGCAACGTTCAATTTTTTTAGATCCATCTATAACCAAAAACAACATTTATTTAATCTACGCGAAAAATTAAAAATTCACTTACGATTTTAGAGTACACAAACAGACACTCACTATCACTGTTTTTGTTTTTGTTGTTGTTGGTGTTGTTGTTGTTGTTGATAGGCGGCAAAAGTGTGAACTAACAATTGGGAAGCGTCGTTGGCTCTTATATAGGCAGAATTTTCTGAGTCGCCAATAGAGAGTTATCGCAAAACAGTTCTACGTAAAAGTTGCCTGTTTGCTTACGCTATTTTATAACCTTATCTACTTGTACCTTGTTGTGATTTGTGTTGTTTATGATCGTCGTCAAGGTCAGAGAGGATTTGAAATTTAAATGCTAATTTTTATTATTATAACCTTTTTAAGCAATGGAGCTACTCAATTGGACACAACAAAACTAAACATGACCTATATTACCTGCCTATTTCAGTCTTTTCAGGCATAGATTTAATGTTAAAATAACGTGGGCACTAATACTGCATGATGCTCTTTGCGATATCTCTCTATCCCGTGTGCACACGGCACTACAGCTTTTGTCCAAAAAAAAAAAACTGCTTGGTTCGCATTTTCCGTAGAATAACGGCGACAGAGTTCTTGAAATTATTTTCATCTGCGGTACCACGAAAATAAAGATAACGTTGTTGACGGGAAACTGAAACCCGATACTATGAAAAACAACGATATATTTCGACGCAATAAAGGCAATGGTCTTGCAATGACAAATTATTATAATTTATTTCAACTCGATTTATTCAATAATAATAATTAAAACCATTAGAGTAATTTTCAAAAATCCTATTTATTTTTATTTTTTGGTAAAAGGCTTACAATATAATCGTACAGAGTAAATGCATTATTAACACTACAAATACACAAGTCTAAGCTATGAAAAGTACAGTGTATAGGTTGTTTCTTATCTAACTTTGGTACATTATTAGCAGCACTAGTAAATTCTAAATTAACAATATCAGGAGGAGGCAGGCGTTTTGTTTCAATTTCGGATAAAAGTTTGGCTAGAAACTCATGCTTTGAGTGGCCCTTGACATAGATGACGTCAACATCTCGTAGATTCTCATAGACAATGGAATAAATTTCTTGATAGTCCAGTTCGCCATTATTATAGTAGATACCATGATGATTTCCACATAGATATTTCACTTGCCTTTTATCGTCTTGTTTGAGCTCATGGAACGGAATTGCAGGTTTGAACATGTAGCTTTTCATATTTTTACCATCGTAGATGGCTAGTTCTTTGGCGTAAAATTCAGGCGTGCAGAAACCTTGCAGGTCGACGACTACAAATTTCATCTTGACAAGGCGTACAGGTGACGGCAACTGACTAAATCAAGCTACGGACAGTGCCTGATAAAGGCAAATACTCCAAAACTCTGTCATGTACAATGATGCAATAGGCTCGAGTATCTCTTGGAAAATTTTCAGAACTGTGCAGCTCGAGCTTAACATCGACTGTGCTACTTTTCAAAGCTTCATTCTGTTTCGAACAGTCTATTACAAACAAACATTGCTTTGCAAACGAGCTGAAATCCAGTAACGGTTCAGCATAGGTCTTTCCCATATAGGATTTCTGGAATTCGGTGTACATGCGATACGCTTCGGAATATTGTCTGTTGTCGAAATTCAGATTCAAAGATTCGTAGGGGTAAACTTCAGAGTTTAGGAATAGTTTGATATCGGTAATGTTGACATTATCGAAATATGTGACGTCTTTCTGATAGTTGTCTTTGCGGGCAGTTTGGAAAAATACGATAACGTATCGAGCTCTCTCCGACATTGATTTCACAGTCCAAACATCTTTCTTTGTGTTTCTCATTGCGGGCAATTCGTGAATTTCCCAATCACGGAACCCGAAAAAGATTGGTTTATTTCGTGAAATTTCCTCCAACAATTGCAGTTTTAGGACATCGTTGGGATAAATATGTTTAACTCGCAACTCAATCGTCGATATTGATATAGTAGCCTTTTTATCGCCTGTAGAGTTTACGTAGCAATTGTCATCATTTCTAGCTCGAACAAGTTTCAGCTTCTGTTTTCCCATAACTGCACTAGTGTAATCGGCGAAAACACCCAGTAGAAAATTTAACGGTATTAGCAAATTAAAGTCTTTTGTTGTTTCATTCAGGGTTTTGAGCGGCGTACCCCATCCTGCGACCTCTAGTGCTTTGCTTTCGTGTTCATTAAAGCATAGCAAACTTTTTATCGTGCTTGTCAGTCCAGGATCTCGAACTTTCTCAATTTCTCTTCCGTTCAATTCATAAGTTATGGTCTCGAACAGAAAGGCTCCCACATTATTTGTTAACGAACATGTTCCTGTCGTCCCACCACCACCACCAGCACCTGCCACTGTATTGTCCTCCTTAAAGTTGGCTTCAATGTAAAGCTCAGCTTGACTAATGTCCATAAAGACATCTTGCTGGTTGATAACTATCTCAATCACATCACTGTAGTTGAATGATTTTGTGAATGGATGATATGTATGCCATTCTTCTCGAGAAATGGATTCATCCACGTTGACCGGGTGAAATATTTGAAGTTTTTCCGATACGAAAACCATATTTGTGCGATAAAGAGTGTAAATAAATCAGACTCTTGCGTGTGAGTGCCTGCTGCTGCTGCTGCTGCTGATGTTTCGTCGGTGTCTGACTACAGACTGGAGAGGACTGAACGTATCCACTACTTATATGTCGATGCTGCTGCTGATTAAAAACTAAAACCATGTTTCTTGAGTTCCAATTTTACAACGATTTCTTCGCCTCTAAAATTGACAGGTCTTGCTTCCTGATCCAAAATACTTATGGTGATGTTATCGATGCTGGTTCTATTCACCGGAAGATAAATCAGATTTCTCGGCTCAATAATTATACTATATACTGGATCAACGGCCGGCGTGAATTCGTATAATGTATGCGAAGGATTGTTTGTATAATAGGATCCGGAGATAATGTTGCACTCAATTCGTATAGTAGTCACTTGTATAATCTCAACTGGAATATCGGATTCGTGTAGCGTGTTTGCATCTAGGATGAGTGGTGAGAAGCCCAGCAATTGTCCGATACTATCTTGGGGCTCAAAGTCTATATCGTAAACACTCTTGAGCTCGCACTTTAAAGTGTTATTGTTCGGTTTTAAAGACAGTAAATTATCACCACTAGTAGCAGCACCACCACCACCACTATTCGCAGCCAATTGCTTTTGAAGGTAGCTTTCGATATCGGCAATTTCGTACGACCCTGTTGGAATTTCGATTACTCGCTCCTGCTCGTCGTCTTTGCCACTCGCGTGGTAGTAGTAAAACTTGTTTCGTCCAGACTCGATGTTTGGAATAGAATTCCAGGTACTCAAGGAAATTAGGGCTAGCGAATAACTGTATCTAGAGTCTAATTCTATTGGTGGATTAATGTCAACAGTTAAACAACTGGAGCGACCTTTCAACGTGAACGTCTGAGACATGACTAATGCTTCTACAAAACACACACTTGATTTTATAATTATTTTATTATCATCAATTATTGAATAAAAAACTTAATGCTAAATGTCCACAATTGTATGTATTGAACGTTTGATACTGATCGTGATTGTAGAAAATTTCACAATTCCTAAAATAGCGAACAACTTCTTTCGGCGGATTCAAGTTGCCAAAACTGTCGAAATATTCAACCAGGTTTCCGCGTTTCTTGTAAGCTACCCAATGTGTTCCAGATCCGCTGATTGTGTCCAAATTAATCACGCCACATTCGATTTTTCTCGGTCTAGACGGCAATGTATCACGCATAAACACTCCACGGAAATTGGCTATTTTCAATTTGGATTTCAGATATCTAATGTCTTTATCGCTTAGCGCTCGTTTGGGTAGCTTCACTGGTAGTTTTTTGGCATTTTTTTCAAAAACAATCCATGTCCGGTCTTGTGTTTAGCCAGATATAAACCGCTCCCCTTCCTACCCAAGGCAATGGCTTCCATGGCCCGATTATGTCTTTGAGATTCTTTGAGCTTGTCGGCTGCTGCTCGGGCATCATTAACGGCTTTCGCAATCTCCGCTGCCCCTCCGCTCAATGCACCCATCGCACTGAGACCAGCAAATATGGGAATTAAAGGTAAAACTCCTCCAACTTTGGGCACTTTGATAACTCGAGGTAATTTCACTTTTTTTCGACCACCAATTTGCTTGATTGTCATGCGGGCAGCTTTCAGTGCCAATTTTATGTTTTCCTTTGTTGGTATTTCTCCTCCTGGACCGCCTCCTACATTGCCATACTGTTTTACATGTTTTTTAATTTTGTTCAAGATGCACGATTTGAACGGTTTAGTTTGTTGTCGTCGTCGAGGCATGCCCATACCGAGTTTACGTTTGGCTTTCATCACGTTTGTCACCAGCCAAGCTGCACTCTTCTCACCGAAACTAGAATCTTTGGCTTTAACTCGTTCCCAAGCCCTGTTCTCCAACACCTTATCGGCTTGATGTCTTTTTTGTAAATCCTCCCTGTTTTCAGAGTATGCAATGTCGTGTTCTCGGCAAGCTGCGTCCAACTTGTTTTTCGGCTGATCACCTCGGGCTAAACGTTCAGCAAGTTTCGTACCAGGTCCACAATAGGAATAGCCTGGCAGATGGAGCTCGAACGGTAGCTTGTTGATACCACTATTTAAGAGACCTTTACCCTTCAGTGTCTCCATTGCTACTGAGGCAGTGGTCAAGTAAACACTGTTTTATAAAAGATGCGCGCAGAAAAACAGAAACTCACCATCAGAGTTGATTTTAATTTCGATTTGCCTGAAAAAGGAATGAGTGAGCAGAGGAATAGACATAGTGAGCTTTTGCCAAATACGATTAGAGCAATTATTTGTGGTCCTAGTAATTCGGGGAAAACCAATGTGATGCTGAGTCTGCTAACCGACCCGAACGGACTCAGATTCGAGAATGTCTACGTTTATTCAAAGTCACTATATCAGGAGAAATACAAGTTCCTCGAGCAAGTGCTGAAAAATGTTCCAGGTGTAACCTTTCAGGCTTTCAGTGATAATGAAATGGTGTTGGATCCGGAAAATACGAAACCAGATTCTGTATTTATATTCGACGATGTGGCTTGCGAGAAACAGGACAAGATACGAAACTACTTTTGCATGGGTCGACATAATGCAGTCGATTCATTCTACCTGTGTCAAACGTATTCCAAAGTGCCCAAACAATTGGTGCGAGATAACGCAAACGTGTTGATTTTATTCAAGCAAGACGATATGAATCTGAAACATGTCTACGATGACCACGTGAATACAGATATGTCGCTGGAAAAATTCAAAATGCTCTGTTCAGAGTGCTGGAAAAAGAAATATGGATTTCTGGTTATTGTCAAGGATTGCGATATGTGCAAAGGACGCTACAGGAGCCAGTTTGATACCTTTATAATTCCCTAAGTGATTACACCAGCTTCAGTGTTACTAAAGACGTTATCGCATACAGACCTGTCTCGAAAAGCTGTCTGTGTAAACTGGCCTGTCTCGAAAAAGCTGTCTGTGTAGACTGACCTGTCTCGAAAAAGCTGTCTGTGTAGACTGACCTGTCTCGAAAAGCTGTCTGTGTAGACTGACCTGTCCTAAAAGAAGCTGTCTGTGTAGACTGACCTGTCCTAAAAGAAGCTGTCTGTGTAGACTGACCTGTCCCGAAAAGCTGTCTGTGTAGACTGACCTGTCTCGAAAAAGCTGTCTGTGTAGACTGACCTGTCTCGTAAAAGCTGTCTGTGTAGACTGACCTGTATCAAGACCTGTAGTAGAGTTGTTGCAATGACTCCGCCTGTTTTGAGTAAAGCTGACAGAGATGTCAAGAAACGAATTAATACTGTTGCAAGAAACATACGGAAGAAATATTTTTCTCTGAAGCTGGAGAAAAGTAACAAAGATGAAGCATTGGATAGACTTTTGAACCCCATAACCGCTCCTCTAAATAAACTTGTGGAAAAATCTAAGAAGCCAGCAAAAAATGAGGATGACGTGTTGT
Source organism: Ceutorhynchus assimilis (assembly GCA_917834065.1). NCBI lineage: Eukaryota > Metazoa > Arthropoda > Insecta > Coleoptera > Curculionidae > Ceutorhynchus > Ceutorhynchus assimilis. The sequence continues at coordinate 34,591,470 of OU892284.1, forward strand.
TTGTTGAGAAGCCAATAGAAAACGACGACGACGACGATTTACAACAATCAATAATTGGAAACCAGACTTCGAGTTATATAGAATTTATAAAACAATATCCAGAGATAGCTCAAGAGTATATTCTTAAATACTTGGGTGGTTCTAATGAAACGGATTCGACCTATGGATTGAAATATAACTCGGAAACCGGCTTTTGGACCATGGGCACAGAAAGAGTTGATTTTCTACCAAATGGCGATATTAATGTTGGAAACGTTACTTATCCCAAGAGTCGCGGTCTATACGACTTGCTATTCCTCAAACATCCTCGACTGAATACGGAAAAAGACAACGAACAATTCAATGAAATCTTATTCCGCACCAATGCACATAGAAGAGAATATAAACCGACAGGTCAGATAAAGGGGACCAATTCGAGAAAATATCAACAATTTATAAAGCCATATACACCTCCACCACCAACAGCAAAGCAATCAAAATCTCATAAAAAATCATTGGCGGGATCCGGATTACCGGCATCGTCATCACCGTCGTCTTTAATGATGCAGTACAATGAAAAACCCAAACAGTATGTGTATTACGATGACGTAAACGAACTGATTGATAGGTTGATTATATTGGATGCGTCTCAAGAGGCTGGCAATGGAAATCACACGAATGAAATAATGAGTATTTTGGAAGAGTTGCGAGAGCTAGGCGTTATCCGAGACTAATCTACTAATAATAATAAAATAGTCTACAGCTTTCATCTATCAGTCATTAGTGTGTTAGCCATGAATAAGTTTGGACATTCCCTGTCTTCTTCTTCTTCGTCACGTCGTCGTCAAATTATTCGTGCTCAGGCATCAGCTTTGCCGACCACTACCGATGGCGATTATAATGTTGAAAATCATAGGCTCTGCAATATTGGAATGCCTAGTGACGACAATGATGCATCCACTAAAAAGTATGTAGACTTGGCAACTAGCAGTCTATACAATAAGGTGCTCATCGCAAATGAAGCACTTGGCGCCCTTGGAGAAGCAGTAGATAACATCAGTGATCAAGTTAAAAGCAGTATGATCCGCATTCAGGAATTGGATCAAATCTTGAACACAAACGTCCACGATGACCTTCGTAGCCTTGGTGATCTAGCAAGAGAGACTGGAGAAAAGATGAGTCAGCTGGCCATGACGTGCGAGGAACGTTTCCAGAAAATGGAACAATTTGAAGCAACCATCAACCATCGAATTGATCAAATTAAACATGCAGCCAATATTTTGTAGTAGTTATTATAAATATACGTACTCCCATACATATATGTTTAGTTGTCTTTGTGAAATGTCTAGAGAACAAGTGGTTAAGGAGCTTCATCGACCGGCTCGTAAAAACTTCAAACGTAGAAGATTTATACAATATGGCCTCGACGATACTTTTGCCACTGATCTGGCACAACTTGATCAATATGCCGGAGAAAACAATGGATTCAAATACATATTGGTTGTAATCGACTGTTTTTCCAAGTACCTTTGGACGCGTGCCATTAAATCGAAATCTGCACCAGATGTTGCCAACGCTATGGCAGAGATACTCAAAACATCTGGAAGAATTCCAAAGAAAATTATCTCTGATAATGGAAAGGAGTATTACAATGCTCAATTTGCAAGTCTAATGAAGAAATATGGAATACATCATTATAGTTCGTTTAGTCCTTTGAAAGCATCGATCGCCGAGAGAGTGATTCGAACCATTAAAGAAAAGCTGTTTAAGCAATTTACATTGAATGGGAATCATAAATGGCTGGATTTATTACGGCCTATAACTGATGCCTATAATGATAGCAAACATCGTACGATACATATGAAGCCGAGTAACGTGAATAAAAAGAATGAAAAGGCGATACTTGATACTGTTTATAGTCATATCAAAGTTGCCGGTAAGCAAAAGTTCAAGGTTGGTGACATTGTTCGCATAAGCAAGTATAAACATGTTTTCCAAAAAGGCTATACCCCAAACTGGACTACAGAGCTCTTTAAAATAGCTAAAGTTCATATCACGAATCCAACGACGTATCTGTTGGAAGACTTGCAAGGTCAGCCGATAAGCGGTGGATTTTACGAGGAAGAGCTGCAGAAAACAAAACAGCCAGACGTATTTCTCGTGGAGCAAGTGCTACGAAAAAAGGGAAACAAAATGCTTGTAAAGTGGTTAGGCTTTGATAAATCACACAACAGCTGGATTGACATGAATAAAGATGCCATTTAATACTCGCATGTGATTGGTCTAAGACATGTTCGACGGAGTGGTGGTGGTGGGGGGCCGTAAAAGTTATTATAAACCTCAAAGTACCACATTTGTGTCTCAGTATTTGAACGTAGTCACGGTGTCATCGTGAAATGTCCTGTGAATCGAATCACACAATGTACGCAGATATCAGTGCCGAAGACAGCGACGATTCGCAGTGTTCGTCAAATTATTGGGAATATTTGGACAGTATGATTTTGAAAAGTCGAATGGAAATTGCTCAAGAGAAACGTTTACTCAACGAAGTTAGCTACCAGGTGAACAATTTCAAGTTGATTGTGGGCCTAAGCGTCGCTCGAGGAATGCTGCCAGCAGTCAAAATAGTAAACTCCATGCTAAACTTGCCCGAAGATCAAACTTGCATAACTCTAGCCGATTTCGACTGGTATGAATTCCTGGAAAAGGTGTCCAAGATGGTGAATGCAACTGCTGCTGCTGGCGTCAAAGACTCTGCTGTGCCTAGCCAACAACAGGCGTTATCCGAGAATTTCACTCTGTATGTCGAATCGTTTTTCGGTGAACAAGCTCTAACTCTTACGTCGAATAATTGTGCATTGTGTTTTTGCTTGGACGATATCAAACAAATTTCAACTGTTTGTCCTCTCATAAATTATAGATTAGAATTAGTCAAGGATTTGAATTTCATTGTATACTATGACGATTGCCTACAATATTTGAATGTAACTCACAATGTCAAAAACGGCAGCCATCTTTTGCAATCAATTATCAGCATGTGTAACTTGAACAAATGTGAACGTAGCTGCTACTTTCTAGAACTTGCTACTATGAACCTAGGCAAAATTGTCAGGGATTTAGATAAGCTGGACGCGTGTTGTACCACCCTCCAATCCAATTAGTATAAGTATTAATAAATGACTATAAAAAACAGGCTTGCTTTTTATTTTTCACACTACAATAGCAACCTTTGAAGAGTCAAAATGTCCGGTTGTAGTATTACTGGTCGTCGTGGTGATGCCTGCTGCCATCATCAATCTTCCTGTATAAGACAAGCTGTCTATTTGCTACGTACTAGTTTAGAAACAGACATGTACTTTTTACTTCAAGCACTTGAGCAAGAACCCGACACTAATGGTTGGTTTTCCACGCAAGATGTGGAAAAATATGAAAATGGTGTCAAGTCTTGTAATCTTTATCTGGCTAATTCCATCTCCTTGGAGGACCTATGTGTGCTTATGAATCAGTATGGACTACATCAGCAATTAAAACAGTATGGCGCTAAATACATGTGTGATGATATTATTGCAAAATATATAGGTTACGATGAAGTTGACTAATTTGTATGATGTTTCTATTAAAATAAAAGTTTTCTTGGTGAAAAAAATCGTTTGCATTATATTAACCATTGCGCCAATTTATTAAGGATGTGGAAATGAATCTTATCATTCAATTACTAACCATGATGGTGTCAAGTCAATCGTACTATGTTCTCTTGGTTGCCCTTGTGCAAAATAGTTTCTATGTACACAGACCGTACAATGTCCACAAAATGTCAATAATGCTGGACTTTTCCGCACCTAATAATACAACATCGTGGACAGAAATGCATTATGAAGTAATAGATAAGGGCCATTTAGCTGTTTTCACGACTCGTATACCGTCGTCGACGTCATTGGCGTACCTGCGTTACAAGGTGAGGCTGCATTTTCATGATGAAACTGTTGGAGATACCGAATGGAGAACTCTCATCAGAGAACCACAACAGCAAGAAGAAACATACAATAATTCCCATAAGACTCTATCAGACAACGACATCGCACCAAAATCCACTTTAAATGTAGTCATATTTATTGCCATTTGCTGCGTAATATTATTATTGAATTTAACGTACCATATTGGAAAAAGTCAATGTACCCTATGGTTTAATAAATAAATAGGTTTTAATTTTAAAAAACAAGTGTGACTCATTTAATTCATTAAATTTCCCATAGTTAATCTGCAGTGAAAATATCCTTTTTTTCGTCAACAAAATATTAGATGCAAGTCCCAGCTTGTTATTTGCGCTAGAACGTAAATGCTTATCAGTAAAATAAACTGTGAAATATGATACCTTTGTTTATAACGCTCCGACATTAAGCGTCGTCGACTCGATGGTCTGTAACCTTGAGTTTCACGAATTTTCTTTATTTACCACTACGGCATCCTGTAATAGGACACGTCGCACAACGTACGCTAGATGGCGCCACCGACACACATTGACGTGACCATATAAGTAAAAAATGATATAACGCGTGTTTACGAAATGATAGGCGTTTGATGCAAAAATGGACGTGACCCAGGTCGCTATGACGTCATCACAGAACCCGAACCATAATTAAATATACGTAGCGATTTCGAAACGACTCGGAACAATCCCTTCCACGCTCACTCCATATTACAGGAACCTGTAATTGCAAGAATTCACCGCAATAACCCGGTATGACGTCATCATATGTGACAGATGACGTTTGACAGGTGACGTTTGACAGGTGACGTTTGACAGGTGACGTTTGACATGATGGCGGGAAAACATTTCCCCCCACCCCTTTTTCTGGTACCCATAATAAAATCCGGGGGCCCCTTTTTGGGGGGCGCAGCCCTGTGGGCCCCCTTTTGGGGGGCGGAGCCCTACGGGTCCCAACTACAGCATCCTGTATTACGAACTTCACACTATGTACGCTAGATGGCGCCATGACGTTTTACAAGATGGCGCCGACGATGCATCCACCTTCGTGTCAACGGCGGCGCATCCACCACGTGTCAAGAATGAAAGATTGAGGTTATGGTCGGATTTTGATGCTAGAACCCGTGTTGACTATCTACTGTGGTCACCTGGTTCTTGTTGAATATTACAATACTGACTTTCTGGAACCTCCTATTTCTTGGCGATCTATTGCCAGTTTCCTTTTGGCTTAAAAATGATTTAATCATGCTTTCTTCTAATTATTGATCACTGTGATAACCGAGCAGTGTCATTAAAAAGTGCGATTATACTTAAAGCGTTTTATTTATCACAGTTGAGTTATGTATATCATTATTAATGGAGTTGGGTTGAGCGTGTGGTAGGCTGGAGTAGACCGGAGTAGCTGGTGTGTCTCGTGGTGGTTCTCCATGATGCTGGATGTGACGTCATGTTTCCTTTAGCGACTCCTAGTAGTGTACCTACTTGGGTTCGCGTGGATTACCAGAGCTAACCACTTGGCCACCTATGGCTGTAGGCCGCCTCATCATACCTCCCTCTTTAAGCTGATACTACACCTTACATTAGTATTACATAATGATAATTCGTATTTCTGTAAATTCGATACACTTCCACTACTGCACTAGTGGTTTCGAGGAAACACTCGTTGCCCTCATGTATTAAAACTAAACGCTTTTAGCATCTTAATTGAACCTTATCGCAACGACCGTTAGCTCTGCCTTAATGCTAAATAGTTTCACGCCTTGGGATTATGTGATTCTGAAATTACAATATTTTGCTTATGCAATACAGCTTTAGCTTGATGTTTATTATTTCGCCAACAGCTGCGTCCATCTCAGTCTGAAAAATAATATTGCCTAACCTTGGTCTTGGTTGCGTCATCAATGTCCTTGGTGCTTCTTTTTCTAGACTTATCCAATGAATTTTCGTCCCTTACATTTGTTGGGTATATCGCAGCACTGTAGATATTGTTTATTTATGGTATCTGTCGCTTTGTTCATGGGCCTAGAGCTAGAAGTATAACTACTGTTGTCTATGTCTACTCATTGGGAAGCACTGTCCAAGATCACTGGATCAGCGTTACAACTCACACTGGTTTTATTATGAAGCTGGTCCAATGGTGGCTCGGTTATTCTTGCTATGTTCTGTGGAATAAGTTTATTCTTAGTTCCTGCCTTTCCATTTTGCTCTCACCCGAGTTTTCCCCTTCCCCAGCCTTTATTTGGTTGGCATGTCTTTTCCAGACATTTCCTTCTTCGATTTTGCACTTGAATGTTGATTTTCCTATTTCTTTCTCAATTTTTGTCCTTGTCCAGCTATGCCAAATATGCCATAGCTATATCGAATCGCAAAGAGCCCAATAAGACTTGGTTTATGGTTATCTGAAAAACCGCAGGAGCATTTGAAAGTCCAAATGGCATTCGTAGGAACTCGTAGTGTCCATCTGGTATTACAAACGCAGTCTTTGAAATTGATTCTTCATTCAATGAGATCTGATGGTATCCAGATGCTAGGTTTAGGGTCGTCAAATAGATGTGACCTTTGAGAGAGTCCAGAAGATCATCGATTCTTGGCAATGGGTATTTATCTTTCAGCGTTTTAAGATTTGAGGCTCTATAATCTATGCACATGTGCGGCTCTCCAATTTCGAACCCACCTTCAGCATCTGACATGTTTAATTGTTACTGCTCCATAGCCGAGGCCGGAAAAGTGATTCCCGTATTGTTATTCATTGATTCCTTAGCAACTATTGAAATATAATAAAAATACCAGAATAGTGAGTTTTGGGACCTGTCAACCGATCAAAAATGCTGACATTTCTTGATGATTTCTTGTCAGTCGCAGAAAATAGTATATTGTGTATTTAGGTGGAAAAGTGACACATTCTCTGCCGACGGTGTAAGTTGACGGGCGAGGCGTAGCCGAGGCCCGCAAACACTGAAGGCCGAGAATGTGCTTTTCCACCGAAATACACATACTATTTTTTCTGCGATCGGTTAAATAACTGTTTAATGTTTGTCTTTTGGTTCTAATTATTCAGCAGTACGAGAATCACTTTCTCGGCCTAGGCCGGAAAAGTGTTTTCTGTATTGTTATTCATTGATTCCTTAGCAACTTTTAAAACATAATTAAAATACCAGAATATGGAGTTTTGCGACCTGTCAACCGGTCAAAAATGCTGACATTTCTTGTCAATCGCAGAAAAATACATTTTCACATTATTGTTATAAAATTACACGCAACGAAAAGTATTGAATGCCAGGAAAAGGCATATAGACTTCTTTGGATTGCAAATATTTTTGGATCTTTTGTACTTCGCCACGTGTTCAATCCAGTAAGTGGCAGTTTTCAATTGTGAAATCGGACGAACTCTAAAGTTCTTCTGCTTTGAGTCTTATTCTGGAGAAATATTTCTAAGGCAGCCTTAGAGCTTTTCTGATGTTCTAGCGATGTTTTCAAATATCATTTAAGTGTAGTTGATCTTATTTCTACCAACATTTCTCAGCTAATGTGAGATGGCCTGATTAAGTGTAGATGTGCTATAGTATTTCCAAACTCAATTGGAACAAAGTACCAACTGGTAGCTAATTGATCGCTGAAAATATCCATAAGAAATACACTGCCACTAGTCAGCCACCAGTTATAATTTATGTTCACCTTGCTCCAATTAACTTTGGAAAAACTATACAAAACTATGTTCATATCTCTGATGCGATTATTTAAGTTAAATTGACTCTACTGTGGGCCAAGTATCAAAAATAACAAAGTGTTTGAGTAATGATAAAACATGTTTGCTTTTGTATTTCGTTTATTTAAAAATATTGAATCAATAAATATAAAAAGTGTTTCAGGAGCTTCAATATTGCTGCATATAAGGTAAGGTTTATTAGGTCATATTACTAAATGATCTCAAACTTGACCAAACCAAATACCTATATAATTTAGTAATATCATCAATTATCTTCAGCTGATGAATCATGCCCATCTGATGAATCTCCCTCTTGTGATGATTTATCCCCGTCTGATGAATTCTCTTGTGATGATTTATCCCCATCTGATGAATTCTCTTGTGATGATTTATCCCCATCTGATGAATTCTCTCCAGATGAATCATCATTATCTTCATCTGATGAAGAAGAAGAATCTTCCGGGCTATAAAAAAAGTGTTATTTTGGTTGTATCCTTGAAGCGTATATAGCAAATCTTACCATTTCAAATCTTCCTCGCACCAGCCTTGAGCAGTACAACCGGCCGATCCTGGCCAATCGCAAGTATCCAAAACTGGGTTCCAGTTCAGACCAGGTGGACAACTCAATAGGGTACCTGTTCCGCAGTTGCATTGCCAATATTTGCAACAATCCCTGTCAGGGACAAACAGGGGGTGTGGACAATCCGCTGGACATGGTGCTGCAATAAGAACAAGTTAAAATCAAAAATCTTTTATATAAGCATGTATCAAAACTTACGTGCATTTGGATCTTTGGTTGCTGGACTAGCTGTAGTGGTTGGTTTGGGAGTTGTTGGGCTGTGAATCATAAAATAAATCATTCGAAATCACTATTGGATTGTTTTCTCTAACTTACCAATTAATGGGAACAAGATTGCACCAACCGTTGCCGTCACATCCTGCGTTTGCCGGCCAATCGCAAACGTTTTTACTAGGATTCCAGTTTAAACCTGACGGACAGGTCCGTAGCACGCCGTTACCTTCGTCGCATTGCCAATATTTGCAACAGTCAGTGTCAGGCAACAAAATTTGTTGTTTACAGTCTTTTGGACATGGTGCTACAAAATGTAACTTATTAGTTATGATTTTAAAAAAAATGTTGGCGCCATATATTCTCAAACTATCTTCAGACCATATATTATAATTTCTGTATTAAAAAACTTCAACTTTGATGTTTGGCCATCAAGTTCGGGACAGGTGCAAGGTACCATTTTTAAGTATGATATGCAAATGACTCAAATTATGTTGAAATAATTATGCCAGGCTCAAATTTATGAAGATGAATGGATGCAAAAAAAAGTGAAGAGAGTTTGAAAGTTTAGTTCATTGATAAACTATAGTATACTGATTTTACTTATTACTTACGTCTTTCTGGAGGTGGTACTGCGGTACTTGTTGATGGTGTAGGATCGTTTCTAAGGCCTAGATAATGAAAAAATCATATGTATCAAAAAAAAAGCCTATAGTGTTTTATCCTTTTTTGAAAACACTGAGAAATATAATAAATTGTTTCAATAACCATTATAGTTTACACCTAATATTTTTCACTTACCTATTGCCAAAGATGGGACCAATAGATTGGCACCTAATACCAAAAAAAATCTCAAAAATTTCATCTTAGCTCTTCTTGGTAGGAAGCTACTGAAACTATGAATTTCCTATGTTCATTATTCCATATTTATACCCCTTATCATCCCATATTTGATTCAGAATAATTCGGGTATTCATCTTTTTCAATAAAATCTTATCGGTTACAAAGGATAATGCATGAACCATAATTTTTTTTGGCAAAATATATTGTTTCAAAAGTCAATATAAATATTAATAATCCGTTAATGGAATATTTTGCTCGGAACAGCTCATTAGATTTTACTAAGATACAATTTCCTGCACCTGGGCGATGGAGTTTTTATAAACTTTACCTTGTATTTTGATTTGGGCCTTTAGGATGATGAGATGATCCCACTCGCTGCCAGGAGTTCATTATTTATCGAACTGCCTAGATTACTTCTTCTACCTTAACTAAAATATCCATAATAATAATAATAATAAAATCTTTATTAATAGCACTAGCAAAAATACAATAATCCTTATATATACATAATATAATTAAAGCTTCCTAGGAGGAAGTAGTCAATGACATAATGTCTTGGTAGTTTATCACAGATTGATAAAGGTATATCTACCATATTAATATACCTATCCTATTATTGATAGACTAACTTTTTTCAGGATCTTAGTACCTACATACATCAAAAACTGGGAATCAAATTTTAACATTTTCCTTTACATATAATAAACATGATTTTTTGAAGCTACTCAGAGTATCACAGTTCTTTATATTGTTTGGCAGTTCATTGTAATATTTTAAACCTGTGCATGTAGAAATTGTAGAATAGACTGTTTTGACTAAAACTACTATTAACCCTGTCTAGATAGAAGTTATTCTTTGACCAAGTGTTATATGTATGCACAAATCTGCAATTGTCTAAAAGATGTTTGGGTAACATATGATGCAACATTTTACCTATAAAGGCTAAGGTGTTATATGTAATAGTTTGTCTAACACTTAAGAGGTTTGTACAATCGAGCATATCATTTATTCGTGTGTATCTATTACATCTCAATATAATTCTCAATGATAATAATAATCAATAGTAATATAACTAGTGCAATGGAAATTATTGATAATTTTTGGGAAATTTGCCCGAATGCATTTTTAGTTGAAAAAGAGCACGAGTGCACGTAGTGCACGAGTGCCTTTTTCAGTTAAAAACGCATGAGTGCAAATTTGTCGAAAATTATAATTATATTTCCATTGCACGAGTTGTATTTAATGAGAGAATTTCATAAATCAAAAATTTAAATTTTTTGTCAAAAAATGTCAAAACACCAGTTTTCGCACCAGTTAGTATGCATTTATCTGATAATTTGCACTAGTGCAAATTATCGCGTAATTACAATCTGATTGGTCAAATCAACAATCAAAACATGTCAATTTATTGTTGGAATACAAGTTTTGACAGATGTATGAAATTCTCTATGACAATTACCTGCAATTTTAGAAGCGTTTAATGACGGAAGTGAATTATGGAATGGTTTTAATCAATTTTGTTAATTGTAAGTCTAGACCTGTCCATCCAGGTCTACCCTGATGCCTGCGTGTTTCTTGTTCCCATTGACTGACGTCACGAGAACTCCAATAAAGGTTCCTTGTTGAATATCGTTATACTGACCTTCTGGACCCCGCCAATCTTTTTGTTTTCTTTCCTCCTATTCGTTGTTGATCTATTGCCAGTTTCCTTTTGGCTTAAAAAGGATTTGATCATGCTTTCTTCTAATTGATCACTTTTAAAAGTTCACAGCTGTCCAGGACTCCTTTTTAAATTAAAAATGTCTAACAAAGACTCGCTCACGCTGAGAAAGAACTTGCCTTTAATTGGGCATAGGTCGTCTCGATAATGTGATGATGTGGCAAGGCAGAGTTTCACTAGAAGGGAGCGACATCTCAGCGGCCCTTTAGTTTTCAGTCACGCTTAAAATGTCCTCTTCTTTTCTATCGGTAACATTCGATGCCTCCAGTCAAGTACTCCTAACAGCCTTCCATATTTCTTCCAGAAGTTCCTTCATTGAATCTTTAAAAATTCCTCTTATTGGTTCTCTCTTTTCTCAAAATTCTTCTTTTGGTTGTCTTCTGGTTTCCGCTCCTTGTTTTTCATATTATCGCCCTTTTTTGCTGATAATTCGTGATCAGCTATTTGGTTTCCTACTTGAACTGGTCACGCTGTTTCAGCATTTAAAATCCATCTGGTAATGATATTGACGCAGTATTAATACGTCATCCAAATATGCCATAGCTGTTTCGAATCGCAAAGAGCCCAAGACTTGGTTTATGTTTCTTTGAAAAACCGCAGGAGCATCCACAAGTCCAAACGGCATTCGTAGGAACTCGTAGTGTCCATCTGGTACAAAAGCAGTCTTTGGAATTATTTATTCATTCAATGAAATCTTGAGACGTAAATTTTCTGAATCTCGTAACTTCAGTTGTTAATATAGGAACAACGGTATCAATTTCTTCGTAACAAGTGTAGCCCTAAACTACTACCCTATCCTTTTTGTAACATAAGTCCGAAGAATTGAATATTTTTATATTAACAATTTTAATTCAAATTTGTCACACAGAGCGGAATTATATGTTCTGTATCAGGGATATTTCTATACTGTAAATCAATAAAAACATCACCGATAGTTTCATCATTCAATACTATTTTACATTATTGTTTTAAAATTACACCCAACTAAAAGTATTGATTACCATGGAAAGGACATGTCGACTTCTTTGAATTGCAAATATTTTTGGATCTTTTGTACTTTGCCACGTATCAATCAATCCAGTTAAGTGGCAGTTTTCAATTGTGTAATCGGACGAACTCTAAAGTTCTTCTGCTTTGAGTCTTATTCTGGAGAAATATTTCTAAGGCAGCCTTAGAGCTTTTCTGATGTTCTAGCGATGTTTTCAAATATCATTTAAGTGTAGTTGATCTTATTTCTACCAACATTTCTCAGCTAATGTGAGATGGCCTGATTAAGTGTAGATGTGCTATAGTATTTCCAAACTCAATTGGAACAAAGTACCAACTGGTGGCTAATTGATCGCTGAAAATATCCATAAGAAATACACTGCCACTAATCAGCCACCAGTTATAATTTATGTTCACCTTGCTCCAATTAACTTTGGAAAAACTATACAAAACTATGTTCATATCTCTGATGCGATTATTTAAGTTAAATTGACTCTACTGTGGGCCAAGTATCAAAAATAACAAAGTGTTTGAGTAATGATAAAACATGTTTGCTTTTGTATTTCGTTTATTTAAAAATATTGAATCAATAAATATAAAAAGTGTTTCAGGAGCTTCAATATTGCTGCATAAGGTTTATTAGGTCATATTACTAAATGATCTCAAACTTGACCAAACCAAATGCCTATATAATTTAGTAATATCATCAATTATCTTCAGCTGATGAATCATGCCCATCTGATGAATCTCCCTCTTGTGATGATTTATCCCCGTCTGATGAATTCTCTTGTGATGATTTATCCCCATCTGATGAATTCTCTCCAGATGAATCATCATTACCTGATGAATTATCTTCATCTGATGAAGAAGAAGAATCTTCCGGGCTATAAAAAAAGTGTTATTTTGGTTGTATCCTTGAAGCGTATATAGCAAAACTTACCATTTCAAATCTTCCTCGCACCAGCCTTGAGCAGTACAACCGGCCGATGCTGGCCAATCACAAGTATCCAAAACTGGGTTCCAGTTCAGACCGGGTGGACAACTCAATAGGGTACCTGATCCGCAGTTGCATTGCCAATATTTGCAGCAATCCCTGTCAGGGACAAACAGGGGGTGTGGACAATCCGCTGGACATGGTGCTGCAATAAAAACAAGTTAAAATTGAAAATCTTTGATATAAGCATGTGTCAAAACTTACGTGCATTTGGATCTTTGGTTGCTGGACTTTGTGTAGTGGTTGGTTTGGGAGTTGTTGGGCTGCAAATCATAAAATAAATCATTCGAAATCACTATTGGGTTATTTTCTCTAACTTACCAAACAATGGGAACAAGATTGCACCAACCGTTGCCGTCACATCCTGCGTTTGCCGGCCAATCGCAAACATTTTTACTAGGATTCCAGTTTAAACCTGACGGACAGGTTCGTAGCACGCCGTTACCTTCGTCACATTGCCAGTATTTGCAACAGTCAGTGTCGGGCAACAAAATTTGTTGTTTACAGTCTTTTGGACATGGTGCTAAGAAATGAAACTTATTAGTCATGATTTTTTGAAAAATCATTATGCTCAAACTATCTTCAGACTTTATTGTATAATTTCTATATCAAAAAACTTCAACTTTGATGTTTGACCATTCAAGTTCAAGGTACCACTTTAAAGTATGTTTTGCAAATGATTCAAGCAACTTGAATTATGTTGAAAAAATTATGCCAGGACCAAATTTATAAAGTTGGATGGATGCAAAAAAAAAGTGAAAAGAGTTTGAAAGTTTAGTTCATTGTGATAAACTACTATACTAATACTCATTACTTACGTCTTTCTGGAGGTGGTGCTGCGGTACTTGTTGACGGTGTAGGATCGTTTCGTAGACCTAGATAATGAAAAAATCATATATATCAAAAAAAAAAAGCCTAGTGTCCTATCCTTTTTTGAAAACACTCAAAACTTGTTTTAATAATTATTATAGTTTACACTTTCAATATTTTTCACTCACCTATTGCCAAAGATGGCATGATTTGATAGGCACCCAAAACCAGAAATATACCCAAAAATTTCATCTTAGCTGTTCTTGGTAGGAAGCTACTGAAACTATAAATTTCCTATGCTCGTTATTCCTTATTTTTACCCATTATCATCCCTCTATTTGATTGAGAATAATTCGGGTATTCATCTTTTTCAATAAAATCTTATCAGTTACAAAGGATATAATTCCTGACCGATAATTTTTTTGGCAAAATGTATTGTTTTAAAATCAATATTAATATTTATAATCCGATGAATATTTTGCACGGAATATTTTATTTGAGGTAGTACCAACCTTTGTGAATGGGAGTAGGTTAATGATTCCAATTATAATTATTGATTTCCGGCTCGTATTTTATTTTACAACGACTTAAATAATCGCATCAGAGAAATGAACATAGTTTTTCCAAAGTCAATTGAAGCAAGATGAATATAAATTTTAACTGGTAGCTGACTAGTGACAGTGTTTTTCTTGTGGATATTTTCAGTGACCAGTCAGCCACCAGTTGGTACTTTGCTCCAATTGAGTTTGGAAATACTATAGCATTTCTACACCTAATCAGGCCATCTCACATTAGCTAAGAAATGTTGATAGAAATAAGATCAAGTACATTTAAATTATATTTGGAAACATCGCCGGAACATGAACAAAGCTTCAAGGCTGCCTTAGAAATATTTCTCCAGAATTACACTCAAAGCGAAAGAACTTTCGAGTTTGTCCGGTTCCACAATTATTGACAACTGCCACGTGGCAAAGTACAAAGGATCCAAAATCAAAAATATTTGCAATCCAAAGAAATCGATATGTCCTTTTCATGGCAATCAATATTTTTCGTTGGGTGTAATTTTAAAAAAATAATGTAAAAATGTATTTTTCTGCGATTGACAAAAAATGTCAGCATTTTTAAGCGGTTGACAGGTCGCAAAACTCACTATTCTGGTATTTTTATTGTTTCAATAGTTGCTGAGGAATCAATGAATAACAATACAGGAATCACTTTCCATCATTTATTAACAACAAAAATATAACGGTTGTCATTCATGATATCGCTAACTGATGATAATCCTATTACATATCGCCCTTATCGCATGGCATTTTCTGAGAGTAATAGGAATAGTTCACGCCCTCATGGAAAATGCTATTATCCGTGACTCATCTTCACTTCATGCAAATCCTGTCCTACTGGTGAAAAAGAAGAATGGTGAGCTGCGCATGTGCATTATAGAGTCTTGAATCGTAAAACGCTGAAAGATAAATACCCATCACCATGGATCGATGACCTTCTGGACTCTCTCAAAGGTCACATCTATTTTACGACTCTTGACCTAGCATCTGAATACCATCAGATGCCATTGAATCAAGAAATCCTACGAATGTTATTTGGACTTGTTAATGCTCCTGCGGTTTTTCAGAGAACCATAAACCAAGTCCACCAAAACCAAGAAAATTTTGATTTGAAACGGAGTTCTGAGCAGCTGTAAGCTCTCAGGAGTGATTGTGATGTGGGGACCTACAGCCAGGTTGCCAAGTGGTTAGCTTAATCCAAGCGAACCTAGGTATACTAAAATGGGTCGCTAAAGGGAACATAACGTCACATCCGGCCTCATAGAAAATCACCACGAGGCACACCAGCTCCACCGGTCTACTCCTGCCTACCACACGCTCAACCCAACGATATGCGTCCGTCCGCTACGCGCCCTCCATCATGAACGTCTTAAGTCTCCATTAATAATGATTTGCATAACTCAACTTTACCTGTGATAATTAAAAATATAATCGCACTTTTTATTGACACCGCTCGGTTATCACAGTGATCAATTAGAATATTAAACAAGAAAGAGGTGACCATTCTTGTAGTTCTCGTGACGTCAGTCAATGAGACACGCAGGTGTACGGGAAGACCTGGATGAACATGTCTGGACTTAGCCTAATCAAAATCAATTAAAACCATTCCATAAATCACTTTCGTCGCTAAAAGCTCCTAAAAATTGCAGGTAATTGTCATAGATTATGGATATTTCAGTTAAGGTAGAAGAAGTTATCTAGGCAGATCGATAAATGATGAACTCCTGCAGCGAGTGGGATCTTCTTATCATCCATAAGGCCTAAAAAAATTGTATCTTTGTAATTATTTGGATTATTATTATTAATATTGACTTTTGAAACAATACATTTTGCCAAAAAAATTTATCGGTCATGAATTATCCGTTGTAACCGATAAGATTTTATTGAAAAAGATGAATATCCGAAATATCCTGATTCAAATAGGGGGTTGATAGTGGGTATAAATATAGGATAACGAGCATAGGAAATTCATAGTTTCAGTAGCTTCCTACCAAGAACAGCTAAGATGAAAGTTTTGGGTATTTTTTTGGTTTTAGGTGCCAATCAATTGGTACCATCTTTGGCAATAGGTGAGTTAAAAATATTAAAAGTTTAAACTATAATAATTATTAAAACAACTTATAATATTTGTCAGTAATTTCAAAAAAGCAGAAAACACTTGGCTTTTTTATATACCTATGATTTTTTCATTATCTAGGCCTAAGAAACGATCCTACACCGTCAACAAGTACCGCAACACCACCTCCAGAAAGACGTAAGTAATAAGTAAAATCAGTATACTAGTTTATCACGATGAACTAAACTTTCAAACTCTCTTCACTTTTATTTTGCATCCATCCATCTTTATAAATTTTACCCTCGAATAATTAACTCAACATAATAAGTGACTTGAGTCCTTTGCACATCATATTTTAAAAATGGTACCTCGCACCTGTCCTGAACTTTAATGGCCAATCATCAAAGTTGAAGTTTTTTGATGTAGGAATTATACGATAAAGCGAAGATAGTTTGAGCAAATATAGAGAATTATTTTCTTAAAAAATCATGACTAATAAGTTACATTTCTTAGCACCATGTCCAAAAGACTGTAAACAACAAATTTTGTTACCTGACATTGACTGTTGCAAATATTGGCAATGCGACGAAGGTAACGGCGTGCTACGAACCTGTCCCTCAGGTCTAAACTGGAATCCTAGTAAAAACGTTTGCGATTAGCCGGCAAATGCAGGATGTGACGGCAACGGTTGGTGCAATCTTGTTCCCATTAATTGGTAAGTTGAAGAAAATATTCTAATTTCGAATGATTTATTTTATGATTTATAGCCCAACAACTCCCAAACCAACCACTACAGCTAGTCCAGCAACCAAAGATCCAAATGCACGTAAGTTTCGACACATGCTTATATCAAAGCTTTTTGATTTTAATTTGTTCTTATTGCAGCACCATGTCCAGCGGATTGTCCACACCCCTTGTTTGTTCCTGACAGGGATTGTTGCAAATATTGGCAATGTAACTGCGGAACAGGTACCCTATTAAGTTGTCCACCTGGTCTGAACTGGAACCCTGTTTTGGATACTTGCGATTGGCCAGGATCAGCTGGATGTACTGCGCAAGGCTGGTGCGAGGAAGACTTGAAATGGTAAGATTCGCTATATACGCTTCGAGGATACAACTAAAATAACATTTCCTTTGATAGCCCGGAAGATTCTTCTTCATCATCAGATGAAGATAATTCATCAGGTAATGATGATTCATCAGAAGAGAATTCATCAGATGGGGATAAATCATCACAAGAGGGAGATTCATCAGATGGGGATGATTCATCAAATGAGGATAATTGAAGAAATTACTAAATTATATTGGTATTTGGTTTGGCCTATGACGTAAGAAACCTTACCTCATATTCAGCAACATTGAAGCTCCTGAAATACATTTTTATTGATTTAACATTTTCAAATAAACGAAATTTGAAAGCAAACATGTTTTATCGTTACTCGAACACTTTGTTATTTGTGGTACTTCGCCCACAGTAGAGTCAATTCAATATTCTGTACTTGGGCGATGAAGTTTTCATAAACTTTAGCACGTTTTTCTATTTTGGCTTTATGGGTGAGAAGATCCCACTCGCTGCCATTAGGTTCATTATTGATTGATCTAAATAACTTCTTCCTCCCTTACTAAAATATCCAAAATCTATGACAATTGCCTGCAATTTTTAGGAGCTTCTGATGACGGTAGGGTAAGTGGACAGTTAAAAAAAAATAGATGGTCCACTGTTCTAATTCCAGAGTTATTTAGAAGAAGAATAAACAGGAGTTCGGTTTGTATGGAAACTATCAACATCAATCAAAATTCTGTATTCGGCAAAAGTCCGTTATGTTTTAGGTAAAAGAGCTCAATGTATCTCAAAATGTTTCATTTTTTGGTGATCCATATCATGATTTCTGAAATGTCATTTGAGATAAACTAACGTGAGGCACTGATATTTCTGTATTGAAAATAATCTGACCAAATCTTGTGAATTTTTTTCGAATGAAAAACGTATAGACATCATAATTTCATCAAATCAACAATTATTCGGGAGGAAACTTTTTTTCGACCAAAGCAAAAGCACTTGGGTAGTTGTCTTATTCACACAAGTTAATAGCTATGCTGAAAAATATAGTCCTGGATGGACGAGACATTCGGATGATAGCCAACTTGTACTGGAATCAGACAGCGGACATAAAAGAGTAAACGGACATAGGTACCTACATCAAATGAAGTGCCTATTATGAGAGGATTCCAACAAGGCTGTGTGCTTTCTTTCCTTCTTTTTAATTTATATGCAGAAATAATTTTCAGAGGGGCTGTCGAAGACAGAACAGGGGGTATAATTACGTCATCAACAATCTAAGATATACCGACGACATGGTCTTACTAGCAATCTTATTAGCGGTAACAAACCATAGCCAACAAATGGGTCTATATTTAAATATACAGACAACCAATTGGATAGTATAGCTAACAGCTTAACGGACATCAGCATAAATGGAGAAACAGTGGAGATAGAGTACAATCATACAAATATCCAGGCTGTAAATTGAATGAAAAGTGGGGCTTAACCCAGGAAACTAGAAGCAGAATATAGAGCAAGCAATAACATCATTGAACAAAATGCAAACAGTATTAACCAGCAAAGCTCTAAGAATCCCGTTAGGAATACGCTTATTACTCTGCTATGTATTCACTATGTGAACACCAAGACAATGTGCAAGAGTATTGAGGCTTTCGAAATGTGGGCTTACCGAAGATTGTCGAGGATATTGTGGATGGACAGAGTGACGAACGAAACGGTTCTACAACGGATGAACAAAGAAAGAGAGGTACTTAATGCAATAAAAAGAAAAAAGCCGGAGTATTTTGCCCACGTAACGAGAAATTCGAAATATGAATTGCTCCATAGTTATTGAAGGAAAAATAGGTTATTAAAGGGAAAATAGAGGGGAAGCGTCGTCAGTCGCCAAAGAACATCTTGGCTTAAGAATCTTCACCAATGATATAGAATAGAGTAAACAGCATGACACTGTTTAAGACCGCAGCGGACAAAGTGAAGATAACGCGAATAATCGCCAATGTTCTGGGAAGACAAGGCACTTAAAGAAGAAAAAGTTTTCGACATGGAGTTTTTTCCTCCATTTGGTCCTGATGCATCATACTTATGTCCCAAACGACAACATCACGAGAGGCCAAACTTGAGGAAGCTCCTTTTAAATATACTCTTCTGATCCTGAAGCTGTGTATTATTGTTCATGAAAACTAACCTAGGAGACTGTGTGCAAGAAGTTGAGAGGTAGAGATTTCTCTTGAGTAATTTGGTTGTGTGTCAGATGAAAATTTCAACTTATTTGGACTTATAGTTTCAGAAATAAAATCGTGTTAAGCAATTTACGGTGATTTATCAATTTTTTATAGATTTCGGCTTCAAATCTGAGAATAATTTAGTGTATGGAGTTGAGGGGGTCCCAAAGGACCATTAGGATACAAAATCTGAACAAAAAAAAATTGAAATTTCATCGTTTTAGTAAGAAGGTAGCTAGCTACCTTATGATCTAGATTTTGGAAAACTTTGAAAGGTCATAACTTTTTTTCTATCGAAGATAAAAAGCTGAAATTATCAACGTTTCTTATCCCAGAGGACTACAATCCCTGAAAATTTCAACTCATTTGGACTTATAGTTTCAGAAATAAAATAGTGCTAAGCAATTTGGGGTCATTTATCAATTTTTCAATTTTTCTGAGTGCCTTTTTTCATAGATTTCGGCTTCAAATCTGAGAATACTTTAGTAAATGGAGTTTGGGGGATGTTAATTGACCATTAGGATACAAAATCTCAACAAAAAAAAATTTGAAATTTTATCGTTTCATTAAGAAGAACCTTGTGATTTAGATTTTGGAAAATTTTGAAAGGGCATAACTTTTTTTCTATTATAGATAAAAAGTTGAAATTTTCAGCGATTCTTACTTCAGTAGAGGACTACAATCCCTGAAAATTTCAACTCATTTGGACTTATAGTTCCTGAGATAAAATCGTGTTAAGCAATTTGGGGTGATTTATCAATTTTTCAATT
Organism: Ceutorhynchus assimilis; assembly: GCA_917834065.1. Classification (NCBI taxonomy): domain Eukaryota; kingdom Metazoa; phylum Arthropoda; class Insecta; order Coleoptera; family Curculionidae; genus Ceutorhynchus; species Ceutorhynchus assimilis. The sequence continues at coordinate 34,611,958 of OU892284.1, forward strand.
TTTCTGAGTGCCTTCTTTCATAGATTTCGGCTTCAAATCTGAGAATACTTTAGTAAATGGAGTTTGGGGGATGTTAATTGACCATTAGGATACAAAATCTCAACAAAAAAAAATTTGAAATTTTATCGTTTTAGTAAGAAGGTAGCTAGGTACCTTATGATTTGGATTTTGGAAAACTTTGAAAGGGCATAACTTTTTTTCTATTATAGATAGAAAGCTGAAATTTTCAGCGATTCTTACTTCAGTAGAGGACTACAATCCCTGAAAATTTCAACTCATTTGGACTTATAGTTCCTGAGATAAAATCGTGTTAAGCAATTTGGGGTGATTTATCAATTTTTCAATTTTTCTGAGTGCCTTCTTTCATAGATTTCGGCTTCAAATCTGAGAATACTTTAGTAAATGGAGTTTGGGGGATGTTAATTGACCATTAGGATACAAAATCTCAACAAAAAAAAATTTGAAATTTTATCGTTTTAGTAAGAAGGTAGCTAGGTACCTTATGATTTGGATTTTGGAAAACTTTGAAAGGGCATAACTTTTTTTCTATTATAGATAGAAAGCTGAAATTTTCAGCGATTCTTACTTCAGTAGAGGACTACAATCCCTGAAAATTTCAACTCATTTGGACTTATAGTTCCTGAGATAAAATCGTGTTAAGCAATTTGGGGTGATTTATCAATTTTTCAATTTTTCTGAGTGCCTTCTTTTATAGATTTCGGCTTCAAATCTGAGAATACTTTAGTAAATGGAGTTTGGGGGATGTTAATTGACCATTAGGATACAAAATCTCAACAAAAAAAAATTTGAAATTTTATCGTTTCAGTAAGAAGAACCTTATGATTTAGATTTTGGAAAATTTTGAAAGGGCATAACTTTTTTTCTATTATAGATAGAAAGCTGAAATTTTCACTGAAATTTATCTCATTAAAGGGAATAGAATCCCTGAGAATTTCAGCTCATTTTCACTTATGGTTCCTGAGATAAAATCGTACTAAGCAATTTGGGGTGATTTATCAATTTTTCAATTTTTCTGAGTTCCATTTTTTCATAGATTTCGGCTTCAAATCTGGGAATAATTTAGTGTATGGAGTTGAGGAGATCCCAAAGGACCATTAGGACACAAAATCTCAACAAAAAAAAATTTGAAGTTTCATCGTTTCAGCCTCTGAGACATCGTACTCAAACACCTGTGTGTTTTTCCATATACATGTCCTTCTCTTTCAGCTTCCTAGGGGTTTGGTTTTTCTCGGATTACACAATCTTGGACTTTTCTCTTCACAAGTTACACTCAGAAAACAATCACGCTTCTACGCAAAAATCCATATCGCACACAACATAACTAAATCCTTTGATCCAGACAAAAAGCAAAACTCCATGTACAGGGTGGCCCGTTTAAGAGGGGCCTATACCTTATCTCGAAATCTAGAAGGGCTGTGAAAAAAACTTAAATACAAAAGTTGCTTCTAATAAAATTATCTACAACTTTTTTGTATTGTTTTTGTTGTCACTCTACTATATACAGGGTGGACAAATAAAATTTAATTTTTTTTAATGGGACACCCTATATTTTAATAGATTTTTACATAACCCTTTGAAAGACAAATCCAACGATATACCGGTCATGTGTCTGTGATATATCGTTTCGAACTTATTAGCGATTATCTCCAGGATTCGGGATAATTTTCAACAATCATTGTTACGTTACTCATAAACTTTGAAAACTTATTTTTTGCATGATATTTTCTATAAAATCATGCTCTTCTTTGGACTATATTTAAATTTGTAATATTTGTTCCAAAAACGCGGTGTTGGCACGTTTCGCAAAATGTTACGCTTTTCAATTTTTTTAAATGGGACCTCCTGTTAATTTTCGAGTTTTTGGATAGCTCTTCAAAATACAAATTTAACGATATATTGGACATTGATCTGTGATGCACCGTTTCGGCCTGATTGGCGTTTATCTTCAGTTCTAGCACAATATCTCATGTCATCCCTGTTGAATGAAAAAAATGTTAATTTTGTGGTAGATTAGCTGAAATACAGCTTTTTATGCATCAGTGGTGATATTATTGAACAATTTTTTATACATTAATAAAGCACGTCAATAGATAGTCGACAGAAAATAAACATGTTTGTTATTCACCGGGCGACTTGGACAGATTAAATATTGTGCTAGAACTGAAAATAATTGCCAATCCGGCCGAAACGGTGCATCACAGACCTATTTCCAGTATATCGTTGAATTTGTCGTTTAAAGGGCTATCCAAAAACTCGAAAATTTACAGGAAATCCCATTTAAAAAAAATTGAAAAGCGTTACATTTTGCGAAGCGTGGCAACACCGCGTGAAAATTACCGCAAATCCTGAAGATAATCGCTAATAAGTTCGAAACGATATATCACAGACACATGACCTGTATATCGTTGGATTTATCTTCCAAAGGGCTATGTAAAAGTGTAATAAAATATAGGGTGTTCCATTAAAGAAAAGGAAATTTTATTTGTCCACCCTGTATATAGTAGAGTGACAACAAGAACAATACAAAGAAGTTGTAGATAATTTTATTAGAAACAACTTTTGTATTTAAGTTTTTTTTACAGCCCTTCTAGATTTCGAGATAAGGTATAGGCCCCTCTTAAACGGGCCACCCTGTAACTACCCAAAGTCAATTTTGGAACAATACTTTCTAAGGCTATTAGAACAATGGTTGCTACTATCATGTTATCTATTTTTTTCGTATAAATAATAATAGTGCGAACAATTCAAGACTTTACTCTGCCTTAGAGCTTTTCCTATGTTCTCTTTTGTGTATTTGTCTAAACCCACAACTTGCTTCTGCAAATCTACAAACTGGTGCATAACCATCAGGATGAAAACGTATAAAAACTAAACAAATATTCCGCTATGGGAAATACAACAATGTTTATACAACATCATTCATCAAGGATGAATTCAAATATAATTTAATATGGTTGCTCAGTTTAACCAACACTTCTCAGCTAATGTGAGGAGGCCGAATAATGATTAAAAGTGAGGTGATTATGAGTTCTGTAGAAATACTACATTTGTTCACTTCTCATGAAGTGATTCGACCAATCACCAAAAAATAACAAATTGTTTGAGTAATGATAAAACATGTTTGCTTTTGTATTTCGTTTATTTAAAAATATTGACACAATGACAATAAAATCAAAAAGTATTTCGAAAGCTTCAATGTAGCTAAATATTAGGTAATGTTTATCAAGTCGTATTACTCAAACTTGACCAAACCAAATACCTATTATTTAGTGATTTCTTCAATCATCCTAAGGTGATGAATCTTCCGGGCTATAGAAGAAAATTGTATGTTAGTTGTATCCTTGAATATATTGCAAATCTTACCATTCCAAATCTTCCTCGCACCAGCCTTGACCACTACACCCGGCAGATTCTGACCAATCGCAAACCTTCGAAATGGGATTGAATTCAAGTCCTGCTGGACAACTAAGTTCCTTAGCTACGCCGTTATCGCATTCCCAGTACTTGCAGCAATCTGTACTGGGAATCAGAAGTGCTTCACGACATTCAGCAGGACAGGGAGCTAAAGGACAAAACAGTAATTAGAGAAGAAAATTCAATAGAATTATTTACTTACGAGCTCTTGGATCTTTGGTAGTTGTAGATGTTGAGGTTGGCTTGGTAGTTGGAGGACTGAAAACAACAAAATTTAGTACAAAGTACAGAAAAAAAACTTAAAAACCTGTACCATTTTAAGTCATCATCGCACCAGCCCTGTCCAGTACATCCAGAAGTTCCAGGCCAATCGCACGTTTTCGAAATGGGATTCCATTCAAGATCTCTAGGGCAACTCACTTCGTTCGCTACTCCATTGATACATTGCCAGTAGTTGTGACAAATTGTGCTAGGAATTGTGACTAAATCAGAACAGTCCTTTGGACATGGTGCTAAAATACAATAAACATCATGTATAATAATTATTCAAATAACTTTGGTATTATAATTTTACTCATGTGAAAATATATTCAAATATTATGAAAATGTTAAACAATTACTTACGTGCTTTTGGATTTATGGTAGACGCAGTACTAGTAGAAGTAGAGCTAGTCGTTGTGTTCAAAGGAAGGCTAAAGACAAAATTATAAACATTTCAATATATTATCATCATCAACGCATTTACCATTTGAGATCATCATCGCACCATCCTTGTCCAGTACAGCCGGCATTTTCAGGCCAATCGCAAGTATCCAAAACAGGGTTCCAGTTCAGATTTGATGGACAACTTAATTTGGTAGCTGTACCGGAGTCGCATTGCCAATATTTGCAGCAGTCCTTGTCAGGAACAAACAGGGGATGTAGACAATCGGCTGGACATGGAGCTGCAATGAAAAAAAGATTATAGTCAAACATCTTTGGTATACGCATGCGTGTGAATACTTACGTGCATTTGGATCTTTGGTTGGCTTGGGTGTAGTGGTTGGTTTGGGAGTTGTTGGGCTGTAAAATCATAAAATAAATCATTTGCACTATTAGATTATTTCCTCTTACTTACCAAACAATGGGAACAAGATTGCACCAACCGTTACCGTCACATCCTGCATTTGCCGGCCAATCGCAAACGTTTTTACTAGGATTCCAGTTTAGACCTGACGGACAGGTTCGTAGCATAGCGTTACCTTCGTCGCATTGCCAGTATTTGCAACAGTCAGTGTCAGGCACGTAAATTGGTTCTTTGCAGTCTTTTGGACATGGCGCTACAAAAATTTCAATAATTCATGAATATGAATACATCAATTAGCACATAACGGCATCTAATATTCAAAAAAAAAATGTTTCTGAATTGGTTGCTAGGCAAGAATGGCGGAAATTGCATAAATGTATTAAATATTTTACCTACGATGACTAAGCACTTGAAATTGTAAAGTAGATCGTATAGGTACTTTTCCATTCACTTATTCTTTGGAAATTTTTCTAATATTCTTTGTCATACTATATCTTAATACTTCATCGCATATTCGCATTCGCAACTTCAATTTCAATACCATTATCACTTTGAAATGGTGCAAATGACTCATGTGTGATGTCATTATTATGGGAGAACCAATTTCACAAAAATGGATGCCAAAAAAGGGAAGAGAGAAAAATGATATCGCAATTAAAATTTGGAAATGGATAATTCGCTTAAGGTGGTGGTTGTATGTTAAGGATACCTAACACATTCATAGTACGTGTTGCAAAGCAATCACGCACACCATAACATCTCTATCCGTACGTAATTCGAAAATATTCCAAATTTTAACCAGAATAATTTATTGTTTGCAAGTGAACATCAGCTATTACAGGTGCATAGTTATTTTTTATGGAAATTAGGCCTATCTTGTTTATTTTCGTAAACATATTTCCATACTTTGTAAACAGAATTTAAATTTAAATCAATATGAAATGGATTCTTGGAATGGTTTTTCAAACACATGAAAACCAAGAAATTCATCATGCAAGGACGTATATAAGGGGGGGGTTTGAGGTTTCGCATCCCCCCCCATTGAACTGAATAAATTATTTTTGTTGAAGAAAAATAAACATTTTTGGGCGAGGTACCCGAAAAAAATATTCGCCTTTTACGATATCCTGATGGGCTTCAGAGCTGTGCGGTACTCGGGTACGGTACGAGTACTATTCACTTGTACTCGGTACTCAGGCCAAGATACTTTCTGAATCGCGTACTTGTACTCGTACTTGGACTGCTTAAGAATATAGAAAATAGGTACCCAGTACTTTTTATTGTACTGAGTAATTTTCAAAATACCCGCGTACGTGCGTTTTTACTCAAATACATTTATTATACCCGGGTATTTTCATTGTTTTCGAATACATTTGCAGTTGGTGAGTAAAATTATTAGACTCTAATTAAATACATATTTATTTGGTCACAAGTACATTTCCAGACAAGTTGAGATCTGACATTAGGTCTGTTCCAACACGTCAAAAACCGTCCCATGAACGATTTCGAAACCACTCAGTGAACGAATTTCGGTTTCTTCGCGCAAATTTTACAGTTTGCGCAGAATCATGACGATAAATTGTCCGGTTTCCTGCTGTTTTGGAACAGACCTGCTATGTTACGGTTACGATATGACCAATTTTCAGCCATTTCTTGTTTAGCATCAGATGCTTAGCATGCGTTCCATTGATCGTTGTGATTTGCAAACGAAAATTTTGAACTTTTCTGTGCACTGTGACATTGTGTCTGTGGCCATAAATTTGGAAATTCTGATTTCCTTTTACAATAATTATCAAAAGCTACCTTGAATCACAACCCAAACACGGTCATAAGCAACCCAATTGCAAACCCATAAAGCACATCTTATGATTTAGATTTTGGAAAACTTTGAAAGGTCATAACTTTTTTTCTGTTATAGATAGAAAGCTGAAATTTTCACTGAATTTTATCTCAATAAAAAGAGGTTATTTGAGACTCCGAAACCAAGGGCTTCGTTTTCGAGAAAATCAGCTTTGAATCTTTTGTGAAATATGAGGCAAAGTTTTGAATTTGAGCCTCAATATCTCCAGAAGTATTTAAGATAGAGAATTGAATCTGATTCTATCTTAAAGATAATTTAATTCTTATGCAGAATATATAATTTTACATCAAATTTGTTGCAGTTATAACCGAGTAATGAGCGATTTTGCGAGACAAAGTCAGATTATTGAAATTTTCTGAGCTCAAAAATTGCAAAAATCATTTTTATTTTTTTACAAGCTCTAAAACCCAAAAAACAAAGTTGCGTAAATGCTTTTCCACTAATTTTCACCTCCTCTTTCGATTGGTAAAGTCAAAAATTGCAAAAAATTTAAAAATTCAAATTTTTCCAAAGGGGTATATAGGGTACATAGGAAATTGATTTTCAAATATTTCAAAGGGCCATATTTTGGAAACCAGTGAAGCTATCGGCATTAATCTTTTGCTCAATTATAGCTCTTCAGAAGGGCTATAAAAAAGGTTATTTGAGACTCCGAAACCAAAGACTTCGTTTTCGAGAAAATCAGCTTTGAATCTTTTATGAAATTTCAAACAAAGTTTTGAATTTGAGTCTCAATATCGTCAAAAGTATTTGAGATAAAGAATTAAATCTTATTTTATCTTGAAGATAATTTAATTCTAAGTCAAAATATATAATTATACATTATAATATGTGCAGTTATAACCGAGAAATGAGCGATTTTATGAGACAATGTCAGATTATTGAAATTTTCTGTGCCCAAAATGTGGAAAAACGGTTTTTATTTTTGTACAAGCCCTAAAACCCAAAAAACAAAGTTGCGTAAATGCTTTTCCACTAATTTTCACCTCCCCTTTCGATTGGTGAAGTCAAAAATTACAAAATTTAAATTTTTTCAAAGGGGTATGATGTATGCATGAAAATTTCATTTTCAAATATTTCAAAGAGCCATATTTTAGAAACCAGTGAAGCTATCGGCATAAATCTTTGCTCAATTGTAGCTCTTCAGAAGGGCTTTGAAAAAGGTTATTTGAGACTCCGAAACCAAAGGCTTCGTTTTCGAGAAAATCAGTTTTGAATCTTTTGTGAAATTTAAGACAAAGTTTTGACTTTGAGCCTCAATATCTCCAGAAGTATTTAAGATAGAGAATTGAATCTTCTTCTATCTTAAAGATAATTTAATTCTGATTCAGAATATTTAATTTTACATCATATTTGTTGTAATAATAACCGATTAATGAGCGATTTTGTGAGACAATGTCAGTATATTGAAATTTTCTGAGCTCAAAAATTGCAAAAATCGTTTTTATTTTTTTATTTGCAACCATTATGTAATCTTGACATTACTGACTTTTTAAAAATTTGGAAGTGTCACTTTTTTCCTCACCGATTTCCCTATTCGACTTCCCTCACCGATTTCCCTCACTGTAATTTATTTACCTTTGCTGGCAACAATGAGAACATGTCAGGTAAAAACGTCAAAACAGTGAATGACACATTTTGGCATGTTTGTTTCATTTTTTTAATATTAAAAAAATTAAATGACTAATCATAATTAATGGTGGGCTTGCAAATAATAGTTATTTATGATATAAGTGTTAAAAGTACATTTTTAAGGCACGCATGTGAAAGTTTGCAGAATGAGCGAAGCGAATTCTGCAATTCACATAAGTGCCTTAAAAATACTTTTAACACAAATATCATACAATATTTTTTCTACAAACGGCCATAAAAAGCAATAACCAGTAACAAATTGGATTTTTAAATGAATAATAAATTGGAAGCATTTTTCCTACATGAAATTATTGAATTTGACATTTGTCAAAAAGTCCAAACAACCAGCACCTTGTTTTACAGGTAATGAAATGTCTTGTCAGTTTCTTGGAAGTCTGTCGTGGTCAGTACTGCTTTTTGCTTAAAATGCAACAAAATACAGAAGAAAAAGAGGGTTGCATCGATCCCTTGAAAAATATACATGAGGCGGCCAATCGGGCTACCTCAGTTGTTCAAATTTCACCATTAATATCAATGTAAATAACTAAAAATACAAACTTTTTTTGACGTTCGCTCTCAAAATTTGATGTTTCATTTTTAACACTAGTGCTATAAAGACTTTATGGCACTAGTGCGATAAAGTAACATTTTTAATGCTTCGGGGGGGTGTTAAAAATTGCATTTTTAACACGTTTGTAGAAAAAATAGTATACAAACCTCGGAGGAAAGTTTTCATTTCTGTCTCGAGAGTAATAGTCAATCTCGACGCTTCGCGTCTCGATTGACTATATAAATCTCTCGACAGTAATGAAACACTTCCCTATTCGGTATGTAATATACTATTACAAGCTCTAAAACCCAAAAAACAAAGTTGCGTTAATGCTTTTCCACTAAGTTTCACCTCCTCTTTCGATTGGTAAAGTCAAAAATTGCAAAATCCAAAAATTTAAAAATTCAAATTTCTTCAAAGGGGTATGCATGGAAATTTGACATTCAAATATTTCAAAGAGTCATATTTTGGAAACTAGTGAAGCTATCGGCATAAATAATTTGCTCAATTGTAGCTTTCCAGAAGGGCTATAAAAAAGGTTATTTGAGACTCCGAAACCAAGGGCTTCGTTTTCGAGAAAATCAGCTTTGAATCTTTTGTGAAATTTGAGACAAAGTTTTGATTTTGAGCCTCAATATCTCCAGGAGTATTTAACATAGGGAATTGAATCTTATTCTATAAGATAAGATAATTTAATTCTGATTCAGAATATATAATTATACATTATAATTTGTGCAGTTATAACCGAGTCCCTATAAACTCTGGACTCTGGATAATCACCAATCAAACTTCAAAATTGCTGAATTCATTTAGTAAACCAAAATGTGTTTTCCAATTTTTGATGTGTGAACATCTATACCGGCGGTTTGATGGTAAATTTCGGGAAATGTGACGGAAGTGTGAAAGGAGAGGTGACGACATAACCCATGTGCAATGCTGAGTTCGCAGCTACCTCAGCGCTTGCAGCCTATGAGGATTCATTAGATTTCCATGATAATTCAAGGCTGTTTAAAAGAGGACGTTGCGTAATAACTTGTACCTATGACATCATTGGGTAGGAATGCAAGGTGGTATTAGAATGTATTCATAAATGTATACAGTACTTTGAATACTTGGGTATTGAATACTTGTAATTGTACTCTGTACTCAAGAACATTCTATGATAAGTACTTGTACCCGGTAGCCGAGTATATTTTGCCTGTACTCGAAACAGCTCTGACTATGCTACGCCCGGTCGCCTATACATCGTCTGGTCTAAAATTGAAACCCTTTCCAGCATAGACCATGAGCTGCCACTACTGCTCTAACCCCCCCCCCCCCCCCCCCATGTGAAAGCTATAGCTACGTCGTTGAAACTATGTCTTGTAAATGCAGTCCCAAAGTAGGAAGTCATGTTCGAAAAACAAAAAGTTAATAGGAATTTGCCCATCGAAACTACATGGTAGAAAACTAAACATCCAGGAACTTTGCTAGGTATAATTTTTTTGATCCAAAACAGATACTTATTGAGTTAAGAAGTTTTGTAAGTATGTTCACTTCTTATAACTTAAAATGAAATTAGAGAAGTTTCCCAGAATTTGGTTCGACCATTGTGTATGAGTTTTTAAATTAGTACTCAATTCCAAATATTCTTATTTTTTCACAAATAAAAATTGGGTATCTAACTAATTCCAATACCAAAAAGGGGTGTCAATATTATCAAAACCTGCAAGTTTATAGTTCAATGGGATAAGCTGGTACCTAATACCCTTCTAACTCCAATTAGTACTTACGTCTGTCTGGAGGTGGTACGGTGGTTGTTGTTTTTGTGGTACTTGTTGACGGTGTAGGATGGTTTCTCAGGCCTGGATAACGAAAAAAATGTATTGATACAAAAAACCTTTTTTAAAATCACTTAGAAAGTTACCAATACAATAAGGTTGTTTTAATAATTATTGTAGTTTACTCACCTGTTGCCAAAGATGGTACCACCTGATGGGCACCTAAAACCAAAAAAATACCCAAAAATTTCATCTTAGCTGTTCTTAGTAGGAAGCTATTGAAACTATGAATTTCCTACGCTCGTTATTCCCTATTTATATCCATTATCATCCCTATTAGATTCAGAATAATTCGGGTATTCATCTTTTGCAATCAAATCTTATCAGTTACAAAGGATAAATTATTTGTGACCGATAATTTATTTTGCAATATTATATTGTTCTAAAGTCAATATTAATGTTTATAATCCGATAATGGAATATTTAGCTAGGAACATTTTATTTGAAGTTGTACCTTTGTTAATTATTGAGATAGGTTAATGATTTCAATTATAATTATTAATTGTTAAATACATACAGTTAGTTTCCGGGTCGTATATCATTTTGGAAAACATACAATTTTCAGCATGTGTGGGATGATGTTTTTGTGAACTTTATCATATGCTTGTTGATTTGGGCCTTATGGATAAGAAGAAGATCCCACTGCCAGGTATTTAATATCCATGATCTATGACAGTTGCCTGCAATTTTGAGCTTTTAGTGACCCAAGCGTTTTCTGGAATGGTTTTAATCAGTCTGGATTAGGATACCCAATAAACATTTTTCGCAACTTATAGTAACACCAAGTTTTATACTGGTTATATAAAGGTAATAGAAGTATATACGAAAGTTTCGTAGTTTTATAATCCGTAACTTTTGGTGATGTATTTATATACATCACCAATTACAAGTATATAATAAGGTGATATAACTGTTTCCATCACCATTTTATGAAACTTTTAGTAACCGTTACCAATGTGTTTATAACAAATTTATATAAGGTTTGCCATTACCTTATCTATATAACTAAAATACCCGTAGTTATATAGAAGTGTGATAAATCACTCTTATAGAAACTGGTAAATTGTAGTAATGGTCTAACTTTGTTATAAAACTCTTGGTGATATTAATTATATTAGGCTTCTCCTATAAAACTTCGCAAACTTTAGTAAACAATGTCTGGGCTTAACATCATAACCTTATTTTTTAGTATCTCATTCTTTCGCCTTCCTCTAGTAAACAAATATATTGTAACAGGATTTTTTATTTATTATTATTATTAATCATGGATTATTTAAAAAACTGGCAGAACACAAAACAAAGCTTTCCAATATTTATATCGTTACTTCATTGATTCCGCCATGATTGTTTTGCCAAGATCAATATTACCGAATTACTTTGTGAAAATCCAATATTTGACTTATTTTATCAACAATTGATATGAAATTAACCCATACTTGTCAAATGGTGGCTTATACAAATTTCGTTGGTCATTAATTCGTCGCAAATAAAAAAACAAACATACCTACCTACGTATATTTTTTGAAAACCTGACATGAAATTGATTATAATAGGATATTTTAAGGGCCCCTGCGTTTTTTCGAAGTACTTCATCAATATTTATCGTTTCCACCTACATTTTTAGTCACGGAAGAGCCTAAAGTTAATTTAACAAAACAAACCAAGCCGTATTTTATAATTCGCTCTCCATTTTCATTTTCTAAGTTCAATCCTCTGACTGATAATATTTCAGAAGTAGAAAAAGGCCATATCATTGTATATAAAAAATGTTCGATAGAGAGAGAAATAAACCTTCGTTTTTTTTATAACTGACAAGTGACATATTTGAGTTATTTAGAAAGTTATATAAAGGTTACCACAATATTTCTGTTACTCTAGGTTGCATGACCTAAATTTATATAGCGTTACTAAACAAAGGTTTTCGCAACCTTTATAAATGCCCCGTTTAAGCTCTTTAAGGGGTTCATAAAAGTAACAGAAAGGTTTCTGTTACCAAATATATAACTGTAGGTTATTTAAGATAGGTGATATAACATTTACGGTGACTATTATACAAACAAAAATGTTTATTGGGTAAGTGGACATAAAAGGTACCTAGACCTAAACTGTTTGTGAATTCCGCATCAGAGTATTCTGCAAAAGTCGGTAATGTATTGCAAAATAATCCCTTTTTCGGTGGATCAAAAATGATTTCAAGTAGCTGAGATCTTTGACATGATTCCAAAATTCATTTTCAAAAAATCGCTGAGGACGAACCGCTACTCCGATCGAGCTGAAATTTGGTACGTATATAGTGGAACGGGAACTCTATCGAAAAAAAAATACGAGAGGCCCCTATCTAGAAAGCGAAGCGGACGAGATTTGGAATGTAGGTAAAAGGAGTCTGATAAAGTTGAAATTTCAAGTTTCAGCCCTCTAGGACTTACCGGAAAGGTTTTAACCCCTATCCCCCCAATTTTGAAAAAGGGCGTGTGATGGGGTATACGCGCCCTGCATTTGATTTCCCGAATTTTGAAAAATTTAAATTTCCATCGGATAGACGAGTAAAAAATACGGTAAAAATGTCTCTAGGCGTTTTTTGCCCCAACGCTTCCTAAACTCGCAAAAAAAATAAAAAAGATTTTTCTCTTGGAAAATGTTAGAAACCTGACACGGCGCCACTTTTTCGGTTATAACTCTGGTGATCTCGAAACGATTATCTCGAATCCCGTTTATTTTGAAAGAGCATTAAATTACCTACAATTTTTTTTCATACTGATATTCCAGGTTGTTTCTGTCTCCGAGATATTATAAGCCGTCAAAGTTGAAATTTCTCTGAAAATGTATTGAAAGATGTCGATTTTCTCAAAAACGGTGCCCCGTAGAGGGGTAACTCTAATAAGCTTTTTTGTAGTTCTCAATGAGATCTACAAATTCAAGGTTCAAGTTGCTAGGATGGCTAAAAGTATTTTTCAGGAACCTTCAAAGAAGCAGCTATAAATTCGGCCCTAAGGGCCGGTTTCTCAATAGCAAGTCACCACCGGATTAAGCATAACTCTATTGCAACTGGGCACATAAGGCCGGTTCCTCAATAGCGATTCTCCTCCAGGGTGAGCTTGTCCACTTGCTTTGTTTACCTTGGAGTTATGCTTAGCTCAGAAGTGACCTGCTATTGAGAAACCGGCCCTAAGACACGTTTACCCTGGAGTTAAAACCAACCCAGAGGTGAATCGCTATTGAAACCGACCCTAAGTTGAACAGGGAATCTACAGAAATATAGGTGTCTGTAAGATAGTCTGCATATTTTACAATTCTTCAATAGACCAGTTTAGAAAATTCCACACCCAGATTAAGGAAAATATGTAATTGTTTATTTATTAAGGTGTTCGGGGCGAAATTAGGTACCTGTTATACGAGCGGCCAAAGTGGACATTTTGAAACTCAAGGTCATTGGGGCGAATTAACCTGCACCAGGCTAGAGAGTCATCCGAGCGAGTCGTGTTCCTAGAATTTTTACCTGAAACTGTATATAGCCGATATTTTCTTTATTTGTTTTTGGTGAAATACCGTAAAATTTCAGTCACCGCTAATTTGAATTGAGATATTTTTGGCCCTTAGTTTGTTGCTACTTTGATACACGTAATAGTTATTTATATTACTAGTACGGTATGAGCTTAATCACACGAGTGGTGTAATGAGCGTTACCGTACGTGTGATATACAACATTTTATGTACGACCCAGATTTTTTTTCATGTATTCGAAATGGTTTTAATTTTGCACAATAGATTATATTTTTAATTTTTGACAAATAAATTTTTAAAAATACAGTTTTTCAATAAAAATGAGTTACGTAATATAAATCACTAGTGTAATGAGCTCATTACATCACTAAGTACGATAATACAACTTATTACTTAACTCAAACAAAATGAGTCAGGGGCGCATATACGGGAGGGAATAGGGGTAATTACCCCCCCTCCCTCCCAGAAAACTAGAATTTTTTTAACCTACCCAAATTTTTAGGTTTTATACTGAAAATATAGAAAATATATTGCGAAAACAATTAAAATATCACTAACGGCAGTAAATTTTTGTGCGATATGGCAACAGCGCTTTTTTACTTTTGTCTTCTTCATCGACGTCAAATGTCTGTCACTCGGCGCCACGACACTTAGGGTCGGTTTCAATAGTGATTCACCTCTGGGTTGGTTTTTACTCCAGGGGTGTCTTAGGGCAGGTTTCTCAATAGCAGGTCACCTCCGGGTTAAGCATAACTACAAGGTAAACAAAGCAACTGGACAAGCTCACCCTGGGGTTGAAATCAGCCCGGAGGTGACTTGCTATTGAGAACCGGCCCTTGGGTCCGAATTTATAGTTGCTTCTTTATGTTTCCTCAGACCTCGAAGAGGCCTTGAAAGTTTAGAATTGACATGACTGACTTGTCACATAGTAGCAAGTGTCCATTCTAAACTCACGAACTTTGAATTTGTAGATCTCATTGAGAACTACAAAAAAGCTTATTAGAGTTTCCCCTCCACGGGGCACCGTTTTTGAGAAAATCGACTTCAAATCTTTCAATAAATTTTCAGAGAAATTTCAACTTTGACGGCTTATATCTCGGAGACAGAAACAACCTGGAATATCATTACGGAACAAATAATTTGTAGTTAATTTCAATGCTCTTTCAAAAGAAACCGGGTTTGAGACAATTGGTTCGAAATCACCAAAATTATAAGCGCAAAAGTAGCGCCGTGTCAGGTCCCCAAAATTTCCCAAGAGATTTTTTTTTTTTTTGCGGGCTTAGGAAGCGTCGGGGCAAAAAACGCCTAGAGACATTTTCGACGTATTTTTTGCTCCTCTATCCGATGAAAATTTTAATTTTTCAAAATTCGGAAAATTAAATGCAGGGCGCGTATACCCCATTACACGCCCTTTTTCAAAATTGGGGGGATAGGGGCTAAAACCTTTCCGGTAAGTCGTCGAGGGCTGAAACTTGAAATTTCAACTTTGTCAGACCCCTTTTACCTACACTCCAAATTTCGTCCGAATCGACCCCGAAATTTTTTTTAGGGGCCCCCCAGGGAGCTTTGCTTTCTATATAGGAGCCTCTCGTATTTTTTTTTCGATAGAGTTCCCGTTTCACTATATACGTACCAAGTTTCAGCTCGATCGAACTAGCGGTTCGGCCTCGAACTAGCAGTTCACCCAAGGAATGACTATAAATTCGGCCCTTACCTACCCTACATCTAACAACTAGGGATGCCCATCCAACTGAAAACATCGATGTTTCGGTATCGATAAAACATCGAAAGCTGATATCGATGTTAAAAAAATATTGATAGAAAAACATCGATGTTTTCCGAACATCGATTTTTGGATTCTAAACTATGTTGCCTCCGGCGGTTAGTAAGCGTGTATTGGATACCCCCCCCCCCCCCCCCCGCCAGACCTAGACTCTGGATGCGCCACTGAAATGAGTTACGTAATAAGCTCTTACAGTTTAGGTTGAATTATGATGAATTTATCTACAAGCGTTTGATTATGACGTTTTTACATAACCATCTTTCTAGTATTTAAGTTATGTCATGAGACTCATCACAACTAGTTGTGTTATGGACTAAGTTATGAATCTATAACACAACTATTTTTGGTGATTTGACAAATGTCAAAGGTACCTAAACCTGTAAAGGTAAAATGAAGGTAGACAACTAATATTAAATGAAAATAATTGAGAAAATATTCTTAGCTTTCGCCTTGTCGATAAAACCTTGTACATCACACGTGCGTTTTAACATGACTACAAAACTCGTGTGATCAGAACGACTCGGTCTACGACCTCGTCGTTCTAATCTTTCACAATATGACGGTTTATCTCAAAATACAAATCAGTAGTTAAAACAGATGTACTACGCATGTCCATTCATTTAGGCCGTAATACACCTGTAGTCTATCGTCCTTATGGATTTTCCTTTGATGAACGAAAAGTTGTGAAGAATATTGTGCAGGACTTGCTTGAGAATGAAATAATTCGAGAATCGGAATCGCACAATGCCTGTTAGTGAAAAAGAAAAACGGCGAAACGCGCATGTGTGTTGACTACCGTGCATTAAACAGGGTAACAGTCAGATACAGATTTCCTTTGCCTCGAGTTGATGACTTTCTCGAAAAACTGAAAACTTGTCAATATTTTACTAGCCTAGTGGATACCATCAACTATGAATGGAAGAAGCTTTTGTTCCAAAAACGGCCAGATGGCCACTATGAATATTTGAGGCTTCCTTTTGGTCTTTGTAATGCTCCTGCGATTTTCCAGAGAACTATTAATGAAGTGTTAGGACCTCTTCGCTATGGCAAAGCTTTATCCTATATGGACGTGTTACTCCCTGCAATTTGACGTTGGCGCTTCCAACTTAAGGAAGCTCTAGAATCTTTTAGGAAGGAAAAAGGTGCAATATTTTGGTCACGAAGTCAGCAGAGAAGTACTACTGCCATGCCTCAAGAAGATAGAAGCCGTAAGCAAGTGTAGTGCCCAAATAGTGCACACCCTGTATATGTAATCCATCATTGCTTCAGTTTTTGAAATTTGACATCTTTCAAGATGAGGATGGAGTGTTTGTCGTAATGTCGAGACAACAAGGACTCGAAATAGGGACTGCAAGCTGACAGAACGACTTTCTGGGCTTGCAAAAACTTTGTTTGGGTGCAGTCAAAGGGTTTCTCATTTTCTAGTAGGGTGTCGAATACAGCTACTAGCGTTGACTGGTGATTGTTCCACCTGAGGCAGAACTGCTGATCGTCATCCATAATATTTAATAGCGTATTTGGCACTAATCGCTAAAATATCACAATAGGTATCGACTCTATCTGAAGGAGCGACTAAATTCGGGTGATGAGTTACTTCAATGTTTTCACCTTCCACCCTCATCAGGTGGCTTCCATTTTGGAACTTGAGATTGTTGAGAGCCATTGTCATCTTTATGGCGTAGCATTAATTCATGTTTGGTCTCAATGGATTCAGGCAAGTCAGAGTTCATTTTAACGTTAACAGGTAACGAAGTTGTCTGGGGAATGTTCTGAGGCAAGCTGTGAGCGTCAGAGAAGAGTTGGAAGCATCATGGTGTGTATCCAAGTCCTCACTCTAGCGGCGCATTCGTTTCTCTCTATCATCGACACGGCTTCTTTGTTCAATGGTCAGACCTTGTACTTTTGGTTACTGTGGTGGAGGGCTTTTTGGAGCTGGGGCAACCGGTGCAGCTCTTTTAGCAGGTTGTTCTTTCTTATTATCACTCAAACCTTTGATTTGCAAAGATTCCGCAGCCTTGAGAAGAGCTCCCAATTGATCTTGGGATATGTTGACCTCACCCCTGTTGCATTACCAACTGGATCAGTGTGACCTGCTTATTCAGCACATTATTATTATAGCTGATAATATTCGTCAAATTGGGCTAAAACTTAGATACATAGGTAACCATTCCTAGCAAAATCTGTAGTTCTTTTTTGTTTCTTGGATTGTTTAATTGCAAAATAGCACTCACCTTTGTCTTTATCAGGACGTCAACCTTTTTTTGTAAACACATGGCCTATATAACGTACTTCACTTAACCCGAATTTACACTTGAGTCGATTGAAACAAACATTGGCACGTTTAGCTCTGTCTAATACTGCTTCCAATTTTTTGGCGAGTTTTTCTTTATTCGCTGCCCAGACTATAACATCATCTAAGTAAATTTCCTTTCCTGGAAATCCAGCAAAAATATTCTTGAGTGTACGATGAAAAATTTCTGGTGCAGAGCACAGTCCATAAGGCATTCTCCTATAACAATATCGCCCATAACACCCAGCATTAAATGTAAGTATTTCACTTTCTTCATGCAACTTGACCTGATAAAAGCCCTTTTTGCCATCCAGTAATGAAAAAATATTTGCTCCTTCCATCTTAGATGCAATTTCCTCAAAAGTTGGAAGCTAATACACCTCACGTACTATGGCTTTATTGAGATTTTGTGAGTCTAAACAAATTCGAAGACTATTTATTATCTGGCATTTTTACAATGACCATAGAACTGTACCACTCAGTTGGTTCAGTGACTGTTCTCAAAACGCTCATTTTCTCTATTTTATCTAGCTCACTTTTAACTGACTGCTGAAGGCTGATTGCAATTTTTCTTAGAGGTTCTACAACTGGCTCTACCTTTTTTTTCAACTGAATTTTATGCCTTGAAAACTATGGTCGTATTTTTTTACTAGGCTATAAATCACATATTTGTCTTCCTGTTCTACCGATTCTACTCTCTTTAGCAGATTAAACATCTTAATAAATAGAAGACCATGGAGCATTAAAGTTGACTACGAGAAATCTTCTCTCTGATCCTAGAAAGTTGTGTATAATAATTGTTCATGAGAAACCCTGTATAACATAATATTTTCCAATATACGTGGAAAAAATACAGTGCAACAACATATTTACCAATACATTCCATGTTATTCTTGGAAATCAAAAAAAAAAAACAATTTTAAATTCCCTTGTGCATTATTCTTGAACTTCCTGATTTTGCGACATGCAAATTACCAATAATTTATTAATATTTATTGACAATAAGTTTCCTTGTGCGTCAGTGTTTCCGAAACAATAAAATTTTCATTGGGATTTCTGGTAAAAGAGACTTTTTTCCAAATTGACCTATAAGTAAGGAGGGTTAATGAACAATCGGGCTAAAGATTGTTGATGCATTTATTATTTAAATTTATACCGGATCGTGGATTTATAAATTAAAGCAATTAACTTGGGTTGATACACATCAATGCAGTTACTTACAATATGAAGGTACTATCGGATCCATCGATTGATAACAATAATAATAATGTTGATAAAACTAATAGTGAAGATAAAATGAAAATTGTTTGGACAAATGTTATTTTATTTAGTATTTTACATCTGGTCGCGTTTTTTGGCATTTTTGCAATAGTTAAGGGACGACCGGCGCCTGCGACAATTATTTTCGGTAAGTTGAATGTAGATTATTGACAGATATCAGATTGATTTCAAACTTCCAGGATTTATTAACCAGGATGTTTTCATCAAACAAGGCAAATTTGAAGTCGATCTGAAGTTTAGAAATAAAATTATGAGGTTTTTTTTAACTTAATACTAGAAAAAGTTGGAAAATTCACGTTAAATCACCTTTGAAAAATCCCTAAAAATACTTCGGAGTATCAGATCGATTTCAACCTTCCAGGATTTATTAACCAGGATGTTTTCATTAAATAAGGCGAATTTGAAGACAATCTGAAGTTCAGAAATAAAATTATGAGGTTTTTTCCAACTTAATGCCAGAAAAAATTGGAAAATTCACATTAAATCACCTTTGAAAAATCCTGAAAACTACTTCGGAGTTTCAGATCAATTTCAAACTTTCAGGATTTATTAACCAGGATATTTTCATGAAACAAGGCAAATTTGAAGTCAATCTGAAGTTTAGAAGTAAAATTATGACGTTTTTTCCAACTTAATACCAGAAAAAGTTGGAAGATTCACATTAAATCGGATTTTAAAAATCCTGAAAAAGACTTCGGAGTATCAGATCAGTTTCAAACTTTCAGGATTTATTAATCGGGATGTTCTGATTAAGCAAGGCAAAGTTGAAGACAATCTGAAGTTCAGAAATAAAATTTTGAAGTTTTTTCCAACTTAATACCAGAAAAAGTTGGAAAATTCACGTTAAATCACCTTTGAAAAATCCCAAAAAATGCTTCGGAGTATCAGATTAATTTCAAACTTTCAGGATTTATTAACCAGGATGTTTTCATCAAAAAAGGCAAATTTGAAGTCAACTTGAAGTTTAGGAGTAGAATTATGAGTTTTTTTTTAACTTAATACCAGAAAAAGTTAGAAGATTCACATCAAATCACCTTTGAAAAATCCTGAAAAATACTGCGGAGTATCAGATCGATTTCAAACTTTCAGTATTTATCAACCAGGATGTTTTCATCAAACAAGAGAAATTTGAAGTCAATCTGAAGCTTAGAAATAAAATTATCAGGTTTTCTCCAACTTAATACCAGAAAAAGATGGAAAATTCACGTTAAATCACCTTTAAAAAATCCCGATAAATACTTTGGAGTATCAGATCGATTTCAAACTTTCAGGATTTATTAACCAGAATATTTTCATCAAACAAGGCAAATTTGAAGTCAATCTAAAGTTTAGAAATAAAATTATGAGGTTTTTTCCAACTTAATACCAGAAAATTTGGAAAATTCACGTTAAATCACCTTTGAAAAATCCTGAAAAATACTTCGGAGTGTCAGATCGATTTCAAACTCTCAAGATTTATTAACCAGTATGTTTTCATCAAACAAGGCAAATTTGGAGTCAATCTGAAGTTTATAAATAAAATTATGAGGTTTTTTCCAACTTAATACCAGAAAAAGTTGGAAAATTCACGTTAAATCACCTTTAAAAAATCCCGAAAAATACTTTGGAGTATCAGATCGATTTCAAACTTTCAGGATTTATTAACCAGAATATTTTCATCAAACAAGGCAAATTTGAAGTCAATCTGAAGTTTAGAAATAAAATTATGAGGTTTTCTCCGACTCAGAACCAGAAAAAGTTAAATCACCTTTGAAAAATCCTGAAAAATACTCGAACCACATAGACTTGTACTAAGATAAAAGATAATGTACAAAAGCTAGAGAAAAATATTAATAAGAAACTAGGTATAAATCAGTGATAATAATACCCAGATCAATACAAAACATATTTCGGAAAATTAGACAATTATTATTAATGCTGATTTCCTAAAACTTCCCATAATTTTCAATGCACTGGTACTTGTAACATATAGAATATAGAGTGTGAGCAAAACTCAATGTACTCAACAATTTAGTAAAAAATTACTTTCTCACTTCTAGATCTGATTGTTGGAATATTGAGCCAAATTGGAGTGACAGCAGGAGCTCACAGACTATGGTCACACAGATCATATAAAGCTACATTACCCTTGAGACTTTTACTGGTAATACTGGACACTTTCGTTTATGAAGTAAGCCTATTTATTGAATTTTTAAACTATTATTAGAAAATTTAATGGATACATTTTTTTAGACGTCAATCATTAATTGGTCTCGTGACCACCGAGTGCACCACAAATACTCAGACACCAACGCCGATCCGCACAACGTAAACAGAGGCTTCTTTTTCTCTCACATCGGTTGGGTCATGGTGAAAAAACATCCAGAAGTCAAAGAAAAACAAAAAGGCATCGATTTGTCAGACCTCTATCAAGATCCTTTGTTGAAGTTCCAGCACAAACATTACATGCCTTTAATGACGATTGCCTGCTTTGTAATTCCTGTCATTGTGCCGATGTATTTTTGGATGGAGACTTTTACTAATGCTATTAGCCTCAACATATTGCGTTACTTGATTATTGTACATAATACTTTGACTATTAACTCGTTTGCACATAGATTTGGAAACAAACCTTATGACAGATCCATTCGGCCATCAGACAGTACCGGTATCTCTTTAGTAACATTTGGCGAAGGTTTTCACAACTACCACCACACATTCCCGTGGGACTACAGGTCATCGGAATTTGGAGCGTTTTCTTTCAATTTGACCAGGAGTTTTATCGAATTTTTTGCTAAAATTGGTTGGGCCTACGAGCTGAAATTTGCTTCAGAAGACATGATCAAAAAGAGAGTCAGTAGAACTGGAGATGGAAGTCACGAAATATGGGGTTGGGGAGACAAAGATCAACCTCAGGCAGATTATAGTTCGGCTGTTATATTGAACAAAATGAAAAAGAGCTTAGTATTATAAGAGTAAAATATTATTTATTTCAAAAACTCATCTGCTAAGTAGATCTAAGTTTCTGAAAAGGCGAATTAAAGTTTTGATGAGTTTGTGAACAAAGTCCAAAGGCTGTGTTATTAGTTAAGTTAATAATATTTTTAGCTCAAGATAATCATTTAGCTTATATATTTATGTTGAATCTAAGTGGCTTTGCAATGGAGGGTTGTTTTTTTGTATTGGGTCTTGAAACATAACAACAGTATTTCATCGTTTAGGTCCATCGTCAGTTTAGTATTTACTTAATTTTTCACTTTTTTTATGAATAGGTAATAGGTAGCTACTTATTATTTTTAAATATATTTGTAGTGATAGTAATTTTGCACTTTTCTCTCTAGGTTTAGGTAATTTATCTAAAAAAGTGTACATAGTAATTTGATTAGATCAATAAATTGTGAATTTTTGATGAAATTAAATAATTTTTATCTTAAAAGAGTTCATAGTTGACTCGTAAATTGAATTGACGGAGACGTGAAAACACGAGTTACTGAGTCCACGTTGAAACTGATCGATCAAGCGCTGAAAAGTTTCAGGTGCATTTCTCAGTCCAAACGGTATCCTGTTAAAACGATAAGTTCCGAAAGGAGTAGTAAAAGCTGTTTATCTGGTGATATGCGGAACACAAATCCAAACACCACATGTGAAAAGTTCTTTTAGTCAAGTGAAGAAGATTATCCATCCTTGGTAGCGGGTACTTGTTACTAACTGTAATTGCGTTTATTCATTGATAATTCACATAAATACGCACGTTTTTACCATCTGAATCTCTGGGTACCATAACCACCAGGGCTGCCTATGAGCTCGACGCGCAATTATATGATCTTCCAAATTCAGATTTTTTGTGTTCAAAGAAAGATTTTAATAATTAATTCCTAAAAGTTTCAAGTTTCTCAGATTTCTGGGAGTATTTTTGGAAAATTTCCAATGTTGATTTGTTAAGAATTTTGCAGGATTTTTTAAAAAACTCCTAATTCTATTTCTGAGGCTCGAATTCACTTTAGATTTGTTGTATTTGAAGAAAAGACTTCAATTATGAATTCCTGAAAGTTTCAAATTGCTCAGATTCCTGGAAGTATTTTTGAAAAAATCCCAAAGTTGAATTGTTAAGAATTATACAAGTATTTTTCAAAAAATTCCTAATTCCATTTCTGAGACTCAGATTGACGTCAGATATGTTGTGTTTGAAGAAAAGTCTTTATGAAAGTTCCAAAGGAAACGAACTATCTAGATAATTCTAGAAGCATTGACGCGGTATAAAACGGAGTCGGCCAGAAAGTGAGTTGAGATCTAGTTTTGTGACAAGTTGGGCTTCATTGTAGTCAAACGAAGTAGGTATTAACCCGGGAGTACACGCGTGTCGGTCACACAGACCGACCATTGATAAAATCAGTAATAACGCAACTGGTACAAGGTTGGCAGTTTTGTCCATCCAAGAATGCCTGATGCACATTGGCCCAAAAATATTTTGGTTTTTTGTTGAAGCTCTTCTAAGTATCACATTCAAAAGGATAGATATCCAAATATGTTTAGTTTGTGATTCTTCAAAACGCCTTTTCGTTTAAATTTTGCTTTGCAAATGTCACATCCCAGAAGAAAAATATCCGAGTGTTTCACTCGGTGTCTCTTCAAGTCGAGTTTTCGTTTAAATTTGGCTTTGCAAGTGTCACATTCAAAAGGATAAATATCCAAATGTGTTAGTTTGTGATTCTTCAATTCGGCTTCTCGTTTAACCTTCGTCTTCCCGGATGGGGTACAAATGTACACAAACAATTTTTCTAGCATATTTTCATAAAAAGTGCATATTTTTTGTGACTAATTTTATTTTGTGTCAGTAAGGGCTTTGCACATAATTAGTGATCATCAAAAATTTTCTGTTTATTTATTTTTTAGTAATACTAATTTTTGAATAGCGTGGGGCACATGTACCCAATGACGTATCCCACGTGGGATCTGTGGCTACTCTATCAAATAGTCACCTTGCAGGAAATTTGCAGGTTGGAAATAGATTTCCAGCCTGCAATATTTAGAAATCACGATAATAAAGCTAATGAAGAAGTATCTGTGGAGCAGGAAGAGAACGAAAGTTTACGGGAAGTAGAAGGCGGAAAAATTTATAAATCGAAATATTGGTCGAAAATACCATTTCCTAACTATTTTTTTTCGCTAACTGTACTCAATAGGTTGATTTTATCTATCATAACTGTTTAGTATAAATAAAATCATGTTTAATTATCAGAAGTAGGTATCATTTTTATCACGGGGTGCGAATGTACCCCACGTGGGAATCAACGTAATTTTTTTTGACGTGGGAAAGGGTAAATTTTGCTTTGCAAGTGTCACATTCAAAAGGAAAAATATCCGAGTGTATCAGTTGGTGATTCTTCAAGTCGAGTTTTCGTTTAAATTTTGCTTTGCAAGTGTTACATTCAAAAGAATAAATATCCGATTGTGTCAGTTTGTGACTTTTCAATTCGCCTGTTGTTTTCATAGTCGGTGCTTCAGGCGCGTGAACCTGAGTATCCAAAATATTTGTGTTCAAAATTGACCTTTTCTGATATCGGCAGTACCTTTAGCTGTCGATAATACGGTAACTGTACTGCATAATATAATTCCCTTTGTAATGATTATGAATTCTAGGAATTATAGTGCTTGTACACTTTTTTCGCGGAAGCGATCCCATTCCCAAACGTATGCTGAACGCTAAGGCATGACTTACGCAGGTATTGTTTGAAAGTTTCATGTCTGTACTGATTAGTAAACCTGCGTAGGACATGCCTCTAGCCCTAGGGATCGTCTCCGCGAAAAAATCTAAAAATTCGTATAAACTTTTAGGCAATCGGTCGATTTGACCGAACGCCATGTAATGACGGGTTAAAATAGTGCTGGTTACCTACGTCATGATTTCTGCGTTATTGTCTTTGATGAAGGTAAATCAATTTTGGACGGGTATAGTCTTAAGTATTTTTCATAAAAAGTGGCGAATACCTAAATCATATTGTATAAATATAGAATTATCTGTTATAATGTTATATAAGACTCTGAAACTTATATTTTATGCATCATGATGTCAAGAATTCCATTGAGTTCTATTGAAATATCTTCGGGAATTATGTTTATATTCCCTATAAGTTGAGCCAAATTTGGTATTGGTAGCTCATACAGTTGCCCAGCTATTGTCATTGAGTTGGAAAAGTTTTTTCAACGTAATATCGTAATATTCACGTCCTCTGTAAAATAGGTGACGCTTTTAACACCAAAAATTGATCCCTATATGAAGAATTCTGAAGGAGAAAGCTTTATTTTTATATCCACTACCATTGAAAATGCACAAGAAATTTGAAACCACAACGGTAGGTGGCGAGACTGAGCCAGTCTTTCAGGTCGCTTGATAGAGGTCGCAGATGTACCTTTGAATTTAAAAATTATGTGATTATAGGCCGCATTCTGGGTACTACTTCAGCAAAATTCTTTTTTTTATATAAAAAAAAAAAACTAGTCTTGTTAAGTGATTGATGTACAACATAACAAGATACATGAACCTTCTTCAAAAAAGAAAATTATACAGTCGCCCGCATTTGCTCAAAATAGCCTCCTATTCGTAGGTATTAAGTTAACCCGTCCTAGATAAAACAATGTTAAAAAGTTAACACTTCTAAAGGTACTGGTACACACGCAAATATACTTGTACATACTTTGCATACTAGAAACAGTGTAATTTCAACTTTTCTTTGAAATATATTACTCATGTGCAGCTGCTGCAATATGCATCTGTTTATATATTAGCTGCCAAAGGTAACTACTTATTGTAGTGAGGCTTTATTTTATAAAGTCAGAGTTTTGAGTTTAGTAGCTCGTTAAGATTAGGTATAACCATAGAGAAATATAATAAACCAAGGTAAGAGTACCTGATTGATAACATGAAAGTTTGTATAGTGCTGACGTCACAGCGACGGTGGCGTCAATAGTGGCAGCCGGAACAAATACTGAAATGGCGGGAATTTTGAAATTTGACTTGAGATGATTGCACAAAAAACTTACTTATGTTGTTCCACATCTTTTTTTCTCAAATGCGAATGAGAAAAATGATGTGGTACTTCATAAAGTTTTGTGCCATTTTTTGATGTAAATTTAAAAAAAAGGCAAAATAAACACTAAATTGTACTAGAAAAAATATACTTATATTATAGCTAGATAGGTCAAATACCTAAAGAGTTTACAAACACAGTTATTACATCCCTTATACATGCTTTAATGTATGTACAAGCTAAGCTGGCCAAGGCCTAACATCTACATTTTATCTCTTCAGACTAAGGTCTCCTAAAACAGTAAAAAAATATGCCGTATATCACAAAACTAACATGTATACTTACTGGTTCAGTTTATCCTAGTTGTACATAATATTATAGATACGCGGTACCGAGTGCCTTAATAAAAATGACAATTTCTTCTTCTTGTTCTTTAGATTTTGTAAGTTCGAGTCTTCTTAGACGACCGCCCAATCGGTTAAAAATGACAAATTTCAACACGGAAATGTCGTTATTTTAAGGTTACTTATTTGTTTTCTCGGTCACAGTTTCTATAGTTATGGATGTTTGATAGGTTTCTACAAAACAGCTAGAAAAGCTCTGTAACTCATACGGTGACCTTGTCTTGTGAATTGGTATGACAGAGAAAGATGAAACAGAATCGAATGATCGGACTGATCTTTCGTAAGTCTCTAGCTTTCCAAAAATTCCGCAATGCGCTATGCGCAACCGGATGCGCAGTAATAGTATAACCTATTTCGGCTATACTTTTGAAGGTCTTTTTATTTTTTATTGTCTATGGGTATAACATTTGAAACGTCCAAATTATTTAGGACCGGTTTCTCCATGTCCGGTTGTTTTTTTTCTAGGTTAAACCATTGACATTTGATTTTATTCCATGCCTTATATGTCGAAAATCAAGTTTAACTAAAAGATAAAAATATCCAAGCTTTAACTGAGGAGGAAGAACCCCACTTAGGATTATCTTTTCTGGAAACTTACACTATGTTTTAGCCTCGTCAGCAACAACATTTTTCTAGCAATTTTGTTGAAGATATAGTATATTTCCTAACATGGCTGTTAACTTAGAGATTTTGGTTGCGGAAAAAGTTGCCCAACTTTTCACACCGGCGTTCAATTATCACTTAGCCCATTCCAGAAAAACCCAAGAAAATTGGAGAAACCTCATCTACATCAACTGAACAAAAAGTCGGAAGAAGCCGTAGATTGAATCAGCCAGCGTTTAACGAGAATGAAGAAAATCAAAGTAAAAAATAATAATTTGAACATACAAGTTTTACAGAAATTCCAAGAAATTGTAATCTTAGAAATCGTGAATTTATTAACAGGAAGTCTTCAGGTCTGTTTCTACGGAAATCACAAACCAGTCAGAGCGAATTTAATTGGTTGAAAATAATCAGTAAATTGGTGGTTGCCGATTTGAACCGATCAAAACGCTCTGACTGGTTTGTGATTTTAGTGGAAATAGACCTTTCATGTCTCACCCATGATTATTCAATCAATCAAAACACCAGAGGCAGAGACATATCAAGAAGTTAAACTAAAGGAAATGAAGAGTGAAACAAAGCATTGGACTCAGGAAATAAATTCTCTAAAAGAAAACGCAAATGCACAATGGGTGTAGAAAAAAATACAAACTCGAAATCCAAACTTGATGGTTTCATTGATCGTTATGAAAGGTAGGGTCATCAAAGACATAACATTTTCAGTCCTGTTACAAGCCTAACAACTGTAAGATCAATTTTGAGCATTGCAGCAAGTAGCAGTATATTTTTGCAGCAGTTTGATGTGTCAACTGCATTTCTTTATAGAGAACTACAAGAGACCATCCTTCCTTATGAAACGACCACATGGTTACCACCAGGTTTGCAAGTTAAGGAATAGCTTATATATGATGGAAACAAGCTCCATGTTGTTGGTACACAACACAAGAGTCAACACTTTTTTCCAAAAATTGGGTTCCAAGACAAGTGAAGCAGACCAATACTTGTATGTGAGAGAAAAAAAAATCAAAATGCTACTCCATCACTCTTATACGTCGATAATGTCTTGGTTGCTAGTACCTACCTGTTCACAAGAATTGCAAGCAGGGATATTGCAAGCCTTTCATGAAGATTAAGAATTCAAAATTACTACAGTACTAGCGTACATATTTTTTGGGCTTAGAATTTACAGAAACAAAGCGAGTGAAATTAAAATTGGTCACAGTGCATGTACTAAGAAAATTCTTCCACGTTTCAATTTTACCAATTGCAGCCCAGTCAGTACCTACAACAATTGAGTAGATTTCTGATATTTTAATTTAATGTATTTAATGGTTGGAACAAGATCTGTGCTGTGGAATATCTCTCAAGAACTTTGAAACATATTTCTTCAGAAGATTTTATTAGACTATAGTAAAAGACCTTCAGAATTAAGGCTTTAACAAACTGAAATACAGTACAGATTCTGATGACATACAACATAACAGGTAAATAAATAGGAAACACAGTAAATAAGGTAATGAGATAGGTATACAACATTCTTCCTCGCTCAGTTTCTGACATAATCTTGAAGATATGAAGGTGGCCTATGATTTCTCTTCACCATAACACCATTCATCAGTAGGTTTCACAGTAGATAAAGCTGAAGGATTTTCATTGTGAGATTGTTCAGAATTTTGGGGAAGGGAACGATTGGAATCACTTATAGGAAACGATGATAAAGGTTCTGAACTGACTGATGTACCTATGGTTTTCTTTAGGAATAGTTAACTCCTTAAAATCTTGTTCTGGCATTTTGATCTTAATCTGTCAGAGCTGACAGTGTCACATCTCCTCTTGGTGCCAAATGACGAGTTCATACAGTAATATCTCTTCCATTTGATAGGCGTACATGTATATGAATATACTTTCTTGTAATATTCATGAATTTCTGTAAGTCCTCTGTTTTTCCATAACTTCATCCAAAAATGCATGGGTGTATATCGGATAGTCTTTCATTATGTATGATATTATTATTTATACGTTACCAGGCTACCCCATTTGTAACAAATGGAATTCTTGTGAATTGACACAAGTTGTTACATGCTCCACAGCCAGTAAAAATTCGCTCACTTTTCAAAAAAGGGTATTTGATGGTACGCACAACGTAAGTCTATGGAACTAAAATATCGTATTGTGAAACTTGACTGATGATTTTATCAATATTAGGTAGTGGATATATATGCATCTAATAAAGTGAACTTGTTGATTGTCTATGAATAATCAACAACCATACGTTTCTTATGATTTGAGCTGCTTATCACTGAAACTTGTGCTCTCCATATGGTTCAATGATATTTTGTTTCAATAATCTTATTTGTATTTCTGCTTCTATAAATTTGTAGTCATCATAGAAAGCGGTCTGGATTTATTAGCAATAGGCTGGCAGTTATCTGTTAAATTTGCGGATAAAGTCGGATTTTTGCAGTTACTAGATTACAGATAGAAAGTTTTCATTGATTTCCGCCAAAACTGAATTTTACTCCTGAATGATTTTGAAAAATATCATGTCCAATTATAACATCAGAACAAAGATTTTCTAAGACATACTTCCTGAGATTTCTGTACACATGATCTGATATTTTTATAATCACAATACGGTAGGTATCCACAAACAGGAAAATTTAAAGATGAAGCAGCCATTGTGACATTTAGATTTGTAGGAAACATTTTGATATGTCTTTTTGTGATGATAGTTTTTGAAATATAACTGTCCGAGCTTCCAGTATCAATTAGTGCATCAGTTGAAATATGATTGACTTCAATTTTAATAATAGCTTTGGATACTCAAGATTTTGAGGCAGCTGACATCATTCGAATCATGGCAGCTGAAGTTTTGTTTGAATCATGAGATTGTTTCTGATGATGTTTTGATCTACATAATAGTGTGAAATGATTAATCTTTCCACAAAAATGAAAGATTCCATCTCTTGCTGGACATTTATTTCTAGAGTGTCTGTTTCTCCCAAAAAAATAACATTGTCGTGTCCTTT
The DNA here is from genome assembly GCA_917834065.1 of Ceutorhynchus assimilis. Taxonomy (NCBI): domain Eukaryota; kingdom Metazoa; phylum Arthropoda; class Insecta; order Coleoptera; family Curculionidae; genus Ceutorhynchus; species Ceutorhynchus assimilis. The sequence continues at coordinate 34,642,220 of OU892284.1, forward strand.
CGTTTATTTGATTGTTGAACATAAGTCGATGATTGATTTGATACAATCGAATTTACGTATGAGTTTGAGGTATAATATTCTGACTGTTGTTGAGTATTTCTAGAGATCTAGCTAATTTATGTGCTTCTTCTAGGTTCAGAGTCATATGTTCTAAAAGTCTTTGCCTAATGCGAGATGTGGCGAGACCACGAATAAATGAATCTCTTATGTAGTCATTTTAATTCTGTTCACCAGGGACTGCTTTAAAATTACAGTATTTACTTAATTGTATCAAAACTTATAAGTACTGGTCTATAGATTCACTTATTTGCTGTTTTCTAGTGGATAAAGTATAACAGACAAAAATTTTACTTTGTGTTTTTACATAGAATTTTTCGAGTATGGCAACTGCTTCTATGTAGGATATACATTCACTAATAGACTGATTAACTGAAGAACTCACATAGTTTACTAGGATGTTCAATTAGTCCTTGTTTTCTGAAATTTTTGCAGCTTCTAAAATGTTCTCGAACGTTCATTCATAACTGGCTAGTGTTGCTTTAGGAAATAGACAACAAAGACTCAGAAGAGTTTTCAGATACCTTTCAGGAACCCATCGTTTTTACAATGCTTTAGTGATAGCGATTTTGAAACTTGTACCCAAACAAGAACATCCAGTTCTGGAATTGACATTATTTTGGCAGAGGAATAGGGTCCTGAATGGACAGTATGGTCGCCACTTTTACCATAGAAGCTAAAAATTGTTGATGAAGGAAAAGTGGAAAACAAGCCAGTTTTGATAACTGATAAGCAACTTGCAGATGTGATGACCAAATCCTTGACTAAAATAAGATTCCAGATCCGGTGTTCAAAAATGGGACTCATATAAAAAAAAGCTTTTTCTTAGGGAGAAATGTTGAAGATAATTTGGAGTCTAAAAGAGTACAAGACTCTTAATTATTGGGTCTGCCATCATAAATAAGTATTTATAAAATCACAAATCCAATTCGGATCTAAATTATTTTATTCAAATAAGTCCAGCCGCTTAACGAATTCGTAACAAAACAAAAAAAAAAAACAGAAAAAGTTAATCGAAGTTCCATTTATAGCACATTTAAAAAACTGACGGGCGCTGGACCATCATCTGACCGAACAGACTGCCCTGTAATCAGCCTGTCATTGGACTCCACCCAGTCCGACCCTGATGAAATTAAATTACATGCAAATTTTAATTAACTTTACGTCACGCCTCTATCGTTGTCTTTATCGCTCTCGTACTAAAACAAGGAAAAAATTCGACGTAAAGCAAAAATTATACGTTGTTATGCATTCCGCTACCGTCTGAAGTTTTTGATTAGCCAACCCGCCACTTTACGGCCATAGATCGTAATTAGATTATTAATATGATGGCCCTAAGCCATAAGCAATATTTCTAGAGTACCGAAAAGGTAATTTTATAAAAGGCCCCAAATTGGTTAAAACGTTTTAATGGCACGTTTTACATAATTCGGTTAAAATTAATTTGTATGCCTACAAGAAGACAGTTTAGTGTTATTAAATATTTTTTTTTTGTTGTAAATCTACGGCCCGTAATTGAGCCTGTTGATTTATTTAATTATAAATGAATATGTATATGGTGTGCGGTTTCGTTCCTTCATAATAATTGCTATTATTTTTTTCCCGATACATACCTAACCTATATCTACATAAAAGATTTTTTAAATTTCAATGGAAAATCATTCAATGTTGTAGAGAAAATATTGTGTTCCATCTCACACAAATGTCTTATGTAGCATATACAAATCAGGTGGTCAAAGTAGGTACCTAAACTTACCAACCCAGTAAACATTGATTATTGACCTTATATTAACCTAATAAGAGTAACAAGTGATATAACATATTTATATAACTGTTACTTATTTGCAATAGGGAACTTGCAAATGAACTAAAATTTTCCAAATTTGTTTTTAATCGATAGTTTATACTGCACAATGTTTATATGTCCAGTTTTTATTTTATTAATACCGCTCTTGTTACACAAAAAATAACACAAAATTTGAAATAAAATTTCTCCCGCCAAAACGATGCTTCCATGATGGCTACCTTTTTTGACGTCACGATTCTGTAAACAAACCTATCAATAGGGAACTTACAACTTACAAGTGAAATAAAGTTTACGAAAGCAATCTTTTACAATATTCTTCATCCATTGCCACAATTTTCACAAACACAACACAAAAATAGCACTAAGTCGGCAAGAATTCGTTTGCTGCATTTCAGAGATAAATACTATATAAACTGTAGAGAATGGAATCTCAGTGTAAATTTTGTTGTCAACAAAATTGAGCCAAGCCAGCGCCATCTACCATATTGGAAACTCACTATTTACTGGTTTTTCATCGACGCTACAGACACCTACTTTACATAGGGCTTCAAGGCATTTTTATGATAGATGGCGCCCTGTTCGCATTACAGTCGGTCTGTTCAAATTTCTTTATTCTAGACTTTGGGACATTAATGTTTGCTTAAATTAATTGATGTTTTGTTAATTAGATCAAAAAACAGTTCCTTTATCGAAGATTAAAGGATATGCTTAACATATTTATTCAAAATTCTGATTGATGTTTAATTGAACCTGTCATTAATCTAATCAACAAAGATAAAAATAGATCTTCCAATCTATAAAGTTTGAAGGTCTTCTTGAAACACACAAAACCACTTTGAAATCACTTAGAAACACTTGACAACACAAAGAAAGACGAAATTCAAGACCGGCGAACAAAAAACATTATGAATTATTAGTTATGATCAAATGAATATTTTGTCATATTGTCATATGTTGACATGTCAATCTCTTGTCAATGTTATCGACATCGGACGTGTTCTTGATGATGTGCTGGTATTTTACAATTCTGTTGTCAGCGACATCTAGAAAAACGGAAAAGAGTTATTATGTGGTTTATTACTGGCAATAAGAGATCGCAGGGCCTGCTGCATTTGATGTTTACAAAATCTTGACATCATGAGCGCTGTCATATTGAAATTTCGCGTTTTCGCGCCAAAGTTTTTGATTTGAATTTCAATATTTTTTTTTTCGTAGAATGTATAAATTAAAATTGAAAAAAAGAAAACTATGTAATATCTGATGACTAGAAGTATCTAAAAAAAAATAAATTGAGAAATATGAAAATTCCCTATTATCACTATTCTATAAAGATAGGTACATAACAATTAGCTAGTTAGTAAGTTACATTCACATAAGTATATATAATGACAATCAAACAAAGTTACACTACAAAAGTTTGTAACATTAAACAAACTTTCAGTATTATAGTTATATAACCCACAGGTAACAAGTAATGTAAAATATTTATGTAATAAATATCATAAATGTTAGTATTCTAATTTTATAATCGAAACATTGAGAGTTTGTTAAAACATTACATTAATGTTATATAACGACAATATAAATTAGTTTTATGAAACAGAATTTATAACTAATAACAAACATTTTACATGTTGTCGTTATATAACATAATAAGGTATTAATTACAATGAGCACGTGACTCGTTGTGTCCAATCGAAATTTAATCCACCAGTTCAGGTGGCCATATTTGGTCCGTATTGTTCATGTTCTGCAGGGACGCCGGGCTAAAGAGTGCTGCTTGGTTTGTTTTATGATCTTCTTTTTGCATTTCTGTGAGAACCCTATTACTAGAAATATTATTGTATATGTTACTATCCATACTTTATGTAAGTAGATTTTGAATCTGTGCATGCCTGCTTCACACACAAAATTTATACAGGAATTTACAGCTGGGAAATCTACATTGGCAAGGATAATTTTCCTTGGATAATGCGAGAGCTTCAGAAAATTATTTGAAATATACCTATACCTACCTACCTATAGCCAGTCCATCAGTCACTTGCAATGGATAGGGATAAGATTCCTTTCTCACAGCTTTATTCAAAGACTAAAGAATTTATTTTCTCAAAACTGATGTCAAAATCGTTGTTGGATACCTGCGCCCTTCTACAAATCCAATTATCTAATTAAAATTAATATCCATTTAAAAATCAAAACTCATCAAGAGAGCAGAGAGAGCGCCCGCAGGCCAAATTAATCACGAATAAATGGGCCTGAACGCTGATGATCTCCGTTTTTTTAATAATTAATAAAAATCATTAAGCTCTAGTTAGTGAGTGTCTGAAAAAGGCCGCCATTAAACACCGTTTTGAAATTTGCGATTTTTCAATACATTTTGAGAAACTACCTACAGAAATAACATCAGAGATGTCGCACCTTAGTTAAAGATTCCACTTCTCTTGATTGATTTTCTATGAACCACCAAAGAACCATCTCTACTGTTTTTCACCCAAAAAGGAATGAAAAATATTTATTACAATCCATATAAGTGACGTTATAAAAGTCGAAAAAACAAAACCGATTAGAGAGACCCGCGACGAAAATCTCATTGTTTTTGGTTATTTTTCCATAAGAAGAAGGCAAATAAACAGTCGGACATAATGGCCCACAAAACTGTCGTATATAATCTGGCCTATAAATGTACACTATAATATAAACAAATATCAAACGGGTCTGGGTCAGCGCGGCGGGACGGCCGTCGGATCTATTGTGTCCGTAATTTACGGACAAAACGGAATTTTATATGCGGGACCATCAAAATCTTAATAACCGAGGGTCAAGTGGACTCCCCTGGGACTAGCGATAATTAAATTCGCTTTTTTTCGGACGTTTAGTGTTAATAATGCAGGTGTGTTATTAGGTGGGCGGACGAAATTGCGTACGAGATTTACAAGATGAGTTTTGGACAAATGAAATTGAGATTTTATCCGTTTTTATAAGTATAGGATTACCTACTAAATCCTGATGCTCTTTTCTTCGTTATTTTATTGTGTCCTTTTAATTGAATTTTAGTGCAACCCGATTTATTGCATCCCGTATTGAGAGTAAGGGCAGAGGCAGAACTTTATTCATGTAAATTGAATAGAATATATGCACCTTATAATTGGTTAGTTGGTTGTATATCATTAGAGAATTCAATTCACCATCGAGAAAGATGGATGAGAACAAGGATTTTCCAACATGTATCTTACCCTGAATAACAAGGCTGTTTTGTCATTCCCTTGTCAAGGACGCCCGTGACTTTTACCCACTAAGAGTTATAACCTAATCTTTTTTTTTCTGTATCTTTTATTCTTTAATTTCTCATGTAACTTGTACCATCCAGAAACGCCCTATACAGGACGCTCATTAATTTCACTCCCTATCATTCTAAAGCTCTGTGTGTAATTTCCTTTCACTTCATTCCAGTAAACAATGTTAATAACCTACTGTATGTTATTCTTTGCTTTTCTTCCATTTCCTTACCAAGATTTACCATTTGTTCAATAAACCATAAAGTTTAGTAAGAAAAACTGATTCTTTTTATTTCTTTTGGAAAACTCCGAGCTAGCATTCCAACTAACTACGTACAGCTCAGGTAGCAAGAACCCGCACTGGAAGAGGCAATCTAATCAGAATACTAAAAAGTATTCGTTCAAAGTTATCTAGATTTTCAGTGAGATTTTAAACAAAGTCCCTGGTGGCACGCTACCGCAGTACAAAAAGGCCTTTACCAGTGCTAAAACAAAGTTTCCCTTACCCAACCTTCGCAACCAGGTGGCCGTGGTAACAATTTCTGAGCTTCATGTGTCAATTCATCCAAAGTCACTATCAGAAAAACCAGCTAAAGAATGCATGTGAAAGGGATGTTTGGCCAAGCAGTGCAGTTGTCAGGTTTTCATGAAAAGGAGGATGCCGCCCGAGGAGGATCCTCCAAACCTAATGAAGAGACAAAAAAGAGGGAAATTAGCATCTACAATCAGAATGTAAGGGGACTCCGAACAAAAACTGAGTGCTTCTACCAAAGTGTAATGTCCTACGAGTATGACATAATAACCTGAAACCTGGTTGACAGTAAGTATCTTTGATGCTGAACTCTTTGATCAGAGGTATAACATAATAAGAAGAGATCGTGATGGTGACAATTGCCGAGGAGGTGGAGTCTTTGTGTCACTACACAAAATGTTCCAGTTTGAAAACAATAAGGTAACCTGTGATATTGAATCTGTGTTATTAGAAATTAAATACAAAAAGTCTTCCATCCTCATATCTTGTCGAGTATCTTGTACATACATTCCTCCAAGTATGCCCTATGATATTTATGATAAATATTTTAATGATCTTCAAGACATTTTGGATAATGGCTGTGATATTTTAATATTAGGTGATATGAACATACCTAATTTTGAGACTGATAATACCTAATTGTGATAAGAATGTTTTGAAAATAAAAATTAACCTACAAGAATACAATGATATAACCAACCGTATGGGTAGAAAACTGGATCTTGTACTGTCTTATATGAATTTTGTCCATGTTTCTCGAGCTGATGCGTTTGTTCAAGAAGACCCTTACTATCCATGTCTTTTACTATTTCTGAACTATGAGTTCCATCCATGTTATGTGTCGTCTGGTATGTCCAAGGCTTGACACTTCTGTTATACAGGTTGGTTCAACCCATAGTGATTGGTATACAATTGAAGGACTCTCTGATCCTGATTCATGTGTCGATGCGTTTTATGACATCTTGATTTTTTGTATTGATCAGTCGATCCCCAAGAAGGAAGTTGAAGCTTCGAAGGGAGGCAAATGTAAATATCCAAAGTGATTCTACATCAAACTGATACGTACCATCAGATACAAATGGAACGATGAGGTTTATGCAGACACCTGCAGACATTGACAATGCCTTTGCATGCTATTTTTCATCTCAAAATCTAACTAACGAGGAAGACTGGTGCCCAGCTTCAAGTTCAAATTGAAGAGTAAATATTTGGCAAATTTACTTTGGACCATTTCAATGAGGTTGACATGGATATTGTACCTTGGGCTGCAAACAATGCTGCAATATTCTAACAAGGATCTAACCAGGTAGTTGTACAGGCATTTTATCGCTTTCACGTCAACAATGTCTTTGGTGTTTCGCTTAATGAAGCCTAACAGTCAGAATGCTTTAGTGGTAACATGGTCGATGTGATTATTGAAACTTAGTGTTGTATCAAAGATGACACCTAGATCCTTTATTGTGTTATTTATTCTGTAAACCGTGGTAACAGGATTTTGGATTCGGTAAAAGGACATATGTTTACACTTTCCAGCATTAAGATGAAGGTAGTTTATTCCACACCATCCTACAAATTGATTGAGTTCAATTTGGAGTGTCTGTGTTGTTTGATTGATGGTACAGAAGATTTTCAAGTCATCAGCGTACAGAAGACAATGAGCATGTTTAAAATGAATCATTGCATCATTGATGAACAGTAGAAATAGGACCGGACCAATGTGTGAGCCCTGGACGACCCCTGATGTGACTTCGATGCTATCAGAGTATGCTCCACAGCCTCTGACCTTCTGTCGCCCATCCTGTAAGTAGGAAGCAGTCCATTGGAGAAATCGATTACTGAAACCAATATCTTACAGTTTCTTCAGTAGGATGGAGTGAGACACACTGTCAAAAGTTTTGGCTGAGTCTGTGTAGATGACATCCACTTGTTTTCCAACTTCCGTTGCGAAGATTAGGAATTGTTGGAAGCCAGCTAAATTTGTGGCTGTAGAACGGTTCTTGCAAAATCCATGTTGATGGATTGATATGTAATTTTTGTAGGTTTGGCTGATGTTGTCTGTCAGGATGGATTCCATTATTTTAGGTAGGAGTGATAGAATAGAGATACCTCGGTAGTTCCTAACATCCTTTTTGTCTCCCGATTTGTGAATTATTAGGGTTAGAGTAGACGCATTTTCCATCGGTCCGGCACAAGGCCTGAGTTGAATGACATTTGAAATATCTTGCAGAGAGGACCGACCAGAGAATCACAGTTTTTCAAGAAATTTGGAGAAAGACCGTCAGGACTGGCACACTTGGATGCATCCAGTTTGCTTATTTTTGCTCTGTTTTCTTTGGCGGTAAAAGTGTAGTCTGCTAAGTGCCCTCCAAACGGCACGGAGTGTTGCTCCTTAGCCGCTACTGAGCCATGATTTGAGAAGCAGCTTTTAAAGTGTTCGGCAAAAAAGTTTGCTATTTGAGTAGGATTGGTAGAAGAAGATCCATCAAAGAGCATCTCAGAAAATAGACCGTAGATTCTATTAAGTGATTTAACATAACACCAGAAGTGTTTAATATTGCCAGGAATCATGTGCTCTGTTTTTGTGATATGCAGAAGGTAACACATTTCTGTATTGTATTTAACCTCTCTCTGCGCTTCAGAGTAGGATTGATAATCTGGAGTTGACCGGGATTTTCGATATTATTTATAAAGGCGGTTTTTCTTTTTATGAGGTTCCTGACGTGCGAGTTGAACCATTTGGGATATTTGACGAATCTCATGCGCTTCTTGGGTACAAATCCATCGATAGCATCATAGAACTTATTGAGTTTCACATATCTCCTGTAAGGTTTAAGAACTCCCAGTTGAAGTCATTATAAAACGCATTCAGTGCTTTAAAATTGGCTCGTCTAAACTGAAAAACTGACAATTTTTCATCAGATTTTAGCGTGGGAGTAGATTAGATTTTGAATGTCAGTTCCAGTGGAGGGTGTATATCTACCACATTTGTGAGCGAAAAGTCACTTTTAGACACATTAGCATTGTTCAGTGAGTTAGCAAATATCAGGTCAAGTTGCCTGCTATGAGAGTTCCTTAAGCTGGTCAAGTTCTAAGAGGCTCATTCGATCGACAAGAGCCATTTCGCTATATAACTGTGGGTCCTCATTGTGGATCCATTTAAGATGTGGCAGGTTGAAGTCTCCAAAAATTATGAAGGAAGTACTGGCGTGTCACTGTTTAAGTGATTCGCAAGTATCACAGAGGGACTTGTAATGTTCTGATAGCGAGTTCGGAGTAATATAGATTATAATTAAGTCCTTGGTTCGATGCTTCCAGTGTACCCAAAGTTGTTCAAATGATGTTGCTTGCGCTATCGGAGTTACTGTACTTTGTATGTGCTTTTTTACTGCATAGTCGCAGTCTTGTCTAAAGGCCATGTACTCAGAAGAGAACAGTTCTGCATCTGAGAAGCCTTCGTTTAGCCAGGTTTCAGTGATGACTATTATATCTAAGTTTGAAGCTACTGAGTTTGTCGAAAGTTGGTGGGTTTTAGATCTTAGACCATCTGCATTCTGGTAGTAACAGCTAACTGTTTCGTTTATATTGCGCAAGTTGGAGGTTGGGCGGAGCATGTGACAGTTATTTCTGGATTGTTCGGCGAAAAATTCTTGGGCTTCGTGCTGAGAATCCCCTGTTTGCTCCCCGAGCTGAGGTGAATCTAGAATTTGGATGAAAGGACCGAAATCTTCCACACCAACGTGCCATTTGTTCGGATCCTGTAGAGAAGTTTCCATTATCGTTATTTTTCCTCGCAGTTCTCCTTTAAAACTTCATTAAATCCCTTAATCCCCTCACTTTTGAATGTTTAATGTTAGTATGCATGTGATCTCTTGTCTCAATTTTGAGCGTTAACGTTAACTTTACTTATTTGGATTCTTGGAGTCTTGCTTTTCTAGTGATTTTGTCATCTTTTTCCCCAACTATTTCAGTATGTATTATATTTGCTATTAGAGGTTTTCAAATCATCAGGTATCGAGTGCTATTATGGGCCAATCTGGAAATACATTTTGGGATCCAATGAACAGATCTTCCAGACATTTTTCCTTTTTTCAGAAATTTCCTAGATGAAATGATTTTAGATTGTTTGAAATTTATTTGTGTCAACTTCATTTTTCTATTATTTACACTCTAAGCTATTATTTTTTTATATCTTTTCTAACATCTAAATTAAAAGTAAGTACCTATTGGAAAAGGTGGATGTAAAGTATGTCGATTTTAATCTAATACTCTAAAGGAATGGGAGCTGGTGGCACTTTACATTAAAACGCCAATGGTCACCTGACGTCACACCTGTTTTTGCCATATGAAACACCCCCTCGCTCCTCATACGGAAAGTGTCAGATGAAAAACGACGGACAATAGTTTGTTTCACTTTTTTGACAGATAACAAAATTAGTGGTGTGAATTTAAATAACATTGTAAGGATCTAGTATCTATATAGATAATTAGTCGTAATATTTTCAATAGGGTAATTATCAGTAATAAAACCACTACAATCAGTTTAAATTATTGCTTTATTTCACTTTTACGATTAATTATTATATTCTTTATCTTGAAAGTAAGTACCTACGTGTAGTACTTAGATAAAGAATTTACTATGCTCAAAAGATTAATTTCATTGAAGAATAGCTGCAGATTAAATACCAATAATACAACAAAGTAAGGAGGAATTATGAAGTCTTCAGGTGCAAATTTACTGTAAATGAAGGTCTGAAAATATTATGCCCAAAGCAGATGGAAGATTTTCAAAATTTAATTTTAAGCAGTTTGTTCTAATAAAACCACAAGTACACATTGATTGAGAAGAAGTTTCTTAAATGCTTAGGCATTTCACAAATTTACGTTTGAACCATCTAAAAGGGACATTCAAATCCAAAAGAAGGCCGAAGAAAGTCAGTTCAAAGCTCCAATAGATAAAAACCATGAGAAAACGAAAAATTGGAAAAATCAAAAACGAACCTACTTGTGCTTATCTAAGCTAGAAGTTGAAAATACTGGTAGAACCGAGAGCTCTTGGCATCGATTTGATCACTAGCATATTAAAACAACTTCCAAGAAAAAACACTTATCCAACTACATCTTGATACCTCATAGTGCCCTTCACAAGAAAAAGGAAGCTTGATCATCTAATACTTTTCAATCTACGAGGGCTACTGGTACCCTTTGCAAATGAAGTCGAATAGATAGATATCTAGGAATTACCTGAAACTTCCATCCAGTAAAAATAAAACAGAAAAGGTACTCACTATATGGACCTGCCGCAGGATCTGTGGCAAATCATGAGGAATTCGGCCCAAGCAAATATTATGTTCATCACAACAGTAATAACATATGGCTCAGTAGTCTGAGAGCCGTAATAGGCCCACTCATTTTCGACCCAACCTAATCTAACCTCATTCAGACTAGGATCTGAAAAGTAGCAATGATTCTTAAACCAGGATAACATTGTGTTCTCTACTCCATAAGTCTCCTTTTGATAGCAAGTTAAAAAAACACATTATGGAGATGGCTTTAAGCACAAGAATCTTCATAATTGTACTATGAAGAAATTTAAAATTGGAATTTCTTACTTATGGTATAACTTTACGAGTTTTTTTAATGAAAAATATGATATCAAGTATGGTCTAGGGAACGAGAAGTGCTAGCAGTCAAGAAACAAAACAAATTTCTCCCTTCAGACATAATGTGTTACATTTTTACAAGAAAATTATGATGTCCCAAGGCAAGCCAAAAAAGTAGTTTATTGCCGACCGGCCGACGATTGCCAATTAATAATTTTAATTAGCCCTACATGCGGATCGTAAAACATATATACCGCCGGCGTCCGTAATTACCTTAACGAATATAACCTGACTTTGTATATTGATACAGTCGGCGCACAATGAAAAAAAATAAAAATGTAACAAAGTTCGAATTAGGCGGGTACTCCTCCTGCGTCCCCTGGACGCCCGCCATAATTCATGCAAAACCAATAAACGGTGTTGTGCAGTGTAAACAATCAGTGATTTACTAACCTAACGAACAGTTCTTTAACTAACGTGATTTATTTTTGACTTAACGACTTCAAAGCCGGCCGCCCATTAAGTAATTTGCCTAAGGTGGTAACGTTATTGTATCTGTAGGATGCCGCTGGATGAATCTTTTTTATGTTTTATTACTCACCGATCAATGTAGTTTTTAGTACAATTTAGTACAGATTGATTGGATAAAATTAATTAAAGAAATTCTTCTATAATTAAGCTCGGTACATTAGAAAATATTTGTTTTTTCTTCAAATACAACAGGCAACAGCTATCTCGAATGAGAATAGAAAATGTTTTGAAGAACTTAAGGGTACGATAAATTAAAAAAAAATTATCCAAAAAGTAAAAAGATGTAAGTATTCAATTTTGAATTTGTCCGTTCCAACTATAACGAAGGCCGGAGTTCTATTTAGAAAGTAATGCCAATGAAATGCCAACAAATAAACACAGAAAACATGAGAATGTTATTTTTCTTCTATTTTAAATGTCATTATTATCTAAGAAGAAATAAGAGGGATAGTTATTTGAGTAGGTAATCCAAGAGTCAAGAGTAATCTTTCATTTACTAGTGAACATTTTATACATGAAACGTTTGTATAAAACCTATAGAACCAAAAGAAAAGAGGACATTCTGGTGAATGTTGACTGAAAAACAATAACATCCTTTGCTATAAAAAAAAACGCGATTTCACTAAGTGAGCCCCTTCTATTAATGTGCATCCCAACTATATTACCAGTTCTGCCATCTATTGAGGAGAAGTCTAACTGAATCGTGAAGCCCTCTATTAGAGAAATACCTTATTAACCTGACGTCGCAAAATGTCGCCTAAAGACGAATAAATAAGAACCGCACTGATAAAGTATACGAATGAGAACATGGATAGTAATATCAAATAGCTGGGAGATAACAAGAAACCATACCTATGATGCATTTTTAGGAAATTGTTGTCTTTTTGACAGAATTTCGTCTATATCAAACAGAGAAACTTCAGGAAGAGAAGCATCTGATAGGAGAAGCTAAAGATTGGATGTTAACTGGGAAATAAGAATGTAGACAAAGTCTCAATGACTTCAACCTTTGAGAAAACCTTTTTGGAAAACTAAGTACAACACAGAAATGGAGGAAAATGCGACCAGATTACTAGAAAAAAAACGAAAGTTTAGCTTAGTTATTCAACGATTTTCGGCAAGTCAGAGAAGATATTTTAATATCGTTAAAAAAAAAAATATTTATTTCGAAGAACATTTGATGAAGTTTAATGAATTATCTGAAAATATTTGTGAGAAGGAGGAAACCATTGAAACTCTTCAGAAGACAATATTCGAGTTGAAAGCTGAAAATCAAGAAACCATTATGAGTTCCAAACAACAATAGAAAGTAACAATTTTTGCAAGAACCTGAATTCATCATTTCAAGACGTCCTAGAAAGCACATTCCTATTGGATGAAAAATCATGATGACGTAACATCAGACAAAACTCATCATGATGTAGATGATCTCCTTCATTCATCATTAGAATATAAAAAGAATAAATGTACAGAGAAAAAGAGATTTAAGAATATAGAAGAAATTTTAGTAGTTATAAAACATGGAAAAATAGAAAAAAATAAAAACAAATAGAGAATAGAGCATGCTCTATATTATTACACAAATAAAGCATCAAATTCACGTAGGTATGTATTATCTTCAGAAACGTTTTGCTCCATTTGAGAAATTTAAAGACGCGTATGAGCGGTACATTGGCAAAGGCCATTAATAAATTAAGTGTTAATTAAATCAACCATAAGCTAATTCGCATTTTCAAGAATGCCGCCTCCTTTTAAGGTCGATGCCGATCCTTTCAACAAAGGTATTATACCACCTAGGAGGGCTATCGTTTTACAAGTTTTTGCCTCATTTAACTGGTGAAAAATGTTTACCTAGGTAAGTACCTATCTTTTTACGGATGAAATTATTTGAAAACTAGAAATAAATACAAAAAACGTAGAATTTAATACAGTGAATAGTTGTTTTTTCTTGAATCTCAAAGACTAGCCAGCTAGTCTTTGTGAACATAGAGCATCTATTATTATGACTTCGAATTAATTTCGGTGTAGTTTAGAATGAGACTATCAAAAGCTAGATTTGTTGAATACATAACCACAGTTAGCGGACAATGATTCTCATCTGCATTTGAGCATTTTTGAGAAAGTTGCATTTCTTGATACCGATCAGCGAAATTAGATAGATCCTTATAGAGTCTGGTAGAAAATCATTCTCATTATGACCACCTAAACGTTACCGTCAAGCTTAGACGGATTTAAGTGAATTATCATTAGGATATAATCGAGGGAATCAGCATTTAATCATCAATTTATCAATAAAACTAGAATCTGCAACCACTTCATCAATAATTCCTTCGTCACCTAAATCAACTTCTTCCAGTAAAAAGATATACTTATTTTCTTTGTTTTTCAAGGTGATCCAAACTCATTTATAATTCAGATAAACAAGTGACACCAGATCTTAGCGATATTTTTCCCAAAATGCTTGATATCATCCCTCGGAAGTTCAAATTACCCGCTGGCCGCGTTTATAATTCACTAATAACCGGGTTTGGTAAGCGCGGAGGCCTCGGCGGCGAGCGTTTCCATTAAGCATCGAAGAAAAAAAAAAGCTGCAGAAACCATAATTTATGACGCTAATATAGTTAGTCAGTGCTCAGCTAACAACGTTGATCTTTTCAATGCTTTTTTTTCTTATTCAGGCGTTCCTACTTCCATAAAATAGCGTTCCCAATTAAAGGATCCTTTTATCATATTAAGATCTGCTGAACGAGAGCCTACTATTCTCTTTAATTACAAGCGTTTATGATTATAATTATCCTTATCTCAAATTAATATAATGATATGTTTAAAAATTGTTTTACGATGTCTCGGTAAGTGAAGAATGGAAAAAAATCATGGGTTATGTATCAACAGTCTTCTGTATAGTACAGTACAGTCTCTTTATATTGAAAGTTTCACTTTTTTGTTTTTAGTTGCTTCTTGTTTTAGAATAAATATATCTCTTCTTGGAAGATCTTTCAAATTATTCAACACAGAATGGCCTTGAACTATTCAATATACATACAGATATTTCTGATGTTCCTTTAGCTTTACGTTACATTTCAAGCATCTCAAACAGGGCTACTGGCAAGTTTTGCTGGCCGATGATAGCAAACCGATAACCGCCTCTACAGTACCAGGCCTTGGATTATTTCAATTCCGAGTTATGCCATTTGGATCACATTCTGCACCGGCTACTTTTCAAGGATTAATGTATCATATTATTGGATCCGAATTCACTTGTTCAAATTGTTCAATTATCTTTCTCGATCCTTTAAATTGAAATTGCCAAAGATGTTCTATAAAAAAGAATTCCTATCAAGTGAAGCAGATGAAATATACACAGTCTCCCCTCCAGCTGCTCAAAAGCTTCGGCTTTGTTTTTGGTAGACCACTTTATAACATTTTTAATGTGTCTCTCAAACAGGATGTCTTTCCTGAATATTGCAGGACAATGTTTGTTGAGCAGTTTGATATACGAGGTTTTGAAGAACGGATCTGAAGTCCAATCTGTCAACACCGATTTTTTCAAGGCCCTTGAAAGGATGGATCATCGGATGTTATTGGGTCTTTGGACTTTTCGGCTTTCTATTGAGAAATTGCCGCCAAGTGATCCGAGTGAATAATTTCGAGTCTCCTGAGATTACGGTCTCTTGGGTGCCTAATTCCCAAACAAGGTAGTAGCGTTCTCTACGGGTTCTCACGTCGGTTCCTTGATCTTTAATTCGTTTATGGAAGAAGTGCTGGATTGTTTCGGATCAAGTATTTTATCTTTTTACTGACGACATGGGAGATATTAAACGTGATCAACACATTTGTATATTATTTTAAGATTAGGATGATCTGGTTAGCTGAGCGTCCTTGTGTAGTAGGGCATGGTACTAAATATCTCAACGTGTAAATTTTTAGCCTCTCAAAACTTTCATTACATGTTGGATGACCATAACGTCGTTCATTGGTCGATACGTTGGGAGATTTTGGTTCTACCTTGGTCTCATCTCTTTTCTTGGGTCCCCATGCAAAGGACCCTGCCCAAAGTATACGGAAATTGTGTTTATGTCAGAATTTTGTATATAATGTAGAATACGCCTTCCTGATTAAAAGTTACCATTGCACCAATCCTGAAAAATGATGAGAAAATAAGTTCAAGTAAAACGCTTGGACATTGTAATGAACGTACATACAAATAAGTGGATTATTGCGGAACTTATGGGTGGACCTCTGCGGGACGAGCGCAGCGAGTTCCGCAGCCATCTACTCACCAATAAACTGTTGAACTGTTCAAATAAGACACTCACATGAAACGCATAGTTTTTGAACTGATGAGAAAAATTCACAACTGAGTAAATTCAGGTTAGTATTGTACTTGAACAACATATTGGTGAATAGATGGCTGGGTCCACTCATAAGTTCCGCATTAATCCTCTCGTTTGTACTTGAATAACTTGTCACAATATATTACTAGTTTGGTAAAGTAACATTACTAATTCCTGTTGAAAGGCAAATAGACAAAAAGTGGATAATCTTACAAATTCTGATTTTATATAATAAGTTATTGTTCAAGTACAAATAAGTGGATTGTTGCGGAACTTATGAGTGTACCTCTGCGGGACGAGCGCAGCGAGTTCCGCAGTCATCTAATCACCAATATACTGTTGAACTGTTCAAGTAAGACATTCACCTAAAACGTGTAATTTTTAAACTAATGAGAATAACGCACATTTGAATGAGTCAGTTTAGTATCGTAATTAAATAACATATTGATGAATAGATGGCTGCGGAACTTGCTGCGCTCGTCCCGCATAGGTCCACCCATAAATTCGGCAACAATTCACTCATTTGTACTAGAATAACTTGTTACATTATGTAACTAGTTTGGTAAAGTAACATTACTAATTCCTGTTGAAAGGCAAATTGACAAAAAGTGAATAATCCTATTCTTCCAAATTTTGACTTTATATAATAACTTATTGTTCAAGTACAAATAAGTGGATTGTTGCGGAACCTATGGGTGGGCCTCTGCGGGACGAGCGCAGCGAGTTCCGCAGCCATCTAAACACCCATATACTGTTGAACTGTTCAAGTAAGACATTCAACTAAAACGTGTAATTTTTAAACTAATGAGAATAACGCACATTTGAGTCAGTCACTTTAGTATCGTAATTAAACAACATATTGATGAATAGATGGCAGAGGTCCACCCATAAGTTCCGCAACAATTCACTCATTTATACTTGAATAACTTGTCACATTATATTACTAGTTTGGTAAAGTAACATTACTAATTCTTGTTGAAAGGCAAATTGACAAAAAGTGAATAATCCCAATCTTACAAATTTTGACTTTATATAATAAGTTATTGTTCAAGTACAAATAAGTGGATTATTGCGGAACTTATGGGTGGACCTCTGCGCTGCGGAACTCGCTGCGCTCGTCCCACAGCCATCTACTCACCAATATATTGTTGAACTATTCAAATAAGACACTCACCTGAAACTTGTAGTTTTTGAACTAATGAAAATAACTGACATTTGAGTGAGTCAGGTTAGTATCGTACTTGAACAACGTATTAATGAATAAATGACTGCGGAACTCGCTGCGCTCGTCCCGCAGTGGTCCACCCATAAATTCCGCAACAATCCACTCGTTTCTACTTGAATAACTTGTCACATTATGTTACTATTTTGGTAAAGTAACATTACTAATTCTTGTTGAAAGGCAAATTGACAAAAAGTGGATAATCTTACAAATTCTGACTTTATATAATAAGTTATTGTTCAAGTACATACAATGTAACACGAATATGTAAGCTTGTGGCGCAGTGGTGTGCTGCTACGTATAGTATTTTTTTAGGATTAGTGCGATAATAACTTTTAATCAGAAAGGCGTGATCTACATTACATACAAAATTCAGCCAATTCTGACATCAACACAATTTCTGTATACTTTGAACAGGGCCCTTTGTTGTATTGTTACATCAAGTGCATACTGGGGAGTTCTCCAATGTTCTCTCTCTTGAGACACTTTACTGAGCTCATGTTGGGACTCATTTTGAATGTTTTTCATATGCATAAAACCCTTATTCTACTTACTACTATACATAGTATAAAACAAGTACCTACCTACAGATAAATTTCCTCAGGCATATTTCAAGTACCTAGCTGTTTATCACTATGACTATGATTATTTGCTGTTCAGAATAGTCAGGAACTCTAGTTGTAGCTGTAGTTGTAATAGTTTTTTGATGTGTAGGTACATGGTTACGCAGAAATTCTGAAGAAGTTAAATATTAAAATATATAAACAAAATATACTTTAAAATATCTCTTTATTCAACATGATAATTATGTGTGTATAAATTTGGACGGATTTATTTCAATCTCACAGCTATATTGCAATAATTTCACTATAACAATAATTTATATATACAGTGCATCGCAAATTGCTGATCTTTTACCCTAAATCCCTACTATACATCGTACATAATCTTCCAACACACTGTATAGCTATTATATACCTACTAAAATTTCTAGTGATATCCTAATTACTATTATTAGCTATATATTTATAATAAAAAAAACTATTTACAACGCGTTATATTCCTTACAAAAAAATAATACTTTTTACATACTTTAATCAACTAAATTCTAACCAAAGTTGAACGTTGAAGGTCACTTACTCGAATATATCACAGACCTTGCTTTTTGCTGCTGTCTTTATTGCACGCGCACTGTGTTTATCAAACCAAAATAGGTCCGAACGTGTGAATCCTATGGTTACAAGGATGAGCAAGTGATCTTCAACGTTCAACTTTGGTTAGACAGAGTATACCTACTTATAACACGAAAAATTCAATTTTTATATTAAAACAATAAATAAGTAATTAAAAACTTAAGTTACAAACATTTCAATCGTTGCAATAGTTCAATTATTGGGCAATCAATAGGTTGAGTTGAGTTTCTAGCTAATGAATAAAGATACAATTTTGATAATTCAAAATATATTGGGCTAAAATTGTCCTATCTATATTATAGGTTACCTACTTCAAAAGACTCAATAATTGGCAATCTACATAATTGCCGAGACGAGAACATTAAACATTCTGGAGCAATAAGAATCCATACTTAAAACTTCGTTGAAACAAAACACTAACTTATCAAATCCCCACTTTGTCTTAACATTTCCAGTCTCAACTCGTGCTCCCTAGCTTTCAATCGTAACGAGGCAATACTAGAACTTCTCCTATCTACATCCGGAGCTGGAACAGGTGGAGCTGCACCCGTAGAACTTCCCGGAGACAAAGGTGGAGGCGACGGAGCGAATTCCTGTTTCGGTCTTTGCGCTGCCGAAATGTTGGCTAAAAGCGTCTGGAACGATGTGGCGGAAGGATACAATCCTACCGTCGGAGGTAACATTGGAGGACCGCTCCGGTGGTACGTCGGAGGTGACGGGAAGTAGCCTGGAAGCATGTGAGGCGGATAGCGGAACGGAAGCGTGTCAAAGGGTTTTCGCAAGCCGAATGGTAGATTGAATGGGTTGGGAAGAGATGGGGGTACTACTGGAGGAACTGAAGCGCTGGAGCCCGGACTAAGGTAGGGGTTGTACGGGTGGCCTTGCGGTCCGACTTTTTCTTGTTTGCGCCATTTGGCTCGTCGATTTTGGAACCAGACCTGAAACAACAGAAAATTGTCTTTAGATTAAAATGTTTCATTGATCAAGTAACAGTCAATTATTGAAATTCGAATTATACCAAATCATTATAAACTTGAATGAAATATTCTACTACAAGTTTCGTCGCTGTATAGCTTCTTCAAACTGAGGCTATACTTAAACTATAATATTTAAATACAGAGGAACTCTTGCAATTATTAGGTAGAAGAAGATTTGGAGGGGTGACTTGCGTCGCCTGATACTTAGGTCTCTTCAGTGAGCCCATTGTATCTTCTGTTAGAATTTTAGATCAATAGTTTGGCAGTACTGGCTACCAGTCCCCCATAATAGACTCTTTTGTATTCACGAGAGCTGGACAATAACACAGCATTTGTTCTGCCGTCTCGTTGTCCTCATTGCTCCTTCTGCAGGTTGGGTCATGTATCAATGACTTACAGTGCCCTCAAGTACCCCGTCTTTAGGATGTTCCGAGACAGTTGGGAAAGAGATTCTGTTAGGTCAGAATTTTTATTCTTTTTTTTTTTAATTACAAGATATCAATTTGGCTGAAGTATAAATAATAGTGTATGGCATGAGCTCCTTCTTCTACTTAGTTCTTATACCTATCTCTCTTCTACTCTTCTACTCTACTTCAATGATGTGCTTTGCCTGATTACCACTGGTGAGTTTAAAATCAGGCTCACATCAGATAAGGAAATCAAATACCGCCCTTATAGACTTTTAGTGGCAGAAAGGGGAATTGTCAGAAATATTGTGCAAGATCTTTTACATAATTCCATCATTCGCCCTTCACAATCACCATTTGCCAGTCCTGTTCTATTAATACGAAAGAAAAATTGTAAACCACGTTTAGTCGTTGACACAGTTAAAAATCGTTTTCCACTACCCCGTAGAAGATCAAATCGACAAACTCAGCAATAGCAAGTATTTTACGATACTTGCTGCAGGTTTCCATCAAATTGAAGTACCAGATTTAGTGGAAAAATTGGCATTTGTAACACCAGATGGTCAATTCGAATAATTACGTATGCCTTTCGGTTTGACAAATGCACCATCAATTTTCCAACGAGCAATAAATATAGCTCCACAAAACGAAATTACAAAAGGCATCGTAGTTGTTTATTTGGACGACATTCTTATACCTACATTGACAATTCAGGGTTTTCTATAAATATAAACCAGTGCCGCTTTTTAAAAAAAGAAGTAGAGTGTTTAGGCTGTGGTAATATCTAATGGTAGTGTTAAACCAAGTCCATTGAAAACACAAGCTATAATGGGGCTTTCCCCTCCATCCAGCATTAAGGAAGTCGAGTAATTTTTGGGCTCGCTGGTTAGTTAAGGAAATTCGTTCCAGAGTTTTCAGTAAAAAGCAGAATTATTGAAATCTTTTCCATTGGAACTAAACACGGAATCACTAAGCGAATTGATAACAAAAGGGATCAAATCAAAACAGACTGTCAAGAATCGTTTGTGTAGAGCCACCTTTAGGTTATACTCAAAAAAAAAAGAAGATTGCGATATACGAGCTTATGAAAGAAAACATTCTTCCAAGGTGTGTTGTATCCACGCCTAGCGCAAAAAATCCAGTTTTGAATATTTCTAACAGCACGATTCGGTTTGGAAAAGAGCAGTAGCACGAGGTTGCTCCTGCGCTCTTGATGACATTTTCACAGGTATAGGTTGATAAAATTGTTCAAGCAAATTTGCCAAAGTTCACGTTGGCAGAGTTGCAGGATGGAGTTGATAAGGATATAGATAACTATGATTCATTAACTTTTATCATTAATAAATAAATATCGTGATTGTTTCGCACAGAACTTTCACGAATTAGGTAATATCAAAGATTTTCAAATATCTATTCATCTTAAAGATGATAAACATGCAACGTAAAGGCCTTATCGCCTCTCATATAACGAACGGGAAAACGTACGAGAAATTGTTAGTCCTTTGTTATCAGCTGATTTAATTAAGACGTCTTGCTTGTTGAAAAGAAAAACAGCCAAACAAGACTTTACAGAAAATTGAACTCAAAAACTGTGAGAGATTCGTACCCCTTACCACGAGTAGATGATCATTTACAAATGTTGAAAAACTGCAATTATTTCACTACACTTGATATGGCTAGTGGATATTATCATCATTCGAGACGTAAAACAGCATTCGTATCACCAGACGGGCAGTATGAATACCTTAGAATGCCTTTTGGGTTGGTCAATGCACCCGCAGTTTTTCAAAGAACTGTAAATACGATCTTGAGATCCATGAGGTTCATTACAGCATTAGCTTACATGGACGATATATTGGTATCTTCCAGAAATTTTGTGACGGGACTTATAGAGTGACGGATGGTCGTCCATTCTGGGTTATATTTTTTTAACAAGAGTTTATTTTTTTCACTTTAATGGCCGTTCCGTCAGTCAGAGGTGATTCACTTAATGAAAAATACTTTGAGCCATCACAGCAACTTGAAACTTTCAGCATTTATTAATTAGAGTTTTTCCATGATAGAAAACAAGCTGCAAGTTGATATGAAACTCACAACTAAAATTACAGAGTTATTCACTCATTGTTAGGTACCTTAGAAAATCATACACTTCTTGTGAAATCATCTTTGAAAGTGCATTATTTACTACCAAAAATCAACTCAAACAAAATAAAGAATACATTCATCCCTCGAAACCTGATCTTGTTGAATGCATTCTACACATGTTTCCTATCCCTGGTAAAGGCAAACACATATATTTAAAAAAATAAAAATCGAAAAAAACAAGAAAAAAAAATAAAAAATAAACTAAGCCCATTTGAGATATTTGGGATCCCCTGACTGTTGCGACAAAAAAAAAACTCAAAACAGCCTTTATTTTTATTTTTTCAATTTTCGAAACATCCTAGCCGGAAAACGAAGAGCCTGAGAAAAAAACCTCAGTTACAAAACTTGTACATCTCATTGAGAACTACAAAAAAGTTTAGCAGAGTTACCCCTTTACGGGGCACCGTTTTTGAGAAAATCGACTTCGAAACTTTCCATACATTTTCAGAGAAATTTCAAGTTTGACGGCTTATATCTCGGAGACAGAAACAACCTGGAATGTCAGTAAAAAACAATTTTGTAGGTACTTCAATCTTATTTTGAATAAAATCTGATTCGAGATAATCGGTTCGAAATTACCAAAGTAATAAGCGAAAAAGTGGCGCCGTGTCAGGTCTTCAAAATTGTCCAGGATCCAAATCTTTTTTATTTTTTTGCGGGCTTACGAAGCGTCGGAGCGAAAAACGCCTGGAGACATTATCGACGTATTTTTTGCTCCTCTATCCGATGGTGTTTTTTGTTTTTCGAAATTTGAAAAACTAAGTGCAGGACGTGTATGCACCATTACACGCGCCTTTTCAAAATTGGGGGGATAGGGACTAAAACCCCTCCGCTAGGTCGGAGAAGGCTGAAATTTGGAATATCAACTTTTTTAGACCTCTTTTACCCTACATTCCAAATTTCGTTCAAATTTATTATTCAGGGTTTTCCCATCATAGGAAACAAATTTGTCGTTGATATGAAATTCAGAACTAAAGTTACGATTTTTTTTACTCATTAATACCTGAAAAAATTATAAAATTCCTGTAAAGTCATGCTTGAAGGTTCCTGAAAAATACTTCGAGCCATCACAGTAACCTGAAACTTTAAAGATTTATTAATTAGAGTTTTTTGATGATGCAGAACAAGTTGGAAGTTGATATGAAACTCACAACTGAAGTTACGATTATTAAACCTGAAAAAGTAATAAAATTTCTGTAAAATCACCTTAATAGAAGGTAGTTGTACAACAAACAACAAAACAGGTAGTTGTAAGGTGCACTTGAAACACACAAGACAATATCTAAATGTTAACTCAGACTACAGCCAATTTATTATAAGATAGAGCATAACATCATAACTCGCATATATACAAGATCAGAAAAGAAAATCAAGAACAAGAGGGATTAGAGACCAACATTGAAATCCCATACTTCAAAGGATGTTCAGAAAGGGTTCAGAAAATTGGGCAAAAATACAATGTCAGCAGTACAGTCTTCATCTCAACTCTGACACTAAGAAAATATCTGACTGGAACGAAACCAAAAAAATCTTAAAAACACAACAAAAACTACATGCAAGGTATCCTGCGAATGCGCGGAGAATAATTATATAATACATATATCATAAGAGAGACAAAAATACCATTAGAAGTACAAGTAAAAGAACCTTAAACCCAAAAAGGAAAAACCAACAAATCTGGCTTATCTCAAGACGTACTTATATGAGAAGCAAAGTAGAAATTTCAAAAATATGCAGATTCATTTTAAGAGGCCTTCACAAATCATCAGGCCTGCAACTGCTTGATAACGACCGGAGTCCAAACTCATGTCTTGTAATTCTTGGGTTATTTTGTGAAATTTTGGGCTCTACTTATGTTGGTTTCCTGGTATCTAGAATTCCAGCTTGGAACTTTTGAACCGAGAGTTTGAAATTTTTATTTAGAGTATATTATCTACTGCCAATGACATTCTACTCCAAAGCTGCACTTTCGAATAATAAGCTTGTATCGAATGACAATAATATGTCAGCACACTATTCAATATGATGAACAGAGTTAGGCATTCTGACCACCTTGCAAATCCAATAAACGAATCAATCATAATGGAAATATCAAACGAAAGCACGGTTTGTAGCAGATGGAAGACGGATAAGATGTTCTTATTCTAGTTACATATTTGGTTTCCCCCTGTGCAGACAAAATTCATTCATTCATTCAATACACCTTCACCTGTTAGTTGAGCCATTATTTTTGCTCTAATCCTAAAAGAAACTAGCAGATAATAAAAAAGTCTGTTTAGTCATTAATTGCTCATGAAATAAACATACAAGACGGACTAGGCCGATACAACAATTTAATCATAATAAGTCATAATGTCGTTTCCCAGCCCGCATTAAACACTTTGCGTCGATGGTCGGCTCACCTGGTCGTTTTTAATCGTTTATTTCCTCTCTTTTTCCTTTTAGTTTTTTTTTTTTTAAATAGTAAATTGTTAATTAGCGGCCGTTATTATCATAAACGATAGCAGCTAGTATATACTTTAATAGGAATATTTCAATACTAACTTACTATGTTATATATGTATATGAACATAATTAGCGCTCTCGCTGCCTGGTATGAAACTAATTAACTCACTGTCTAGTTAATGGATGTTCACTACAAGTATTATAATACTTTTATTTACATACAGATAGAGGGAACTTTTAATTTAATCAATACAAAGTTTTATCTTTTGATAATCATTAACAACAATAAATTATTATTGGCAAATGGCGTAGGTAGTTGCTTAGATTATTCTCATTAGAACTAATAAGTATAATCTAATACGATTATGAGATGAAAATAAACAAAAGGACCCCCTGAGTGTGGCACGAATTCAGCAACGCAGGAAAGCTGCAACATCATTGTCTAAATAAGACCGTTAAAGCTCGTATCAGAGATGGATAAAAATATAATAGCCAATCATTCCAATCAGCTCAATATAACGCTGGGTAATCGGCAGCCAATTAATCGTTATCGATCGGTACCATCATCGGCAGCAGCAGTATCGATTAAGATGAGCACTAATGTAGGTAGGTATCTGAAAAGAAATGTGCCCACTCACGCCGCTGCTGTTAACCAGTAGTACTCCAGCGGTACTACCTATAATTAGCTTTCTATCCCGTACCTTTTAGTGCTATTATTTCGCCTTATTAAATTTATTCGTCTGACACCACTCGGCGTAATAAAGAGGTTATTACTGCTACGCCTATCTGATTGTGAGTAGTTAACTTCTCCTGATATTTATACGATTCGATTGCATGCAACTGCTTACACATTTACAACGAACCCATTTATTATCTATACTATATTCGCCTGCTGTTGAAAAATTATTACCTACTTCGAAATTGAACCTGATAGTAGAACAATTTCTGCAGTAGCGGATTAACGGACCGAGTATCTGGATCTTCTGGTTATATGTCAACCCATGGTCAATATGTTGGTTAGAATAGTTGTCAAATGAAACAGGAGAAGATAATAATGAAAACATGAAGCATTTATTACACAGAAAACCTGACTAAAAACATTTTCGATGAACTGTAGTAGGTAACAAGATAAATGAGGATACTGCAGTTTGAATTATTCATAGTGGTTTGTTATTCTTGTGATAAAATTTACTGGAAGTTTTTCCAGAGACTTAAAAAAACCATAGGTAGAATCTCTTGACAAATATTATGTATTATCTTTCTAACAAAGAAGTGCTAAGGTGGGCTCCAAAGATGTAATTTTTCACACGGTGATATTCCCTACGAAAGCACTAGCAAACAGTTCTGTGGTAAATATCTTGGTGTTGTGAAAATGAATTATATTCAACATTATATCATTGTTACCATACCAGTTGTTTAATTTTGTCAATCGAGGTGGGGATTCTGCGGTGCTGCTCCGACCTCGGAGCGGGACAGCGCCGGCCTAATTCTCCGAACGAAGGCGGCAATCTCGTGTCATGACTTGTTTCCCGCATTTTGAACAGAAAAGTTTAGCCACTCCTCGGCATTCCGTCCGGAAATGTTCTAACTTCCCACATCTCCAGCAAACACTGGCATTAGGGCCGGGGTTGCGGTTGACGGGACTCCTCGCTGGATTCGGTGGATTGTTCCGGGTAGGCAACGGCTTTTCATGCCTGGAGTTTCGTCGGGGGGGTTCGATCTGTTGAAAGGGTCCTTCAGGTTGCCAGTTTTTAGGTGGGTTATCAGTTAGGGAAATTCTTGCAGGAGTGGAATACGAATTCCGACTTAAAAGAGGTGTTAATACTGATAATAAAAACTCGACTTCCCTTATGATTCTCAAAAGGAACGGTGCGTGGGTTCATTAGGTTTTTGTAGTCGACGACTGATTTCAATTCCTAAATTAGCAGCATAATTGATGGGAAAGTAGAAGCTGCGGAGATCTTGCAGGAATTCGTTCTGAGTGTTCCAGTGGGTTCGGTTGTTGCGAAACCAGAACCAGAGTAATAGTCGTTCTATTAGGATACCTTGAGAGGTACAGATTTCTTGTAATCTCTCAATGAACGTCACCGGATCCGTTCGTCCATCAAAATGTAAATCCCACTTATAAACTTTCAGCCGGGCTAACAGGGAAGTGCCTGGAGGGCTATAAGCGGTCGGTGTTGTGATAGGTGATTGGACAACTATAGTGCGTATGGGAGTAGTAATGTCGAATGTTGTGAACAAAAGCCTAACTCGTCGGTGTCGGTGTAGCTTTTCACAAAACTCGCTCTTATCTTTCATGTTCAATTCTGCGTTCTACGTTCTTCAATACACGTTTTATTTTAGTCCTCGTTTTGACGTAAAAATTACCTGAAAAGAAAACGTCAATCGTACCTTTTTGTGCAATTAGGGGTGATTATATTGTATCATTCTCACGGCCATTTGCACCACTATAACTTAAGGGATATTTAATCCAAGTGGAGCTTTGAATGTGACTCTCGTAGAAACAAAAGTCACATTCAAAAGCTCCACTTAAATTAAATATCCCTTAATATCCCTTAAGTTATAGCGGTGCAAATGGCCATCAAACTCTTCCAAAATTAGTTCTATCGTTCATCACAGTCTCTTTAAGCTTGTTTTAATCCATACAACGACTTATGTAGGTTGAATTTTTTTTTATTGAACAACCGCTTTCTCAGTTCAATATTGTAGGGTAGATCAAATATAGACGATAATATCGCTCTTGGACCTAGGGAACGGAAAGTTGGGTAGAGCAATAGCAGGCATTGTTTGAGTCTAGTCGCCCTTCTGTACCAAACCAAAACTTGCCTCACTCTACCAGATTAATTGGAATCATTTGTAGAGTTCCACTCTTCTTACGGAGAACGAGACGATACCGCTACCATCTTTCTGGAGAGAGGCTCGGGAACCTTGCCCAGAATTCTGGGATTGTTCGAAAGCTCCTTTTCCTATCGTGAGATGGTAGACACGACATTTCAGTGGGTGTTAACAAAATTGCACCAGCGAACCAGCCACCGTAATGTGGTGTAGTCAACGCGGGTTCCCAGTTAGGGTTTATTCGGTGCCGCGGCTAAGACAGTTAAATACTTCTTTCGGGTTAGTTGTTGTTCAAATGTTTTCCCCAAGACGATGATATCGTCCAGATAGGCGAAACACTAGGGGTCGAGTTCGGGTCCAATAATGTGATCCATTAATCTTTGAAAAGTAGCCGGTGCAGAATGTAATCCAAATGGCATAACTCGGAATTTAAATAAGCCAAGGCTTGGTACTGTAAAGACAGTACCAGGACAGACCAGCGGAACTTACCAGTAGCCGTGTTTGAGATCGATACTTAGAATGTAACAAGCCCGACGGGTTTATCCAGGATGGCATTGATGTAGGGTAAGGGATATGCATCCTTTCTGGAAATGGTATTGACTTTCTGATAGTCAATACAGAACCGATACTTGCCATCTTTTTCACTTACAATGACCACTGGTGAGCTTCACGGACTGGAGGAAGGCTCAATTATTCCCTCTTCTAGCATCTTTTCTACCTCACTGACAATTATTTCCCGCATCTTCGAATTTTGCGGATGTTATCTCTTTTTAATGGGTTCCGGTTTGAGCAGTTTTATAGAGTGTGGAATTAATGGGGTGGTTCCCTGGATTTTTCCAAACTTTGATAGTTCATGTTCATAAATTCTTGTAGGCGCCGTGCCTGACTTCTTGTCAACTCCAAGTTAGGTATCGGATCGATCGGGCCTATCCGGCTGCACAAATTCGGAGTGTCTAGCGGTTTGCTGTCTAAATACACCAGATTTGATCTTAATGAAATGAGTATTGTCCTAAAATGCCCATTCCCAAAACTACTTCAGAAGTAAGGTGCAGAAAGTACCTAAATTCTTCAGACAGTGTATCTCACACCTATACAAGCTCTACCTGATTGCAGATCTCATATTTTGATTTACTTGTACGACACATCGTTATCAGCTCTTATAGATAGCAGAGCTGCAAGTTCTTACCTATGAGATTTTGCTGCATTTGTCGAGAAAAAGGAGCTCTCGAAGTGGCCACCACCCATCAGAAGTGCAAAAGTGTCCAACGGTAGAGTATTCGACATAAGCAAAGCAAACCAAATTCATCTGACATTTGGTAACGTTACGCTGTCTGAAGAATTTAGTTACTTTCCGCACCTTACTTCTGAAGTAGTTTTGGGAATGCATATTTTAGGACAACACTCATTTCATTTAGATCTTCGCTCAAATCTGGTGTATTTAAACAGCAAACCGCTAGACACTCCGAATTTGTGCAGCCCGATATGCCAGATCGATCCGACACCTAACTTAGAGTTGACGAGAAGTGAGGCACAGCGCCTACAAAAATTTCTAGAGCATGAACTATCAAAGTTCGGAAAAATCCAGGGAACCAACCCATTAATTCAACACTCTATAAAACTGCTCAACCCGGGACCCATTAAACAGAGATACCGTCTGCAAAATCCGAAGATGCAGGAAATAATTGTCAGTGAACTAAAAAATATGCTAGAAGAGGGAATAATTGAGCCTTCCTCCAGTCCGTGGAGCTCACCAGTGGTCATTTTCCGTAAAAAAACGATGGCAAGTATCGGTTTAATATTGACTTTCAGAAAGGATGCATACCTCTTGGCCTACATCAATGCAATTCTGGATAAACTCTGTCGGGCTTGTTACATTTCAAGTATCGATCTCAGACAGGGCTACTGGCAAGTTACGCAGGCCGACGATGGCAAACCGATAACCGCCTTTACAGTACCAGGCTTATTTCAATTCCGAGTTATGCCATTTGGATTACATTCTGCACTGGCTACTTTTCAAAGATTAATGGATCACATTATTGGACCCGACTTGGGGGAAACATTTCAACAACATCTGACTAATCTGAAAGAAGTATTTAACCGTCTTATCCACGCTAACTTGAAATTAAATGCTGAAAAATGCCAACCCGCGGCGCCGAATATACCCTAACTGGGAATCCGCCCTGAATATACGATGTATTGTCATCTTGGCTGACTTCCCCGGGAAAAATTTTGATGAAGAAGCATACTCGCACAAGCAAATATGACCCTTTAGTTGAGGAAGTTGAGCTGATAGAATCAAATCCGCATTATTCGTTTGTCAGACTGAAAAATAGGACAGAAATATCTGTTTCAAACGAGGAAATCATTCAATCCCAGTTAAATATACCTAAACCAGTCCGGTCAATAGCAGATGATCATCTATAATTTTCATTGCATTAATCAGTTTGTTATGTTAAGTTCTTTGTTTAATAAAGCAATGAATAAAGCCAATATTTTGGTATAATTCGGAAGTTCTATTCATTACACGCATTAAAACAACCTTGTTATCCTGTATCATTTGGCCCATTTACTTTCTCTTGGCTTCTCTAATAGGAACCCTGTATCACTGCTAATAGAATGGCTCGTTGGTGTTGCACTGATATGTTCTGTGTTGCACTGTTTGGCAACACACATTGATGTAAGGTCCGTTTCACCAGGGTTCATACTTGACCTTGAAACTTGAAAAAAAAGGGTTGTCGTAGATCGATTCATATGACACATGCAATTTTTTTGACAAATTAAAATAAATGACTTTTGGTTAAGAACCGACAAACGTTTTTGACGTTAGTGATTTATTTCAGTCAATTTTTATTTGTTAAACAAGGAAGGTAAATGCTGGTGGCAAGTACAAACCCTGGCGAAACAAACTTTATGTGTATCGTGACATCTTGGTTGTTTGACTGTGACTTTACTGTCCAAGTCAGAGTGGATTTTTGTCAACTTTTCCCCAAGCCCTGATACTACTTTACTAAACTATTTTTTTTGTTGCCTTTGCATCATGTCTGCTCCGATTCTTAGAGATTTTGCCTCGTTTGATCAACAAATACTCGTACGAAAATAATTATTTAAAAACTCATATCCGAAATCGCTGTGTAAAATCCATCCACTCTTCATCAGAAATTTACTTATAATAATTAGTAGTTGACCATTGAATACGCCCAACAAAAAAAGATTAATAAAGATAATCAAAATTTTTATCCGAAAAAGCAATTTAAAAATCCTGCGATTTTTAGAACAAAGTTAATTTGTACACTTTTACATTGTAGGCCTACGAATAGCCGATATAAAATTATTTTCCGCTAGGAGCTTGTCACGTAACCAGTATAGTGTCGTTATTTTCTGCACGCGATCTTCTTAGAAAAATTTCTCCAACCTCGACGAACTATAATATCGATTGCGGCTCGCAAAAATGTTTTCTTCTAAATTAAATTTTCTCGGTAAAAATAATTCGCCGGCCATCAACAGCTCCCGACAAAGGCGTTTTTTAAATTCCGGTTTCATAATTAGGGTGGATTAAGTAATTATATTCTGGTAATAATTGGCGTGTTTTGATTCCTGATAATTGCATTAACGACCCGATCAACCGTCGTGGCTGACTGACGGAAGGCCATTAAAGTGACTTGTTCACTATTATCTTTCTCGCTAAATATTTTTAGCTTTTTAAATTATTATCTTTACGGAAAAGCATTCGCTTTTTTTTAAGGATTTGTGGCATTTATGAGTAGTATTTGGAAGCTTTATAAATTATTAGTCTTGGATAATGAATTTTTGGCAAATTGTTTTGGATGTAGTCTGGATTTTTGGCATTGAACTTCGATCAACCAAATTTTCCCATACGTGTACTGGCAGTTTCAATTTTTATTTCCTTTTCCGCCTTAACTTCCATCATCATCTTCAGTATTTCTATTCTATCTCTTTCGGTTCTCGAAATAACATTTTGATTCGGAATCTTGTTATAATTCTGGACGATGTAGTACCTAATCCAGTTCTCCCTATTTTCAGCCTATCCACCTTTCAACATCTTTTATGAAGATCTGTATCCAGCCTCTTTATTTGGATGGATTTACTATAACAATATTTGTTTTTAAGGCCATAGACTCTTTGGAACAAGCCATATGCTACTGGAGAAATTTTTGATAGACTTCTTGAAGCCTTTGCACATTCTTCGCATGTTCGCACAAAATTGATAACATCCCTGTCAATGATAGCCAGTAAACATATACACGTGCTATGGATTTCATTGTTTCTTGTCCAGGATGACCAGTATGTAGTGATTTTATAAGATAATTTCGAAATTTAAATGGTATGACTATTGCCTCACGTCTATAATAGAAATTTAGAGCATAATTTTCAATTATTGGCCAATCATTCTGTATATATTGAATAACTTTAGAATAAATTTTGTCCTTTTGAGTTTCTTGATAAATCATCTTAAAAGTAATTGGCAAATTTTCTAAAACTTCATCAAATATATGACAAACTTCTGATTCGATTTTGATCTGAGCAATCAAATATAGTTGTGTCTGACTAACTAATCTTGACAAAATATCTGTGTAACCAAAATTGCTAGTTTTAATATATTCTATCTTGAGGTCATATGCTTTGAGAACTCATTCCCATCTTTGAAGTCGATTTGCAGTATGAATTGAAATTCCTTTCTTTGAACCGAAAACAGTGCCCCACTCCCCTCTAAAGTACAAAACTAAGAGCGTTGGAATCGAAGACAATTTTTAGGCTTTAAGACTTAGCGTATGAATCGTCATAAAGACGAAGGAAGAACCTCACAAAAGAGAGACGCTCATCTGTAGTGACGTCACAAGGGTATCGGCGCTTGACAATAATAGGCAATCCTCTTTGCTTATAATCCTTGGTTTATATCAATCGTTCGTCGGCTGTCATTGGCTATCTTCCTTGAACACGATTAAAAAAAGACAAATTACAACAGCTGATGATCGGGTTCATCAGATCAGTGTTCCCGAAAAGGCCAATTATAAGCAAGGAGGATTGCCTATTATTGTGAATCGCCGAAACTCTTGTGACGTCAGTACAGATGCGCATCTCACTTTTGTGACGTCTTTCATCTTTATCCCGACTCATACGCTAAGTCCAAAAGTTGTATGAGGGAGGATACCCTCCTCAATCGGCCGACTGTGTGTTTGGAACACACCGCACACATTAGGTATAGCCACGTTCTTTTTAAAGAGTCACAAGACCCGGAACCATTCGTTCGAAGTCATTTAGAGTTACTCCCAGATTCCAGAATATAGTATATTTCCTAACTAGTTTGGAAATTGCCACTTTTCCGAATCAAGTAAGAAAACAGAGTTTCCACACAAGTTAGGAACACAATTTTTTCTATAAGACGAAAGTTATCAGGTCTGTTCTCATAAAATTCAAAAATCAGTCGGAACGTTTTTGATTGGTGCAAATCACCAAGAAACAGTTTTTTTTAACTGTTTTCGGTTTATGATCTGTTTGTTAAGTGAAATTTCGACCATAAAGCATTCTGTAAAATTTTGTGATAGAAAATATCAAAGCCAATGCCTCCTTCTCTATTTGACTGTATCTCGTTTCAGTGAGTTCTATATGCGTGCCATATAAGTTTGATATAGTGCCATTTTTAAATCTGCGTAAAATATAGGCTCATATTTCAGTGATACTTGCGTCACCCGCCACAATGATTTAGACTACATTAAATGGTTACAAGTTTGCTTTTCAAGCAGGAAAATCATATAAAACAAGCTCACCATGTTTTATTACAAATAAACAAAACATCCTTTTTTTGATTCACTTATAGTAACTTTCAAATAAAACAAATAAAAATTTTGACTCTAGATATAGCTTATTGCGCCAAGAGAGGAAGGTAGAGTGTTGATATCATGGAACGGTGACATATTTCTGATAGCTTCAGTCTTTGCTGGATCTGGTTTTAACTCACCTTCACTTAAAATATATCCCAAATACTCAATTTCATTGACTCCAAATTTACATTCTTGTAATTTTAAGTAAAAGCCAAACTCTTCTGTACGCTTTAGGAAAAGATTTAAATTTTGAAAATGTTCTTTCCCTGATTGGCCTGATACTAAAATGTCATCGATATATGCCGTGCTTCCTCACAGACCTGATAACATGGTATTCATAACTTGTTGAAAAATGGCTGGGGCAGCTTTTATACCAAATGGCATTATTGCATTGGAACAATCCATGATGAATGTTTATTGTTGAATATTTTCTTGATTCTTCACTAATTTCAATTTGAAGGAAAGCATCAGAAAGGTTAATGATAACAAAAATTGTAGCGTTTTGTAACTTTGAAAAAATTTCTTCGACTGTTGGAAGGGGGTAATGATGTGGTAGAATTGCTTCATTGAAACCAGTAGAGTAATCGCCACATTATCTGACATCTCCTCACATGAAATCTACGTCAGTGAAGGAAGAATTTTGCCTTAAATGTACTTATGATTTTAAATGGGGTACAAGGGTAAAACTTAGAGCAGCCTCTGAAAACCTAATTACCTACTGCCCTTAAAAAATGTGTGAAACATTACTTTTGTCTGTTGTTAACATACACATAATGTCTTTGAATGTGTTAATATTGTCAGTCACTACCAACTTGTTTCCTATCATGAAAAAATTCTATCAATAAATCCTAAAAGTTTCGAGTAGCTTTGATGGCTTAAAGTAGTTTTCAGGAAATTTCAAAGAAGATTTTACAGGAATTTTATTATTTTCTCAGGTATTGATGAGTAAAAGAATCCGTAACTTTGGTTGTGATTGTCATATCAACTTCCAACTTGTCTTGTATCATGAAAAAGCTCTAATTAATAAATCCTAAAAGTTTCAAGTTGCTGTGATTTCTCGAAGTATTTTTCAGGAACCTCCAAAGATAAATTACATGCATATTCAAGTGCTTTTTGGTCTATACAGAGGGAGCTAAGCCAGAGTTCGTGCTTTTAGGACATCCATCATTTTCCAGCAGATAAGAATACGAATCAGATAATAGGGAAACTGGAAAAGTATCTGTAGAAAATTCGCTTACAAATCCAGACGAGATTAATAAGATTGCAGTAAAAACCTATCTGCCATTTCTTGTTGTAAGTACATCTAAAAATGTAGTTGAGGAATCAGTTCAGGGTCCTTATGCTTGGAACAGGAGAGCAGCGTTCCCAGTAAAACGAGGGTTCTGTCTTTCTCAATGATATGCAAATGATTATATAAGTAACCATAAGACGGAACACTCGTTCTCCTGGAAACGCTGCTTTCCTGTTCCAAGAATAACGACCCAGATGACTTTCTTCATGCCTCCAGCTCAGAATCCGGCAGACATCCAACAAAATTTAAAATATGAATTGTATAAAATCACCCAAAATGCAGAATGAAATTTGACCGTCAACAGATTCTGGGATCTCACAGATACAGCTCAATTCCAAAACAAAACTAAATCAAACAAATGGGAATGAAATGAGAAAGTTGGTATTGATGTCCTCATAGAACTAAGGCCCTTTAAAGTACAATATCCTGTGTTTTTTGTTTGATTTAGTACTGGGTATTTGAGCTAAATCTTTTAGACTTTCTGGTTTTTGGGGACATCAGATTTTTTTCTGAGCAGCAGTTTTACCCTTAGTGAGCATTCACACCAAAGTAGCAAGCGACGTGCGACTTGCTACTAGGAAGTAAGAAGCATGCTACTCATTTGAAAACCTTTAGAAATATAATATGGCAGGTTTTACACCGGAGTGTCGTCGCAAAAATGCGACGTAGCAACATGTGTCATACAATAGTTATTTACATTACAAGTGCGTTTATGAGCATGATTACAATAACGAGTGTGAAGGATTAGAACGACGAGGTCGTAGACAGAGTCGTTCTAATCACACGAGTTCTGTAGTCATGTTTAAACGCACCTGTGATGTACAACGTTTCATCTACAAAGCGAAAAATAAGAATATTTTTCCAATCATTTTCGTTCATTAATAGTTGTCTACCTTCATTTTATCTTTACAGGTTTACCTTTGACATTTGTTAAATCACCAAAAATAGTTGTGTTATAAACTCATAACCTCGTCCATAACACCACTAGTTGTGTTATGAATTCATAACCTAGTCTATAACACCACTAGTTGTGTTATGAGTCTCATGACGTAACTCAAATACTAGAAAAATGGTTATGTAAAAACGTCATAACCAAACGCTTGTAGATAAATATTTTGAGAGTTTTCATGTTTCCTGCTTCGTAGCAGCAAGTCGCATGTCGCATGTTACTTTGGTGTGAATGCTCACTTAGAATAGTTTATCATCTATCGGTAGATACAACGGACATAAAAACCCATCAATAATAAGCTCGTAGGTACCCATACAAAAAATTAATTACAATAATTCTCTCATGATCTAAATTTTTTAATAAGTACCCGTACCCGTAATTAATTAAATTTAATGACGGGCGGGTTCTAAATATCTAAACGTCTTTAGTGTAAACATGACAAATGTGTGATTATACCGACCCCACGTTTTAACAACGGAGGCGGGCTCCAAGGAAAAGACTCCCGTCGCGTCCGAAATTAGCTCAATGGTACCCCGTCGCGGGTACCCCGGTCCCGGCTGGAGCGCCTATTAAAAAACAAACTAACATATTGTTTCAAATTTACGCGGTACCTTTTCGACTCTCCGGCCCTATGGAAATTTTAATTTAATTAAGCTTTCATTTAGGCAATCTTCGAATCTTACCTTAGATCAATTTATATTGTAATTATTTATGATTGATTATTTTTTCCTTTGAAGTTTCAAGAAATTTATTAAAAGGCAATAATTGGAAAATAAAATTAGATGTATTAACTTTTCTCGGCATTTATCAGTAGCGTGTCATGCTGTTTCTGTCATCAAGCAACGGTATGGAATTGCTCATCTAGTGTGACTTAGGGTGAGGGTAGTAGGGTTGAGTAATTTTTCCGAGAAAGCCTTTTTTTAAAAAGGGAAATTTTCATGTTTATGAAGTTTGAGTATTTGGTAATGCAGTCATTTGGCTCAATTTTGTTCTTGTAAAGTCACCTTTACCCCTTTTTCAAATAGCAATATTCAGCAAGCTAACTTATTATTCGTCCAGCGTTGTTCGTCGTGTTTCAAACCCCAAATTGACCCCACAACCAGTAACCTGCTGAGAAAAGATCAGGCGATCTTGGTGGCCATAAGGCATGACTCTACGAAATGTCTACTCATGGCGCGATATTCAAAATTTGTCGGTAAATGTGCCATCCTACTTAAAAATCAGGTTTCGGATTCCTTCTATTGTAATTTTGCAGTTGCATATTTCTTTAACATTTATTTCCAGGTATCCTTTAGCTTTACCAGTACGCTGGATGGGCATTATGAGTATACACGAATGCCATTTGGATTAGCAAATGCTCCAGCTGTATTTCAACGAAGTATTAACATAGTTCTTGGATCATTTGGATTTAATACATCACTGGCCTACATGGATGACATCTTGATTCCGGTGGTTGACTTTGACGACAGATACAGAGCTTTATCAGAAATCTTAAAAGTATTAAGTAACGCTGGACTTACACTACGTATGACCAAATGTTATTTTTTCGATATCGACAGGGGGTGTAAGATAAGGAAAATCGAAAGTAACTGCAGTAGATAAGTTTCCAGTTCCTAAAAATGTCCATAAGGTGAGGCAGTTTTTAGGACTTGCAAGTTATTTTCGATAGTCGTCAAACAAGCAAGGAAGAGCAGCGGTACCACTCCTATGAGTTAGAGACATTAGTCATCGTTAATAGGGGGAAGGAATCCAGTTTAAAGTAGTCACTGATTGTGGTTCAGTACGAAGCACTTTTAGTAAGAAAGATCTGATACCAAGAGTAGCTAGATGGTCGTTGATTACTTTAGAATTCAATTTCTCCGTTGAATATCGGTCTGGCTCTAGGATGGCACACGTAGATGCCCTATAAGCAGACATCCCGTTGATGAACCTGCTGATGTTGGTACTGATGTTCTGGCTATAAATATTACTGAATCTGATTGGATACTATCTGCTCAATTGTCGGATGATCGCTGTAAATATCTGCATCAGGTTCTTTCGGAACGTCCGAAGGATGCAGAAGAGAAGAATATTCATTTTTAAAATTACAAAAGATGGTGATAAGTGGATGGTACCAAAAAGAGCAAGAAAAGCTATTACGTTCTACTATCATGACTCAGCTGGCCATTTTGCATTAGAGAAAACTTTGTCTTCAATTTCTCAAAATTACTGGTTTCCCAGGATGCGCTAGTATGTTTCACGATATATACAGAGTAGTTTATTATGTGCTCATAACAAGGAACCATCAGGAAACCGTCCTGGTGTTCTGCATCCAATAGAGAGAATTACTACTCCAATGGACACATTGAATCTGGATCATTTAGGTCCGTTTGTAAAAAGTTGCAAAGAAAACTCATACCTGATTGCGGCAGTAGATTCTTTTACGAAGTACTTGTTCACCAAAGCAGTTCCAAATACCAAAGTGGGTCCTTCGATAAAATTAATGAAAGAGATAAGTGACACCTTCGGAATAATTTGTGCTCAAGGAACTTGCTATTCTAGTAAAACTTTTGAGGAATACACTGCGAAGTTCAATATCAAATTAGTTCAAAATACTACAGCAACACCTTGTGCGAATGGGCAAGTCGAAAGATATAATAGAACTTTGCTAACAGAAATAAGATCAATGCATCAATGACAGATGATAAACGGAAATGGGACGAGACTTTTACAAGAATAAAGTTTGGAATAAATTCTACTTTTTCGAAAATTACTGGAAAATACAAATGGCAGCAGAGTCTAGAGCAAAAACAGCATTCATTACGCCGGATGGACATTATGAGTATACACGAATACCATTTGGATTAGCAAATGATCCAGCTGTATTTCAGCGAAGTATTAACCTAGTTCTTGGACCATTAGGATTTAATACAGCAGTGGCCTACATGGATGACATCTTGATTCCGGCAGTTGACTTTGACGATGGATACAGAGCTAACAGTATGTTAGGTCAAAAATTTGAAATACCTTTGTACAAACTATATTAACACATATCATACTGTCAGAAATATGACCTTGTAAATATTATCTGTTGCAAATGTGCAGATGTACCGTTCCGTAACATGTATAATATTTTTCATATATAAATCGTCATGAAACTAATTTTAATTTAATTAGTTTTTTTTTTTATGTAATTTATTTCTGATTTATCGACGTTGTTATTTAAATTGGTAAAATAAACGTGACATCAAATCATTATCCATTTTGCATTTTCCCATCTTTTATTTGCAAAACTCTCGTTTCCTGGCTGTAAATACATTTTCTTCTTCATATAGTAATCATTCAACTCAATATATAATATGTGGTAAAGTGAATTTAATTTGCAATATAACATTAACAAATGGTCTTATATAAATGAAGGTCATTACAGCGAAATCATTTTCAATTATTTAATACTTAATCCTTAGTCTTATTTAATTTCAAGCATATTTTAATGATTTGTTTTTCATCAGTGGTAAAATGTATACCTAGTATAAAATAATTAATATATATTATATCTATTTATTAATATGTGTTTGTTAAGGTCATATGAAATTTGTACAAACGAATAAATTAAATTAGCTTCTTCAAACTATAAAATGACCCATCCAAATTACAAAACGATTACTTTCAAATCAAACATTAATGACACTTTTATCTACGTTATCAAATAAAAAGTCAACAAAACACCTGTTGTGTGTGTGGCAATGGAACGACTCTAGAGAGGAAAAGGGTCATTTGAGAGCGATTTTTTAGTACAGTCACGGACCTGCCGAGCGATTAGCTTTAATTAGATAAATTACACGTCTTCATTTCACAATAATTATTATTGTATTCAGAGGTTTTGGTTTGTGAAGTTTTGTCGAAATGCAGGATTGCAAAAAGAAACGGAAACAGATTGGCCAAATTTATAAAATTTGGTTGGTTTATGGCAAATAACAATAAATTCATCGTTCATCTGTCAACTGTCAATCGATTGGAATCCACCATAGATTTTCATGATATACAATAGGGTTTGCATAGACACTGCATCTCATTCATAAGCTGATGTTTGTTGAGATGAAAAGACCGTTCCACGGGCCACGAGAGGTGGCTTCAAAGGACGTCCATTAGATGAAATAATAACTAACGCTATGGAAAATGTTTTCTATTACATACACTCTGGTAAAACTGTATTAACATTCTGACATTTTCCTTCCACAGATTCTATTAAACCAATGAAAAACTGATTTTTTTTCATCTTTATCTAATTTTAGACCTTGAATATCTTGATGTTAATTCTTCAATCGCATGTATATTTCTTCTTCTGCATATTTTTGCGAAGTGACCATACTTTTTACATGATGCACACATTTTTCTAAAAGCGGGCATCGAAATCCATGCACTAGCCCGCAGGATGTATAATGTTTTTCAAAGTCTCTCCCTCGGTCTCTACGGAAATCTCCTCGAAACTCTGTTTTTTGCTCCATTTTTTCTCTTTCGTTAAACTGCTCTTTAATTCTGTCCACAAATTTCCGTCTAACTACAGCTACTTGTACTTCATTTGCCAACTGTTTTGTCTGTATCTCCGCTAATTTCGATGCTTTGCAAATTTGTATGCATTTTTCTAAATCTAATCCCTGTTCTCTCAAGAACCTGTCCTTTACTCTAATATTTAGGATGCCAGAGATAATTCTGCCTCTAATCAGACTATTCCTCAAATCAGCAAAATTACAATCTTTACTTAATTTCTTTAAATCCGTGACAAAATAATCTAAAGTTTCTCGCTCTTCTTGTCACCTAGTGTTAAATTGATGTCTAATAACTGTTTCGTTAGCTTGAGGACTAAAGTATAACTAAGGCATCCAAAACTTTAATCCAGTCCCTTTTAACATCATCAGTTAACTCTAAAGTGTTATAAATATCTATAACTTCAGGACCAACTGTGCGTAAAAGAATTGGTACCTTTACGCGAATTGAAGTCTCACATATCATTACACTTAAAAATTTATCCATTTAAGTGTGACATTTGCAAAGTTTAAACGAAAGGGGAATTTGAAGAGTCACATATTAACACGCATTCGGATATTCAACCTTTTGAATGTAAAGCAAAATTTATACGAAAATCGGATTTGAAGTCACAAATTAACACACTCGGATATTTATCCTTTTGAATGTAACACTTGTAAAGCAAAATTTAACCAAAAAAATCAATTGAAGGCTCACCTATTAACACACTCAGATATTTATCCTTTCGAATATGGCACTTGCAAAGCAAAATTTAAATGGAAAGGGAATTTAAAGCATCACATTTTAACACATTCGAATATTTATTCTTTTGAATGTAGCACTTGTAAAGTAAAATTCAAACAAAAAGGCCATTTGAAGCGTTGGAGCGACATGATAATAGAGCAAACCCTAATGAAATTTATGAAATCTGAGGGATGTGTCTCTAGGGGACGAAGTACACGAGAAAGTGTATTGTGGCAATGAATATATGGAATGCATTCAATGAATTCAGTTTGCGAAGAAATTGAAAAGTTTTGTCAGGTATCTCTGGATACTGCTGGTCAACATGTTGATGCAAGAGACTCAAGAATGCAGACGTAAAAAAATTGGTGGACTGGTTTACTTCTTATTGTCCTTTTTCAGAAACAAATCAACTTATATCGCTAGCTACAGGTGTCGTCGGTACTGAAAAAATAAACTGTTATGATACATACAAAATTGGCCTTCAGTCAGTGCAAAATATTGTCGGACTACAATTTAGTGAAATGAAATTCAAACGTGCAAACAGGGTTCTTCCGCTTTTGTCAGTCAATAGCTCTATTAAGGTCCATGACGTGAATGTTGCTGTAGATCCTTTACTGTTTCAGTTTATACAAGAAATTTGACGAAAACCTGAAGAAATATATGCAGTACGAGTTAAGTCCTTATCCTACAGCACTTTTTGATAATGCAGGCATGCGGAAAACTCCTAAATCAACGCAACAGTAAAGCAAGTTTTCGTATGCAATAAAGATTTTGCAAATAACGACAGCGAGGAAGAAAATCAAGCAAGCGGCTCTTGAAACATATCTGGAGCAAAACAATTCGGACGATGCCGCATGCCTTTATTGTAATGAGCTTTTCTCACAATCAAGCTCAAAGGAAAAGTGGATTCGGTGTCAAGTCTGTAACTCTTGGTGCCACAATGACTGTGAGAGTAAGCCCTACATGCAAAGTATTCGTTTGTGAACTGTCTAAATAAATGCCTATAGCAGTAGACTTGTTATTCTGCTGTTTGTATTGTTGACTTTTGTTGTGCTTTAAATATCTAAACAGAAACAAAATATTCTATCATTATTTTTCGTAAATATTGTAAATGTTCCAACAGGAACACTCCGTGGTCCATCAAAGGAATGTATGCTCCTATGATGAACCCCTCAAACTAATTTAAAAAAAAAATACTGTCAAAATTTAATTTGTCAATTTGATCAAAAATACAATGCAGGTTTTGAAAGCCCTTATTAAGACCCGTAAAATGAACTGAAGGGATCTACAAAATATTCATAAATATTCAAATTCTAAGGCATTATTCTTAAGGCGGCCATCATCGGCATACTTCCCCTACACGCTATCACTGGTTGTGACACAACCTCCGCACTTTTTAATAAAGGAAATATGAAAGTTTTCAAAATTTTCGTGCAGTGTCCCGAGTTGCATCCATTTGCGGAAGTTTTTAAACAGGAAAATTGTACAGCAGAAACGATTCATCATTTCAAATTGGCGCCCAACGTGGGGCCATACTTCAAAAGAATAAATATTCGAATGTGTTAAAATGTGATGCTTTAAATTCCCTTTCCATTTAAATTTTGCTTTGCAAGTGCCACATTCGAAAGGTTAACTATCAGAATGTGTTGACATGTGACTCTTTAATTGTTTTTCTTGTTTGTTTAAATTTTGCTTTACAAGTGTTACATTCAAAAGGATAAATATCCCAGTGTGTTAATTTGTGACTTCAAATCCGATTTTCGTATAAATTTTGCTTTGGAAGTGTCATATTCAAAAGGTTAAATATCAGAATGTGTTGATATGTGACTCTTCGAATTCCCCTTTCGTTGAAACTTTGCTTTGCAAATGTCACACTGAAATGGATAAATTTTTAACTGTAATGATATGTGAGACTTCAATTCACGTCAAGGTACCAATTCTGTTACACACAGTTGGTTCTGAAGTTATAGATATTTATAACACTCTAGAGTTAACTGATGATGTTAGAAGAGACTGGATTGAAGTTTTGGATGCCTTAAAGTTATATTTTAGTCCTTAAGCAAACGAAACAATTATTAGACATCAATTTAACACTAGGTGTCAAGAAGACTGAGAAACTATAGATTATTTTGTCACGGATTTGAAGAAATTAAGTAAAGATGGTAATTTTGCTGATCTGAGGAATAGACTGATTAGAGAGAGAATTATCTGTGGCATCCTAGATGTTAGAGTAAAGGACAGGTTGTTGATAGACCCCTCAAACAAATTTTTAAAAAATACTGTCAAAATTTAATTTGTCTATTTAGTCAAAAATACAATGCAGGTTTTGAAAGCCCTTATTAAGACCCGTAAAATGAACTTTTTTTTTTTTTACAGATATGCGCACTCGCAAGGAAATGCCCTATCACGCTCGAGAAGCGGCAAGGGCGCGGAAATGTCGGTGTATGTTGGTCTTGAAACGGTTCAGGTTGTAACCTGCAGGGAAAACCGTCGCAGGGAGTTTATTCCACAGCGATGCTGTTCTCCAGAGATATGAATTCTGATATAATGAGGTTCTTGGTGCCTCTAGTTTGACAGTAAATTCATGGTTACCGTCTGTTTGACGGGTTCGCCTGGTAAGTGCTACTCTCGGTGGAATCATACGTGCCAACTCTTCAGAGCATTTTCCGTGATAGTACCTGTAGAAGAGAGATAAATCGCCCACAGATCTGCGATGTTCGAGACCATCCAAGTTACGAGTAAGTGCGGGGTCATTGATCAGCTTGATAGCTCGTTTCTGCACGGTGTTCAAAAGCATTAAGGTATGTTTGGGTGCTGCACTCCATATATGTGAGCAGTACTCCATAGTTGGTCGAATCTGGGCTTTGTAGAGTGTCAGCAATTGGCTTGGTGTGTACAAATGTCTTGTACGAAATAGCACCCCCAGCTTTTGGGACGCCCTTTTAGCAATATCTGCCACGTGACTGTGCCAAGACATGTTGGTCTCTGCAGTAACCCCCAAGATGTTCAACTGACTCTGTAATGTGACAGCACTCCCAGATAGCATGATGTTTGGCTCACCGGTGCTGGTCTTTTTTGAAAACAGAGCTGCTTGGGTTTTCTGCGCATTGAACTGTACAAGGTTTTTGTTACCCCAGTCCTCTATTATCTCCAGGTCGTTATTTATCTGCGATATTTGAGTTAGTCTAAGATGATGGAATTCACGTGCGGAAAGACCTGTGGGTGGTATGAGTGAAGAGACTACATTGCCATCGTCTGCAAAGCAATAAAGTGGATTTACTGTTTTATCTATAAGGTCATTTATGTAAATCAGAAAAAGAGTTGGCGAAAGGATTGCTCCCTGTGGCACACCAGCATTTATTTGGTAAGAGTTGGAGTTCTGGCCATCCAGTGCAACATAAATGGATCTGTCCTTTAGGTAACTTTCAAACCAAGTGCAAAGTTTCGGCGATAATCCCATTGCTTTGAGCTTGTTGAGCAGGTTTGCCAAACTTTGTCGAATGCTTTAGATATTAATTATTAAATTTTGCTTTACAAGTGTTACATTCAAAAGGATAAATATCCCAGTGTGCTAATTTGTGACTTCAAATCCGATTTTCGTATAAATTTTGCTTTGGAAGTGTCACATTCAAAAGGTTAAATATCAGGATGTATTGATATGTGACTCTTCAAATTCTCCTTTTGTTGAAACTTTGCTTTGCAAATGTCACACTGAAATGGATAAATTTTTAAGTGTAATGATATGTGCGGCTTCAATTCACTTGAAGTTACCAATTCTTTTACACACAGTTGGTCCAGAAGTTATAGAGATTTATAGCACTCTAGAGTTAACTGATGGTGTTAAAAGGGACTGGATTAAAGTTTTGGATGCCTTAAAGTTATATTTTAGTCCTTAAGCAAACGAAACAATTATTAGACATCAATTTAACACTAGGTGTCAAGAAGAGCGAGAAACTATAGATTATTTTGTCACGGATTTGAAGAAATTAAGTAAAGATTGTAATTTGGCTGATCTGAGGAATAGTCTGATTAGAGACAGAATTATCTGTGGCATCCTAGACGTTAGAGTAAAGGACAGGTTGTTGATGGAACCCTCAAACAAATCTTTAAAAAATACTGTCAAAATTTAATTTGTCAATTTAATCAAAAATACAATGCAGGTTTTGACAGCCCTTATCAAGACCCGTAAAATGAACTAAAAGGATCTACAAAATATTCAT
Source organism: Ceutorhynchus assimilis (assembly GCA_917834065.1). Lineage (NCBI taxonomy): Eukaryota > Metazoa > Arthropoda > Insecta > Coleoptera > Curculionidae > Ceutorhynchus > Ceutorhynchus assimilis. Next base: position 34,687,133 of record OU892284.1, read on the forward strand.
AAATATAAAAATTCTAAAGCATTATTCTTAAGGGGGCCATCATCGGCATACTACCCCTACACGCTATCGCTGGTTTGTGACACAACCTCCGCACTTTTTAATAAAGGAAAAATAAAAGTTTTAAAAATTTTCGTGCGGTATCCCGAGTTGCATCAATTTGCGGAAGTTTTTAAACAGGAAAATTGTACAACAGAAACGATTCATCATTTCAAATTGGCGCCTAACGTGGGGCCATACTTCAAAAGAATATGCATCAAATGCGGACGTTTTTTGTACAACAGAAACGATTGTTAAAAATGGATCACGCATTATTCTGGCCATCTATGGAGCTCCTGAAACAGAAGTAGGTATCTATTGAAAACCACCGATACATGTCATTTGGGAAATTAACACGACTTAATACCGCAGTGAAATTGGCGTTACTTCCACCAACGGCTGCAGCAGCATGCCAACATCTAAGTCGAGTGTATTATCAGGTACAGAATTGCCTTGGAAAGGATTTGAATCATGGACAATAAATAATAATATTTTGGAGTCCCTCAAGAACCCAAACCACATTGATGACAAACAAAACTCAAAGTTGTTATCCAACACTAATTAATTAATTAATAATCATCATCTACCCGGTCTTTAGTCTAAAAACTATCAAAATAACCATTCGTGCAGTGGTAGCAACGTAGTAGCAACAGGATAGCAACAATGGTCATAAACCTTGGCAACAGCGCTTCCTGAAAAGGATCAACAAGTGTCCCATAACCACACTTATTCGGGGAAAATAAATAACCGGGAAAATGTAAATATTAGTTAAGGGTGAAAAAGCGATTTAAAGGGTATGAAAGTGATTTATGGTGTTACAGAATTTTTTATAATGGAAAATACGAGACTCGTGAGTGTTGACAATTGATATTTATGTGAAAGTAAACATTCTCATTAACAGTTAGGGATTTTTAGACACCTTTCGTTAGCTAAATAAAATAGACATAACCCCCAAAAATATTCCTTTGTTCAACACCCACATATTGTTCCGCATTCAATCAAAAAGGCAGAAAACTAGTAAAATCCAATGAGAAACCACCGAAAAGTATTAAACCTCAGGTATAAAGCTTCATAAATACCCTCACAAATACCTGAATTAATTACCGAATTTATTCGAAATTTCAGTTACGTACTAAGGCAAAATTTGTATGTAACAATGTCTCAACGCGAATGTTGATATCGCTATCGAAAAAAATATGCAGGATGAAGAAGATATCGACTTTGATACCTCCTGACACAAAATATGGCAGAAGGAAAAGAAAATGTTAGAGAAGACGACGAGGCTCTGGAGGTGAGGACAAAGACCGAGAATTTGGAACTTTGGAAGAGATGACAGAAGACGCAGAAGTGGTAGAGGGGACAGATTATAAGCATGAGGATCGCACATCCTCATTCTCTACCTACGGCAACAAGGAAGATCATGGATTAGGCCTACAGGGGAAACCATGTAAAAAAAACGCGCCTTGCATCTTATATTTGGGGTAGTGTGGAAACGGGTGCTACCCTCTGTTTTTCTGGCATATAAAGTGGAAACGGTTGATGAGTTGATGTAAAATATGTGAATAACATTTTTTGAAGAGCGTTCTCCAATATTTTTTCCTTTCATAGCCAAAATAGTCGTAGGGCATACCGAAAGCAAAATATTAATATTTAAGAAAAACTCATTTCTGTGACATTTGACCTTGAATATCGTGGAACGCAAACAAGATATCGGTGGGGACTTTTAATACATTATTTCTTGAGGTAAAATTTAGGCTCACTCGGATTTTTTCCGTATATAGAAGAATCCTTGTATGACTATATACAAAGTATATACTATAGATGGGAAACACTGGAGGAAGATTGCTCTCCTAGATGTTGGCGAGATAAAAGTTTGTTTACTTTAATGTCTATGTGTGTTAATACGTCATTGGTGATGTCCATTATCCATCGATGTTAAGAAAATTGAGCATACGACTGATCCTATAAAGGTATTCAAATTCTTCTCTCTTGGATGAAAACTCAACATTTTGAAAACCAACTGTAAAATACTAATAAGCTTGGCAAAGTAGTAGAAGTCTAGCATGGAACTTCAAAATATCCCAATTCCCATTGTATCTCTATTCTTCTTTATTTCTCCATGATAGAATGTGCACCATTTGGCGTTTTGAATTCTGGTTTCTTTCCATTTTACAACCTCTCAGGTTTATTGACAAGATACATGGAGTACCTTCTTGAAAAAAGGGAAATAAATCAACATCTAACGTTTTCATTAAGTACAGATAAAGGCTAACAGCTTGAGATTTGTCATCAAGTAGAATCGTCACTTCCCACCAGCAGGTATATAACGCCACCAGAAGATGTCTTTTTCCTTTCGGTCGTAGAAAAACGTAATTTTTGTGTTGCGTGTCCATCAATTACCTACCGGTTCATTAAATAAGCCGGAGGCTATTATTTTTTGCCGCCGTCCACGTCTCATTTCGAGTACGAACCTGGTAGGTATATAATTATATACCAGGGCGCTCAAATTTCGGCGGAGAGATATCAATGGAGTTCCTATGCGTTTCGATGATTGTTATATTATTACAGCGCTTGTTTCCGTTTATCAATCGTTTGTCTGATCCGGAGGAACAACAACAGGTCAACAGACAGACTGTTAACAAGTGTATGTTTCTTTTCTTATATTTTAAATTAACTTTCGGTATTTTCTTTTGGTATAGATATGAGTTTTTTGGAATGGTTCCATGCCAAGTGTCAAGTCAATAAATCCAAGATCTGAAGTTGGTCCTGAACCCTCAACTTTTTGCTAGCCCTAACTTAAACTTCATAAGGAATTTGTAATTTTTTCCACAATCCACATAAATCAAGTTAAATTATTCCTCCTAAGTATAAACAGCACCTTGTTCATTAATTCTCCAAATTTATCAACGTTTCTTTCAGTACCTATTATAGGGTGTGTATTTGTATACCTACTAATGAGTAAAAATTAAATTGATTTTTTTTTTAGGAAAAAGAACATTAATCAATTTCAAATTAAGTTTCTAAACATCTTGTCCGAAAAGGGCAATTTAAATTTAATGGAACGAAAACATTGAATTTTTATATGTTTTTCGAATCATCTAATTATGAGGACGATATAACTATTCAGCGCAGGTAGATTTTTTCCTTTCCTTAAATTTATCGCTTTAACCGCTGCATTGTCAGTTTTATAAATGAAGATACAGGCATGAAATTTAGCAATTTAGGCCTTAACAATGAAATAAATTAGTTTAGTATTAATACACAGTGTGTATAGAATAAATCGTTACGAGGCAAAAATATCCGTAGACAAATTGAACTATCTTCTCTTGTTGATTGCTTAGATAATAAGTTTAATAGGTGTTACCTATTTATATTTTAAATTGGTCTTTGACATTTCAGCCACAACAAATACTGGTTAATAATAAATTTGGATGAGCTCAGCTTATACCGTTAGCTTATACATTCTTAAAGCGAGCAACCGGTACAAAATAGTCATTCCTATATTAATTATATTTAACAAGAAATTTACTATGCATAATATTTTCTCACCTGTATTCGAGCTTCAGTTAATCCAATCTTCATTGCTAACTCTTCCCTGCAAATAAGAAAATTTATTGTTAGATTTAATTCATTTTATTAATTATTTATTTAACCAGATCCTGATCCATGATTTGTAAAACAGCAAATCTATAGGAAATAATATGAAATGCTAGAAGAAACTTTTAATTTATATAGTGGATGTAGTGCGCAAGAAGATACCAGAGATGTTGAGAAAAATAAGTTAAGTCTAACAAGAGAAACTTTCTCTTGACTCGTTGTTATTTACAATAATTTGGGTTCCTGCAATAGAGGTACCTATAGTTTTTGAATAATCATACAGTTTTGTATATTTTCGTATGATACTTTGCTGTTTCTGACTACCCCCTCAACCTTTTCATTTTAGTATTAATTCAATCCTATGTACAGTTTTTGAATAATCTTACAGTTTAAAGATCTACTCAATGTGTTCATCAGTTTCAAAAAATCGTAACTCAATGATTCTCGGCTCTATTATCATAAAATTGTAGTACGTCAGAGCTAAAAGCTTCCCAATAATGAGAAAAAATATCCGAATCCTTCAAGCATACCACCTTTCCAAAACAAGAGTTGAAAATGTAAGTAGAAGCCTTATAGGAGAGAGATCCACTAATTATGTCATAAGATTCAAAAAATCGTAACTCTATTGTCCTTAGCTCTATTGTTATGAAATTGTAGTATGTTAGAGCTTAAAGTTTTCCAAATATACAGAAAAAATACTCGATTCTATTAAGTGAACCAATTTTCCAGAAGAAAGCCTTACAGAAAGATCTACTCAATGTGTTAATCAGATTCAAAAAATCGTAACTCAATGATTCTGGGCTCTATTATTATGAAATTGTAGTCTGTTAGAACTAAAAGCTTCCCAATAATGTAAAAAAATATCCGGCTTCCTCAAGTATACCAACTTTTCAAAACAATAGTTGAAACTGTAAGTAGAAGCCTTATAGCAGAGAGATCCACTTAGTGTGTCATAAGATTCAAAAAATCGTAACTGAATTATTCTGGGCTCTATTAATATGAAAATGTAATATGTTAGAGCTAGAAGCTTCCCAATAATGAAAAAAAATATCCGGATCCTTCAAGTATACCACCTTTCCAGAACAAGAGTTGAAAATGTAAATAGAGGCCTTATAGGAAAGAGATCCATTAATTGTGTCATAAGATTCAAAAAATCGTAACTCCTTTGTCCTGGGCTTCATTGTTATGAAATTATAGTATCTTAGTCCTTAGCTCTATTGTTATGAAATGTAGTATGTTAGAGCTTAAAGTTTTCCAAATATACAAAAAAAAATATTCTATTCTTTCAAGTGAACCAATTTTCCAGAAGGAAGCCTTATAGAAAGATCTACTCAATGTGTTCATCAGATTCAAACAATCGTAACTCAATGATTCTGAGCTCTATTATTATGAAACTGTAGTATGTTAAAGCTAAAAGCTTCCTAATAATGAAAAAAAATATCCGGCTCCTTCAAGTGTACTACCTCTCCAGAACCAGAGTTGAAAATATAAGTAGAAGCCTTATAGGAGAAAGATCCACTAATTGTGTCTTAAGATTCAAAAAATCGTAACTCTATTGTCCTAAGCTCTATTTTTATGAAATTGTAGTATGTTAAAGCTTAAAGTTTTCCGAATATACAAAAAAAAAAATCGATTCTATCAGGTGAATCAATTTTCCAGAAGATAGCCTTACAGAAAGATCTACTTAATGTGTTAATCAGATTCAAAAAATCGTAATTCAATGATTCTAGGCTCTATTATTATGAAATTGTAGTATGTTAAAGCTACAAGCTTTCCAATAATTGAAAAAAATATCTGGCTTTTTCGAGTATACTACCTCTCCAGAATAAGGGATCAAAATATAGGTAGAAGCCTTATAGGACAGAGATCCACTAATTGTCATAAAATTCAAAAAATCGTAACTCCATTGTCCTAAGCTCTATTGTTATGAAATTGTAGTATGTTAGAGCTTAAAGTTTTCCGAATTTAAAAAAAAATATATTCGATTCTATCAAGTGAACCAATTTTCCAGAAGAAAGCCTTTCAGAAAGATCTACTCAATGTGTTAATCAGATTCAAAAGATCGTAATTCAATGATTCTGGGCTCTATTATTATGAAATTGTAGTATGTTAGAGCTAAAAGCTTTCCAACAATGAAAAAAAATATCCGACTCCTTCAAGTATACCACCTTTCCAGAACAAGAGTTGAAAATGTAAGTAGAAGCCTTATAGAAGAGAGATCCACTAATTGTGTTATAAGATTCAAAAAATCGTAACTTCTTTGTCCTGGGCTTCATTATTATGAAATTATAGTATTTTAGAGCTGAAAGCTTTCCGAATATACTAGGAAAATATTTGATTCTATCAAGTGAACCAATTTTCCAGAAGGAAGCCTTATAGAAAGATCTACCCAATGTGTTCATCAGATTCAAAAAATCGTAACTCAATTATTCTGAGCTCTTATTATTATGATTATTTCATTCATTATAAAAAAGACCCATCAGACAACGTCATTTTTTGAATGAATTTTGTTTAAATAAGTAATTATTGCACAAGACCTGTTTATTCGCGATTAACTTTTTATTTACCTTTTTTGACAGAATTTTGATAGAAATATTCTGACATTTTATCATACATAGAACTCTTTGTTGCTGGCTTCAAATCCAATTATTCAGGAAATAATCTAGCCGTATATCACTCGACCTTATAAATTTAAATGGAATAAACTATCCAAATATTTTTTGCAATATTTTGCTTTTTGACAAATAGTTTCATGCACAATAACTTTCAAATAAAATCCGAGGGCTTTTATTAAGTTATTGTGCATTCAACTATTTTCCAAACAAAATCATGCTCAAAATATGTTGAATAGTTTAATCGATTAAATTCAAAGCGCTTGTGATATTATATATGAAAATATCCGAATCCTTCAAGTATACCACCTTTCCAGAACAAGCGTTGAAAATGTAAGTAAAAGCCTTATAGAAGAGAGATGTGTGTCATAGGATTCGAAAAATGGTATTGTCCTTAGCTCTATTGTTATGAAATTGTAGTATGTTAGAGCTGAAAGCTTCCCGAATATATAGGAAAATATTCGACTCTATCAAGTGGACCGATTTTCCAGAAAGAAGCCTTATAAAAAGGTCTACTCAATGTGTTCATCAGATTCAAAAAATCGTAACTCAATAATTATTCTGGGCTTTATTTTTATGAAATTATAGTATGTTAGAGTTAAAAACTTCCCAATAATGAAAAAAAAATATCCGGCTTCCTCAAGTGTACCATGTTTCCAGAACAAGTGTTGAAAATGTAAGTAGAAACCTTATAGGAGAGAGATCCACTAATTGTGTCATAAGATTCAAAAAATCGTAACTCCTTTTGTAGCGTTTGAAAGAGGCTACACTTTGTCTTCGGCTTCATTGTTATGAAATTATAGTATCTTAGAGCTGAAAGCTTTCCGAATATATAGGAAAATATTCGACTCTATCAAGTGGACCGATTTTCCAGAAGGAAGCCTTATAGAAAGATCTACTCAATGTGTTCATCGGATTCAAAAAATCGTACCTCAATTATTCTGGGCTCTATTTTTATGAAATTATAGTATGTTAGAGTTAAAAGCTTCCCAATAATGAAAAAAAAAATATCCGGCTTACCTCAAGCTTGTTTTGGAAACATGGTATTCCAGAAAAAGCGTTGAAAATGTAAGTAGAAGCCTTATAGGAGAGAGATCCACTAATTGTGTCATAAGATTCAAAAAATCGTAACTCAATTATTCTGGGCTCTATTATTATGAAATTGTGATATGTTAGAGCTAGAAATTTCCCAATAATGAAAAAAAAATATCCGGTTTCCTCAAGTATACCAACTTTCCAAAACAAGAGTTGAAAACGTAAGTAGAAGCCCTATGGGAGAGAGACATAAGATTCAAAAAATCGTAACTCCTTTCTTCTGAGCTTCATTGTTATAAAATTGTAGTATCTAAGATCTAAAAGCTTTCTGAATATACAGAAAAATATCCGATTCTTTCAAGTAAACCAGTTTTCCAAGAGGAAGCCTTATAGAATGATCTACTCAATGTGTTCATAAGATTCAAACAATCGTACATCAATTATTTTGGGCTCTATTTTCATGAAATTATAGTATGTTAGAGTTAAAAGCTTCCCAATAATGAAAAAAAATATCCGGCTTCCTCAAGTGTACCATGTTTCCAGAACAAGTGTTGAAAATGTAAGTAGAAGCCTTATAGGAGAGAGATCCACTTGATTCCTTGTATGTACAGTTTTTGCATAATCATACAGTTTTGTATATTTTCCTATGGTTCTCCATTCTTAGGTCGATTGAGTGTATGTCACTGGTATTTTCCTGTTTCTATCTACCCTCTCAACCTTTCCATGTTAGTATGAATTAAATCATATGTCTAGTTTTTGAATAATCATACTCATATGTACAGTTTTTGAATAATCATACAGTTATGTATATTTTTGTATGGTTCTCCATTCGTAGGTCGATCAGGTGTAAAAATTCTCCTAGAGAAAGCTAACAAATCCATTTTTATTTCTATCTTACTTCCGGAGAATGGATTGAGCTATGATGAATCAGGGAAAGAGCAATGAATACCTCTCGAATTTACGACAGCATATTCATAACATCTAGAAAAATACCACCTTGATTGAACATCTAGGAGAGAACACAGATTCACTTTTTCTTAAGTTAGACAGAGAGATATTATATCACTTTGTCCTTGAAATAACCAGTAAGCTTATCAGATTTGTTCTGAATCTGAACTGAATGAGAAAGTTTCAAGAGCCGGGAATTGACAAAGATTGTTTCAAATTTCGTTACACTTTTTCATTCCATGTGACATCCAATTCACAACGTTTCAAAAGAAGTTTCACTTCGAACAACTTGAAATATATTATAGCAGTCTACAGATGCTCTACAATTTGCAAGTTGTGTAGAAACCCTTTAGATTAATGGACCATTGTGTCTTCACTAGACCTAAAATTCCTCTACAATTTCTCTGACAAACTCTACTATTGTTGGACCTTCATGTCTCTCAGTTCTCAACAAGTAGAATTCAACGTGCCACCTCTAGAAGGCCTAATCTCTCCCAAACTGAGGCCACTATTGAAGTGTTTCAGAAGAAATTGGCTCAAATATGAATATGGAGAAGACAAGAGAAGAATCACCACTGAAAACTTTGGAAAAAGTCATCAAATTCATCTACCTGTGGTTCTCAACCAATGTATTACCCATAATCTTTGGTACTTAGACATTTGGAAAGAACAATGTCGGCAAACTATCTTAGACTTAAAGGGCCATAGAGCGGATAATGCTCCGACCACAATCAGGTTAGAGAAATTAGAATTAGAATCACAGCTTGGGTGACTTAAAATAGAATCAGCTAGATTCAAAGATGGGTGATGACAGGCTGAAGAAAACGAGTGAGCTAAGATGATTTACACGCTGGAAAGTTCGATTTTATCGATTGACATAGTGATGATCACAACTCAGCAACCTTTTCCTCCATACTCGCAATGTTTACTCGATGGGTTTGAGTTTGGAAAGGCAAGGGAATGTTTTCTGTTAACCAAGAGGTCGGGTAGGTACGCCAATAATATTAGAAAATCATGAAAAGTTGATATCATTTTGAAACAAATAGCAAACCATTTCACACAAATGTTTATCAAACATTTTGATGAGGTTGTAATTGACCATTCCTTGTCACTTTCGTTTTCCTTTTGCACATTGCATACCCATCCATCAGAAATGCATTTATTGCATGAGAAGGAGGCCACTTAAGTATACCTGAGCACTAATAATTATAGTACTAGGCACTAGCCTTAATAATCTAGTCATCCTGACCTCCGTCAATATAATGTCACCTTTAGGAATCCAGTATATTACACCTGTTCTCTCTTAATTTTAGTATTGAAGAAGGAACTTTTGAGTTGATGAAAGATTTCAAACTACCAAAAAAAAAAAAAAAAAATGGAACCACACAAATCACATTAGCCTTTCGTCCATATTGTGGTATCTAAATAAGTGAAATGAGTATATCGTGTTTGCCGAGATAAAGTAATCGGGGGGCCCCCTTTTTCGAGGACCCCGATGAGACGACAGGCATTCCGGGTTGTCTGCAATTTGTCGGCGGACGCCGTTGCTTTGTTCAACGGAGTCAATTAGTGAACCCACAAAAACATATAAATGCACGCGGCTTATAATTCCCATCATATTGAAATGTTTTCGGGATCAAAAAATAAATATTTTTATTGGGAACTTTACCTTTTGAGGACGTGGGACGTGATGATGTGATCCAGTATTTCAATGTAGTATAACTTTGTTTATTCTAAAAATATCCACAAAGTTCAAAATAATACTACAAATGATAAGTGCTGTCATCTATCAATCATGTGCGTAAAATGCAAATATCTATTAAATGAGGGTAGTGCCATCTAGTACCTGATGGATTTATTTTATCATTTTTTGGCTGAATGATCTAATTAATTAACAGTTTTTTTATTTTTGACATAACCTTAATTTGAATTATTATAATTTGTAAACAATTAAAATAATTCTAGTGGATTTTTATCTATTCTCTTTTATTCCACGTGGGTTTTCATTGTGATTTCATTGTAAAGTGAATATGATCTTCTGGGTGTAATCGTCTGATTGGTTGAACTGGTTAAAATGCAGTCAAATATAAAAAACACAGGATCATTTTCCTGTGGGGTTTGGTTTCTAAAACGTTCTCTTTTCTCGACAGAAGTCTGGCAGGCAAGTCCTTTTTATTTTTAATTAATTTTGCTTTATATTTTTGGATTCTCCCTCATAGATTTTTCAATATATTTTGCTAATCAATGCATATTATCATATCATTAAGTTTTTACCTGATAAATCTTATCTTATCTGTTCTTGAAATATAAATATTATATTTTAATTTTTTTTATCTAATTGTTGGCTTCGATTTTGTGTGAGTGTCGATTGGTTGTGCCACGTTTATCTGAGGTAAGTCAATTCAGATTTTTGGACTAATAAAGTACTGCTGCTCTGGTTTCCAGAATCAATTGTTAGTGTGGGAATATTGGACCATTAATTTGCTCTAAATAGAGTAGGTGAAAACCATATGTGTGTGTCCATCCCTATCAACTCTTTATTGAATTCAGGCAGAGGCCTGAATAGCCATTTTCTGTTTGACTCCATCAATTATTATCTATGATTTACGTCAGAGCTCGAGCACCGGATACACATATAGATAAAACGAAACGTGCATACTGATACTTCCATGGACTTGTGCTTGGACGCGTGATCTCCCAATCCGCATTTCGGCTCCGCCTCGAGCAATTTCTTGTTGCAGATGCAACTTGCTCGAGGCAGGAGCCAACTTTTGGGTTATGACTTTTAGGTTATGTAATTGAGGCCCGGAGGACTTGCGCCAGAAATTGGGGTTTTAACCCTATTTTACTAGCATGGGGCGTTTTCGACGAAATCCAGAAAATTGGGCCCGGGTCTAGCAGCGGGGACAGGCAAGTGGCCTCTTTCTGACGTCACTGGAATGGGGCTCATAATACACGTCATTTACCCATGAAACCTAAAATGGGGCACAGTCCCGGTGACACAGTTCTAGCAGCAGGGACAAGCAAGTGTCAGTATGCACGTTTCGTTTTATCTGCATGTGTATCCGGTGCTCGAGCTCTGACGTAAATCATTATTCTTAACCGGATGCAGCTGTAGCATTCCTCGAAATTTTGCCCCCACTCCAAAATGGTACAAAAATTGCCAGAACGGACCTTAGATTTTCTTATGGAGATTTACAATGGATGAAATTGCGCCAGAACTCTCCTAGCACCTCTACTGCTATTTCAATGTCTGCAACTTGAAGATTAGCCACTAACTTCCAGAAGTCTCCATCTTCTTTTTCAATCACACCTTACATCGATACCTGATGGTTTAGTGAGTGATCAACCAAACTCCAAAATTACTTTGAAACAAAAATTCCTTACCTAGTAAATACGTCAGGATAATGCGTCCTCGAGAACGCTTTCTCCAATTCTTCCAATTGAAAACTAGTGAAAGTGGTTCGATATCGGCGCTGTTTCCGTTTCGGAGCGAAATCGTCCGGTTCCAGATCGCTACCATCGCTATGATCATGTGCCGGAGGTCCTCTGGGTTCCGCACCGGCAACAGGCGTGACTTCTTCTGATACTCCCATGTCGTCCGCAGGGCTTTGAGACGAGTGCGATTCTATAACAAACAAAAAAATATTAACTTTTTTCCAATTCGAACATCGATTTTTGAATATGTTGAAGTAGGTACAGTTGCGTCTGCCAAATGGAAAAGAATGGAGTAAGTAAATTAGCCAATTAATAATATTCTCACCTAATACTTCTCGAGTTACCTACTTTTCTAATTACAATACATAAGGAATTTTACTACAATTTCCTATCATAGTTTGGTCCGTTTCCGCACGTGCGTATCTACATAAAGTAGGTATAGGCATATCAAAATTTTTAAATAAACTGGTCTGGTTGTATGTTAATTATACCGTTTCCTGTGTGTATAATGCAGGTAATTACAAATTAATTAACGAACCAAATTGCATGACAATCATTAAAAAGACCACAGTTGTTTTTTACAGCCATCCCAGCGAGCGACTATAGGTTTTTTTTTTTCGGCCGTAAATTAATTCGCCAACGTGATTAAACTAATTTATTATATTAGTTTTAATAATCTCTGGTACTATGGGTCAAAGTTTTTAGTTTTTAATTAAAATATGAAAAAATTAACCATTTAATGCTATCTGAAATGAGTCAGGGAGTCATATGAATAACCAGAAGCGAATGCTTTTGCTTAAATTTTTTGAGATAAACATATTCAGCTTTCATGCAACAAAAAGAGACGGAGGTAGAGTTGTTACGATAAATTTATCATTTACGTAACATGTTCCATCTCTTCTTATTTTCATTATAAAGTTTTTTTTCCAGTTTAGAATCAGCAAAATAATAATTCCTAATAATCTAAAATATCCACAAAGTTCAAAATACTACAAGTACTGCCATCTAGTACCTGATGGATTTATTTTTCAAAGTATGATTTTAATTATTTCGCATTTGACAGTCATTTGTATTTTGATTCAAAGAAATTATATTTATCTCACTTTTAGCAAATGGATATATTTCTGTCTTTCTCTAACTTCTGATTCTGAAATAATCATTTTTTGGCTTGATGACCTAATTAATTAAGAGTTTTTTTTATTTTTGACATAACCTTAATTTAAATTATTATAATTTGTAAACAATTAAAATAATTCTAGTGGATTTTTATCTATTCTTTTTTATTTCACGTGGTTTTTCATTGTGATTTCATTGTGAAGTGAATATGATCTTTTGGGTGTACTCGTCTGATTGGTTGAACGGGTTAAGGTGCAGTTAAGAATAAAAAACACAGGTTCGTTTTCCTGTGGGGTTTGGTTTCTAAAACGTCCTCTTTCCTCGACAGAAGTCTGGCAGGCAAGTCCTTTTTATTTTAGAAATTTTTGCTCTTAATTTTTGGATTCTCCCTTATAGATTTTTCAATATATTTTTCTATTAATTCATATTATCATATCATTGTTTTAAGTTTTTACCTAATAAATCTTATTTAATCTATTCTTGAAATATAAATATTATATTTTAATTTTTTTTATCTAATTGTGTGCTTCCATTTTGTGTGAGTGCCGATGGGTAGTGCCACGTTTTCCTGGGGTAAGTCAATTCAGACTTTTGGACTTAAAAAGGTACTGCTACTCTGGTTTTCAAAATTGTTAGTGTGGGGATATTGGACCATTTGCTCTAAATAGAGTCGGTGAAAACCAAATTTGTGTGTCCATCCCTATCAACTCTTTATTGAATCCAATAGTTGAGTTGTTTCTTCTTCCTGTTTGTTGAGTTTCGAAAGAGAATGGTGATATCATGTCTTAATTGGTCGGATTGTAGTTCTCCATCCTTCTGTGTCCTGAGCTGCTATAGCAGCTTTTTGCAGACCATGGCCAATATTTTTTTTGGTTTGATCCACCCAGCGCATTGGAGACCTTCCTCTTGGTCGTTTACCGTTGATTTTTCCTTCGACGATAAGTTTTCCCAATCCGTCTGCTCTTCTTAAAATGTGTCCACAGTACCTTAGGTATATACCTGGTTTATTTTGGTTGAAATTCTTGCAGTGACTTAAGCTGCTCAAGAATTGATACATTGGGTACGATGTTCTGTCTACAAGATTCGGAGCATTCTTCTGTAGACTCATATTTCAAAAGCATGCAGTTTTTTTCGGTTGGCAGTTCTTAAAGTCTCAGAGGCTTATGTGGTAATAGGAAGGATCAAGGTGCTCAGAAGTTGTAAGCTGTAGCTTGTCGCTTTGGGATATTGTAGTGTCTTTTTATATTCGAGTCAGTTTTATTGTCGAATCACCACTTAAAAGCCATCAATCTGTCTGATATTAGTAAGATTGCGGTCTACTGTCATAATTTGCGTCTACTTTTTGTCAACATAAGAACAGGTTTTCTGCTGATCCTGAGCATGCTAGAACTAAGATGTCGTCAGCATATCTGAGGTTCGTTATCTTTTTTCCTTCCATCGTAAGTACCTCTGGCCAACCTTGTGAAGTTGTTCTCATTACATACTCTCCATATATATTGAAGAGCATGGGTAATACAATGCAACCTTGTCTTATACCACACTTCGGATGAAAAGACCTAAATAGAGTGTTGTTGACTTTTACTTTCCCTGAGCTGTTTTCGTAAAGGCTTTTGAGCAAAAGGATCATTTGTTTTGGTACTCCCATTCTTTCCAATACCAGCCACAGGTTCTTCCACTTCAAACAATCAAATGCCTTACCGTAGTCGACAAAACACAAATAAGTATTCGCATCGAATTCATATGCGTTTTCGATTATTTGTCTGACTTTTACACCGTTTCCATCAGATCAGTAATTCAGAAAACATCAAGTGAAATTCATAACAGTCAAATGAAAATCGGAAAGCATCAAATATAATTCAGATTTAACAAAAGTAATTCAGAGAGCACTAAATGTATTTCAGATTTATCTAAAGTTATTCAGAATGCATCATTTATAATTTAGAAAACATCAGTTGTATTCCTATGAAATGTAATTCAGAAAGTAAAAAATGTTATTCAGAAACCATCAAATGTAATTTAGAATTCATCAAAATATGAAAAATATACATTTTACTATTTGCATGTGTATGTGGAATTATTTCTTAATTTATTTCAATTTAAATAAATAATCGGAGTTACCTACATTTACTACTTTCTGAATAGCATTTGGTGCATTCTCAATTTCATTTGAGACTTTCTGAAATTCATTTGATGTTTTCCTAATTACATTTAAGAAATATGAATTACAATTGATGCTTTCTGAAATAAATTTGATAAATCTGAATTTCATTTAGTACATTCTGAATTTCATTTGGTGTATTCTGAATTTCATTTTACTATACTGAATTACGACTAAGTGAAGTTTGTGACCTATCGGTATCCAATGAAGGGCGACAAGAAAAATAAAAGGCCTGTTAAGTATTTGCCATCGTTGCGCCCCAAAGTTTAGGAATATCAAGAAGTTCAAAAAGTTGGTATCATGTAATGAACTCGACAAAGATTCAGTAAAAAAGTTCCTAAAGCCATAATTCTATTCCACCAAAAATCTATGGACTACCCAAATCCTCAAGCCAAACACACCCTTTAGACTTGTTGTCTCGTGTGTAATGTCACCTACCTACAACATCTCCAGTTTCGTAACCAACATTTTGAATAACTTGGTACCAACATTTCAATATCTGGTGAATAACTCCTTCAAGTTTGTGGAAAAACTTAGAAGTAACACAATTTTAGCTGGATACATTCTTGTTTCTCTTGATGTCACCTCATTGTTCACAAATATTCCTTAAGATTTAGTACTAAATCTGATAGAGAAACATTGGGAAAATATTGAGGGATCCACTTGAAAGGGTTGAGGCTTCCATTCCTTGATGTAGTTGTCATTAGGGATGTTGATAACAAACTTACTTCTGATTGATATCAAAAACCAACAGCATCACGAAGGATTATTAACTTTAATTCATCATTTAGCATCACACATAAAGTGGCTATTATTAAATCACTTAAACATAGAGCAAGGCAACTCTCTGACCCTCTGTATAAACAGCCATCAGGAACTGAGTGGGTTTTTAGTTAGGAAGCATGAAATTGCGAATAATTTCGGAGCTCAAGAAAAAAAACAAGTTAAACCTTAAAGTAGAAACTCTTTCCAATGAGAACTGTGAAGTTTCACTTGAGAAACAAAGAAGATTGATTGATGAAGATGTTTCGACAGAAACTCTTCTACCTATGATTGATATAAATCTAGCAACTTTAAAGTGTTAATACCACATTACCGTCACTTGTAACATTTGATCAGTGTCTAGGGATCGAGACTATGGAAGAGAAAAAATTCCTGCTGAAGAGGCAAATTAGAAATGACCTTCGACCGGTTTAGTAGTATTGACACAGAAAAGCCATAAATTCTGGTCGAATCGGCCAAGTATATTGGAGCGCGAATTTTTTTACCCCATTTAGTTATCAGAAGACAGCTCCATCATGGTCAGAAAATCTGTTGTCGAACACTTTTCCCTTGATATGCGGACAGAAAATTGGTAAAGTTAGTAAACAACGTAAAAGGGTGTACATAGACTTATCAGCCTATTAGACACTTTTTGAAACATGAATTATGAATTTTGCTCACAAGACTCGCAGTTGTATTTAGGTTTATCACATTACTATCAGTTGCAACATTTCGACTCCCGCAGTTAACTTAATAAGTGCTTGTGGATTAAAACTACTGAAGTTATTTGTAGTAAACCTGAAAATTTTCCATACACTAATTTTTCTTGGTGGCTTCCATACACTAATGTCATAATTGTCATATCTAGGTACCTAACTACTGTTATGTCGATGGGAAATATTTTACGCAAAAAAAAACCCAGTCGCATATATGCTTAGACGTAGAGCTTATTCAAAAGCTGTTAGAGGACACATACTGATTTCACCTAACGTTCGCCTTACGAGTCTAGCACTACGACGTCTGAAGGGCAAGGGGAAATAACGCCATTTATTTCGAGCTTTATGCTGCCTGTTATAGGTGTGCGCGCAGCGTTTTTAAATACTTAATATTTTTTCCTTATAAATCTAGGTGTGTAACATAGATAAATATTAAGGTATTTTCTATTGGAAGTCAAATAGGCAATATTGGAATTTTTTTATCCGCATTCTTTCCATAGTGCTAGACTCGTAAAGCGAATTTTACTAGCATCCTTGTTGCTTGAGAATATCCTGGACAGTAACTCACAACTTTTGGTATAGATTTCTCAAGTGTGGAACAGATAGAACCTCGGATAGAACTAATGCATACCTATACAGATGAAAAACAATCAAGTTTGCCAAATTTACACATTCTCATGGATATTGGTAAGATTACAGTTTCACTATCGAACTGCTGAAGTTGGAAGTTGTCGACTGCATTTTTTTACAGCTGTAGGGCACAATAACTATTATGCAAAATGTGTCAAGGTGTATCTTCAGCAAATGAGATAAGTGGAAAGAAATCTTGGAGATGTTCATAGTTTGTTGAGTCCTGGATCATTTCACCACGCTTCATGAATATTGAGCCACCTTGCATACTGTGTAGTTATTTTTTAAATGAGAAAGATTTCTAGTGGATTTTTATTTATTCTCTTTTCTTCCACGTGGTTTTTCATTGTGAAGTGAACATGGTCTTTTAAGTGTAGTTTTCTGATTGGTTGATCTTATTAATACGCAGTTAAGTATAAAAAACACAAGATTGGTTTCCTATAGGGTTTGGTTTCTAAAACGTTCTCTTTCTCTGGCAGTGCTATAGCAGGCAAGTCACTTCCATTTTTATAATTTTTCCATCACATTTTTAGATTCGCCCGTATATTTTTGTTTTCAATTTATTTTGCCATCAGTGCATATTATCATGTCACTGTTGTGTTTTTACCTGACTATTTCACTAGTGTTTTACACTGGCAAAATGTCATAGGACCGGTCGGTTTCCTACTGACAAAACTCCTACCTGTTCCTACCTGGACAAAACCAACATGATGGTTTTTCAGCGACTATTTCACTAGAGTGTTTTACACTGGCAAAATGTCATAGGAACGGCCGGTTTCCAACTGACAAAACTCCTACCTGTTCCTACCTGGACAAAACCAACATGATGGTTTTTCAGCGACAAAATTTTGTGTGGTTAATGTAAAATACTATTAGACTATCCAAGATGCTGTCAAACTTGAATTAAAATGTCCGCCAAGAGGCACACAAACCCTGTGGTTATGTGTCATCGAATTTGTCATCAAATAATGTAGGAACTTAAAATAGGGCTCATTGTGAATTTTTTGCGTCCTGATACTTAGAACTGTTGTTTTTATTATTGTTAGAAATAGTGTATTTGAATAGTGTATGTAAATAGTTCTTAAAAACGCGAAAAACATGCCTACAACGTGGAAGTCGTGGAGATCGAGACATTCTTAAGTTTTTTCAAATTCCAAGTAAATAAAACAATACAAATCAAAGCACAACACTGGACGGTGAAGTTGAAAAAAATAAATATTTTCACATCAAGGGTAGATCCTGCGCTCGATCCTGCGTGTCCAATGCAGGTAGAGCAACTTTGCCCAAACAATAAGGATTCCGTAATTGGGTAGAAACTGGCAAAAATTGAGACGTACACAACAGAAAATAAGTATTGAATTATGTTTGTGCTTGTGTCATTCTTTGTGTGCCTCTTGTCGGCCATATTTTGCTTGTCAAAGTCACGTGTTTTGGATAGTCTAATTGAGTTTGACAAGTCTCACCTAAAGAAAATAAATTTTCCAAATGAAAATTTGGCTTGTTTCTCTCGTGAAATAGTCTCATGAAATTTTTGACAAAACAACCCGCCTGATGGCTCGTGGTTTTGTCATAAATGTCATTCGCGAAATTGCCAAGCAACAACCTTTCATACCAGTCGAAAATTTTGCCAACAAAATTTTTTCTCTTCTGTTATTATATTAGACTATCCAAGATGCTGTCATACTTAAATTAAAATGTCCGCCAAGAGGCACACAAACTCTTTGTTTACTTGTCAAAGTCACGTGTTTTTGATAGGCTAGAGTATCCAAGATGCTGTCAAACTTAAATTAAAATGTCCGCCAAGAGGCACACATCCCTTTGTTTGCTTGTCAAAGTCACGTGTTTTGGATAGGCTAATATGAAAAAATTTTGTGTGGTTAATGTAAAAGACTATTGAGTTTGACAAGTGTCACCAAAAGAAAAAAATTTCCAAATGAAAATTTGGCTTGTTTCTCTCGTGAAATAGTCCAGCCGAATACCACGTAAGAAAAAATTATGTAGGCAAAATTATTCTCTTGGTTTTATTCAAGTTTGTTGCTTTTTGCTAATTTCGCTCACAAAATTTTTGACAAAACTCAAACATATCATTCGCGAAATTGCCAAGCAACAAATTCTCATACCAGTCGAAAATTTTGCCAACAAAATTTTTTCTCTTGTTGTATTATATATGATAAATTTTATCTTATCTATTTTTAAAATATAAATATTATATTTTATTTTTTTAATCTAATTGTGGGCCTTCATTTTGTGTGGGTGCCGATTGGTGGTGCCACGTTTTTCTGAGGTAAGTCAATTCAGATTTTTGGGCTTATAAATAGGTACTACTGCTCTGGTTTTCAGAATAAATTATTGTTAGTGTAGGATTATTGGACCATTTGCTCTAAATAGAGTCGGTGAAAATCAAATTTGTGTGTCCATCCCTATCAACTCTTTATTGAATCCAGGCAGAGGCCTATATAGCCATTTTCTGTTTGACTCCGTCAATTATTACCTTCTCGAGGAGAAGAGTGTTGAAAAAGGGTGTAATTTTCTAAAATAGAAATCCAGAGAAGTCAAAAAAATTCATTAAAAAAGTTTTAACCCCTGTGACTGTATTTTTTTGTTATACTTTTTTTTGAGGGATTGGTGATTCCATGTTGATACGTTCTTTTGTTCTTGTTGGAGTCTTTTTGAACCTCAATTCTGATTGATTGTTATTATGTTGGGTTCTGTGTTTTCTTTTGTTTTGATATGTGGAAAGTCTCTATGATCTATAGTAAAAGTGTTCGAGTTTGCTTTGTTGTTTATTTTTGGACATGATAAGGATGCCTCGTAATATAATTGGGTTAGAGGTATGTTCATTTGATTTCCAGTGATAGCATATTTCTTCGCATCTAGAGATATTGATAATTTCTTACTTTAGTTTAGCTTGTGAAAGATCACAATCTATCCAGTTGAGAATGTATTCGAGCTATTTAATATTTTCAATGAGTTGACAGTCAACACAAGGTAACTTCAAATGAAGCTAGTAAATTGGCTTCCGAATCCAATCCAAACTGTCTGGAATGGAGAAGCTTTCAACAGTGTAATCATGGTTTAAAAAAATGAAGCTGTCACACGCCTTTTTTGGGCAACTGCAACAAGATTGGTTAACTTGAACATTATATGAAGTTACTGCTTAAGCTGAAGTAAAGTCGAGTATTACAGAAACAATTGCTGGAAATAGCTCTTAGAAATCGAGTGAATCTGAAAAACCAATGGTTGTAGCAATAAGCCTCAATCCGCTATCGACATTTTTTTTCATCCAACAACATACTCCGAACTGGTTCAAGTTATTAGGTGGGTATAAGAAACCGAAAAAACGATCTGCAACAGTTCCTGATGAGAACCAATTACCATTCTTCAGTTGACTTGGGAAAAACGGGGACAAAACAACACAAAGCGCTTAATTAAATATGGGTTTGTTGGCTACCGTTCAGTAAATAAGCAGTAGTTGTCATCATCGGGGATGGGATGCCGGAGTAAATAAAGATACAAACATACCGACGGTGGAGTTTTTATTCGCATTTTTCGGATACTGCGAAGCGGCTCCGGTTTAATTCGTTTAGAGAAGTTTCACCGATGCCATCTCGACTTTTTTTTCTTCGTTGCCCGATTAATTGAATTAAAATTATTTTTTTGTTTTTCTTTTGCACTACAAAGAAAAATTATTATATTGTTAATTAAATTACGATTTTATCGTTTCATAAATATTAATGAACAAATGACTTGGGAGAAAGTTATGGTTAGCAATATGCAATATTTATAAGCAATTACTTCTGCGTAATAAATTAATACGTTTATTTGCATTTTTATGCAATAGGGGCCTAAAACAAGAAAAGCCATACCTTTACATGAGGGTATATAGATGGACAGGTAATTTTATTTCGGACATTGTGTATAAATAACATCTAATAAATATGCAAATTGTTATTAAATTAAAATAAATTTTTATAAATTAACTTAATATACTCAATTACCAATGCTACACATGTAATAAAACAATTTCGCTTAACAACAATCTTTTAATAACGCTATTACGCAAATTTATGGCAAATCAATTATAAAAAAATTATAGAAAGTAGTGCAATAATAACGTAGGTATTAGACAGCATTAAAAATGTTGCTGCTCGTTAATTAACTTCATTTAATCTTAATTGAAAAGTTTTTTTTTTTTCGGTTGACGTTGGTTAATAGCGCGCGGCTGACCATTCATGCCTTAAATCAAATGAGGAAAATATTTCTTAGATTGATTACTTCCACTTTGTTTAGTAATTATGTCTTTAATATTGAATATTACTTTATATTGGGAATAGATAGGATATAATTTATTTTATGATTTGAATCAATTATGGAGGAAATTCCAACGGACGAAATCTGGCCCATTTTTATCTGCTAAGTCATAAATCAACTACCAAAAGATATTAAAAGTATATTTGCCACATGTTGCAAGGCAAATTAAATAAATCCCATCAATATCCATGGGATGATGAAGACGAGGATAATGGAAACGTCGTTTTACGTGAGGAATTTCATTGCGATGCCCGTAGGCGATTTGGCTCGGCCGCAGCTCAAACTCTTCTCATTTGCATCATCGTTGCCGTCAAATTATTAATTTTCGAATGCAAATTAACTTGAATTTAATTTAGCTTCAAGTCAAACATATTATTCACCCATTATTATTGTTGGTGTGTGTTTTAGTGTAGGTTTATTATAACTGAGATTAGAGTTACATATATACACTGATGGGTGTCTTGATAATTGGAAAATATCATTAAGTAAACGATCAATTTTGTTGTCGCCATACGAGTAGTTTTTATATTTCTGTCGTATAATTATGTCTACACCAAAAAAAAAATTAAAATTGAACAAATTCAGATACTTCAGTTATTTACTATCACAACATACAACCATAGTATGTTCATTTCATGTTAATGATTTCACATAAACGACACGCCTTCTTTTTCAGTCCGTATTCGTCCACTCCTGGATATAGACCTCTTCCATATATTCCGCTTTCCACAGTTTCCTGTCTTAATCTTTTTGTATCCAGTTCTTTTTTGAGAATTTTCTCGATATCGTCTCGCCATCTTTTCTGGGGTCTTCCAACACTTCTCTCTATTTCTCTTGGGCGCCACTATTAATCTGTAGGTCCATCTGTCATCCTGTTGTCGTACTATATTGCCAGTTTTTATTCATCAGATTCCATGAGTTCTAATAAACTTAATAGAAGGTAAATAAACCGTCCATATGGATATTGTTTCTAAGCCATATGTAAGAAATGGTAGTATGCATGAATCATAGAGTTGTCGTTTGAGATTTATTGGTATTTCGTCCGATCTGAAGATGAACCAGAGCTTACCAAAAGCCGCCCAACAGAGTCCATTCCTTCGAGAGATTTCGGTCGTTTGATTTATTCTACCCAATTGTATTTTATGTCAGTTACATGCTCTAAGGTATGGTTTTCTATGTTTATTTCTTGTGGTAAAGGGCTAATTATTTTACTTTTACTCAAGTTCATTTTCAATTCTACTTGTAAGGACGCTCTATGGAGTTCTTCTAGCATCATCTCCAGTTCTTCAGTAGTATTACTAATGAGAATGTTGTCGTTTGCGTTTCGTAATTGGGTCCATCTTTATTAATTCCTTTATTTCGCCAGTTCAGGTTTTTGAAAACATCCTCTAAGGTTAGCGTCAACAGCTTTGGGGAAATTGTGTCGAGTTGTGTATCGGGGTTTTGTCGGTTTTCATATCCTCTTCTAATTTTATTCTCATAGTTGCTTTTTCGTAAATGAGTATTGAGTATCTAGAATCAATTCTGGAATTGTCTAGTGACCTTAAGATTGTCTACATTTACACATCTATTGAGGTTGAAATAGACTTCTCAACATCATGGATACAATGTGAGAATTATTTGTTGATATACAATGCTGATGTGGTTATGGGTAGAAGTTTAAAAAAGTCAGTAAATATATGCTTTGTACCTGAGTAAAAGCACAGTAAAAGCGCATTCTATTATTGATAATTCTACGGAAATCTGTCATTTTAGTTTTGTGGAATTAAGCCCTGATATTTTTATCAATAGGTGTGTTTCTGCAGAAATCACAAACAAGGCTAAGTGAATTTCATTGGTTGAAACTAATTTTCTGACTGTTTTCAGCCAATGAAATTCGCTCTGACTGATTTGTGATTTCTGCAGAAACAGACCTAATATAATCATTATTACTGTTTTATTTGGTTTACTCATCCTGAAAAAGTCATATAAAGGGTTTTGCCCTAGGAATGAATTATGCGCTCATAGAGCTTTCACAAGTTGAAGCCTCCCTTCCTCTTCAGTCGAAATCATGCTGCGCAGTGAAGAACCAAATCCTACGAAAGGTGATCGTGTCGTCAAAAGATAAATAAAAATGCCTGCTGAAGAGCAGCAAAGATCAATATAAGGCAAATGAGAAATGATCTTGGGCCAGTTTAGAAGTATTCATGACAGACCACAGAACCCATAGTTTCCCATGGTTCAACTATATTGGAGAGCGATTTTCTTTACTCCATTAAGGCCCGATTTATTAATCTTCAGATAAACTTAATGGTAACTTTTTATCCGCCAGATTGCATACCTAACAGTTTATCAGAAGGGGAATAAACCGGTCCTAAGTTATTGGAAGACATTAAAGCTCCATCATGATCAGGCAGCATGTTGTCGGACACTTTTCCGTTGATATGTGGACAGAAGACTGGTAAAGTTAGTAAACAACGCACAAAGATGTAAAAACTTATCAACTTATTGAATCACTTTTTGGAGTATACAGGGTGTCCACTTAGTGCGATATCGGACGATGTCTCCTTACAGGGTGATGCAAGAAAAAAGAAATTTATTATTACAGAGTTGTATGATAGTCTAATATGCATTAGTTAAAAATATTTTTGAATATACAGGGTGTTCCGTTTATGAGGAATGCGACAGAACTTTGTTATTTTGAGATGGAACATCCTGTATGTAATTACATATTTGGGTTCTACGTTAAATTCTGAGCAGATTTCATGAGATATACCCTATACCTAAGTTCAACTGTTTTGGAAATATTGACAGATGAAAATTGACTTTTTTGTAACTTTGACAGGCTGTTAAACCTAAACAGTTGATTTTAGAGGAAAACTGATGTTACATTCCTATCTTAGATTTTCATAAACTATCATTTGACGCCAACTTTGAATTTAACCGGATATTAAATTTAACTGGAATTTTTAATCACGGATTAAATTCAAAGTTGGTGTCAAATAATAGTTTATAAAACTCTAAGATTGGAATGTAAAATCGGTTTTCGTCTAAAATTAACCGTTTAGGTTTTACAGCCTGTGAAAATTACAAAAAAGTCAACTTTCATCTGTCAATATTTCCAAAACAGTTGAACTAAGGTATAGAGTATATTTCATGAAATCTGCAGAATTTAACGTAGAACCCAAATATACACAACAACAAAAGTTTTGCACCATCTCATTTTATATATTTAGGGATATCTAAATTAAAAAAATAGCAATAAAAAAATGGTTAATAATTTCAGATTTCTAAACCTTTTCTAGTAAATGTACTGAACACATTCCATAGTTGAAGATAACAAGATTTTTATTTATCGATGACTATTCTATAGTTACATTACAGGGCGGTGCAAAAGTTTTTTTGTTGTGTGTATGTAATTACATACAGGATGTTCCATCTAAAATAATAAAGTTCTGTCGCATACCCCATAAACGGAACACCCTGTATATTCAAAAATATTTTAACTAATGCATATTAGACTATCAAACAACTCTATGATTTATTTTCTTTCTTTGCAGCACCCTGTAATATAGGGTATATTACATGAAATCTGCTCAGAATTTTACGTTGAATCCAAATATGCAATCAGATACAGGGTATTCCATGTAAAATAACAAAGTTCTGTCGTATACCCCATAAACGAAGCACCCTGTATATTCAAAATATTTTTAACTAATGCATATTAGACTATTAAACAACTTTGTGATTTAATTTTTATTCTTGCATCACCCTGTAAGGAGATATCGTCATCGTCCGATATTGCACTAAGTGGACACTCTGTATATTAGGAATTTCGCTCACGAGACGAGACTACACAGAAAAAAGAAGGTATAGTTCATACCAAATAAACTTGTTGTTGTGACATCGATGACGCCATTTTTAAAATCGATATTCCCAACCGTGAAAATATTCGGCGTCGGATTGACTTAATTGGAATTTGAATTTCCCGCTAGCCATTCAGTTGGTAACACCACTTCAAAAAATGTAACGTTGCCAAATTAAATTCTTGACATTTTGATTGCATTTTGGCAGTTTACGAGTTTTTGGTTTGTGCTGTTAATTGTGACCTTGTTTTTTAAAATCAGCTTGTAGTGCGAAGTGTACAAGATGCCGAAGCAGCTTAACAGCCATTGCAAAGAACTAATCGCATCCTTTTTACAATATTTCGAACGAGAACGCGATAATAATGGCCCTTAATGTCCCTTAAATGCTGTTAGGAAGGTGAGTTTATAAGTCGTTGATGTCGTGTGACCAAATACGAATTTTTAATTTGAACTTTCTCTCATTTTTAGCGAGTAGCAGAGGCTTTGAACTTAAGTATGTCCACTGTCTGTGCTATTTCGAAGGCAGTCAAAAATAACGAAGATTTGGAATCGCCTTCTAAGAAACGATGCACTTCGAATAAGAGAGTCTGTGATGTTTCAAAGCTCGATAGCAGTGCTATACATAACACTATTTACGATATGTGTATAAAAAGTAAATCGTTTGAGACAAAGGTACATATAGATATCTATGAATCGCCTTCTTTCTTCTTGTAGAACAACATGTAACATTATCCTGTATATGGGAGCAATTGGCCATTGAGTAGAATGTTAAAAGAAATAGGCTTCAAATGGAAAAAAGATGACCCAAGACGAGGGCTCCTGGAACTTCCTGGATATTGCTGTTAAACGCATATCATTTTTAAGGTCTTATTTAGGACTGAAACAGGAGGCTTTGTACCAGTTTGTTTTCTTGAACGAGACTTGGATTTTTCAAAATGGTACTATTAACCGTGGGAAGACAACAACAAGCGAAGTGTTAAAACTAACAAAGTTGATGGTATAGGTAAATATAAACATGAATACAGAGAGCAGTGTATTATATGTACAAAGAAATGCTTTTTCTAGATATATCATACCTACTTCATGCTGGCACTGAAAATGGATTCATTGAAGGTACATCGCTTGTATATTCATCGAAAACTCAACTTAACGACTATCATGAAGAAATTAATCAGCAAAACTTTTTATGTTGGTTCGAAAATCAGCTGTTGAAGAACTTGAGTGAACCATCTGTCATTGTTATAGACAATGCTCATATGGCATACGTTCTTCCACTTCAATAGCATACATTCTTCCACTTATCAATATTGATGAAGACTCTAGCGATTTCAGCTATTTCAGTGATCCAGAATAATTGAAAATCTTCTTGATGGATCAAATATTCATAATATTTAATAAGATATTTATAGTATTTAGAGTGGCTGTAAATAAAATAGGTACTGAGCGTTATTATTATATTTTATGTGATGATTGACAATTGAGTTGTTATTAAATATCTATAAAACCAAGCTTTGGAGCAATGTTTATAATCCATTATTATTGTTTCTGAAAATATTTTGACCAAAAGAAAATATGGAAGAGACGGCAACGCTGTGCCGGCTGAGCTTGACAACCCGACTATAAGTTTATTTGGTATGAACTATAGAGACGTTAGTTTGTCTTAAAGAGAGGGTTTGACTGGTTTGAGGAAAGTTTATTTCAGTTTATTCTCATTGATCCAAAATAGCCGTAATCAGCGAGAATACGCTATTATACAGGGAGTTTTCTAATTGAACGTCAATATTTATTTTGAGAAGAAAACTTCATATGAACGTATGTCCTAAACGTTTTAACTTTTGAGCTACAGGGGGATAAAGTTTCCAAAAATAAATCTTTTATGATTAATATCTGTTCTGTTCTGTAACACCACTTTAGATATTATTTTAATGAAATTGGGCATACATGTAGGTACTATGTATCAAGAGGCATTTTTTAATGTATACCACGTTTATTTTAATTTCCACCAGTGGCGTTCGTAGGGAATGTGACCTCCCTATTTTGACAGACTTTGATAGTACGCCACTGATTTGTCCTGAAAATTATTTTTGAAATCTCCAATCATTTCCAAGCAAAGTTGGTCACTTGATTTTTCACAAACCGACGCACGGGTTTCATCTAAAAAAATAAAATCCATTTCTCTGCATGGTGAGTCATATTAACGATATTAGGTTTGTTCCGACCCGTCAAAAAACCGTCTCAGAACGGTTTCGGAACCACTCAGTATACGAGTAATATTACGGTTTCCTGCTGGGTTGGAACAAAGCTATTGTTATGATCATGCAGAGAAACGGTTTTTTTTAGCGAAAACCGTGCATCGGATTATAGAAAATCAAGTGATCAACTTTGCTTGGAAATGATTGAGGATTTCAAAAATAATTTTCATTTTAAGAGAAATCAGTGGCATACCATCAATTTCTGTCAAAATAGGCAAGTCAAATTCCATAAAAACGCCACTGGTGAAAATTTTGGTAAAAATGTGGTATAGAATTTTTAATACCTATTTAGAAGTACCAGTCGTTCTAGTGATTAAACGTATGTAGCTTCTTGAACAGACAAATAAAATTAGGTTAGGTATTTCCTATTTGTACATGAAATTGACGTACATATTAGCAATCGACATTCGTTTTTGTTGGTAATTTTTTGTTTCATCTGATTCGTGATTGATAAATAAGGATGGAGTTATTCTAAATGGGTATTAAAAATACTATACCTTTACATTAAAAAATGCCTCTTGATACATAATGAATGTATGCCAAATTTCCACCTTGTATTTCAAAGCTTTATCACCCTAGCTGTATCTCAAAAGTTGAGTAGTTTATGACATACGTCCATATGAAGTTTTCTTCTTAAAATGGACCCTCCTAAAAAATTGACATTCATTTAGAAAATACCCTGTATATTCTGTCGACTTGTCGACTATGAAGAGTCTTTTGATAATGTTTGATTGATCCTTGACCATAAGTGTAAAAAGTACTGTGAAGCTTTGGACGTTTGGAGCAGAAAAAACTTGAAACTTTAAAGTCCTTCGACGATTGTTCATGATTTCCTATGAGGATGTAGGTACCTAGAATATACAGATCAAGCATAGAAAAGTTCCCTACTTCGGTTGTAAAGTAGAAGTAGAACCTTGAAAAATCTTAATTTTTACACCACAAAATGCATCTCGCTAGCTTTTATCCTCATTGAAGATCTTATATGTGAGAGAACATGATCTTCAACTCACAGAATTTGGAAGAAACACAGCCTAGAATTCAGATTCAGACATTAGAATTGAGTAGGTATGAAATTCAGATCAATAGTCATTAATTTATGTTGAAGCAAATTGAGGTTGATTTTCACGAAAATATTGTAAACTATTAACTGATACCAACAAAATAACATTCTGGTTTCTTGAGTTTGCTACTACAAGCTACAAAATCGGGTGTCTTCATTTCCATTTTATCACATTTTAAGCGATTGAAATTCTTACTAGGAGAGGTTTTAATCCGAGGTCCCAGCCTTACCTAGATTACCTACCTTGAACACTACAAGTCTGTTCTTACAGAAATCAGAAACCAGTCAGAGCGTTTTTGATTACTGCAAATCGCTAACAACCAGTTTTCTGATTGTTTTCAACCAATGAAATTCGTTCTGACTAAGTTCTGACTGATTTGTGATTTCTGTATTTCTGTGAGAACAGACCTTACATCTACCTACTCCTGTATGATCCTTAGGAATTTCGAATATAGGATTTATGCAAGTTACTACACACAAGAATATGGAGCCTGGTACTTCAACTATGTGAGGAGCTTTTCATAGTCTTGACCTTTTCGTTGAGGATTTTTTTACTTGAATATTAGGATTGATGTATTCTTTGGATGGTAAGCTGGAAAATCCAGTAAAGGTTTTCTTTTTTAAATATAAAGGAGAATATTTGGAGTCTGAACAGACAGTTTTGAGCTGTGTTGAGTAGACAAACAAATTTCAATAGATTAAGAGAGAGTTAAACAGAGGTAAGTTAAACACATTGAACCGCCTGTTTCAGCAGGTTTAGTTGAATCGCTAAAGCTTGAAGTTAAAATCGGCAATTTTAGATTCTTAGCGGCTTGTATATAGACAAAGGCAAAAAACAACTAAAGAGCTTGAATAAAGAATAATACGAGCTATTGAAAATGATATGACTGAAAGAACCTGTCTTTATCATGGGAGACTTACCAACTAGAAATTCATCCACACAACCAGTGTATAGTTATGACTTTTTGAGAATTACAAAAAACCAGAGAGGACATCAATATATTATTGATTTCCCAACAAGAATTAGAAATGCCCAGCAATCATTTCTAGACTCACTTATAATACTAATGAGAAAAAACTAAGTTTTGATATTCAATAACACCTCTGAGAAAAAGACTTGCGTTTATAGCTCAACGTGGCTCCTTCATTATGCGCGTGCGCCTACTTTCTACAGAAGATTTTTGGGTTAGGTTTTCCTGTTTTGTTTCGATTTTCCTGTAAACTTTAACTTTTTCTGTTTAATCAGAGGACATTACCATACTTCAACTTACCAAAAATAACTAACCCAAACTTATCAATAATAACTCGGTTAGTTTGAAGTTTTAATCAGATATTTCTAAACTTACTAATAATAACTCGGTTAGTTTGTGTTAGTTTGCTATTTTAATCAGACATTTTCAAACTTACCGATAATAGCCCAGTTAGTTTGGGTATGGTTTGGTTTGGGTTAGTTTGCAATTTTAATCAATTATAACCATTATATTTTCAATATATTACAATCAAACTTGCCAATAATAACCCGGTAAGTTTGTAAATGTTATCAGACATTCATAACCAACATCACAAGACTTTTTTTCTCTTTTTACAAAAAAGCATATTTTGATTTGATTTGATTTGATTCGATGATACCCCGGTTAGTTTGCAATTTTAAGCAGATATTTCCAAACTTACCAATAAGACCCCGGTTAGATTATGTTAGTTGGCAATTTTAATCAAACATAACCATTATGTTTTTAAAATTTGTGATAGTTTGCACTGTGTACTCGCATACTGAAGGAGCCATGATTGACTGAAGAAGTATATTTAGAGATCCAGCAGTAAAGGAATTTGTGGCATAAATATAAAATATCCAAATCTCTGAAGAAAACTATCGGAGGTAACAACAAAACTGAAACGTGCATAGTGATGGCAAAAAAAACTTATGAACATATTCTACTGACAAATAACAACCAATTCTGTACATACATAAGTCGCACCCTCAACTCCAAGCATAAAACCTTCAACATAATTGACAAAACACCCTAACAACCATTTGAAACAAACGAAGAAATTGCGGAATGCTTTGCAAAGCAATTTGAAAGCGTATGCACATTATTGGATCAGAACACAATTAAACTCAAACTTCCCTAAGAAAAGTACTCCAGGACTGAAATAACCAACATCATATTCACTGCAGAAAAAGTAGAAACTGCAAACAAACCAGTAACACCAAACTCTGATCCAGGGCTTGATGAAATCATACCAGTTTTTCTCAAGAACTATGTACAAAGTACTGAAAGAGCCATTTTGTCTCACATGCTCAACACCATAATGAGACCTTTAGCTTGTGAGAAAGTCGTGGCATCACCGATATACAAGAAAGAAAACAAACAACAAATTATAGACCAATCAGTCTAACAATTAAGGCCACTATATGCATGGAGCCAAAGAACTCATTGATTTTCTACTAGAAAATGTTTTACCTGCAGAACAACATGGCTTTCTCCCAGGAAAATCAACATTGACAAACTTGCTAACCAGGCTAATGAGGGGACCCTGGCTGATGACAAACATGAAACAATTGATTTTGAAAACGCAAGATACCAACAGAGTTTTTGCTCTATAAATTGGAACATTTTGGAGTTAGGGATAAACTTCTGAGGTTGGTGAAAGGGTTTTTCACTGAACGTACTTTCCAAGTACATGTGGACTCCTCACTTTCAAAGGAGCCCAAAGTACACAGCGGTGTTTTTCATGGGTCAGTCCTCGGAAATGCATTGTGCTACATATTGGTCAAAACAATCCCAAATTCAATTATCTCTTTGGACAAATGGAAATAACATCAGTAACAAAACAACAAAACCTAGGAGTCATTTTAACATCCAATCGAAAATGGGATGATCATATCACACAAATATGTCCAAAAATTCTTATTCAATGATCTACCTTATTCAGACAGTCTTTGAAGACCTGTCAAAAGAAATGATCTTGAAACTTTACAAGTCGTATGTAAAGACCAAAACATGAATATGCCCAAACTATCTGGAACTCATACTACATCGAAGATATAGAGCAGATAGAGAGAGTTCAAAGAAGAATGACCAGATTACCGCAAGAACTTAAAGATCTGCCCTATGAGAAAAGGCTCGCAAGATAAAGATGAGATCTCAGATCTTTAAGGGAGTGGAGAATCAAAGGTGATCTCATTGAAACACATAAAATACTCAACGGTAATCTGAGAGACATCTTCCACCTTAGTCATAACACAAATCTAAGAGGTCATGATCAAAAGCTTTCCCAAGAAAAATGAGGAAAATGAAGAAAAATAAACTCCTGCGGAAAGAGACCATTAACTCTACCCCCAGAAATCTATTCAAGAATCGCCTCAACCAGGAAATGAGAAGTTGGACCACATCCTCTTTTGTGCATTACTGTGTATAAATCAAGAAACAGAACTATGTCTCATTGGTTTTTTTTTTAAAGGGGCACATATAATATGCGTTAGAGTTTGTTGTTGAAACATTATGCAATATCCACTATCCTGAATATATTATGCAAAAGTGCACATCAATATTAAATTATCTGATGGCAATTCCTTAGATTTTCAAAATAATAAATTTAACTTTTTAAATTAAATTAATTAAATATTAGTACAGCTACACATAGGCACCTAATTTATTTACATTAATTAAATATGCAAATTTCTGTAAATTTAATTAATATAAGTGAATATCCGCTATGGTCAACCTAATGAGAAAATCGTTCATTAAATTACGTTACGATATTTATGGTGTGCAGTCTAAAGCCAACAAAGGAATGAATCCGCGTATAATAATAATAATAATACGACAATATTACAATTCCAACCAAGTCGAAACCGAACCAACGACCAACAGAACGCGAGGGCAAAATTTTTATCTGCATTTACAAGTTGTTAATGTGTAAGGCTTGTTCTAAAGTCATTCCGATTAATTACCAGGAATAACCGACCGCGGCTGATATAGGTTTGCTTTCTCTCTCTTTTTCTATATAGCTATCTCTTCGAATAAGCGTTCTGATCATTAGAAACGGATGATTCATTACTATAGAAGCAATTTAGCGATGAAATACAAACTAGTTAGTATGTTAGTTGCGTTTTATTTATAGGCAAATATGTTATTTTTGATGTATAAATATAATTTTCTAATTAAAATAAATGCCAATGAGAATGTTATTAGATGCATGAATATTTTAGTGATATTTTTATTGCTATTTGATGGATAGCAAAACGCAGAATCATTCCTGAATCCTGCAATATTTAACTTTCTCTCCAGCAACTACATTGAACAAGCTAAGGCTGACTTTTCTAATCCTGACCACCAGATTCCTCAGGCAGTGGAATACCTTATCCAAGTAACCCATAAGAGATTCCTAGAACTTGAATGAAATTACATCGGAACTGTACAATAAGTTAGTGAAAAGTTAATTAAACTCACTAAAAGGTGAATATGGATTGTAGTTGAGTTGAATGTTCTTCTATTGGAGGAGTCAATTCATAACTACAATGAACATTATCGTAATTTGCAACTGATATCTCGTCTTGAAGAAATGAAATAGCCAATAACTAGTTTATGCATTCAAAGTCAAAAAACAATCCAAACAAGGACAAAATGTAATTTTGCTTCATAAATGTTAATTAGGCAACAATTCAATTTGTATTGAACATGTCCATTTTTCATGTTAACATAGTTTCGAATTAGAAAGGAGCTACATACTTTTTTGTTTTACAAAATGTTAACATTCGGTTGCTCCAAGTGGCGATAGGTATAAAGTTTAAACGTTGAAATTGTAAATTATTTTGGGAAATTCCTATGCCTTACCACGAAGTAATTACAATTTGTTGAGGTGTTAAACATGTCGGCAAATTTATCGCGACTTATCAATGCTGTAGGTACCTAACTTAAATTTTCAACATAATTGTATCAAGAGACTATGTACTTTTGGAGTCTTTCATACTGTTGCTTATACGGGTTCGCAGATAAGTGAGACTACTTTTTCGAACTTTAACGAATTTTATTAAACACATTAACATAAAAATCACACGGAATTGAACACTACTTTATACTCCTAACTACTCCAAATAAAGCTTATACGGCACGATGATTTTCGAACGTGGTTATTTAGTGCCTTACGCGATGCGCACCGGGACTTTAATAGTTATGTGCGTCCTTCTCTAACACGCTCGAATTTCCGTGATTCAGTTCATCTTGAATATAGTCGAATTTTCTGGCTTCTTTAACTGTAGTTACAGGGGGCAATCAAAAAGTACGAGTGACGGGTTTATAACAATACTTTTCATTTTCACAAGGGGGCTTTGGTCACAAATAAAAGAAGCTAATTGAAAACCTTCCTATAATATATAGAGTGGAATCAAGAATATAGATTGTAAGCCATACCAAAGAAGTTCTTGCCAATATTGTTTTACCTAGTTATAGGACAAGAAAATTTTTAAAAATCATGATGTATCACAAAAATATAATATCCTAAATTAAAACTTTTTACCCGGGTTTGCGGTGACCCCCGGGTGCGGTTAATGAAAGTCACGCTCGGCTATTTCGCTTTTGCACCTGCTCTAAAGGGACAATGAAAAAGAGAAGCAAATTGGACCGAACCCAACCAAAAAAATTTTTTGGCGCGGGTTTGTTTGACCATAAAAATTCACATTTACTTAATGGTTTAATTGTAGACCAAACAACCGAGGTGATACCCAACCAGAAAATTAACTTTTAATGATTTTCAAGACATTTTTTCGAGCTTGTTTTACCGAATTATAAACCGCAAGTAGAGTGATAAGGATCTCTCGATGGTGTATATTTAATTGTTTTTGAAGGCTAAATAATAATTAGCCTAGACATTTCCGGTTAGAGTTTACTATTAATTTAGAAAGAAACTATAAAATTAGATCACCTATAACATAATGTTAGGGTTAGGTGAGTACCTACATATATTAGGTACTCACCTAACATTATGTTTACATAAAATCTTAATGCAAATCTTATCCCTTAATTAATCAAATGCCTTCATTAATTATTATAGTGAATTGATGGATTTTTAAAAGTTGGGTTGGGGCGCCCAACACATTACAAAATAAATTACACTGCGAAGTGTTTCTCTTTTTTTTTTGCAGATTATTAAAGCTGTTTATGAAGGTTTTCCCAGAATCACTTTCATCCGCTCTTTTTTACAGGTTAATTATCGGTCAATAAATGTATAAGTAATAATGCTGTGGCTGATAAACTTATATAGGTACATACCTTTAACATAGGTACCTACTGATTATTGTTTTTATACTATTATCTTAGTGTAAATTGCATCAGTATGACATGGAAAATAATAATAGTCGTGATTAATGGCAAGGGCGCAGCCAGGGGGCCAGGGGCCCTTCCCCAAGGCTTCAGAGAAAAATAGAAAAATAATGAACTAGACAAAAACTGTAAAAGGATAGTGGGTCTGTGTATATTCCTTTAATTTTTTCTACATGGCCCCCCTCAGACAAAATTTCTGGCTGCGCCACTGTTGATGGTTGTTTTTCATAATCTAGGGTTTTTCCCTTAAGTCCTTATAGTGTACAGTATAGTATAATAGGCATGAATGATTTGATTCTATTGTCAGCAACGTTTCAAGAATGACTGGAAACCTGGAGGATGATGCAAACAGCATTGAAACGTTGCGGACATACATATTGTACATTTATCAGTAATAACAGATCAGTTTCTTATTTCTGTTCTGCTCATTTGGTCTTATAGTTCTAGAAATAAAATCGCAAGCAATTTAGGGTGATTTATCAATTTTTCAATTTTTCTGAGTGCCTTTTTTCATAGAGTCCGGCTTCAAATCTCAGAATAATTTAGTGAATGGAGATTGGGGGGTCCTCGATGATCATTTAGATACAAAATCTTTACATAAAAAAATTTGAGATTAGTACTAAGAAGGCAGCTACCTTATGATTTAGATTTTGGAAAATTTTAAAAGGTCATAACTTTTTTTCTATTATGGATAGAAAGCTGAAATTTTCAGCGATTCTTATCCCAGTAGAGGAATAGGATCCCAGAAAATTTCAGTTTATTTAGACTTATAGTTCCAGAAGTTAAATCGTGTTAAGCAATTTGGGGTGATTGATCAATTTTTCAATTTTTCTAAGTGCCTTTTTTCATAGAATCCGGCTCCAAATCTCAGAATAATTTAGTGTATGGAGTTTGGGGGGTCCCGAATGATCATTTAGATACAAAATCTTTACATAAAAAAATTTGAAATTTTATCATTTTATTACTAAGGAAGCTACCTTATGATTTAGATTTTGGAAAATTTTGAAAGGTCATAACTTTTTTTCTATAATAGATAGAAAGCTGAAATTTTCAGCGATTTTTATATCAGTAGAGGACTACAATCTCTGGGAATTTCAGTTCATTCGGACCTACAGTTTCAGAAATAAAGTCATGTTATGCAATTTGGGGTGATTTATCATTTTTTCAATTTTTCTGAGTGCCTTTTTTCATAGAATCCGGCTCCAAATCTCAGAATAACTTAGTGTAAGGAGTTTGGGGGGTCCCGAATGATCATTTCGATACAAATCTTTACATAAAATTTTTTTCAAATTTTATCATTCTAGTACCTACTAAGGGAGCTTATGATTTAGATTTTGGAAAATTTTTGAAGGTCATAACTTTTTTCTATTATAGTCAGAAAACTGAAATTTTCAGCGATTCTTATCCCAGTAGAGGACTACAATCCCTGAAAATTTCAGTTCATTTGGACCTATAGCTCCAGAAATAAAATCGTGTTAAGCAATTTGGGGTGATTTATCCATTTTTCAATTTTTCTGATTGCCTTTGGAGGGTCCCGAATGATCATTTAAACACAAAATCACAACATAAAAAAATTTGAAATTTCATCATTCATCACCTCAAAGCATCAAAAGTTATAAGTTCTGAACGTTCTGGTGGTATGAGTTTTCTTACATCAAGATTTACTCTAATTTCGCCTCAATCCGTTCAAGATTGGTCATATTAATTCATATGATGATTTTTCCATATTTCATTCATAGTATTAAGTAGACAAGTTCAAGTCTGAAGAAGATTGAATAGAGAGACGAATTTTTGTTGAGCTGGTTTCACAGTGGACGTTGAAGTTTGAGAAGTTTTTGGTCACAAAGTTGGATCTTTCTGCAAGATCATGCTATCTATTCCAGGATTTTCACGTTTCCAAGTGTTCTCTAACCAATCACAGATATGTAAATAATCCTTCTTCTTGTTTCAACTTGGCGCTTGCATTTGAGTGTGAGTCTAGAATGCTGTCATTTTCACTTCCAGTTTTTAGAATTATGCACGTCATTGCCGGATTACTATCTAAAATAGTTTTTTAAAGAAATGTATCTTCTTTTTCTTAAATTATATTTTTTGTAGATATTCACACATAATATTTGAGTTAATAATTAAACAAATTACAATGAAAACAAGTGTTTCATTATGTATAATTGGGTTTCTGTAAAACAGAGTGGTCCTTCGTAGAATAATTGGTAACTATTCAACACATGAAAAAGCAAGGCAATCAAGGGTACAAGCAAATGTACAAATCAATTTCAGCGACCAGCGACTTAGCCACCAGGTTAATGGTGAAATGTTCATCACAGCGAACAAAGAGCTTTCCAACATTTATTGTTGCAAAGAGAGCAAGATTCTTCATATGGTCTTTTAAATCCTGTTGTATTTTGGTACTGGATTATCCAGGTTTTTGTAATGATTAGACTGAAGTTTGTGGTACTCGTCTTAGTTCTTATAGTAACGGTATGGCTTGGTAAGTACTTATTCTGAAGAAATTGCATCAGTTGATAGCTCAGAACTCATGGTTGCTTTAAGAAATGTCTATTGGAAATACATCATCATCATCATCGTAATCAGCCGATGTACTTTGCATGCAGTTGGGCTGCATCGTATCTATAGGTCTCCATTCTAGTATTTTCCTATTCCATCTCACATCTCTGATGCTAACGTGACCTGCCCAGCTCCATTTCAGCATTGAATTTCTTTCAACTGCGTCCGTAACCCCGGTTCTTTTCCCAATGATATGATTTGGAATTTTGTCTCTGATGAGGAATATATTCACCATTGATCTCTTCACTGCCTCTGTACCACTTGGATTTTGTTCTCAACTTTTCTGGTTAGCGTCAATGTTTCTGGAATTAGGACTGGAAGTACACATTGATCAAAGACGTTCCTCTTCAAGCACTTGGGAATATCTGATTTAAAGACATCTCTCAGTTTTCCGTCGGCTGCCCATGTCAATCCTATTCAATTTTGTGGTCTAGTTGTCTCTCCCTAATTTAATCTCGTGACTTTAATATTTATAGGAACCAACTTGTTCTATTTGCCTGCCATACGTTGAAATGTTTTTGCCAGTACAAGGTTGGTCATGAATTAATATATTTTGGATAAATTGATTTTAAGATCCTGGAGAATCTGACATGCATGATCTATCATGGTCTGCAATAAGGACTATCGTCTGCAAACCTTAGATTGTTTAGATACTCTCCATTGATGTTTACTCAGATATTTTCCCAATTGTTCTTCATGGCGCTTTGTAACAAACAGTAAATAGTTTAGGACAGATGGAGTCTCCTTGTCTAATACCTTTCTCCAACGGGAAATTGTTTGTGTCGCCTTAATACATTCTGACTGCAGCTGTTGCTTCATTATATCTAAAGAAGGAATGTGTACCTATGGCCAATACTGCACTCTGACTGAATCAAAAGCTTTCTCAAAGTTCACAAATATTATTATCAATGCAGGGATGTAGCAATAGGTCGTGCAAGTCGTGCCGCGCACAAGGGCCCGGCGTGTCTTGCCGCTTTTTGGACACAAAATACAAGAAAATAAAAAAAATTAAACCGAAACAGAAAACTATAATATCGATCTCTACAGATTTCTTTTCAGTCAGTCCTCCGACTCCTAGTACTCGTACTACTCGTGTCAATATTGTCAATTGTCAATCTCAGTCGTGTATTAGCTATCAAAAATGTCTATTTTACGGACCCATTACAGTTTGAAATTTTCGGCCTAGTCCCTAAAAGTCGTTATAGCGGTCAGAAAAAAATTTACCTGCCGCTCTTGCCACAACAATGCCAATGCGTAATCAATTTAAAATTTTTAATGTCACATTTACTTCACATTTTTTTCAACGGAATTCAATCAATTTTTGGTGTTTTTTAGACTCATCAAAAATAGTATATTGCGTGAGGAGTCTGGAAAGTACTGTTTTTTTGGACGATTAGACAAGAAACCTCATTTTAGGTACTTGTTACAAAAATAGCTATCGTCTGTTAACCTTCCAAAAATTTCTCGCCTACGAATTTGCCATGAGCCATTTTGCCCATGACACCCTCCCCCAACCAGTAAATAAATTTGAAAATTTGAACCTTCCGATGCCCATGGTGTAGAGGGGGCCCGCTGCGCTCTAGTCTTGCACCAGGGCCCGGTTTTGACTTGCTACGTCCCTGTATCAATGGTTTGTTGTATTCTACAACTTCATCTATCAAGGATTTCATCATTTGTTCCACAGTCACTTCTAAATCCGGCTTGCTCTAGTGGTTGGTCCCATTCTATTAGTAATTATCATAATAAAAAGTTTAATAAATGAGATAACAGATTGATAGGTCGAAAGTTTCCAATTTTTGTTATGTCTCCCTTTTTATGCAAGATTATCATAATAGCATACTGCCATTGTTCTGGTTTACTTCCTTTAAAGAGTTCTTAGGGCTTTTATGACGCATTCACCAGTCAGTTTCTTCATTTCAGTTACAATTCCGTCTTCTCCAGGGGTTTTGTTGTTCTTCATGCATTTTATGGCTGTTACAATTTCCTTTTCGGTATCTGTGACCCAATAATTCTGTATTACTGGAATTTCCACACCTTGAATGGAATCATCCCGACTATATAATGATTTTCGATAGTTTCCGGAATCTCTTGTTGTTTGTATATGATGTGTCCTTGTTTATTTTTCAACCTGTGAATATACCTACTTCCTGTTTTCAACTTTCAGGCTTTTGTTTTGTTCTATGATATTAGTTATTGCTTTATTGGTAAAGTTCCGTATGTCTTTCCTTATTGCCTTTGAAATCGTTTTGTTTAAATTCCCCTTAAGTGTTATGTGTTTGTCTTTCATTTTCCTTCTTGTTCGCATTGTTTCTTGTGTCTTCGGTAAGTTTTTCAGTTTCCCTTGATTGACTGTACTCTCTCCAGATTTCTTTCGCGCCACTAACGTCTCATTAGGTCATTAGGCTGTTCAATATTGTTTTTATCTTGCACGTAATTTTGTAATTTACTCTGGAAATACATAGGTAGGTAATTCTGATTTAATTTTTTTTTTTTTTCAGATATCAATTCTTATATAGAAGCTGAAATATCTTGTGAGAAAGCCGAAATCTATGTCTAACGAGGTGGTAGAGCTACATCATCAAATGCAAATGAGAAAACTCAACGTAAATGATATCTAGGTATAGTTCAGGGGAAAATTCAGCGTTGGCGAATTAAACCATCGAGGAAAATGACGATCAAATTACCTCGAAAATGGACACTTGTATTGAATA
Source organism: Ceutorhynchus assimilis (assembly GCA_917834065.1). Classification (NCBI taxonomy): domain Eukaryota; kingdom Metazoa; phylum Arthropoda; class Insecta; order Coleoptera; family Curculionidae; genus Ceutorhynchus; species Ceutorhynchus assimilis. The sequence goes on from OU892284.1 coordinate 34,727,248, forward strand.
CAATCTTCCAAAAGCCGCTAAAAAGAAGATGGACTTGAAAACTTTGAAAACCAGTTAAAAATCACATTATCACACATCGGAGGACTAGCAGATACAGGGTCTTTCCCCATATATTGACCCCCCCCACACTACAGGGGTTATGTGAAGAGAATTGAAATGAAATTGAAGAAAATTGTAAATGCGAAAGTTCTAGGGTTTTACCTAAAATTTTCGAAACCGATGTCAAAAAATTTTTGTTTTTTTAGAAATGTCAAATTTTCACAGATGGTCAGTTTTTTTTTTATGGAACACCCTATATATGACTTCATAGTTCATTCATATTTGAATTTTGTTTCGCAAGTATTACATGCAAAAGGATAAATATCTGAGTGTGTTAACATGCGATCCTTCAAATTGGATTTTCGTTTGAATTTTGCTTTACAGGTGTCACATTCAAAAGGATGGAGTATTCGAATGTTTTATCATGTGACTCGTCAAATAGTCTTTTCGTTTAAATTTTGCTTTGCAAGTGTCACATTCAAAAGGATGAGTAATCGAATAGTTGAAAAGAGTGAAATTTTCTTTGCAAATATCGGGCTTTCAACGTCAAGAAAATAATACATTGAAAGACCCATATACCTACCTATTATACTGACTGGCTATATCGCGCCTTTGCCTTTCCTATTTACCTAATGTGCGAATTTTGAAACAAAGTAAGAGAAATATAGATATATGATTTATTGGTAACCCTGCAATATAAGCTCCTTGAAATTAATGCTTATTGGTGGAATAATGTCATATTGACGCATTCGCATTAGAAAACAAAATTCTCCCTAGACAAAGATGACATACCTCATACTTTCATCTCATATTGTTTGCTTCATCAGCTCGAAACAACCCGCGATATACGTCAGTATGATAGGTAGTGGGGGATCAATATATAGGGAAAGACCCTGTACATTTATGGTCGAAAAATTTTTTGACAGAAACAACAAAGTTTTCCCAAAGCGGAAATTTTAACAGAAAACATTCAAAAATACCAATCAAACGAAGGACGATGGTGAATGATATAAGAGCCTGAATATTTATATGTTATAGTGGAGTTAGCCTGGACCCAACATACCCAGGATTGTAATCATTGGAGACTACCTGGTTAAATAAATGATGTGATGTGAAGGAAAAGACAGGAAGAAAATGGCAACATGGCAACAACTAACCCATTGACTATTATAATATGAAGGTTTTGTTAAATTTATCTCAGTTTTTTTTCCAGAGAAGGCAACCATAGCCATAATAGCTCTAGCTCTATTCTAGTGTTTTGTCTCTTATACGTTCACTTATTGCTAGAAAGTCAGTAGGTAAGTATATTATAATATGAAGGTTTTGTTAAATTTATCTCAGTTTTTTTTCCAGAGAAGGCAACCATAGCCATAATAGCTCTAGCTCTATTCTAGTGTTTTGTCTCTTATACGTTCACTTATTGCTAGAAAGTCAGTAGGTAAGTACATTATGTTTACAATAATTTAGACAGAAACGGAGCACTAAATGGATTACCAAAAAGGAACCAAGCAAAATTAATAATTAATTTTATATTGTACAACCGATTATAAAGCAGTAAACATAAAATGTATTTAAAACTGACCGATAAAGGGAGAGACAGACAGACCAATCGTTGGTGCGCCTCAGTGTCGCGTTGCCATAGCTTAACTAAAGCTGCTCATTTGATATGTGACGTGCACTTAGGTACCTTTTGACTCGCTCTCGCTATCGCTTTTGACTAATGGAAGCTTTATCGCGCTCGTTCGCCTCTTGTTTGTTTCTTGGTAGACGACGACAAAGCCTACTTAGTTACTTGATGCGTTGTTAACAACTCCCTAATATTGCCTCTCCTTTCATATCTTCTTTGGGTTTGTTTTGGCTTTTTAGGCAGCATTCTTCGGATTCTTTTATTATTGCGCCAGTTCTTTTTCGACGAAAATTATACAATTTGGTTGGTAAGGTAATCTTTATTGATTTTCAATAGCTTCTGGGTTGTTTCTTGTTGAGTAATTGAAATGTGGACATTTACTCTACATGTAGTTCGTTTGCCACTGAAATTAACCGAACCAATTGGAAGTTTCATAATTGCACGAAACCTTTGTAATAACGATAAAACAAAATCACCATAATTTCCTGTAGGTAATTTTAAAAGTACCTCTAGATGAATTTCAGTTCAATTAATAATTAAATTTAATATAAAAAATCCTGATGCTCGGAATCAGACTCATCATATCGAGAGATAGAGAATGAGGAAACACGTCACTTAATATCTGTCAGCCAATTGTGCTGAATATTACCATTGTATATATTACTAAGGTACAAGAGATAGGAATAATTGACGATTTTCTCTCCATACAAAAACAATAAAAGCTCTAAATTAAATAAAAATAAGTCAAACAAAGAAGCCTCGTGCCTGATAAGCGGAAATTAAAACAAAACCTTAATACTACGTTGTAATCCCTGGGTTATCAACGGTTATCGGAGGTGTGTCCAGTGGCCACTTTACTTTTATTAGTATTGCTTTGTTTGGAAGATATCGAAGGAATTTGGAGTGTTTCTAGGAAAGAATTTACCTGCTAAAGATTCTTGGTCACTCGACGAGGACAGTTGATTTACGGTACTAAATCAATGATATACTGTCAATATTTTTAGTTTGATATTATTAGCTTTGAACAAATTTTACTTGATATACATAAATGTTCTAATGATGATCTATAGGCAGATCAACATTACCCTGATCACGGCACATTCTGTTCACAGAAATCATACTTATAACTATGAATCTGCCTCAAAAGATGATTTTAACTCAGTTTTGAACTTAATTGAATCACTTCCATCAGGAACAAAAGAGAATATTTCATTCCATAATATTCAAGGCAAACACCTATATTATAATCTACAAACCTGAAAGGAATTTCAAAAGAATATTACTAATACCCTGAATGATTCTTTTTATTAGCATTGTTATTTGCTCCGAAAACAATTTCGCATCTACGTAAAGACATTAAGAAAATTATTTAAAAGCCATCAACGTCGAATTTGTTGTTAATATCGGTCTCGGGCCGGGGCCGCGGTGGCGTCCCGGACTGAACAATTACATTAACGTCGCGTATTTTGATTTTATTAACGTTATAGAGTTTTACGGCGCCCTAAATTGACACAAAAACATGGAACCCGCGGCGCCCCGTTTTGCCGGGGCGTTGCATTCGAGGTATTTTACATGATGATGCGTGATCGGACCGGGCAGGTGGTACCGCTGCGCCGCCCGTCCATGCGGTCTGGTACGATGCGACTATGAGACGGGTTTGTTGCCTTTTTCTATATTGTATTAAACAAAATTATGTTTTTTTTTTTAATATGTGCAAATTAAGAAAGAATCAGGTTTACAAATTTGGACTAGAGCGGTCCATTAGAAACGAGTTTCCAGTGGACAACCCACGTATTCTTCTATATCGTTTGGGTCAACTCATGGTTGACTCTCTTGATCTCCAATGTGTGTTATTATTTATGACTTTTGTACGTGTAGACAGCTATAATTCTCAACATTTCCCCATTGTTCCACTGTCTATAGTTGTAATCGTTGTCGCTTGGACTCTATTATTCGGGTCTTGTTTGAGTTTATGTCTAGAACAACTTGCTTAAATGAAAAATCCTATGAATCTTGCAATGATCAACACATAAACTTCCATTTCGCTAACATTGCTACTTGACTAATTGAGACAGCTACCATCTATTCTGACGCATTCATTTTTCCAATGTTATCATCCATCTTTGAACATATAGACCTTCCCCAATTATAGACATTGAAGCCAAGGCAATCTAGTAGTTGAGGTCGTCCATCTGTCGTTTGCTTCTTAATATGTGACCCTCATAATCTGCATTGTATTAGTTCCGAATTCCATGTGTGATCTTTTCGCTTTGCAATTCTTGCATGGTGTTCTCTCTGAAACTATATTTGAATGAGTAACTTTTGATGATATGTTCTCAACCTGGTTATCAATGTTATCCGAATGATTCTCGTTTCATCGGTATCTTAAGCGGCGTTTCCACACGCATAGTTTATTGGCGCTAGTGCACGTGCCAGTTTGTTGGCGTAATAATAGTGGCGCCAGTATCTGTTTCCACTTGATATCAAAAACTTTTAACTGGCGCAGTAGAAAAATTGAAAATGACGTCAACTTAAATGGTTCAAGCAGGTATTAATGTTGCTGTGGATATTTTGTTTCTAGAATTATTTCAGAAGACCCGAAAAAACAAGAAGAAGAGACATAAACACAAGATGGATTTCACGCAGAAAAGCTCTAGGAGCATCAAATAATTTACTGTCTGAGTTAGCGGATGAAGACCATGAAGAATTTCCAAAGCTTCTTATTTTGCTTTTAGCAGCAGTAATATCAAAGCCACTTAAGAACGCGAGAACCCGCACAATACGTCAACACTTATCCTCATAGCATCATGCGGTTTTTCCTGTCTTTGTAGCACAAAAGTTTGTGATTCCACAAACAGGGATGCTCTTCCATAAACTTAGATATGTTCAATTTTTTGGGAACCACTAGTGAAAACGTTTGTATTTTTTTTGACAAACTGTCACACATGGCAAACTCGCGCCAAAAAGTAGACCTCCATTCTACTTTACTGGCGCATGAAAAAGTGGCGACAGTTAACTGGTGCCAGTTAATTTTCTGCGTTTCCACGTGCCAGAAAAGTTACGCCAGTCGACTAGCGCCAATAAACTATGCATGTGGACACGCCGCTTTAGACAGACTGACGGAGTTTATGTTGACATTCTTCTTTGTTCCAAGTTTGCCAACTATGTCATTATGAGGTGATGTTGAAAACTTTGCTTTTCAGGCAAAGTGGAATCATTTGATTCTTATACCATGGATGCTTATCAAAAACTGCCCATCGTTGCTCTTTGTTTCAGTATCTGTGGTAGGAAGATGTATTTGCTGGCTTTCTCTAAAGAGAAGTTTCCAATGTAAACTTCAGTCTTTCCTTTAGCGTCATTTGTGATCACAACTCTCATACCTATTCATCTTCAGCCCCAATGTCTCCTGAAGGTTTTTCAACTTGCTGCAGTTCTTCAAAATTGTTCAAAATGAATACGATGTCGTTGGCGAAACAGATCTGTTTGTCGTTTACCTTTATGAGTAATTTTGTTGCTCGGAAACATTCTCAAATTTCAGTATTTGTCGTAGGCAGATTTATTTTCTGGCTTTTTCCAAGGTCTTCAATAGAAACTTTCTCACACATTTAGGTTCAGCTCCATATTTCTTCCGAAAATGAAAATTATTTCGTTGGCAACCGTAGATGTGCCATTTATATCAATTCAAAACTAGTCTAGTTATTTGGATACATCCTTTATTCTCAGCAAGAGAGAAGTTTTGGTGATTTCACATCTCTCTTTGTGACTTCTCTCAGGGTTCTTATTCTCGAATCCAGGGGATAGAGTTCTCATGAGAACGAAGAGAAATATGAATATGAGCGATGAAGACGGAACCCTCGTTCTCATGAGAACGCTGCTCCCCTGTTTCGAAAAGGACCAGGGTCCTTATTCTTGAAACAGTGGAGCAGCATCTTTGTTACTTATATTATCATTTGCATATCATTGAGAAAGACAGAAAACTCGTTTTTCTGAGAATGTTGCTCCCTTGTTCCAAGAATAAGGGCACTGGGGCCCGATTCTCGTCTCCGGGAATAGAGCTCCCCGAGAGATTTTTTTTTTGTCTTTATCATTCTCGTTTACTTTTCGAATACAGTAATTCAAGATCCAGTAATGATTCAAAATCTGGACTATTCGTGGCTCTGGAATCGCTGTTCAATTTTCCTAAAGGCAACCAAGAGATGGGAATAGTCCAAATTTTGAATCATTACCAGTTTCTGAAGCATTGGACAATTTGAGCTTTAGGATCATGGCCATTTGTTCTAACAATTCAAGATCCAGTAATGACTCAAAATTTGAACTATTCTAGGCTCTTGAATCGCCGTTCAATTTTTCTTGAGGTAACCGAAAACCGGGAATAGTCCAAATATTGAATCATCACCAGTTGCTGATGCATTGGACAAATTGAGCTTTAGGACCATGGCCATTTGTTCCAGCAATTCAAGATCCAATAATGACTCAAAATATGGACTATTCCAGGCTCTTGAATCACTGCTCAATTTTTCTAAAGGCAACCAAAAACCGTGAATAGTTCAAATTTCAAATCATTACCAGTTTCTAATGCATTAGACAATTTCAGTTTTAGATCCATTTGTTCCAGAAATTCAAGATTCAGTGATGACTCAAAATTTGAACTATTCCAGGCTCTTGAATCGCTGTTCAATTTTTTAGAGGCAACCAAGAACCGGGAATAGTCCAAATATTGAATCACCATCAGTTTCTGATGCATTGGACAATTTGAGCTTTAGGGCCATAGCCATTTGTTCCAGCAATTCAAGATCCAGTAATGATTCGAAATTTAGACTATTCCAGGCTCTTGAATCGCTGTTCAATTTCCCTAAAGGCAACCCAGAGCTAGGAATAGTCCAAATTTTGAATCATTACCAGTTTCTGATGCATTGGACAATTTGAGCTTTAGGATCATGGCAATTTGCTCCAGCAATTCAAGATCCAGTAATGAATCAAAATTTGAACAATTCCAGGCTCTTGAATCGCTGTTCAATTTTTCTAGAGGCAACCAAGAACCGGGAATAGTCCAAATATTGAATCATCACCAGTTTCTGATGCATTGGACTCTCTTGAATCACTGTTCAATTTTCCTGAAGGTAACCAAGACCTGGGAATAGTCCAAATTTTGAAATATTACCAGTTTCTGATGCATTGGACATTTTGAGCTTTAGGATCATGGCCATTTGTTCCAGCAATTCAAGATCTAGTAATGATTCAAAATTTGGACGATTCCCGGCTCTTGAATCGCTATTCAATTTTTCTAAAGGCAACCAAGAACCGGGAATAGTCAACATTTTGAATCATAACCAGTTTCTGATGCGTTGGACAATTTGAGCTTTAGGGCCATGGCCATTTGTTCCAGCAATTCAAGATCCAGTAATGAATCGAAATTTAGACTATTCCAGGCTCTTGAATCGCTGTTCAATTTTTGTAAAGCAACCAAAAGCCAAGAATATTCCAAATTTTGAATCACAACCAGTTTCTGATGCATTGGACAATTTGAGCTTTAGGACCATGGCCATTTGTTCCCGAAGAAATCTCCAGTAATTCAAAATCCAGTAATGATTCAAAATTTGGGCTATTCCATCGCTGCTAAAGGATAATGACAAAACATTCGTTGTATCGGGGAGCTCTACATCATAAGATGAGAATCAGGTCCCTCTGATTGCAACAGGATTGGTGTTCTCTTCCAGATATACTGTCAACATGGCATTTCTCTGTAGATTTTGTAAAAAAGAATTTCCGCAATCTTCAGACATGAAATGAATAGCTCTTCGGTGTTGATAGGATAGTCTCTTTTCTTTCTTTTAGTATTTCAGTGAATATGTCACTCTATGGAACTCAAATTCTTCCATATCTGGTAGATCTTTGGAATTGGTACCTATCTATTTTAATTTTCGATAGTTTTTTGCATGTGATACGATTTTGTTGATATTCGAAGTTATTTTCAATCTTGCGCACACGTCTTGTAACAGTTTGCTTGGCTTCACGTTCTAATCTATAGTTGAATCAAATCCAAACGGCAGTAACGTAAACAACTGGTTATTTTCATTACAACCTATCAAATGTTCTCCGTGCATGCGCACTGGTCCTGGTAGGGCATTTCAACCAATAGGAAGGCTGGATTACCAGCTGGTGTTCGTTTACAATTTAGGTTGTCATTACTGCCGTTTTGATTTGATTCAACTATAATCCGAATTTTCGCGACTTCCTACTTCCATGATTTCATGAACACAAACGCTTTCGCGAGAAACTCATGACGACATATTGAACGTAGTTCCACGGAAGCATGGATGCAGCTTCTAGCCAGCGTTCAAACCCATGACGTCACAAATGAACTATGGTTCGTCCTTAGATTAACTACATTCATCGCGAAAATTCGGTTATAGTAGTTTGGGATGGCGTTAAGCTTCGTACAGACTTAAATATCACGCCGAACAACAAAGAGAACAACGATGAAAACACTAATTTGGACGGGGCTATGAACGGTCAGGATTTGCGAACCAGTTTGCAAACGCTTAAAGCTTCGAACAGACCTGAACATTACAAGTGATGGGTGCGCCGCAAACCGTTCGCCGAACGGCCAGGTTTTGCCAACTGGTTTGCGAACAGCGAACATGTTCGTAGCCAAATGAGTATCTCGATTGTCATTCGGTTCGTTGTTCTGTTAATTGTTCGGCGTAATATTCAAATCTGTACAAAGCTTCACGTCGAACAACGAACGGAGCAACGAACCGAACGAAATACTAATGTGAACAAGGCTACGAACGTCCAGGTTTTTCGAACCTGTTTGCAAACGCGTTCGTCTGACGTCTGTATGAAGAGCTTAACAGTTTGCTTGGCTACACGTCCTCATCTCTGAGTTTGGGTTGGCGATAAGCTTCGTACAGACTTGAACATTACGCCGAACAGCGAGCAGAACAACGATTCGAACAGCAAGCAGAACGGCAAACGGCCTTTTTCGATTTCGATGATCCGAACCACATTCGGGCGCATTTCCGACAGGTCTGTTCTCACAAGAGTCTCTTGAAGATTTGCGAACTAGCAGAAACAATCGCTCAGGTCCCTATATTCTCGAGACAGGGGAGTAGCTTTCTCATGAGAACCGAGGTTCTGTCTTCGTCACCCTCATTTATATTTCCAAAACACTGACAAAGACAGAGTTCTCATGAGAAGGATGTTCCCCGGTTTTAAGAATAGACTTCGAGCCAAGTTACCGATTTATCTTGGAACAACGGCATTGGAAACATGTAGGCGATACGTTGTGATAGGTTACAAACTGTCACAGACTCTTGTGAGAACAGAGCTGATGTCGGAGAAAAAACCGATAAGTGATCGGAGCTCCGTAAACCGTTCGCCGGGCCCGGATCCCGAACCCACGATTCGATAGTATCGTCTGTGTAATTTATATGGACGATACTATCGAGTTGTGGATTCGGGATCCGGATCCACGTTTTTCGAACCGGTTTGCAAACACTTTCGTAGTCGGTTCGTTGTTCTGTTTGTTATTCGGCGTAAAGCTTTGTACAGACTTGAACATTACGCCGAACAACAAACAGAACAACGAACACTAATTTGGACGAGGTTACGAACGGCCAGGATTTGTGAACCTGTTTGCAAACGCGTTCGTTACCCCGTCTACATTAGTGTTTCATTCGTCGTTCGGTTTGTTGTTCGGCGTAATGTACAGGTCCCTACGAAGCGAAGCTTAATGTTCAGGTCTGTACGAAGCTTAATGTTCAAGTCAGTACGAAGCTTTCGGTTCGTTGTTCTGCGTAATGTTCAAGTCTGTACCAAGGTTTAACATTGGCTGTTAATCAACCCTCAGACGGCTGCGGGCAAGTGTGAATATTTTTTTTATGTTGATATTCTATCATTTATATTCTGTAAGTCAGGTATACCTATATTATGTACAAACACATAATACTATAAAACATGTTTTTAGAAATAGCCATGCATATTCGTATTTTAACTTGATGGGGGTGGCAGACAGTACATTTGCCTTGATGTTCCAGTCTGTACGAAGCTTTCGGTTCGTTGTTCTACGTAATGTTCAAGTCTGTATATACCAAGCTTTAATATTGGCTGTTAATCAACCCCTCAGTTGGCGGAAATAAGCAGCGCATAGGTAAACATTGCGAAATGATGAGAAAAGACTACTTATCTGAAATGCTTTCACTTGACTAGACGAAATGGCTCATACGTTTCGAGAATGTTAAAACTTTTGAACTGCTCAAAGATTGTTCAACTTTGCTACTGCAAATGGTGTTTTTATAGATGCTCCAGACACCCTTATTATTGTTATCTGATTTTCTAAACGTATTCCTTGGTGATTGAAAACGTCCCTCAACAAGATATGAGTTGATTTTCTATTTGAATTTGACAGAGGAAACTTGAAATTTTCTGAAGCAAAATCTATGTTGAACAAAGACGATCAAACATAATAAAGCAATTTTCTAAATTATGTGTGGCTACAAGTATAGAGTTTAGGTAATTAGGTATACTGACTACTCTAACTAGACTCATGCATGATGCAGATCAGTAAAATGAAGCTCTGACATCGTGAACATTTTTCAAAAAGTGAACGTTTCACCAAATAGAAAACCAATCTACTTCAACCTTTTATAGGCCAAATGCAAAATAGCAGAACTTATGAGACACCAGTGAACATTTGCGATATTTTATTGACCCTATGTAAGTATTGCCAAGAATAACTTGTTTTACTATTGTAGATTCAGAAATAAACATTAGGTTTTCATGGTTTTACCTGACACATATTGAGATGGGAAAATCCCAGATCCTGAAATTTACTCAGTACATAGATTATCAACCCCGAAACATACCTTCATCACATGGACGATATAATTAAGTAAATCATCCAGACAAGCTTTCAGAAAAATGTATAAGAAATACGTGGGGATACGTAGAAATTACTTGATGAAAAAACAAACTGAGTCACGGCTATTTAAATAAAATTCACAGCATTCGTATTGTCGTGAACCAGTAAATTCATCATTTTATCAATAACAATTATGTTCATTATGTTCACTACATTTCCTCTCTTTAACAAATTCCACCATCTGTTCGGTTAAGTCCCTCATCAATTAGGTATTTTATAACTTATTGCTTATTTAGGTTTCAAAGATGTGCTGGCTGGAATTATTAATACAACCAATGTCCTATAAACACCAATATCCCAACAAGATGTTTCCATTTGTCGGTACTCGGTACCTCTACTGCAGGAACCCAAATTATTATAAATACACATAAATAAATATAACCCATGGAGGGTGTTCTTGCCGCCAAAGATAGAGTAGTTTTCCCAGACCTAATTCATTATTCCAAATGGTGAGAATTGCCCTGAGAATTATGAATTTAGTTGTCCTTTAGGTTACTTTTTAGTTTTTAGAATTGGAGTTAGCAGTCGCTTTGTAAGATCGATAGCGAACAGTTTGTAGCAGTTGCACTTATGTAAAATCAGTTTCGTTCAAAGTTAAAATAAACTAAACCTTCAAGTAGTTTCGAGTTTTACTTTTAACTTAATTGAAATACCGGATAATAGCTACAAGGCCTAGAAATTATCCGAGATTACTACATTGGAGTCAGCGGTTCAGCATCCTCACATAAGTGGCATCGGTCAGCTCCGGTCCCTAACATATGGACAATATTTAAGTAAATAATCGAAACAAAGTTTCAAGAGAAATATATAAGAAATACGTGAGAATACGTAGAGAACTTGATAGGGAAACAAGGCTATTTAAAAAAAAAAAATCAGGGGGTTTTCTTTGTTTAAATCTGCATTAGAAAGACCAGGCCTTACCGAAGTTTTAGAATAGAGAACACATAATAAAGCAGCTTAAACAGAACAGGAGTATAGGACAGGGCCGGAACTAAAAGGTTGTGAACTAGACTCAAGCCTAGGGCGTCAGAATATCCAGACACCTTCTCGCTAAAATTTGGATTGACCTTGGGCGCCGAGGGTTCTAGTTGATCTACTCATCTTACATCTTTCCGTAGGTTTGTGATCAAAAATGAGCTTTTCGTTTATTTGTATGAAATAGGGGAAAATATACCTAAGTTCACATGAAAATTGGCTAAGAAAAGACTTTGGAAAAGAAAATTACACAAGGAAATTTAGGCAAATTACATCTCATCTCCTACGATAGGAAGGAAACCAGGTATGAGGAGATCATTCTGTGACTAAAGTGAAACTTTTCGGATAGATGAAGAAGATCATAGAGTTGATCTATTGCCCAGGAACAGACATATTAAAAAATATCTAGGATAGGAAACTAACCCAAACTGGCAGTACTTTTATTCCGCCTCTTTTGTAGGACTTATATATCTATGTATATACACAGTGAGCCAAATTAAAGTTTTATACAGAACCGTACTCTATAACGTTTCATTCAATTGTGTTGCAAAAGAAATCTGTTCATTCAAATTTGATCTGATAGGTATATATAACTGTTTATACGGAAATTGACTGCGAAAAGACTTAGAAATTAGATTTGGATAAACAAATTACACAAGACAATCAGGGCACGTTACAACATCTCATCTCCTACGATAGGAGGGAAACTCAAAGACAAAATACAGGTATGAGGAGATCATTGTGTGACTAAAGTAAAACCGTGCGAGTAGATGAAGATCATAGAGTTGCATCTATATTGTCCAGGACCTGACCTAGTATTCAAAAATAGCTAGGATAGGAAACTATAACCCAAACTCATTTTAGGGAGAACGGCTGGAAACTTGATATAAGTTGCTCAGGAATACTCAGGATAATAAGGATTTTGTTCAGCAGTGGACTGATGATAAGTTAGACATGCTTAATGTGCTAATTGAGTTCCATTTATAAGTTATGTCATCTGCTTCTGACAGCCCTTTTATCCGCCTCGTTTGTAATAAAGGCGGATTGGACTAATATATCTGTATGTAAATACACAGTGAGTCAAATTAAAGTTTTAAACAGAACCGTACTCTATAACGTTTCATTCAATTCCGTTGCAAAGAAATCTGTTCTTTCAAATCAGATCTGGATAGGTACCTATATGTTTTTTTTTGGTAGCTGAACTACCAGATAAATACGCACACCCATGTGATTACATTCTCATTACGAAAAGTTAAACCTACATGGATGGAAAACTGTGTGATTTCTACTATTTACAGTAGCGGTCCTAGATAAAGTGTATAAGTATTTACTGTCGCCAAATCAATGTTATGAAGAAGTATTATGCTTGATTTTACCTATTTTTCAACGTTATTATTTAAATAATTTTATAGTTAGTTATTATTTTTTAGCTAATTCGTTAGTTGCTTTAATGTCTTCCATGTCAATACTTCAGTTTAGGGGAAATTGAAGGGTAAATAAACATGTGCTAATAATATCCCTAACATATTCAATAAGTATTGTAAAGGGTATTTACCTACCGGTTTCGCCACTTAACAAAGCATAGTCAAGCCGAAAAGTGTTAAATAAAAGACAAAAAATACAAATAAAAAAGATTATAAAAATCAAAAAACAACAACAAAAAAAAAACTCAAAGAAATGTCTTACATAGGAAATAGTTGCCAAGCTTAAAAAATGGTGGTGAGTTTAATATTCTAGTATCCGTATTGTTGTTGTTGATGTTATAATTAGTTGCCGTCGCTTTGCTAGCCATCAATAAATAATTAGTTTTGCGGTGTTGTAAGCTCTATCCAGATTTCTTCAAAGACAGTCCTATAAGCTGATTTGAATTCATGCAAACCGGATGAGATATTTTGATATAATATCTATATAGGTGTTAACTAGTTTTTTAACTACTTTGCAAATTGATTCAGCATTATACCTAAATAAATTGGCTCAAACAATAATAATGAATGACAATATGGTCAACTAATTACCATCAGACATTTTCAATAGAAGACACTACCCATAACACTTCTGTACACTTAAACCAACACTAACCTATAGATAATAGATAAACTGAATCACTCACCCAGGGCCGTAATTGAAATGTTAAACCAACCAACAAAAAAAAAAAACGAAAAAAAAGGGAAACCAAAAGTTTAACACAAACTCAAATGCTATAAAGAATAGCGACCGAGACCGGCACACTTAACACCGTAACTTTATGTAAGCAACTGGTATATCTCCTTTTCACCAGGTATCGTGTTACCTGACTTTTAATCAATTCCGACCAATGGAAACGCGGGGCGGCCTGGTACCTGTTAAAGTTGACCAATGAACGAAAGGGGTCGGACCGGAGGTGAGTTGATTAAAATAATGGAAGTCGAGTTATGAAAATAGTATTATGGAAGTTAATTATTTGTAAACATTCGCCTAATTGGGCTTAAATATGTTTTAAGTGGTCGACGGACGGGATTGGTCGGCTGTCGGTCATGGGATTTTGTTATTAATAGGGTATTGATACGTGGCTATAAATTTGATTTAGTCGATTTGTTTGCTTTGTATAATGGGGCCCGATTCGATAGCAATAATTGTGTTTAATTTAAACCTATTAGTTGTCTGTGTATGAAATTTAACGGTAACTGAATTAATGCTATTCATTAATGGAACCCACTATACAGACGGACCACACCTAAGTATAAAAGTCATATCCTTTCTACTATTATGCTTACTAATGGAAAAGTTCAAATATGAGATATAGGTACCTACCTTGTATAGTGAAACAACGTCGTCAGTCTCAGTCAGGAGAAAATCAGGCCTATGGTGTTATCTTCTCCTGTTATTTTAACTTCTGTGTTGTAGCTCAACATCTATTCCTGTCTCTATTTTGACGTATACAATGAACAGGGACAGATTATTGAGAAAGAGTTGCTATTAAAATAACAAAAAATGGTTTATACCTACTTACATCATAGGCCTGATGAATATCAAAAATGAGACTGTTATCAACAATAAATGACAATGACAATGACGATATCAAATAATGTAACGTTGTCAGATTATCGTTACCATTGTTGATTTCCAAGATTGCCTTATTCAGAAACTTGGGTTTTATCCCTAGTTTACCATAATATTTTTTTATTGTATTTTTTGCATTCCAGTTATAAAATACGTGTAATAGTTCAATTGTTAGTACATTTAGTTGAACAACAATAGTTTTTGTAGTTTTGAGAAGGGATCTATCCCCTGACGTCATTTTAGTTTTAAAAAATCACGATAGTTATAGTTTGGCAACGTCGCACTATCTAATGTCTGCTGATAAATATTAGGTCTGTTTCTGCAAAAATCACAAACCAGTCAGAGCGAATTTCATTGATTAAAAACAGTCAGAAAACTAGTTTCAACCAATGAAATTCACTCTGACTTTTGTGATTTCTGCAGAAACAGACCTAATATAACCTCTAATTTCACAGTTTGTTTTGGTTTGTTTTTTAAATTTTGTGTCATTAGACCAATCATTAGACTAAAGACACAATGACAAATACAAGGTACAATTAAGAGATGAAAATACACACACCGGCAAAATCAGGAGAACAGACGAAATTTAGTTTTTCACACTTAGTTTGACATCAATTTTCTCTTGAACCCTCCTCTCGATTTCGATAAATTTTTCACAGATTATAGCTTCATTCTTCAGGAATACATTTGACGTTTTACCGTTATTTATATTTATATCATATACAGGGATGGAAAGAAAGTCAGTAGTTTTCAGAGTTTTTTGGGACTCCCTGAGTGAACCACTGGAAATTCAGAACAGTTTTCAACACCAAATCGTTGCCTGATATTTTTCGAACATTTTAATTTTTTATTCACTCTGATATTTTCAATATTATTGAAAATACAGGTGGATATTGACCTTAATTTTCTCCACGTCGACATACGAATTGGATATGAAAATGTGTCGTTTGCCAACTTAAAGTCGTGTGTGTGAATGTTTACTTCAAGTTAAATATTGCTCGAAGTTTTACGTCTTATCGATCAATTTATATTGTGAAAAGCATGCTCACAAATATACAGGGGGATCAGAGAGTCCCTTTCATGGTTTCCATTTGGTGGAATGTTATTTATCTAAACTTAACTCCCCCTTCACACTTGAACCAGGCTTAGGAGTTCTCCAATTTATCCTTCAACAGAGCTCGCCACATCGGTAGGATATTGACACAATTTTGTGTTGAAAACTGTTCTGAATTTCCAGTGGTTCACTTCACAGGGGTGTCTCAAAGAACTCTGAAAATTACTGACTTTCTTTACATCCCTGTATATGATATAAAGACGAATCATTTAATAACGGTAACACGCCAAATGTATTCCTGAAGAATCAAGCTACCAGCTACGAGCAGAGGGTTCAAGAGAAAATTGATGTTAAACTTGTGTAAATTTTGTCCGTTTCGCTAATTTTGCCGGTGTATATATAAGCTCTGTTCCAACCGACATGAAAACCGTTTCAGTTGCCCATCTATTCTTCAATAAGTTGAACGTTCATCTTACTTGACAGATAAACTGATCGACTGGAAATTACCGTTCTAGAACGCTTCTCATGTCGGTTGGAACAGAGCTATACCTTCGTGCCGCACGTGACCATACATTGGAGGTATTCCGAGGTAACATTAGTGTATTTTTGAAATTTCGCCGTCAAGCCCTCCTAATCCTTTGAAAAATTGTTTCTTATTGAAATATAATTCACTTCCTAGGATAGTATGTAGACTGGGGTTAAAATACCCTCGTATTGTGCCGCTGTAGGATGTAAAAACAATGTCTCCGAATATACAATATGAACGTAAATAAATGTCTTTATAAACTAATAAATAGCAAATCAAACAAAAATATAACTAAAACACCGAAAAAATATCAAAAGAAGAACGCATGAGACTCGCAACTCCATATAAACAAGTGGGATAAGGTTAGGTTGTCTTACCTCCAGTGTCAATTTAGTGGCATCACGTGCTCGAAACCGAAACCAATTATATCACGTGTATCAATGCTATAGCCCAGAATAAATGGATACACAATACAATTTACTTGGCATGCCACGATACAAAATTTCGATTTTTTGGTACCTATTTTGTATCTGTCTTTTGTACCTTGTAGTGTGTCTTCAACCTTAGGCGATTCGAATCAGCTAATAATTCAAGATGGCGACGTGGGCAGAAATGTACACCAACATTGCCTCCATATAAATGTGTGTTTTTTCTACTTGTTTAGAGATTAATTTGATGAATTTTAATTTATTTCAATTTCTTTTCAAAGTTCGTAGCTAAAACCGAGTTACTTGGGATATTTAGGCGATTTCGGCAAGCTTTGATACATGGTTTAGTACCCTGTTTGGTCTGTCAAATGCATACCAACCAATTTCGGATACGAAAATTATGACGTCACCGTGACTTTGGTATCCTTTTTGGTATGTCAAATAGGATACCGTGGTCAACAGCACGGTTCTTATCGTTTGGTATAGTGCTACGTCTATTTTCGTTCTGTCCTGCTCTGGAAATGTAAACAGATGGAAGTTCGTTAGAATTTGAAATTTTTAACAAATACGTTTGTTTTTTCGCCTTCATCTTCCTGTTTTCTCGTATTCTGACTGCCAAATAATTTTTAACGATCATTCGAAAAATAGCTTTGAACGACAGATATAGGGTAACTTTTTTGCTAAATGGAATAAGCTTTACATTTACAGAAAACGCTGAGTTAGCTAATAGATACTGTGTAGACAGTGCTAGTGCTGATAGATTTTAGTCGGCACTGTCTGGTCAGTGCATATAATTTTCAGTAGGTTCTGTCTGGATAGTGCAGTCAGTAGTGCCGTCACTCCAAAAAAAATAACAAAAAGTTAGGTTAAGGCTCGTCTCTTCCTCCTCTTGTAACCAACCTTTCGGTTGTAACTCAATTTAGTAGGGGTGATCCGGCTAGCTATATAAAAGGAACCTACTAAATTCTGAAGTGAGATTCTAAGGGTCGTATCTTAAGGTTCTGTTAGGATATGGTAAACACCTCAATGAAACGCAAAAATAAATTATTTCCTTGTTTAATAAAATAACAACAATATATCAGTTCAAATATAATGCCTGAGATTATACCCCTTATAAACTCGAAATTAATTAAGAGGTGAAGCCTCTTTAGAAAATAACAATAAACCTAAAATGTAAATTCTTATGTTTAGCAAACGTTATCTTTGCCTATTATTAGACAACCAAAATTCATTAAAATCTCTATTCGATTAAATACTCAAATTTAACCCCTGCAGGGAAAAATAAAATAACAGGAATATAGGTACCTTCCTATTAATTTAATATACTATTGTATCTATAGTACCTAAGTACCTACACTTAATTATGCTTTAAAAAAAAAAAAATAATAGCTTTCAATACAAAAGATCACAAAAATTTGGCGACTTGAAGTTTATCGACAGTTTAATTTATAAAATAATGATGGTTGGGTCTTACTCAGTACCTAATTAGCTCGGTGTTACGCTCTAATTGGTGTGTGCGTAGAAAAAAAACTTGAAGGTAAGCCGAACTCTATTGGAGTGGAGGTTAGAGTACGCCAATGATCACCTTCTTGGACAAGGTTGCTGATTTCTAACTCTGTAGTAGTGCCTGTCACGAATGGAAGTTTCTTGAAAGGGATGAGCCTCTATAGCTCCAACTAACAGTGTACCTAATTGTCACATGTACGGTTTTCGATAACCACAAAAAAGGTAAGGACATTCCTCGATGATGGTGCTTTTCTCTAAGACTTAGGCAGTCAAGAAATCCAAAGTCCAATAAAAATCCCTACGAGAGGTTCACAGAGTTACAACAACGTGCAATACAGCACCGGCAAAACAGCCTAACAAATGTACCAGAACTCTTATTTTCGTGCTTATGAAATTAATCCCACAATGGATGGACAATAAGCCAAAATTATTCACCAGCACATGAACTTTGGATTTTTTTATAACAAGATGTCTGTTGTTCTTGAGGGCTTGGAGAAGAAGAGCGATTCACACCAGTGTTTCCAATAAAGAAACCTAAACGGTTGAAGTGAGCATGCGCCATACGACATTAACTCCCATAAGTCCTGTAGCAACAAATAGCAAGAAATAGCAACACTCACAAGTACCAGGTCAGTGCAAGTACCCAAGGTTTAAAATACAGGTACCGGCGGTACCTACACTCGGATCGACTTGATCTAGAGTACCTAAATCAGACCTGACGTCGTCACACGAACAGCTGAGAACTGCCATAAACAAACTGATGCAAATTTTGCTTGGAAAAATCGCAAGGTGAGTTTTCTAGATTTTCCCTTGAAATTCATATAATATAAAGTGTCATATCAAAAATATAAATAACCATCCAATTTTAGGTGAGGAACGCAACTACGAATTACATTTCCACGATGATAACAATACATTCTAAAGACAACAACCAACAAGGTCCAAGGTCCCTTGAAATAAAGGTAGGTGAAAATAAATTACTCATTTAAAAATAACTGATTTTTCTGTTCGTAGATTGCGAGTCCAGTCGACAGGGAAAATAAATAATTAAATAAACAATGCTTTTGAATGTTAATAAATTACTTGTTGACATTTTGTTGAACTCAATACTCATTTTTACTAACCCAATCTAACCTTAAACCTAACCCAATACAAAGAAAGTTAACGTTGATTTTGAAACGTTACACTCTCATAACCTACCAAACGAATTCAGAACAAAATGGTGTTTTACGTCATGTCATTACTATGACGTTGCAGGTAGGTACCAATTGGTTAACCAAATGGTATACCAACCAAAGCTTGCGGAAATCGCCTTTTATCTAATAATAAAATAGCTGTGCAACAGGTACAAAACGGACCTCAAGTATATAGGTAAAAAGGCCTAAATATAAGTGCACTGTGATGACAAAAACTCACTAAACACTGTAGTGCAGTTTAAATACATAAATGCGAATCTCGACATTGATGACAAATATGAAGTAGTTCAAAGGCAATTGAATGCAAAAAATTACATAAACCACAGCAACGCCAAAAATAAAATAAAAATACGAGAAAACATTCTCAAACTGATAAAACACTTTAGAAATTCACATAAAATACACAGTCTCTTATGGACGACAAGTTTGTTATGCCCACGGTGCCATCTGGAACATTAAAAAATTGACAGTACGTCAAACATCAAATCGCCCTATTAGACAATCCAATCCATCTGTCAGATACAAAATTCAATATGGCTTGGCGGCCAAGCAAGTTTATTTTGAATATGTGGTTTTTATCCGTATTTTAGTTGTTTCGCTTCGAGTTTTGCTCGCAAGTTTAATTTTGATTTTTCAATAAAATATTTGTTGACTAGGTACCTATGTAACCTATTACCTTGGGCAGAAAATAGATATTTTCCTGTGTTTAGATTTAGTGTTGTAAAATGCCGAATAAGTGTGGTTGTGGGATGTGGAAGCCTCCGAGAAAGGGGGAAATGTGTCTCAAACCTACAGGGTCCCAAGAGTGGTTCAGTATGTTTTCCGCATTAAAATGAACTGGAAAAAGACGAATATAGGTTTTTTTATGTTATATTTAGGATGACGTCATCGAACAAGGACAGACAATGTTGTCAATGCCTATTTTTTTTCTTATAATTTACCATTTGTCAATAATTCTCACGACAGCTAAAAATAACGAATTGAAAATGTGTATACAAGTCATGCAACGTCGTCCGCCGTTGCCAACCAAATATATCTCAAATTTCCATACTTTTAATGCATTAAAAAGTACTTTTAGTTTTGTTAGGTTGGCAGCAGATATTTACTAAATGTGATGTCATCCTAAATATAGCGTTAAAATCCTATAGCATGGTTAGCACCGTAAGCGGCAATCAAACGGATTCCAACACAGGCTAAAGTGGCAAATCACAGAGTTTGTAGTAAGTATTTTATCACAAAAATAAACGAGAGCTATTTTGCATCATGTGTTCAACCATCATATTATGGTTTTATAATAGGAAAACCAATAAGTGAGTTAGAACATATGGATAATCCTCGACTGGGCACCAAGTTCTTACTTATTATAGGGTCTGCAGAATGATAATGTCTTGTTGTATGGCACTTAACAGATTTACCCCTCACAAATACACCTTGAAGCACATAAAACTGTGAAACTCCGAAAAAACAGCAGACAGCACACTACTAAAAAACCAAGTTTGGCCCATGTGGGGCCGTCACGTGGTTTGGATTACCTGATATAAAATTAGGTTTTGTTGGCAACCAGTGTGTTGAACGAACAGGCTGCAAATAACGAATGAGGAATTTTATCATTTTCGTTTTTTAGAGCTTAGGCAAGGAAAGCATCGAAGTTGTTGTCAGAGTCATAGTGAACGATTCCTATTGGTCAGTTTTGGGTGTCTGCGTCATACAATAACGACATTCTAGTATAATACATTCAAGGGTGCGTTCGAAATCACCCTGGGCGTCAACCGAGTGCACACCAGCTATGAATTATTCATGGCTGGTGTGCACTCGGTGTGACGCCTAGGGTGATTTCGAACGCACTCCAAATGTGGCATGAAAATAGTCTGAGCATGAAAACATCATTTTTAAAAATTATGAATGATCATTTTAAAGCCAACTGAAAGCAAGTCATTGGAAGCAAGGGTATATTTTTATTTTGGTTCATACAGCTGATTATAAAATTGAAAATGGTTATTTTAATAAAATTCAAAATTTAAAAAAATTGCTTGAAGTTAAGGATAATTGGGATAAAGAATTTCAGTAATATTAGTCTTCTTCTAGGAGTGAAATTCCAAAATCCAATCTATGAGTATCCCGATGAAAATTTTGACAGTTATCACGTGTTTAATTCATTTCAAATCAATTTAAAATCACGTGATAAAATATCTATACAAAACTGTTACAACTGATGTGGAATCTATTATATTTACTTATGGCTTCGATGATATAGGTACATACCTATAAAAGAAAAAAAACACATCCTCAAAGCTCAAATACCTAACTAATAACATTAAGAAGGTACTTATCTCTTACACCAACCAAAATATGGTGATTTCTTAAATCAAAAGAATATATCGCAGAAGATGTTGCTAAAACATTGACAATTCATAATCAAACTTCTAAACTTTATGGACTATCTACCAAAAATCCATAAACCTAGTTTAAGCTTAAGACCAATTATTGCTTCTATATAAATGCCCCTAACAGTAGTAAAATTTCTTGTTACATAACAAAGATAGCTACTTCAAAATGCATGTAATAAACAACAATGAATATTAAAGCCAGATTGACACGGTCCAAGTGGATGAGAACTTAAACCAAGTAAGTTGGCAGCCATCAGCCTACTAAAGCCAGGTTAACACGTTCTTAGTGCTTGGTTCCAGTGCAGCCAGCCTACTTACTTGGGGGTTAGGACCTATCCAGTAATCAGTACAAGCACAAGTACACTTGTCAATCTCACTTTACCTACTTGGAAGTTAGGACCCTGAGGCACGCGCAACGTCAAAGGGTACTTGATCCAAATACTCTTGGATCGACTTGGACCGTATCAACTTGGACTGCATAAAAAAGCTAGTCTCGAATTTGTAGAGTTTATAAAAAACAAATAATTACCAGGAAGTTATGTACTTATTAGTATTAATGTTGTTCATTATTCGGTAAAATACCTTTCGATTTAGGCCCGATTTATTCATCTTCAGGTAAACGTGCTGGCACAGAATATTCTGTGGTACTGGTAACTATCTGCAAGATAAATTTACCTTTCTATAATTCTATTGGTTGGCGGATAACTGGCCGACTAATGAGATTATAAGATTGCGTTTTTATCCGTCAGATTGCATACCTGACAGTTTATCAGAAGGTACATAAACCGGCCCTTAGTTGTTGATAGTATTTATATACGATGGACTAATATTGAAATATTCCAAATGTTTGTTTTCAATAAAACCTTGTACAAATCAATTTTAGTTAGGTAGATACTCCAATGGTAACTCAATACGTCATAACATCATCATGAATGATCTTAATAATTTTGATCCATTATTGCCCTTTGAATTACCTACCTTTTTTGAAAAAATATATACTGTTCCCATAAATACTAGTCATACATAATATACTTTTAAATATGTTATTCTATTTCTTATAAAACACATATTCAATTTACAATAGAGGAGAGAGGAGGAGATATAACAATAAGGTTGTATTTCTAGATACTTAAATTGTGAGTTTTAAATAATAAAATTGCATTAGACCTACTAGTTTGAGATTCATAAATTAAAAATCTAATCACTCAGAAAAAATTAAAATTAATTTAGCAATAGCTCCTATTAGAAGAATTTTATATAATATATCTTTTAAACAAAATAACCTATCAAAACAGTATAACATTGAAAATTCTTACCCAAAAAAAACTTCTTAATAAACTTCTATACAATACAAGATCAAGTGACATGACTAAAAATTAAAATTTACCCAATACAGAGATAATTCAATTTTTTTATCATTCAACATTTCCAAGGATGAAAACAACATTAAAATTACTCAAAAATTTGATAAAAGACTGTGGGTAAATTATCAATTATATACAAAGATAAAAGATGAAAACGAAATTTCATAACAATTTGCTATGTGGTACAATTCTATTCTTTGTAATAATTGTGACTGAATTTATATTGGACAAAATTCAACAGTCACTAAATCAAATCAAAAAGTACTACTAATTGTCCAGAAAAAACTGTTTATTGACAAAACATATCAACTTAAAAAATAAAACTTGATATCTATAGGATCAATTTAAAGTTTTACCTACGTTAAAAATATGTTCACAAAAGTGTCTCCATAGAATTCTCCGACATTGAAGAAAATTGAAGGCTTTCTTGGCAAAATAGACAAGAGACTTCTTCATCAAGGTACTTCTAGGACTTGACAGTAGAATATTATCAGCTTGCCTAGTTGAAGACTGGCTTGACGAAAAAAGTTGGTCATAGTATTTCCTATAGACCAGGCACACACTTTCGGAGTATAATATAAGTACGGCATGCACAGTTCAAATTCTATGAGAAATGAAGCTATATAGGTTTACAATATTGTCAGAAGGGAACTCTAAGCATAAACCTAATGGCTCTTTCTTGTAAAATAAATATGGAGTTGAAATTTGTAGTACTGCAAAAACCCCAAAATGCAACTCCATAAGTAATGTGTGACTCCACCAGAAAAAATATGCGGTCGTTGCTCTAACTGCTCTGAGAGTACTCTCAAAGCGTAACAGGTAGATGATTACCTACTAGAGAGTGCCACAATATACTGCTGAAACTTGACACTCTCGTCCTCTGTTACTCCAAGAAGCACAGGCAGTGAAATGAATAGAGAGATATTGGATAATTAGCACTTGAAGCTTAACATATTGGTCTTAGATATGTTGAAAAATAGATTGTTGCTGTCGCACCAGGTTTTATTCAGATCTAAATCGACATTAATTATGCGTTGTAAGAATTCTCCATTGTTCGCATGCTAGACAATGGACGTGTCTTCAGCGGAAAGTCTAATACTTCCTCCGACAATGAGAAGCTAGATCATTAATTAGATCAAGAACAAAAGGGTGCCAAGGATAGAGCCCTAAGGCACACTGCAGTTGTTGCTCATTTTATCCGAAAACCCATTCCTATGTGAAACTACCTACTTAAGTACAACTGAAACCAATTTAGAGTCACACTTCTAACACCATACACTTCAAGCTTACGGAGCAACACGAAATGATCGACAGAGTCACAAAACACCGCTGCTGAAAGGTGATTCTCCTTTCTACTCAAATAGATATCTTCCAGAAGAGATAATAGCGCATCAGAGATGTTCCTTTGCCACACTGTTTAGATTGAGGAATGAAAGAACTCTAATGTTGGCCAGTTTTTAAATCAGCTTACCAAGTTAGGGAAGAAGTACGGACATTTGCTGGAAAGTCTGAGTCTAACCCTTTGTGAAGAGGTACCTACAACCACTGCATGCTTGAGAATATTAGAAAATATACCCTTGTCAAAGAAATCATTTATTGCATGTCCAAGGACACGAAAATTCCTATCGTTAAGATGGATTAGGAATAGTTTTATGGAAATATATCATAGCCGGAGGAATTTTTGGTTTCAAAAGTTATAAGGGTTGGTTTGATCTCGGTTATTTTTCAATATTTTTCTTTCAGAGGTAGAAAGAATCCTGCGATCCAAAACAATGCAAATGTGGAACTAGGAGGGACAGAAAAGAAGAAATGTATCCATCATCAAGTTAATTCCGATATGAAAAGTAATGGTAATAGAGGAATACAAGAAATGGTAGAAATAAATCTGACGATAATGCGGACTATGAACAGAGAACAACGAAACCTGAAATTGAATAACGGACAATACAAATATTTAGGAATGAAAAGGAGATTTCCAAGGAACAAGAAAGGTTATACTTAAAATTGAACTTGAAAGATCAGTTTTAGCGACGATAACCAATTTCATCTTGACGAATACATGGAACAAAATGAAGAAGTTAAGAAATACAAGCAAGAATTGGCCACAGCAACTCAGAAACTTGGGACACTCTTTTCCAAATTCCAAGAAAACTGTGAGCAATTGAAGGTATTGGAATCTCAAAATAAACTTAAACTTACATATAGAAAATAAAAAACCATTAAAACCAGCATGAATTAGCCTTAGCAACCAAGGAGCTGAAGGCAAAGAGTGAAAAAATAGAGGAAAAATCTCAATTATTGGCACATATCAAAGCTCAAAACATTAAAAAAGTCAATAGTTTACTCACAGATCTTGGTAAAAAAAAGACAATTGAGTCTTCACATAAGGATATAGAAAATATGAAACAAAACGTGAATACATGTGGGACAAAATGAGGAAATTAGGAAATGCCAGCATGAATCAGCCTCAGCAACTGAGAAATTGGAGACACTTTCTTCTATATTCGATGAAAACAGTAAGCAATTAAGGGAACAATTTGAAGATGTTGAAGGACTGAATTTTTTTTTGTCTGAATTGAAATCTCAAAATAAATTGGAATTCCTGGAAAAATAAGAATCCATCAAGACCTTACAAAAATTCAGAAATTAAGGAATACAAGCAGGACTTGGCCACAGCAACTAAGAAATTATAGAGACACTTTCTTCCAAACTGTAAGAAAATTGTAAGCAGTTTAAGAAAAAATATGAAGATGTTGCAGAACTAGAAAATAAACTTTCTGATATGGAATCTCAAAATAAACTCAAACTCAGTGAAAAAGAAGAAGCCATCAAGATCTTACGGGAAACGAGATAAAAAAACGTCAAAAAACGAGATAAAGGCTCTATACTGAAGTTGCAAGACTGATTTTCTCAAGCACATTCGAGACGAGACGAGAAAGCATATAATCTCGTCTGGTTTCCGGGCATTACTAGTTTGCTGAATAACTAAAACAATAAACAATTTGCAATCCAATATGTGACTATAGTCAGAGCAAAGTAACTTCTTGTAGCTATTTTAACATTTAATATTCCACTTGCTCTTTGATTTTATGTATAAGGCCGTTATCATTTTTTTCCAATCACTAAAACATTGACGTTACATGCAGATAAAATGTAAATTGATACACTTAAATCCTGCGTACGAGAACATATATTTTCTCATTTTAGGACTTTCAAATGAATTGTATAAATAAATAAAATTAAAAAATATAAAAACAATAAAAATTGTCCTGATCGGCGTGACGTTTCAATTTGATTTCGTATTCAGTCAACTTCTTGCTGTTTTATCGGCCCTAATTCACCTATCTTATGCGACTTTTAACCGTATCTCGTGGCACTAACGCAGTACTCTCGGGCTCCGAGCACCGCTGGGTACCACTTTTACCTGTGTCCCGGCTTTTCTGATGGAACCAAAACTTCATTACGAGCTGTAGTTGTTAAATTGAATATCTGCGCGTCCTGATACTTATTATATCGTCTATGTGTATATACAAATTATTACCATATGCACAGGGTGATCCACAATAGAACAATTTTGGTAAAGGTACTTAATTTCTAATTTGTGTCTTAAGTATTTTTTAATTGCAGCAATTTAATTTTGTCATCACTTCAAACAAAAAAAAAAATCTCTTGATGTTGACAAAAATTACCTGATTAGATAGCATCAGCCAGCAACTCTAAACAAACGAAATCTTCTTTTTCATTTTTCCCATGGAATTGGCTAGAAACGACAATAAAATTGCCTTTAATTATATAGCCACCACGGTATATGATATAGCGGTAGATTTGTACTACACACAGAGAGTTCTGATGATGAATTTGTTATCTGGCGCGGCTCGGGGTCATTTAGAAGAAGACAAACGCCTTCCTACTAATTGGAGACCACCCCTAATTCGCTCTATAGATCTAGAGCCGACATCAATAAGGTACCTTTTTTTTGGTGCCGTTTCCGGTCTTCCTTTTTGGTCCAATTTTCGTATAAAGGATCACTTTGATTAAAAATAGATCATCGTCTGTCGGAGATCGTGAAATATATACGAGGTTGGTTAAATTGTCGCAAATGTTTACTTGAGCATTCCCTTTGTCCTTATTTATTTTCTAGAGCATTAATAGCCCTTCTACTAGGACTAACCTTTGAAAATCTTTTTGTGTTACTGCTCAAGGAGAAATAATTCCGAAATCTCGAAGCAATCGTTGAGGCAATAGAAACCTGAAAACCGACGAGACGAGAGATTGATTTTTCCTCGAAAAGCATTTCGAGATTAGACTCAATCATGATGTCTTCATCATTTTAATTAATCTTACTGGAAGGCTGGAAGTTTCATGGATGGGAAAAAGTGCGAGGTATTATTCAAGAACTTTTAGACAACGATATCATTCAGAAATCAAACTCGCCATATGCGAGCCCTATTTTATTGGTCAAAAAGAAAACAAGCGAGATGCGTATGTGCGTGGACTATCAAGCGTTGAAGGCAAAAATGGTTAAGAACGTATTTCCGCTACCAAGGATAGATGATCATCTTGAACGTATGAGAGGAAGCAAGCACTTTACGTCACTTGATATGGCATCACGCTACCACCAAATATCAATGACAGCAGAGTCTAGAGCAAAAACAGCATTTATTATGCCGGATGAGCAATATCATGAATGCCATTTGGATTAGCAAATGCTCCAGCTATATTTTAGCGAAGTATTAACCTAGCTTAGATCATTAAGATTCAATACAGCACTGACATACATGGATGACATCTTGATTCCGGCAGTTGACTTTGACGACAGATATAGGAGCTTTATCAGACATCTCAAAAGTAATAAGTAATGCTGCACTTACATTACACGTGACTGAATGTTATTTTTTTCGACAAACCATTGATTATTTGGATTATGAGATATCGGCAGAGGGTGTAAGACCAGGAAAATCGAAAATAACTGCAGTAGAGAAGTTTCCAATTCCTAAAAATGTCCATGAGTTGAGGCAGTTATTAGAATTTGCCAGTTATTTTCGGAAATTCATCAAGAATTTCGCTCATATCGCAAGACCATTAACCGAACTTACTGCGACAGCTCAAACAGATACTGTGTAGGTACTCGACTAAATTTAGCTATGTATGATCCTAATTTAGAGACTGAGTTACACACAGATGCATCGAAATGTGGACTAGGAGGCATATTGTTGCAGAAAGAACAAGATGGCAAATTGAAACCTGTGTTATGTACTATAGCCGTCAAATAAGCAAGGAAGAGCAGCAGTACCACTCCTACGAGTTAGAGACATTAGCTGTCGTTAATTGCATGCAGCGATTTCGTGTTTACCTCCTAGGAATCCAGTTTAAAGTAGTCATTGATTGTGGTTCAGTACGAAGCACTTTTAGTAAGAAAGATCTGATACCAAGAATAGCTAGATGATGGTTGATTACTTTAAAATCAAATTTCTCTGTCGAATATCAGCCTGGCTCTAGTATAGCACACGTAGATGCCCTAAGCAGATATCCCGTTGATGAACCTGTTGTAGACGGTACTGATGTTCTGGCTATAAATATTACTGAGTCTGATTGGACACTATCTGCTCAATTGTCGGATGATCTGCATCAGGTTCTTTCGAAACGTCCGAAGGATGCAGGTGAGAAGAATATTAAGAAGAAATATGTTCTAAAAGACAACCCTTTTTTAAAAATTACAAAAGATGATTGTAAGTGAATGGTACCAAAAAGAGCAAGAAAAGCTTTAAAATTCTACTATCATGACTCAGCTGGCCATTTTGCATTAGAGAAAACTTTGTCTGCAATTTCTCAAAATTACTGGTTTCCCATGATGCGCAAGTATGTTTCACGATATATACACAGTTGTTTAATGTGTGCTTATAACAAGGAACCATCAGGAAAACGTCCTGGTGTTCTGCATCCAATATAGAAAATAGCTTCTCCGATGGACACATCACATCTGGATCATTTAGGTCCGTTTGTAAAAAGTTGCGAAGGAAATTCATACCTGATTGCGGCAGTAGATTCATTTACAAAGTACTTATTCATCAAAGCAGTTCCAAATACCAAAGTGGGTCTTCTGATAAAATTCATTGCAGAAATAAGTGACATCTTCGGAATACCAAAACAAATAATTTGTGCTCGAGGAACATGCTATCCTAGTAAAACTTTTAAGGAATACACTTACCAAGAATAGATGATCATCTTGAACGTCCAAGAAGAAGCAAGCACTTTAAGTTACTTGATATGGCATCACGCTGCCACCAAATACCAAGGACAACAGAGTCTAGAGCAAAAACAGCATTTATTATGCCGGATGGGCAATATGAGTATACATGAATGCCATTTGGATTAGCAAATGCTCCAGCTGTATTTCAGCGAAGTATTAACCTAGTTCTTGGATCATTGAGATTCAATACAGCACTGGCCTACATGGATGACATCTTGATTCCGGCAGTTGACTTTGACGATGGATACAGAGCTTTATTAGAAATCTTGAAAGTATTTAGTCTTGCTGGACTTACACTACGCGTGACTAAATGTGATTTTTTTGACAAACTATTGATTATTTGGACTATGAGATATCGGCAGAGATTGTAAAACCAGGAAAATCGAAAATAACTGCAGTAGAGAAGTTTCCAGTTCCTAAAAATGTCCATGAGTTGAGGCAGTTATTAGGACTTGCCAGTTATTTTCGGAAATTCATCAAAAATTTCGCTCATATCGCAAGTCCATTAAGTTCCCAAAAGGCCACTTGTTGAGGAGGAAAACTTTTCTTCTGAGGGAAAAGTTCCCTTTGAATCAAAAGTTAATTCAACAAGTGAGAAGAAGATTTCTCCGAAGAAATACAATACGCGCGCATAAATGGTGGGCAAAGTTCCTCAAAAGAGATGCATCTCACCAATAACATTTATAAATCATGAAGAACACTCATCAGCACAAAACGTTTCTGATAAGTCAAAAACTTCCTTAAAATCGAATGCTAGAAGGCAAAGTTATGCGAATAAAGGAAGAATACAAAAAGCCAAAGTGGTTAGGGAGAAAAACGTTTTCTCTGTGAACAAAGAAGTTACCTATAAAAGTCAAAGAATAGGTTTTCAAAAGCATTGCGTGGGAGTTGTAACTTAATTGAACGTTTAACAGGAAGCAAGCAGCAAGCACTTCACGTCACTTGATACGTCATCAGGCTACCACCAAATACAAATGGCAGCTGAGTCTAGAGCAAAAACAGCATTCTTTACGCCGGATGGGCATTATGAGTATACACGAATGCCATTTGGATTAGCAAATGCTCCAGCAGTATTTCAGCGAATTATTAACCTTTTAATTTTAATAAAGGTAGATTTAGCAAGATTCCATTTATCTACTTCTCCTTCTATGTATGTTTTCTCAACAGACAACTTGGCCACAATTCAATTAACCTCAAATCTTTTACATATTATACGAATATTCAACATTTCTTCAACACTTTGTATACATAGTAATATTATGACTCTTTGACTTTTGAAGTTAAATTTTCTAATCGAAACTGCTCCGAGTCAGAATTAACTGAATACATGGGATAAATAATGTCCATTAATAAATAGTTGCCCACTAATTTTGTATAGTAAACTATTGCATTTAATTATAGGCCCATTCTTGAAAAAAAAACACACACACAATTCAAACAAATTAATTGTATCCGACGTACCGTGGACTTATGAATGTCATTAGACCAAACCGATACTCTATAATGTATTATCTAATCATTTTACTTTCAACAATAGCCCAGCTAATGATGTTAGAATAAAATCAATTACCGTTTTGTGTTACGGTGTTTTTGTGTTATTAGATGGATGCTTGCCGCGCTGATTTTTATCTATGACACGAAAAAGGCTCGTTTAGATAAAAGTAAAATTTGTTCTTCATGGCTACTACCGTAATAGTAAATAATTGTGTATGCATACAACAATTTATGTTAATGATGAGAGAATCTTAACTAATTATTTTGGATGTCTAAAATCTTACTCACATAATAACATCGCTTTCTTATTGATTTGAATTTATTGTGCTGTCGCTACTATTTAAATTTAATAATGGTATTATAATGAGAAAGGGATGATAAATGAGCAAACATGTTAACTGGTTGATGTAGAGAAGAGAGGTCAATTATAAGAGTATATTCAAGTCGATACAAATAATAATATTTGATGGTGTAAGAGTGAAATGAGAGCTAGAAATATATTTGTATCTATTGAAAATCACAATGTAAGAAACTTATTTTGGAGATGAGACTCTGGTAGAAAAACAATTAAAAAAGAAAAGGTATAAAGCATTAATCAAAAGCAACAGACCATTTTACTGATTTCTTTAAAAATTCGGATTTATCTAATTGGATTTTTAGATCGAATCTCTCAAATATCTTTTAAAGATTTGCAATATGTTATTGAAGAGAAGTGGAAAATATAATAATATCATCCATGTAAACTAGACATATTTTGTTTTGTAGACCTATTAAAATGTTGTCCATTAATATTTGAAATGTTGCTGGGACATATTTTAATCCAAAGGGCATGCGATTAAATACTTTTAATGTCCATTTGCTACATTGAATTGAATTGATTATGAAGTATGAGAAATGACACAGGTCCTTTTGATTTTCGACTCTATGAAGTGGCGAACCATTGAGTGTATATTCATAGCGAATCAAATCATGCTTAAGGCTGAAAGACTTACAAGAACATTAAGCAATATATAATTTTATAACGTTACAGAAATCATTTTGGAGAGTTTCGCAGTCATCAGTAGTGAACGGGAAGCAAAAATAAACTCTAAAATATAAAAACAATTATTTGATAAAAGAATCCAACCATCAGACAATAAACCATTTAAAGGACTGTAACATGATGCTGGTCAATGTTAACCGTTAAAAATTATGACTGAATTGCTATACAGGCTAAATGGCACTTACCAATCAATTTTGAATGCAGTAATGCATCAAATTACTGTCAAAAATGCGATAACATTAATAACAAATATTTTTTTGTTCAAATGTGAAAACACTTGAGGTTTGAATATAATATTGTTTTTCCATAACTGTTTCAAAATCACCATCGTCAAAAATCTCTTCGCGAAACGCTGACGAGAAAAAAGACCAAGTCTTAAATTGGCGTGGCTCAAAAGAAGAAAGCAAAAAAAAACACGAATAATATAATCCGAGTCACGTAGCCAATAAGCAATTTTAATACCGAGTAAATTTTGAAAAAACCAATTGTATACACAGACCTAAGTAATAACTACAATTTCGAGAGCATCGGATGGGAAACAATAATAAAAATCTACTTTACGTAATTGCGACAATATTGGTTTTTTTTCGTTTTAGAAACCACACGGTATACACGCGTTACCTGGTAAAATGATTTGTCCATCACAGAGAGATTATTGATTCAACACGAGCAAATTATTGTATGCCTTTGCTTATTTTCCATGTCGTTATTTTATTTTCCTATTTATACAATTTCTCGAGAAGAAGAACCTAATATTCATTCAGGATGGGAGGAAAATCAGCAATAGATATAGTTGTTTACATCACCTTGTTAACTGATTCTGTGACTGATTCGCCTGTACAAAAATGATACCTATTCACATTGTCATATTACCAACAATGACAGAGAAATGTAATGTAATTGCTTTTGATGGATGCATCAATTGTTGAAGAATTGAATAAGAGCCACAAGTCCAACATTTTTTGGTTTATACATGAATCTTATTTCTAGATTCCAATACCAACAGTTTTTTTTCTAGCTCTGTAACATCTTCAGATTTTTCCTTCAACTGCTCACAGTTTTCTTCAAATTTGGTGAAAGTGTCTCAAATTTCTCAGTTGCTGGGGCCAATTCCTGCTTGTCTTCCTCAATTTCTCCATTCAAATCTATCTTGTTTTGCAACATCTTAATGGTTTCTTCTTTTTCTAAGAGTTGAATCTTATTTTGTGATTTGAATTCTAACAGTTTCTTTTCTAGTTCTGCAACATAAGCAGATTGTACCTTCAATTGCGTATATTTTTCATTTAAGTTCCAAAGAAAGTATCTCAGATTTCTCCATTTTTAAAACTAATTCCTGGTGGTACTTCTTGATTTCTTCATTTTGTTTCACACCTTCTATTTTTTTAATTAAGGTCGAGATAGTTCCTTCTTTTCTTGTGAGTGGTTTGCTGTCGGCCCTTCCACTTTACTCACATCAGAGTAAATTCACTCTCCACACTTTTCAAATAATTCTCGAGCAGCAAAACGAAAGCACCTCAACTTAACAGCTAGTAGGCTATTTGCAGCGCTTTCTTTGAATTATCATCAGTGACGGAGACAGCTTATGAATTCTTGAATTTTTCAGCTTGAGAGCCTGGAATAGACAAAACTCGAGACAAAATTAATAGTTTTCTTATTCCCGGCTCTTGAATTGAGAAACTAAAGAAAACAGGGAGGAAATCAAAAGCCTGGAATAGACAAATAATTGATACAAAAATTATTGAGCTCCACATCAAAAAGAAAACACATTAACTTTGACATTTTAAGTAGTCAGACAATTATAGCGGTTTCGTTAGGTTACACCCTCTATTATGTGGTGATGTCCAAGTGCAACAAAAATAGAGTCATTTAGAGTAGATTCACTCCACACTTTTCAAATAAGTCTGGGGCAGCAACATGAAAGCACCTCAACTTTGACAGTTCAAACAATTCTAGTAGGTAATTTTTAACGCTTTCTTTGAACCATCAGGGACAGAGACAGCTTTTGAATTCTTGAATTTTTCAGCTTGAGAGCCTGGAATAGACAAAAGTCGAGACATAATTGATAGTTTTCTTATTCGCGGCTCTTGAATTGAAAAACCAAAGAAAACAGGGAGGAGCTCAAGAGCCTGGAATAGACAAATAATTGAGACAAAAATAATTGAGGTCCTCATCGAAAAGAAAACATCTTAACTTTGACATTTTAAGTAGTCGGTCAATTATAGCGGTTTCGTTAGGTTGCACCCTCTCCTATGTGGTGATTTCCAATTGCAACAAAAATAGAGTCATTTAGAGTAAATTCAGTCCACATTTTTCAAATAAGTCTGGGGCCGCAACATGAAAGCACCTCAACTTTGACAGCTCAAACAATTCGAGTAGGCCATTTTTAACATTTTCTTTGAACCATCAGGACAACCTATGAATTCTTGAATTTTTCAGCTTGAGAGCCTGGAATAGACAAAAATCGAGACAAAATTAATAGTTTTCTTATTCCCGGCTCTTGAATTGAAAAACTAAAGAAAACAGGGAGGAGATCAAAAGCCTGGAATAGACAAATAATTGAGACAAAAATGATTGAGCTCCACATCGAAAAGAAAACACCTTAAGTTGCCCCCTCTGTTATCAAAACCTGGCTACAGGCCTGTATTAACTTTTCGGGATATACAGTTACAGAGAGATATTCTCTATCTGGTGTTTTCGTGAGGCAATCAGTCTCTCATCTAGTCACTATGACTCCGATTTTTCGAATATTTGAAAAGTGATGAAAATTTGTTGGTCAAAGAAATTCCGGAGAAATGGAGAGAATTCGAGAAATTCTAGATGAGAGAGGTATTCTCTCGTCCCGTCTCAAAGTGTTTTTCGAAAAAAGACAAGTTTCTCGTCTTGTTGGTTTGTGACCTTGGCTTGCCTAGCCTTGCCTAGTCTTGCCTACCTTTGTATAGCCTTACCTAGCCTTGCCTTGCCTTGGCACCACGATTACCCATATTTTTTGGAATTTTTGGTTCAGTTACTGGATGTTTGGTATTTTAATTTTAAATTGGGCATTATGCCTCATTAATGAGGTACAGAAGAGAGTTTTCTGCTGCTAACTCCAACTTGACGTGATCATGTGGGTTACATACTGATGAACTAAGATAAAAGTGAAACGCCATTGTGGATAAAAACCCAAAGAAAAGAGACTCTACCTTTTATTTTATTTTTTTAACATTTAGATCAATTTTGGCAACGAGTTTTTAATTAATTTTCACTTTTTTGGTTAAGGCACCTTTGACTGAACAACTTGTTTCAACTTGAACCAAATTTGTAGTCAACTGTGACTTTCAGCAAATCATTCACTCAACTTGTGCTCTGAATGATCATAAATCATAAATTAATAAGAAATTTGTTTTTGCCCCCAAAATCCTTTCTTCAATTTGGTGCACCTCGTAGATATCAACACTCAATATTCAGATGATGATAAATCGATGAACTAAATCAACATCGTTGTTTTTTTTTTTGTGGATTAAATTAAAACGGTGCCTGGCCGGTGGTATTATAATTATCTGGGTTTTTGTCGTTTCCTCTATTCCTTTTCTTCTGCCGATATTTATTACATGGTTAAACAAGTCAAAATTGAATTATCTAAAAACTAGAAACGCTTTCCTTTACTTTGTCTTGGCGGTAGGTAATCTGGCCCGATGTGCCTGATAGGTTTTCAGATCTGCTCTGTTGGACGAGTAGGTATCTAATTATGTCGCTGATAGATTAATATTGTTTTTGTGTTTTAAATTTAATTCAGGTGATGAGTAATTTGTTTGAAGCTGAAGTTCCCTTATAAATTTTTTTATTGTAGTATTGTATAAAAAGGCAAGAGTTTCTTGTTCTTTATATTTTTCCTCCGAATGCGCCACAAATAAGATTGTAATGTCTGTTATTAGGATAATTGAAGGTTTGTGTGTGTCTGGCTGTGAGTGAGTATGTCATTAGGATCGTTTAATTCTTTTAGTGTAACAGGATATAGAACGGGTTGAGAAAAGGAGAGAGGAAATTTTAACCCTGGCGCATTGATTTATTTATTTGTAACTATAAATTTCAACTAACAAGATTCTGGAAAGTATCAGGTAGTTCAATGCAGATTTTGCAAATATTTTCTGGACTGTAGAGAGTAATTTTTTATAAGGATTGTGAGACACTGAAGGTGATCGTTGGTACCGAACCCATAGAGGAATCCAGCCTGTTCCCGAGACTGCCTATAGTCAAATTTTACCAAATTCTGTTATTTTAAGTTGTGGGACAATATTCACATGTTTGTTTGTTATTAAAATTTTCCTAATTTTCTCAATAATTAAATTCAAAAAAAGTAGGTATATAAATAATCATCAGTTAAACCCAAACAGAATTTTTACAACCGTAATAAATGTCCTAAATATTAATTCGATAATTTTAAACTACCCCGTTAAAATGTTAGTTATGAAAGAATTATTAAATAATAATGTTCAAAAAAAAAAAAAATGAATTGACCGCTCCGAATAAATTTACATAATATTTTCGGGTGTTAAAGGAACCCTGGCGCCATCTAACCCATAAATTATTCCCTTTTATAATGAAATTTAAATTAACGATGGTCAAATAATAATAATATGATACAAGAGTGATTTGATATTATCCGGTACAAAAATTTAATTTTAGCAACCACCGTTACAACAATGTTGCTCTTAATTAAAAAGTTTTTCTGGTCGTTACGGTTGAGGAGCGCAACCGACCAACCAAGTTCATTACCAACCAAGTCGATATTATTAGTTTTGAACCCAACCAACAGCAGTTTTTTTTTGCAGTTGATTTTAACCACTTTAGATGACAATGGCTCGTTATATCTGAAGCAAGCCGGATTTAAAACAATTATACAGGGCAGATATTTTATAAAGATTTTTGTAATAATTGGTAAGATTGTTAAACCAGAGGGTTTCTCGGAAAATGCTATACTATACCAATTGGAAAAAATGTTCTCACGTCAGAATTTACTCAAACAGTTGATGAAAAGATCTATCAACAAATCAACTCATTGTTTGATCTGAGAATGGACATGAAATATACGAAATGGAAAAAAGGAACATTATACGGAGAACTGATCCTAAAAATGCATAGCTGACATTAAGTAGGTACTGGAAACTGGAAGAGTGCAAACTGAGCTATTTTCTATGTCTACCAATATTCATGAATATCGGCTTTTAGCAACATCTTCTGTTTTGTCTCGTTTCAAACTGCCCTACGCCTTCTCTACAGCTTTTTTTCAGGCCTCCTTCCATTTGAGTCCCACACTATAGGATTCATTTTCCTACTCTATCCTTTCCCATTCGTTGTACATGCCCTTACCATATCCGTTGTTTTGTTCTGTCATCATTTTCGGTATTCGTGATTCTTCCTTCATCCGGGATTTTAGAAAAGGTCCACATATATCAGAGTGAATTATCTTTCCTGGGTTTAGCTTCTTGCTACTTCCTCTGGAACCAAATTTTAGTGGAATATAATGTGCTTTGCCAAATATACAGGCTTGACACGACTCTAGACTAGGTTCATTCCAAAATCTCTCTTTAGAATTTGTTCATCATGTCTCTTACTCTGATGACCCATTCCCTCAGGATATAACTGAAGTATGTTGACATTGTGCATGGGAGTTATATAAAGGGTTTCATAAAATTGATTGAAAATCACCCAATCTTTTGTAAAATTTGTCAGTTGCCTTTTATATTCCTTTACTCGATGATCAATTTGAACTTAATCATCGGTAGAATGTCCCAAAAACGCTCGACTACCTATCTAACATTTTTTGTAAAATCCTACACTATTGAAGAACAATGAAAAATCCCTAAAATATATCGATCGATGCTTTGAGTAATTATTATCGACTAAGAAATTTGTTGTGTCTTTGAGAACAATGATATCTCCAATGTAATTAAGTTAAAAATCTTGAAATTACTTATCATCATAACGTCTATGATTCATCCTCCATGACCTATAGACTTAATTTTTCATATTCCTTTCCAGCAATTTTAATATGGAATCATAAACATTTCCGTAATACTTCCTATGGATATGTCGAGATCGTGTACCTACTCCATCTGTAGCTAGGGCATTTTCGACATAGGTGTTCATGAACAAAATCGTCAAATACTGTAGCAGATTTCGCTGATAACTTCGTCAGTAAATATTGTAGTATTTACCTGCATTCTGTGGGATAGCTTTTCCACACTGAAGTATATCTAGATGGAAAATCGATACGTTGAGGTCTTGTAATTACTGCCTGAGTTTCGTCAAAGCTATCGCTAATTCAGTCGTTCAAAATATCAGCTGTTTGGACTTTTATTGCCATTGGAAAGGAGGAAATTCTTTTTCCATCAGCGGACATTTCATGTTGTCTTTTCTAAGAACATCTTCCTTCATGGAAACAGGACATTTGAGAACTAGTTACTCCCAAATTTTTTATTCGCTTGATCTGTGTAGCTCGAAATTTGACCATTTTTAGGATTAATTTGTAGAATCCTCCATGTTTAAAGCTACTTCCATCTATAATTGTCTTCTCTTCAAGCTTAATATGACTGTTGTGGAAGCGAATCCACTTTTTGGTTGTTTGTCTTTAGCTGACAAAACTGAAAAAATATTTTTCTTGAAAGTAGAGGACAACCAAAAGTTATACTGTTTATTTTCTCCATTGGCACAAGCTTCAACCACAATTCTATCTTTTTCCTGAACCTCTTATAGCATCAATGAACATTTGCAGTTGTTACTGGGTAGTCTTAAGCAAATGGTTCAAAATTTTCATAAACATCTCTTCTATTTTCTACATCATTCGAGTGTATGGAGTTTAGGGGGTTCCAACTGATCATATAAATGCAAAATCTAAACATAAAACAATTTGAAATTTCATCATTTTAGTACCTACCTAAAAACTTTGAAGACCCATAACTGTTTTTCTATTATAGATAGAGAGCTGACATTTTAAGCGATTCTTATCCCTGTCGGGAACTATACAATCCCTGAAAATTTCACCTCATTTGGATTTACAGTTCCAGAAATAAAATTGTGTTAAGCAATTTGGGGTAAATTTATCAATTTGTCAATTTTCTGAGTGCCTTTTTTCATAGATTTCGGCTTCAAATCTAAGAATAATTTAGTGTATGGAGTTTGGGGGGTCCTCAATGGTCATTCAGACACAAAATCTCAAGATAAAAAAGTTTGAAATTTCATCATTTAAGTACATAAGCTACCTTATGATTTTGATTTTTTTAAACTTTGAAGTCTCATAACTTTTTTTCTATTATAGATAGAAAGGTGAGATTTCCAGCGATTCTTATCCCAGCGGAGGACTACATTTCTTGAGAATGTCAGCTGCTTTGAACTTATACTTATTGAAATAAAATCGCGTTAAGCAATTTATGGTAAATTTATCAATTTTTCAATTTTCTTAGTGCCTTTTTTCATAGATCTCGGCTTCAAATTTAAGAATTATTTAATGTATGGAGTTTAGGGGTCCCAATTTTCATTTAGACACAAAATCTCAACATAAAGAAGTGTAAAATTTCATCATTTTAGTACTAAGGTAGCTACCTTATGATTTGGATTTTTAAAAACTTTGAAGACCCATAACTTTTTTTCTATTATAGATAAAAAGCTGAACGTTTCAGCGATTCTTATCCCAGTAGAGGACTACAATTCCTAAAAATTTCAGCTCATTTGGACTTATAGTTCCAGAAATAAAATCGTGTTAAGCAATTTGGGGTGATTTATCAACTTTTCAATTTTTTTGAGAGCCTTTTTTCATAGAATCATCATGAAGTTTGGAGGGTCCCAAAGGATCATTGCGACACAAAATCTCAACAATTTTTTTTTTCAAATTTCATCTTTTTAGTACTGATGATTAAGATTTTGGAAAACTTTGGAAGGTCATAACTTTTTTTCTAATATAGATAGAAAGCTGACATTCTTAGTGATTCTTATCCTAGTAAAAGACTACAATCCCTGAAAATTTCAGCTCATTTGGACTTATAGTTCCAGAAATAAAATCGCGTTAAGCAATTTGGGGTAAATTTATCAATTTTTCAATTTTCTGAGTGCCTTTTTTCATAGATTTCGGCTTCAAATCTTAGAAAAATTTAGTGTATGGAGTTTGGGGGGTCCCCAATGATCATTTAGATACAAAATCTCAACATAAAAATTTTTGAAATTTCATCAATTCAGTTCTATGCTTTGATTTTATGAAATGGATTTTTAGAAACTTTGAAGACCCATAACTTTTTTTCTATTATAAATACAAGTCTAAAACTGAAATTTTCAGCGATTTTTATCCCAGTACAGGACTACAATCCCTGAAAATTTCAGCTCATTTGGACTTATAGTTCCAGAAATAAAATTGTGTTAAGCAATTTGGGGTGATTTATCAATTTTTCAATTTTTCTGAGTGCCTATGAATATGAAAAAAATTTGCTTCAAATTGAGTTTTTATTTTTTTTCTTATGATTTTCGATAGGAGTTTGCTCCATCCATTGTTGGTAACATACTTGCAACCAAGAAGAAAAAATGTGCGAAAGCGCCTTACCTATAAATATATCTCAATTAAAAATTCCCCCTAATTTAATTCTTGCGTATCAAAATTTTTATGAGCCAGGATCTATTGATATTTATAATAATAGGCTGTGATAAATTTTGGGATTTATAAGATATCAATGGAACAAATTGAGCTAGGTAAAAACTTGCCAACCATTCAAAAGAGACGATTGGGGTGGGTTATACCAGGGAATGTTTTATATAATGAAACAGCTAACATTTCATGCAATTTCAGTAGGTACCTGATGTGTCAACTCATTTATCATTAAATTATTTTGAATCTACTACGACACGCAATCAAGATGTAGCCCAGGATTATTAGGAATAAAACACAAAATTTTTCATAACCAGCTAAAAATTGGTATACATGTTCGATTTATTGTCTGAAATAACATGCTAAAACTCCCCGGGCTTCCCCCGCTTGCTTCATGAGATATTGGCTCCCCACTCCCTTGCCCATTCAAGGGCAGGCGCTGCTTTCTGGGTAAGCGTCTCAACCGGCCTACAGTGACAGTACTGACATTCTCCTGTTGGGCACTGTTGGCAATTTTATATAAAGCAAACGTCATGAAAGCGAACCAAAATTTGTGCACATACATAACAACAGAAAAGTAGGTATTTCAAAACACAAATTATTCTCAAAGAAATAGTTATTACTTTCAATTTGCAAAGGTTCATAGCTCAAGTTCATATAGCAATGTAGGCAATTATTGACATAATAATTATTCTCCCATGTTTTATAAAGCTCTATCAGAGAATCAGAGAAATGATTTTAGATACATTTCACAAACAAGTAAGTTTGTGATAATGAAGTCAAAACAAATTCAGTAGATATAGAGCTGAATTGAGTGATCCAAGACTGATGATTGTCTAGTATCAACTATAGTTTTCCATAGCTGGTCATATGGTAGTTTATCCAATTTTTTTTATGTCATTCCTGTCGCAGACCAATCTTGTCTACCTTCCATTATTCATTCGAGCCACATGATAAGATATTCTTTCAACAGCATTGGTGTTTTTTTACCAATCTCCTCATTCGCGAGCCTATCTTTCGAAGAACATCTGCTCCTCTATCAAAATAGAGTAGGTATATTATTCCTAGCCAATAGCAGTGGTCTACCTTAATATTTATATAAGTTGATGAATACGTAAGATTTTTTTTTCCAGAAAATCACATTAGGTATAGTTTCCATTTTATTGATTACAAAGAAATGTTTTCTGAACTTGAGACATAATCTATGTGTTGATTAAATGTTAAATGAGAGTGTTTCATAAAAGTTAAATCCCAAGAATCTTATCATGATTTCAGACACGATATAGAAAATACATAAAGTCAGAACCCAACGTGGACCACTATGCAGAGGTGGTGATCACTATTTCCTGAAGGCCAGAATTATGTTTCCTTGTCAGAGATAAAGCCGGTATCAGCAAACAAGGAAGAGACAAGAGAAGTTATTGACCGAATACTACGAATATAAATACAATTTCATCATCATCATAGGCGATCACTCGATAACGAGTATATCTTCTATTCTATTCTTATTGTCGTCGATTGTGCGTTTTCTGATGGAGATATAAACCAATTCTGTAGCCGCATACTCTTCCACAGTCATGGCACACCCAGCCTCTGCCTCTGCTGGTATCGATGCGGCACTCTGCCAAATTCTCCTTATGGACATCTTTGTAGCGTTTTTGTTAACCTCCTTGAATTCGTTTTCCCTTTTTCTGTAAAGTCGTGGAAGGCGTGTTTCGGGCATGCGGACGAATGAATGTAATGTAATGCTTTACAATAATAAACATTTCTGTTTAATTGATTTCGCTTCATTCAATAAAATGTTTATTTAATAATAATGCAGATTTTTTATTCTCTACATTTAATTTTTCCCGTATCTTTCACATTTGGATTGGTAGCTAGGGCTCTTCTAGTCTAGAGGTTCGAAGTCCAAATCCCTGCTCACTAGGACTGCTGATATAAATGTAAGACACGCAGAAACGGTAAAGAAGGGACATCAAAATGTACAGAATAAAAAATTTATTTGAAATTATGTCTACACCCGCGCGCGCTGCTCACTAGAACGAATTACAACCAGTCAAAGTATAGGGTACGGTTCACTGACGACTGAACGGAAGACTACGATTTCGGCGGTTGTGACGTCACAAGCTCCTGCATAATTTATCTTTACAAGGAATTTTCTCGGAGACTATTTTGAATATAGGAATGCGGTTTTCACGAGAGATCTAAGATTTTTTCTCTTGATTTAAGCAGTTTAAGTTGTTTTTTAGGGTCACACCCCCTTTAAAAGAATTAGTGTGGCGGTTTTAAGGTAGGGGGGCTTGAGAGGTGAATAATTTTTAGTGAAAAACATTCACACTCAACAAATTAGTTGTCATGCTTCGACGAATTTCACAATTCTTTTTTTTTTTTTACGGATATGCGCACTCGCAAGGAAATGTCCTATCACGCTCGAGAAGCGGCAAGTGCGCGGAAATGTCGGTGTACGTTGGTCTTGAAACGGTTCAGGTTGTAACCTGCAGGGAAAACCGTCGCAGGGAGTTTATTCCACAGCGATGCTGTTCTCCAGAGATATGAATTCTGATATGAGGTTCTTCCTACCTATTTACGTTGAATAGCAGTAAGTTTCAAAATAAACACCCTGTATAATTCAATATCTCATGATGCAAGCGGGGGAGGGGTGGGGAGTTTTACATGACGACTCAATATTAGACCTAGAGTGTACCAAATTTCAGCTGGTTATAAAACATTTTGTGTTTTTGGCTAATTTTCACCTAATAATCCTGGGCTAATGGTCGAATTATAGTTTCTTTACACCTCAAACATTCCATATCAATGCTGAAAGATTCTCTGCAAGTCGCTTGAAATCGATTCTTAAATTTAGAAAAAAAATTGCAGAAAAATCCCTCCCTTTAAAATGGTTATTGCCAATTCATAGAAGAATATGAATCTCTAGTTCATATTATGAC
The DNA here is from genome assembly GCA_917834065.1 of Ceutorhynchus assimilis. Classification (NCBI taxonomy): domain Eukaryota; kingdom Metazoa; phylum Arthropoda; class Insecta; order Coleoptera; family Curculionidae; genus Ceutorhynchus; species Ceutorhynchus assimilis. The sequence continues at coordinate 34,770,657 of OU892284.1, forward strand.
TATATCTAATTTTGATAGTTTGAAGGGTAGTACTTGCTTCTTCCTTCCACATCATTGTGTGTTAAATAATGCAAGTACCACAACAAAACTCCGTATTGTCTTTGATGGGCCTTGCAAATCAAACAGTGGTACTCATTGAATGACATTCTATTAATTGGTCCCACTGTACAAAATGATTTATGTTCAATTATATTACGTATATACTTCTCACTGGGGACATTGCCAAAATGTACAGACAGGTGTTAGTAAACCAAGATCAACGGAATCTACAGATAATTCTTTAGCGGTCTAAGCCATCTCTTGAAATTCAACTTTACCTTTTAAATACACTTACCTATGGTACTGGCCCTGCTACATATTTAACAACTAGGTGCCTTTTGAGGAAATTGCTTTAGAACTTTATTTATAAGCAAAATAATATCCAAGGATTTTTATGTAGATGATCTTTGTACAGGAGGCAGTACTTTTGACGAAGTCGAACATATTAAAGAGGACATAACTAAAGTTCTTAGTTCAGCAGGTTTTGAACTAAGGAAGTTTCATTGTAATGAGGCTAAGGTTTTAGGTTTGCTTAAAATTTCATCATTTTAGTACTAAGGTAGCTATCTTATGATTTAGATTTTTAAGAACTTTGAAGTCCCATTACTTTTTTTGTATTATAGATAGAAAGCTAAAACTTTCAGCGATTCTTATTCTAGTAGAAGACTACAATCCCTGAAAATTTTAGCTGATTTGAACTTATAGTTCCAGAAATAAATTCGCGTTAAGCAATTGGGCTAAATTTATTAATTTGTCAATTTCCTGAGTGCCTGTTTTCGTAGAATTCGGCTACAAATCTTGGAAAAATTTAGTGTATGGAGTTTAGGAATCCCCAATGATCATTTAGACACAGAATCTCAACATAAAAAAATTTGAAATTTCATCATTTTAGTACTAAGGTAGCTATCTTATGTTTTGGATTTTTAAAAACTTTGAAGACCCATAACTTATTTTCTATTATAGATAGAAAGCTGAAAGCTTCAGCGATTCTTATCCCAGTGGAGGACTACAATCCCTGAAAATTTCAGCTCATTTGGACTTAAAGTTCCAGAAATAAAATCGCGTTAAGCAATTTAAGGTGAACATCAATTTTTTCAATTTTCTGAGTGTCTCTTTTTTCATAGATTTCGGCTTCAAATATCAGAATAATTTAGTGAATGGAGTTTGGGGGGTCTCCAATGTCAAATGTTGATTTGAGATGTTGCGGACCGGTTTATCAGTGGACGGTTATTTAGTTTAGCTGTCAGTTAACTAATAATTATTATTAGCTAACCAACAGATAGCCGTCCGCTGATAAACCGGTCCTGCATGTGACTTAACAGAAAAATAAAACACGATTTGATTAATGGCCAGTACACATTTTGTTAAGTGCAAGTGTTCAGTGTCAAATGTTAATTTGACATGTTGAATGTTACTAAACACAAAAATAGAACACGATTTGATTTGATAAAGTTTGTGAGGCTTTCGCGGCCCAGGTTTATTGATAAAGTGTTTTCATTCAGGCTTAATAATCATCGTAAGTTGGACTTGATTTGACGATTTGATTTACTTGCACTTGTAGCTTGCATTTATCACTTAAGGGCGATATCTCATGAGCGTAAGTTGACATTTCTGGCGTAATCACGTGATAATATGGTGTAATTTGATTGGTAAACTATCCAGCATGTCGGATATTTTACCAAAAAAACAAACCATTTTATCACGTGATTACGCCAGAAATGTCAACTTACGCTCATGAGAACTCGCCCTAAGACTAATCACTTGACAGATCTGTTTACAATTCGGCAACCAAATACTAACACTACACACCTACGTACTTGCTAGTGTAAATCGGCCTTTAGGTACTTACAATTATTGTAGCTTGCACTCTTGCACTTTTCACTTACTAATCACTTAACAGATCCGTTTAAAATTGGACAACATTCTGTTAACTGCAAGTGTTTAGTGTCAAATGTTGATTTGACAGGATAAGGACCGGTTTATCAGTGGACGGTTATTTAGTTCAGCTGTCAGTTAAATTATGAATATTATTAGCATTAGCTAACCAACAGATAGCCCTCCACTGATAAACCGGTCCTGAGTGTGACTCAACGGAAAAATAGAACACGATTTGATTAATAGCCAGTTTACATTTTGTTAAGTACAGTATCCACATGGTAATTTGACATGTTGAGTATGTCATTTACATCCACTCAACTTAACTTACCGTACGGAAAATTAATAATAAAGAAAAGCTGAAGATCATGTACTTATATGTATTTGTTTACATCCACTTGAAAATTAAGAAAATCAACGTAACTTGTAGCTTGTAGCTTGTACTTATCACTCAAGACTAATAACTTGATAGATCCGTTTACAATTCGGCAACTAAATACTAGCACTACACACCTGCACTTGCTACTAATCAAAGTGTAAATTGGCCTTTACTTGCAGTTGTAGCTTACACTCTTGCACTAATCACTGAACACACTTCACAGATCCGTTTACAATTGGACAACTCGCATGTGCAGCGCCGTACACGTGGTAGAAGTGAAACTTCTTACAAATACAACTACTACAGCACTACGCACCTGCACTTGCTATACCAATCAAAGTGTAAACCGGCCATTAGCGTATGAGTCGGGGCAAAATGACGAAGGGAGACGCGCATCTGTAGTGACGTCACAAGGGTATCGGCGCTTGACAATAATAGTTTCGGATCCCTGGTTTATGTCAATCCTTCATTGGCTGTCTTTCTCCGTCCCTCTACGTTATATTATTCTTCTCTCTCGTGTAACGAAATTTGCCAAAATGTGATGTGTGCGTCTTTCAAATCACTATTCATTCTCGTCCAAATATCAGACCGCCGCCTAACACTCGTATGCAGAGTATGGACTTGAAAGTTTAATCTCGCTTAGTTCGAAAGTTTGCATATAAAAAAAAAGTCATAATCTGGTTTTACTAACTGAGAAGTAAGAAGCTTCACTTGAAATAACACGGGACACAAATGTATAAATACCTAACGAAAATAATCACAAAACACAATGAGGGTGAGTTCTAATGAGCGTAAGTTGACATTTCTGGCGTAATCACGTGATAATATGGTGTAATTTGAAATTTCATCATTTTAGTAGGTAGGTACTAAGGTGATGATTGGATTGAAAACCCATAACTTTTTTTTCTATCCTAGATAGAAAGCTGAAATTTTCAGCGATTCTTATCCCAGTGAGGACTACAAACACTTCATTTTTAACTAAATTTGACATTATTTGAAACCTCTTTTGGTTTAGGGGGTCTTCTGTCTGCTTTCCACTTGAAACATCGTCTTGACCGATGTGCAGGAAAATCACAATAATAAACGACTTTTTTTTTATTGCGTTTACTGCCAAAACCTCCTAATCATTTTCATCTTCGTGCCTTTTCAAAAACACACAGTACCTATTCATCTAACAATGTACGTTTCCAGTATTTTACAAGTCTCATTTTGATCACATGCAACTACAGAGCACGATCAAGACATGAGATCCCATAGTCTGCATAACGTCTGCGACCACGTAGAACACAAGAGATCTAGTAGTCTCTCAAGCTCAGAAAATTGTAAAAAATTTAGTATAAGTAACTACCAAATTCAACTCGCTTTTGCCGCAACTTTAACTCTTAAACATCATACATTAACTAATATTCTACGAGAATATTAGGTGAATTCATTTATAAAACCGATTTGCATCAGTTTTTAGAAGTAAAACGAATCAGAGAATCGCGTGCTCCGGAGCCGTTAAGCTTATATACGGCCTGGCGGCGGGGCAGGCAACTACCTAATTTTATTAGGTCTGTTCTACAATACATTGTTGTTGGTTCCCTATTAAAATACTTTAGTCGTTGCCAACTCCTTCAAAATTTGTTTTCCGACAACGAATTAGGGTTAATTTATTTATGTTGACACGCAATGATTACTATATTATCCCAGAAATAATAGTTTGCTGGTTAAAGTTTATATGTATAGGGAGGGGTGCATGCTATGCTATTATCTCTTTCCCTTCCAATTATAAACTGATGACTATGTATTTGGTTTAAGTATTATTAATAATACCTACCTACCTATCTATTTTTGACTATATCTAATAATGTTTTTTTGACAAATAATATCTACAGTTTTTACAATGTCCTTAGACTATTATTAATGAGATGTTCCATCTTTCGGTGTTAAAGTTGCTCAATATATTGGGATATAGAATATCATCCATAATTCTTTGGAATGTAGCCGGCGCGTTCTTCAAACCAAAGGGCATGCGCAAGAATTTATAATGCCCGTTTTCTGTGCTGAATGCGGTTTTTTCGATGTCGTTTTCATGCATCTGGATCTGGTGAAAGCCGCTAGCTAAATCTAAGGTAGTGATATAATGGCAGCGTCCCAGCTTGTTATGTTGGGTAATGGGTATCTGTCGACTAAGCTTTTTGTATTAAGGCTCCTAAAATTTACTATACTATAATAAACAAAAAAATATTCAAACTGTTTGTCAAAGTGGGTATAGCAAAAACAACAAAAACATAAAACACACAAGGTTGATATAAAAATTAATAGTTAGGAATGTTAGGATCAGGAACTCAATATTTTTGTACCTACTCACTACACCCACTACATACAATGCCAAAATCCCCTAATCCGAAATCTAAATCCAATGTATTTCGATTCATAATTCATAACTAGATTCACAAAATGCTTCTCTTGATTGAAGAGACATTGTGAAATAGATAGTTTTATACCCATTAGAGAGACATTAAGTACCTACTACAGTTTAGACAATACAGTGAAGCAAAAAGAAAGAGTTCAGGATTTCCTCTAAGATTCTATGGTTCATTGAATACACTTTCTTAGTTTCTTGATTTCAAGTTCATGTTCCATCATTTAAAAGGTTGTTAGAACATGCCTGATAATTATTGTCGTTACTTCTCCACCCAAGGAAACAAGAAAAGATGGTTTCTCAACTATCTCACTCGCAGCTTATTTGATCTAAATAACCTCAACTCTTCTTTACTTTTTCCCCCAAGTAGTACAAAAATATGTATAAGAAATGCATTACCCAATATATACAAGGCTCATCAATTCCTAGATTCACAACAACATTAGTATTTTGCCATTAAACTAAATACCTACTTTACTGTCATCAATGTTTATATATTTTTTTCTAAAATATAGCCGCTTTTCCATCAACATTGAATCAAAAGACGCTACAACTGGTTACCATATATGGTGAGTTTAATTAAAACAAATACCCCATAAACCATGCACCATCTGTTTATAATATTAATTAAAACCTATATACAATAATTTCAAATATTTAACCAGGTTTAATTTACCGAATAAAAGGTGTTTGGGTATAATAAACGTGTCACGGTCCAAAGACGCACCCTCTCGGGATAATTCGAAACAGAAAATATTTCTAATTAAAAATTGAGTTAGAAAGAAAGCCAGGTATCCAGAGGGGGAATAAAAGCGCGATACGGGCAATAAATTACAATCAAGTTAAGAGAGCCTTAAGGCTCAATTATATTATTCCATTTTAGTATGGCCAGCGTGGATAGTTAAAGGATTTAATTATTTTTTTTTTTTGTTGAAAGTAAAATTATATTAATGAGATTTTAATTACAATTATCATTAATTAATGTTTACTTTTAACAATGGTTGTAATACTAATTTGAGGGAATTTAAAAACATAGCTTGAGAATCAACCTTTATAGGTTTTATGGTTCTGTAACCAGAATTTGGATTCACGAATTTTTCCAAATTAGTTCGAATGTGATGACAATGTCTCAATAGAAACACTGGCTTCTTGATCAGTGATAAGTTAATCACTTATAGTTTGGATTTTGGTGATTATTGGTTTGTTCGAGCTGGTGAAACTGAGACTTGAAAGATTCCAGTTTCCAGGTTTCCAACACCTCAAAAGTAGAGGTACCCTGGGTCCTGGAACCCAGAATTTTCGGATAATTTTGCTTTAAGCATACAACATCAACGATAGGTTGATTTTTTACTGTTTTCCATATTAGGGTTAGGATGTTTGAATGGGAAATCTACACTACAGATTTGTATCCTCCACGAAATTCAGTGGAAGTTTAAAGGGAAGAATGACAAGGCATTTGCACTGCCATTAGAGCATAAATTCAAAATTAGTTTCCATTGCAACAGAGGCTGATATGGTTCTCCAAGTATTATCCAAGAACTGTTCTGATGACTTTAGAAGGCTTGACACTGGTTTCCATACAATCAGTTCTCGTTATAAGTAGGCTTTGTATATTTTCGTATGGTTTTCCATGGCATGGTATGCAGTGGATATAGTGAATAGGTACAAAAATATTGAGTTCCTGATCCTAACATTCCTAACTATTTATTTTTATATCAAACTTGTGTGTTTTATGTTTTTGTTGTTTTTGCTATACCCACTTTGACAAATAGTTTGAATATTTTTTTGTTCAGTATAGTATAGTAAATTTTAGGATCCTTAATACAAGAAGCTTAGTCGACAGACACCCATTACCCAACATAACGGATCTCTTGAACAAGCTGGGACGCTGCCAGTATTTTACCACCTTAAATTTGACTAGCGGCTTCCACCAGATCCAGATGCATGAAAACGACATCGAAAAAACCGCATCCAGCACAGAAAACGGGCATTATGAATTCTTGCGCATGCCCTTTGGTTTGAGGAACGCGCCGGCTACATTCCAAAGAGTTATGGATGATATTCTATATCCCAATATATTGAGCAACTTTAACACCAGGCATTTAGTAAGTGGTTTTGTCATTCGGGCAAAGTCCTCAATAAATCGGCGGTAGTATACCCTAGTAATCCTGAGAACCCTTTGATTTCTTTTGTACATTTTGGAATAGGGTATGCCTTTATTGCCTTGATTTTGTCTGGGTTAGGCTTAACACTGTCGGGTGTTACGATGTGTCCAAGGTAAGCCACTTCTTTTTTGAGAAACTCCGATTTATCCAGCTGTATTTCAAAATTGGAATCTCTTAGTCTTTCAAATACGCTTCTGAGTCGTTCCAGGTGTTCTTAAAGCGACGTAGAAAAAACAATAATGTCGTCTAGATAGACTAGACATTTTTCATTTTGAAGCCCTCATCCAAAACTCGTTGCAACGTCGCGGGGGCGTTCTTGAGTCCGAATGGCATTCTCAGAAATTTATAATGTCTATTTTCGGTGTTAAAGGCTGTTTTTTCTATGTCGTCTTCGTGCATTTGGATCTGATGGACTGGTTTCCGAACAATCAGTTCTCGTTATAAGTAGGCTTTGTATATTTTCGTATGGTTCTCTATTCGTAGGTCGATCGAGTGTACGTCAATGGTATTTTCCTGTTTCTGACTACCCCCGCAACCTTTCCATGTTAATATGAACTATAGGCGCCGGAACCATGGGGGCAATGGGGACAATGGGAGCAATGGGGGCAATGGGGAAAATGGGGGATTGAGCTCCCGTAGTGAATTTGCTATGGAGGCGGAGCCCCCATAGTTATTTTGGCATTGTATGGGGGTGTAGTGAGTAGGTACAAAAATATTGAGTTCTTGTCCTAACATTCCTAACTATTTATTTTTATGTCAAACTTGTGTATTTTATTTTTTTGCTATACCCACTTTGACAAACAGTTTGAATACCTTAGATTTAGCTAGCGACTTCCACCAGATCCAGATGCATGAAAACGACATTGAAAAAACCGCATTCAGCACAGAAAACGGGCATTATGAATTCTTGCGCATGCCCTTTGGTTTGAAGAACGCGCCGGCTACATTCCAAAAAGTTATGGATAATATTCTATATCCCAATATATTGAGCAACTTTAACAGCGAAAGATGGAGCATCCCATTAATAATAGCTATTCATTATACAAGGAAAAAAGTATTAGATTTTAGAGCGAGTGGTTTCCCGGCCGTCGCCAAACGGAGGGAGACAACAACAAGGTGGCCAAAGAGCGCTGGGAATGCTGGAGGTGGAACAGGGGAAATCGTTATCTTTCGTTCTCTATTCAACCTTACAGTTTTTCTAGACATTTCATTCTATCGCATTAAAATTGGCCTGTTGTTGACTGTCAAATTTGCAGTGGCGGACTGGCTAGGTCGGCAAATGTCATCATCATCATTTCTAGGGGCCCTCGTGTGTGCAATCGCATATAAAAATATGCTTCAAAAATAGTCGGCACGTCCCTGTTTTCCAGAATGTTCACCGCGAAGTCTGGCAACATGGTAACGCGGAATCATTGTGTCCAAGTGTCCACTACCTCGCAAAGGCCCTAGGGAGTTGAACTCGTGAGCGATCCCACTTCGTCAGTGCTTAAGCCATTCGGAATTTTGGGAAAAACTCTTGAGCTTCTCCCACACAGGATAGTAGGTCACAGAACCGAACGGCCACTTGTCTCGTTCAAACCAGTTGGGCAGAACAGCAGGGCCACTGCATCACCACTTTTCCAGAATTCTGAGCAACGAGGCGAACTCTGGGCTCTGGCTCTATAAAGCTGAGCGGTTGTGACCTCCCAAATCCGTACCTTGTCTTGGGAGGGGATTCATGACCCGAACACAAGGAATACGGAGCTTGTAGACTACATGAATGCACTGTTAAAATCTGGCGTATAGGTCCCAATCCCAGCTTCTGGAAAACGGGGTAAGCAATAGATATCCTATGTACAGTTTTTGAATACTCATACATTTTCCTATGTACAGTTTTTGAATAATCATCAGCCTGATTCTGTTTTGCTTGTACTTCATAGTCAGATGTAGTTTTGCTGTCCAGTTTCATTAGCATAATGTTGAATAGGTAGTAAGTTTCTCAATGATCCAGATGATTCCAAATATAGATCTCACCTTCTTCTGCCTCCGCAACAATCAAGAATCACCAGAAGAAGTGGAAAAATAGGTAATTCATTTAAAAAAAACAGAAGTAGAAAATCGAATGACAGGTTTAAGGTATCGAGGCGAAACCGCCGTAGGGACAGAAAAACTTTCACGCTGCGTAATCTCCTACTCTCGACTTTTGTTTATTCAATTGATTAATTTAATTTTCTCGGAACAAGCAAGACTTAATTTTGTTTGTTGCGTTTTTTACATCCTGAACCGTGACATTTCTTCTTTTGCCCGGGTAACAAAAAGCCAATAATCGGCAGAGCGTACAACTTATTCTTCCATCATCAATCCGACTTCCTGTGTGTCATCTGCTTGCAGCTCTCGCGATTGATTGAAAAATTATCCGCTTCTTTTTTAAACAAATAGTATTATTATTATTACACTGGGTGTTCCGTGTTCCATTATAAACGCTTTAATCAAATTATAGTTTTTAATTCAGTTATTATTTATCAAAGTGACTTAGCGATTTTGTTGCTTAGTTCCCGTTGTATAACTATACACAAAATTTGATTTAGAATGTTAATCTAATTTATTTTACATATAGTTAGTTTTTTAAAATTTGTTATACAGGGTGTCAATTTCGTAGTACTTATACTATAAGCTATTGATTATAGTGAAGATTAAAAAGCAACAAGTACGTAAACCTATATATAACTATAACTTTTGCTTAAATTAATAGTAATTCCCTATATTTTCTATCATTAAATTTCCATCAGTTATTAAAAATACAACAAAACTATATGATAAACTAATTACAATTTTTTTTGCCTAATTACTTACGATTATGTAAAAATATAGATTTAAGTCAACTGCAGTAATTGTCGCTGATAAGAATAATACACAATTTAAATTTTAATAGGCACCGGGCAGATATAACGGTGTAATCTTAATTGCAAAAAGTATATGCACAACAAAACTAATTACTTTTTTTTAAATAATGTATGTATCTAAGCAATGGTGAGCCTTAATAAGGTCAAAATGGATGATTATTTTAATATGGTACCTCTACCTAGTACCTATTATACGATGTGACTATCTGAATAGTTGACAAACTAACTTAGCGCAAATTTATGGTAATATCAAGTATGAATAATAATGTTTAAATAAAAACTATCCATTGATTCTTCTGCAGTTTTCTACAGAAACATCAAGAAAAAGGTTGATGAATAATTAAGACCTCTGTCGATTAGGTACTGGACAGGATAAAAATTCGGGTTTAGGAACCAATATACGTTACTTTAAGCCCTAAAGGTTTGAAATTTCGCACTTAGGGAAACCATCAATGCGGCAGTACCCAGTACCAGATTGTGCTTAAACTTAAGGAAAACACAAATCTGGCACTGTAGCTCCCCATACTGATGATGTTTTTAATAGCGTTTATCAATGTTGAACGAATATGTTCTTGTATCCTTGTATTTTTCAGTTTTTTTTTTCCAATGCCCAATACCAATTCACTTTAATACAATAGTAGCGCCATCGCCATCTATTGCGAATCCTTGAATAATCTTCAAAACTGGTTATATACGAACAGTATAGGTGCCTCTGTTTATTGAACATTATTTCTTGTGGGTACAGTAGGCAACATTCCGTGGCTTTTGCGCCATCTCACCGTCAACTACTCCATCATTTCTTTTCATAAGCTATAGCGTCACCTATTTCACAAAAGCTGAATCTTACTGTGCTATTTTAGAACGAGTTTCCTAGATTATAACTGATTTTAGGAAGCACGAATTACCAAAATTTATTTTCCTTCCACCTGACTGCCTAACCGCATATACCCGCTGTTATACCTAAAATGTCCCCAAAGCGCTACCTACTATTACAAAACCTCTATGTGGAAATGACATGGGCTTAGGTCGAGCATATATGAAAGACGTTAAAGTGTAACCCAAGAAATTTTCTTTAGAATCTTTAGTTTCAAGTTTCGAGACACCATCCTTAAAGTTTCAAAGGTATTAAAAAGAGCTAGGAGTCTCAGAATTTCTGGTTTTTAATTAACTTTTAGAGGCTCCAGTCTGAGGTCTATAAATCTTGAAAAACTAGAGTTTTCTGAGCTATCAAACTCCTCACTCAACTTCAGTTTCTTCAATCATGATCATGAATGCAGGCTCATGATCTTTCTGTTCAAAGTGTTCGAAATCTTGAGTTGTGAGTGACGTTTGATGACTTTATAGGTTTTAGTTCTACTTGAATTAGTTTCGCATTCGCTACCTGACTGCATAAACATAAATGCTACTTTTCCAAAACCTCGATGTGGAAGTGACATATGGGCTTAGGTCTGGCATATAGTTATTGAGGTAGCTAGCTACCCTATATTTTAGATTTTGGAAAACTTTGAAAGGTCATAATTTATTTTCTATTACACATACAAAGATGAAATTTTCAGGTATTCTTATCCCAGTAGAGTAGGGAAAGGTACTACAATCCCTATAAATTTCAGCTGATATGCACTTATAGTTCCAGAAATAAAATCGTGTTGAGCAATTTGGGGTAATTTGTCAATTTTCCAATTTTTCTGAGTTCCTTTTTTCATAGAATTCGGCTCAAAATCTCAGAATAATTTAGTGGGTGGAGTTTGGGGTCGGGGATCCCAAAGGACCATTGAGACACAAAATTTCAACAACAAAAAATTGAAACTTCATTATTTCAGTACTGAGGTAGTAGACCGTTAGATAGTGACATATTTAGGTGCCCCATTTTCGCATACAAACCTCGAAAAGGGTTGAAAAGTACTTCGATTTTGAGTAGGTTGAAGGTTTTATTACGAGTGGCTTCTGGGAATAACATATGGAGAATTCGATTTTACTTATGTTACCCTCAAATGTACTTTTCCATTAGCGACACTCAAGAAAATATGTTTTCTTGCTACCGAAGTTGTGGATTTTCATCCTTCCGATGGGCTTGTGTGGAAAAATCGCCCAAAATCTCGATTTTTTTTTACAAGATTTCGCCCTTATTTCGAACCTTTAGCCACCTACAACACCCCCTTCATTGTTTTTACGTTATCTCCAGGAGCCATTCGGAAAAATACCTTAATCCAACTCAAAATTGATGTACTTTTCAACCCTCTCTGAGTCTTGTATGCGAAAATGGGGCACCTAAATATGTCACTATCTGACGGTCTATAGCTAGGTAAAGAAGATCTGTGTGTTACCCAGGAAATTTTCTCTAATTTATGTCTTGTTTGATTTCTGTTTGTGAAGGAATGATGTCTCTTCTCGGATGGCAACACATTTTAGCTCGATAATTGGTCTTCATTTACAAAAGTTCATTATCATCATCAGCTCATCCTGCTTTCTCTCAAATTTTGAGCAAACCAGTATCCAGTTTCCAGCGATTCTATCCCCACAAGTAAAAAGACTTCCTCTATTTATGAAACTTTCCATCTTGTCTATCCAGGGCCGTAGCCAAGGAGGGGCATTGGGGGGCAATGCCCTATCTTTCAAATGATGATGCCCTACCTTTAAAACACAACATGCGTTGAGGTTTCTCTAAGAAATTTAAGAGTAGATGAAAGCACTGTTCCAACCGACATGAGAACCGTTCTAGAATGGTAATTTCCAGTGGATCAATTCATTTGTCAAGTAGGATAAACGTTCAACTTAAAGAAAATTAGGTGGGCAATTGGAAATTACTGGCTTTGGAACGGTTCCCATGTCGGTTGGACCACAGCTGATAAATAGACCTGAAATCGAGTAAGTTGGTAGGTATACAGTTATCTCACAAGTAGTACAAGTACAAGAGATCCCTCAAAAATTATTGCCTGAACGCGCCATTTTGTTTACTTGCCAGAGATGTTATTTGATTACCGCCATTTTATTTACCTATAAAAAATTTTAAGGGTTGGGGGGGAAAGTAGTGCATGCCCTATGTCAAATTTTTCATGCCCTATCACAAATTTGACTCCAGACGGCCCTGTGTCTATCCAGTCCGCAACATCTTTTGATTTCTATTGCACCAATATAGGATTTTTCAGACTTAGTACCTACTTAGGAGACTAAACTGGTCAGTGCCTTGACAGTCTTATTATTATATCTATATTGTATGACCCCACATCATTTATCATTATTTATTGTTTGTTGTTTTTTCTTATATTGCACTTTGTAACTTTAACATGGGAAAACGTTAATAAACATTATAACATTTTGTACTCCTGTATATTCTGTTTGGAGTTCTATTTTGAAATTTACCAAAATTTTTTTCATATGTAGGTACAAATATCTTCTCACTTTTTACAAGGTGTGGGATTTTCTATAGTTATTGATGGTCTGTCAACGAAATCGAATAAATAGCAATGATACACCACCATACACCATAGAGTATCACAGAATCGAAAATGAACCTGGGCAGGCTCAATTTGAGATGTTTCATGGATAAGACTGATAAGAGACGAGGCTTTCTTAGTCCTTTTCTTCCATATTATAGGAAAAGGTGAGGGAAATTTAAAGGGTTAGGGAGGTATACTCTCCAGGATTCGGTGTTGTGGGAAAATCAAGGAAGGTCGCTCCTCAAGATAGATCTACTTATATCTGTTGATTTATCTATTGAAATATTGTTACGATAACGCCTCTGCCAGAATAACGCAGCCGCCAGGATGTCAAGAACCCAATTTAGCGGGACTCTTGCAGTGTTTCCGAGAAGGATAGTTATCGCGTGTATTCTAGATTATATATGAATGGATTTGCGGATAGGTATATGAGGGCCAGTATTGGATAGAAGTTTTAAGTTTCAGTTTGACTGTACCTAATATGAGTTACATAGTGATTATTGTTAAGAGTTGTAAAGAGTTTAGTTGTTAAGTTAGTAATTAGTGTCAGAGTGTATAGTTACGTGGAATAAAATTATTTCTGTGTTAATTGGACTTTGATTTTGGAATAAACGAACAACAAACCCAAGATTTATGTCACGCAACCCAAAGCTGTGACATTGGTGTCAGAAGTGAGACATAAAGGACTGAAAAGTGAAATCCAATTGCAGAATAGTGCGGGGACACTAGTGTAGTATGAACACTGAACACTAAATGAACACTTGGACAGTTAGTCAGTGCAAACAGTGACAATCACAAAAAGTCACTTAACCGATCGTGTAATTTACCCCAGAAGTGACTGTATACCTACCCGATTTTGACTGTGATAGTGAATATTCGAGTGAGTTCTAGAAAATTCTATTTGGAAACCAAAAGTGATATCGAATTTCTGACTTCGCCGACGTATTCGGAACATCAATCTTCATTCAGAAAAAGTTTTTCGAGGAGTTTGGGGAAAATTCTAGAACATTGTATTTGGAAACTAAGGGAGATATCGAATTTGTGAATTCACCGATGTGTTTAAAACTTCAACAAAAGAATAGGGAAGATATTTGAAGAGAATTTGAGGGAAATTGCACATTCCTTCAATCTACCAATAGAATTACCAGCATCTTAGTCAAACGTTAGAATTGCGCTTCGGATACCATTACAGGCAAGAAGTATTCAGAACTCAAGTTAAATCAAGAGTTCAAAAACCCGGCGAAAGTTTACAAGAATTCGAATCAGAAGTTAAAAGGCTAGTGAGTTTGGCGTTTCCTGCAGCTGGGGAAGACATGCAGGAATGGGTGGCAGTATCTGCGTTTATTGATGGTCTCCGGGATTCCAAGATCCAGGAAAACCTAAGAATGTCCAAGTTCAGGAAAAGTAGTGAAGCCCTTGTCTGAGCATTGGAACTGGAAGCAATCTTTGGTGCCTCAAGACCCAGAATACGAGCAGTGTCCATTCAAGACCCAGAGAGGATAAACAAACGTCAAAAGAAGATGGTAGATTCAAGAATTTTATGAGTAAGTTCATGGAGAAGATGGAGAAATTAGTACTAGAAAGTAGACAAATGGAAAACGACTCCAAACAAACACCAACACCGAGAAACCGAGTAGAATGTTACCAGTGCCAAAAGTTTGGACACATGCAATGGGATTGTAGACTAAGGATGTCCTCTCCATCTAGGGATCGTTTCCAACGCTTTTGGAGGTCCAGAGACGCCAGCCCTAAACATCGACCTGGAAATATGCATGAGAAAAACGCTAGTCCAGCTGTGAGGAGAACGGGCCTGATCGTTGATGACAAATGGACTACCAAACAAATGAGAGAATATCAGGAGGCAGACCAGGACATCGGGTAAATTCTCCATCTTAAGGAAAATGATGAATGTAGGCAAGAATGGAGAGAAGTGTCAAACATGAGCTTAATTTACAAGGCGTTGTGGTCCCAGTGGAACTCTCTGGCCGTAGAAAATGGTTTGCTTACAAGAGTTTGGGAAAGTGCCGATAGGATATCCACTAAGAGCCAACTGGTTATCCCAAAAGACTGAGTGGAAGATGTATTAAAAGAAATACATGACGGAACTTCAGGGGCACATTTTGGAGTTTATAAGACGTTGGACAAAATTCGGGAACGTTTTTACTGGGTTCATTACCATGAAGACGTTAAAAACTGGTGTCGAAAATGCGACATCTGTGCTACCAGTAAGCTAAGATCTCGGGGGCCCATGAAACAGTACAACGTCGGTCTCCCATTTGAAAGAATAGCGATAGATGTTGCCGGACCGTTACCGTCAGAGCGTGGTAACGAATACATCTTGGTTATCATGGATTACTTCAGTAAAAGTGAGAGAAATTTAAAGGTTTAGGGAGGTATTCTCTCCAGGATTTCGTGTTGTGAGAAAATCGCGCAGGGTCGCTACTTGGGAAGATAGATCCATATATCTCCTTTGATTATCCATTCATATTTACATCAAATTCCGTACACAAAACAATTACTATATATTATTCCAAATATCAATTACTTTGCAGTAGTAGATCAACATAACAACGCAAAACAATTAATCTAAAAATAAAGTTATCGACAATATCCAATTTAAAAGGCCGCCGTTTTATGGGCTATTTTTAATTGGCGGTAGTTATTAAAATTCTTTTTGTTTATTCAAAACAGATGCCGAGCCAACTCGACTACCGAGCCAAGTAATAATTTAATGGCATAGTTAATAAATTATTATTAGGAAAAGTGGGCCAGAAATACAATTAAATTATTAACGTTGGAAAAGTGTTTAATAATTTTGATTTGATACGTCTATATTTAATTGGTTTGATTAAGTATAAGCAGAATTTATCTCGTATATTAATTTTTATCACGTCCAAATTTCATTAGTCAAGAAACATACGCAATTATCCGTGTCAAATGTATGTAAATTGGACAATAACTGATAACTACCGACAGGGAGATAATAATTATATAATAAAATATAAAGTATTTGTTTGTACATATACTTATAAACAGGTAGGTATAGGCATGTCTCAAATTCTTTAGAGCTTTCAGAATCTTCAAAATTCTTCCTCAGTAGGTATTGAGTCTTTAGAGTATATTCCCAAGGCATAAGCATTTATTGATAATTACTGTAAAATCTTTGGAATCGTTGAAGTGTTCAAAGTCTTTTTGACTTAAAGGCTTTAACGATTCTTTAAATTCTTTGGCTTTTTCATTGATCATATTCGACCTTACAATGGCAATGTTTTCCACTCAAATCTTATGAGAATTAAAAGTGGTCGAAGCTTGTAGAAATTCAAAATTTTCAGTGTATAGTTGTAAGAATCTCAGTGTTGCCAATGATCCGATAATTATCGAATTCTACCATAATTTTGACTACGAGTCAATAATCGATAATGACAAGCTAATCTACCATAATTTATTGAAACTACAATTTTAATATAGATTTTTCAAATTTCTATTTAAAAATTAATCGCTGTATGCAACATCCTCTTTAAACTTAAAAGCGCTTTTTGAAACTGGTATCTTTAAAAATTTGTATGGCTTAGAATACAGAATCTGACCAGTTTTAAAAAGCGCTTTTGAGTTAAAAGAGGATGTTGCATACAGCTGTAAAAATTTATTAAAAAATTGAAGATGGTTGTTGGTTTTGAGTGTTTTGACGTAAACACTAGTCCCAGATTGAGCAAAAAATTCATGCCAATAACTTTACTGGTTTCCAAAATATGGCCCTTTGAAATATTTGAAAATCAAATCCTCATGCATACCCCTTTGGAAAAATTCGAATTTTTAAATTTTTGGATTTTGCAATGTTTGACTTTACCAACCAATAGAGGAGATCAAAATTAGTGAAAAAGCATTTTTGCAACTTTGTTTTTAGAATTTTAAAGCCTTGTAAAAAAATAAAAACGATTTTTGCAATTTTTGGGCTCAAAAAAGTTCAATAATCTGACATTCTTTCACAAAGTTGCTGATTACTCGGTTATTATTGTAACAAATACAATATAAAATTATATATTCTGAATAAGAATTAAATTATCTTCGAAATAAAATAAGATTCAATTCTATATCTTAAATAATTCCGAAGATATTGAGGCTCAAAGTTGAAACTTTACCTCAAATTTTGCAAAAGCTTCCAGGCAGATTATCTTCAAAACGAAGCTCTTAGGCTTGGAATCCTAAATAACCTTTTTTGTAACCCTTATTAGGAGCTACAATTGGGCAAAAGATTCATGCCAATAACTTCACTGGTTTCCAAAATATGGCTCTTTGAAATATTTGGAAATCAAATTTCCATGCATACACATACCCCCTTTGGAAAAGTTCGAATTTTTAAATTTTCAGTTTTTCGAATTTTTGACTTCACCAATCAAAAGAAGAGGTTAAAATTAGTAGAAAAGCATTTTTGCAACTTTTCTTTTTGGGTTTTAAAGCCTTGTTAAAAAATAAAAACGATATTTGCAATTTTTGGGCTCAAAAAATTTCAATAATCTGATATTCTTTCATAAAATTGCTGATTACTCGGTTATTATTATAACAAATATGATGTAAAATTATAGATTCTGAATCAGAATTAAATTATCTTCAAGATTAAATAAGATTCAATTCTATATCTGAAATAATTCTGAAGATATTGAGGCTCAAAGTTGAAACTTTACCTCAAATTTCGCAAAAGCTTCCAGGCGGAGTATCTTGAAAACGAAGCCCTTGGGCTTGGAGTCTTAAATAACATTTTTTGTAGCCCTTATTAGGAGCTACAATTAGGCAAAAGATTCATTCCAATAGCTTCATTGGTTTCCAAAATATGGCTCTTTGAAATATTTCGAAATCAAATTTCTATGCATACCCCTTTGAAAAAGTTCGAATTTTTAAATTTTCAATTTTTCGAATTTTTGACTCCACCAATCGAAAGAAGCTTTTATTGAGTGCTACAATTGCCAGAGTCCCAGCTAGAACACGAAAAATGAAAATAGAGATAAAAAGTCAAAAAAGTTGACAAAAACTTTTTCTGATAATTTTTCTTGGAATCTGATAATTTTGTTCTCAAATCCTGATAATTTTAAATTTGATACATCTGACAACATTGAAGAATCTTCAAACTCCTATATTTTCAAGACACTCTAGAGTTTCTAAGGTATGGTTTATGTAAAAGAAGTAGGAGCCTTATAGAATCTCTGAGCTTTGATCCCATTTTCAGAGGCACCAGTCTGAAGTCTATAAATCGCACCAGAATCGCTGTAGCTATTCTAAAATCTCAAAAAAACAGTTGAGCTATCAAAATCCTCACAGCTTTCAGTCTTCAGCGTCTGTACTGTAATCTTATCTTTAAGTCATGATCATCAGCTTCCGTTACTGGTAAAATGTTTCTCTTGAAAGACTTTTGAGTCATGAGTGACTTTAAAATCTTTACCTATAATTTTGAGTCTTAAATCAGTTTGGAAAAACTCTTTTTAAAAGTTCCAGGTGGCAAAAGCCCTTGCAGAGTAATTTAACAATAGCTTGTGCAAAAATAAAAAATACGCAGACACCGAACCGTTCATATTGTTGCCCATTGATCATTATCCGCCCGCTCCTGCCTGTTGTCTAGCAAAGCGATCTTTACTGAACGGAACGTGCACAAAACGCTTCAAGTCAAGATGTGGTTTTGCTAGTTGTTCCGCGACTATTCTGCGAAAACCACACCGACTTCGGGTACTCGCACATCGTCCGCGAAAAAAACATAACGTTCCACAGGTACGACCAAGATTTAAAATCTTATCCAAAAAAAAAAATGTTATTTTGTTAATGTGATATTATTTTTGACTAGAAACTATATAGTGAAAAGTATTATTGTTATCAAAATGAAGACGAGTCGTTTGGCTTTAATTGGAATATTGTTTTTGGCTGAAATTTCTAGTAAGTATAAAGTTATAGGAGTATTTAAATGTTGTCTTAATACCTTACCTACTATTATTATTGGTCTTCTTAGGTATATACCTACCTACCTATTGTTACATTAATGGCCGTGTCCACCAACCATTTTAGGGGAGCCCTAACAATAAGTATTCCCTAAAATGACATTTTTACATGGAGAAATGTCAGTTTAGGGCATACGTATCGTTAGGGCTTCCCTAAAGTAGTTGGTGAAAAGGGCCATAAATACTTTAATTTAGTATAAGTTTAGTTCATTGATTGAGGTTTTGAAGTAAACTTTCAAATAAAACTGTGGGAGCGTTTCATACGACGTTATTTATTCTCTGACAAATAAGTGACATCCTCTCTCAAACTCCCCCCACACTCCCCCTATCTCTGACATATTATTATACATCTCCTGTACTTTCAATTTTGAAAAAAAAATTCAAAATATATAGGCAGGTAGTACCTACATTACCAAAGGAAGATTTACGGAGTTTGACATTAAATAATTAGAACTTTGAATGTCAACTAACAATAACAACAAAGAAGTTTGAATTGAAGTAAACAAATTTCACATAACAAAATCGTTAAATTTTTTTGGTCTTCGTTTTTCTTTTCTTTGTCTTCCTTCGGGTTCTATTGTCCGTCGTTTTTAATCTAACACTTTCCGTATGAGGAGCGAGAAGATGAAGCATATAGCAAAAACAGGTGTGACGTCACGTCAGGTGACCATTGGCGTTCTCATGTAGGTTGCCACCAGCTCACATTCCTTTGGAGTATCAGATTAAAATCGACGGACTTTACATATCCTTATATCTCTGTAGTATTTCCACTTTTCTCTCTCGTTTAAATCCTTTTCCTTGATTTCAGGTAGTTTTACCAAAAATTTTCTGTTTCTCCTTAGAAGCATCATCTTCGGTCTGGAACATAAATGAATTTGGTTCTCGACATTGTCTTACAATGTTTCCATTACATTTGACATCTTTTATGTAAACTAGGTCATTGTCATTCAATTTTGGTAAAATTTTTGACTTATGTCTATAGTCATAATTTTTCTTTGCTGCTTCTTGTTCCTCTCTCTGCTTCTTCCTAACTATTTCATGGTCAACCAGTTTTGGTTTAAGGTTTTTCTTTGTGATAGGTAAGTTTTCTTTCAAATAGTAGTTCTGAAGGAGAGTTTCCACATGAAAGAGGTGTATTGCGGTATGCTAATATTCCCAAATAAGGATATTCACACATTTTTAACAGTTTTTTCACTAACTGTACAGCTCTCTCTGCTGAACCATTACTTTGTGGGGCTACTTTTTATGTGGTTGAAGTTGTAAACTTCCTGAAACTGTAGGTAACTATCAAATTGTGATCCACCGTCTGAGTATAATATCTTTGGAATTCCATAACGTTCAAAGATTTCTCTCAATTTTTCAATAATGTCTTCACTTTTAATTTTCTTTAGTGTAATAACTGCTGGATATTTTGAGTACACATCCTGTATGACAAAATACACTTGATTTCTGTACTGGGATAAATTTGCTGAAATGGTAAGTCTGGCAATTTTCGAAGTGTCATAGGATCTGTTACCTGATTCTGTTTCTGCAAACATTCATGGCAATTTTGTACTGTTTCTATGATATAATAACATACAGTATGTTTTGCTCTAGATTTGCAACCATTTATGGCTTGATGTCCAATATGAATTGGATTTGAAATTTCTCTGTCTTTGTAATACAATAAACTGCCATAATCTGTAATTTCATTACGATACTTGAAATATTTATGCCATGTCTCAGTTACTTCTGATGCTTTTTCTGACCATCTCTGCATTAGATATTCACTTGAAACTCTTCTTGCTGTGCTTTTTCAACCCTTTGGTGTGTTAACTTCAAGTTATCTTCAGTTCCTTTCCTTATAACATTTACATAGCATTCAATTTCTTCCAATACATCTTTTCCATTATTTATCTGTTGAACTCGAGTCTGTGAGAATTCTTGTTTCTTTAGTAACATCATAGGACTGGTGCACTTGTGACATGTATTTCCAATTTATTGAAACGCTGTTGCTGGATATCAATAAACTGAAAAGTATTGTTACGTTTTAAAAGTTCGCGTAGAGGTTTTGTTTCATCTGCAATATTTTTAAGAAATTTTGTAAGATGATTTATCATACCAAGAAACTGCCTCACATTTGTCACTGTTTTAGGTTCTTCAAACTCTAATATTGTCACTGTCCTTTCTTATACCCGATTATCTGATAATGTGTCCAAGTAATTTCACTTCCGAAATGCCTATTTGACATTTTGACTCGTTTAAGGTAAGTCTATTGTCTCGTAACACTTCAAGCACTCTTTTTAACCTTTTATCATGCTGTATAACATTTTCTCCAAAAACTGTAATGTCATCAATGTGTACTAATACCCCTTTATGAGTATTGAAAAGTATATTTATTGTACTCTGAAACATTTCTGGAGCTGGAGTAATTCCAAAAGGAATTCTCTTGTAAATGTACCTTCCGCAAAAGGTGTTGAAAAGGCAGTGTAGTGCTTCAAACCTTCTGATAATGGAAATTGCCAAAAACTTGATACACAATCTAATTTTGAAAATACTTTTGCATTTCTTATTTGTGCCAGTGTAGAATCCACTGTTGGTAAAATAAGTTTTTCTCTTAAAACAAATTTATATACCAAGTGGGACAATCTAATAGAAAACATAGAAAAAAAATGTTGAAATATAAAAATGTTGAATGCTTTTATATGAAAAATCCATTATTTATGTTAGTTGATATTTCTCAAACTGTGAAAACTTTGCACAGTTTATGTGTCTAGACCAGACCAACATAAATCTAGCAAAGCAATAAAAATTCCAGCGAAATATTTATTGAAAATAGACTTTTACATAAGCATAAGATTGCCATGAAGTTCCATAGTTGTTTTTGCAAGTTAAATATGCCAACTTACATCTGCGGTCTTATTACGAAGTGTTATATGATCCCATTGATAAAAATAAGAAACCAAAAAAAAAATGTGCATACATCTGGTTTGTATTGTCATTGTATGTATGCATTAGCAGCTATCTAAAGCAGCCTACGATATAAAATTGTTTGGAAAATTTTGTATTAAAATGACCTTACACAATACATAGATATAAATTTTGAAATACTCATTAATATAAATGCTATGGGTAAGTGTGAAAATAAACAAGCAAATAAAGTTGATGGTCATTTACATTTACATTAAGTGTAGCTTTTAAATAAGAAAATAGGACCTTCATTTTAGTCACTATTATTCTTCTTATCATCATTGAATATCGATTTAATATTCCGTGCATTATCGAGCATAAAAATGCAATATGTGCATCACCGCATCATCATAATGTAATTGGGATAATTATTTAATCGTATCGCTAACATATTATTATCGCGTGTTGTTATTTGACTTTAAAATCACTTTAATTGATGGTTATTATGCATTTCTGATAAAAAAACGACATTGATTGAAACATTTTGAATCTTATTAATAAATTTAATGTTAGATGTTGTAATGTTGTTTGGGTAGAGGGTCGCCGGAAAACACAGTACTGTTGCTGGACTGCTGGACAATAGCTTTTTAACATAAACAGCTTTTTACAATCTAAAAACTGCTACTACATTCATGGAAACTAAACAGTTCAACTATTTTACAGCAACAAAAAAACAATCATTGGCCGACTCGTTGTTTTCTTATCCCGTCGCAAAGCAAACCCTTTTCGTAGGTCATTCTGACAATTTCCTACATACATGCGTTCACGGGTCCCCTGGCCTCGAGGCACTGATACCTTACTGAGTCCACGTCGAAACTGATCGATCAAGCGCTGAAAAGTTCCAGGTGCATTTTTCAGTCCAAACGGCATCCTGTTAAAACGATAAGTTTCTAAAGGAGTTTTATCACGATCAGGTCCATGAACACTTATCTGGTGATAATAATAACGCAACCCAAACAAAGTTCTTTTAGTTGAGTGAAGAAGATCATCCATACGCAGTAACGAGTACTTGTCACTAACTGTAATTGCGTTTAGTCGTTGATAGTTCACACTATAACACGCACGTATTTACCATCTGAACCTTTGGATACCATAACCACCAAGGCTGTTCATGCGCTTTCACATTCTTCAATTATATGATTCTCCAAGAGTTTGTCGATTTCAGTTTTGAGTAATTACTTACATGCAGGAGATAAACGGTAAGGTGGAACAGCTATAGGCGGATAATCAAGTGTCTTCATATAATGAAATGCATAGGGAGTAGGGTCTCCCCCTGGCTTGAAGATATCCTCATTTTCTTTGATTAAAGCACTAAGAGTGCCACGCTCTGCTTGGTTAAGCATTGTACCTTCATCTTCTCGCAAAACTAGACAATTCTACTGAAAACGCAATCGATTGACTTTCAAAATCTAATAAATACATACTTAACTTCTGGGTCAACATTAGATTTCCACAAAACATCAGGTATGTTTAATGTTATTTTTGCATCTTGCAAAAAAGCTATACCTAATAAGGTAGTTGGTGCTTCTGGCAATACGATGAAAGTAGTCGGGAAGACGTTGTTCTACAATGACGTTTACCCGTGTTACAAGCACTTCATTCAGTTTCGCACTACCATCAGCTAATTTCACCAGAATTGTTTGTTTGTTGAACTTTTGACCATGATTTTCAAGTAATTGATAAAGTTGTTTGCTGGCTACACTTTATTTTGGGCCTTGATAAACCTGTAAATATAATATAAAGAGGCTTAAAATCAAAATAGTCTTTTTAAAACTATATCTCCAATTTCCCAACGTCAATTGGGGTTCTAACAATTTAATAAAAATAACAGTTTGATAGATGTAGGACAAGCAACTACAGTTGTTTCGGTTTACTATTATACAATATTTGCCCAGATAAGGTTAAAACGACAATAAAATAAGCAACGTCGACCTTCAAAATTTTTATTAAGTAACATCATGAATAGTTGAGTCAAAGTTGAGTCCATTCAAGATGCCTTACGAATAAAAACGACCAGTTTTGAATATTTTAATCATCAAAATTTACTTCACAAAGAATTTAATAACCGTTTTAGTATGATAAAGAGCTTCCTTTTTAAAATATAAGTTTCTTTTTTAATTTGTTTAAAAGTTTTTGCCAAGAAAAACGATAAGATCTTGAAAGATTTAAATGAGGATGTCCTCTTTAGAAATTATGTGTTCTGAAACAAAACAAGAAGATATAAACTTCATCGTCCATTGTTATAAGTATGTAGGTATATCTAGTTTCCTTGCTAGTATACCTATTACCTGACCGTTGAGTTTGAACAATTGCCTTAGCAATTGTCAACAAGGACAATTTTTGATAATGTGTGAACACAAAACATTGTGTGAATAAAAGAGGCAGAAAAGATTCCTCTAAACTTGCATATGTGTTTTACTATTAAACCCAACAATAAATATCCATCATGGTTCAACAGGGAGATAATCTGTGATATTAATGCCAAAAATAGAAATAGGCGCCTATTTTTGAAAACGGGTGTTATAAATTATCAGACTGATTATAATAATATAAGAGATGCTCTGAAAGTTAAAATTGAACAGGCTAAGCAAGTTACATTAACGGAGTTGGAGAGAAGTATAATTGAGAACAATTCAAACTTTTTCAAATTTATCAACAGCAAAGGAAACTGCTCACGTATACCAGGAAACATGGCAGCCCTGTCAATAACTCAAATATTGCTGAAACGTTTGCTATTTTTTTCAAACGTGTATATGCACCAGCTGACAGCGATGAAAGCATTGAAACACTCTTAAATAATTTAGAACCAAAACAAATTATGGGACTAGATAACGTTCTAGCTTTTGTAGTAAAAGACTGCAAGTTTATTTTCGCGCCAATACTCACTACAATATTTAACTTATGCATGAAAGAAGGAAAATATCCTGAAATTTGGAAGTTAAGCAAGGTTTGTCCAATCTTTAAAAAAGGCAATAAGTGTGATATAGAGAATTATAGAGCAATAAGTGTGTATTTTGCCCAATTTTTCAAAAATGTTTGAATCAGTGTTGTACACTCGTATTTTTCCAGAATGCTCAAATGACCTCGCATCAGAGCAACATACATTTATGCAAGGCAAATCAACATCCACAAACCTGATAACCTTTACCTGTATATCATTACATATATCAGATTCCCTTGAGATGTCCATGTGGCTTACCTACCTGGATTTTGAAAAGGCCTTTGATAGAGTCAATAGAAAAATACTAATTGATAAATTAATACAGGCGAATTTGCCATATAATATGTCTTAATTAGACTGATTAGGTATTTTCAGCATAAACGTCAACAAATTGTTGTTCATAACAATTATAAGTCAAAGCCCTATAGGTCTACATCAGGAATACCTCAAGGGTCGAATTTGGGCCCACTTTTATTTATTATATTTATAAACAGCGTAGTGCAAATGGTTGAGCATTCAAAATCATTGATTGTCAAAAACTACAAAGTGATTTGTGCAAATTGTATCAATAGTCTGTGGATAACAAGTTAGCAGTTAATGTATCAAAGTGTTTTACAATGAAATTTACAGCAAAAAATGGACAAAATCAAGTAGAATATGATAACTTTTTAAACAATATTTAGTTGAAAGAGGAAAACTCAATTAGAGACCTTGGTGTTTTATATCACAGTTTTATTAGCTTTGATGATCAAGTAGAGAAAATAGTGGGTGAGGCACTTAAGATTATAGGGTTTATCTATCGTAACACAAAAGATATGGGCATTTCTACAGTCAAACATTTGTATGATTCACTAGCTAGGACAAAGCTAGAATATGCATCAGTTGTATGGGACCCATGATATCAGAGCAATAGAAAATTGTCAAAAGAATTTTTTGAAAATATTACACTTTAAGAGATTCGGGGTTTACCTAGTTGATGATACCATATGATGTGTTGTGTATCCAACATGGTTACAGTAGGTTAGATGTAAGAAGAAAATATTTTAACATAAAGTTTTTGTATGAACTTCTTCATTATCATGTCAAAGATGAATATCTGTTGAGCCTGATAAATATAAGAGTATACCAGATTTGAGAACTAGACAGTCACAGACAACAGATATCGACTTATGATACACCAAGAACAAATAGGCAGTTTACCTCACCTATAGCACCCTATAGTAAGAATGTGTGATATAATCAATGAAACAAATTGTTATATTTTTCAAAGTAAACTAATTTTATTTAAGAAGGAGGTACAAAGTTGATTAGTATATTAGGGTTGTAGGGTAGTTTGTAGTTTTAGACATGCATCTGTAAATGCAAGATGTAGAGGATATTGAATAAATAAATAACATCCACCAATAAGTATAATTTCCTTATTTCCAATATAGATAAATACAAAAGTTTCCGCTATGGATTGAATTATTGTATGAGTATTCAAATGAATTTTATTTTGCATTTGGTAGCCTTTACAGAGTAGTTAGTCCTTATTATTCAAATTCCAGTAAATTGATATATTAATTATTATTATTATACTAATTTATTATGAATAAATAATGTCAGATAGTATTATGCATTTGCACAGGAATTATTTCTTCCACACCTGGTGATTGCCTTACTAGGATCGAGAATATCAATTACCTATGACTTTTTAATAAATTAAATAAATCAATGTTATGCATATACCTTCCTGTAAAGTGATATGTGTAATTTAATTTTTTTTTAATATCTACTTACTTAAAATGGTTATGATAATTAACAAGCTGAAGAAAAAACTAGATTATACAGGGTGACTGGTAAGTGGACGTATTCCTTTGAGGAGATGACATTAGAGCCTATTTGCTACCGATTAAACACTATTTACCTCTATACCATTCTTAACGGTTTTCGCGATATTTTCATTTTTCTAATTTTTATAAAATTCACTACCTTATGAGGCAAATATTTAAAATTAACGAAAATAATAAGGACCTTTCTGAAAGTCGTGTTTTAAATTTTAAGCTGACACACTGACAAAAATATCAGCATTGAAAATTATCGAAACACTAATGTTAACTATTGAGTTATTGCGGTTTAAACTTAACTTTTCTTGTTAAGTTTCTAACTAATGACTTATTTAACCCTAAAAATATCGAAAATTTCATAGTACTTCAAACGTACAAATAATTGGCAAAAGTACTCCATTTTATTGTCTCCAAGATAAGGTACATTATTTCAGAATTAGCTTTTTGCTTTCTTGTTAAATAAATTATTTTTATTTTAAGGAGAGACGATATAATTTTCAACAGAATTCTAATTTATACCTGTTTTGGATATCAAGTGTTGCAATAAAAATTTTATCAAATTTTTTAGTAGCTAATAGTAATAGTTTTTAGTAAAGAAGTAATTATTATTTTCTGCTTGAAAATTTTGAAATTTTCATAATAAATTACTGGCACTCTATGGCCAAGCATTGTTGAATGCATTCTCTTTCAAATAGTTCACAATTGGCACCTAATTTTTTCGTTCCATAATAAAACAATAATTACCATTTGAAAAAATGTATTTCCTATCATAATAAAAAAAACAACATTCTCAAAATGAAATGGAAAAACTTTTTGATACAATTTAATCAATAACTCATTAATTTTCAAAATGACTAACCCCATTCCTTATGCAATTACGAGCCCGTCTTCGTATTTCTGTCCTGGTTACTCGATTTGAAAAGTTCTGTCGCAATATCGCAACAGGAGTTAAATCAGGGCTCCTAACAGGCCATGGTATGGGTCCACCTCTTCCAATCCATCTATTCGGAATCCTTTGGTCTAAGAGTGCCCTTATTGTTAGACGATAGTGTGCAGGACATCCGTCAAGCTGGAAGATCATCTGTTTGCCTGTTCGCTAAAGGGACATCTTGTAGTAGCTCATATAAGTTGTTACGTGAAAATTCTTCATAATTTTCACCGTTAAGGTTATCAGGTAAAAAATCAAAATTTGTTATTCCTTCTCTAATATTGTAGCATCCTCAACATCCGAATTCAGAATAAATCTGCAGAACTGAATTCTGCGAATTAATGGTTTCTTTATGCTGAAAAATTTCGAAAACTTCATAAAGTGTGTTTTTTTTTAAAAGATAATTCCCCAAGTCAAAAATTTAGTAACTATGTTGGCAACACAAGCCTTTTCTACATGAAAAATTTGAAAGCATTGACAATTTTACATTGTATTGCCAACATAATGTCAGTTTGACTTTTATCTTTAAAAAAAAAAACGCACTTTAGTCCACCAAACGTACAAATGATTGTTAAAAATTCTCTATTTTATTGTCTTTAAAATAAGGTTGTTTTATTGTTGATTTCATAATTTTCATTTGTAGGAGTAACGGTTTTATTCTCGCATTTAGAAGAATTGTAAGTTCAGACTAAGTAAGCAACATTATTTTCCAGTCTTTTCTTATTGCAATTTGGTGTGATACTCGCCAATCATGTTGATATTTATCAACAGGTATACCATACGCATTTTTCCATTTTTTGAATTAATAATAATAAACAATAACAAAATTTAGTTTCAGTTTTTCGTCCAAAGTTTTGATTTAAATAGTTCTGATGATAGTCTTTCGCTGTTAACTTCTATCTAAAATGGCAACGTTTAGCTATGCTGAATATGCGGACATTTTATTTATTTATGGTTTTTCCAATGGAAATGCAGCTGAAGCTCAAAGAGAATATGTACGTCGCTTCCCAAATAGGCGCATTCCACATGTTAGTGTGTTTGGTGCAACTTACCGTCGCATTTCAGAATCTGGCAGCCTTCAACGAGTAGAACGCGTAGGAGCTCCTCCTGCAGACGTTAACATTGATGGTGAAATTTTGAGACTACTTGAAGAAGGTCCAACAACAAGCACCAGAAAAATTTCCCGACAGCTGGGTGTTTCACAATGGAAGGTCTGGTCAGTGATTCATCAAAATGGTCTTCACCCATTTCATCACACTCCTGTGCAAGGACTAGACGAGGGTGATCCGGCGCGCAGAGTTCAATTCTGCAGATTTATTCTCCATGCGGATATTGAGGATGCTTCATTTTTAACAAGAATTTTATGGACCGATGAATCAAAATTTAGCAGAGAAGGAATAACAAATTTTCATAATTTGCACTACTGGGCCGAAGATAATCCGCATCAGAAGAAGCAAGTTAGTTTCCAAAGAAAATTTAGTGTCAATGTATGGATGGGAGTTATCGCCAATAATTTAATTGGACCTCATTTTTTACCGGATAACCTTAACGGTGAAAATTATGAAGAATTTTTACGTAACAACTTGTATGAGCTACTAGAAAATGTCCCTCTAGCGAACAGGCAAGAGATGATCTTCCAGCATGACGGATGTCCTGCACATTATCGTCTTACAATACGGGAACTCTTAGAGCAAAGGTTTCCGAATAGATGGATTGGAAGGGGTGGACCCATTCCATGGCCTGCTAGGAGCCCTGATTTAACTCCATTAGATTTTTATGTATGGGGGCACCTGAAAGAAATCGTATATGCCACGGAGGTAAATACGCGCGAAGAACTGATTGAAAGGATACAGAATGGGGTTGCGATATTGCGACAGAACTTTTCAAATCGAGTAACCAGGACAGAAGTAAGAAGACGGGCTCGTGATTGCATAAGGAATGGGGGTAGTCATTTTGAAAATTAATTACACCACTTGTTGGAAAAGTTTTTTCATTTAATTTTGAGAATGTTGTTTTTTTTTTTTATTAGGAGAATGTTGTTTTTTTTTTATTATAAGGTAGGAAATACATTTTTTCAAATGGTAAATATTGTTTTTTTTTCAAAGATAAAAGTCACACTTACATTATGTTGGCGATACAATGTAAAATTGTCAATGCTTTCAAATTTTTTATCTAGAAAGAGCTTGTGTTGCCAACATTGGTAGTGAATTTTTGACTTGGGAATTATCTTCAAAAAAGAAACAGACTTTATTTGGAAGAGAGTGCATTCAAGAATGCTTGGCAATAAAGTGCCAGTAATTTATTATGCAAATTTCAAAATTTTCAAGCAGAAAATAGTAATTACTTCTTCTTTACTAATAACTATTACTATTAGCTAGTAAAAAAATTGATAAAATTTTTATTGCAACACTTGATATCCAAAACAGGTATAAATTAGAATTCTGTTGAAAATTATATCGTCTCTCCTTAAAATAAAAATAATTTATTTAACAATAAAGCAAAAAGCTAATTCTGAAATAATGTACCTTATCTTGGAGACAATAAAATGGAGTACTTTTGCCAATTATTTGTACGTTTGAAGTACTATGAAATTTTCGATATTTTTAGGGTTAAATAAGTCATTAGTTAGAAACTTAACAAGAAAAGTTAAGTTTAAACCGCAATAACTCAATAGTTAACATTAGTGTTTCGATAATTTTCAATGCTGATATTTTTGTCAGTGTGTCAGCTTAAAATTTAAAACACGACTTTCAGAAAGGTCCTTGTTATTTTCGTTAATTTTAAATATTTGCCTCATAAGGTAGTGAATTTTATAAAAATTAGAAAAATGAAAATATCGCGAAAACCGTTAAGAATGGTATAGAGGTAAATAGTGTTTAATCGGTAGCAAATAGGCTCTAATGTCATCTCCTCAAAGGAATACGTCCACTTACCAGTCACCCTGTATAGCGCATTGGAAAATCTCCGATGAAAAAAACAAAAAGGAAATTTTTTAACTTTATTTGGAATCTTTATCAAGGCTTTCATATACAAGGAATAACTTAAAGTACATGGGGAATGATTTCGGAAACCATTGAAGATACAGGGTGGACTAAATGGGGAAAATAAAATGGTGGATAACTCAGAGCCGGCACAAGTACATTACGAAAGTACTTGAAGTACAAGTACGAAGTAGATATATGTATTTAATAGATCTACTTGAAGTACAAGTACAAGTTTTTCAAAATTATACTTTGATTATCAAGTTGGTAAACTTGAAATTTACTTGAATTTCGTCAAGTAATTTACTTCAAGTAAAAACATTGAGCTTCAAGTGAAGTGGCATTACTTATAGTAATTCAAGTAGGTATGTACCTAAAATACTTTAAATAAATTACTTGAAGTAGTTTTGTTACTTCAAATATATAAAATCTGTTCGAATCGAAACAAGACAATTCCTATATAGTCTTTATGGTATTTATAAAGTAGGTAATAGAGGTAGGTACTAAGTTACTAAGCACCAAAGCACCTTAGACTAGGTACTTTAGTGCTTAGTAATTTTTTATATTTTCCGTTGCAAGGTGCGCCGATTCGAGTAAAATTTTGTATATCTCATTCGCAGTTCTAAAAATTAAGCGGGTCATGATATCAAAATAGGTACAGGGTATTTGATTATATTTAACCCTTTCGCTACCGCGGATATTGTATATGTACCACCAAGTTCCGTAGACTACTAACCTTATACTTTTTCATTGAAATTGATGCTACCGTGTACCACTCAGTTATCAGTATTTTGATGTCGCTTGAGGCCAATCCTAACCTAAAATTTCATATTGACGCCTCATATATATCTATGTGTTTGTACCACTTGATGCATGTGAATTCTAGTTTGTACAACCCTTATGGTTCATAATGGTACCACTAATAAATGTTTTATAATACTGCTGGTACAATATATCCTATTCACAATCCGTTATAGTCCTAGGGTAAAGGTGAATTTATCACCTTTCCCTATCAAATAACACTGAAAGGTGATAAATTTTACCTTTACCTTTGGACATCGGATTGTGAATAGATAATACATACCATCCCCATTTTCCCCATTTCAAATTGTTTGAGTTTATTGGATTTTCGAGCAAATTGAAATAAATCATATATCATTGGAAAGAGCAATAAGTTCTCTATAAATCCGTGCAAAAGTGAGCTTGATAGCTCGAATAGTTTTTGAGCAATTGAGTCTCAAAGTTGGCTTTTAGAATTCAGAAAAAGTACCCTTATGAAAAAGTCGATTTTTTTATTTTTTAGTTTTGCTCAATTTTGACTTCACCAAACGATAGAGCGGTTCCAAATTAGTGGAAAACAACCCTGACATCATTTCCAAATGGCCATTTTAAGCAAAAACAAAAATAAAAAGAAAATTCTATTTTTAGCACTGGGAAATTTTCAAAATGTTGACATGTTCATGAACAGTTGCCCATATCTTTGTTAAATTTCAAGCAAACCAAAATAAACTATATACCATTAGAAAGAACATTAAATTCTCTATAAACTCGTTCAATAGCTTGAATAGTTTTTGAGTAATTGAGCCTCAAAAGTGATTTTTAGTCCAAATTTTGCCAAAAACTTTAAACTCAATTTGCTCAAAAACTATAAACCTGGGAATATTGTAAATTACAGAGTTTATAGAGCTTATTAAGAGCTACAAATGCTTAAAATTTCAATGCAATTTGTTCAACGGTTACCGAGCAATTGAGGTTTGAATATTTTAAAATCAGAATTCAAAAGGGGTACCCTTATGAAAAACTCGATTTTTTTATTTTTCAGTTTTGCTAAATTTTGACTTTTCCAATCGATAGAGTGGGTCCAAATTAGTGAAAATCAACCCTGACATCATTTCCAAATGGCCATTTCAATCTGAAAAAAAAATTAAAAAGGAAATCCTATTTTTGGCTCTGGAAAATTTTCAAAATCTTGACATAGTCATGAGCAATTGCCCATATCCTTGTAGAATTTTGAGCAAATTGAAATAAGTTATATATCATTGGGAAGAGCAATAAATTCTCTATAAATCCGTGCAAAATTGAGTTCAATAGCTTGAATAGTTTTTGAGTAATTGAGCCTCAAAGTTGATTTTTTGTCCAAATTTTGCCAAAAACTCCAAACCCAATTTTCTCAAAAACTATAAACCTGGGAATATTGTAAATTACAGGGTTTATAGAGCTTATTAAGAGCTACAAATACTTGAAATTTCTTTGCAATTTGTTCAGCGGTTACCGAGCAATTGTGGTTTGAATATTTTGAAATCAGAGTTCAAAGGGGGACCCTTATGAAAAACTCGATTTTTTTAAATTTTTTAGCTTTGCTCAATTTTGACTTTACCAATCCATAGAGGGGATCAAAATTAGTGAAAAACAACCCTGACATCATTTCGAAATGGCCATTTTGAGCTGAAAAAAAATTAAAAAGGAAATCCTATTTTTGGCTCTGGAAAATTTTCAAAATCTTGACATAGTCATGAACAATTGCCCATACCTTTGTTAAATTTCAAGCAAACTAAAATAAACTATATCCCATTGAAAAGAGCATTAAATTCTCTATAAATTCGTGCAAAATTGAGTTTAATAGCTTAAATAGTTTTTGAGTAATTGAGCCTCAAAGTTGATTTTTAGTCCAAATTTTGCCAAAAACTTCAAACTCCATTTGCTCAAAAACTATAAATCTGGAAATATTGTAAATTACAGGGTTTATAGAGCTTATTAAGAGCTAAAAATACTTTAAATTTCAATGCAATTTGTTCAGCGGTTACGGAGCGATTGAGGTTTGAATATTTTTAAATCAGATTTCAAAGGGGGAAAAACTTGATTTTTTTATTTTTCAGTTTTGCTCAATTTTGACTTCACCAATCGATAGAGTGGGTCAAAGTTAGTGAAAAACAACCCTGACATCATTTCCAAATGGCCATTTTGAGCTGAAAAAAAAAATTAAAAAGAAATCCTATTTTTGGCTCTGCATGGAAAATTTTCAAAATCTTGACATGGTCATGAGCAATTACCCATATTTTTATTAAATTTTGAGAAAATTGAAATAAATTATATATTATTGGGAAGAGCAATAAATTCTCTATAAACTCGTGCAAAATTGAGTTTAATAGCTTGAATAGTTTCTGAGTTATTGAGCCTCAAAATTGTTAGTCCAAATTTTGCCAAAAACTTTAAACTCAATTTGCTCAAAAACTATAAACCTGGGAATATTGTAAATTACAAGGTTTATAGAGCTTATCAAGAGCTACAAATACTTACAATTTCAATGCAATTTGTTCAACGGTTACCGAGCAATTGGGGTTGAGTACTGAAAGTAGTTACTATTATATGTAGTAGAATTTCAAGTAATTTACTTCAAATATTGACAGCTCTGTGCAAAACTTTTGAAGTTGGTATGAGCTAAATACGCTGTACAAAAAATGTTGGATCATTACAATCTTGGAAATTTTAATGTATTTTATAACAACAATAAATTTATAACAAACACACTTGAGAAAAGCCAAAATGAATGAGCCATTTATCGTACAAACGTCATAACATAGTTAACAATAACCAATTTAAATTTGGCTGTCATCCATTCTTGTATTGTTAATGCAGTCGCGGACCGCCCCGATATTTCAATTCATTGTTGGCGAAGAATTAAATGAACCTTCAAAACATAAAGGATTTTAATCACTCATTCTTGTCTGCATCATCCCACGTAATCTAGTGAATTTTCTTTTCAGGTCTATTGGCGCAAAAAAACGAGAGCCTCCAGTACCGGTACCTCTGTCCGAAAAATTTCGAAAATGTCGGAAGAAAGTGCTACCATTTCAGTAGTACTACCGGAACTTGGTTCCAAGCTTACTTCAATTGTAGAGACTTGGCCGAAAGCAATTTCACAGTTTTCACTGATCGGTACGATCAGAGACAGTTGGAACATTTTTTGTTTAGGAATCGGAGCAAGAGCCGAGGTAAGTTTTGATTTTGATTTAAATTAGTTTTGTAATAATTCTTGTTTGTTGGAGCAAAGGTTAGATAGATATTAATTTTTTTCTAAATGAACATTACTTCACCTTTTAAATGCGTAAATAAATATGGAAATGTAGATTTTGCTATTATTATGATCAATAATTATGATCGTTGAGTATAAAAAAAAAGGATTAGGTATTGTATCATGCGCCAAAATGACTTCATACTATTTTATTGGCTATTATTTTTCGTTACACTCGGACAAATATAATGGACTTCTAACAATAATTGAAAGTCACATTGAAAATAGAATATTATGTCACATTGTGATTTATTAGCCAAGTTGCCTACTTAGAAAAAGCTGGAAGAATACCTACTTATCGAATAGTTTTATTTATTTGATTTTTTCAATTCATAATTATCCTAGTTGTAGGTACTTTTCTATCCTGATTTTATAAGCTTCATAAGACAGTAGGTATTACCTTGAATGAATGAATAAATTAGTTGGGGGTTTTGCTACACTGCGATCTGCATAGATCTATTGTGTCTTGTGTCCCTCTTCTTGGCGCTCCAGTTGATGGACTCTCGCTTAAAGCACATCATCCAGCCTTAATGCTTTTATGAAAGCAAGTACTCTGGATGCAGCATCCGAAGCAGGCCATTCGTGTATTCACGATCGCCTCGCATTCCGTTAGAAAGTGTTCAGGAGTTTCCTCCCCTTCCTCACAGAACCGGCAGCTGTTCTCGTATTTAATTTTATTTCTCTCAAGGTGCCCTCTCAACCGGCAGTGGCCTGTGAGGAATCCGGTGAGAATGCGAAGATTGTTTTTGCTCAATGATGTGAGGCCTTTCGGTCTCTCTTGGTCAGGGTACCCAAGAAACATCTTTGATTGCCTCAACCCTGGAAGTTGCTCCCAGAGGCTGTTCCATTTGGTCCGCTATTCCTTTCTGAAGGCTTCTTCATAAGAGTGTTTCCCTCTGCCGCAGAAAGGTTCCGGTCCTGAAATCGGGGTCTGTGCCCCTAATTTCGCTAGTTGGTCCGCCTTCTCGTTGCCTTCAATCCCTTCGTGTCCCGGTATCCACTGGAGGGATAGTTTGTTATCCTTGCCCAGTCTGTTCAACTTGTCCTGGCAATCCCAAACCATTCTGGAGCTGATTATTGGTGAGCTCAGCGCTTTAATGGCTGCTTGACTGTCGGAGAATATGACAATCTCTCTCTTTCTGTAGTTTCTGTCAAGATTGAACTCAAGCACGTCTACTTATAGTGTTTATTTCCGCCTGAAATATGTCCGGGTATTTTCCCATTGCTTCAGAAAACTTGGTTCCAGGCCCAAATACTCCAGCTCCGGTCCCTTGTTCGGTTCTTGACTCATCAGTGTACCATTTTATGGCTTTCTGCTGAGTTTTAGGAATGGATGTGGTATTTTCTTTCTATTCTTCTCTGCTTCTTATCACTACTGTGAAGTGTTTGTCCAGGTGCTGTGTTTTAGTCATATCGTTCCTGGGGAGCTCGAGGAGCGGAATAAGCTTGGTCAGAGATGCTAATTCTCTCCATCCTAGCCAACCTCCCTCGGCAGCTCCTTCCCTCGCGATTCTGGTTATTGCTCGTCTGGCAGCCCCCTCCACCACAATGTGAAGAGGTGCGAGACCTATAATTGTCTCGATGGCTGCTGTGGGGCAAGTTCTCGTTGCGCCTCTAATGCATGTGCAGGCCAGGCGCTGTAGTTTGTTGAGAGCTGCGTTTATGTTCTGCTTCTCAACTGCATTGGACCAGACTACCGATCCGTATAGTAGGGTTGGTCTTACTATCATGGTGTACATCCATCCCAAGATCCCTGGTTTGCATCCCCAATGTAGTGAATCTGATATAGCTATCTACTGCCTTCTCCATTGTCTTTAAAGATGTGAGGCTTATTGGTCTGAAGGATTTGGGGTCTGTCCCACCCTTCTTGCCTACCTTCGGAATGAAAGTGACTCTTGCCCTTCTCCATATTTGAGGTATATATCCCATTGCCATGCTGCTTCTGGTTATATCTACAAGGTGCGGCATGATCTCTGTTTTTCCTCTTTGTAGGAGTGCTGGAAAAATCTCGTCCACTCCTGGCGATTTCAAAGATTCGAATGTGGTCAATGCCCATTCGAGCCGCCTATTGGTGAGTACTACTTTTGCTATTTCCCAGTCCTCCCTTGTGGGGCGTCTGGGGTATGATCTTTCCTCACTTCTGTTTGTACCTTTGCTGCCTGGGAAGTGTTTGCTTAAAAAAAGGAGCGCACGCTCTTCTTCACCTTCCGTGTAGTTACCATCTGGCTTCTTAAGAGCCATTGTCAAACGCTCTCCTTCTTTGCCTTGCGTAGTCTAGCGGCTACTGGAGTCGAGGTGATGTTTTCACAGAAAGTCCTAAAGTTGTTTCTTTTTGCCTTTCTGATTTTTTTGTTGTATTCTGTGAGGGCCTCTGTGTACCGCTGCCACTCTCCGGTTCTCCTGGCTGTGTTGAATAAACACCGAGCCTGGGTCCGGAGGCGTGCCAGCTTTGCATTCCACCATGGCGCCACACTCGAGCGTTCTTTCGAAACCATGTGGCAGCTAGAGTCAAAAGCCTCTATTACTGCCTGGTTGACGAGCCCTACTTTCTCTTCCAGTTCTAGGTCATTTCCTATTCTTCCTGGGTTGATTGCTTTGAGATTTTCATCCAGATTGACTCTGTATAATTCCCAGTTTGTTCTCCTAGGATTTCTCCTGAGTTTTGCTTTGGAGGTGCTTATTTCTAGGCTGAACTCTATGATCTTGTGATCAGACAGGGAGGGTTCAGCCGAGACCCTCCAGTTTTTCACGTAGTTCTTTATTTCAGAACTACCAAATGTAATATCTAATACTTCCTCCCTAGCCCTTGTTACAAAAGTGGGTGTATTCCCTTTATTGTAAATATCAAAGTTCATTTCAAGTAAGTATTCAAAAAGGTGGTGTTGGTGTTTGAGCTACCCCAGAAGGTGCGCATTCGCGTCGCCTCCCACAAGGAGTGGGATGTTTTTCCCCCTACAGTGGTGCGCAAGCTCCTGCAGTTCAGCCAGGGGCGTGCGTGCCCCATCCCCAGCGAAGTATGCGGATGTTATGACAATGGTTCGTTGTCTGCCTTGGTGGTGGAAATTCACCATATTCGGCACTAGGTCCTTTGTCATGAATTCTGAAACACAAATTAATTAGTATGTCTTTTAATTACTATGCAGGCTCTAGGCATTTCGTGCCTGTCGTCCCATATTACCTTTGAGCTTTTGGTTGTCAGTCCTTTTACCTGTCCCCTGTAAACCCATGGTTCTTGGATCAGCGCAAGATCCACACACCCTTGCCCAACTAGCCTCGCGTGATGTAGGTTGACTTGGGCTACCCTGGTGGCTGTGTTGTCCATCAGGTTAGTTACTAGGACTGAGGTGAGGTGTCGTTGCCCTCACCTTGACGATCTCTGTCTCGTTTCTCAGTAACTCTTCCTCTTTTTCCGTGGGAAGCTCGTTCTCTGTGCCCTCAGCCCCGATGTTCTCTGTGTTGGGCTCGCTCACCATCGGCTCCGGTGCCTCTTTCCCTTTGGGGGAACTAGTGTTCCCGGAGGTGGCTCTTCCTGAGGGGATGGTGAATCTGTTTCCATCCTTTCCTCTGGCTCGTTTTTCGCCTTTCTTCAGGCCATGCACCGTGACGCGCCCAAACCTGTAGTGCATGGAGTGGTTTTGCGTCACGATCGCTTCGCTCGACTTGGTGTCTATGCCCAAGGTTAGCAGCTGACCATGCGATTGCTCCGAGCTAATCACCTTCCACGCCTCTGTTCTGAGGTCGGCATTTTGGGTTTTTAGGAGCTTGAGGAGTTTCTCGGCTTCTTGCCCTTTGCTCCTGGGAAGGAAGACCGTTATGGTGTGTGCTTTCGGGATGTTTTCTCGCGTGCACACAATTAAATCCGGCCTCTTCCATTCTTTCAGCCGGGATACCGTTTCCCTCAGCCAGATGACTGATGATCACTTCCCCTCTTGACCTCTTTGCTGTCCTCCACCTTGGATGAGGATACAGAATCAGGAGTCAGCGTTTGTTGCTTCAGCCTCTCTTCTTTCTCCTTGTCTACCCTTTCCCTGGCTGAATCAGGTGTCATGCCCTGTGCCAGGTACCTGAGGTGCTTCTTGACGCCTGCCCCGCTCAGGCCCCTCCTTCTCGGGTCATCTAGACCTTCTGGTTCTCCAAGTGCGGGGAGGTCTTCGGCAGAACTCCGGTGTTTTCCCGAACTACTGCCGCCCTCCCTCTGCGTTCTGTCTGAGGTGTCTACTCTCTTCTTACTTTCGGTTCTAGCCCGAGAACTTTCAGCAGTGTTTACCTGCCTAGTTTTATTAATTTTCTTACCCATAAGATTCCCACGAGTAGCTAGGGAATTAACGGTCCGCTCCTATAGAGCCCCGCATATAGGAGTAAGGGGTAGTTACGATGGGGTTCCCCCCTGTGCCCCAAAGGGATCGTTCTCGACATTGCTCCCCCAATGCCACGCAGTCCTTAGCATGATGCCTTCCGCCTTGGCTTAGGTTGAGCTGTCCTGTAGTCATGTCATCAGTTATGTAGTTATTATCTAATCACAATCTGTAGTCCAGAGGTACAGGTAAAATTTATCACCTTTCAATGCTATTTGATAGGGAAAAGTGATAAATTTACCTGTACCTTTGGACTAGAGATTGTGAATAGGAAGATTTATAATATAACTCCAATCAAAACTGTAGTGATAGAAGTTACATTGGAATTGAATAGGTATACACAGTCAAAGCTACTTATTCAAAGTTAAGGACGAGAGATATAGAAACTTCATCGTTTTAGTAACTGAGGTAGCTACCTTATGACTTAGTTTAGATTTTAGAGATACTTTTCGCTGAAGAGTTTCTATACAAAAGATAACCAACGCACATCTGATTCAAGTAAAACTTCAGGATTTCATTGAAGATATAGCAAAGAGAAGCACCTGCATAAGAAATGGTACCTAACAGAAACTAAAGATATAGAAATTTCCGTTAAGAACATTGAGAGATGCAAAAATCATTTCAGGGGAAAACATCAGTCATATTTTCGTCTAGATAATTGGTAATAATGGTATTGGATTAACCTTACATGGAGTACATGATGATGATTCAAATACCCTGAGAATGTCTGTAGATTGCTCCATAAATTTGAAAGACGAGTGGTCTACGTAATTGGTTTGCGTTGAACAGGATGATAGAATTTCCTAATTATATCAGCAGAATGGCTCCAAGAAGTATGTGGATTCTTGACAACATTTCATCAAAGATTTCGTAAATTCATAGAATGTACGATGTTTGTACCATTGAAAACAGTTAACCAAAAACTTTGAGTCATTTCAGACTTGGTTTACTTGTACGTTTTCTAAAAATGAAGAAATGTATACAATTTCTGCTAGAGTTTATAATGTTTCATATGTCTGAATGTTTCCACTCTTCCAATTGACTTCATTTCCATACTATACCTACACTAATAGATTTATGAACCCAAACTAACCTAGGTCATAGTTCCAAATTGAAACATCCTGTGCCCACGTACTATTCCGTGCCACGAGCTGAAAATTATCAAATCTTCCTCTTTAAGCGTCAAATTGCACAGCCCAAATCTTTTTCTGGTTTATTCAAATTGTTTATTTCCGAATTCCTTGGCAAATAAACATCAATTAGTACGCCTACATCCTACTTTATTTCAAGTTTCTAATACATATGTAGAGGATGAAAATAATAAAAATACACAACAATTATGGTTGTTCCAGGCTATTTGATTTATTTTTTATTTATTGGACCTTAACGCAGATTGATAGGTATAAGTATTAGCAACCCTATTATCTTTCAAAACATTTATATGCACGATAATTGAACATCTGAAGAGGAAATAGTGCCTAATTAGATACTTTTTCAAAATAAAGAATTTGCATATCAATTCTGCTAAAGAACCTAATGAACCATAATGAGATAATGGCTCAGAAATCTAAAAAAGGAAGACATATTCATACATTATTTACACCAATGGTACCTAGACTCATGTGTTCGCTTATTGGCATATTATGTTTCACAACAGCAATTATTTTTAATAATGTAAAAACCTTCACATTTTTACAAAATCCCATTATAAATTTGGGTTTATTAACCGAATGGCTATTTGAATTATATAGAGCAGCAAAGTTCTCCCAGCTGTGGCCATTTAATGTTAGTAGAGATAAGAGTGAAATACGAATACCCGCCTACTCCAATAAATAAATATACTAATTGGCATTTATTAGCTACCTATTGAATTTCCTTAACAATTGTATAACTTTTCTTATGCACGCGAACAAATTTGTTTTAGATCATAACGCAAACTCTCTCTGGGTAGGAGGTTTCAAAGACTGGAAACAGAAAAAGTGGATCTACACAGATGGATCTTTGATGCATTATCCTTCCAAAAAAGAAATTATTATAAACGAAGAAGAAGATAATTGGACGTGTTTGCTTATTGACGGTAACAGCAGAAGGTAATAGAAAAATTTGTTTTATTTTTTGGTATTTTTCAAAAGTTATTATTTCATTACTCATTGAAAATTCCAAGTGAATGTATTTACAAGAATACAAATTAGGCTTAAGCAAATATTGGTTTTTACAATTATTCAAATCTTGTTAAACATTAAATTATGATTCATGGGAAATTACTCTATTTAGAAATGCGCTAATTTATTTTCTTTGAATTGAAATACATTCATATATCCAAACATTGTGATAAATATAGCTGGAAAAAAATGACTCACAAATACAACTTTAAAGTTTTGGTTGTATGTGAATTTTTTTCACATTTTCTAGGCTGGATACATAATATCCTAATTTGAAAGGAGCAAGGACACATTAAACATCCTAGTGGTACACTTTCGAAAATTCTTGTTTCTATAAATTTTCCTATCAACTTGTGTAGTGTCTATAGTGCCTTAAACTTTCACCAGAATCCTAATTCATTCCTTTGCAGATGGAGAGCAGAAAACTGTATGGAAAAACGACCGTTCATCTGCGAAGCCAAAGCAGTAGCTTCGGTGGTACTGAAAGTATTGGACAAAAAATTCAAAAGAAAAATCACCATAGACGAGTGCATCAGCAACACCGAATTGTTGACTCCCAAACAAAAACGGAAATGTCTAAAAATGTTAGATGGTGTGCAAAATGGTCGAGATCTTCTTGGTGAACCGGCAGCAGTAAGTGAGTAATATAGAAATGGTCTCGATGTTTGATATAGCTTTATTCTTCTTCTTGTTCATTCGCCACTAGAGATCTTTTGGACTCGAGCTTCTTTCAATGATTTCCATGCACATCTTTGAAAGCGGTTTAGTTACAGTTTTTTTTTCTTCGCATAACTCTGCTTTGTGTTTCTGAGAGTACCATTTGGCCTAGTCAATGCGCCTACTGCCTTCCAGTCAGCCATGAATAAAATTTTAGTTTCACTACGTTTTAAATATGCATTGGTATATCTCGATGACGTGATTATACCATCAGAAACCGTCGAACAAAGCTTGGAAAGGCTCGAGTTAGTCTTAAAAGCATAACGAGAGGCAGGAGTGACTGCAATTTCCTGCAGTCAAGAATTGAATACTTAGGCCACAAAGTATCAAGGAAAGGAATTAGGCCGGGACCAGACAAAATGAATGCTGTCTCAGAGTTTCCAACACCTAAATCTGTCCATGACGTACAACAATTATTAGGTTTGGCTAGTTATTTCCGCAAGTTCCTAAAGGGATTCGCTGGTACAGCAAAACCAATAGCCTCATTAACGCGAAAAGATTGTAATTTTGTTTGGGGCGAAGGACAATAAAATGCTTTCGCTGAATTGACCCTTCTGGATAACGAAGTTGCCAGAGAATCTGATTATCCATATGCTAGTGACATTTTGTTGGTCAAGAAAAACAATGACGAAGTTAAAATGTGCGTCGACTATCTTCTGCTGAACAAGAAGACTGAGAAAATGTTCTCAAATTTGCCTCGAATAGATGACCTTCTAGATAATCTCCAAGGTAATACATTTTTACCACCCTGGATCTGGTTTCTGAGTACCATATATCAGATCCCTATGGAGAAAGAGTTTATCCCAAAAACAGCTTTTGTTACACCCGATGGACACTATAAGTTTCTGAGAGTACCATTTGGCCTAGTCAATGCG
The DNA here is from genome assembly GCA_917834065.1 of Ceutorhynchus assimilis. Lineage (NCBI taxonomy): Eukaryota > Metazoa > Arthropoda > Insecta > Coleoptera > Curculionidae > Ceutorhynchus > Ceutorhynchus assimilis. The sequence continues at coordinate 34,813,628 of OU892284.1, forward strand.
CCTACTGTCTTCCAGTCAGCCATGAATAAAATTTTAGTTTCACTACGTTTTAAATATGCATTGGTATATCTCGCAGACCATAAGACTAACTCTTTTCAACTTGGTTTGTATAGGTAATTTCGATAGTTGCTCTATTCATACTTCGGAAAAACTCATCATCACAGTTAATTATTATTGAAAATAAATCGCAAATAAATATATCTATCAATACATAATTAAATTTTATTACCATCAGAAATGTATACATTTGTTTGTTATTTTTGCCAAAACTCATAAAGATAAATATGGATTCCCGAAACTCATTTTCCAAGCTTTATTTTTATGGCAATAATCTTACGCAAAAATTTAAACAAACAACCTAAATTTAAATATCGGCCTGCGTTGTAAATTTTAAAACGTCATAAACTGAAACCCAAAAAATCCCAGTGAGTTCACTTCATTCAAGGCAAACTGATGTTAAATTTTATGTGGATCAAGGAAAAGTATAATTTTATCATAAACAAAAGTAAACATAAATTTGTTAATAATAATAAAAACTTAAGTTCGTTATTTGTTTTCAAAAAATATTATCCCATACCTGAATATTATACTTATACCATTGATGTGTCATTCGATGTATATTAAAGAAGGAAGGTCTACATGACATATAGATTTACCATCTATTAACCATAATAATTGTTGTCGGAAAATCGTAAATAATAGAAGGCAGTCGTACTGGAAACGTACACTGTCAATTTATTTTCTTATTTATCGCTTATATGGTAATTTCACAACGACAAGTCATAAATACCTGTTGAATCATCAAGTACCCTTAGAGCTGATTTAAAATAATTTGATGTAATATTAAAGCAACTGCCAAAAAAATAAATTGATTCAAATCACAAATAATCCCAATTGAAATAAACCTTGATCATTTTCTGGTTGAATGTATTTAATTACCGATAACCCCAGGAAACAATAAATCTTAAGTTACAATGTCACTGATGTAGATTTAACATGACAGTCGAGAGTTATTAGATATTAGTTAATTATGTTATAATTTTTTATTGTTGCATAGATAAATGTTTATTTTAGAGATGCATTATTGTCATTATATTATATTCATCAAGGTGTTTTGATATTTTACTTATTAGAGTTAAACTCCAACTAAAATTGTCTAGATAATTCCGTGTTCTTTATTCAATTTGTTCATCTCACAGCAATCTTTTACTAAGAAATTTATAGTTGAGTTGATATATCTTTGAATCCCGTTTACTATAATTTCTCTTTTGTTCCAGTACAGCAGGCCAAGCCAGCTTTCTCAGCCCAACCTGCAATAGTGAGAGCAGTAAGTCACATTTGCCCACAAAACTGGATGTCGCTGGGTAACCAGTGCTACCTTTTCAGTAAGGAAAAGGTCACGTGGTCCGATGCCCACTTCAATTGCGGTCAAATCAATGCTAAGTTAGCTGTGATAAGGTCTAAAGTGCAAGATCAGAAGTTGAGGATCTTTCTGAATGGATTTACTGGTAAGAACTTATAATTGTAATGCAAAACTAGGGTCCAAAATCAATTAAAAGTACAATAATTTAACTTGATATCAAAAATTTTACATAACGATTAATGATACAATCTCAAAATTCTGCCTTTGTGGCATGTGCAACATGTTTGTATGCAGATATGATGAATAGATTCTAAAGGGAAAACCACTCGGGAAGTGTCAAACTTTGCTACAGGAAGTGCAGAGAAAGTAAGGGAATTTTCAAGGAAGTTTCTGAAAACTCGGGGAAGTAGGTACCTACAAGGAAGTTCAAATAGTGAAAGCTTTTTTTAAATACTCAAATTTTAAAACAAGAAATACCAAATCACAAAGAATGTTCTAATTCATAAATTTGATAAGCCGTTTATATGAAAGAATGAAAGAAAGTATAGGGAAGTTTAGAAAAATTTGAAGAATTTCACAGGAAATTATTGAGAAATTCCGAGGAAGTCGAAGGAATGCCAAAAAAATCAAGCTATTTTAGTAGGTAGTTACTACTACTACAGGTAATTGTATTTCACTTTAATGAATGATTCTAAGGGGAAAACCACCTGGGAAGTTTTAAACTTTTCTATGGGAAGTGCAAAAAAAGTAAGGGAATTTTCAAGAAAGTTTCTGAAAACTCGGGGAAGTACAAGGAAGTTCAAATAGTGAAAGATTTTTTTTTAAATACTCCAACCCCAAAACAAGAAATACTTACCAAATCACAAAGAATTTTCTAATTCATAAATTTGATTAACCGTCTATATGAACGAATGAAAGGAAGTACAGGGAAGTTTAGAGAAATTTGAAGAATTTTACAGGAAATTATTAAGAAATTCCGAGGTAGTTGAAGGAATGACAAAAAAAATCAAGCTATTTTAGTAATTACTACTACTATAGGTTTTTGTATTTCACTTTAATGAATGATGAAGATTTCAAGAGGAAAACCACCTGGGAACAAGTTTTAAATTTTGCTAAAGGAAGTGCAGAGAAAGTGGGAGAATTCTGAAGGAAGTTTCTGAAAACTCGGGGAAGTACAAGGAAGTTCAAATGGTGAAAGATTTTTTTTTAAATACTCAAACCCCAAAACAAGAAATACCAAATCACAAAGAACTTTCTAATTCATAAATTTGATTAACCGTCTATATGAAAGAATGAAAGGAAGTACAGGGAAGTTTAGAGAAATTTGAAGAATTTTAGAGGAAATTATCAAGAAATTCGAAGGAAATCGAAGGATTGCCAAAAAAAAATGAAGCTATTTTAGTAGTTATATACCTACTACTACTACTTACTACAGGTAACTGTATTTCACTTTAATGAATGATGAATAGATTATAAGGGGAAAACCCCCTGGGAAGTTTTAAGCTTTGCTAAAGGACATGCAGAGAAAATAAGGGAATTCTCAAGAAAGTTTCTGAAAACTGGAAGAATTACAAGGAAGTCCAAATAGAAAAAGCTTTTTTTAAATACTCAAACTTTAAAACAAAAAATACCAAATCACAAAGAATTTTCTACTTAATTCATAAATTTGATTAACCGTCTATATGAAAGAATGAAAGGAAGTACAGGGAAGTTTAGAGAAATTTGAAGAATTTCACAGGGAAAGCCAGAGAAATCACTTACACTTTTGGCTTTACCTCTATCCAAGAAAGTGCAGAGGAAATAATGTCGAAGTTCCAGGAAAATGCAAGCAAGGATGAAGTGAGAGGGAATTGAAATGGGAAAAGATGGTCCCTAGACAGCAGACAAAGTTTCAAAGACATCTTTGTTATGTCTACATTGCGTCTGAAAGTCTGAAGACCAAAAAAAAAAAAGGCGCCTAGAAGACGTCCATAAGATAAGACATCTCGTTAAAAACGTCTGGAATGTCTGGGAAAAATGTCATAAAGACGTTTTTAGGCAGACGTTTGAAAGACGTTGGGTTTTGTAACATACGACGTCTTCAAGATGTGAACACATAAGCAGACCCCAAAAAAACCTATTGAATATCGTTTGTGGACACCTTAGTGACGTGTTTAAGATGTCTACAAAAACTTCCCACGTAATTCGTTACTCATGCAATTTAAAAGTTACTGGAAATCTGTAAAATACTACAGAACATCTTAGAACTTTAATAAGCCTTTTGGAAAGTTCAAAACTCAATTCAGAATTTCAAAAAGTTTTCTGTAACGCTTCAGAACAATTTAGAAGCTTCAGAACCATTTTAAAATGCTCCAAAATATTCAAAACCGTACCTATTGACAATTTCCAAAAGCATTTCAGAACAATTCAGATGCTTGAACCCCATTTTAGGACGCTCCAAAAACACTCACCGAACCACCTGATTTCTCCTGCTGATACATGAAATGGAAACACTGCCAGATTGTCATAGTTAATAAACATAATAAAATACTTAACAATGCTCAATACCAGTAGTCTTATTATTATGAACCTTTTACTCAGTCACTTGCATTTGGAGAATGGTACAAAAGAATATATTTTGATATCAAATTTTACTCCATTTTCAGAAAAACATGAAAGATGGATTGGTGGAAGATACAACACTAAAACAAACCAATGGATTTGGGCTTTGAATGGCAAATCCTTAAAATACAACGGATTCATCAAAGAAAATATCCCCAATAACGGTACCGAGGGTTTGAATTGGCAAGCCATTGTCATGGACCCAGAACATGCTTATAGGTAAGCTAAAAATACAATTGACTTTATAATTCTGATTATTTAAATTTTAGATGGACGCACCGTAACGAAATGGAAAAACACTTTTACATTTGCCAAGTCAAAGGGCGGGCTGTAAAAAGACTAAACTACCCAAGACGACCGTCAGCTACCATAGAAATAATTTCCGACAGAAAAAATCAGAGAAGAAATCAACAAAATGTACAGTTTAGGAATAATAGGACTAGCCGGAGAGCAGGGAGAAATAAAAGAACATAGAGTTAAAGTACATAGTTTTTAGTAAATGCGCAAACACGACAAAATCTACTAAGTGGTATTCAATTTAATTTAAACAATGCCTCATTGTACAATGGAGATATCAAAGAGAAAATTATAAGCTTTGACCATATTATTATCTGCAAAGTAGTTTGTGACATAATTATGAGAAAAGCACTGATAAAGTTACCTACCTTTTATGGAAAACTGCTGCTTTCAACACAAATTAATAAGTAGGTATGAAAATGCTTACTTATTTTGCTAAACAAGTAATAATTCATTGTTAATTTTTGCTAGTTACCTACTACTTTTCTACTTTACACATCTTATTATTTGTATTTATTTTGATAATACATTAATCATCATTTATTTAGTGATCAAACATTTCATTGTTAACCATTTGTGTTCAGAATAACTGCCATTTTTGTTTATAAGAATTATAAAATTGCTTCAGCTAGTAGGATATTACCAAGTATTTGAATATTCTAATATTGAAATAAACAATCTGATGATATCTTGTCCATTAACAAATAAATAGAGACTGTTTCATAGTGATGGAAAAACTATAGCAGTTAGCAACTCAAGTTGTATCATACAAATTATAAAATATTTGTAATTGAAATGTTCGTTACCTATATGGTTGCTTTTTTGTAAAAATGTTTATTTAATAAAACTGTATTTTTAATTGATTTCTCTTCTATTTTCTTTGTCACAATCTTAATACAAGACTGTAGTGAGTGAGGATTGGGATCTTCTACGCCCCATATAGGTTTTCTTCCATTGAGCCTGTACAAAGAAGACCGGTAAAAACAGGTACTTAATAAAGGTAGTTTTGTTACAAGACAAAATAAAAAAACAGATAGTAAATTAATTCTTTATTGAAGAACTATTCAAAATATAATTATTTTACAAATAAATAATCACTTATCTCTAACAGTAGATAATAATAGAACTAATACAAAAGTAATTCCTGGCAAAAATATTTGTACTATACTTATAACTAAAAACCAAATAAGATAAAAAATAAATTTGGATAAATGGCAACTCAAGAGTAATAGAGGACCGTTTTTACACAAGAAAATATAATATAAAATAGATAGTAGGAAGCATAATAAATTGATTCTTTTTTAAAGTAATCAGGCTGAAAAAATATCACGTTTTATAATTAAATTTTAAATAAAACTTATTTTGTCAAATGATTAAATATACACTCAGAGTCTTTACATGTGCCGTTAATTTCGAAGGGGCAAATTGAAACTAAGGGATTCCAACGAGTTTGTCTGTAAAAAATACTTTAATTGTTTGTCAAGAAAGTTCCAACCGTAAATATCTATCTAATTTCGGCTCAAATATTACCTTTCATGATGTTCCAATGGCGACTTGTACTCGGACGTCTCCACCTTTTTCACCTCATCACATTGCTTTCTATTTTTAGTTTTTTCAATAATCTCATCAATATCATTTGGGTCTCTTATTTTATTTTCACTATCATCATCATCCTGTATGGTGGTTTGGTCAAAAACGCTCGAACCAGATTTGTCACAAACTAGTGATTGATCCGAAGTTATGGTTGAAGCTAATAAAGTCATTGCTGGTAGAGAGGGTTTAATGGGAGTTGACGTTACAAGGGCATTATTGGATTTAACTGGTTTTAATGCGCTGGAAAAGAAGAAAATTATATTCTATTTACGAACGATTTCTGATGCACTCCAACCTCTTTAATTTTTTAATTTCATCATCTTCCTGCCTCAAAGCTGTCAATTTTTCTGTAGTTTTTCCATTGACCTTATCAATATTATTCAGATCTGTAACTTTATTTTCAGTGCCAACTTTTGGTTGATCCTTATTCTTTGCGGTTTGGGTAAGAGTTTTCAACTCAGACTTTTCAGAGATAAGTTTTTGGCCAGCAGATATTGCAGATGTTATTAGAGGGGGATTTGAAATTATTGACGCCTTATTTGGTATTGCTGGTTTTAGTGAGCTGAAACAGAATAAAATTCAATTTGAATAAGTGAATTTCAAATATGTACAGGGTGTCCGAATTTGGATGGTTTTGATAGGAAACGTCAATTTCTGAGCGAGATACAAAAAAATGAACCCCCCACTCCGAGGCTCAAATTTCTTGAAATTTTGATTGGTGCAAACCGCATTTTGATATCTTCAACCGTTTAGCCGCTAGAGGGCGATTCTCGATTTTGAGCAATACTGTGAAATCTTCATAACTTTTTTGTTTATAAAAATAACTGATTTTCGTAAAAACTTTTTCAAGCAGAATTCAGTGACATTTTCGGTTTTTTTCTATTGGGCCTCGATTTCAAGATATTGACCAAAATTTTTCAATGGGACACCCTATATATTAATAGAGAGTTATTGGACGTGCAATAAGGACAAAAAGTATTTAAATAAGCCTTATTTTGACATCTACGCATGCGCTTTTGGGTCCGAAAATAAGGATTCCCTTAATAAGGTTACTGCTTGTCTTTATTTGTGTATGGTTAGTGCGAGGCAGTAAACTTCCCTTATTTCAAATTTCTGACATTTTGGACGACTTTGACGTTTTGCTTTTCGAGGATGACGTAATTTTACTTAGAAAATTTATTTTTTACAATAGTTTTCCATTTTACTGTGGGTAACATCAAAAAATGAGTATCAGCAGAAAATCACAAACAAAAACAAACACTTTCTGAGGCTGAAATTTATTAACATAGCTATCATCTGTCAGAGTTATAAATACAAAATAAGGTAATACTCTAGCACCTACTACAGTCTTCCAATAACTGTTTTTTTCTTGGAAAAATAGTGCTGATGCACTAATAAAATAACGTAGATCCTTAATACCGCGAGGCAGTATTTAATAGTTCCAATAACTCTCTAATAGCTCTCTTAAAAGCTCTGCTTTTCCTGATTTCAATGATATGAATTTCGATAGGTTTATCTCTAACAGTTTTCGAAAAAAAAAATTATTTCGTTTTTTTTCCATAAGAAACAATGTGTTAAAAAAGGTCTTTATATTTGTAAGGAAAATGAGAAAGGTCTCTTTCTAACTCATTGTTTCCTATGACAAAAACCAAAATATTTTTTTTTTCTGGAAAACCGTTAGAGATAAACCCATCGAAATTTGTATCATTGAAATCAGCAAAACCAGAGCTTTCTAAAGAGCTATTCATATATAGGGTGTCCCATTGAAAAAAATCGGATTTTGGTCAGTATCTTGAAATCGAGGCCCAATAGAAAAAAACTAAAAACGTCACTGAATTCTGCTTGAAAAGGTGCATTTAGGAAGTTTTTACGGAAATCAGTTATTTTCATAAACAAAAAAGGTATGAAGATTTCACAGTATTGCACAAAATCGAGAATCGCCCTCTAGCGCCTAAACGGTTGAAGATATCAAAATGCGGTTTGCACTAATCAAAATTTTAAGAAATTTCAGCCTCGGAGTGGGGGGTTCATTTTTTTGTATCTCGCTCAGAAATTGACGTTTCCTATTAAAACCATCCAAATTCGGACACCCTGTACAGAGTGGTCCAGATTGGACACTTTCTTATGGAAACACAACCTTTATTTTTAGAAATAGAAAAAAATGAACCCGCCACTCTGAGGCTCAAATTTCATGAAATATTGATTGGTGCAAACCGCATTTTGATATCTTCAACCGTTTAACCGCTATAGGGCGATTCTCGATTTTGTGCAATACTGTGAATTTTCATAACTTTTTTGTTTATGAAAATAATTGATTTCCGTAAATACTTTCTGGAAACACTTTTTTAAACAGAATTCAGTGACGTTCTCAGTTTTTTTCTATTTGGCTCCGATTTCGAGGTATTGTCCAAAATCCGATTTTTCTCAATGGGACACCCTATATATTAATAGCTTATTGGAAAGCTCTGCTTTTGCTGATTTCAATGATATAAAGTTTGATAGGTTTATCTCTAACAGTTTTCAAGAAAAAAAAAATTATTCCTGTTCTTTTCATAAGAAACAATGTGTTAGAAAAAGACCTTTCTCGTTTTCCTTACAGATATAGTCCTTTTCCAACACATTATTTCTTACAAGGGGCAAATGACCTAGAAATTATTTGTCAAAAATGTCGGGAATTTGTAGGGACTTTGAAGGATCTCATCGGAATTTATGAGAATTCGGGGAATTTATAGGGAATTTAGAGAAATTTATGGGGAATTTGGAAGAATTTGTGAGGAATTTATGAGGAATTTAACGGAAATTGTAAATAGATCCAGTTTTGTGTTGGACATTGGACATTTTTGTAGGCTGATTTCCAAGATGCTTCATGTTGTTATTTTCTACTGGAAAAATTTGAAATTTTGGGAAAATGCGCTTCTCGCGTTCCTCTTTACATGCAAAAAGTTTCAAAATTTTTCCTCCACTAGTTTTCCAGGAAAATTTTGAAATATGAGAGACTGAATTTTCAATTAATTCAGTTGTAGTAGGTTGATTTCCAAGATTCCTCATGTTGTTATTTTCTACTGAAAAAATTTGATATTTTGGGAAAATCAGCTTCGCACCTTCCTCTTTACATGCAAAAAGTTTCAAAATTTTCCCTTCACTAGTTTTCTAGGAAAACTCTGAAATGTGTGAGACTGTATTTTCAACTAATTCAGTTTTTGTAGGTTGATTTCCAAGATTCTTAATGTTGCTGTTTTCCACTGGAAAAATTTGAAATTTTGGAAAAATGAGCTTCTCACCTTCCTCTTTATATGCAAAAAGTTTCAAAATTTCCCCTTCACTAGTTTTCCTGGAAAACTTTGAAATGTGAGACAGTATTTTCAACTAATTCAGTGTTTGTAGGTTGATTTCCAAGATTCTTCATGTTGCTGTTTTCCACTGGAATAATTTGAAATTTTGGGAAAATGAGCTTCTCACCTTCCTCCTTACATGCAAAAAGTTTCAAAATTTTCCCTTCACTAGTTTTCCAGGAAAACTTTGAAATGTGTGAGACTGTATTTTCAACTAATTCAGTTTTTGTAGATTGATTTCCAAGGTTCTTCATGTTGCTGTTTTCCACTGGAATAATTTGAAATTTTAGGAAAATGAGCTTTCCAGTTTTCACCTTCCTCTTCACATGCAAAAAGTTTCAAATTTCTCTGTTCACTAGTTTTCTAAGAAAACTTTGAAACGTGTGAGACGCTATTATCAACTCATTCAGTTTTTGACAGATTAATGTCCAAGATTCTTCATGTGGCTGTTTTCCACTGGAAAAGTTTGAAATTTTGGGAAAATGAGCTTCTCACCTTCCTCTTTACATGCGAAAAGTTTCAAAATTTCCCCTTCATTAGTTTTCCTGGAAAACTTTGAAATGTGTGAGACTGTATTTTCAACTAATTCAGTTTTTGTAGGTTGATTTCCAAGGTTCTTCATGCTGCTGTTTTCCACTGGAATAATTTGAAATTTTGGGAAAATGAGCTTCTCACCTTCCTCTTTACAGGCAAAAAGTTTAAAAAATTTCCCTTCACTAGTTTTCCAGGAAAACTTTGAAATGTGTGAGACTGTATTTTCAACTAATTCAGTGTTTGTAGGTTATTTCCAAGGTTCTTCATGTTGCTGTTTTCCACTGGAATAATTTGAAATTTTGGGAAAATGAGCTTTTCACCTTCCTCTCCACATGCAAAAAGTGTCAAAATTTTCCGTTCACTAGTTTTCTAAGAAAACTTTGAAACGTGTGAGACGCTATTATCAACTCATTCACTTTTTGACAGGTTAATTTCCAAGATTCTTCATGTTGCTGTTTTCCACTGGAAAAATTGGAAACTTTGGGAAAATTAACTTCTCACCTTCCGCTTTACATGCAAAAAGTTTCAAAATTTTCCCTTCACTAGTTTTCCAGGAAAACTTTGAAATGTGTGAGACTGTATTTTCAACTAATTCAGTTTTTGTAGGTTGATTTCCAAGATTCTTCATGTTAGGTACTGTTTTCAGTGTTTTCCACTGGAAAAATATGAATTGGTTTTAACACTGAGTGTAATAAAATAGAAAAATAGATTTCTTATCACGAACAATTGTGAGGATTTTTATGGAATTTGTAACAGGCATTTACAGGGAATTTGCAAGCAATTTGGAAGAATTTGTGGAAATTGTTTGCACGAATTCGGGAGGCTAGTTTACCCCTCGGTTTACCCCTAGGTTACTTATCACAAAAATCAAAATAATTTTTTTTTCGGAAACCGTTGGAGATAAACCTATCGAACTTTATATCATTGAAATCAGTAAAAGAAGAGCTTTCTAATGGGTTATTGATATATAGGGTGTCCTATTGAAAAAAATCGGATTTTGATCAATGGGTGGTATGAATAAAAACGAAGTACTTGCTACTACTACAAGTATTAGTACGTTCTACGTAATATTTACTTCAAAACGAAGTAGATACTACTAATTTACTAATTTCCGGTAGTGTCGAAATGTAGTATCTACTTCGTTTTGAAGTAAATACTACGTAGAATATACTAATACTTGTAGTAGTAGCAAGTACTTCATTTTTATTCAGACCACCCAATATCTCGAAATCGGAGAGGGAACTTGACAAAAAATTTAAACATGAAAATATTACTATAAATCATAAGAATACATTTATTAAAACCTATATCAGCGAAAAAAACAATTTTTTTTTGTCGCAAACGGCCACAATAAGGAATTGAAAATGCAGAAAAATTCAAATTATTTCCAGCGGGAAAAAACGCTCTGGCACTGGTCGTGACGTCATGTGTTATGATTTGTCAGTGTCTGTCAGCAACCGTCCATCACACCGTGAGTTCGTCTTGAAACACTGAGCACTCTGAGCATTTTCCGTCTTTTTTTCTTATGATGAGAAGAACAGGGATAAAAGAACAAAACAGCAACTCCGAGCGTTTACTCGAACTCTACATAATAAATACCCGTTAGCTGTGTTTATTTACGTTTTTCTCTGATTTTTTAAAATTTTATCAATATTAGAATTGGTTTACTTCGCTTAAATTCAATGATTAGCCTAGCATTATATAAATAAAACGATATACCTATTAATTATGACCAAAGAAGGAAATTCCAAAGGGCAATCCGCCAATCTATAACTTGTTATATGTTTATAGTAACAAAAGTAAGTAGGTATGTGCATTTGCCGAATGCTAGAGCAAAAAACACTGTACCCAACGTTGGATCTAACGTTGGGGCCAATGGTTGGACACATCGTGTGGCGCCGGCTTAACGCAAAATCATACTACGTGACGTCATCCAGATTTAGGGTCGTTTGAAATGCTTTTAATTCGCGCGAAACTTTAAACATTTTTCACCAAGTTATTATTGAGTATTAGGGAATAATATTTGGGGATAACTCTTTCAAGGCATAAATAAATGATTAAAAAAAAAAAAAAAAAATTGTAAAGTTCCCTATTCTACTTTAAAAAGTGCTTGTAGAGAGTCTTTACGGAAATCAATTATTTCCATGAACAAAAAAGTTGTGAAGGTTTCACAGTATTGCAAAGAATTGAAAATCGCCCTCTAGCGGCTAAATGGTTGAAGATATCAAAATGCGGTTTGCACCAATCAAGATTTCATGAAATTTGAGCCTCAGAGTGGGGGGTTAATTTTTTTCTATTTCTAAAAATAAAAAAATGTTGCCATAAGAAAGTGTCCAATCTGGAGCACCCTGTACAAGATAACTTTTTATTTAGATGTTTATAGTATCATTTCAAATACCCTGAATACAGCATTAAGTTTAATTTTGTGCGTTAGTTCAGTGTCAGTATTTAAGACAAAACTTGATAGTCATGCCCCATATAGAGCTTAAACCAAAACATATCCTCAAAAGCTGCTAGTTAATAGTGCAAAAATGGGCTTATAGATTTCACCTAAGCCTATATCGAGTAGATAGTAATAGTAATAATGTGTAGTCATACAGAAATTATTACTCCTTGTACAGGGTGGTTCAAATTGGACACTTTCTTATATGGTAACACCCTTTATTTTTAGAGATAGAAAAAAAATGGACCCCCCACTCTGAGGCTCAAATTTCATGAAATCTTGATTGGTGCAAACCGCATTTTGATATCTTCAACCGTTCAGCCGCTAGAGGGCGATTCTCGATTTTGAGCAATACTGTAAAGCCTCCATAAATTTTTTGTTTATGAAAATAATTCATTTCCGTAAAGACCTTTTGGAAGCACTTTTTGAAGCAGAATTCAGTGACGTTCTCAGTTTTTTTCTGTCTGGTTTCGATTTCGAGATATTGACCAAAATCCGATTTTTTTCAATAGGACACCCTATATATTAATAGTTTATTAGAAAGCTATGCTTTCGCTGATTTCAATGATATAAAATTCGATAGGTTTATCTCTAACAGTTTTCGAGAAAAAAAATTATTTCGGTTTTTGTCATAAGAGACAATGTGTTGGAAAAGGACTTTACATCTGTAAGGAAAACGAGAAAGGTCTCTTTCTAACATTGTTTCTTATGACAAAAACAGAAATAATTTTTTTTCTCGGAAACTGTTAGGGATAAACCTATCGAACTTTATATCATTGAAATCAGTAAAAGCAGAGCTTTCCAATAAGCTATTAATATATAGGGTGTTCTATTGAAAAAAATCGAATTTTGGTCAATATCTCGAAATCCGAGTCAATTAGAAAAAAACTGAGAACGTCACTGAATTCTTCTTAAAAAAGTGCCTCTAGGAAGTCTTTACGGAAATCAATTATTTTCATAAACAAAAAAGTTATGAAGGTTTCACAGTATTGCTCAAAATCGAGAAACGCCCTCTAGAGGCTAAACGGTTGGAGATATCAAAATGTGGTTTGCACCTATCAAAATTTCATGAAATTTGAGCCTCAGAGTGGGGGGTTAATTTTTTTCTATCTCTAAAAATAAAGGGTGTTTCCATAAGAAAGTGTCCAATTTGGACCACCCTGTACAATACTGATTTCTTAAAACTTGTTTTTTTTCTACTGCTATAGCAGTTACAGCTTGCGAATGTGCTAGAAAGAATGAATTGGGAATAGCTATTAGACAACTGAAAAGACTCTTGATAAGAGGTAAATTTGTAATGAAAATGAACTCAGATTTTATCAATAATGATCCAGTAGATCAGAAATACCCGAGGAAAGACTTACACCAGAATAATACAGTTTCAGTGTATAAATCACAATCTGAGCTAAATCTGACTTACCACAAGACCAGGAATTGCTTGAATACACATCAGGCTTAATTCAGCAAAAGGATTATTTGGGACAGCAGCAATACTTAATGATAGAAAAATTTAAGTTATACAAAAATACACACAGATTTGTTTTCTTTTTCTGAAAATAACAGGGTAACTTATCAACTGAACTGATGGAATACTTAAATGTGCAAGAGAACATTTAGTTTATATTTCTGACTGACCCCTGTTTGAGAAATAAAAGATTCAAATTCTTCAAGTTATCTACCTCCAATCAATATGATATACCTATCTAATGATTCTTGTGATCCTATTGCTGAATTTGATAATCCAATAATAAAAATAATTATTCCAGTAAGGAATTTGTAACTTGAACTTGGTACAGATACCCTAAGAACTAGACATAAACTGACCTTAATTCTATTTTTTTTTTCTCGTCGGCCAAGTTTGTAACGCCAGTCAACATTTTCCTATGCAACTCTTCCTGTTTTCTTCTAGCCTCGGCGAGCTCTTTCACTAACCTATCAACATTCTGCTCGCACTGTTTCTGCTCTTTATTCACTTGATTAATATTTCTAATCAGCGGCCGCAAATCTTTGTATTTGTCTTGGATCTGGAATCTTATGTTAGGAGGGAGGATTGGTTTTAGTACTGTAACTTTATTATATATCGAAAAAAAAGTGATAATAAAATTACAGTACCTTCCGTTAGAGTTTTTCATTTCCAGCTGTTTCAGGGTGGCACGGAGTACACTAGAGCAGGACTGTTTTTCTTTTTTTCTCATGGATTCAAAGTCTTCAGTTTTTGGAATTTCAGGTAATGAATTTTTTACAGTTACAGTTTGAGTGGATTTATCCGATTTATTTTTGGTGAGTAGTTTTTGAGCCTTTTTTTGCTTGAGTAAACTTTGCAATTTTTGATATTCCTCCATTTTCTTGGCAGGTAAAAATTTTAAGGCAGATTTTTCTAAATCAGGCGAATTGGGTTTATTTTGGGAGTTTTTTTTCAAATGGACTTTTATGTTTAGGGGATGTTTTTTGGGCTGGGTTTTTATGTTTAGGAGATTCTTTTTCGGGGGTGGTTTTAAATTTACAGGAAACTTTTTTGGGTGGATTTTCAAGTTTTGTCTTGACTCTACTTTAGCCCTTTGTTCTTTTAGGAATTTTTCTACACTGCTCTCAATAATGCTAAGGGCTTCAGCTTCTTGTAACTTAACAATTTCAATATTTTTTATCCCATTTGGAGTGTTTTCGGTAACTATTGGGGCATTATCTTGAGGATTTTCCTCAACTAATTTATTATTATTTGAGCTGCTAATGATTTTTTTCTGAGAAATTTCCTCTTGGTTTGTGGTTGATAACTGTTCAGAGTTAATCCCATTATGTTTCTGTAATTTATTTGAAAATTTCACCTCAGAATCTTCTGGCTTGATCACTGGATTAGTCTTCTGCACATTTTTTTCTGGACTGCTCAAATCCCAATCTGAATCCTCAGAATCAGAATTTATGCGAATAATCAATGGTTTCACTTGAGGCATTTTTATTTTTTTATTGAAAGCTCTATTTACATTATTGAAATTATTAATTTTGAAATTTTTATTATTTATTATTGGTTCTGGTTGGTAGGAAGTAATTTTTTTTGACATTGAAGCTAGTAATATGGCTCTTAGGACATCCTCATCTTCCTCTATTGAGGGTGCTGGAGGTAAATTACTTTCTGCAGGGTCTTCATCAATAATCTCATTACTATTCATTTGAGCTTGCGGAACTTCTTCCACAGTATTATTTTCTTTATTCATGTCATTTTTTCTCTTTGTTCTTTTGGCATATTTATTACATATTGCAGTTTTGAGAGCTGCCAGTCTCAATTGAATTAGCTCATTATCTATATCCTCAATTTCTGGTGTATCCACTCTATTTTCAGAACCACTGGCAATAATTTCTATTGTGTCATGATTTAAGTCCGAATCAGATTTTGGTTCCTCATTAACTGGGCCATTGACCATGGCATTTAGCCTTGTCCTGAGACTGTTTTTATGGGCATTTTCAATTGAATCAAACTTTATAGCTGCCTTTAATTGTGCTTTCAGTCTTACATCCAACGTAGTGTCTTCTTGGTCACTGCTACTGGTGCTACATTCCCTCCGCCTCCTGCAGGTTCGCTTCCTCTTGCAATGTCCACGATGTTCGTGTCCATGTCGTTTTCTACGAGTCTTCGGGACGCTTTGCCCATGGATAGAAGTGTCCGAGATGCTGCTTAAAGACAAGGCGTGTAAGTGATGATTATTACGAATTGACTTACCATTGGGGAGCAAGTCCAGATCATAGGACTCGTCGGATGAAATGTCTTCGAGGTGGTCGTCCGAGAGGATTTCGCCCTCTTCCGGGCCATCCTCGGTGTAGGTTTGATGCGCGACTTCTTCGGGAGGCATTTTTTTACGTAGTTTTTTCATAGAAAAACGAATTTTACTAGAAATAAATTCACAACACCACAACCAAAGGCAAAAATGGAATAGTGAATGATTTATGATTTTTTTTGACAAAGAGGTGGAATGACATAAATGACGTCATGACTGATAGCGAATTCCATTGGTCAAAAAAGTGTCGCACTAGTGTTGGTACTGATTCAGATCGAGTAAAATTTTGAAACATGCGCTGAGGCGCAAGATCTCCAGGAGCACGTACAGAACTGAGCCGCTTTCCAGTGTGGGAGTGTGACGCCCGGAGCTACTCGGGGCTATGAGCTCCCGAGCTGTACGTACGCGTCAACCTGTCAGCTGTCACATCCGTGGGTGGCTATTTATTTATTTATTTCTTGTTATATCTCAAGATTGAACATTTTAAGTAATATAGTTTTGATTCTCTTTCATTTATGATAAATAAAAAAACAAACTGCACAAACAAACAGTTAATTATTTTTAAAATTTGACATATTTGACACTAAGACAGGCGTCTCACGTCATGATACTGGAACGGTACAAATCTAGTGCGTGGCGCTCCCGAGGTGCTCTAGAGCGCGCCAGAGCGCACCAATGTGCATACTGGAAAGCGGCTCTAGTTACAATATTGCACTCGGGGTAAAAAGTGCCGCACCAGTATCTCAATGGGTTTGAAAACCCTGCCCTAGAAGAACGATCGATGGTTGATAAACATTGAACTCCGTACTGCACCAATTCGACCGAATTAAATCGAAAAACGAAAAACACTATTTAGTAAAGGTACGGTTTGTTAGGATAGTACGCGACGCACAACTGACAACGTAAACGTCGTCATTGGTTCAGGTATGACGTACACCCATCTTCTGACGTGAGAAAACGGGTGTACGTCATACCTATGGTCATACCTGAACCAATGACGACGTTTACGTTGTCAGTTGTGCGACGCGTACTCGCCTAACAAACCGCACTTTAATAGTGCCTTCCTAGTAAAAAAAAACCCTTCTAATCAAACTGTTCGAACAGTTCCAAGTGATGAAACATCCCAGATGACGTCATGCAGTTATCAAGGCAACCTACCTCTCTCAAACAACCTTAAATTGGATTATTTTCCAAAACGGTTTGATCCAATGACATCTTAATACATATACAGTTAATATGTGTTAATATAGCTCTGTTCCGTTCCAACCGACATGAGAACCGTTCCAGAATCAGTAATTTCCAGTTGCCCACCTATTTTTCAAAGAGTTAAACGTCTAACAAGAATGGCTTGAACCAATTTTGTGTGACGTCATGGGTTCATCGCGAGAATATACGATTTCAAACCTGTTTTGAACTAGTTTCAAAAAAGTGAATGCGATTTGAAAACACCTCAAATCTATTCCAGAACAGTTCTTGAGCTCAAGCCTGAATTCCCATGCCACGGGACTGATTGCACATTTCACTCGGGGCAAAAAGTGATTGTTCCAAAACTTAATTATTAGGCAATTTCTCGCGAGGATAACCAAGCATAATCTTTTACTGGATTATGTGATGTGTCATTCGTGTCATACTCCCCTAACTCCCCTACCATCAAATTCTGGAATACTCGAGGATCAAGAACACATTTCTTCTGTGAGAACAGACCGAGAATCCCCTTTTCTACATTTAAAATCGACGGAAAGATTAACTTTTACTAACACAGCCTGAATCGCAATCAATCCATCGAGGTCTGAGGGTGACGTCATCACTATAAACTGTTGATAGTGACGTCACTCGCTGGCTCAGAATTTGATGGAGAGGGAGTTAGGCGAGTATGTTAGGAGACATACCATCCTTGACACCGTACCAATTACTAGCCTTCATCAAGGCCATAGGCCTGGACGAAGTACTATGATTTGAGATACACATCAAATCGGCTTCAGCAGGGGGCACAATAGATCTTTAGGTCGCAGTGCAACAGCACCCCAATATTAATCTAATCTAATCTAATCTAATCTAGGCGAGTATGGCACAATTGACACATCACCATAATCCAAGACCATAACCCACCATGCTCGAATATGTTTGATTATCTTTGCGAAAAATTGCCTATTGATGGAACAAAAATGAAAACCGGTTCAAAGCGGTCCTAGAACAGAGCTCTTACACTGCTCGAACACCTACCTACCTACCTCCCTACAGGACGACGTTCTTTTTAGAGAGTCACAGGCCCAGAACTATTCGTTCGGAGTCATGTTGAGTCATTCCCATACAATATAATATATTTTCTAATTCTAACTAGTTCGGAAAGTACCACTTTGCCGACATCAAGCAATCGAGTAAGGAAAAGGGACTTTCCGCAAGATTTAGGATCACCTGTTTTTTCGAGTATATGAAAGTTAAAAGTTAATATTTGTACCTATACACAGGGGGTGTTCGATATAATTTGAAATACATGAGTCGCTTTCTAGTGACCCACCTTAAACACTCCTGAGCTGCTCTAGAGCGCCCCGGACTGTTCATAGGCGTTCCAGTGCATTAGAGTTTCGCGCAACTGAACTGTTCGTTTTTCTTCTCCCCTGCCCTCTCAAGCCAAGCACCAGTAATTTTATGGATGCATCAAAAATACGACGCTTAAAGTAAGGTGCGTTTCAGTGACACAACAGTTGTTTGGAGCACTAGAGTAAGGTGAAGCTACGGAAGTGTGGAGTACCTCAAAATTCGTCACTGGAATGGGGCATGGGGTTTGTGCAAACCACTGAAGATACAGGGTGGACCAAATGAACAAAAAATGCAATCAAGAGCCTACAATAAACTGTCGTCAAGTTCTTTGAACTCGGAATTCGGAATAACCACCGCATAAGGGCAAAAAAGAAAAAAGTGCGTTTCATAATCCTATCTTGTTTATTATAAAAGATACAATCAAGAAATTTCCAGTATAAGATTCCGTATTTCACCAGTTCGAACAAAGAAATTCTCTACTCCTATAAATATTGTCCGTCGATTTGAATCTGATACTCGGACGGAATGTGAGCTGGGTGGCTCCCTACATTAGAACTCCAATGGTTACCTCTGACGTCACACCTGTTTTTGCCATATGAAACACCCCCTCGCTCCTCATACGAAAAGTGTCAGCTAAAAATCGACGAACAATACTGGTAACAGCGCTTGTAATGAAACTACCAATGAACTGAAAATACTTCAAATCAGACTGTCCGAACAGTTCCAAGTCAGCTAAATTTGAACTAGCAAAAATAAATAATTGATCAAATCTATTTCAGAACGGTTCTAGAGTGTTAGCCTGAATCTCTATGAGATACTCGATTGCACATTCCACTCGGGGCAAAAAGTGATTGTTCGAACAGTTCCAAAACAAAAAATTGATAGAATAAATGATCAAAACCGGTTCAGAGCTGTTTTAGAGCTTCAACTTTACACTGCTCGCACTGCTCGAACACCTACCCTTACTGCCCCAGAGCCGC
The DNA here is from genome assembly GCA_917834065.1 of Ceutorhynchus assimilis. Lineage (NCBI taxonomy): Eukaryota > Metazoa > Arthropoda > Insecta > Coleoptera > Curculionidae > Ceutorhynchus > Ceutorhynchus assimilis. The sequence continues at coordinate 34,833,079 of OU892284.1, forward strand.
GTTTTTTTCAAGAGTCAGCTCCAGATCTATTCGTTCGGAGTCATTTAGAGTTATTCCCAGAAGATAGTATAAGCATACTTTCTAAATAGTTCGGAAAGTACCACTTTTCGGCCCGCCAAACATTCAAGTGAAGAAAAGATAATTTCCGCTCGAGTAATCCGGCTCAGACCGGTTCTAGAACTTTAGCTCTTTACACTACTCGAACACCTACGAGGAGAACGATTGTTCCGACTTTGTTATTTATATTATTATTTGCATATCATTGATAAAGACGGAACATTCGTTTTCGGGAACGCTGTTTTCTTGTTTCAAGAATAGAACCTTGCTGATCTCCCCAGCCCCGCTCTGTTCAAATAGTCACAGGCTCCGGAACTATTCGTTCGGAGTGCGAAAAGTGCCACTTTTCCGCACATCAAGTAATAAGTGAGAAAAGAAGACTTTCCGCACGAGTTAGAAACACTGTTTTTTCTACGAGATGAAAGTTAATATTTGTACCAATACAGGGTATCCGGAATAACTTGAAGTAGACACATGGGGATTATGTAAACCATTGAAGATACTGAGTGGACCAAATCGAGAAAAAGTTGCGAAATCAAGTGACTACGAATAATTTGACATCAACTTCTTTGAGCTCGGAGTAGCAACGCATATAGAGGGCAGAACAGAAAAAATTGCGTCAGCTTATTTTTCAAACACAAAACTGATGATCAAAACCGGCTCAGAGCGGTTCTAGAACTAGCTCGAACCCTCCCCAGGGCCTCGTTCTTTTTAAATAGTCACAGGCTCCGGAATTATTCATTCGGACTCCAATCATTCAGAACATTCTCAGAATATAGTATGTTTTCCTACTAGTGCGGAAAGTGCTATTTTTCCACAAGCTAAGCAATCAAGTGAGGAAAAGATACTCTCCGCACGAGTTAGGAACACTTTTTTCTATGGGATGAAAGTTTATATTTGTATATCTATACAGGGTGTCTGGAATAACTTGAAGTAGGTACATAGGGATTATGTACCTAAACCATTGAAGATACAGGGTGAACCAAAAAAGGAAAAATTTGCGCAATCAAGAGCCTACAAATAATCTGTCATCAACTTCATTGGGTCAAAAAAAGTGCGTTTTTGAATTGTTCTAAATGCTTTCGGAAATTGTAAATCGGTTTTTGAATGTTTTGGAGCATTCTAATAAAGTGGTTCTGAAATTTCCAAAATGTTCCGAAGCGTTGCAGCAGAATGCTTCTGGAAATTCTGAACTGAATTTTAGATGTTTTGACTTTCCAAAAGGCTTATTAAAGTTCTAAAGTGTTCTGTAGCATAAATAGTTTCCTGTCTTAGACGTCTTTCTGTGGTCTTCAGACGTTCAGACGAATCAGACGTAGTGCAGACCTAGAGGAGACTTCTTTAAGATTTTGTGTGCTGTATGGGAATCCCCATGTAAAGTCCGACGATTTTATAATCTGATACTCCAAAGGAATGTGAACTGGTGGCTCCCTACATTAAAACGCCAATGGTCACCAGACGTTACACCTGTTTTTGCCATAAAGCTTCACCCCCTCATCACTCCTCATACGGAAAGTGTCAGATTAAAAATATATACCTACTTACCAACTTTAAATATTTTACTTACTTACCTACTTTTTCGCACTAGTACGAAAAAGTATCTAATGTAGAAAAGTACTGTTCCGCACTCATATCAGTACCTGCCAGTATATGCCATAAAATATAATGAGTTTGACAAAGACAAACTAAGGAAGCAACTCGTTTGAAAAGATCACTGGTATCTGAAGATGGCGATATATTATAAAGGTCGAAACGTAGACATAGGGAGAAAGTCACTTTTATTTGGCCTTTACGCTACAAAACCACGCCTACAATACATAAAATGACTTATTCCATTTTTATCAAAGCATAAGTACTAACTGCTGATTCGTGACTCTGATTCCGGCTCCGTTTTATAGTGCGCAGTTGCTTATAGATCATTCACTTACTTCCGTTCCGTTCCGAATTCGCTGGCGTGGCATTGCTTCATTCGCAAATTTTCTATTCTTTTCTAGACAGTATTGCAAGATTATACAAAATATCTCTAATGCCTGAGAGATTTATTACAATACTCTCTGATTGTATTTTAACAAACAATTATAAAACAGCAACAAATATTTATTTAACTATTCAAACTATAAATAATTGCAATACATATAAACATTATAATAGTGAAGCATAATGATTGAAAACAGCTTTAATCCTATTTTCAACTTCCTGTTTATTTTTAATACTACTATTAAACGCCTGAGATAAATCACCACTTTCGACCTCTTCGGCTAAATCCACCACTTCTTCAGCGTCAGACAACTCTATCGGAATTATTAAACCTGCCATTACCACTCCAAACCCACCATATTCTATCCAGTGTCGTTTTATATCCTCGTATGTGATATTGTACGAGAATTCGTTGAGGACTTTTAAAAAGCTGGTCAAGCTTTTATGATAAGTTCCAAGAATCAAGTCGAAATTTTTGAGGATTTTTTCGTCCGCAACCGCATATAAGTAATAAGACAAATCGTAAATTGGGGAACCTAAAGTGGATAGTTGGAAATCCAAAAACATCATATCTTTAGGTTTTTGTTTTGATGCATCATCCTAGAACAAAATAATCAACTTGTATATGTTTTAATATTTCTCTAATAAATACCTACTCTATATGAAAACATCATATTGTTATTCCAACAATCACCATGCAATAAAGCAAAAATCCCATCAGATGGTTTCCTCTCTTTAACCAAAACTTTTTCAATGAAACCTTTATCAAAGTGAGAAAGCTTTTTATAGGTAACGCCATTTTCGGTTTTCAATAAATCCAAATTATCTCTAAATTTCTTTACCAATCCATCGATCATATTAGTTTGTATAAAAAATTTTGATAATAGATCATCCATATTTTCAGTTAACTTTTCAAAAAGCTCCGGTGTCTGTTTCTTCATTGCCATCGAAATAGCATGAAATTTTCCATAGTTTTCAAACACAAACAAAACATGCTCTAAGTTTTGGGGCACTTTTCTATCGTGAAGATCATATTCTAGATACTTTAGATTTTGCAAAATAATCGCTTCTTTTTGGTTTTCATTGAACACACTATAACATTTTGCAAACTTCATGAACGGAGCTTCCGTAGATCTTTCAAGCTGAAATTGTTTCATTTCAGGAAAAACTTTGCTGTACATAAACATTTCGCGATCGAAAACTTCTTTGATCGGCGTCTTTTTGCGAAGCGCGTCGCTTTTTTTGGCCGACTTTATCACTAGGTTGTAAATTTTTTCTTCTTCTCTTCCAATACCCGTAAGGACTTTGACAAAAGTAACTTCGCCCAGGTACCCATCTCCTTTAGAAGTATTTCCGGCAAGTTCTAGCTCGTACTTCGAATATCTTCTTTTACGTAAAAAATCTTCAACCCACACATTTAAATCGTTAGGCTTTGTGTCGCACATCTCGTTAGTTTCATACTATTTTTGTATCATTCGATGTACAATGATTTATAAGGATTTCATAATGGTTTGCAACTCATGACATGCTCCTAAAATATATAATTTTCTATTATTATTTTTTATTGTAAATTAAATACTGCCTAGCAAAAAAAAATAATGACCCCATCATTTGGTACTTATGCTAATTGCTAAGAATTAAATATTTTGCGTCTCAATTTTTAACGATCTAAAGGAAGTTTCTTAATTTTTACATAATTGAAAATATTTGATGTTATGATGTACTGGAACTAATCCAGCCTTCCAGCATCCTATATAGTCATACTCTCCAGATTTATGTCCTCTACTCTCACAATTAGATTTTTATTTTTAGTAATGATTTGTTGAAATATGATTTGTTTCAGAGTTTTGTCATTTATATAAAAATCTCTACTTACTAATTAAATGAACTAGGGTACTTATTATCAGTTATACTTGAACCTATGGATGAAATTCGCCATTTAATTTCTAAACCTTTTTTACATAAAACGAAACTAATTCTTACCTTATCTAGGAGTGATAGTCAATGAACTAAACTACCTATAATTAAACCAGACAACACTATAGTAAAGTGAAACCTTAAGATTAGATGAAAGTTTGCCTACTAGGATTTGCAAAAACCTCTTGTCTATGTCCGTTCAAATTATAAAAGTTGATCTAGGTGATGGGCCTCCAAGGCTTTAATTTATATCTATAACAGTACAGTGTTCTTATTTATGGTTACAAGACCTCGTGAAAATTTCAATTGAATGTTAATGATAGGAAAATATATTGTTGTTAACCTTAATTTTCATTGAAGGGTAACCTTAGATAGTAATGTAAAGTAGATTCACCAAGATACGCACAATATTTTCAAATTACACTGTTTATTTCCTCAATGAGGATTTTTCTGACTTTTAATTTTCACTACTTCCGACATTATATTATGGTAATTTAAGTCGTGGATTATTGGATGAAGCTGAAGAAATTATTGGTTATGGAATAGAAATACAAGAATTTTCTCTAGCAGCTCAAGACCAGAGAATGCTGAAAAACCACCCGAGAAGAAGTTAATGGACAGGAGAACAAAATTATAATCAAGACTGTATATATTTCCAAATATTTTTATTTAATATACTATTTTTATCTTTTCATCAATCCAATTCTGTGCTCATAATTAAGCCCTTATAAAATACAGCGGATTTCTTTTCAGATCTTGTTCTCGCAGGACTATGGAAATCGACCTGATAAATTCCAAACTTTATACTGAAAAATATTAAAGACTTTTATACAGGCACAATTGTATAGTCATTTATCTTACGTGTATCCCTGGTTCCATTCCATATTATCCATGAGACTCCATACAGTGTATCTGGAAACATTGCATTCGTACGTATTTATAGCTATGAGAACAGCCTTAACATATTCCTGAAAAAGACCAAAATCACCAACTTTCCACCACAATTTAGTTGTCAGTTATCACAAAGTTGCTAACAACACTTATAGCGACGTTTAAAAATGACTAAAATTGAGCTGTTTAAGTTTCGTACTTTGTAATGTATTAAAGTCGCGACTCTAATAAAATTAACTTAGAAATATACTTGGACCTCTTGAATTCTTGAATAGTTTATGTTGTTTCAACTGTCACTGAATACAGTAAGTAAGAGTTTTTCTTTTCGTGTCTTAAGATAAAAATTAGTTTTTCACCTGTATAAACTCAATTCTGTGTGTATCATTCAAAGTTCCCGTGGTATCTCCAATGCCATTTTCCGTTATATAAACCAGTGGATTGTCGTACTGGTCCTTTATCCAAGACAGAAGTTTTGTGAATCCCCACGGTAAAATTTCTGGATCTTTCCAGCTCGGATCTTTTTCTAGGATTGTCCCTGAAATAGATATTATGTAGATGTTCAGCACAATTAAACATACCAAAAGAAAAAACAAACTTGCAGATTAAATTTTTACCTAGATTTTTAGATTCTAAGGATTGAGTTTCCATTCACTTAGATACTTCGAAATAATCGTAAAGTGTCAATATGAATTTGCCTTCTGGAAAAACTTTTGATTAGATTCGTCAGCATAGGCGCAACTAGGGGGGTGCTTGGGGGTGCTAAGCACCCCTAAAGCAAAAATTAGCACTCCTATTCGGCATCCCACCATAGCACTACCTTACACTTATATAAAAAATTAGTGCAACCAAATTATTTTATTTTTTTTGCAGTTTTTGTACTTACTTACGCCATCGATGACGTCATAATTTAGAAAAAAGTATTTGTCGTTGATTAATTCATAGAGCACGTTGGCAATTATTACTGTTATGGAACAAAATTTTTCAACCGGGGCCGGTATTACAATATTACCTTAAAATCAAGACTTACCCTAAAGTATAGGGTTTTTATGTTATATTTAGGATGACGTCATCGAACAAGGTCAGACAATGTTGTCAATGTCTGTGTTTATTCTATATCTTAAGGTGACATTGAAATACCGGCTCTTAAAAAATCATTAGAGTCCCAAATATATAAATTAATTAACTGCGTATTATACAGGGTGTTCCTAAATATCATATACAGTAGTGTCGCGATAATCCGGATCAATTAAAACCAGACCAATCCGGATTATCAAATTATTCGGATTACCAAGGCATTTTACAGTCCCCTTTTTCTTAATGTCGCTGATGGTTGAAGCCTCTACTCCATACTTCATACTTAACAGCTAAATATTTGCCACTAACTCTGCGTTTCAGCTCGTCTATAATCGCTGACTTTTCGTTGAGACTTAAAGTTCTGTGTTCGTGTTTAATAGTTGCCATTTTCTTTGAAAAAGCCCACACAGTAAGGAAGGACGCTGCGTATTGAATGAGGCGTGTAGACATGTAAAACTATGTATCCACTTGAACGCAGTTACAAAACGACAAGTGAAAACCTGTGTTTTTATTTTCAACAGTCATTCAAATGAATTCGGATTACTAAATCAAGTAAAATCCGGATTACAGAGTACATCAATGGAATGAAAATGCGATGCGGATTACAGAAGCATACGGATTATCGCGGGATTGGATTATTGCGACACTACTGTACAAACGACAAAAGATTATTCCTTTTTTTTACGACTGAAATCTCAAATATGTTCTAAAAAATTGACTTATTCAAGCAATTAAAAAAAATTCACCCTCTTACATATTAATTTTTTTCTGGAAAACTTGCAGAGAGAAAATTTTGAAATTTTTCCAGGAATAAGAGGAAAATGAAGAGCTCATTTTACGAAAATTCAAAATTTTCCAGTAAAAAATCACTCCAGGAAAAATTCTGAAAAATTGACTTTTTCAAGTAAAATTAAGGAAAATTCACCTCTTACATTTTAATTTTTTTCTGCAAAACTGGCAAAGGGAAAATTTTGAAAATTTTCGAGTAATAAAAGGAAAATGAGGAGCTCATTTTACGAAAATTTCAAAATTTTTCCGTCAAAAATCACTCCAGGAAAAATTTTGAAAAACTAACTTTTAAGCAAAATTAAGGAGAATTCATCCTCTTACATTTTAATTTTTTTCTAGAAATCTGACAAAAGGAAAATTGTGAAATGTTTCCAGAAGAAAAAGAGGAAAGTCAGGAGCTCATTATAGGAAAATTTCAAAATTTTTTAGTGAAAAATCACTCCAAGGAAAGTCGATAGGAAAGTTCTGGAAATTGACTTTTTTAAGCAAAATTCATCCTTTCACATTTCATTTTTTTTCTGGAAAACTGGCAAAGCGAAAATTGTGGAATTTTTCCAGAAGAAGAAGAAAAAAGTGGGGAATTCAATGTAAGAAAATTTCAAAATCTTCTAGTGAAAAATGACTCGAGAAAAAATTCTGGAAATTTGAGTTATTTAAGCAAAATTAAGGAAAATTCACCCTTTTACATTTAAAGTTTTTTTTGGAAAACTGGCAAAGGGAAAATTTTGAATATTTTCCAGGAAAAAGAGGAAAGTGAGGAGCTAATTATAGGGAAATTTCGAAATTTTCCAGTGATAAATCACTCCAGGAAAAATTCAAAGAAAATTGACTTATTTAGACAAAATTAAGGAAAATTGACCTCTTGCATTTTAATTTTTTTGTAGAAAACTGGCAACGGGAAAATTTTTAAACTTTTACAGGAGAAAGAGGAAAGTGAGGAGCTCATTAGGAGAAAATTTCAAAATTTTCCAGTGAAAAATCACTCCAAGAGAAATATATTTATATATTTTCGGATAACTAAATAAACTCTATTTTAAGTTAAAAAATGTAATACAAAACAATAATTCCGAAGGTGCTCCATGACCTGACTTTTTCTCTAAGTTACGACGTCATCGATGACGTAAGTAAAAACCTTCATGCCATTCAACGAACTATATGTTTGTTTGAAATTTCAGACATAAAAAAACCTATTTTTCAAAAAAAAGGCAAATGATGACGTAAGTACAAACCCTCGTGAAACTAACTTTTTTTTACGCGTCACATTTCCTTTCCATCAAACCCCATTAAAAAAAAAAAAAATGGTGCTGCAGCACCCCTCAAATTTGGAACCTAGTTGCGCTTATGTTCGTCACACTGTTACTGGTAAATTGTTAAATAAAATTAATAAAATTAGAAGAGAAGATGCAATTAGCACATATAAAATCCAGATATCAGGAAGAAATATTCAATAAAAGAATCATCAGGACATTATTATCAAAATACGGTGACCCGAAATATTGAATCGCAAAAAGTGAGAACATCTTAGTTCAACATTGGACTATAGTTGATGATGATCATTAACTTCATTATTGACCAGTAGTTATTTACCTTTATCAGCCAAAAACGATATGTCATTTGATGTAAAATTTTTACTGGTAACCAGCCATGTATGATAATGATTGAGACCCAAAAAGTCAGCAGATCCTCTCAATAGTTTAATTTCTTGGGCTGAAAAACTCGGTAGTCTGGATCTCGTGAAATTTTGCCGAACACTGAGTGCATCTATACGTTCGATCATCACGTCTGGATAGTGTCCTTTTCTGGAAAAGATTGGATGCGCGTACCAACCAAACTAAGAAAAAAATAGCTGAAAAGTTACTAACATGTTTATTTGAAAAGCCACTTACAGACATTTGCATTTCTCTATCTGATGCATCTTGATCTTGCTGACTTTTTGATTTCGGTTCTGCCCAAATTGAATCAATTGTTATTCCAACTTTGCCTTGAATCGAAACAAAATAAAACAACGCATTTTGTTAATTAATTTCCAATACCTTGCTGAGTATTTTTAAAGTCCGCCTGATACAATCTATAAGCCTTAGCGTGTGCCAATAAAATATTTTTTCCGCACAAATATGACCCCAGACCTGGAGATTTAATTCCAGGAGCTCCATTTCCATTCTCGTACGTGTCAATGCATATACTGGCAGGCTCGTTTATTGTTATCCAGAGTTTCACCTTTTGGAAAATTTTTAGTTTTTCAATCAGGCAAGATGTTTTTCTTTTACTTACTCTATCGCCAAACAGTGTGAAAGCTACTCTGGCATAATCTTCAAAATAGTCGGTGATTAAGGAATTGGTCCATCCGCCTAAATCTTGTAAGGGCTGAGGTAGATCCCAGTGATAAAGTGTTACCTAAAATAAAACAAAACTTATAACTAAGAAATAAGATAGATGTTGTGGGTGTGTTACCATTGGTTCAATATTTTTGCTTATCAAAAGATTAATTGTCTCATTGTAATAGTCAACTCCAGCTTTATTTATTTTGTTGGAAAACCCTGTTGGAAGAATTCTCGACCATGATAAAGAAAACCTAAAATAATATGTTCCATTGTATTTGAAAATTGTAAAATATTTAAATTACCGGTAAAAGTCTACTCCTAATTCTTCCAACAATTCAACATCTTTCCTCCATAGATGATAGGAATCACATGCGATATCTCCATTGGAATGATCTTTTATTTGATCTTTATGTGTGTGAGTATAACGATCCCAAATATTTTCACCTTTTCCTGAAATAGTAAGTATTTTTTATGTTTCAGACCCAAAGAATTCTACTACATTATACAGGGTGTCCCAGCCGAAAGTGAACCATTTTAAATGGTTATAATTTTTAAACCAGGTGTGCTAGCTACCTGCGGTTTGCGCCATTCGATTTCTCTAGGTCTAAAGTTTTTTCTAGTAGGTTGCACATTTTTTTGAAATTTATACAGGGCAAGTAAAAAAAATCCGTTTTTCAACATTGAAATTCTTCACTATTTTTAATGGAACACCCTGTATATCACAACGTCAAAAAAAAAGAAAGAATGTTCAAGGTATCCATGTACGAATAAACATAGTCCCTAAAACTTGAAGTTTTAGCCGTGAAAAATCAAAATCGAAATCTTGGTATTTTTGCAAACGCATATTTACAAAGCTTGGGACTTGTTTGCCCAATGAAAAGTTAATGAGAACTACATAGAAGTATACAAAATGCTGTATATGTATGTATATGTTAGCCATTCTGTTCCAGGCATTTACGGATCAGTAAATGGGTGAATGACTTGTGTCCTGGGAAATCGCTTCAATGACATTACAGATATTCCGCTTAAGATCTTTCAAGCTACCTGAGCAAAGGATTACAGCATCTTTTCTCCAGAGAAAAAAGTCTGGAACTCTCAAGTCAAGAGAGTAAGGTGTCCATTCTATAGGACCTCCATATCCGTCATTACCCAAATGCCATATTTAGTGATTCCCTTGCTATTAAAGAATAATGAGGTGGGGGAACCATCCTGGTGGAAATCGATATCATCCAAGATACCCTCCTTTCTTAACTGTGGAGAAAAGAACATATCAGTGTATACAATTTCTGTTATCGTTGGTTCATTAATAGATATGGTCTGTATGTTTTCTTAATAGAGATTGCACAACAAACTGTAACTTTTGGGGTATCTCTATTTGACGAGTTCCAGAGAAAATACTCTGGAACTCGTAAAATTTTCTTGGAAATTGTATTTTAACTTAATTGATGTCTAACTAAACAGTTACAAAATTCTTTGTCATAGTGATATCAAGTAGCTACAACATGAAGTGGCATGCGTTTGCAAAAATACCAAGATTTCGATTTTGATATTTTACCTCTAAAACTCCAAGTTTTAGGGACGATGTTTATTGGTACATGAATACCTTGAATATTAATCTTTTTTTTTAACGTTGTGATATACAGGGTGTTCCATTAAAAATAGTGGAGAATTTTGATGTTGAAAAACTGTTTTTTTTTCACTTGCCCTGTATAAGTCTCAAAAAAATTTGCAACCTACTACACCTTTTCCATAAGTATTTTAGAATGTATCACTTGTATTTCAGATTCATTAATTCTAGTTCAGAATGCGTCAATTGTATTTCAGTTGTGTAAGTTCAATTTCAGAAAGTGTTATTTGTATTTCAACTTTGTCAGTTGTAGTTCAGAAAACATCATTTGTGTTTCAGATTCGTCAGGTGTATTTCAGAAAAAGTCATTTGTATTTCAATTTGGTCACTTGTATTTCAGAAATCATCATTTGTGTTTCAGATTATTTATTTGTAGATCAGAAATTGTAAATTGTATTTCAGAATTCGTCAAATGTATTTCAGATATTATCAATGTAGTGTATTAAATAAAATTTATAATGAGTCACCTATACACCTATCTTGTGTTGATTTGGGGAAATCTGCGTAGATACCTACTAATTTCCGAACTACATACATCTGACAATTTCTGAAATACAATTCACCTTTTCTGAACTACAATCAACTATGTAATCTGAAATACAATTGATGCTTTCCGATATAAAATTAACTAATCTGAAATACAATTGACACTTCCTGAAATAAAATAAACTAATCTGAAATACAATTGATTCTTTCCCAGATAAAATTATTTATTCTGAAATACAATAAACAATTGACGCTTTCCGAAATACAATTTACTAATCTGAATTTCAATTGAAGCATTCTGAAATTAAACTGACGATCTCTGAAATACATATGGAAAAGGTGTAGAAGAAACTTTAGACCAAGAGAAATCGAATGGCGCAAACCACAGGTAGCTAGCACACCTGGTTTAAAAGTTATAACCATTTAAAATGGTTCACTTTCGGCTGGGACATAATTCGTGTACTGATCCAGTACTACTATATTTTAGTAGTTAAGTATAGGTATATAGCCTAAAACAGTGGCGCAGCCAGGAGGAAAACTAGAAAAATAATGAAGTAGACGAAAGCTGAAAACTGCTCATATCAGAGAAAAAGTTTAAAGGAAAGTGGATCTGTGTTTTTTCTTATAATATTTTCTGCATGCCCCCCCAGACAAAATTTCTGGCTGCGCCAGTGGCCTAAAAAAAGGTGATCTCGAACTGGAATAAGTGGAATACAAATCATTGTATTAAAGTCACAACAAATTTGTATAATATGTAGATAGTAGGTAATTTACTTTGTGGTTATCTACTTACCATCTTGATTCCATCCTCCTTCGACTTGATAGGCCGCAGTGGCCACACCAAATTTGAATCCCTTGGGAATTTGTAGTCGACAATATACACTGGCAAAAAGGCACAATGTTACAAACACTATTTTCTTCATAATAGATCCAAGTTATTCCGACAAAAGTCAGACTCACTATATTTGATATATGATGGTTTCACGAAAAAATATATTTCAAAATGTCAAATTATTATATTTAAATGCTTATTTATTGCATGTATCTTTATCTTCCAACGAAAAAAGCTAGAATGATATACGATACAAAACATGGATGGCCGCTTATTCATTAAGAAGGGGCAGCTGAGCTGATAAGATTATCAACAATTTAAATATAATAATATGTAGCTGCCTAATTTGAATATTTCTTTGTGTGATGTTCATTTATAAATACCTACATTGTAATGCATTGGCTTGACAATAAAAAAAAATCTAGAAGATTAAATAGGTAATGTTTACTATGCCCTGTGTTAACTAAGGCAGTATTTAGAAAAACACAAAGGAAAAGAGACTTGTGGCATAACAGTACTGAAAAAAATTACCAACAGTACCCAGCATTAATATAGTAAGGTCAAAAGCTGTACAGTCACAGGAAGAAAACAATATGAACAAAATATGTTGAGCCACACCAAAAAGTTCTTTTATACATTAACTCTAACCTTAACTCTAAACCCTCCTACTTCTGTATTGCTAAGAAAGCAACTCTAGTCCCATTTGAATCTAAGAATCTGAGCGTTTTGCACAGCAATTCTAAAGTGTTTTTACTAATCTCAGTCCTACAGATATTAGATCAACACTTTCAGTTGAATTCTACTCCAGAACAGAAATCAACACCATAAATTTCAACACAGAAAAAGTAGAAATTGCCAGGGTTGAACTCCAGCCCTGGACTTGATGAGATCTCTACTAAATATATTTCTCAAAAATTGTTTGCACACTCTAAAGGAAAAGGGCCTCTCATAATATCCAAAAGAGATTCTCCACAACCTTGGGAAAAAACAGTTGTTATACCTACTCTACAGGATAACAAAAAGCTAGTAGAAAACTACAGACCAGTCAGACTAGCGCCCTATGTTAAAGTATGGAAAAAATCATTGCTGAGGAATTCACAAGCTTTTTTCTCGAAGCTCACATTGTACCACCCCAACAACATGGTTTTCTCCCAAAAAAACTACCTTTACGGACCTCCTACCAGACCCAATGTGTGGACAAAGGCGGATAATGAGAATGAGCCAATTGATGTAGTTTTCCTTGACTTTCAAAAAGCATTTGATAGATACAAACAATATACTTATTATACAAGCTATATCATTTTGGAATCAGAGGCTATTTATTGCGACTTCTTGAGGAATTCTTTACTATGGAAGTACCTACCTTTCAGGTTACGACAAAAATATCACTCTGAGTTGAATACACTAATGCCACCAATGCCAGAGGACATAACAACTTGAGAAGGAAAGATGTACCTAATAAGTTATTAAGAAGAAATTTCTTGACAAACAGAGTGCTTTATCAGTGGAATAGGCTTAGACAGAGAAGAGTACTTTGAAGAATTACTGACAGAACAACGGGCAGAGTTTAAAAGAAAAAGAACAGACACAAAACATAAAAACTGCAGGATTACCAATAAGAGTTATGAAAGAAGAAGTTAAAAAACACTATATAGTTTCTTGAAAGATGTTTACACATCAATAATAATAATAATATATACTACATATTAGCATTGTATTGTATATTAGGTAGTATTGGGTAGGTAAATAAAATATTGAATAGCTATTGCAATATTTATTAAAATTTGAACAATTCAACTTATTCATTAAAACAAGCCAATAGGTACACAATAGAAAAAAATCAATTCCAAAACAAAAACCTCAATCGCTGTTGATATACCAAAAATAAAAACAATCCATGGAAGCCTCTCCCCATAAGTTTCCATACCAAACGGTTTAACTTCTTCCGACAACTTCTCTCTATTCGTTGAAGACATTTCACTAAAATTAGCTACCAATCCGCTCTCGATAATCCATGAAAGAGTTTTGTCAAATTTGTTATGAAACGGTGATCTATAGCCCATAACGTAAGTAACTAAAGTTGGCATTATTGCTTCTGGAACCATGTTGTAACAAAACGGCTGTCCTCTTATCCTGCTAAGTGTTTTATAATACTCGGCAGTACTTTTGGTACAAATAATCGAATGGCCAGTACAGTTCATCAACATATCTCTTTCAGCGTCCATTATTTTAGTTTCGTTCGAATAAACGTGCATTCTATGTAAAATACTCGGACCTAATATCTCTCTTTTCAAGACATCATTTAGAATACCATTAATTGTTTTTCCAGAATAAATCCTATGATTGGTTTCAGCAAACTCTTGCACAGTTTTCACGGAAATTTCTGTCGGTTGCAACGTTAAAGCTGACAAAATTTGTATGTTGAACAAAGTGTATCCGTAAAAAGCCAAAATCATCATGCTCATGTAAATTATACGGAAGTATTTCGTGTCAATTGCCGCTATTGATTTACCACTGCACACCAGTACGAATATTAGCAGGATTTCGATTATAGATTTTGTATTTTTGAATAATTTAAAATAAATGTAAAGCAGTATTATTGTGGCTACAGATATCCCGTACGAGTAATAGGTGAAATAAAATAAGCGGGATGTTTTTAGTTCTATTGGCATTAGAATCACTAAATCGTCTCTTCTGTAAGGATATGTTATTTCAACCTAAAAGAAATACAATACTTAATTTGAGGGTTTGTATGGTGATGTAATTGGAACGGGTAAATCAGTTCCTACCTTATTTTTAACCATTACATCTTTCCACAAAAATCTCGAATTCAAAGCAATTTGAGCTTCTCCCTTTAAAACGGCTTCAAATGCACCAAAATATTCCTCGTCATCCATTTTAGAAGCATATATATCCGATGGAGTAGCATAAACATAAGGAAATCTTGTACAACCTACTAAATTTTTTATAATAAAAGCATCCTGTCCGTAATAATCATTTTCGTGCCTTTGAGCATGTATAGTTTCAAAAACTGCAATAGTAAAATAATCCTTTTCAAATATAAGTTTATCAATAGCATTTGAAAATAGTGTTTCACATGTTAATTCAGTTTTGGTGGACAATTTTATATTTGATCGGTTGGACGGTAAATAAGCAGCAGGTTCGGCCTTTCCCGTTTGGCTAACCAGCAAAAACGAAACTATAGGCAGAAGATTGTATTTTGTAAGTCCTTCAGGTGAAGTTTTGAAATTGAAAAAGTTCAATATATAAATGAAATCGACTCGTTTCCCTTTGTCATAATTTGAGAATAGTATTTTGTCGCCGGAACGAAAACTTTGAGCTCCGTCTTCCATGAGATTAAGATGAAAATAGCTTTTGGAGAGAATGAATATTTTTGATTCTTTACCAATAGTACTGATGTTTATTAGTTTTTTAAACCACATTGATTTTGTTTGAAGAAAATCACTATTATCGTAGTTGTACATAGGAACTTTGATGCTATAAATTGCTTTTAGCATTTTATCAAAGGGTTGGTTTTTATCTTTTTCGTGCACTATCACCCACGACCAGACAGGTTGAGATTTGTGAAAAGTTAACAAACATTGATGATAATCGTGTAAGCTGATGTTAAATGGCGATGGAATCTTGAACATCTTATGACTGGTTACTAATTTAAGCCACAACAGTTGTATGAAGATTTTCTTATACATTATTTTCCTGAAATTTGATGTTTTTTTTTTTTAAATTAGGCTATACAATCATATAAGGCTTACCTTGTTTCTTTAATTTAAAAAACTGGTATTTGGCTATTATAAATAGTTTCTATTGGAATAAAATCTATTGCGTGTAAATAATTATTTGACCAAAGTATGTTATACAAATGGATATAGCTAGATATGTTTATAGTACAGGCACGCGAAATAAGTATAACTTTTTCTTTTTAGTAATTGTTATTTGCCTATTATGAACAAAATTATTTTCACTGTGAAGGAAATCATCTTTCTTCAAAATTTCTATATATTCAATACATATCTTATTGAACCAATACCAAGCGAGTTTCCCTCTACCTGAACCCCACCCACGCCCCCAGGTCACGCTCCTGCTCCTGTTGTGTCGTCCCAGAACGAAACGTATAGGCGTTGTGACAATAATATGAACAAAAATATTATCACTGTGAAGGAAATCATCTTTCTTCAAAATTCTCCTGCCTACTCTTTACATTATGCATTAAGTATTTTACTTTCTACGCTTATACCTTTTCAACCAGCTATAATTGTCTATAGTCTATAGATAATTTCATTCAATGAACCTCGATTCTTAATTCGTTAGAATATACTATATATCAAGGATAAATTTCATTATCAAGAATTCTAGTCGTCAGAATGGTCATATATTTTTGTTTGGAACTGTCATAGAAATGCAAATTCATAATTGTGTCAAAAAAAATGAGATTTTTCTGAACAAAAAATATGTAGTTTCACATTTTTAAACCTTGAAATTAATTATTCAGCCTTAACCAAAAGCGAAAGTATGTACCATAAAACTTATGGTAGATGGTAGTACCACAGAACCCCTATGAAATTTTTAAACTGGTCATATGAAAGAAAATGTATTTTTTTGTTACTTATTTTAGATAATATATTATATACATATTAGATCAACTAATAACTAATATAAGTATGAAACACATAGTTTGCTGTCTAGGACAAAAAAATATACTTAAATATTTATATTCCAAAATCATTAGAAAGAGGTTTATAAAGTATAATTCTTTAAAGTAAGTAGGTATATTTTATACAACATTTCAGTTCTAGATTAAATTTTGAAAATATTTTTGGCAGTTTCCAGTAATTGAGTTAACTAACTTGGCTTCAATATATTACTGCAAGACTTAGCTTTGGACCTTAAACAAAATTGGAATAAATTAGTATTGGAAACATTGGTAACTTCTAGCTATGTAAATTTTTATATTTTCTACCTGGTTGTTTCGCAAAACAACATAATTAATCAACAACAATCAACAAAATCAAACATAATTACTTACGAGTTTTTGCTTCGTTTCCTTCTGCATATGTGCAACGTAATGGGTCCGCTCTTCACGCTCTTGAAAAGTAAAACTGCATCTGCATGCGATATGTCATGGCAAACTTGCCCGTTCACTGCTAATATCTCGTCTCCTGTAACACAAATTAATAACCTTAACCATTTTGTTTAAACTGTATTTAAATAATATTGTATAAAAATGTTTATAGTGAAAGAATTCTTTTAGGAATAGTTTTAAGATGATTCCAAGCTATACCATTTGGTTGATTAAACTTGTTTCAGGTACCTATTTCTAACCGTCTGTTGTAGAACGATTTTGACCCATTGCTATGGTGGTATAAAAAGTAAGTTGGTGAAAATTGTGATAAAACCTAATCTTCACTTTTATTATAGGAATAGAATAGGCTAGGATAGGCTAGGCTGGACTAGGCTAGGCTAGGCTAGGCTAGGCTAGGCTGGGCTGGGTTAGGCTAGGCTAGACTAGTTTGGGCTAGACTAGAATAGGATAGGATGGGATAGGAATCTAAAATATTGAGAGCATCCTATTTTAGTGGAGGACTAGAAATCTTGAAAATATCAGCTGTTGTATATATAGTTAAAAAAAAAATTGTTAAGCAATTTGGGGTGAATTATCAATTTTTCAATTTTTCTGAGTGCCTTTTTTCATAGAATCTGGCTCCAAATCTCAGAATAATTTAGTGTATGAAGTTCGGGGGATCCCAAAGGACCATTAGGACACAAAATCTCAACAAAAAAAGAATTTCATCATTTTAGTAAGAAGGTAGCAACCTTATGATTTAGATTTTGGAAAACTTTGACAGGTCATAACTTTTTTTCTATTTAAGATAGAAAGCTGAAATTTTCAGCGATTCTTATCCCAGTAGAGGACTACAAGATTTTGGAAAACTTTGACAGGTCATAATTTTGTTTCTATTAAAGATGGAAAGCTGAAATTTTCAGCGATTCTTATCCCAGTAGAGGACTGCAGTCCCTAAAAATTTCAGCTCCTTTGGACTTATAGTTCCTGAGATAAAATCGTGTTAAGCAATTTGGGGTGATTTATCAATTTTTCAATTTTTCTGAGTGCCTTGTTTCATAGAATTTGGCTCCAAATCTCAGAATAATTTAGTGTATGGAGTTCGGGAGATCCCAAAGAACCATTAGGACACAAAATCTCAACAAAAAAAAAATTTAAATTTCATCGTTTTATAGTAAGAAGGTAGCAACCTTATGATTTAGATTTTGGAAAACGTTGAAAGGTCATAACTTTTTTTCTATTAAAGATGGAAACCTGAAATTTTCAGCGATTCTTATCCCAGTAGAGGACTACAGTCCCTGAAAATTTCTGCTCATTTGGACTTGGAGTTCCTGAGATAAAATCGTGTTAAGCAGTTTGGGGTGAATTTATCAATTTTTCAATTTTTCTGAGTGCCTTTTCTCATAGAATCTGGCTCCAAATCTCAGAATAATTTAGTGCATGGAATTAGGGGGCTCCCAAAGGACCATTAGGACCTAAAATCTTGACAAAAAAAATTTGAAATTTCATCGTTTTAGTAAGAAGGTAGCACCTTATGATTCAGATTTTGGAAAACTTTGAAAGGAATATTGATAGTTATTTTCTTGTTTTATTTTTGTGCGGAAGCTCTCTTAGTTCAATTACTAGCATGATCAACACGAACACACTGAATCTTGGAAAATTGGATAATATACTTCCATCTTTAGGTATACATTTATTCAAAAATATTCTTTAATCGCTATAAAACCACTAACTCGATGATATTCGCAGGCATAATTTGATATATCTTGGTCATTTAATGCTGGTTAACTGTTCTTTATATCGAGCGGTTGCGGTTTTGATCTGGTCTTTGAGAATCAATGTGTAAAATCTACTTACTTTCGGTTTTTTATTTCTTTTTGTTGAGTGAGCAATTATAAGATACGATGATAAATTACTTTAACCCAATAATTTTCATAGGAAACCTCATTATGCAGATGTTTTCTTG
Source organism: Ceutorhynchus assimilis (assembly GCA_917834065.1). Classification (NCBI taxonomy): domain Eukaryota; kingdom Metazoa; phylum Arthropoda; class Insecta; order Coleoptera; family Curculionidae; genus Ceutorhynchus; species Ceutorhynchus assimilis. Next base: position 34,852,096 of record OU892284.1, read on the forward strand.
TGCCCAATTTAGAAGTATTATATCTTTTCATTGCAGTTTTTTTAATTATACATACGGAAATTGAAATTATGGTTTATATACACATGGGTGGTTCAATAAATATTTACTTTACAAACCATTTAGGTATTTCAATACTGTTAAGATAATACACCATATTGAATGCTAACAATAATTAGCAAATATTTACTAAGTTTAAGCGCACACCTTAAAGCTATTTTATGTTATATGACTTGAAAATCTATTATTATATGGAATTGCCATTCAAATTCCTTAGCGGGAAAAGCTAATTATAGTCACCATTTAAAAGATAATCAATTTTAATGGAAGGAATAGGTGTAGGTGGGTACTTTAACTCAACTGTGACGAAATATTAATAATCATTTAGCTGACTTTGTGATGTTTAATATACACTTGACTGTATTATGCTTATTGAGATATATCAATGAATCTCACCTTCTTTTAATCTGCCATCTTCTGCAGCCTGTCCATTGAGCATAATAGTTTTGATGAATATTCCCAAGGCACCTTTTGGCGAATCCCTTCCTCCAACAATTGTAAATCCAAGGGATTTTTTACCTGCGCCCTTTTCCAATGTAACAGTATGAAAAGTGCAAACGCTGGAAGCCGGCCTCCTTGGTAAAGTACAAAAATTCGAAGCCGCATTCGAATCTTCTACATATGATGGTTCAGTGGACTGAGGACTCGGCGGAGGAGAAGCGTTGCTCTCATTTCTAGATGATGAAGAACTTTTTCTCAACATCCTGGTGTAGCTTCCATGGATGGAATTCTTCTGGAATTGTCTTTTCGTTACGGGGGTTGAAGATCCAGCAACCGAGTGCCTGTTGAATTCAAAATCGACCGAGGTTTCTTTCATGCATCGCACTATGACCATTTCAATATTCAGTTCTTTGGTGTTTAAGATTTGCTTAGCTTCAGTGATTGTTAATCCTGACAAGGATACGCCATTGATGCTTAATATTTCGTCTCCTTCTTGTAATAGATTTTCTCTGAAAAGTAGATAATGTTTTATAAAAGATAAAGTACCTATTGTGCAATGTTAATGTGGTGAAGATTGATAACTTGGTTAGGTAGATATACCTTTATAGGTCCCTACCTAATATATGGAAAACTTTGGAAGGTCCTGAGATGAAATCGTGTTGGGGTGATTTATCAATTTTTGGGGATGTTAATTGACCATTAGGACACAAAATCTCAACAAAAAAAATAATTTAATTTCATCGTTTTAGTAAGAAGGTACCTTATGATTTAGATTATGGAAAACTTTGGAAGGTCATAACTTTTTTACTATTATAGATAGAAAGCTGAAATTTTCACTGAATCTCATCTCACTAAAGGGACTATAATCCCTGAAAATTTCAGCTCATTTGCACTTATAGTTCCTGAGATAAAATCGTGTTAAGCAATTTGGGGTGATTTATCAATTTTTCAATTTTTCTGAGAGCCTTTTTTCATAGATTTCGACTTTAAATCTGAGAATAATTTAGTGTATGGAGTTTGGGGGATGTTAATTGACCATTAGGATACAAAATCTCAACAAAAAAAAATTTGAAATTTCATCGTTTTAGTAAGAAGGTACCTACTATTTGGGTACATTTCATTGTCACATTCATTTTTAATAACAAAATTAATTACTAGATGTTCTATAGTAGCCCAAGAGTTTTAGGTATCCGGAAAAAAGAATGCGTAATCTCAAAAAGTAGATAATAAATATAGAATTAAAATTTAATCATCGTTAAATAATTTAATGAATAAAATAAGTTGTGTAAAGTATAGGCATGAGTCTTCTTCTTGAGATTGTGTAATTAATATAAGTCGTCCATATTCCGGAATAAGATTAATATATCGACAGACTACCGTTACTTGTGTAAGAAGAATAAGAAAAAAATAATGATTACCTATACTTCGAAGAAATCTCTATTTCTCTCATTTAATTCATTATTATTCGTTAATAATTAGTGTTGCGTGAGTAGGTATATTTTGCTTACATAAACACATCCTTCTTTCTTGCAGAAAACCACGTTGATTATTGAAATGATGACACCACACAATTATTGCGATGCACAAAGATTTGATTATTTTGAAATAATTTGAAGACCTTGATTTTATCAACGTGTCGACTTCACCAACGGATATTTAGTTTTTTAATAATTTCCGTGATTGAGCTACACAAACACACAACAGCAAATGTGCCTGGAGCTGTGACGATTTTACTTTGGGACTGTTATCAAGAAGGATGTTTTGGAAATATGATCCTTAATATTTACTGCATAGTAATCATAATTATACGAAATTGCACATTACTGGTAACATTGAGTTTTTTCATGTAAGAATTGCATGACGAAATCCATCAATTAATTTGTATCTATTAAAATGGCAAGATGAAATAGTGGAAAGATAATAATGCACCTCTTGATACCACAGGTAAGAAGGGCGAATTATGAAAAATTACACAAATACAGCTATAGAGGTCAATCTGTGAAAGAACACAGAAGAATAAAGAATATAGGAATTGGAACCCAAACTAACCAGATTTGTGAACATATTATATAACTACGAAATTGCGATGTATTTTTTTTGCTTAACTGTTGTTATTGAGTAAAATATTTAAGTGCAAAATGTTCTAAATGTATAAATATAGGTACCTATATCCACTTAACTGTAAAAAAAATATATAACCAGTACTCAGTAGGTATAGGTAACAAAAAATCGATTTCCTCTAATCTTGAAAAACCAGTCGTTCGAATTGATACAGATACAAAATTAATTATATGTAATTCCAGATATAATGAGCAGATATAGGTACAGCTAAAGCATAAATCAAAAATTTCAAGCCCCATCGAATGAAAAATAATATCTAACCTTGAAGCTAAACTGTCGGGTAGAATTTTGCCAACCAGGTAGCCTTGGTTGATCTGCTTGCTTCTTGTTATAAATATGCCTAATTCTTCCGGGTATTTTCTACAAAATTTAATGATCGTAACATTTTTGCTGTAGTTCGGAGAAAAGATGTTCTCAGTTCCTTGCTGGTACCATCGTTTCAAGTCATCATTAGCGATACTTTTGTTATTATTTGAGCTTTCGAAATTTGAATCGTTCACTAGAATTCCACTATCCGAATCTTCGTTGTCTCCTAAAAGCAAATGATCTTCTTCGTTCGAGTAGATTAAACTATTCGTTTGCCTAAACGTTTCCAAGTCTGGAAGAGCTCCATAGGAAAAACTGCGCTTTTTGACTATTTTTTTCTTAGACTTTTGAGCCTCATTATCAGAATGTTTGTAGAGTTTAGTCAAAAGTCTGCTTTTAGAGTTTTGCAAATATCTTTCAGACATTGCACGTAATTTAGCTGTAAAACACGACCTAGAAGCACTATCACATTGAGCATTATCAGTATCACTCTTTTTATCTTCTACACTAGCGTTAATATCTTTGGAACATGACGGATCACTATTTGAAGATACATTTTCGTCGATTTTTGCACTTGCTGCATTAGCATTAAGACGAAAACACGACAATCGGGTAGTTTTAACACGATCGAGCATTGGGTTTTTTCTTTCAGGTATACAACTGGCGACTGCACTGTTACTAGTAAATCTAGGCTGACTTTTGTGACGTCGTTTTTCAGACTTCTCAAAAATCACAATGTTGTCTTCGACACTGTAGAAATTCGTGTCGTTTTTGCTGTAGTGCCTTTTTGCCCATGACGATCGAGTCATTTCTGAAAAAAAAAAATGATAGGTATATTAGCGTGATTTTGACTATAAAAATAGTTATCAATTATGTAAAAATGTTTTCACTTTATACAGCCAGTTATAGCTAGAGTTAATTTGAGCTCATCTTGAACAGAAAGCTGTATCTCAGAGCTAGTTGGTTTGGGGGATGAGAAAATGAGAATCAAAAGAAGAAAATTACCTAGAGATACTCTTAGATATCAGACTCCAAGAATTGAAATGAGATAGATGATGGCAGAGTTGAAATGGCAATGGGAAAAACCAGCAGGAAAATACACCCTAAAGTGGAGACCAAGCAGAAGCAACAGTAGTTGATGATATTGGATTGTAGATAGTAAATAAATGTCTTGAATTAATCCAGTACTTGTATCAAAACTGGAAATTTTATCTTAGTTTGTTTAGCGTAATTTTAAGTAAGTTTTCACAGTTTTTATGCTTTTGGCTCTGTGAAGTAAGCATTAGGGTTAAATTTTACGTAATTATTTAGCGTGTCGTTAGTGCTTCAATGTGCTTCAATACCCAAATTAGCAACCCTTGTATTTTCAGAAATATTTCCGATTTCTTAAATCGCCTGCTTACTTCTTACTCAGCAGGAATAAAGGAAGCACCAACGCTCAGTACCAGATGAATGGTTAGTACTTCGTTAGTGCTTCAATGTGCTCCAATCTCCAAATTAGCAACCCTTGTATTTTCAGAGATATTTCGGATTTTTGAAATCGCCTGCTTACTCGACACCCGCAGCAGGAATGAGGAAAGCGCCAACGTTTAGTTACAGATAAATGGTCAGTGATTAGTTAGTGCTTCTTCAATGTGCTTCAATCCCCAAATTAGCAACTTTTGAATTTCCTGAGATATTCCGGTTTTAAGAAATTACTCACTTAGTTCACACATAGCAGGAACATTGGACACATGTCCCTTCGATAGACTAGTTCAATGCTTCTCAAGTGCTATCTGTGATTCGAGTGATGGCGTTCAACAATTCATTACTGCTCAAAGTCAGCCACCTTTCTTTTCCTTCCTTGAAGAATTTTTGAAATATGGAGCAATCTCTAGAATTAATCAGTTGAGAGCCTGCTCTCTGGGCCTATGATGCGATCCATTAGCTCCTGGAATGTAGCAGGCGCGGAATGTAACCCAAAAGGCATTAGTCGAAACTGGTACAGACCCATTCCTGGTACGGTGGAAGCGGTAATAGGCTTACATTTGCCGGCAAGCGGAATCTGCCAGTATCCTTGTTTAAGGTCGATACTAGAAATATATCGGGCCCTTCTTAGTTTGTCTAGTATGGAATTAATAAACGGGAGGTGGTAGGCATCCTTTCGACTAACGGCATTTACCTTTTGGAAGTCAATGCAGAAACGGCGTTTCCCATCCTTCTTTTTCACAATGACTACGGGTGAACTCCAGGGACTGTCAAGTGTCAGACGGTTCGATGATTCCATCCTCCAACATCTTCCGTAGGTACCTTGGTGTTGATTATTTCTTGCATTTTAGGGTTCTGAGGGCGGTATCTCTGTTTAATTGGGTCGGGATTGAGCAAATTAATAGAACGCTCCACTGCTCTACAGAACAACGATCTTCAAGAAAACTTCTTTATGAAACAGCTCTACTATACCTAATTGTATTCAGAATATCTGCAACGTGACTGACTGCAGATAGTTACACATTTATTCTAAAAAATGAACGCCTTTCTCCTGAATGTCACTATTTCAAAAAGCAGAAAGTGACGTCATTTATCTTGAAATTTGAACCGATCCAGAAGATAGGTACACGAAAAATGATTCCAAAATTTGGAAGTGTTGGTAAATTATCAAATTGAGAAGATGAAAAAGAGAGTGAAGACGTGCTAGTACTGATCTATAACATTTGGGAAAAAATGAATATAACGGATGATCAAAAGAAAAAACTAAGGCCGGGTTTATTGACATACTGATAAACCATCAGGTATATTATCTGATGGATAAAAAACGCAACTTAGTATCGTATTGGCAGTCCTGTAGCCAGGTTTTGATAACAGAGGGGGCAACTTAACATTCAGGAGGGGCAGACTTATTTCCATTTTCAGAATTATTAAAAATCACAAGGTAAAAAAACTTTATTTTCAGAAGTTAATAATAACTGATTACAAAATATAAAATCCTAACAAGACGCAAAGAAATGATAAAAATACATAAAAGCGAACTTATAGCGAACAATTTAGTTCTGTATTGGATTATCTCGAATTCGTCTGTAAAGAACTTTAATCATTTTTGTCTCAAATATTTGTCTATTCCAGGCTCTTGGGCCCCCTGCCTGTTTTCTTTAGTTTTTCAATTCAAGAACCGGGAATAGGAAAATTATTGAATTTGTCGCGACTTTTTTGTCTATTCCAGGCTCTCAAGCTGAAAAGTTCAAGAATTCATAAGCTGTACTCTAACCCTGATGGTTCAAAGAAAGCGCTACAAATGGCCATGGCCTACTAGATTTTTTTAAACTGTCGAAGTTGAGGTGCTCTTATTTGGCAGCCCGAGACTTATTTGAAAAGTGTGGAGTGAATTTACTCTAAATGACTCTATTTTTGTTGCACTTGGAAATCACCACATAAGAGAGGGTGCAACCTAACGAAACCGCTATAATTGACTGACTACTTAAAATGTCAAAGTTAAGGTGTTTTCTTTTCGATGTAGAGCTCAATAATTTTCGTCTCAATTATTTTTCTATTCCAGGCTCTTGAGCTCCTCCCTGTTTTCTTTAGTTTTTCAATTCAAGAGCCGGGAATAAGAAAACTATTAATTTTGTCTCGACTTTTGTCTATTCCAGGCTCTCAAGCTGAAAAATTCAAGAATTCATAGGCTGTCCCTGTCCCTGATGGTTCAAAGAAAGCGTTAAAAATGGCCTACTAGAATTGTTTGAACTGTCAAAGTTGAGGTGCTTTCATGTTGCTGCCCCAGACTTATTTGAAAAGTGTGGAGTGAATTTATTCTAAATTACTCTATTTTTGTTGGCGTTGCACTTGGACATCACCACATAGGAGAGGGTGTAACCTAACGAAACCGCTATAATTGACTGACTACTTAAAATGTCAAAGTTAATGTGCTTTCTATTCGTTGTGGAGCTCAATAATTTTTATCTCAATTATTTTTCTATTCCAGGCTCTTGAGCTCCTCCCTGTTTTCTTTAGTTTTTCAATTCAAGAGCCGGGAATAAGAAAACTATTAATTTTGTCTCGACTTTTGTCTATTCCAGGCTCTCAAGCTGAAAAATTCAAGAATTCATAGGCTGTCCCTGTCCCTGATGGTTCAAAGAAAGCGTTGAAAATGGTCTATTAGAATCAATGAACTATAACCAAAAACTGGAATGCTAACAAATAAGGACGAACGTGAAGCCTAGTGCGGCTGCTGCGGAGGGGATACCTGTTTTTGTCGCACTCATTATGTTAAATGGCGAAAATTGGCTTCCAACACGTATTCCAATTGATGAAACCTGTGAAGGAAAATATGACAAAACATTCGAAAACGTCATATGTCAGCGAGCAACAGAAAAAGACAACATTCCCCGTTGTGGCATCTGTCTTTCATGGCTTCATTTTTTTGGCAGATATGGCACTGTGTGCGCATTCCAGTTTTTAGTTCTAGTTCATTGATTAGAATTGTTTGAACTGTCAAAGTTGAGGTGCTTTCATGTTGCTGCGCCAGACTTATTTGAAAACTGTGGAGTTAATTTACTCTGAATGACTCTATTTTTGTTGCACTTGGACATCACCACATATGAGAGGGTGCAACCTAACGGAACCGCTATAATTGACTGACTACTAAAAATGTCAAAGTTAAGGTGTTTTCATTTCGATGTGGAGCTCAGTCATTTTTGTCTCAATTATTTGTCTATTCCAGACTTTTGATCTCTTCCCTGTTTCCTTTAGTTTTTCAATTCAAGAGCCGGGAATAAGAAAACTATTAATTTTGTCTCGACTTTTGTCTATTCCAGGCTCTCAAGCTGAAAAATTCAAGAATTCATAGGCTGTCCATGTCCCTGATGGTTCAAAGAAAGCGTTAAAAATGGTCTATTAGAATTGACCTTTTGTTTGGACGCCATATTGCGGTGCGCGAACATAGTTGCCAAAAGTAGAAAAAAAAATAACTAACGTACTGTCAACATTAAAAACAAAAATTACTGAATAAATTAGATTTAAAATTTGAATTTGCCACCTATTACGAATGTTTTTGAAAAGAAAAGCCATCAATTTTAGCTTCTATTGGGCAGAATAGAAATAATAGAATATCTACCTGCATCAATCAGAGAGAGAGAGAGTAAACAAACAAAAAGGATAGCGAGGATCAATCATTTAGTTACTTTTGTTTTTAATGTTGTAGTGCTAGTAATTTTTGTTTTCTTTTTTTGGCAACTATGTTCGCGCACCGCAATATGGCATCCAAACAAAAGGTCAATTATTTGAACTGTCAAAGTTGAGGTGCTTTCATGTTGCTGCGCCAGACTTATTTGAAAAGTGTGGAGTTAATTTACTCTGAATGACTCTATTTTTGTTGCACTTGGACATCACCACATATGAGAGGGTGCAACCTAACGAAACCGCTATAATTGACTGACTACTAAAAATGTCAAAGTTAAGGTGTTTTCATTTCGATGTGGAGCTCAGTCATTTTTGTCTCAATTATTTGTCTATTCCAGGCTTTTGATCTCTTCCCTGTTTTCTTTAGTTTTTCAATTCAACGGCCGGGAATAAGAAAATAACTATTAATTTTGTCTCGACTTTTGTCTATTCCAGGCTATCAAGCTGAAAAATTCAAGAATTCATAAGCTGTCTCTGTCACTGACAATTCAAAGAAAGCGCTGCAAATAGCCTACTAACTGTTAAGTTGAGGTGCTTTCGGTTTGCTGCTCGAGAATTATTTGAAAAGTGTGGAGTAAATTTACTCTGATGTGAGTTCTTTTTGCTTTGCAGACGAATTTTAAAAAATCAACCAATCAAAGCACAAGACTGACAAATTTCAAATGTCATAAAATTGTTTCTCTAGTCTAGAATGGGCAACTTTTTCTTTCAGAGCGGGCATTGCCCACTCTGACACCCTCCTAGCTACGGGCCTGCGTATTGGTCGGCCAGTTATACCTACGTAGGATAGTCGATTGGCAAATTTCTCTTGTAGGTAGTTACCAGTGCGTTTATCGGAAGATGAGTGAACCGGCCTAAGCATTAGGAAGCAATTAGTACCTACTAATAATATTTATAAGTAATTCAGATTAGAGTTTATGCTATTCCTATTCCCTATTCTCGGCCCTGGTTGGGTGAAATCCGCAGGCTATTGACTGCTGAAAAACGGAATATCTCTAAAAATATAGGGGTTGCTTATTTAGGCATTGAAGCACTAACCATCCATCTGTAATTGAACGTTGGTGCTTTTCTTGTTCCGGCTGGTTGTGAAGTGAGCAGATAATTTCTAAAAACTGAAATATCCCTGAAATTATAAGGGTTGCTAATTTGCGGATCGAAGTACATTGAAGCACTAACTCTATCTATCTAGAACTAAACGTTGGTGCTTCCCCATGTTCCTGCTATGTGTGAACTAAGCAGGCGATTTTAAAAAACCGAAAATTCAAGAGTTGCTAATTTGGGGATTGAAGCACTAACGAAGCGCTAAACGATTACGTAAAATTTAACTTTTGTGCTTCAAGTGTGAAATGCTAATCAATTTGCATTTATCTTTTAATATAGGTATTAACCTATCGCAAACAAAAACCTTGAAATTTCTTACCTATTCTCGATCTGTGTCTGGTTTGTTGCCTAGGCGTTTTAAGAATGTCCAAATCGACTGTTTCATCATCGGGCTTTTCGGTCCTAGGGCTGTAAATGTAGACATCTTGACAATCCGATGTTCGGAGCGGCGACAGGCTTAACAATCTTGGAGACTCGTCTTGTTTGCGAAACCACCTCATTCCTGAAAAGAAATAGATGATATATAAATGAAATAGATCTTATTATTATTTTTACAGAAGTTCAAGTTCTTGAGGCAACTAAGTACCAAAGTTTACATCGTATTTACCAACATTGCCTCACTCATTTTGCATTTACAATAGAATTGTGAAATTTCAAGAACAAGTCTCAACGAAATTTAAGGTGACAACTAGGTATATTTTTTATACCAAAGGTATTTAGATTAAGATCTTTTATCAAAAATTCGAAAAATTTCAAGAAAAAAAGATCGCTTTAATTAGCTCACTGTATACGAACGCGCAATTTCTTTATCTACCTCGCATTCCAGCGGTTTTTGGCATATTTATTATGTTTTAAAAATTCCTAATATATCAACGAGCCGAGAATTACTACAAACTATTCGTAGAATGTTAATATGTGCGTAAGTGCTAAGCCATTTAAATTGGCTTAATACCAAGATATTTCAAATAACTATTCAAATTTGTTACACCATTATAGGTATACCTATGGGTAGAGGATTCTTCTTGTGGGAAGATTTTGGAATCGAATTTGCCATTGGCTAATAACAAGAATTTCAACAAAAACTAATTAACTTTGTTCAGAAAAAGAAACTAAATAAAGTATTGTGTTTCTTGAAAAATATGTTCAGAATATTAGCCATAAAAGGCGACGCTTGTAAAATAATTACCGAAGAGAAAACTGTGTTAGTTTGTCAATAATTTTGCTAAAGATGTCAATCTGGGTTAATAGTAGTTGCATGACGAATATGTCTGATCGTATTTATAGAGAAAACCTGCAATTCGCAACGTTTTCTTTTTTCTTAATATAAATATAAGAGTGGAGCATTGCAAATCTGGTTACTCTTTGCTCCATTTATTTATTACGAAAAAATTTTTTTAGCGTTTCAGCATCAGTAAATATGATATTTGGGGAAAGACGGATAAGCAGAGCTGGTTCTATAGAATGGACACCTTACTCTCTGGACTTGAGAGTTCTAGACTTTTTTCTCTGGGGTTGTGTCAAGGAAAGATGCGGTAATTCTTTGCTCAAATAGCCTGGAAGATCTTAAGCGGAACATTTGTAATGTCATTGAAACGATTCTCCAAGAAATGTTACACAATTCATTCAACCATTTACTGATCCATAAATGCCTGAACAAAATGGCTAAGATATACATACCTATATGTACAACATTTTGTATAATTTTATGAAGTTGTTATTAACTTTTTATTAGGCAAACATAAGTTCTAAGGTTTGAAAATATGCGTTTGCAAAAATACCACGATTTCGATTTTGATTTTTTACGGCTAAAATGTCAAGTTTCAGGGCTGATGTCTCTATTCGCTCATGGAAACGATATATTCGTTTTTCATTTCATCCTCTTCTTGACCTTAAACACAGATGAATGAAAAATATCTAATATTAATATCGTGCCAGAACCAAACCAGACGAATAGAGCGAGAAGGAATGACTAAAAGATAGGGTTCTTTTCCCTTACTTACTGTACTTTTTGTATAACTCTTATAGAAATCTTCTTAATCATACCTTGAATTATATCATATCCGTTAAAAGTTATTTGCAAATTTTTATAATATCACAAAGAAGCCAATATAGTACCTGCACGAAAGTTCTTACATGGAACAAAACCATAAATACAATGCAATCACGTATAAACATTTCTTACAAGTTCTCGAAAACTATAGACAGGTTAAGTTTTTTCTTTCTAAACAGCTCCAAAATTAATTGCTTATTGTTAGAGCGATAAAAAAGTTGAAGCTTGGATAATAGGCCCTTAGATATATCAAAACAGTATTAGCCGGATAAAGCAGCTTTTATTGGCGATAGAAGGAAATGACTAACGAGCTTGTTACCTTCTTAGGCTAGTGAAAATATGGTCCTTGCGTAGAATTTTTTTATCTTTTGACGTTTTATTATAAACCATAAATTCACTAGAAGAATCTATACTCATCAGGTTTTTAACTTTTCAAGTGACATGTCCATTAGGCATTTTTACTTTCCTCACTAAAATCCCTAAAGACTTTCTAAAAATAATTTTCTTGAAGTTTGATTAGTTGCAGATTGCAAATCTGAAATGACCTATTTAATTGAATTTGTTGACCAGAATGAGAATTTTAAATTGGTGTAAAGTGATGTAAAAAGTCTTGTATAGATCTAAAAACTAGTTCTTATGGTGAAATCACTGATGTTGTACTCATTAATAATAATGTTATAAATTATTGAATAGTTATATCATCAGAATCTTTATTTATATCATAAAAAGTAGTAGTTGAGAAAATTTATCAATGAATTAATATTTTAAAAAAATTGTCTAAAAACACTGGAAAAAGTAATGTATGGTTTTTATAATTGCACTCAGCTATATTTTATCCAGGTAACATTTTTTCTAGTAATAAAGTACATAATAATTACCTTCTTACATCAAATGAACCATTACACGTATAAAACTCTCTTCTGAAAAATCACCTTGATTCGTAGAATACAAAGTTAAAAAGACGCCGCTTTTATAATTACTATTCCAATAAACTAGTCTTTATGAATATCAAATAATAATAATGTCTTCGGCTTTGCTATATACAATCTTGCACTGAAAGATAAGGGTTATTAAGAAAACATTTTTTCTTCGCTTGCAGACATTTTATCGGGATTTAGGGCTATTCTTAGGCTGTTGTATTTATTGTTTTGAGGAGGTCAATATACCCTTAGGCGACTTGTTACGTCATTAAATGTCTGCAAGATAATGGCGTTATAAATTAATAAGTGTATAATTAACATGGCTCCATTGTTGGATGTTTGTTTTTCTTTGGATCTTAGATAACACTCCTGTTTGTTTGTTTGTATGTTTTTGATTTTATAGCTTTCCTTTCTCCCTTTTTGGATTTTATTAGTTTTGGAAGTGTTTTAGATATTGGTTGTGTTGCGTAGAAATGATCAAGTAAGGTTCGAGCATCGAAGGACCATATAAGTATGCGTGATTGATTGCACAAGGAGTCTTCAGAAAATGTACGTGCTTTATTAACTTTTTACAAAATTATTATTCATTATTTTTGTCTTTTCTTTTGTCTGGTTGGTTTCTAGCCACCAATCGTCCATGGATATCTTCTTTATATTTTCTTTGAGGTAGTCCAGGTACCATCAGGTACCTACCTAATAGGTACTAATCACACCTTGTCATTTCAAGATTGAGGTGCAACCACTAGGTATAGGTAAATCATGAGTTTGATTGAACAGGTTGTATCAGTGATATTCGTTCAATTCTACACCTTTTCCATAAGTATTTCAGAATGTATCACTTGTATTTCAGAGTCATCAATTCTAGTTCAGAATGCGTCAATTGTATTTCAGTTGTGTAAGTTCAATTTCAGAAAGTGTTATTTGTATTTCAACTTTATCAGTTGTAGTTCAGAAAACATCATTTGTGTTTCAGATTCGTCAGGTGTATTTCAGAAAAAGTCATTTGTATTTCAGTTTGGTCACTTGTATTTCAGAAATCGTCATTTGTGTTTCAGATTATTTATTTGTAGATCAGAAAATATAAATTGTATTTCAGAATTCGTCAAATGTATTTCAGATATTATATCAATGTAGTGTATTAAATAAAATTTATAATGAGTCAGCTACACCTATCTTGTGTTGATTTGGAAAAATCTGCGTAGATATCTGATGATTTCTGAACTATGTACATCTGACAATTTCTGAAATATAATTTACGTTTTCTGAACTACAATAAACTAATCTGAAATACAATTGACTCTTTCCCAAATAAAATTAACTAATCTGAAATACAATTGACGCTTTCCGAAATACAACTTACTGATCTCAATTTCAATTGACGCTTTCTGAAATAAAACTGATGATCTCTGAAATACACATGGAGAAGGTGTAGATCAGATCTCGATTGGAGCCTCAAAAAAAGGTTAGTAGGTGTAGAGATCCGTGGTTTTGTTGGGCTTTAAATTCAGAGACACTATTCGATTTTAAAGAGTTTTAATAGGAAAATATATCGCTGGCAAAACTAATAATGTCTACAGGTTACGGGTCCCAGAGTCGTGTAAAGTCGGGAATTCAGGAAACACAGGAAAGATTTTTAAAGGAAAGTGAAGGTTAAATTGCCAGTGGAAAATTTACGCAGAAAAACGTGAAAATGTCGGGAAATACCATGACAGCGAGCATAAAAGCATTTAATGGCAGTGGATTTGGGAACTGGGAGTTTAGAATCAAGCTTCTTCTGGAGCAAAATGAAGTTCTTGAAGTTCTAAACCAAGTGGCACCGCCAACAACAGATTCAAATGGCTTAGCAACATGGAAAAAGAATGATATAAAAGCGAGAAATATAATTGTTCAAGGCATAAGCGACAATATCATTGAAATGGTTCGAAATAAAACGATATAATGGACACATTGAGTAACACATATGCGAAGAGTGGGGTAGCTTCACAGTCACAGGTGCAGCTACAACGGAAGCTGAGAAATATGAAGTACCAGGCAAGTGACTCTTTGAGTGAATATATAATAGATTTTGAGAGAACCATCACTGAATTGAAAAATGCTGGAGGCAAGATTGATGATATTGAAGTCATTAGTCAATTATTAGCTTCTATATCTGATCCACAATACCAGAGTGTAGTGACAGCTATTGACATTTTGTTTTCACAACAAAACTCAATTGTTACAATTGATTTTGGTAAAAGTAAATTATTGCTGGCTGAAGAACAGAGACATAAGACAAGTAATTCAGCAACCGAAGAAAGTCCGTCAGCTTTTTATGGAAATCAGAAAAAAACTTTCAAAAAGAAATTTCAACTTAAGTGCTATTTGTGTGGAAAAATTGGTCACAAAAAGGCCGACTGTTTTAAAAATAAAAGGGAAACCCGAAAGGTGAACATTGCCGAAGAAGAAAATGAGGTAAGCTTCATTGGTTGTCTTTCTGATGAAAAATTGAAGTTAAATCACAACCCTTTGAAATTTGTTGTCGACTCAGGCTCTACTAACCATCTAATTTCAGAACAATTGGGACAATTTTTATTAAACAAAAAGCAGGTTGATCACTCCATAAAAGTTGCAAAAGCTGGAGAATATGTGAAGGCAATTTATGAGGGCACATTGCACTTGCTTTCAGATTATGGACAGAAAATTAAATTAGAGAATGTGTTTTTGTGTCAGAATCTGACACACAATTTGTTGTCAGTCAAAAAGATGGAATCCAAAGGATTGAAAATAGTATTTCATAACAAAGAAGTCTCTGTATGCAAAAATGATGGAAATATAATTATAAAGGGAAACTTAGAGAGAAATTTGTATGTGTTAAACCTAAATGTAAACCAGGAATTTTCTGATGAAGCAAATTTGGTAAATATGAATGAAAAAGATTTATGGCACAAGAGAATGGGGCACTCCTCCAAATATACATCAGGTGAAGTTTGTGATATTTGTTTGGAAAGTAAGCAAACAAGGAAACCTTTCAAGAAGTTACCAGATGATAGAAAGGCCAAACATATTTTGCAATGCGTATCAAGTGATGTTTGTAGTCCACTCAATCCAAGTTCACATAATGGTAAGAGATATTTCATTTCTTTCATTGATCACTATTCACATTTTGGAATGGTATATTTTATGAAAAATAAGAGTGAAACATTTCAGAAATTTAAGGAATACGTCGCCATGGTGCAAAATCAGTTTCAGATGCTTCCAGAAAGGTTAAGGTGCGATAACGGTGGAGAGTACATTTCTCATGAAATGAGAAACTTTTGCAAACAAAAGGGAATAAGAATTGAATATACCATACCAAGAACACCAGAACAAAATGGGGTTGCGGAAAGATATAATCGTACCATTTTGGATAAAGCTAGGTGTTTGATTTTTCAGGCAAACATGGAATAGTTATTTATGATATAAGTGCTAAAAGTGACATTTTATTTTGTGAAAAGGGAAGTTTGGGACACGACGCCGAAGGCGGAGTGTTCCATCCCTTTGAACAAAATAAAATCACTTTTAGCACGAATATCATACACTATTTTTTCTACAAACACTGTTTAAAAGTCCAAATTAACGCATCCTTGAAATCCTCAATTTCAAATCTTTCATCTAATTTATTTATGAAATAGGTTGCTGGCAAGAAAAAAAAAACGAATTTGTTTATTTTTATTTGTCATCTCTGTTTGTCATTGTTGATTAATAACGTCAAATAATCACGAATTTTTGCTTACGGTTTCTGCACAATTTTTGGTTTTTGCGTGGTTTCATCCAGTTTCATTGTAGTTTATTTTCTGGGCGATGGAAAGTGATCAAAACAATGAATTTCTCCCGGCGGAAATTGAAGAAGCTGCCAATAAAGCTACTTTCGAATTATTGCCTAGCAAGTCAAAGCAACAGTACGAGTTTTCATACAAAAGAACATTGCGGATCAAATTCTGCCCAAAAGTTTGGAGAATAACATTGCTCTTTACTCTCCTGGTACAAGTTTTACCAAAATAAATTCAGTATTTGCTACCAATGAGATTGGCCATGGAGTTTCTTATTCTAATTGCAGTTTCGCTAATTTTAATTTAATTAAATAAATATTTTACTTTGATATAAAATTTCCTATGTTTTTATATTTTCTGATCAGTGCTAGAAGTGATTACTTTTAGCACTAGTGCTAAAAGTAATCACTTTTAACACCAGTGTCATAAAATGGCATTTTAGACACTGACAGCATCCGTTAAAAATGACACTTTTAGTGACGTTTGTAGAAAAAAAGTTTTTTGGGAGGAATCTGTATCTACAGCTAACCAATAGAACGCCTACTTCAACATTACCTGAGAAAAAGGTACCAGCAGAAATTTGATTTGGACAAAAACCAGACTTGTCCAAAATCAAAATATTTGCTTGTATGTCATATGTGCATATTCCTGCTGAAAATCGGAAAAATAAATTTGACAAGAGAAGTCAGAAGATGTACCTTATTGGGTTTACGAATAATGGGTATCGTCTTTGGAATGCAGCAGAGGAAAAGGCAGTAGTTGCCAGGAATGTTGTTTTTGACGAGACAAAAATGTGTGGATTTTCTAAGGAAAAAGAGAAAATTAAAATTGGAATTGATTATAAAGAAAATGACTCTGAAAGTAGTCATAATGAAGAATCTGACGACAAAGTAGATGAGAATGTACAGATTGAAAATGATAGACCAAGAAGAAGCAGACAAATACCTTTACGATTAACTGATTATGAAATGAATTATTCTGATGATGATGAAGGAATGATGGCAGCATTGTTTTTAGAAAACTTCGATTCTCCACAGAACTTCAATGAAGCTATGTCAAAAGGATGGAAAGAAGCTATAGATTGTGAGTTAAGTGCAATAGACAAAAACGAAACTTGGGAACTGATAGAAAGACCTATGAATGTGAAAATGATAGACTCTAGATGGGTATTTAAACAAAAAATCGCGAGTGATGGAAAAGTGATTAAAAAGGCTCGATTAGTAGATAGAGGCTATCAACAAGGACAGCGTAATGATTTCGAAGTCTACTCACCTGTGGCGAGAATGATGTCTATTCGTGTACTTTTATCCCTGAGTGTAGAAAATGACTTGTGTATCAATCTTAGACTTTAAATGTGCATTTCTGAATGGGGATTTACCAGAACCAGTGTATATGGAAATACCTGAAGGTTTAAAGACAAACCATTTAGCCAGTGAGTATGTATGTAAACTTAAAAAGTCATTATATGGACTGAGGGAAGCTCCTAAGTGTTGGTATCAGAAACTTCACATGCAGTTAATTGATTTCAACTTTAAAAGATCTAAATGTGATCCTTGTTTGTATTAGGTATGACAATAATATTTATCTGATTGTTCACGTAGATGATTTAATTTTATTCTGCAAATGTCAGAAAAAGTTAGACAATTTTAAAAAGAAAATGATGTCTATTTTTGAAATGCGTGACCTTTCACCTAAATATCAGGACACTTTTAGCTTAACGTTTTTAGGTTTGATAATTGAGAAATGCGATAATTGGGCCTATGATGTATCCTGTCCTGTTATTTTAACGGCCGTGTTACGGCTCAACATCTATTTCTGTCTCCATTTTGACGTATAGAATAAACAGTGACAGATAACTTAACGTTGCTGTTAAAATAACAGAAAATGATACATCATAGGCCTGAATATGTTGTTTTTGAGTCAAAAAGATTTGATTCAAAAAGTTTTATGAAAATTCAATATGCAAAATTGTAAACCAACCAGTATTCCAATACAAGTAAAATTGAATTTGAGTTTTGATAAACACGAAAATAAAAGTGAAAGTTTACCATATAGAGAATTAATAGGCTTCTTGATGTACCTACATAATGCTAGGTACAAGACCTGACCTAAGTTATTCTATTTATTTTTTTAGTCGTTAGTAGTGAGCACTGGAAATATTTGAAAAATGTTTTGAGATACTTGAAAAATACTGAGAATTTGGGTATTTTATATAAAAAGTCAATCAAATCAAATCATAAGTGCTTATGTAGATTCCGATTATGCAAATGAATCATGTGACAGAAAAAGTATTACAGGATATGGAATTAAGATTTTCGATAATTTTGTTTTTTGGAAGTCCAAGAAGCAATCAACTGTTTCTTTAAGTAGCGCTGAAGCAGAGTATATCGCATTATCTGATTGTGTTGCCGAGTGTATTTTTGTTGGTCAACTTTTATCTGAATTGCTTAACCTTGATGCTTTTCCTGTGAATATTTTTGAGGATAATCAAGCCTGTATGAAAATGTCAAGCACATTAGAAACTAAACGTACAAAACACATAGATGTTAAACACCATTTTGTACGAGAATGTGTCAATGAAAACAAGATTAAATTGTTTTATGTATCCACTTCGGAGCAGATTGCAGACGTTTTCACAAAGTCTCTAAGTGCACCTAAATTTAAATAGGTACTTTCGAAATTTACTAAATGTTTATGAGAAAAATTGAAATTATTATTTTGTTCAATTGTGCATAAACAATGATAATTTTTTTTTAGGAACTGCTCAGTTATATTAGATTTTGTTAGTGTATTATAAGAATTGGGGAAGTGTGTTGATAAATGCGATTCTAATATTAATTTGTTACAATAAAACATTCAATTGTTCATGCAGATCTAAAGAAGAACGGTATCTATGAACACATTTATTTCCCATGACAACTAATAACTAGTTTATAATATTGTCATGTATGTGTCAAGTTGTCATGATATAAGTTTTGCCAGCGATATATTTTCCTATTAAAACTCTTTAAAATCGAATAGTGTCTCTGAATTAAAGCCCAACAAAACCACGGATCTCTACATTAGGGGCCTAGGGCTTCGTTTTCAAGATAATCAGCTGTGAAGGTTTTCCAATATTTGAGACAAAGTTCCAACTTTGAGGCTCAATATCTCGAAAACTATTGGAGATATTTTGTTTTATCTTGAAGAGTATTTAATTTTGATTAAGAATATATGAATAGTAGAGTGCCCAACGCAGTTAGGCTTTCTTAAAATGAGTTTTGTGGGCGCATCGGGGTTACAAGCTGAAACTTGCACAGAATGAAGGTTTTTAAGCTGTGGTTTTACTATGCTAATTCAAAATCCCAAGGTAATACAAAATCAGAACGGGCGAAAGGGCAGTATATTCAAAAATTTAGATTATTGCATAAACGTAAAGAATAGTAATTTATGACTGTTCTCATATAAAATGTATCTATATTTTTGCACAAATTATATTTTTTATTATTGCTTGAAATAAGCCGAATACATTGACCCTTACGGTAAAATAAATCTAAAAATTGAAATATCTCTGTTCAAACCTGAGCAAAATCTTATTGAAATCTATTAATTTTTGCATTCACCTCGCATTATCTCCGAAATGAAGGCTGAAATCAAAAATTTTTATTCTTCCAAAAAGTTTGCTTCATGTCTCTAAAATATATATATGCAAGAATAATTATTTTTGTCTCAAATTTTAAGGGAAATACAGAATTAAATATAAAAAAAGTAATTTACTTCGAACCGCGACAGCCCGCTCTCTCGCTGCACCAGTACTCTTCCATTTCACTTTTCTCCATAGCTCCCATTCTTTCTCTCCAATTGTACAATATAATAAACCCTTTTATACGTATTATCTACTTTTGAATTCTGATTTCAAAATATTCAAACCTCAATTGCTCAGTAACCGTTGAGCAAATTGCATTAAAACTTTCAGCATTTATAGCTCTTATTAAGTTCTAAATGGCTTGTGATTTACAATATTCCCAGATTTATAGTTTTTGAGCAAATTGAATTTGAAGTTTTTGACAAAATTTGGAATGAAAGGCAACTTTGAGGCTCAATTTTTCAAAAACTATCCGAGCTCAATTTTGCACAGATTTATAGAGAATTTAAGGCTCTTTCCAATGATGTATAATTTATTTCAATTTGCTCAAAATTTACCAAAGATATGGGCAATTGTTCATGACCATGTCAGGATTTTGAAAATTTTCCAGAGCCAAAAATAGGATTTTCTTTTTATTTTTGTGTCTGCTTGAAATGGCCATTTGGAATCAATATCAGGGTTGTTTTCTACTAATTTTGACCCGCTCTATCGATTCATAAAGTCAAAATTGAGCAAAACTGAAAAATAAAAAAATCTAATTTTTCATAAGGGTACCCCCTTTGAATTTTGATTTTAAAATATTCAAGCCTCAATTGTTCGTTAACCGTTGAGCAAAGTGCATTAAAATTTCCAGAATTTGTAGCTTTTATCAAGTTCTAAATGGCCTATGATTTACAATATTTCTAGATTTCTAGTTTCTGAGCAAAATGAGTTTGAATAATAATAACAATAATTTTGAACATTTTCCAGAGCCAAATATAGGATTTTCTTTTTATTTTTGTGTCTGCTTAAAATGGCCATTTGGAATCAATATCAGGGTTGTTTTCCACTAATTTTGATCCGCTCTATCGATTCATAAAGTCAAAATTGAGCAAAACTAAAAAATTAAAAATCGAATTTTTCATAAAGGATACCTCCTTTGAATTCTGATTTCAAAATATTCAAACCTCAATTGCTTGGTAACCGTTGAGCAAATTGCATTAAAATTTCCAGAATTTGTAGCTTTTATCAAGTTCCAAATGGCCTGTAATTTACAATATTTCCAGATTTCTAGTTTTTGAGCAAATTTAGGGGCTGATTCTGTAACTTATAACGACGTCGTTAATGAGCGACAATCGTTACTGAACAACATTAGTATTCTGTATCGAACGATAATCGTTACTGAACGACTTTACTTATTCTATATCGAACGACAGTCGTTAAGAAGTGACAGTTTTCATCGTTTGTTAGCGGCACCTCTCAGGCAGTCGTTCAAAGTTTTTGTTTAATTGTGAGTGATCATTAAAAACAATAAAGTGTGAAATAATATAAAATATCGACGATAGAGCGTTAGTTGCATGGCATGTTGGATGAATTACAAAAAGGGTCGTCAAAACCATAAATAATTTACCTAACCCTTACTGGAACTTTTTTATCCGTTTTTTCAGAGAGCAAGGAAGAAATGCGTTCCGCCGGTTGAGAGATAATAGTAATGCTTTTAAATTGCCCGAGAACGTTTCTAAGATGATGTACCGGCTAAATGTTGAGGCGGCTAAAGACTTTTTTCAGGAAATATTACCGCACATTGATACTGGAGTGAGAAACACCAGAACACCACCTGTAGTTAGATTCTTCTTAGCGCTTCACTTCTTAGCTCATGGCAGCTACCAAAAATCTGTGGGTGAAAACACGTTTAAGGGATCATCGCAGGCTAACGTTAACCGGTGCTTGCATGAAGTGGTTAATGCTATGGTTAACCATATGGCTAACACATAGGTACATCCAATTTCCCAAAAATTTTCAACAGATAGCAGAAGTTACAAACGGATACTATCGCAAGTTTCATGTTCCTGGCATCATCGGATGTATTGGTTGTTCCCACATAAAAATAGTTCCATCACGTGGTGAAGACCTTGGATATCTACTGAACGTATTCATGAATCCGAAGAACTTTTACAGCATAAACTGTCAAATAATTTGCGATTCTAATTGTGAAATATTAGCCATAAATGCCCAGTTTCCAGGGAGCGTTCACGACGCAGCTATTTGGAGGATGAGTAATCCAAGAAGATTTATGCATCAGAGATTTCTTCATGGCAGCCATGGAACATATTTACTCGGAGACTCGGGATACCCCGTTTTGCCCTATTTGTTAACTCCCATCGTTCGTGCTGCACCTAATACACCTGAAGGTAGATATACTCAGCGATACCGACAAATCTGCAATTGTATAGAACGAACTAATGGGTTATTGAAGGGGGTCTGGAGGTGCCTATATCCTGATAGAGTTCTTCATTACCATTCAGCTTTCATTGCACGAATAGTTTATGCCTGTGCAATTCTACACAACATTATAGGGGATAGAAATATATTGGTTCTTGAAAATATCAATATACAGGAGAACAGTGATGATGAGCATCTTGATCAAAATGAAATTGACGATGCACAGCTAGTGAATGGGGAACATGATTTCGCAAATGATATTTTCGTGCCTTCGCTTTGGTTTGACTTTTCCAATCGCTGAAAATCTTGAATCCACCATTATTTTCATTAAAAAAAGGTAATACGACTTGGACAGGATAAGGCAGATAACTTACCCTTTTCTATCCCGCTACAGTCCTGATAGGACCCTCCAAAGCATTTAATT
Organism: Ceutorhynchus assimilis; assembly: GCA_917834065.1. Classification (NCBI taxonomy): domain Eukaryota; kingdom Metazoa; phylum Arthropoda; class Insecta; order Coleoptera; family Curculionidae; genus Ceutorhynchus; species Ceutorhynchus assimilis. The sequence continues at coordinate 34,874,501 of OU892284.1, forward strand.
TTTCAGTTTAGCCCGAGTATTTCGAATCAGATCAGGTTCGGAACCATCGAATTGATTCTCGCGGAAACATTTGTTTGTGCCTAGCTCGTCAAGATACATTTGATATTGATCCCGAGTTGTTCTAGCCGATATACCTTTAGCTTTCTCACCTTCGATACTCATTATAATAATTTCTAATTTTATTTATAATAATTTTGCGCAGTTAGGCAGTAAATATCTAAAAACTAATCTGAAAAGAGCGGCAAATCCTGACCGAAAACTGACAGTTACAACTAAATGAAGTTAGCTTATGCTAAATCAGCACTACCAACCTTCGTAAAATCACACGATATTTGTCGTTACGATTTGTCACTTAAGTTGAACGTACCGATTCGGTTACGGAATACGATTTCCGAAAATATCGTTCACATCAAAGTCGTTACCACAACGATGTCGTCAAGTAACGACAAGTTACAGAATCTGCCCCTTAGTTTGAAGTTTTTGACAAAATTTGGACTAAAAGTCAACTTTGAGGCTCAATTGTTCAAAAACTATCCGAGCTATCAAACTGAATTTTGCACAGATTTATAGAGAATTTAGGGCTCTTTGCAATGATGTATAATTTATTTTAATTTGCCTGAAATTTACCAAAGACCAATTATTCATGACCATGTCAAAATTTGGAAAATTTTACAGAGCCAAAAATGGGATTTTCTTTTTATTTTTGTTTGTGCTTAAAATGGGCATTTGGAATTGATGTCAGGGTTGTTTTCCACTAATTTTGACCCGCTTTTTCGATTAATCTACCATTACAAAATGTATGAAAACAGTCATAAATTAATATTCTATACGTTGATGCAATAATCTCAATTTTTAATTATAGTGCTCTTTTGTCCGTTCTGATTTTGTATTACCTTGGGATTTTGAATTAACATAATGAAATCTTCATTCTGTGAAAATTTCAGCTTGTAACTCCGACGCGCCCACAAAAGTCAAAATATATTAAAAGGAGCACTCTACTTGAATATATACATTGAAACTTGTAAAATAATAATTGAGGATTGAGGTATGGGCTATTTTGTGACGCAATGTCGGATGATCAAAATTTTCCAGGGCCAAAAATGCAAAAACTTTGTTACATAATATGGTTTACATAATGTGATATAAATATGACTTGAAAAAACTTAGAAATTATATTATAAGGTGAAGTAGTTACGTAAATTTGGACCTTAAATTTATGTAGCTGTGTTCACCGGGTATACCTATATTCATCGTTTGGTTTCCTTTCAGATTTACAACAAAGACTTTACTACAAAAGTTGTTTGAACTAAACAGTCTCATATAAATTTGAGATTATTTATTATTTATACAAGTAGTATAAAACAATTTGAAATTTCTGAATGGGACACCTTTGATTTTTAGATTCTACGTTAAATTCTAAGACAAATCTATACGATTTTATCTTTTACCATTTCCGAGTTGGTAAATTTTGAGCATAATGCCGCCAAAAATCTAAAAATCAAATAAAATACAGAGTGTTCCTTTTAGAAATCCCAAGTTGGGCGGTGTGGACGGCTTCTGGGACACCCTGTATAAATATTACATCCAAATTTGAAAGATTTTGTGAAAACCAAACAACTTTATTGTATTAAAGTGTTTTTTGTAATTCTGAAAGAAAAAGAGTTAGAGGAGGGGTTCAAAATATGGTAAATATATTGTTACATGAAGTCAAACATGTATCTAGTTTTACATGTAAAGTTGATAATTCCGTCATGCTATCTGGCAATATCCAGGACCATTTTCTGTTAAGTCTTATCTTGGACCATGGAGAAGGATATTATGATAAAAGTAAATCGATTAAAATCAACCAAATGCTTACTTACTAAATGGAATATCTACATATAAAGTAATGACAATAAATTCCAATTATTTTAATCAGATGCAATTACATTCCGACTATCTTTCGACACGGTTAATTAATGAAAGTATATTATGGAAACCCAATTCGATCGTTAGGATTAAATTTGATACCGTTATGTAAAAAAAAAAATGAAATAAGAGCCCGTGCAACATATTGCAAGCAGCAAGCTTATCGTGATTTACTATGTGGTGAGAGTAAAAGAAGCATTAGCAATCAAGCCTTGTAGACACCTGACACTTTTTTAATTAGTCTTTTTATATTATCTACATAGGTACAATATTATGTTGGTGTAAACATTGAAAATAGAAAAGGCGCTTATATATTAAGAAAAATCGGATTAGATATCAGTCTAAACTCTCTACCAACAATGGGTGTCCATATCCAAATACTGGAAATCCTCTTGATGATGCATTGGTTGAACAAATAAATGGATTCCAACTCCAACAACCATTATTTAAGAATGTGTAACTTTATATTTATCACTCCGATTGTCTCCCAACACTTTGAAAGTTATGTACGAAATACTTAAACAATTGGGTAGAGATGAACTGAAGGACTTCTACATCTTCGTTGGCTTTCAATTATTATGTAATAATATAATTAATTATAGTATATAGAGGCAGAAAACAACTTTCCAAGGTTATTAGGTACTTATCCTGGGTGTGCTTAGCGACTGGAATATCCGAAAAGGTTTCCACAAGCGAATTCATGATAATATTTTGTGGTATTGTCGTGAATAGAATTCAAGTTTTGGAAAACGAGTCTCACTTATCAATGAATTCGTTTACGTAACATTATATATATTGCCTGAGCAATAGATTATTAAATTTGTATGCACAATGCACGTTATCACGTGTACCTATAAATACCGTATGTTCACAAATTGTTGAGCAACGTGTTTGGTATAAAATTAAAACCCATAGTCATTCTTCTAAAGGTTTTATTAACAATAAATTTAACGGTAAAAACTAAAAGATAATCATTTTTGTGCTTCAATGATTTTGCAATTAGCCTAATCAGAAATGTAAAGCCCCGGCCTTTATCTCGGACATCTCGTGATATTAAAGTCGCGTTTACGAGAAAACTCTGTGGTGTTGTGCCTATTTAGAATGTAAGTGTGCACGTGCAGACCTTTAAATCTTAATACACCATTATTTACTATGTGGCCGAATAGTTTAGGTATGGTTTGCTGCATTCCTAGAATACTGGGTTATCAATGATTATTGTTGTTGCCTAATAATGGTCCAATGCAACACGCGAACACCAATTTGAAGAAAAAATTGCAATAATTTGTGGTGCATGATTTGATATTTGTCGTTTTTGTGTCAACTTTCTACAAAAAAAAAAAATATATGGTTTTCAAAAATTATTAAAAAATAAAGGGTAGGAAATAATGTTGAATTGTTAATTTCATCTGTGTGATAGAGAAGAAGACACAATATTAAAAAGAGGTTTTTTGTCTCAGAACTCAGAAGTTCATTTCATCTGGATTCAAATGACGTCTTTAAGAAGTCAAAGATAATTAAGATTTGAGCCTCAGGCTCTGATGCAGGAACAGGACATGGATATCCGAACATAAATTTGTTACCTACTATTTCATATCGTCTTTTTCACAGACAACTATCCATATGTTGAGCTAACAACAATGTATGGTAGTATAGTATATGTACCTACGCTCAAGGAATCACAGTCCTAGGATGTGCTGACTTATTCCTTGAATCTATCACACAGAAATTCTCCAAAAACTGGGGAATTCATCATCCTTTTCCTGACAACTTAAACAATAGTGCTGAAAATTTCATCGTAGTAGTAACTTCTTTATTGTAAGAACAACATAAAAAGTTTGTATTAACAGGTAACAAACAAAAGTCGATGTAGTAAAACCAAAGAACTCGAAGAAGTAGTAGGTACTCAATTTACGACATAAATGAAAAACAAATTAGCATTGAAAGCTGGCGTCGTGCTCATACCAGACGCAGAAAAAAGAACTATACTTTTACCTAATTATCTTCTGCTGTAAGTTTTTGTAATTTTTATCTTCTTGGAGGAAAGCGAATTAGCAATTGACGATAACTATTAATTTAATATTCATTTGAAAACACACGTTATAAAAATCAAATTTATCTTCAGGAGCTGATTTTGTTGAATCTATACCATGAAAATATTTACAGTCAGGTTATCAAGTAGATACCTACTACTAAACATCTACAAAGTAATATTGAGATAATTAGTGACATTTTAGGCAATTTTAAATACCTAATTGAGACTTCTTGACGTAACATTTATAACAGTTTTTGGGGTCAACACATACTTAATTAAATTGTAGCCTATATAATTAATTATTGAAATACATATCTTGTCTTTTTCCGTTTAACCGTTAACCATTTCTATCGGCCAATTTGTAGATTTTAAATTGCATGGTACACACTAGAAATATTTCAATATTTTGTTCTTTTATTTTTAATATAGGTATGGAAAATTGTCCGCACGCATATTCCCATTAAATACAGTTAAGAAAATAAGTACTCCGGTACCACGCATTAATTATGTAAACCGCTTGACATCATAAAAGTTTAAGTATAATGAATTTCTGGTATAGTATATGCCCATTGTTATTGCAATTTGATAAGACTTCTAGGAAATCATATTATGTACTTCTGTTATGGGATATATTCCCACCATAAACTGTTATGGGTAGTAAAATAATATCAATATCAATAATTACTAAACCCACAAATCACCGTTTAGCAGTTTCAATTAACGACAAAAAATAGGCGTTTCTTCGCATCGAAAACAATCACAATTATTGCTATAAAATTATTTATTTATAAGCAAACCTACACAAAATTTTGTAAGTGTGTCGACCTATAAATATGGTGGTAGGTATTGTATTTATCTTACCTGAAGGCCGAATACCTTGTACTGTTTTGGTTTGATTTACAAGTCCAATAAATATCATAATATAATAATTTTCTTGGTTGATTAGTTTGGATAGAAAAACAAAACAAAAGAATACTATACGCATTATGTATATAGTTTAATCTACAGCAGGTATGAAGTTAAGGGGGTCAAAAATGATCATTTACTTAAAGTCAAAATCTCAACATGGAACATTTTTGAATAAGAAGTAGGAACTTTTGCAGATACATTTTTAAAAAACTTGGAAAAATAAACACAAATTCCCAAGAGCTGTGTATACAGTTTTTAATTACTAAGGTAAACACATAATATTGTCTAGCAAACGACCTTATTGTTCTCCTCGAAGACATCATCACTTGTAGCCACAAAATTTAATTAATTAGGTTCACAGTGCAATTTCAGAGCCTAGTAGAATATCGTAATAAATAATAAAGTTTTATCTAATAATAATTATATGATGAGGCGTGAGAACTGCTTTATTTTCCAAATAAGACCCATTACATTACGTATTGTTTCCCAAATAAACAAAGAATATTATGTAGAAATTGCCTACACTTTTGAACTTTTAAAAGTGAGGATACAAAATGCAATTATTTACTTTTATTTTTATGTACAATAATTACGGTCATGATCAAAGTTGCTTTGGTGTAATAACTATTAAAAAAAATCACCAAACATCCTTGAAAATAAATTGCCAAAAAATAATATTTTTTTGTTCATGGCCTTAATGGTAATGTTCTTACACCTACTTATTGACTGTAAAGTTGAAATTTAAATGCAAAATCCCCGTACAAGTTCTCATAATTTTATGGATACTTGCAAAATTGATCGTTTTGGTTTTCTATCAAAATTATAGCACGATTGTAGTTGGAATAAAATTCTAATTGATGGTTCATGATTCATAAAGACATACTTACATATTTCAGTTATGGAAAGTCTAAGTTTACTTAGATATTTATTACATTTTCTGTTAATTTACTCGTTAAAGAGAATTCGAGAGAATCCTTCTATTATCTGTTTAGTTTGAAAAAATAGAATTGATTACCCCTAGTGGATAAGCAGGAATTTTCACTAATTTATTTAATAATAAATTTGTTTTTGGCCATTATTGTCTTTGTTTCTTTTTTCTCTTTTTTTATGGAATATTTTTTCTAATATTACCTACCTATTAGCTTTTGTATTTAGTTTTGTCTTCTGTGAAATAATTATTATATTTCTAGTTTATTATTTCTGTTTTTTCACGGTGTATTCTTGTTCAGAGTAGATTTCTGTAGGTTTTAGTTTGTTTTTCTGTTGTTCTCGGTGAATGCTCAAGTTTTACATTTCAGCGATAATATTGTTATATGTATTATAAGGAAACTATTTATCACAACAAGAATTTGTGTTTTTCCTTGAGACGAGACCAGTGGGCCTACATGGTCAATATGCTATATGTGTATTTTTTCGTTGTGGTTCACATGAGCCTGACACATACATACCATTTCTTTTTTCTGTACCTATGTGATTTTCCTTGCAGACAGTCTCATACTTACAATATACATACTTCTTTTGCACATCACGTCATACCTTTACTTTTCCAGTTTACGTCTTCCCTCATAGCTAACAACATTTTCTCGTACCCAGGATCCGATGATTTTGCGTGATATTTTTTTAGAACCATCGGTCGGGCTGCTTGCGGTATATAACAAACATCATTGAAAAATACAAGACCATCTTCATAGCTGTAACCCTGTGCTCGATTTCTTAGCGAGTTATTATATTTGAGAAAAAGGATCTGCTTTATGCCATTCGACAATTGTCTTCTCTGGCATATTTCTATTGCCTTTTTTTTTGCTAAGTAGATTGCAGCTGAGATAATCTACATGGGCCATCTTTCCACTAGAGCCTTAGATACTAGAGCGATACCTTTTCTATCTTGAAGTCGAAATCTTGCAGGTTAATCCACCAGCGAGCTATTCGTGGATGTAGTTCTTTTTTGAGTGCTGTAACTCTCACGGAATTGCAATCTGTATACAGGGTGTGTTACTAAGCGCGCGGTGGTCCATATCTCCTATACTAACGGAGATTGGAGAAAACACTAAATACAAAACTTGTAGATAAACATGAGTACTATATTCCTAAATTATTTTCCAGTATACAGGGTGGCCCAATAACTAGTAGTGACACCAAGTTATATTTTTTTAAATGACTCTCCCTGTATATTATGACATTTCTGGATTCTGCGGAAAATTTTAGACATATTTCATATACAATGTCATATGCTTACCTATCTTCAACTGAAATATTGACAGTTGAAAACTGACTTTTTTGCATCTTTGACAGACTGTAAAACCTGAACGGTTAATTTTACAAGAAAATGGATTTTAAATTCCTAGCTTAGTTTTTTATAAACTATCATTTGGCTCCAATCTTGAATTTAATCCATGATAAAAAATTCCGCCTAAATTATTAATCTTCGGTTAAATTCAGAGTTAGTGTCAAATGATAGCTTATGAAAATCTAAGATAGGAATGTTAAATCCGTTTTCCTCTAAAATTAACCGTTTAGGTTTCACAGTCTGTCAAAGATGAAAAAAGTCAATTTTCAACATACTGTCAATATTTCCGAAACAGTTGAAGATAGGTATATGACATTGTACATGAAATATGTCTAGAATTTTCCGCAGAATCCAGAAATATCATAATATACAGGGGGAGTCATTTAAAAAAACATAACTTTGTGTCACTACTAGTAATTGGGCCACCCTGTATACTGGAAAATAATATAGGAATGTTTATCTACAAGTTTTGCTATCTACAAGTTTTGTATTTAGTTTTTTCTCCGATCTCCGTTAGTATAGGAGATATGGACCACCGCGCGCTTAGTAACTCACCCTGTATATTGTGAACTCTCTACCATACAAATATACTCGAAAGTGTTCGACTGCCATAACTATTGCCAGCGTTTCCAAGTCGTAGGAAATTCCGACTCACACTCCGTTGTTCTTCGACTGTAGTATGAAAGTCTGGTACACCCTTCCTTATTTGTCTGGAGTAGAATTGCTCCAAGACCCCAGCGTACTGGCGTCAGTATGGAACTGTGTTTCAAATTCAGGATTGAAGACTTTCAGGATAGGTTCGTTGATCAGTACCATATTCAAATACTCTTGTTACTGGTGTTGTTTTGTTCGCGAACCCTTGAATAAACTTTCGAAAGTAACCGGAGAGTCCTATCAGTTCCCTCCTTTTACATCCTTGGGCGGCATGGTGTTTTGTAGTGCCATCACTTTTCTTAGGCTAGATTTTACTGTGCCGTTTTCTATAACAACTCCTGAATATTCAGTACGAGTCTGAAAGAAATTGCATTTTTCAAGATTTAGCCTAAATCCGGCGTACGAAAATGCTCGTAAGTTCTTCAACCACCGTTTCACTGGGAATAGGCACATTATTCAAATAAACGAAAGCTATATTGTCCTTCAACTTTCCAAGAGCCTTATCTAGTAGCATGAAGGCGAGTTCACGAATCCAAATGGCATCCTCTTGTATTCATAATGTCCATCTGGAGTTATGAACGAAAGAAAATGTCTCGACTTCTTTTCCACCAGAACTTAATGAAATCTTGCCTTCGTATCCAGTGTACTATAATATTTAGCAGTGCCCAATGCATCAATTTGAACCTGATTTCTTGACAAAGGATAAGGATTTTTTACAACCCTTCTATTAAGGTCCCGATAATCGACGCAAAGGCGAAGATCCCAGGTTTTTTTCTTAACTAGGACAATCGGGCTTGCATATTCAGATCTACTTTCCTGAAACTGAAAAGTTCTTCAATAATTTTTTCAAGTTGCATCCTTTCAGTATAGGCTAGAGGCCGTGGTCAATAAGCAACAGGAGTTTCATCCTTCAAGGAGATCGTCAGGTGTCCTGTTACTACTGCTGGTGGAGATTCTTCCGTAACTTTCCTTAACATCTTCTGAATTTCTCTTACCACTATCTCGTCCATTCCTGACATCTGTTGATTATCGTTGATTATTTGTTGCACATATCGTATTGTCGTCAGTAACTATGTAGCATACGGCAAAACAACAATGATCACACAAGAGCATTTGACTCGAGTAAATCCTTCACCAAGTCCTGTCAACCTTCTTTCACTAGAAGTGATGGTAGCACCCAGCTGTTTTGCAACATGTTCATGTGATAATGAGATATCAGCTCCCGTGTCCAATAGATAAGTAAAACTTCTTATTATTTTCACTAATTGCTATGACTATTGGTATCTTATCCAGTTATCGCCTCCCTTTGACAAGCAATATGTTTCCAGAATTCTTCTTCTCGGTATCAGCCATTTTGTTATTTGGAAATCCAATTTTGAAAAAAACACTTTTCCTTCGTGTGTCTTATGGTTTTGCAGTGCGTACACACATTGGTGATGGTGTCTCTATTTCCTTTGAACACAGAAAAGGATGTATCTGCTGTTTTTGTTTATTCATACATTCAAACTATTTATGTCCAGGCTTGTTACATTAATAGCAGGTTCCAGTGAACTTCGTAGTTGTTGTTGCAGCGCGTTCTTTAGGGTACGGCTCGTACCTGTTTCTTCGATGAGTCCGTTCAGCTTGAAAGGTGACTTCTTGAAGTATGTTACTCGATGCGTTGTCTCTGTTTTCCAATGTGTAACGGCCAAATCAGAACCAATAACAGCTAGATTTAACTAACTGAGAACGCATCTACCTGTAAACTGATCAGGAAAAAGAAAAAAGAGCACGAGACAGAACCACAATGCTAAAGCGTAACGATGGCTCCGTTACTGCCTCCAAAGCAGAAGTACTGGACACTTGGAAAGGCTACTTTGATGAACTAGTGAACAGACCGTCGCAGGAAGAACCCGAATGTAGTGTATTTCTTACAGCAGAGGCTAGTATCCCTCCCATATCCATGGAGGAGACAACTCTAGAGCCATTAGAAAACTTAAGAATAACAAAGCGGCGGGCCGAGATAATATCTTGGCAGAGTCTAAAACATGGACGATGTTACCATACAAATACACAGCCTCTTGCAAAAAATTTGGAATCAAGAAGTCATTCCCGACGAATGGAAAGAAGGTGTTATTATCTCACTCCACAAAAAAGGGGACCAAATGCAGTGTAAAAACTATCGAGATATTGCCCTAGTAAGTCACGTCTACAAAATATTTTCTAACATTCTCCTTCAACGTCTTTCTCCATATACCGAAGAGATTACCGGAGACTACCAATGCGGTTTTCGAAGCGGTAGGTCAATAACTGACCAGCTTTTCACTATCTGTCAGACTCTAGAGAAATGGGAGTTTAACAAAAACTTACATACCTTGTTCATAGACTTTGAACAAGCATATGACCGTGTTGTGAGGGTAACGTTGTGGGAAGCTATGGAAGAACTTGGAATCCCGCACAAGCTGATTCGACTGTGTAGAGCGTACCTGGAGTAGGCAAAGAGCCACGTCAAAATCGATGAAGAGTACAGCCAAGCATTTTACACTAACAGAGGTTTGAAACAAGGAGATGCGTTGTCGCCAGTATTTTTCAACCTTGCACTAGAAAAGGCGATAAGAACAGCATCAGTAAATGCAGAGGTTTTTGGTCCAGGTGGTCCCAAACTTATTTTGGCCTACGCAGACGATATAGACGCAGTAGGAGAAAGCACGGTCATTGTAAAGGAAAACTTCATAAAGATCGGAAAGGAAGCTCAGAGAATAGGTCTACGGATAAATGAAGGAAAGACCAAATACATGCACGTCTCACGCAACCCCGGGCGAGCCAGAGTCAGTCAGAACATCACCATGGATGATTATAATTTTGAGCATGTGCGAACCTTCAAGTAGGTACCTGGGCACAGTGATAACGGCGGACAGTAATATACAGGAAGAGCTTCAACAGCGTATTACACAAGCAAACAAATGTGCATTTGCAGTACAAACCTTGTTAAAATCAAAATTTATCACCAGTTATTTACCAAACAATAATACGACCAGAAGCAACCTATGCCAGTGAAACATGGACACTGACAGTTCACGACACGGAGCTCCTAAGAAGGTTTGAGAGAAAAATCCTGCGCATAATATATGGCCTCGTTCGAGATCCTGAATCCGGCCGTTATAAAATGAGAAGCAACGTAGGGCTTGCCCAAATATATCAAAGCCGCAAAGCCCTGACATCATTCAGGAAATAAAATCTGACAGACTAAGATAGGCAGGGCACGTACAAAGAAGCCAAAACGATCGCTTAGTAAAACGAGCATGGGAGGAAGCGCCACGAGGAAAAAGACCACTGGAAGACCTTAGATGGAGAGATAACATCATAAAGAATCTAGTCACCCTTGAAGTAGATCACCAGGAATGGAGGGAACTAATCCAGGACCATCCCGGATGGAGGCAGATAGTCTACGGAGTAAGTAAGTAAGTGAGTAACTGCCCACAGATATTCAAGTTCATGCATATTCTGGATCTGACGTAACTTCCAGTGATGAAAAGCTGAAAGCGTATCGAATTTATTGCTTCTTGTCGTGGTTATAGCATAGTGTCTAGAGTAAGGCGAACCCACCACTGGAAATGAACTCGTCAGATCTGGCCCAAATTCGCTCTTTCGGTTTCCACTGTCTGAAATAATGAGCAGCTCGCTTTTGTAACGCAGCCCCCACTTTGAGAATCATATCTTCGTCTTCTTCACATGTATCTAATTCTATTTTTACTAGCAGCCTCTAACCATTCCTATATGGAGATTCATCTGGATCAAAATAGCTCAGTTTAAAATCAATAAAAGGGTTACTTACAGTTGCAGTCGTTATTCCGTTACCCAAATTATTGACACTTGATTGCTGCTCCAACAACTTTGAATATCACCTTTATGATTGGATAATTTGTATAATTCCTTGGCTCGTTGAAAAATACATTATATTTCGATTATTGTTTGTATTTTTCCTCAAATTCTTCCTACAAATTTATGTCTTATCATCTCCTTGATTCTGACTATTTTAATATAAATTTCGAGTCGTTTAGAAACTAGAAAGTCGAAATATGATTTGTAACAATCGAAGGAAAGATACAAATTATCCAATTACAAAAGTGCTGTTTAAAGTTGAAGAAGCAGGAAAACTAGAAAATCAAACAAATTCGTCCAATCAAATTTTGATTATTACTGGTTCCTGATTTGCTAAACATTTTTCAAGAGGAAAATTCACAAGTTATGAATCCAAATTCTATAACATCAATTCCAATCATGTTTATAACTTTTCACGGGACGAATACATAATATATTTCTATATCAAGTAAAATATTCAATCCACATTCATTGAGCATGAAAAAGCGATAGTTGCTCAAAATTTGTTTAATTAATTACAATATAATACATGCTAATATATGTAGTTCTACTATTAAAATGCTCGTATAGGGATTGTCTGAATTCCTTATATAAAGTCAAGGCTAAAAGTATTAATAAGAGATCAGGTTGAGCAATATTTTGCATCGAAATATAATAAGTGTGGTGTAAATTCCATACTTTCTTTTGTAGAAAATACTGGGCAAAGATATAGGCTGCTGGGTTGCTACATCACATACTTATAGACTTTAATAAATATCTTACTCACTTACACCTTTTGCAAGGAAAAATAAAATTATGATACCGTGCATGCACGCAATGAAGAAGAAATAATGAACAGTGTGCATTTAAGTAATTTTATATTTGCCAGGTGAATATGATGTAACAATTCTTGTTTTGATGTTCTCAAATGCAACCATTTTAAATATATGGTTTTTGACTTTCCTTGTATAAACTCACTGATAAACTAAGTGAAAACTCTTATGGAAAATATAGGTACCCGTATACTCACTTTTCAAATAGAAAAAAATTATAAAGAGCATAGCAACAGTTTAATTTTTTTAATAATCATAGAAGAATTTTTCCACTTTTTTTTATCAGTCCTCTGATTCCTATGACATTCAGTTATTTATTCAATTCAATGCGTTGAATAATAATTACCATCTAGCGTCTATAAAGAACCATAGGCCGAGATCACGTTTCAAAGTGTTGTGTAAAGGCAAACGCAGGAAATTTCGCTTTCATATCTTGAGGCATTTGCAATTGGAATGTGGTAGTTGCCAGTCCCTATAATCTTTTAGGTTTGTGTGCCTCTTTTTCCCATCTGTTATGTAATAAATGTGGTAGCAATGATAATTCGAGGATGAGATATATGAGTTTGATACTTAATAAGATGGCAAATTTTTGAGACAAACAATTATGAGTCATCAGCATGTTTCATAAGTTTGGGTTTTGCCTGATGACTAAATTATTGTATTCGATGGTATAGGATATTTACAAATTTGCCCAACGCGACATATAGGAAAGGAATGACTGGAAATGACTAAACTAGATATTTAGGCTCTTATTTAGATCTTATTTTATATCTGATCAACATAGCCTCAACTCTTCTTCTCTTTATAAATTCAGCACATTTGAAGTTGTTATAGTTATAGAAATACAATTCTGCTAAGTAACGAGGAGAGGAGGATATTTTATGACAAACATTTCGGCTTCAAATCACAATGTTTCACTGTATAAAGTTTGGGCAGTTCCAAAAATTGAAGATGAATTTATAAAAAATTTGAAAAACCATATCTCCAATTATTGTATCAGGGACATGAATCTGAAATTTGAAGAAAAGGAAAATTAGGTAGGTATGGTTTTAGGGTACTTATGGCCCTTATTGATAGTTGAAAATATGAATAAATTTGAAGTTGAAACTTTCACTGAATTTTATCCCAATCAAGGGACTACAATCCCTGAAAATTTCAGCTCATTTGCACTTATAGTTCCTGAGATAAAATCGTGTTAAGCAATTTGGGGTGATTTATCAATTTTTCAATTTTTCTGAGTGCCTTTTTTCATAGATTTCGGTTTCAAATCTGATAATAATTTAGTGTATGGAGTTTGAGGTATGTTGATTGACCATTTCAGCTCATTTGCACTTATATTTCCTGAGATAAAATCGTGTTAAGCAATTTGGGGTGATTTATCAATTTTTCAATTTTTCTGAGTGCCTTTTTTCATAGATTTCGGTTTCAAATCTGAGAATAATTTAGTGTATGGAGTTTGAGGTATGTTGATTGATCATTAGGATACAAAATCCCGACAAAAAAAAATTTGAAATTTCATCGTTTTAGTAAGAAGGTACCTACCTACCTTATGATTTAGATTTTGGAAAACTTTGAAAGGTCATAACTTTTTTTCTATTATAGATAGAAAGTAGAAACTTTCACTGAATTTTATCCCAATCAAGAGACTATAATCCCTGAAAATTTCAGCTCATTTACACTTATAGTTCCTGAGATAAAATCGTGTTAAGCAATTTGGGGTGATTTATCAATTTTTCAATTTTTCTGAGCGCCTTTTTTCATAGATTTCGGCTTCAAATCTGAGAATAATTTAGTGTATGGAGTTTGAGGTATGTTGATTGATCATTAGGATACAAAATCCCGACAAAAAAAAATTTGAAATTTCATCGTTTTAGTAAGAAGGTACCTACCTACCTTATGATTTAGATTTTGGAAAACTTTGAAAGGTCATAACTTTTTTTCTATTATAGATAGAAAGCTGAAACTTTCACTGAAATTTATCCCAATCAAGGGACTACAATCCCTGAAAACTTCAGCTCATTTGCACTTATAGTTCCTGAGATAAAATCGTGTTAAGCAATTTGGGGTGATTTATCAATGTTTCAATTTTTCTGAGTGCCTTTTTTCATAGATTTCGGCTTCAAATCTGAGAATAATTAAGTGTATGGAATTTGGGGTATGTTGATTGACCATTAGGATACAAAATCCCGACAAAAAAAAATTTGAAATTTCATCGTTTTAGTAAGAAGGTACCTACCTTATGATTTAGATTTTGGAAAACTTTGAAAGGTCATAACTTTTTTTCTATTATAAATAGAAAGCTGAAATTTTCAGTGAATCTTATTCCAGTAGAGGACTATAATCCCTGAAAATTTCAGCTCATTTGGACTTACAGTTCCAGAAATAAAATCGTGTTAAGCAATTTTGAGCAAAAGGGTTCTTGTACTCGGGTACAAATGGTACCTAATGGAAGTTATAGGCAGTACCAATATATACTATAATAATTGCAATACATCTATATACGATTTTATAAGTGTCTTGTTCGACGTTGGTCAAAACAGAATCATTAAATTTGTCAAAACACAGATGCAACTCAATTAATTATTTAAAATACACACTGTCCGGTTTCAAATTAACAGTAAACAAATAAACATACTCGTGGCCAGTGAACTGGCATATTAAATGCGTCCTTCACATGCTAAAAAATGTAAAGGTTAACTTTTCAATTTGTGTCGCGAATAATAAATATCTGTAAAAGCAAATTTCATAGTCTTTTGTGAAAGTTTCGTTTAACGAATTTTAAATGGACATTATTGTACGATGACAATATTGATATTTTCACTTAATTACGCTTTCTTTGATTGTTAACATTTCTGTATTGGTAAGAGGTAAATAATCACCTGCTTTGTTTACTAAGCGGCACTTAAATAACGAGTAATTATCTCATTACATTCGTATTACGATGATGTCTTTGTTGTAAATACTGATTTTGTAATTATTGGTACCTGTTCCTAAAAACAATAAGGGTTATTCCATTGGTTTGAACATATT
This sequence comes from Ceutorhynchus assimilis, assembly GCA_917834065.1. Lineage (NCBI taxonomy): Eukaryota > Metazoa > Arthropoda > Insecta > Coleoptera > Curculionidae > Ceutorhynchus > Ceutorhynchus assimilis. The sequence goes on from OU892284.1 coordinate 34,889,994, forward strand.
TTAAAATATATTTTTTCAAATATTCGGTCACATATTGTAATTTGTCTTCTTTATCAATGTAATTGTAATTTATTAGTTCCTTTATAGGTTCTTCATCACTATATTCTTGTTCACATCCTATATTATTGCTAGCTGTGGTTGTTTAAATGTTTATATATTTATATTGTAATCTGCTTTTAATTTATCTCTGTTTAACTTCTGTTATTTTTGTGTTTCTTCTGTTGATTTTGATTTTATTATCATTCTTCCATCACAAATCTCCTTTATGTCTATAATAGATATTGTCACTTATCTTGGATTTATTTTTAATATCTTCTTCAGTTTTTTCACTAGTTCGTTTTTGTCTGGTAGATTTCTCTTCACAATACTACAAAGGCCTATCGAATAAAGTTAAAAGTTCTAGAACGGTTGCTTTGAATAAACGAAACCCCTGAAAAACTCCCCAATTTTTCAGATTCTATAGTTGACGGTGCTGAGATTATCATTTCTTCTTTTACTCATATTATTATTGGACTAGAAAAGCAGATTTCTAAAGATGATGAATGCTCAAAGTGTGACTCAGAAAAAGGAATTTTTAAGTTTGCAAAACTTTCCTGTCTAAATACCACAGTCACTCACACTTCGTAAAGCCGATTCCATTATGGTCCGGGGCATTAACGGATAAATAATTAGTGAATCGGCAAGCGAAATGTCAAAGTATTTACTCAGTCATTTAGCAAGTTTAAGATAACTCCTAATGCTTTTTACTTGTAAATGTTGCCTTCGGAGACTATCCTCCTGTGTTGGTATTAGATATTATTACCTAAGTATATAAGTTTTAAAAAAAAATCAATGGTTGCATTATTATGATTAGAAGGAGAAAACGCCGATAAAATGTCTAAGTAGTGACGGAAGCATTTTAATTTTAACTGTAACTTTTACATAAGAATTGTTCTATTTTCTATCAATCTTCGTGACTATGAGGCATTGTTTTCCTAATCAATTCATTATTATCAATGATAGATAAATGAATGAATGAATGAAAACAAAGTAAAACGGTTCCTGACGTTTTTCACAGTACACTATAATCACCATATTAATAATGTCCCGTTGTCTGGTACAATTTTTTTTTTGTCAGTTTCACGTTATATCGTTAGGTGCTTCAATTAAGAATGGCTGCAATCTTTGATGGGTTTGGTGACCCGCCTGTTTAGTTAGTTAGTTAGTGGAAATAGCTTTTATTAACTGAACAAGAATTTAATCGAGTCGATATTAATGCAATATAAGGAAATTTAATAACTGCTCTGAATAAACCAAGTAATTTCAAAACCTGGTCGATAATTTAAAGTGACTATCGTTTTATTGTGGTATTTGGAAGTTTTCTTCTTTTCTTTCATCATCTTCATCTATGATTTTATTCATTTTTGCTTACTTTCTTTGAGTTTTCAAGAAGTTCTTTTGATTCTTGAGGTTTTCTTATCATATCTTGATTCTTATTGAATTTGCTTAACTTATCATCAGAAAAGTTTCCTTTTCAACATTCCCTCCTATCTTGAGAGATGCAGAGTTCTAGCGTGACAATCTTAGCGATTTTAAATAATAAAAATTGAATAAAACTTAATCGATACAGAAATGATTAATTAATTATATGGGTATTTCTTATTGCATTTATTGGAAGGTCGTAGATTTTGGCTTTGTAACATAATGACTCAATATAGAGAAAACTTCTCGTGAGAACCACTAAATAGGTGTAAACTAGGTACTTACTTTTTTGTCTTCGTAAACCAATGTTCACATATTAAACAGGTTCGTTTAGTTTTCAAGTGCAACTTTTTACAGTAAGTATTTTTAGCTCCATTTGCATCTTTGCCAATTAGGTTTTAAAGCACTAAATAGGTATAGAGCAATTAAAACATAGGAAACATTTTGCCACGGTGAGGATAACAATAATTTACAGTTGGTTCACTTGAAGTTATAACAATGTACCCAAGAACTAAAAGAGCGCACATATATTTTTCTGTATTGTTGTTAAAATTAGATTGTACTAAGTCGGTTTTAAGGTCATTTCTGAAAATAATCCAAAATTATTTGCACAAGACAAGTACTAAAACACTTCTGGTTGAAATTAATTGTTCAATGGCAAATTTAGCAATAATTCATTGAAGGAAATTTTAATAGTTGTACATAATTTACATGGCACTGGATAAAGGCCGAATATAATTAATGTACATACAAATTAGCATAGCTGATGGGCCATGAGAAAAAATTAACAAAAATTTCTTTTGAACTCTCACATGATTAGGTACCTACCAATTTCAATCTTTGACTGAGTAGTTAAAAATTGTTACCTATGTATATCACAAAGGATGAATAGATTTAAACAGAAACTTTATATGTGGGGGTGGCATTTCATTTCAAACATAAATAAAATTTGGAGAATTTAAATCAATTTTCACAAAATAGAAAGACATTTATAAGAAAAAAAATATATAAGCAACTTACTTGCACTTATAAATTGCACATTATATTTCCCAAGCCAAAGTATATCTTCTCCGTACCCATGTAGCGAAAATAATTCCTATCAATTATTTTTCAAATGCCGGGCATAAAAATAATAACAATTTAAAATCCAGTTTACACTCCGAAGCGAAGTACTACTAGAGGCATTTAACTAGCGATGTCACTGCCCCTATATACGCGTAGCGAAGGATCGCACCAAAAGAATAATAGTACCATCAGTACCATACGTTCATGTCACCATCGTACCGCGTACTGTTTACTACTGTTTTGCCGGCGCGTTTACTTTTTCTCATAGCGTCGAGGTAAGCTTCCAAGAGCTCAGGTTTTAGCCAATATAATGAATTCATTTAATTAATTATAGACAGAAACCTTATATTTTTGAATTTCAGGTAGTCTTCATTTGAGTTATTCGTGAAAGATGCAGAGGATTTCTCAGAAACTGCGATGGTTTAGTGAATTTTAATTTTTTTATAAGTCGACTTTGAAAATAATGAATTTATTGGGTTGATTTGTACGTATTTATTTAGGCAGTCACATATACTGTAAATATCATCAGTTCGACTTTAATTGTCTTTACATTATTTGTCCCGACCACAACGTAACCAAGTCAATATTGCTCGAACCAGTATTTTCCCGAAAAGTAATTTTCCTAAGCAGATAGGGTTCGCCTCACGTTCATTTTTTAGATAGATAACTAATTGGAAACAGTTCTGAAAAATTCATATAATTTTGTAATCAACTAAACAATTTAATTTGTTTCCGCAATCAGCTAACTTAGGTACCTTTATAGAATAAATAATCTGGAAGCTCAAATTCTTCTTCTTCGTATTTAAAAAAAATCTCCATTGTATTGAATTTAATTCATTTTCCTTTCATGTAAGAATTGAAATGAAGATTTGCTTAGCCTCCCCTCCGAGTCTCAGGTCTCTGTGATGTAAAATGTAATGTTTTGACCCAGTAAATTCGTAGTATAATTCAACTTCCATAATTTTTCCTGGAGATTCAGAAAGCATTTTTCATTTTTGAATCCGATTCCCCAAGCAAAATGATGATAGATTGTCAAAAGCAAAGTCTCCCATATGTGTTGTCCAGTTTTCCGACATAAAGGTTTCCCAATGTCTACAAAAGCTTTTCCACATGTCTGATAAGGTTCAATTTGAAGGAGACTCACGCTATATACTCTCTCAACCCTATGCTTCGATAGTTTCGTTTTAAAAGTTTTTATAAAACCCCCAAGTTATTTTAATCGGATTATATTGATAATGGTAAGAAGGTAATCTATGAGCTTCGTGTCCATATTAGTCTTTCAAAATCTTGCCAATTTTGTAACATTTTGGTAAATTTTTGAATGGTTGTATCGAGTTCTATAGTTGTTTTTTAATCATGTTTTATGTTTCATCGTTTCCAAAAAAGGGTTTTCCTAAAGATTACAAATTTTTATTGAAGTTTATTATTAACTTGTATGTCCGCATGGATATTTCCCAGTATTCATCGAATAATAATAAATACTTGTGATAGGTGTATATTATTTAGCTAAGATCATCATATACATAGGTTTATTGAGTAAATAGTAAAATACTTATTTCAAATCTAGACTTGATAGATAAATGAGTACCAGTTCTTAGTCCTGTCATCTTTTGATCCAAATTTCATTGACTGTACTACTGTCTTTTGTTCAGGTTTTTCAGATTATGAAGCAGTACTCACAAACTATTATTCTAATGTTATAAATATCTCTTAATCTCGATTCAAGTATCCACTAATTTTTATAACTGTTTTGATATAGGTAGTATAGTAGAACTAATAAAGGCAGTAAAAATGCTCTATAGTGATTCAAAGACCAAGATTAAACAGGAACACATGATCAGTAAAGGCTTTATAGCAACTAAAGGCCTTAAACAGGGATGCTGCATATCACCAACACTTTTCAAAATATACTTAGAACAAGCGCTTAAGGGGTAGAAAATAAAATGCAGACACATGGGAATACCGCTCAATAATCTATATACTTTAAGCTTTGCAGATGATCAAGTAGTAATTGCACAGGACTATAATGACCTAGAGTACATGACACGAAACTGATAGAGGAATACGAGAAATGGGGTTTGGAAGTAAATCTAACTAAAACAGAATATATGACTATGAGGCGAACAGCAATCTCTCAAATTGAATAACGGACAAGAAATAAAACAATGTACTGAATACAAATATTTGGGCATGAAAATCTCACATGAGGGAGCCCTAGACGAAGCAATTAAAGATTGGAATATACAAGGACGCAAGGCAATATCCCTACTAAATGGTGTACTGTGGGACCAAAATATCAACAAAATTAGAATATACAACACAATAGTCAAAAGCATAGTCACAGCTCAGAAGTCTGGCCACTAAAGAACAAAACTGCAAAAATGCTGGAAGCAACTGAAATTGACTTTTGGAGGAGATCGGCAGGCAGGTCAAAAATGGAAAGGATAACAAATCTGAGAATAAGGAAGATTATGGACGTAAAACACACAATAGTAGATGATATAAAGGACAAACAGCTGATTTGGTTCGGACATGTACAAAGAATGGCAGATACAAGGACACCCAAGTAAATTATTGAGTGAAAGCCAGGGGGAAGAAGACGCGGCAGACCAAGAAGAAGCTGGAGAAGTGGAGTGTACGAAGAAATGAGAGATAGAGGCTTAGAGGAGGATGCCTGGATTGATAGAGTTGGTTGGAGATCGGGAATCGGAAGAAGTAGAACGTTATAAACCGAGGATTATATATATATTGATATAGGTAGGTAATCGTTTAAAAAAATTGTTTCTATTTATAATTCTTAAGATGAGACTGATCAGAGATTTCTTCACTTAATTTAATATGCGATGTAAGTACATACTTCAATTTAATATCTGCAGATCTCTCAAAAATTACCGCTACGTTGACTTCTTCCTGGAACATTTTCAAGTCACAACGCCTCATTATGGCTAAATATTAAAAAAGATTATGCATGCTATGTGACATCCTGTTGGAATCAGTAACTTAAGGACAAATCCTATTATGTACCTAAATAGAAAAAAATTGACAATAACTTTTTGTCATTTCAATAATCTTAATTAACTTATTGGATCTGCAACATACATTTTACCACTAGTAAGTGCATGAATGACAGGTTCTAAACGTGCCCAAAATATGTTTATGATTATGAATATGAATATGAATGAATAATATTTAAATTAAAATCGTATTTACTTTCGAAAATCTCCACCTCGAAAAGGCGGATTGCTTTCAAATGTTGAAAATATACAATATACAGAGCAACTTTGCATCAAATATCACAATACAATTTTATTAGCTCAAATATTTGGAGTTTTCCTGATAATTTTTGTCGAGGGGTAAACCGCCAGCCAAATTTGTACACTGAATAGATGCAGTATTTACAAAGGAATACTTATATAAGAATACAAACAATACAAAGGAATACACAAGAATACATGAGAATACATTGGAAAAGATGCGATTGCAAAGTAAATAGAAATCTCTACAAAGGAGCGCATGTAACAGAGTAAACATCGAGATAATAGTTAATTCAATAGGTAGGTATGGGGGCTCAGGCTCCAAAAATTACTTAAATGGGACCAGCACCATTGGCATAGCCAGAATTTTGTATTCAGGTGAGGGATCAAATTTGCAGGAAGTGATCCTTGCAGCTCCGCCGCAGGCGCGAAATTGTTGGGTCTTTTACGGTATTTTTGTAACTTCTAATGGTAGGAGCATGCGGAGATGCGGCCATTCGAACATAAATTTTGATAAAATTTTATAGTGGAATGTTACTTACGTACCTAAAGTGTGTGTTTTTTTTAAAGATAAAAGTCAAAATGACATTATGTTGGCAATACAATGTAACATTGTCAATGCTTTCAAATTTTTTACGTAGAAAAGGTTTGTGTTACCAATATAGTTACTAAATTTTTGACTTGGGGAATTATCTTTAAAAAAAAAACAGACTTTACCTATATTATAATATATGTATGTATTTGATTATTCACCTAGGACTTGAATTGATTTTTTTTGTTTATTTTAATTTTGAATTACTAATATTTAAAGGCCTTTGGGGGAAGGTGGGAAAATGCCTTTTTGTCCCCCTCCTTGTCAACGCCAGTGGGCAACACCCAGTCGATTCGCCTTAACCGGGTACAGGCTAATTCGTCTTATTACTCCCTATATGTATAGTAGGTTGGTCCGATCATTATATAAATTTTCCATGATAAACTAGGTAAAAAAGCCAATGATGTGATGTAAATATACCTATCATGAAAAAAAAAAAAAAAATCGGAAAGGAAATAATAATCCAACGACTTATTGAAGATACAGGTTTAAATACTACACAACAAAATATTCTAACTGTTTGTTGAAGTAGGTATAACAAAAATATAAAACACAAGTTTGATATAAAAATAAATAGTTAGGAACTCAATATTTTTGAACCTACCCAATACACTACTACACCCACCACCAAAATCACTATGGGGGCTCCGCCCCCATAGCAAATTCGCTATGGGGGCTCAAGCCTCCATTGCCCCCATTGTCCCCGTTGCCCCCATTGCCCCCATTGCCCCCATTGCCCCCATTGCCCCCATTGCCCCCATTGCCCCCATTGCCCCCATTGCCCCCATTGCCCCCATTGCCCCCATTGCCCCCATTGCCCCCATTGCCCCCATTGCCCCCATTGCCCCCATTGCCCCCATTGCCCCCATTGCCCCCATTGCCCCCATTGCCCCCATGGTTCCGGCGCCTATGCCGTCAAACACCTGTTTTCTATTTCGCGTGACATGGCGTAAGCTCACTACTCACTACTGAAACTATTTGAAATGATAGCCCAACGGCCCGACAGGCGGACAGTGCCATACACACGTTCAGACTTGCCTTTGGATACGTGAGGCCGGCCGGATGAACGAACATACTTTTGATTTTTCTCCGGCCACCTGAACAGTCTTAACTGACAGATCGTCTGGAATATATACACGCTCAGGCGACCGGCCTTCAGTCGGACTGTTCAGTTCGAACTGACAGGCCTGCCAGACCGTGTGTAGCCTGAAAGCAAATGAAAGAGTATAATCGTTTGGGCTAGTTTGGGTTAGTTAATACTTTTTCCAACTACTTAAGCAGGTAGCTTTTTTTGTTGTTCTAACGACTAACATACAACAATTTGCTTTATTTTGCTTGTACATATACATATTGCAATAGGGAGCTTGAGTTTTATGTTATTATTTTACATTTGTCAATAATACAGGGTGTTCGTAAATATCATGTACAAACGGAAGGAGGTGATTCTTTGGTTTTTTTTATAACCAAAATTTCTATTAAACATAGATTCGCAAACGCTTGGTTACCGGGTGATGAAATTTCAATATTTTCACAGCTCCAGCAATTTTTGAGGGATTTAGTTCAAATTTGAAATTTAGGTTACACAATAAGAGCCTAATGATTGCACATGTAAAACGTTTACCATAATCTACATGGTGATACTTTTTCAGGGGTCATGCCCCCTTTTCTGCCTCTGAACTTTTTTGTGGTACGCGGCTGATGGTAAATTCTAAAAAATAAATTAATGCTTCTAGCTTATTTAAAAACTTTCTGTTCTCTTGTAGTATCGAGAAAAAAAATAATAAACAATTCTCTGTAATTAGGTAGACGTGACTAATTTTTTTGAAATTTTCTTGGCTATGCTATGGCTTTATTTGGATTTTTTTTTGTTTCTGACAAAAGTTTGACATGTGCAATCATTTTGCTCCTATTGCGTAACCTATATTCCAAATTTGAGCTAAATCCCTCAAAAATCGCAGGAGCTATAAAGAAGAAACTAAGAAATTATTGAAATTTCAACACCCTGTAAATCGGTAACGAAGCGTTTGCGAACCTATGTTTATTTGAAATTTTAGTCATGCGATAAAAGAAACCAAAGAATCACCCCCTTCCGTTTGTGCATAATATTTAGGAACACCTTGTATCAGTGGCGCAGCCAGGGGGGGGGGCAGGGAGCCCGCCCCCCCCCCCAAGGCTTCAGAGAAAAATAGAAAAATAATGAAGATGAAGTAGACAAAAGCTGTAAATTGCTCATATCATAAAAAGCTTATGGGGTGTAAACTAAAAATACGTATTTGGTTTATAATATAATAATAATAATAATAATAATAATGACTTTATTGCAATACTATGTAACATTACAAAAGGCGAAGTTGAAGCTTAGCTTCCTATTTTAACCTATTATTCCTAAGTTAAATTAACCTAAACTTGTTGTGGCAACGTCTATTAAAGACATTTAAGCATGAGGTACATAATTTTCAATAATATTAAAATGATGTAAATATACATATTATAAGATCGAAAAAACATATTTTGTATCTGCAGTAAAAAACAAATAAATAAACCAATGAGTACAATAATCATTCATAGGAATAATGATATAATCTTACAAATTTCATTTTTAAATTTCAAGCTATCACGTCCCTTCAAACTATCTGGAACTTTATTGTAACATATATATAAAAAAAACTCCAAGAACAGCATCGAAAACCTCGCCTTTCTGCCGGATTTCTATCAAAAGATATCAGTCTTTGGTGTTTGCAACAAAACGTAGACGTGACGTCACATTCGCATGTGGATCCAAACAAATTCTGCTTTTGTGTATGTAGATACTTTGGTTCAAAACCAGAGCCATATTTCAGCTATTTGAGTCAACCCGTATTTAAGTGAGAGTCGTAGGATTTTTATACTCCGAGTCTACGGTATCCGAGCGGTTGTGACGTCACGCTTCCATAGTTAATTTGCAAATATCTCAAAAACCGTCAGGCATAAAATGATGTGGCTTAAAATATTGAAGAAATTTTGATTTTTGGTTTATATTACACCCCCTCTAAAGGATTAGGTGCTCTGTGTAAACTCCTATAATTTTTTCTGCGTGGCCCCCTCCAGACAAAATTTCTGGCTGCGCCACTGCTATACCATTACATATTTATATTTCAGTTATTCCAGTGTGAATTTTTTTAGTAATTTCAAGTATGTATACCTTTGAATTTATTTTTTGTTTGATTTCATGTTACATTTCACCTACGTGTTTATTGAAAGTCGATTTCTCAGGAAAACAAATAATTTGAATTATCAACCTCTTATCGTTTTAATGAGCAGCCCAAAGATTTTTTCAGTGGTAGCTCGCAGGCTAATATTACGGAACCATGCGGCACTACCTTATTTTTCTGTAAAATATATTTTTTGTCCTATAAAAGTATTGAGAGGACTGAGAGGAGCGCGCGGATACGTCACTGACTATTAAGATGTGTGGTTTTGAAGACTTTTGAGCGTGGCACCTCAAAAAAAAATTCCGCCTATGGCGGGCATACCTGGTGTGCCCCCCCCCCCCCAGAACCTCAGGCTGGATACGGCACAGCTATTTTGTCTCATAATCTGTTGCTCTATGCTATATTTTTAAGGAATCCATAAGGCATCGGCTCTTTTCAGTTGAAATGGATCGTTTGCACCGACCATTTTAACGGAAATTCAGAGATAATCAACACATGTAAAAAAGTCAATGTTGATTATCGTTAAACCTCCCTTAAAATGGTCGGTGCAAAGAGCCATTAATAACTCAATGGGACCATGAAAAAGTATGCTTTCATCTACTTCAACAATGTCGTCATAGCCTGCTTAGGCCAAGTAAAAGTATCTAGCTATGAGGCTTCTTAATGCATTTAGCTATCTGAAGAATTGTCAACTTAATACTTCATTTTCAGATGGATGAGATGTAGAGCTTAATGTAAATTCTGTCCAGCTACGCTAGCTATGGACCGGATTTAGGCAGAGTTCCTTGCTGGAATAAAATCTTGGAGTCTGTCTACACTTACTTTACCCGAGGACTCATCTAGAAGCCAACAAATCGAGGAATTCCTAATTTTAGCTCTACCCTAACATTCATTTTTATTTTTTATTTATTTATTTATTTTATTTTATTCAACAACAACAATAATAACAGTAGGTATTGATGACACCAACAACATAAATACAAATTAATTTAAAAAAAAAAAACACCTAGATATATTAAATATCTATAGGTATGTGTTTTTAGTGAGAGATTTACACCATATTCTCATTCACACATATTGTTTGACGACTCTATGATCCAACCTGAAAAAAGGAATATTACAGACACCAATATCAATGGATACCCTAATAAAATTATTTCGATAAAGAGATTTTTCTGTAAAATCAGTTTCGGTAAATTTATTGGAGAAATCTTTCAAGTCCAATGAGTCTATTTCAAGGACGTATATAAGGGGGGGGGTTTGGGGATTCGAACCTCTTCCCATTGAACTGAATAATTTAATTTTTTTAAGAAAAATAAACCCGTTTTTGGGCGTGGCACCCGAAAAAATATGATTCGCCTTCGGCGATATCCTGAGCTATGCTACGCCAAACAGTGCCGGCCCGAGGTTACTTTTAGGATGGAGCGAGATCCGATTTAATTAAGTAAATGCGAATCGTATCCACCGATCAGAGCTGTTCTAAGTACCAAGAAAAAGTACTTAAGTATCAAGTACAAGTTTCTTTTTTGATACGAATCAAGTACCAGTACAAGTAAATTGACTTGAATTGCCCAAATTCAAGTACAAGTACCAAATTCCACGAAAGTCAGAGATAAGTTAGTATTATCTTAAACTTGCGTACTTGGAATGATATTCACGTAGAAATACTTCAAAAAATAATCTAAGTATTTCTTATTTCAAGTATTGTTCGAATTAAAAACAAATTAAATTATTGCTATCGACAATCTTAATGGGGGTGTGACCCAAAAATAGAAGTTTTAGAAAAAATATCTAAGAACAAATTTTCAAACCGCACTAGGTTACGACCAACCGTTGCGAAGATACTGTGGTATAAAACTCCTACTCCTAGCACTGTGACGTCATATGCACAAACTGAGTCCGACAGCCGGCATTCGCGCGCGTTTGCTGATTCTTGCTGCATATGTTAGTTCCAACCGACAGGAAAACCGTTCCAGAACCAGTAATTTCCAGTTGCCCACCCATTTTTCAATAAGTTGATCATTTATTCTACTTGACAGATGAATTGATCAACTGGAAATTACCGTTCTAGAACGTTTCCCATGTCGGTTGGAAGAGAGCTATTATCGACATTATCGTATGGTTTTTGCGTTCCCATACCTATTGCTGCATCAGTTTAAATAGGTTTTGCAATTTTTGCGTGTGTTTATGACGTCACGCGATGAATAGACAAAATTATATTTAGCCGTATCTATTTTATTATTTCGAGTAGCGATGCGAGATTTTCACAAGAATTCTTAGAATTTTCTTCTTTATTTACTGAATACAAGTTGTATTTTAAGGTTACACCCCCTTTAATGGGAGATATTCAGTATAGGCGTCACAGGCACGGGGATTGGTATTGGGAAACGCCAGCTGGGCTCTTCCTACCTACTGGCCGGGTTTCGGCTGCTGTCTTATCACATACTTACTACCCTTTTGCTCGCAAGCAGGATAGCAGAATATTGAAAAGCGAAGACAGGATTCAGGGCAGTGTGTCTATCTGATTGTAAAAATCATAACTCCGTTATCCTGGACTATTTCTTCATAAAATTTGAATATGTTGAAGCTAAAAGCTTCCTTAATAAATAAAAAAAATTTGGATGATCCAGGTTTCCAGAATTTTTAGAAAAAAAATCAGGAATGAGGCCATCAGGCTATGGCAAAGATACATCACTAAGTGTGTCTGTCTGATTGTAAAAAACATAGCTCCGTTATTTTAGGCTATATCTCTATAAAATTTTAGTATGTTGGAGCTAAAAGCTTCCTTAATACCTACATAAAAAAATATTTGGTTATTCTAAGTTTCCTGAATTTTTAGAAAAAAATTCAGGAATGAGGCCATCAGGCAATGGCAAACATATCACTAAGTGTGGCCTATTGGACTGGACTATTTTTCAATAAAATTTTAAAATGTTAAAGCTAAAAGCTTCCTCAATAAGCAAAAAAATATTTGGTTCCTCCAGGTTTCCCAGATTTCCAGGAAAAAAATCAGAAATCAGGCCATAGGCTGTAATGCAAAAATATCACTCAATCGGGTTCTCGGATTAAAAAAATCGTAACTCAGCTATCTTTGGTTTTTATCCAATCAAAGTTTGGTATGTCGAAGCTGAAAAGCTCCTGGATACCTATATAAAAAAATTCTACATTTACCAAAGTTTCCCAGATTTCCAGGAAAAAAAAATCAGAAATCAGGCCATATAGGCTGTAATGCAAAAATATCACTCAGAGGGGCTTTTGAATTAAAAAAATCGTAACTCAGCTATCTTTCGTTTTTTCCGAACCAAATTTTGGTATGTTTAAGCTAAAGGGCTCTTGGATAAATGAAAAAACTCTAAATGTCCCAAAGTTTCCCAGATTTCCAGGGGAAAAATCAAATATTAGGCCATAGGCTGGGCTTAAGGGATTAAACAGATTTCAGAAACATATTTTTCTCTTTTTTTTTCCACCAAGGAACAAGTCGGAGGCGCCCCTCTAGGTCTGGCGCCTGGAGTGCTCGCTCCATTCGCCTTATGGTAGGGCCGGCCCTGACGCCAAATTACCTATAGGTACATCGTCTGGTCTAAAATTGGACCCCCTTCCAGCATGGACCACGAGCCGCCACTGCTCTAAACCCCCCCATGTAAAAACTATAGCTACGTCGTTGGTCTATTTCATCTTCAGGTGGAGTAATGTTTCCTTTCGTGTTTTGTTGAGCCATAGTATCATCAGTAAGGTATCGTCTATGTCTTGGTCGAATACATGAGAATATGAAGGATACATGGAATTACATAAGGCTTGTTCACTGGAATAGGGACATGGGCGATTCACTCCTCAATTTTTGTCTATGAAAAATTTTCAAATTAGAAAAATTTCTTAAAGAGATAAATGATAACATTCAAGAAATGCAATTCAGGTTTAATAAAATTTGAAGGAGCTGAAAAAATGTTAGTTCAAGATCACACAAATAAGATCAAGATTGTCCAAACTTATGACGGGCTAGCCCTTAGACTATATAACTTCATAAAGTATGAGCATTTATAGTCCAAGGGCTCCGATGTGTAACCCTCCCTTCACCATCATGTCAAGATTCAATTCATGACACACTAGAAATTAGAAATTAGAGAGATACTCTGATGATGGAATTAATCATTTACCAGAAGCTCTTTTTTATCAAATTTTAGAAGAGACAGTCAGTTGCTGATCAGAATATTTAGATTTTCCTGAAATCTGTATGAAAATTTTTACATTGCTATGAAAATCTGCTTGGAGCAGGTCTAGCAGATACAACTGAAAACCCCTATAAAATTTGACAGTTCTCAAAAATTGACAAATCTAACCTCACTTAACTTGTAAACAAAAAAAAAGATCAACAACGTGGTAACAACTTCTGTTTTCTTTCCTTAATTAATTATTTAAAACTAAACTAAATTAATAAATAATGTTGCGACGACAGGCCCGCCTAAGGCGAGAATATTTGTACAGAAAAACTGCCGAAGACAAACAACGGACCATACAAGACAACAAGAACCGAATCAGGAAAAATCTGGATCAAAATACGGCGATACACGGAGATTTACAAAAGAAAGCGTTGCATTACTCCAAAAAGTTGGAATGGGAAGACGCCGGCCCTTCGCAGGCCACTATAATGGGTGGCGAAAGTGGTGGAGCCACTGCTAGTTCTCAAGATGATGAATATCGTTATGCAGGTACCTTGTTATACTTATAGGGCCGGTTTATTCACCTTCTAATAACATAACTGTCAGGTATCCAATAGAATTATGAAGCGGTTAATTTATTTACCATCAAGTTTATTTGAAGATGAATAAACCAGGCCTTAGCTTTGGCTACATTCCTCAAACTCAAACAATTATTTTGTGCTCAATTTAAATCATGAATTGGTTGATTGATTTCTTTCCAACAGGTGTCGAAGATCCAAAAATCGTCATAACAACATCCAGAGACCCCAGTTCAAGACTCAAAATGTTCGTCAAAGAAATGAGATTAATATTCCCAAATGCCCAAAGACTAAATCGAGGCAACTACGAAATGAAACAGCTAATCCACGCTTGCAGAGCCAACGATGTCACTGATTTCATTGTGGTCCACGAACACAGAGGTGTTCCAGACGGCCTAGTGGTATGTCACTTGCCCTACGGCCCCACAGCTTATTTCAACATGTCTGATGTGGTGATGCGACACGATATTCCAGATATTGGGACAATGTCTGAACAATATCCTCATTTGATTTTTCATAATTTCAAGACGCCATTGGGAGAAAGGACTGTTAAGATATTGAAGTTTTTGTTTCCTGTTCCTAAGGAGGATGCAAAAAGAGTTATTACTTTTGCTAATCATGATGATTATATTAGTTTTAGACAGCATACTTATAAAACAGTGGACAGAGAGGTGAGATACTTATATTTAATAATAAATAATTGAACAAAAACAATGGAAATCTTTAAAACAAATGTGTAATTTTTAGCCAATTTTTCAAGGATTTTGATTTCGTTCCAATTCCCATCATAATGTTGCTTTTTTGGAATCCATATTTTCAATTTTAATATCATAAATCCACATAATGTTTTCTTTCAGATTGAATTGTCAGAGGTGGGACCTCGTTTTCAATTGAGACTGTATGAAATCAAGTTGGGCACATTGGACACTGCCGATTCTGCAGATACTGAATGGGCCTTAAGGCCTTACATGAACACTTCGGTCAAAAGGAGGTTTTTCAGTGATGAAGATGGGTGGAAGCAAGATGATGAAATTGATGATTGAGTCCACTTTACTTGTGTTTCATCTTGACCTCATTGTCTTTTAATGATTTGAATTTGAGGTAATGAGAGGGTGATAGATGTTCAAAGTAAAGTTGGCTCATGACAATTACAAATTACCTACCAAGAAGATTAAAGCATTTTTAACGTTGTAAATAGCAATTATTCTGTTTTTATTATGTATTGAAATTTTTGTCAATTATAAAAATAATTTTGTATTTGTATTTTTTATTGGGAATACCTAAAGCTGATAACCTTTTTTACTTTATTTATCTTATTGATTTATTCATAAGTGAAGATATAAAAAAAAATCAAGTTATCAGCAGCGACAAAAGGTCTGATAGCTTGTTGTAAAAGACAGAAGAAATATTATTGAATATACAGACATTGATGAAACAGCAAAGGCAATACTGAGCAAAGTAGAATATTAAAAATCTTCAAACTGTGTAAAAACTATACAAACTTTATCTTGAAAGAACAAGAAATTTCAACACTGCAAATAAAACTTCACAAAAAAAACTGAGAAAGGTAAAGTAAAAGGAGGAATTCGACATTTATATCGCTGAAACTTTTCACCTTGTTTTGATTTAACAGGCTAAATAGAAATGATAAAGGGACTAAACATCCCTGTAGAAAACCTCAACAATGAACATGGGAAAAATTAATAAACCATACATATACCTTGGCAAATATTTCCACTATCTCAAAAAAAAAAATTGTCCTAAAGCAGTTCCCAGACAGCACAGAGACATCTTGAAAGACCTCCCTAAGATGTCCACAAACAACATTCAAACTTTTTTGCATTATCATACAGTTTCCTATGTACAGTTTTTGAATAATCATACAGTTTTGTATATTTTCGTATGGTCCTCCATTCATAGGTCGATCGAGTGACGAGTGTATACCACTGGTGTTTTCCTGTTTCTGACTAGCCTCTCAACATTTCCATGTTAGTATGAGTTCAATCCTATGTACAGTTTTTGAATAATCATACAATTCTGTATATTTTCGTATGGTTCTCCATAATTCGTAGGTCGATCGAATGTACCTAATCCTGAATTAAATTTCCTAAAAGACTTAAAATTCAAAGTGTTCTGTAGCATTTCAAATGGTTTCCAATTACTTATTATAAATTGAATGAGAAACTAATTCTGTGGGGAAAAGAAAAAATGTACATAAACAACATTCAAGACGTTTTTTAGGCGTTTGCTTACGTGTTCAAGGCATTTTAAAGACGTCGCATGTTACAAAACCCAACGTCTTTCAAACATTTGCCTAAAAACGTCTTTATGATATTTTTCCAAAACATTCTAACGTCTTTGAATCTCTTTTAAATACATAAACCATTATAGGTATTCGCACAAAACGGTATTCGCTTTTAGGCCCAGTTGTACCAAATAGTATATGGCTCAGTTGTTTTCGAGATGCTAATTTACGAACATCTAAAGACGTCCATTTTTTTGTCTTCAGACGTTAAGACGCAAATGCAGACCTAAAAAATCGTCTTTAAGACTTTTGTGTGCTGTCTGGGTTTTGACCTACATATTTCTAATCATACCAGACATCAATACATATCCAATGCTTCTAATTAACAAATTCTAAAGAAAATATCATACAAAGAAATTATTACAGGATTGGATCAAAAGGTCTATAATTAAAAAGTTATGTTATCCAGTTCCAGTTATCACATGTGATAGATATCATATATATAAATTACCTAAAAGTAGCAATTAAATTCGCTTTGAATTATAGTAGAAAAGTTACCTAATTAACCTGGACAAACAAAAAGACGAATAGTCTCTATTAAGAATTGAATAGACTAAACACTGCTTAAAAGGTCAAATAAATTACAGCTAAATTTGATATGTAATAAAACCTTTTAGTGTAGGTACATTACCAAATTCTACTAATTACAGCTACATTTGGTAGGTAATAAAACCTTTTAGTGTTACGAAATTCTACTATTTATCTTTCATAAAGGGAAATACACGTTCAATTTCTTTCAAGAGTAGGTAGGTAATTCAGTGACTATTAGAAAATATTCAAAAATCAACTTTATCCAATTGATTTAAAGTTTTTGAAGTTGGTTCATTATTAATTAAAACAAAAAAATCCTTCTTACTTCATAAATAATGTACATGCAAAAATATTTATAAAGCAGCAAAGGATTTTTTGTTTCAATTAATTAACAATTGATTCAAGTTGAACGATTCTTTTGGTGATGACTTATCAGGTAGGTAGGTTTCTAAACTTCAGGATTTTGTTCCTAAAACTTCTTTTATTAGATAACCAAATTGTTGATGATACTAGCCGGAACATGGCAACTAGACTTAGGAGATGTATCGAAAACATGGAAGACAATTTATAAAATTTACTCTTTTATGTTATTTATACCTTATCATGCAGGACCAATAATGTTCCTTTTGAAATTTTATCAACTACTTGGAGTGGATAACGATAAAGGTAAATAAAATAATCCTCTATCTTATGTGAAATTGTAATTAATTTCAGCTGTTGAATGTCTTTCGATGCTCATTACAGTAATTTTATTAGTAATTAAAATGACCTTATGCAAATCAAACAAAATGACCACTGTACTAAAGCATTCTATTGAAAAAGTAGATGAAGCTCTGAAAAATGGAAATGAAACTGTAAAATCAATTTATAATAATTATATGCAATTTGCTAATAGGCTAAATTTACTTCTAACTTTATGGTCTTTTCTTGTTGGAATATTCCTGCTAATTACCGGTAAAATGCATCTTTAAGTTACTTCAATATATACATCTAAAACACAACAATTTCAGCTATTATAGAAGACGTAGATTATTTGACAACTCACGAAATCACGCACGGTGACATGCCCCTGCAAGTACTATTCTGGTATCCATTCCCTTACTACGAACATTACAAAATAGTTCTTGCATATCAATCATTTTCCGTATTGTCTTCTGATTTGTACAACAGCTACTTGCAAGCATTACCTAACACCATAATGACGCAAATTACTGCCGAACTTAAAATACTGCAGCACAATATTAAAAATTTCACCAGAGACGATGTTACAGGAGAAGAATTGTCTAAGGAAAAAGCTTATTTGAAGTTGAGGGGTTTCATTGTTGAACATCAGAATACTATTGAGTAACTAATTGCATTGATCAATCTGATTGTTTAGTTAATTGAAATATTTTTAAGTCAAATTAGTAAATTGAATCGTGCTTTGAGGATGAATCTTCTTATTGAATATGCCGTATCTTCGATTATGTTAGCATCTATACTTGTACAAATTGTTAGCGTAAGTATAAAATCAGTATGACCAAAAGTCCCTTTTTTAAATTTATTTATAAATTTATTCTCATGCTTTGTCATTTATTATTATTTTTGCATCCATTTTTTCAACTTCTTAGATTCTTATTTTAGTTAGTAAGTACAATGCTTATCTGGACTTTCCATTATTAAAGTTTCTCATCCAAATTGATGGATTTAGACATTTTTATCTTTATTTTTATTTAGGATTTTAGGAATTTTTGTTCAATTTCAATGTAGGTTCCAACACCTTTATTTCATTTTGTGATATGTTTTTTTTTTTTTTGCTTATTTGTTTTTGTCTTTTTCCAATTCAACTCCTCAGTTCGTATTTCTAACTTTCCTCTCTGGTTTTTCCCTTTATCTGGCTAAAAAGTATAGTCTTTCTCCTTTTTAGATACCTATTTATTAACGATGTTTTGTGTATATTATTATTATTCTTATTCAAGGGCAAAAAAGTTATATTTAACTGCATCTACTTTGGAGCACTTGCTTTTGGCTGGTTTATGCTTTCTTATAATGCAAATGAAATCCAATTTCAGGTAGGTACAATAATTATTATTATTAATTTACTTATATTAAATATTAGTGGATAATTACACTCCTAAAGCTCGTGATGATTGCACTCTACAATTAAAAATTAAGCAATTATAATATAGCAAAATCATTCGAAATATACCTAATAGGTACTTTGGAAAAATTCGAACCAACTCATTGAATTATGATTTTGGAATATATAATCTTCTAAACTAAACATTTTATGCAGCATTTGCTTAAAATTTTTAAGAAAACCTGCTTTCTTTTTTTAAAGAGTACAGAAATATCAATGGCTTTATATGAAAGCAACTGGTACAAACAAGACAAACGAACCAATCAGTTGGTGTATATATTGCTGATGAGGACCCAAAAACCGTTATATGTGCAAATAGGACTATTTGGACCAATGACTATTGATGCGGCAATTTCTGTAAGTTTATTTTTCTCGTGGTTCAAGCAATTTCACAGCAAACATTGATTATATTGACATTATATAACCTAGAAGTAACAAGTAATATTCAGTATTCAGATAACAGTTACTTATTCGCAATTAGATTTACATTATATAACGACAATCAGTTATATAATTCATAGCATAGGTATAACGACTAATGTAAAATATTTAGGTGCATATAACAAATGTGAGATTCTATAATCATTACACTGAAAGTTTTATAAACTTATGTTATATTACATTGTTATATAACTATTCCATTGCGTCTTAGTTACGAGTGGAAAATAGTACCTAACAGAAACATTACAGATTTGTTATACACTGGCAATATTACTTGTTACAGACAATAAGTTAAGGAAATATATTTATGTAATGGTAATATATAATATATAAGCTGAATTTACAAGATAATCTTTTTGTTTCAGAGATTCAAACTTGCCTATTCCTACGTGTCAGTTATGTCGCCCTAAATTCAAACTTGATATATAAAAATTACCCTTATAGATTTGGTAGAATAGTTGCTTCATGTATTGAATTTACTTCTGGTACCTAGATAATGCGTTCATTTAAAAACCGTAGTAAAATATATACCTATTGGATTAGTTATATTATGTTGTGTGCAAATTAATTTAGAAACTTTTAAAACTTCATCAATAAAAGGTACATATTTGCCATTATTTAAAGGTTTTTTATTTTCCTTATTATATGTCAGCAAACGTTACCTAGCCAGAAATTGATTGATTTGAAAGAGGTGGAGATGTCAGGCTTCAATCTTGGATGTTGTCAAAAGGAAGCATTTCGTCATTAGGAATATTTTATTTGAGGATGCTCTCCAATCACGCAGCTCCAACGACGTAGCTATAGCTTTCACATGGGGGGGGTTAGAGCAGTAATGGCCGCTCATGGTCTATGCTGGAAAGGGTTTCAATTTTAGACCAGACGATGTATAGGCGACCGAGCGTAGCATAGTCAGAGCTGTTTCGAGTACAAACAAAATGAACTCGGCTACCGGGTACAAGTACTTAGCGTAGAATGTTCTTGAGTACAGAGTACAATTACAAGTACGTATTCAATACGCAAGTATTCAAAGTACCGTGTACATTTATTAATACATTTTAATATCACCTTGCATTCCTACCCAATGATGTCATAGATACAAGTTATTACGCAACGTCCTCTTTTAAACAGCCTTGATCTATCATGGAAATCTAATAAATCCTCATAGGCTGCAAGCGCTGAGGTAGCTGCGAACTTAGCATTGCACATGGGTTATGACGTCACCTCCCCTTTCACACTTCCTTCACATTTCCCAAAATACCATCAAACCGCCGGTATAGATATTCACACATCAAAAATTGAAAAACACATTTTGGTTTACTAAATGAATTCAGCAATTTTGAAGTTTGATTTGGTTATCCAGAGTTCAGAGTTAATAAGGACTCGGTTATAACTGATAACTGCACAAATTATAATGTATAATTATATATTCTGAATCAGAATTAAATTATCTTTAAGATAGAATAAGATTCAATTCTCTATCTTAAATACTTCTAGAGATATTGAGGCTCAAAGTCAAAACTTTGTTTCAAATTTCACAAAAGATTCAAAGCTGATTTTCTCGAAAACGAAGCCCTTGGTTTCGGAGTCTCAAATAACCTTTTTTATAGCTCTTCTCCAGAGCTACATTTGAGCAAAAGATTCATGCCGATAGCTTTACTGGTTTCTAAAATATGGCCCTTTGAAATATTTGAAAATCAAATTTCCATGCATAAGTACCCCTTTGAAAAAATTTGAATTTTTAAATTTTTGAATTTTGCAATTTTTGACTTCACCAATCGAAAGAGGAGGTGAAAATTAGTGGAAAAGCATTTACGCAACTTTGTTTTTTGGGTTTAGGGCTTGTAAAAAAATAAAAACCGTTTTTCCACATTTTGGGCCCAGAAAATTTCAATAATCTGACATTGTCTCATAAAATCGCTCATTATTCGGCACATTTTAAGATGTATAATTACATATTTTGAATCAGAATTAAATTATCTTTAAGATAGAATAAGATTCAATTCTCTATCTTAAATATTTCTGGAGGCTCAAAGTCAAAACTTTGTCTTAAATTTTACAAAAGATTCAAAGCTGATTTTCTCGAAAATGAAGCCCTTGGGTTCGGAGTCTCAAATAACTTCTTTTTATTGAGATAAAATTCAGTGAATATTTCAACTTTCTATCTATAATAGAAAAAAAGTTATGACCTTTCAAAGTTTTCCAAAATCTAAATCATAAGAAGTGCTTTATGGGTTTGCAATGGGGTTGCTTATGACCGTGTTTGGGTTGTGCTTCAGCCTTCAAGGTAGCTTTTGATAATTATTGTAAAAGGAAATCAGAATTTCCAAATTTATGGCCACAGACACTACAATGTCACAGTGCAGAGAAAAGTTCAAAATTTTCGTTTGCAAATCACAATAACGATCAATGGAACGCATGCTAAGCATCTGATGCTAAACAAGAAATGGCTGAAAATTGGTCATATCGTAACCGTAACATAATAGGTCTATTCCAACACAGCAGGGAACCGTACAATTTATCGTCATGATTCTGCGCAAACTGTAAAATTTGCGCGTAGAAACCGAAATTCGTTCACTGAGTGGTTTCGAAATCGTTCATGGGACGGTTTTTGACGTGTTGGAACCACTGATCTCAAAAATAAATGGATAAACAAAGAAAGCTTCTAATGCTGCTAATTTACGAGGTCATAATCTAAACAAAAACAACTGACTGGGACAGCTGTGAGCGTGCGCAGTAGATACATGTGCTGTGCCTGCACAACATCTGGCCAATGAAAATGAAGGACTTTCAAAATTTAGAACAGTTGTTCGAATAATAAGACACTGCGCAGGCGTTAGGATGTTCCGTTGCACAACTGTTCGTAGAATATTGACCCCAAATTTTCGCACAAATTTTGCCAATCATGATTGTTTATCCATTTATTTTAGATCAGTGGCTGGAACAGACCTAATGTCAGATCTCAACTTGTCTGGAAATGTACTTTGTGGCCAAATAAATATGTATTTAGTTATAGAGTCCAATAATTTTACTCACCAACTGCAAATGTATTCGAAAACAATGAAAATATCCGGGTATAACAAATAATGTATTTAAGTAAAAACGCATGTACGCGGGTATTTTGAAAATTACTCCAGTACAATAAAAAGTACCGGGTACCTATTTTCTATATTCCTAAGCAGTCCAAGTACGAGTACAAGTACGCGATTCAGAAAGTATCTTGGCCTGAGTACCGAGTAACTAGAAATATAGTTAGAGTACAAGTGAAGAGTACTCGTACCGTACCCGAGTACCACACAGCTCTGAAGCCCATCAGGATATCGTCAAAGGCGAATTTTTTTTCGGGTGCCTCGCCCAAAAACGTTTATTTTTCTTCAATAAATATAATTTATTCAGTTCAAGGGGGGGGGGGGGGTTCGAACCCCCAAAACCCCCCTCTTATATACGTCCTTGCGCAGCTCTAAAATCTTGTCTCATAGTGGCATAGAAATTAGAGATCCAAGAGCTGTTGAAACTCTACGAACCTTCGAGATATATAGTAGATTAGCTCCAATATGGGATCATTTCCTTAAACCTACCAACAGGTCAATCCGCTAATGAGACAAAGTGATTATCAACCAGAAACTTTGCACACTAATTGCAGCAAATCAATTGCATAGCTTTACCTAACACCATTATACCTATAAGTACTTTCAAATTTTATTATAAAAATCACAATTATCTAGAATTTTGCATTTATTCAATTCAAGTCAACCATGGATGCTCTAGCCATGCTCCGTTCATTCTTCCTGACAATGACGTTATTTTCAGCGTGTTTTTCTCACAGTATTTTCGAAAGTTTTTCGGACGTTGTAAACGAACTAGACGCCTTACAGATGTACATACCCACTTTGAATTCGCAAAATGAAAAATGTAAAAATCACAGTTTGTATTATTTGGACGCTTTGAAAAATTTGAAAATATGGGCTAGCGAGAGTAAGTATATGATATTAATTTTTGTAAAATGAATTATGTATTAAAAATCTTCAATATTGAACAGGAAGCTACCATTGTTCTTATAGTTTTTCATTTAAATTAATTTTTTCATAATTTTTTGTCTTTATAAAAATACTTGGGATGCTTCAATGAATATCCAAAATGATGGCAGGATAAAGGAAGGGTCAATATTTCAAGGGATATTTTTTCCTTGTTTTTGTTACCTTTATTACTGGTTAATATTACAGGATTGGACAAAATTATAAATGTTTTCGTTTTAAATTTGTATTCTGTGACTTTCATGGACCCCTAAACTATAGAAAGATGCAAGCGAGAGAAGAAACTTTCATTTATTTTCTGTTCTTCCCATAGAATACCTATATTGTATTTTGAAACCATGATCTCTAAGATCAGTATCAAATAGAAAAATGAGCTCCATGAAGTTCCATAATGATTTAATTTTTCATATGAAACACTTGAAGTAATCGAATTTACTATAAATTTCCTTTTGGTATAGGTATAGTTGAGTTTCTCCTTCATCAAGTATGTATGTATCAATCCTTTTAGTGTTTGATGCAACAGGAAAAATACCAAGTGGTATATTATCCGGTGCCTTACACGATTTGGGAAACTTTGACGAATGTGTCGAAATAAAAGTGCCATACCACAGAGACAAATTTCACGGACAATATTGCATGGCCCAATTTACCATAGTCCCTCCAAAAGATGTTCTCATAGTTCACGCAAGTAATTATTATGAAAATAATGCTTACGAGACGTATTATAATGACAGTATGTGGGAAAAATTAATAGTAAGTATAATTATAATAGGTAATCAATAATTTATAAACATTATTATATTTACATAATAATCCTACAAATGTAATAAAATGAAAATGATGGAATTGGTTCGCATCATTTCCCATAAAAAAATATCTTACATAGGTATATCCTATTCACAATCAATCAAGGTACAGGTAAATTTATCACCTTTCTTTATCAAATAGCATTGAAAGGTGATAAATTTTACCTCTACCTTTGAACATCGGATTGTGAATAGATAATACTTGAAGCCCTTTTACTTAGTACAAAAAAAACTAACAGAAAGTAGAATACCTACTTACCTAATAATGTAATTAAGTACATAATTTTTCATCGTAATTGTATACTTACCTACCTACCTAAATACGAGATTTTAAAAAAAAAATGCAAATTGCTAAAAATGATAATTACCTATTTCCTCAAAAAATTCTTTCACGTGCCAATCAATTGAATAAGCTCATATTTATTCATAAAAAAGTTATTGAAATTCGTAGGTAGATATGTATTTTTTTTTATCACATAGGTATACATCATACATAATCATAATAGGTAATTATTATTATAAATTATTAACAGTATTTGAATATACTTATCTGTTCGAGTTTTAGGCATGTGAGTTGTAAATTTAATAAGTTAGATATACTGTGATAAACATAGTTAGGTAGTATAGAAGAGTGTTGTGCACCAAAATTCAAAAGTACCTTTTTTGGAAAGGCTGGGAGACACCTGGAAAATCGATCTTCTCTTATTACCCATCACAGCAATATCTCATTGATCTGTGTTGTCAATGTTTTCCAAATTTTTAGAGGAGATCTTATTTAATTTATGCCAATAGTTAAACGAAATATGATGGAAGCCTTATACGACGTTGATAAAGCTTACAATAATCTTCCAGGGGAAAAAATCCGACTGCTACTGAATCTGTAGAGTCACAATAGTCTACACCATTCAATGTAGAATAATCACTTTTTTCTTCTGAAGCATAAAAATGTAAGGTCTTAATCCTAAGAGTTGATCGGAAAACTGGAAAAGTTGAGTCCTCTGTAGATTGTAGATTGTGATGGTTGAAGTGTTTAGGTTATGAGTACCTATTTGCTGAACTTGTAGTAGGTAGGTAGCGTTTAAATTCAAGTATAGCTTTCCTGAGAAGACTTTACCAGATTCTCATGAAAAGACAAGAGGTTTACAGATCTACTTAATTGACTCATCCTTTATTATATAAATTAACATATATTTACATTATTTAGATAAATCATCGCACCTATCAAATATAATAATTTATTGGTGGTTGTTAACGGGTGCTATTAAAAATTATACAACTAAGCATAACAAATGATTTTTTTTCCAAGACAATTAGGGAAATATAAAAAAATAATTAAACCAAGATTGTGGCAGCTATAGCTAATTAGAAATGGGTATCATAATTACGAAGGACGGGTAAATTAGATAAAATAATCGAGAAAATTGAAATTGTACGATCCATTACACTCATTAATCGAGATCATTATGCAATACTATAGGGAAATTAAAATAATAATTATGTTTCTTATATTGCTTTATGATGTGAAAATATAACAAACGGATTTTAATTATATAGTAGTAGTAGGTATAACTTAATACTACTGAACTTGTTAAGCTGAACTTCTAAAACACTCATTTCCGTTAAATTTGACAATAGTTTCTGATTCTAAAAGATTGTATCATTTGAAAAAGAATCATTCTCTCTATGTATGGTCCTTCGAGCCGGATAAAAAAAATCAAATTTGTACCTCTAAAAATGACCCAAAATCACTGGAAATCAATCAGTACAAAATCTTTTAGGTTTACTCAGCGGATAAAACTAAAGGATCACGTAATGAATTGTACTGCGCATTCTGCCTACCGTCTTCTTGTACTCATCAAGATCTTAAGGCGGCTTTGGAAAGTAATATTCGAATACGAAACAACAAAAGCGATTTCCAGTTATTGGTCGACGTCAACGAAAAAAGTTGCCAAGTAAACGAACCAGTAACTTTTAGTACAGGAGATGTAATTTTCATGTAAATGTTCAATGTTTTGTACCATGCCAAGGGATAACTGATTGTTTTTAGCATTTTCCTGGTGACAACTATTATGATGGTTGTATGTTCGAGTATTTATGGGATTTTAATAGGAAAAGATCCATATAAATATATGCAGATAAAAGGTATAAGTACATAGTATTTTTCAGACTTTATTCATTCATGAAAAGCTGGAGACTTGAAAGATTTGCTTGGAAATTTAATTCAGCTTTCGACCTGAATGAATTTGAAACCTGCAAATTAAGGGTTTCCCTGGAAAAGGGTGTTTTTAAAAAGCCCTTTAATAAAAATTAATATTTATCAAGAGAATACAATGTAAATTGGAACTTACTCTAACAACTGAAAGCTTTATTCCTTCTGATGTAACAATATGTCTAAGAAAGGCAACTTCCTTGGAGGCCTTTCAAAACGTTATCCCTCTGGAACGTAGCTGGAGCGTTTTTTAGACCAAATGGCATACTCATAATGGCCATTTTCGACATTGAAAGCAGTTCTGCATATATATTTTGATTTGGTGAAAACCACTAGCCAGATCCAAGGTCGTGAAGTACTGGCATCTACCAAGTTTGTCCAAGATGTCTGTTATGTTTGGAATTGGGTATTTATCGTCGATATTTTTCTCGTTTACTTTCCTATAGTCCACTACTATCCGCCATTTTATTTTCCGGGGGCGTCTGTTTTTTTTGGAATTATCCATATCGGGGAAGACCAATCCAATGAATCAACATGGAAGATATCTGGTTTTTCACTTCCTCTTCATGGATATATGGATATCCAAATGACTAAGTGTACACTGGAATCTAATCTTTTGTTTTAATATGGTATTTGATCTGGTTTGTAAAGGTCAGGGATATGTCTGGATAATGGAAAATGTCTGCATACTTCCTACATGAATTTTGTATTGCCTTTTCTCCCTCTGATTTAGGTGATTAGTTCTGATTTAATCTTGCCATGCGCTAACAGAGATTTCTGTAGATATGAAGCTGATCAAGTTTCAACTGCGTGCTAATGACTGAACTTGTCAGAGCTGCATACATACATACACCTCAAATCATCGATAATATTTTTCAAGTCTCTAGCTATTCGAAAGTTGAGTTTTCTATTAACTTTTCAAAGTAAAATTCTCTCATTTTCAAGGCAAGTTCCATGATATTATAATGTGCTTCTCATTTCCGATCAACTTCAAAAAGTTTACATCTGAAAGTCGTAACACGGACGGACTAGATTGTATTGCCGGCATGAGAGTTTATTCTATGGTTTTGATTATAGTTTTACACAGAATTATGTTTGAATTTGGATCACCGATGGTTAATCCAAAATATGTTGAAAAGGTACTTTTTTAAAGTGCATCAAGTTCCATTTATATGATTTCTTTGTAGTTGTACACAAAATTTGAAACCACATTACTTCTTAACGGTCCTATTTTGGTGGAATCATTCTTTACGATATCCGGATTTTTAGCAACTTACCTTATCATAGGACAACTGAAAAGCAGCAAAAGAGGCATTAATTTAGGAGTTTTCTATTTTCATAGAATCATCAGGTAACATATAATTTGTTATTCTTTGAAATATATAATTATTTATTTTAGGATGTCGCCCACCTACGCAATAATTTTAGCTTTCTATTGCACACTTTTTGTAAAACTAGGTGAAGGGCCCTTTTGGTTACAGAGAGTTGGACTCGAACAAGAAAGGTGCTTGGCTAGTTGGTGGGCGAATTTACTTTACATTAATAATTACGTTAATACTGATAAAATCGTAAGTAATAAATATCTATCATTCTTTTATTGTATGTGTCTATGTTGGTCCGTCTTAAAAATAAGCTGATATATAGAACCTGGGGCTTCAACTCATAAAAAGTGAATATATATTTCAAAACTTTGATAAAACAATGTTGGACTTAATAAAGTTATTGTAGATAATAGAAGTAACTTAAAGTAGGTTCAAGCTACTAAATCATATGGCAGAAAGCTTAATTCTCAAATTTCAGTGTATGTTCCAATCTTGGTATGTAGCCTGCGACATGAACTTTTTCCTGTTCACACCAGTTTTGGCCTGGACCCTATGGAAAAAGCCGAAATTGGGCGTCGCCCTTGTAATCGCCCTCATAATTGCTTCAATTATAGTCGTTTTTGTTATTGTTTATATCAACAATCTAGACGCAATGTTTATGTTGTATATAAGGTGAGTACATTGGGGTCTTGAGAGTTTTCGTAGCTCTAACATCTTTTTTATAGGGTATTGAAAGATCCAGTGTCGCACAACTCGTTTACAAGCATGTATATTCCTGGACATATGAGAGCTAGTTCCTACTTCGTTGGTATATTAACAGGACATATTAAACATCGAATGAATGAAAAAGAAGTGAAAATTCCACAACATATTGTCAAAACTGGTATATTATATCCATCAAATAAAGAAGTAGAACATAAAAATATAAGAAATTATTGTTTCAGGTTGGATACTTTGTGCTCCTATAATGCTTGCATCATTATATACCGGCTTCCTATTTTACCTCTTTGAAGTGCCATCATTGTTCACAGCCATTTATGCTTCGCTTTATCATTTTGCTTGGAGCATATGCATTGCTTGGATGTTGATTGCAATTTCTTCAGGATATGGTTGTAGGTTGACATTAGGTTTCATTTAAAGCTTCAAACAAATTTGTATATTTTTACAGCTTGGATTGACCAAATACTACGTTGGAAACCGCTAGTTGTTTTGGCAAGATTGACTTATTGCGTTTATATTTCTCATGGAGCTATTCAACTTTATACAGCAGCTTCTATAAGGACTCCGATACATGCAAGTGTATTTAACGTTGTAAGTATTAATTATATGATACATATACTTTTGATGTCCTTTTCATTTTTTAGTTATACCAAACAGGAGCTGATATTCTTTTAGCATACATTCTAGCCTTTATTTTAACCATGTTATATGAATCGCCTATAATAGCTTTGGAAAAGGTTTTGAGAGGTGGGTATACCTTTACTCAAAACTTTATATACATATTTAAGTATACTAATTTTACCTTCTTCCAATATTTTAGGATCAAAACCCTCTGAGATTAAGAAACAATCAAAAAATGAAAATGGGTCGGCAGCAACAACAGAAATAGCATCAAATTCTAATATCTAAAATTTGATGTTAAAAAAGATACTTTGTTTTTTTTTAATCCATAATCATTGCAATATACGGTTATTATAAACCTATTAAAGTCTCAAATTATTCCTCTATGTACCATCGTCACCAAAAGTAACTGCCACAGCATCACATTAGCTTGATGACGATAGTACCTACTTACAATTTTTCCTTACTTTCACTAAATTATGTGGAGTCACACGTATCAAAGGATGACGAACTCGTGTCGGCCATAAATAATGTTTTCTTTTATATAAATCTGTCACTTGGCCTCAATTTGATTACTTCAGCCTTGCTTTTAATATTCCTGCGTTGCCTAATTTCTGGGTTCATTTTCATCAGGTTCAGGAATCTCGCGATTTCATAAGTCTGGCAAATCTTTAATTATTTATTATTCTAATTTTGAAACTTTCTTTTTGCATTTTAATTCCCTGCAAATCAATGCGTCATGTTTCTGGATCGATACAACAAATGTCTTCAATAAGTAAAATAATTTATCTATACTTACAATTTAAACAACTTCTCTATTACCCTAACCCTAAACAAAAGAAATCAAGCAAATCCATAATTCAATACAATCAAGATAATGCTATTCAAACACACCATTAGAATTATTAATTGTTTTTTTTTTTACTTTACAAGTATTTTTATTTGAAGCTATTTGAACACGACTAAATCATTATCTGATTTATGCTCGAATGTTTGTGTTCACAACTGCTAATCAGTATTAGAGGTATTTAACAGTAATAATGGTAAAATCTTTTAAACTGAAAACCATAAAATCAGCTCTAGTATGTAAGTGGGTGCAGTTTTGCTGGAACACTAGCTTACATGGCTGGAAGTATTTCGTATTACCAAAAATATCAAGATTAGAAAGGTAAAAACTTTTCAAGTCTAAAAAAAAACTAATAAATCTTTAGAGCATGAATTCAAAATCAAATTCCTGAAGATCGTGTGATGTTGTTCCAGATGTGCCTGGTATATAATCTGCATCGCCACCCTCTCTATTTCAATTTATCTACTTGCATCTGCTTGGTCGAAATTTCAAATCAACCCAACAATTATAGTAACAGAATCGACACAGCATCCCATCTACAATTATGAGTTTCCTGCTGTATCAGTTTGCAGTTTGAATAAGATTTCGAAAACTGCCGCATTTGCAATGGCTAGGAAACTGTAAAGTTATTTCCTGATTATTATTTTGGCAATATTAATAATAATTTGTTGTAGAGAACAGAATTCTTCAAATGTAGAATGGCTGGCTAATAATTTTAGATTATTTTTGTATTTGCTTAGTTATGACAATCATGATCCACCTGTTAGTGAGTCTTTGAAACTTCTAGAAGTTTTAAAAAGGAATGGCCTATCTGAAGAAGAAGTATTTCAATGGAATGCTAGCCAGCATTCAAGCTCTAATAATTTCTATTGCAGGTGTTTCATAATATATCCCCACCTTGCAGTAAAATGCTCAAGAAATGTTCCTGGAAAGGTGAGGATCACAATTGTAATATTTTATTCGAAGAAGTTAAAACTGTAGTCGGTTACTGTTGTTCCTTCAATTATTTCGCTTTGAAAAATGGTACCAAAGCTAGGTAAGTATTTTGGTTTAGAGTACCTACATAGGATTGAATTCATACTAACATGGAAAGGTTGAGGGGGAATAGTCAGAAACAGGAAAATACCAGCGACCTACGAATAGAGAACCATACGAAAATATGCAAAACTGTATTATTATTCAAAAACTGTACATAGGAAACTGTATGATTATTCAAAAACTGTACATAAAATTGAATTCATAGGTACTAACATAGAAAGGTTGAGGGGGTAGTCAGAAACAGGAAAATACCAGTGGCGTATACTCGATCGACCTACGAATAGAGAACCATACGAAAATATACAAAACTGTATGATTATTAAAAACTGTACATAGGAAACTGTATGATTATTCAAGAACTGTAGGTAGGTACATTTCAAATGTACAGGAATATACAGTCTTTTAAGATAAGTCAGTGTTGTCGCAGACGTAACACAGCTGTTCTGGTTGATAACTCGAACACAAAACCGGCAAAAACATTAGAAAATCAAACTATGTACAAAACAACTTGTATTCGTAACGATTTCGACAAAGTTTCGGTGATAATTCACACAAAAAGTACAGAAAACCGGTGATAATTCACGCAGTACCTAACGCGTCACAATTCGGTTGTTTCTCAGTGATGACTCCCGTACCAAACGAGCGCGAAAAACACTATGGCTTTCGTCGAACAACAACACGAAAATCGCGATCGGCCCACAATAATCACTCTACCAGTCTTGAAACTCACCGTGGCCCTACGTTGGGCGCCAATTTGTAAGATATTTCTTAGGGAAGTTGAGTACACGGGAAGAATTAAACGAGAACCGATAGAGAAAACTGATTACTGTATTAACAGAGAAAACAGAATGAAATTCGCGTTATTGCACTATTAACGTTGACACCTCATTGTTAACAGGCCGTATATCAGGTTGACATCATACAGGGGACCAGCCGATCAGTGGCGAGGGGATTAAGGAATTTTGTTACATTCTGATATTCTACAGACTACAAACTCACAAAGCCTCTTGGTATAGGTCTCAAATTTTCCAAAACACTTCTAGGTGGTTTCATATATAACTCATCTTTCTAATGTCCAGACTCTACTCCCTCTCCTTCCATTCTATCTATATGTATATTTGGAAATGTTTGATTTTACAAGGCAGGCAGTTTATTTTAGCTCTGCACAGTCCCATAGAAGGGCTAAACAGCCTAGAAGAACATCTTCGTGCGGATTTCAAACTGGCTTAGAATTACTAATAGATAACAATCCAGATAATTACTTTGCCACTATTGTTCCCTCCATTGGATTTAATGTAAGAAAATTTTATACAGAGAGAAAGAAAAAATCTAATTTCCCTTGTCTTATAGGTTCTGATACACAATCCATACGATTATCCTAACGAAGCAGTTAACAACATTTTGTGCGAGATGAACACCAATAATTTTATAGGCATTAATCCAGAAATTATAAGTGCCACCAAAAATATCCGGTCCAGATCGATTGCAGTGAGAAAATGCCTGTTTGCCAACGAAAAGAAACTGGCCTTCTTCTCAAAGTATACCTTTCATAATTGTTTGGCCGAATGTAAAATCGAGCTTATAGAGTCAGTGTGTAATTGTACACCTTTTTATATTTATGATAATACAAGTGAGTTATTGGTGTGATAATATAGGTACCAACTATTTTTACCAATAATTTATTTTTCAGGAAATACTAAATTATGTTCTTTTGAGGATTTCAAATGTATTTTGCATAATGCCCGTAAGTATAAAGACCTTTATTTAAACGTAAAATTAAAATATTAAACTTTTAGTTTATTGGACATTAGAAAGTGAGAAATGTGATTGTTTGCCAACTTGTGACAGTACAAGTTACGTACCTGAATCATCAAAAGGGATATTGGATTCTTCATATTTAACTAACATGTTTAATATAGTGTAAGTTTTATTTTTTGTTGATAATTTGTATTGTTGTTTTTATTTACAGTTCTGGAATGGAAACTGAAAACCATACACTGATTCGGGTGTTTTTCAATGATTTATTAGGAACGAAACATCGCAGAGATGTTTTGTTCACTTGGCACATGCTTATGGGTAATAGTTTGTTACATTTATTAGAAGTTTTCAAAAATATGAAACATTACTACTAAATTAATCTCAAACAAAACGAAAAATCATGCCTAAGTTGTTTTGTTTCGTTTTTAGGTTCTTATGGTGGAATACTGGGCTTGTTTACCGGATTCAGTTTTATGCTGGTCGTTGAAATAATCTACCATTTTCTAGTACGTCGATTAAAGGATGATAAAAAAGAAAATAGATAAATGCACATAAAAATTTCAACATGAATTCCTATTCAATGTTCAAGTACATTTGGAGATTTGTTCACTTATAAAATTCATTTTACCTACTAGAGAGCTTTTCATTGTACCATTTATGACATTTATTATTAATAATATTCAAGCCTCTATACTTAATTACACCAAAAATATAAATTACTAATAATATTCAACCCTTTAAATGTATATAATCGTTAAATCAAGACACGAACGACACCTCTTGCAATTAAATATTCATTTGAATGACAGCATATAAAATAAAACACCCATCATCAACATACTATTCCCAAGTCCAAAGATGTATAATCCAGAAAACGAAAAGCTAATATCCTGGATTAAAAAAATTATGATTTGTGCAGGTTTTTGGAACTTACCTCTAACCCAAAATCAAATTCTGGCAAAAATGTATTTCGTTTATTCAATTCTAATGCGAATTGGCTGTTTCGCATTTTGGATAGGTTTGGTTTGCGAATTGGCTCGTTTAATAGCTTTTGATTACGAACTACAACTGATTCTTACGAGTCTCAGTGTAGTCGTTACCGTTTCGAAAATATTTTGCAAATTGATTGTCTATTGGAAACATGATATTTTGGTTCTGTTCGAGGATGTTATTCGGAAAGAAGCTGAAGTTTGGGCTTCGGGAAATGAGGAAATTCAAAAAATGTATCGCAGGAAAATTGCTGTTTTTAAGGTTTATATTGGTACTTTGCTAGGCACTACTTTGATGGCAGTATCGTTTCTAGAAATACCTGGTAAGTATGTTTTCTGTTATAAAAATCCTAAGTCTTGAAAATTATTCAATTGTTTGCGTCTTTTCATTTTAGGTGGAATGGCCATAATCCAAATGAGAAACCACAACCAACTCAACAATGAAACTCTAGAACCCCATTTTATGTATCAGACATTTATTCCAACAAATAAACTTGATAACATCGAAATTTTTTTTGCCACCCAACTTATGTGGGCTTGGATAGGGCTTACCTATAATTGCATGACTCAGTTGGTTTTCATAGCTTTGCTAATGTTTGCAGCTTCGCAACTGCAAATTTTGCAAATTCGTCTGAGGACTTATATTGAAGACGATTTTCCTAGCGATGCTGGTAAAGATGAGAACGATGGGAAAATTACGATTTTGAAAAGTTTGATTCACGAACACAAATACATTATACGGTAAGAATCATATACCTATTAGAAATCTGGAGTAATATTATTTTACTTATCTATATTCTCTATTCTTCTTTTCTATGACAAAAACACGATTTAAAGAAAACTACTTTATAGACTTTAGGTAGATAGTCAAGTTGCGATTTTCTAAAATTGAGGATCAATTTTTGAGGATTTTACTAAACATATACTGAAAATTCAACTTGATAATTGATAAGTGAAGTGAGTACATTATTTCTTAAATTAGGTAAGTAAAAATCAACAGTGACAAGCCTCTACGCTTAAGTTTGCAATTTGAAAACTACTAAGAGCCCAAATATGCGATTTCGAACTTTCGAAAATCAATTTTTGAAGGTTTGATAGAAAATATACAAGAAATTCCAGGCGATCATTGATCAGCAAATAGTAAATTTGTGAATCTTTTAAATTGAGTAGAAATTAACATTGACTTAACAACCTTCTATGCTAAAGCTTGCAATTTGGAAACTACTGAACGCCCAAATATGCGATTTAGAAGATCAATTTTCTTGAGGGTTTGATATAAAGTATATCTGTACAATCGTTCCTTTCATGGGAGAAGTCTTGTAACTTGAAAAGGTAGCAGAGAATGACTAACTCTGAGCACCTAAATTCTTCTTTGTTGTCGAATACTTGATAGGGTGCGTAAGCAGTTGACTGTGGGTGTAATTGAGTATACCTACAAAACGACTGATGGTTTAATGCCATTTCTTCGACAGTTGATTTCGATGGATGCTCCTTTTATCTGCATTTGTCCAGAAATCTTTTACAATAGCATATCACCCGGATCATTGATTCTTGGTGACGAGAATTTCTGAATGATTTCATTGCTACCCTTTGTTTGAGTCGTAATGATGGCTGTGTAGCTAATTTTTTCTTCTTCAGTCGTGCAAGGTTTTCCTGGTACGCTTTGTAATATTAACCATGATGATCCATGCCACCAGAGAGCGTATTTCTTTAGTTTTGATGGCTCTAGTCCTCTGGACATTACATCAGCAGGATTGTCTTCTGATTTTACATGATGCCAGAATTCACTGGATACAAGTTTGTTTATTTCAGAGACTCTATTGGCAACAAATTTTTTTCCATCCTAATGGCTCTCCTTTTATCCATACCAATGTTATCATCGAGTCTGAGTAGGCATAGACTGAAACTTTCTCTAGCGATAAACCTAAAGTTCTTTTGATTAATTTCGACAACAGAACTGCAGCACAAAGTTCAAGTCGTGGTAGAGTTGCCTTCATATCCGTGCTGGAGTAACTTTGGATTTAGCAGTTAAGAGAGTGACTTTGGCTTTCATCTTGTGGATTTGTAAGTTTCATGTAGATGACTGCACCGTATCCAACTATCTCAATGTTGCTTTGCTTGGATTGATGTTATCTCTGAATTGATGTGTCTGCAGTATGCTTCATAATTGGACCACCCTGCAAGTTAGGAAATGTCATGTCGTGTGGTTTTTAAAATAAACCCTTGCGGGTTTATAGTCTTTGTAGTCTGTTTTCTGGCCTTAAAATAAAGTCCTGTAATAGTATATTACAATCCGAGATGGGAAATGCTTCATTGCTGATCGAGAGGTTATATAATTTATCGAGACGCGTAGCGTCGAGATAAACTGAACCCCGAGACAGCAATGAAGTTTCCGTCGTGGTTTGTATAGGTACTATTTTATTTTTAACCATAATTTCTTGAAAAAAATAAAATAAATTCGTGACAACCAAATAAATGAGGACGGGGAATGAGGATGGGAAATATTTCCCTGCTCCTTGTTTCAATAATCAGAAATTTGAATTACCTTTATTAGTCATAAAAACTGAGAAAAATTTCACACCACCGCTAGGACGTGATTGGTTAGATATAATGAGTCCAATGTGGAGAAATAATATTTTTATTAATACTGTGTCAAACTTTTCTGAACGTGAAAATACTGAAAAAAAGCCAAGCATTTTCTCATTTTGCACCAAAGTTTCCATCAGTATTTTCAAGTTCTACTAAGGAACCCATAAAGGTGTTTGAGGTTAAATTGAAACTCAAAGAAAATTCTACTCCTATTTTCCGGTAACCTTACAATGTTCCATTTGCTTAACAAGATAAATTAAAACTTGAGCTTGATGAGATCGTTGATGATGGTAGTTTGGTTCCGGTAAGTACCAGTGATTGCGCGAGTCCTATTGTAATTGGATGGGGATATCAGCGTTTGCGTGGATTTTAAGGTGACCTTAAACCAAGTGTTGCGTCAGGATATTTATCCTCTCCCAAATATAAATGACCTTTTAGCAAAATTGAATGGGGGCTCTGTATTTTGTATCCTCGTATTTTGTGCCTATCAACAATTGTCTATGATACCTCTTCTCATTAACTTTTGACCATTAACACGAATTTTGAGTTGTATAGATATACTCGGCTAACTTATTATGGGATTACCAGTGCCCCAGCAATTTTTCACATGACTATGGATAAAATTTTAAGTAGTTTGAATGGTGTGATTTGTTACTTGGTCATAGGTAAAAATTTTGCTGACTTTTACAAAAATGTGTGTCAGGTGCTTTCTCGAATGGCAGAGTACCTACAATGTGAAAGTGAACAAATCAAAATGTAGATTTTTTTCTGATTCTGTAGAGTAATTAGGGCATAGGATTGATGCCGAAGGCATACATCCAACATCTGAAAATGTTCAAGCAATTTTGAATGCTCCTGAGCCAAAAAACTTAACTGAGCTGAGAGCATTTTTGGGTTTATTAAATTTTTATAATAAATTTCTTCCTAAGTTTTCATCGGTCTTGAAACCCTTATACCATTTATTAGAGAAGGGGGTGGAATTTAAATGGGATAAAGCTTGTACGTAGGCGTTTTCTGCAGGAAAAAAATTAGTAATAGATAATCAAATGCTTGTTCATTATGATCCGGTGAAACCACTCACTGTGACTCCAGTTCTTATGGAGTTGGGGCGGAACTGTGTCATACCATAAATAGTTTTGATAGACCCATATGGTTTATTTCTGGTACTCTCTCTAAGACAGAAAGAAATTACTCTCAGCTAGAGAGAAAAGCATTGGCAATTGTTTTTGCTGTAAAACGCTTTCATAGATTCTTGTATGTGCGTGCATTCACTCTAGTTTCAGATCATCAGCCACTAAAAATGATATTTAACCCATCGAAGTCGTTGCCTACCTACTATTGCAACATCAAGAATATAACCCGTTAGGCTGTATTCTTGTCACCTTATAATTTTAACATTGTGTATAAAAAGGGTTCTCTATAATTAGTCATGCTGATGATTTGTCAAGACTGCCCTTACCTGCTGAGACTGACGTGTTGCATATAAATTCCTTTAATCTTTTGGATATTGTACCAATGACCTCTTATGATATTTCTTTTCGTACAGAAAGCAGGGTTGGCATAGAATTTCCCCAGGTTATAAAACCCAGTGGGGTTTTTTGGGTTTTTTCCAAAAAACCCACCATTATTGGGTTTTTTGGGTTTTTTTAAAAATAGCAAACTTTCAGTTGAATGAGCGTCATTTTCACAGGAAATATCAGGGATTCCCCGATGATTCCCTAGTCCCTGGCTGTTCGCTGTTGGCGTGGAGGTCTGGGCAGGGACTCAGTACCATGTAAACTTAAGAATTCAACATATAGAATGTGCCGGAGTTTATAGAATCCTGTTGATATGTCTCTGGGTTGGCCAACCAGACGCGTGGTGCAGTGCACTAATGCCAAGTGTAATTATTTATATCAAGTGGCTTGCTTAATTTTGTAAGGATATTATTTTCTCGGATATTTTATTTTTGCAACAAAAGTCATAATTTTTGTATTACTTTTGCTAGAGTAGAAACTATAAATCAAATTTGAAGAAAGAAACGGAAAAGCCGAAAAAACCCAAAAAAAAACCCAGAAAACCCATAAAAACCCAAAAAAACCCGACGAGTTGGACTTTTTCAAAAAAACCCGGGTTTTTTCCAACCCTGGCAGAAAGGGATGTGGTCTTAATCTAAAGTTAAGGATCTTATTGTGCGTAGTTGGCCACAATCGATATCTAATTTGGATTTAAAGCCCTTCTTTCATAAAAAAGATGAACATTCAGTGGAGAGAGGATGTTTATTGTGGGGGGGTAGCCGTGTATTTATTCCAATAACCTTGAGATCCAAAGTATTGAATCTTCTTCACGAAAGTCATATTGGTGTTGTAAGATCCAAAATGCTGGCTCGTTCTGTGTTCTGGTGGCCAGGTTTATCAGATGATATTGAAAAATTTATTGGCAACTGTGGACGTGTGCCAGTTGACGCAGAATAATTTACCTGAAAAAAACTTATTATCTTGGCCAAAACCACCCAAAATTTGATTTAGAGTGCATATTGATTTTTTTTTGAAAAAAAAGCAAATAAAATTTTAATAATTCATGACAGCGCTACTCGAAATGGGTGGATATTCATTTAATGTCTTCTACAACAGCTTCGGTTACTATTGAGAAACTTTAAGATAACCTTTTCTATGATGGGCCTACCTAACCAAATAGTTAGTGACAACGGTCCACCATTTAACTCAGCTGAATTCATCAAATTTTGTCAAGCAAATGGAATCGACACAGTTTTAACCACTCCATCTAATGGCACCGCAGAAAAAGGGGTTCAAGATATTAAAGAAAATTCAGGTCGACAACTATGATGAATCCAAAGCCTCGTACACGTTTAAATCTTCTAAAACCTGATATTGGTTATAATACAACTAAAAATAAGTCTGATCCAGTTGTCGTAAGTAATTTTTTTTCTAATGGTGAAAAAGTGTTGTGAAGTTCAGAAAACCAGATCAATTTTGGGCATATGGCGTTATTGTAAAAGTGTTAAGTTCAGTGATTTATTTAATTAGAGTCAATGATGTCATAAGAATGTTCCTGTGGCTATATACGTAAATGTAAGGATTCTTTAGCATTAGAACATAAGTACCCTTCTGTTAGTCTGGAGTTAGAAACGTCATCTGAGCGGTCATCGACTAAATTATCTCAACCATCTACTTCATCTATTTCGGAAGCGGATGATGTTGCTTGTCATTCAGGGAAAAACCTTGATATAGACAATAGGTCTCCAGTAAGGAGAAGTCTTCCTCAAAGCCTACTCGAGTTTCAGCAAGATGTCTATCGCGATAATCCTTTTGATCCCGGAGTGACAAGTGTTGGTACGGATTTGACGTTTAGAACCCCAGTCAGTACGTAGATCAAATAGGGTTCCCAAACCCATAATTAAATTGGATCTATAGTCTTACTTTTTTTTTGAGAGGGGAAAAGTACGGTATGCTTCCTGCACCCAGTAAACATTTTAATGTTTTATTGTCAAAACATTAAGTAAATACATAGCAGTGTCCATCTGGAAATTGTTAATTGTTCGACATTTCTTAGTTCTGCTTGAAACTTCTTCTATTTGGTTTGTATATGTGTTTAGTTCCAGGATCGTCCCATTTTAATTCTCGTAACCATAATTCTTGGATAGAAGTTTTGCGTTTATTATCACTGGAGCTGAGTGGATCAAACAATTTAGCAGCCTCGGAAAGGTTATTTCGTTTCGTAATTTTGGTATTTTCTGTAACTTCAGTTTTAAAACGGAATGTAGGTATTCGTCATGTAGCGCCCAGTAGATTCCAAGAGATTTTCTTGTTTCATCTTCTGTGATTTCTACGGAATTTATATCTTTCAATTCCTCTGGCAGAGCTCGGAGCTGATTTCTGTTACTGAACCATTTTCGTAAAATGAACCTGTCAAAGCGAAACATTTTGATTAGTTCAGCTTGGAGTTCAAATGTTTCTTCAATAGTATTTGCACCGGAATGAAAGTCGTCTACATAGAAATCGTGTAGGGCTGCCTTAGTTGCCTTTGGAAAATTTGTAGCACCTCTGGCTAATTGTTGCAGTGTTTTGATCGCCCAATATGGAGCTGCGGTTGTACCATCTGTTGACTGTTACTGTTGTGAGACAGTATTCTTGTATTCAATATTTTTTGTCCAACCGCCACAGAATTTTTTGAAATTTCTCATCGTCTGTATGGACTTTGATTTGTCTATACATGTCAATATCAGCTGTGATAACTATTCTGTGTGATCTCCAATGTAAAAGAATATCGGAAAGCTCTTTGCTGTGTACATTGTTTCGTTCAGGCTGAACCAAGAAAAAGTCTGGCTGGATGCATCAGAGTACTGACTTACCTATATAGACTTTGCCTATATGTTTTACTGACCCACTGTTCGTAATGTCGATGACTTTAAAAATGCTTGGCTAGCTTGATTAATAGAAAATAATCAATATATTTATTAAAAGAAAATAAGTTTCAAATTTGTAATTAGACAATACCAGAAATTCCTAGAAATTTCAAGAGATTGATCAACAGAGGTAGTACAGTGATTTTTTTAACTTGAAGAAAAATTGACATCAAAGCCTCTACCTACACTTATAAGTTTTTAACTTAAAACTAATAAATATATATATGTACCTTTGAGGGTTGTATATAAAATTCATACTGTCTGTTGCCTGTTCTTTGATACAAATACTTAATTAAGTGTATTTATAAAAATTATTTTCAGATTTGTGACACACTATAACGACTGTACAAAATATCTTATAATGATGGAGTTTATTTTGTCTTCTTTGGATATGGCTTCAGTGTCAGTAAACATTATTAAAGTATATATAACTTGAATTTGTTTTACAAAATTTAATGAAATATATTTCAGATGCCTTTATCAGGAGTGATTTGGTTATTGTTCTTTTTCTTATTGCTGGCCTTTCAAATATTTCTCATTGGTTGGACTTGTAACGAAATCATGATACAGGTTTTGTCAATAATTATTATTGTTTTTTATTTAATTGAAATCCCATTTCCTATAGAGTGAAGGTGTAGCTGATGCTCTATTTGAAAGTAAATGGTATTTGTTAAACAAAGAAGCGAAACAGTTAACGCAAATCATGATTGCTAGGGCACGGAGACCCCTAACTATGACGATTGGACGTTTTGGGCCTATGACTACTAATTCTGCGTTATTGGTAAATAACTACTTATTAAATAAAAATAATATTTATTTTACATAAATCTGGCAGTAGGACAAAAACAATCTATTAGTTATCGTGGGAACAATATTTTAAGTTCACATAGGATCGTAAATAATTAATAAAGGCGAAAAAATCTTTCGAAAGTATATTTTGTGAACTGGAAAATAAATAATGTAGGTATATTTTGATAGATGTTTTCTATTATTTTCAGGTCATCAAGGCTGCTTATTCGTATGTTAGCATTATGAGGAACTAGAATATGGATATTGCAAAAACAACGTAAAGCATTAATATTTGGATAAGTTTAGTGAAATAGTAGCTATCTAGTTATTAATAGTGCATTAAACAGAAAATAATTGTTATATGTATTTCTTTATATTAAACTGTCTAAAGATTTATTTTCAAGACATTAAGATGTAGGGAGTTATTGTAGGTAACTATCTGAAGATGTTTACAGTTTATATAGTTTATAAGTAGGTATGTTAAATATAAAACATAACATGGCTATTGGTCAACCTCATTTCATTTTTTCCCAGAAATTATTTTCCCATAATTCAGTATGAATATGCATCCTAGAAATAGTCACAATCAAAATTGTTGAAATTGCCAAAAAATCCCCAAAAATTATTTGAAAATCCTAATAAATATAAAGTATCAATGGTGCCAATCTGGTTTATGTCCTTCCACTATGTAGCTAGGTATAGTAACTTGTCAATGAGCTACATAAAACACAAATTTTTGTTAATTCAAAAATAGCTTTATTTTACTTCTACATATGAGTAGATACAATATAAAAAAATAGGACTAATATCACATCATCACTAGGACCAACTTAATTGCTATACAACATATTGTTTATGTATTCAATATTATTATATCAACACACATTTTTTTTTCTCATTCCTCGCTTATTATTGTGTGTAAAACGAAAATCCATATAGCCAAAAAACTAGTCAAAACGAAATAAGGACCACTTTTGAAAACCCATTTATTTTTAATGAATTTTGAATAACCCTGGTAAAGTGTTTATTTCCATTCACAATATAAATTTTTTGTGCACACTTTATTTGTTTATCTATACTTATTGTAAATGAAAATAGTCACTTTACCAGGGTTATTCGAAATTTAATGAAAACCTGCTCTTAAAAGTGGTCCTTATTTCGTTTTGAGTAGTATATTTCAAGATTCAACTTCTCTCGTAAAAACAAATAGATAAACAAAAATACTGAACAAAACGTAAATCCTTAAATTAATAACTCTATAGCCTACAAATTGATGGCTATTGTCTATTGGTGGCCATCAAATCAATATCTTTGGGCAATACAGGACAATCTTCTGGCAAATTCAATTTCTTTCTAAGGTAATTGTTTTCCTCCCTACGATGTAACGCTGTTTTCAATAGAATATTGTATTTTGAGTGATAATCGCAGGTCGCCTGAAAAGATAATTATTAATATGAAAATCAATAATTGTTTCTACTTCAAAAAGCTTATACAAATACAGTGGTCGAATTTCCATACATTTTTGGAAGGCTCTTAGACACAACGATTCTTGAATATGCGCAACCTTCTAACAAAGAGAAATCGGGAACTAGACTAAGGGCAGTACGGAGAGAGACTTGAAAGTGCCAATACGCCCGTTTTCAGTAATTGCGCGTAATCATTCAGAAACCACCAGCCGTTTTTCAATTATTATACCAAAAGTAGGTTTTCAGTTTAATTAAATTGTTGTTAAGTTCAGACCAGCCTTTTTTTCTTATTCCTAAACCTAAAGTCCACTCATTCATCACATTTTAAATTAAGTTAAAGGCAGAATATCTAGTAAATTTTGAACAAAATCAAGTGAACCTACAATAATAATAGAATATTCAATTGGCAAAAACTTACTTGTGTTTCTTGGTCAACCCTCTTATGCATAGGTACACCTTCTAAGCGTTCCTTTAGTGTTTCTAAGCAAAAAAATAATAATATTTTAAGACTAATGTGTTTTACAATAATTGTGTAACTCACCAGTCAAAATTTCCTTTTCGTCTAGTGTAAATATTAACTTTAATCTTTCTTCTTTTAGAAAATCGACTTCTTTTAACATGTCTTCATTTTCTTTGTCCAAGTATTGATTGTCATCTTTTAGTTTATCAATTTCTCTTGACATTTCAGCACATTTTTTTCTAATACTGGCACAGTTAATACACTCTGAATCTAAAAAAAAAATGTAATTGTGCCAATGCAAAATCCTCATTAGTTACCTGAAGAATCATCATCCAATGTTGCAATGCCTCTTCTCTGCTCTAAAAGAGAGTGTCGTCTTATTTTTCTCAGTTCCTTTGGAGACACCTTGGCCTCAGTAGAATGTCTGAGAGGTTTTTCTGTTTCTGGTTTAAGTTTATTTTGCAATTGACGGACGGTCGATTTTTCTTTAGCCAAATCCTGTTCCTTGACGAACAAATCCTTATTGGCTTTAGCCATTTGCAATTCCAAAGAATTATATTTGTCTTTGAGTTCTTTTAGTTGGCGTTTCTTTTCGAATTTGGATTGGTTTAATTCGTGTACCATGTGTTGAAGTTTCCTTTTGTCTTCGTGTAATTTTGTGTTTTCGTAGATTTTTTCGTTTAATTCTTTTTTGATGTGTTTGATTTCGTCAAGTTGGTGGGTGGAATCGTTGCCGAAAATTTGATATGAGTTGATAGTGGTTTCATTTTGGGAAAACTTATTTATTTGTTCGCTTAATTTTTCAATTTCCACAGATTTGTTTAGTAAATTTTCTTTCAATTTTGATAATTGTTTTTTTAGATCGGCATTTTCGTATGTAATCTTCTCAAATTGGGCTAATTTATCTGTATACGTTGTTTTTAGTGCCTCCAACTCTTCAATTTGTTTAGTTTTATCTTTTTCTATGGATAAGGGAGTTGTATTCTTTGACTCAGTTTTTTCATAATGTTTCAATTGGTTCAGATGATATTTTTCTAATTCTTTTTGTAGCTTTTCAACCATTTCACTCTTTTCGAGAACAATTTTTTCAAATCTATCAGATTCCAATGAGGCAAGTTCAAATAGTTTAGTTTTTTCTTTTAGTCGATTTTTGTAATCTAATAGTTG
Source organism: Ceutorhynchus assimilis (assembly GCA_917834065.1). NCBI lineage: Eukaryota > Metazoa > Arthropoda > Insecta > Coleoptera > Curculionidae > Ceutorhynchus > Ceutorhynchus assimilis. The sequence continues at coordinate 34,934,905 of OU892284.1, forward strand.
GCTTTTTAATAATTTTATATCTTTAGTATTCACGTTTTGTTGCATATTTTCTATTTTCTTATGTAAAGTGTCAATTGTGTCTTCCTTTTTACCGAGATCTGTGAGTAAATTGTTGACTTTTTTAGTGTGTTGAGCTTTGAGATGTGCCATCAATTGAGATTTTTCCTCTATTTTTTCACTTTTAACTTTTAGCTCCTTGGAGAGATTTTCGAATTGTTCTTTCAATGTTTTCAGTTCCAGCTTGTAATTGTCAACTTCTTTGTTTATGCTTGGATCTTCAACTAATTTCATATCTTCTATTTTTGTTTGCAGAGTCTTAATTGTTTCTTCTTTTTTTAAAAGTTCAGTTTTAGTTTGTGATTTTAATTCAGACAAATTCTTTTCTAGTTTTGCAACATTTTCGGATTTTTCTTTCAATTGCTCATTGTTCTCATGGAGTTGGGAAGAAAGTTTCTGCATTTTCTTTATTGTTGAAGCTAACTCTTGTTGGCATGCCTTAATTTCACCGTTTTGTTCCATATCTTCTTTTTTTCTCAGTAAAGTCTTGATGGTTTCTTCTTTTTCCAGGAGTTCAGATTTACTTCGAGATTCTAATTGAGACAAATTCTTTTTAAGTTCTTCAACATCTTCGGATTTTTCTTTTAATTGCTTACAGTTTTCTTGGAGTTTGGAAGAAAGTGTCTCAAATTTCTCAGTTGCAGCGGCCAATTCTTGCTTGTATTCTTGATTCGGTGTCATATTCTCTAACTTGTTTTGTAAGGTCTTAATAGTTTCATCTTTTTCTACGAGTTGAATCTTATATTTAGATTCCAATTTCAACAGTTTTTTCTCTAGCTCTATAATTTCTTCAGATTTTCCCTCCAACTGCTTACAGTTTTCTTCAAATTTGGAAGAAAGTCTCTCAAATTTTTCAGTTGCTAAGGCTAATTCTTCCTTGTATTCTACATTCAGTGTCATATCTTTTAACTTGTTTTGTAAGGTCTTAATAGTTTCATCTTTCTCTGCAAGTTGAATCTTATATTTAGATTTCATTTTCAACAGTTTTTTCTCTAACTCTGTTATATCTTCAGATTTTTCCTTCAACTGCTTACAATTTTCTTTAAATTTGGCAGAAAGTGTCTCAAATTTCTCAGTTGCTGCGGCCAATTCCTGCTTATATTCCTCATTCGATGTCATATCTTCTAACTTGTTTTGTAAGGTCTTAATAGTTTCATCTTTCTCTACGAGTTGAATCTCCAGTTCCAACAGTTTTTTCTCTAATTCTGTAACATCTTCAGACGTTTCCTTCAAATGCTTACAGTTTTCTTCAAATTTGACAGAAAGTGTCTCAAATTTCTCAGTTGCTGCAGCCAATTTCTGCTTGTATTCTTCATTCGGTGTCATATTTTCTAACTTGTTCTGTAAAGTCTTAATAGTGTCATCTTTCTCTACAAGTTGAATCTTCAGTTCCAACAGTTTTTTCTCTAATTCTGTAACATCTTCAGATTTCTCCTTCAACTGCTCACAGTTTTCTTCAAATTTGGCAGAAAGTGTCTCAAATTTCTCAGTTGCTAAGGTCAATTTCTGCTTGTATTCTTCATTCGGTGTCATATCTTCTAACTTGTTTTGTAAAGTCTTAATAGTTTCATCTTTCTCTACAAGTTGAATCTTATATTTAGATTTCAATTCTAACAGTTTTTTCTCTAGTTCTGTAACATCTTCAGATTTTTCCTCCAACTGCTTACAATTTTCTTCAAATTTGGCAGAAAGTGTCTCAAATTTTTCAGTTGCTGCGACCAATTCTTGCTTGCATTCCTCATTCATATCTATTTTGTTTTGCAACATCTGAATGGTTTCTTCTTTTTCTAAGAGTTGAATCTTATTTTGTGATTCCAAATCTGACAGGTTCTTAAGTTCCAAAGAAAGTTTCTCAGATTTCTCAGTTGCTAGAACCAATTCCTGCTGGCACTTTTCAATTTCTTCATCCTGCTTCATATCTTCTATTCTTTTTATTAAGGTTTTGATAGTTTCTTCTTTACTCAGAAGGTCAGTTTTATTTTGAGCTTCCAAATCATTGAGTTTCTTTTCTTGTTTTTCGTGTTGCTTTATGTCTTCTATTTTCTTCTGCAAAGTCTCAATTGTTTCTTTCATCTCAAGTAGTGTAGTTTGATTTCGAGCCTCCACTTCAGACAGTTTTTTCTCTAGAATTGCAATATGCTCAGATTTTTCTTCCAATTGTTTGTGTTCCAAAGAAGCTGTCTCTAACTGCTTACTGGCTGTTTTCATTTCCATCTGATAATTTTCAATTTCTTTGTCTTGTTTCCTATTACACATAATGGTTTCTTGATTTTGAGCTTTCAATTCGGATACTGTCTTCTGCAGAGTTTCAATGGTTTCCTCCTTTTCACGAATACCTTCACATAGTTCTTTAAGCTTCATCAAATGTTCTTGATTTTGAGTTTCCAATTGTTTCTTTTCAGATACTAACTTTTCCAATACTATAACAGCTTCTCTTCTTTCATTGTGATCAACTTCATTCTGTATTTTCTGTTCAGATACATTTTTCTGCAGAGTTTCAATGGTTTCCTCCTTTTCACGAATACCCTCACATAATTCTTTAAGCTTCATCAAATGTTCTTGATTTTGAATTTCCAATTGTTTCTTTTCAGATACTAACTTTTCCAAAAGTATAGCAGTTTCTCTCCTTTCACTGTGATCAACTTCATTTTGTGTTTTTTGTTCAGACACTGTCTTCTGCAAAGTTTCAATAGTTTCATCTTTTTTGCAAATATTTTTGAATAATTCATCAAGTTTCACCAAACGTTCTTGATTTTGAGTTTCCAATTGTTCCTGTTCAAATACCAACTTTTCCAATGCCGCTATTCGTTGTGATTTCTGCTCCAATTCCTCCTCAAATTGCTCTTTAGTCAACTGTATTTGTTTTGCATCTTCAATCATATGTTGCAATAATTCATCTTTCTTTAGAAGCTCCTCAGACAATTTCTTGTACTGGTCGAAATACTTTTTTTCCATACTTTTGGAATTTTGACATTTTTCTTCCAATTCTTGACTGACTTTTTCTAATTCTTTCTGTTCCCCACTTAATGAAAACATGGCATCGTCCAACTCTGATTTTAATTGCTTGATTTGCTCAGTCAGAGACTTATTCTCTTCCAAAAGATACTCATTAGATTTTTTCAATTCATCTATTTCATTTTTGATTAAGCAAATTTCCTTTTCAGGTTCTTCTTTTTTAATCTCCAATGAATCTTCACTATTTTCTGACTTTTGATATTCAGACAATTTCTTATGCATCTCTTCTTTATAATCAGTTAATTTCTTAATTTTACCATTCAATATTTCCAATTCACATTCTTTAATGTCCTTGTCTTGAGCTATTTTAGTTTTCAATTTCTCATTTTCACCTTTGATATTGTCAAGTTCCTTCAAAAGATCTTCATTCAACTGATTCAATTGTGAAAACGCTGCATCAATATTTAATTTTTCTGAATGAAAGTCATTTTTCAGGCCTCTTATGATGCGTTCTTTTTCACTCAATTGCCATTTCAAGTCTTTATTTTCTTCAATTATGGCAGCACAAATTTGATTTGTTGAAGATACTTCATTATCGTCTGCTTTTATTGGGCTAGATGTTATCGAAGAATCAATATCACCATCAAATAAATCAGGTTCTTCTTCAAAAATTGTATTCAATGAATTTCTACGGGTATCTTGCAAAGGTTTTACTTCCAATATTGACTTTAAAAGCAACAGTTTTTCGTAAACATCTTGAGTGTCTTCAGTTTTAATATTATTAAATTTTGCTTTCAATTCAAAATTTTCTAGACGTAATTTATCCACGAGCTCTTTAAGATCATCTAGTTCATTACCGTATTGGTTTTCGTGATTAGTGAAACTTCTGAGTCCTTCTAGAGATTCTTCTATAAGTTGTTTTTCCTGTTTTAAAGTTGAATAAGGAGTCCCTGGTGTTCTGGGCAAACTAGGTCTGGCTAATTTATATGGAGGACTAAAGCAACATTCTTCTTGGAAATAAATATTTTCTTTGTCTTCAGCAGGAAAAAATAATTCAGATTTTGCAGGCGATATAAAAATTTCGTCTTTGACTTCATCAGATTCTTCAGGTCGAAATAGTTTCTTCTCAGGTCTAAAAGCAAGAGTGTGTCTTCTATTTGGTGGTTTGATTTTTCTTTCAACAGTCTTTGTCGAAAATAGTTCAATATTGAATATTTTTCCTTCTAGAGCGTTTATGGTTCTTTCTCTTTCCAATTTTTCTGTTCTTAATTTTTCTATTTGGACCTTATAGTCCTCACACAAATGCTCATATTGTTTCAACTGATCTTTATCAGTTACCTTTTCATTTCTTATGGGTTGATTTTTAACATACTTTGCCCTCTGTGCAAATTCGAGCGTGGACTTAGTCTCTTCCAGAGCTGCTGTGGTAATATTGGCAATGATTAAAGTTTTCGAGTTGCCACCCAAAGAATGTTGCAGAAGTCGTGTCAGTTTTGAATCTCTGTAGTTTATAAATGAATCGTTTTCACTCAATTTGCGAATTACGAGACCTAATGTGGTTAGAGATTTGTTTATCGATACTCCTTCCACTTGCCTTTCCCTTTCCATATTCATTTGACCAACACGCTCTGATCCTGCCAAATCGACAAGATTTAATGCCGATTCGACATATGAACCTTCCGAATGTAAATCTTGTGATTGGATTATCTAAAAATACAGTTAAAAAATAAAGTTTTTTTAAGATAAAGACAATAATTCACTTACCAACTTGAATATGGTATGTGATCTACTTGATCGTTCATTCATGTCGGTGCAGCCAATTTTCCGTGTTTTCATGCCCTTGTTCATCAAATTAAACAGATCTTCTGGTTCTCTGACAACTTCTTCCTTGACCACAACATATACTCCTTCCAAGCCTTCCCTAATTTTGATGTCTGTCGCGTTTGTGTCTAATAGGTCATTGATTTTTTCGTTATAAATTTCAAGGTATGAACATCTATAGAAATAATTAATAAAGATAATTTAAGATTTTACTGGAATGATTTTGACTTACCTTAAAAGGAATTTTGTTGAACAACTTTGATTTATAAAGGCAAAGATGTCTTGAACGGCGAAACTAATAATACCTGGAAATTTTTTGGATCCTAGCATGGTATGGGTCTTGCCTGACGATGTCTGTCCATAGGCGAATATTGTAGAATTTATTCCTTCAAAACAGGACATAACCAGGGGTTTTACAACTGCATCGTATACATGTTTATTTGATTGAGTGTCGTCGAATATGTGATCTAAAACTTGATTGATTGAAATCTATTCAATAAGTGAATATTATTTGTATACCAAAACTATAGGGGTCTCCAATGAAATTCTTTGAGCTATCGATTTGCACAATGCTGTTGTCCTGCACTAGCCATGATGGTTCTAATTTATCTTTTTTTTCTCTGTCTATAAAAGGCCGTACTTTTATAGCAGTTTGAATATGTACAGAACTCATTTTTGTTTTCAACTTTTCACAGTTACGTCAATTCTCTTATAAAAGCTATGTTACAATCTGTAAAAAAAAAAATATGAATACAATACAACACAATTTTCAATTTTCATTCATCAGTGATAAGATTCCAACTTTCAGCTGTAAGTTGTTTGAAAATTAGCATTTCATATCTGACTCAAGTAAGTTCATAAGATTTTATATTAAATCAAACGAGAAATCAAATCCAATCCAATGCCAATATCTCACTTTGATCTGGTCAAGAGGTCAACGAGGGGTTGTTCACAACAGAAGATTTTGTGAACACTCTGCAGGACTTAGGAGATATCCAAAACTCTTCAGGGAAATCTTGGGAGGTTTGGGGAAATCTGGGGAAATCAGGGTTGGCAAAACCCCAAATTTTTGAAAATCATTGGGTTTTTGTGATGTAATTTATCTTATTGTTTTTACCCTGTAAAATTATCTATTTTTTTATTGTTATTAATACTCCTAACTTTAGTTTTCTTTGAATTTATTTTCAAATTCTGTGATTTGCTTATATGTATTTCCAGATATCTTGGATTCAAAGCAAAGTCCTGTGTATTTTAAATGGACAAGATTTTGAAGATTCTAGGAATGAAATCTACAAGAAAAAGTTTAAGATTCTATAGGCTCATCTTATTTATAGCTATTTTGATTTTGTCAAATTTAAAGATAAAATACAGTACAGATGACAAACAGAGTTTTTCAGCCTCAAATTTAGAGAAAGATTTGAGAAGAAGCTTCATTGGCTCATAACGAGGCTCATAACTTTTGAAACCAAGTTTTGAATTCCTCAAATCCAGAGCAAGAATGCTGGTGTAGTGGAGTAGTTTTTTTCTCTTTACTTCTTTCATTTTTCACTGCAAATGTTGTCTATTTCATACTACTGAATTATGAACATATGAAACAAATTCAATAGCCTGGAATAGGTAAATAATTTTAATAAATTAGATTATACCCTGTAAAATTCTTCAAATAATTTATTCCAGAATTTATTGCTTGGAATAATCATAGATTCTTGATTGATATTTGTGAATCTGTGGTCATTATGGCTGTTGATTGCTATGGCAAGAATGAGTTTTTTTAATAAAAAAATCTTCCAAATTAGGGCAGTTAATAATTATTTCTGCATGACTGGCTCATTGTCAACATTGATGGTAGGCTTTTGTGTAAAGAACACACTAGGTTTTTGTGTATGCCAACCCTGAAGGAGATTCAGAAAAATCTAAAGGAAATCTGGGGAGATTTTGAGAAGTTCTACGGGAGAAGTGAGGGACATCTAGGGAATTCTTACTGAGAGACCGTGCCTGCGTTCAAAATTTAATTTTTTATTGATTGTGAATATTCGAGAGGATATCATGTTAACAAGATTTCCACTAAAATAAAGATATTATCCTACTTCGTGTTGTAATAAATGAAGCTTTGATATTGCCAGGAAAGTAATAGATCAAGAGAAAATGCACATGTTGTGTTAAGGAGAAGACCTGGAGAGTTGTATTCTGGCTATGCACTTGTGCTGATATTCTATGATATCCCTGAAAAATAAGGCAGCTCTAGTAAAATCTTAGGAGATTTAAGGAAATCTGGGGATATCTTTTACCGAGAGGTAAACCGCAGGGGAATTTTGCTGTACAATCTTCAAGAATTGGTAAGAAATTAGAGGGATTAGTGGGGAATTAGGAAATTATTCAGGAATTAGGGATAGAATACAACTACTCGAACTAACTGTATAAATGTACGGTATTTCAATTAAGCTGAGGAACTTTTGGAAAAGATAAGTGAAATAGAAACTTTCCAAAAGACTGATGAATCTGTGCCTGATATATTATAGTATTTTAAATATCTATTTGGAGTAACTTAATCCTTGTTTATCAATCATGATTCAGATGAAACAAAAAGTTACCAACCAATGTATTAAAAATGATATGCCTATATACCTCGATTACTCAAAAATTCTACTAATAGCTCAAACAATCGAAACAGATATGATGATGCTACAAAAAAAAAACACAGTATACCTGTTTTATATTGGGGGCAGGTTAAAAAAAACTCTAAAAGCAAATTTGGAGAATAGTTTACCTTCAATTTCTACTCAGAATAGATTCCTGGATACTGAAAATGAGGCTTTACGAGAAGGAGGATTTGATTTCAAAGGCCTATTGAAACTCTTTCATTGATTGAGGTTTAATAAAAATGATTTGGATATCCAGGGATGGCACTGAATATGACAGCAAAATCTTATAATGTGATAGGATCTCTTTTACCATTAGGAGATATTTGCATATAAAATTGTAAATAAGTTAGCACCACCTTATTTTGAACAGTTTGTTATTTTTATTAGGGATATCCATGATCACCCTATAAGGAATAATGATCATCTCTTTATTCCAAGAACGAATTTTAAGAGTACAATGAACTCATTGTTTTTTAAGAGCTTTCAGAAATTTAACAATCTTCCAAATATTCCATTAGTTCAACGTTTCAAAGATAGGCTAAGGGATTACATTCAGGCTAAAGATTAATTAAACCACTATTGCATTTACAATCTTGATATGAGTGGGTGAACCAGAGTAAGGTGCAGCTTTCTTCATAAGGTTTTCACTTGTATTTTGTAGTGTAGATAGTCACTTGTATGTCAATAGGTATGTCTAATAGGCATTTTTTCTTACATTGTATTTTTGTGTATATTAGGTGTACCAATCCACTTGATAATAGTTATTTACATTACAAGTGCGTTTATGAACATGATTACCATAACGAGTGTGAAAGATTAGAAGAACGAGGTCGTAGACAAAGGGAAAAATAAGAATGTTTTTTCGCCATTGTCCACAAGGTATTTCCCGTGTCCTGTCCGTTTTACTGAAGCAATCAAGGCATATATTCAAACTGGAGTACAAGCAGTATTTGCCTATGTAATAATGGCTGAATTTTAACAAAATTGCGTACTCGTTTCCTAAATCCTGGAATGCCAGAAAAAAAGTCACTATGTAAAGAAGAAATTCTCAATTTGGATATAAAAGCTACAGTTGAAAAAACAAAATGTCATAGAGGATATGAGACAATTGGTCTCAATGCAAAACAAAGCGAGACATCGACGAAAACCCTGAAGAAAATGAAAGTGAACAAGATGGGGCAAACACAAATAATATTAGTGAGTAATGAGGGCGATATAGTCTTAGACTTAATTTCAAAAAACAAATCAATTTCTCATGAAGATTGCAAATGTGATACTTTGGAAACAAGTTGTATAAACTTCAAAGTTGTTGGTAAAAATTCTTCAATCATCAAAAAGTCATTGTGCAGCTGGTTTTTAGAAGATCAGTCTAACGGAGAGTACCTAGATTAATAGGCAGTACAAGGAAAACTTCAAAGAAATCACCTTCTAAAAATTCCGACCTTAACTACTATAAAAACTAAAAAGGACTAAACCTTCGACTAAACAAAAGCTACCCACGTAAATATTCTTTTTTTGTCGCAGCTCTTTTACTGACTTCTTTATGTAAGCATGTAATAGTGCAAACATCTAGATATTCTTGATTAATTTTACACCATTTTGTGGTCAAAATGTGATAGATTTGGTGAATTAGTAGGGAATTAGTAAAATTAGGGGAATTAGAAATATTAGGAGAAATTAGAAGGAAATTGAGGGAATTAGAGGAATTAGTTACCATCCTGAGAATTAGTGAATACATTTTTTCCAGCGGTTTACCCCTGGTCTTTTACATAAAGATATCTCTTGTACACTTGAATATATTGTGTATTTCAGTATTGTGTAAAAAATTTTGCTTACCTTACTTATTCAAATGTATCACACAGAACCTTTTTTTTATTATCAAAATTGCTTTATTTAGAATTTTAAGATAAGATCATTTTGTTGTTATCTACCTATTTCAGTTAGGTATAATAAAGATTAAACCCGCAGGGTTTTTTACTTTGTTAATCGGTGTACAAATCACTGGTTAATATATGTCAATACCAGGTAAATACTATGTCAATAGTGTCAATACTATGCAATACCTACTTGTTAATTATGTAGGTAATATACTCGGTAATATATGTCAATACTTGTAGATATCTAGGCAATATATGTTAATGTCATTAGTTGATACCCATTAATAACATGTAAATACCCGTGGATATGTCAATACCTAGAATTCTGGCAAGACAAATATTTGATTTTAGTCTGTCAATAGCATGGCAATACCTGGTAATATGTGATAATACTAGGGAAATACCTGGCAATATGTGGAAATATTTTGTTAATACATGGGAATAGTTGGCAATAAGTTGTTATTAGGTACATGGAAATATCTGTTAATACATGGAAAATCGCATGGAAATATCTCAGTTAGCACTGTTAATCGGTGTACAAATTTTGTTAAGTAAGAAACCCCTTGATTAAAACTACGATTAAAATAATTTCAACCAGTATAAAATTGAATTTTTAAAGGTTTAGGTTACAGAAAGAGGAGATGATAATCGAGATGCAGCATAATTTTGAATTAGGAATATGATGATATTTTGAGTTCCAAAGTAAACCTAATTTCGAGGGGTGTGTCACTGATGCAGTAGGTGAACAAATATCATACATTCATGTATATGCAGTTCATACATTCTTCTGCAGTCCATACATTCTCATGCAGTCATATGGACTCATGCAGTCATAATACAGTCGCTTGCAATCGCTATAAACTCTGTGCAGTCACATGCAGTAGCGTACATTCATTGTATGAGACTGTTTACACAATGATTCCATATACACTTGCGAAAAATCGTAAGCAGTCCCTGCGAGTGGAGCCTGCAATCTTGTTAGAAATTGCTCAAAAGTCAATACAGTCAACTATCATCTTTGATGCAATCAAAGCAGTCGAATACAGTAGGTGTACAGGAAAATTTAGTGGGTGAAACATCCTTGCCTAACTTCAAATTTTGAAAAGTTACACAGAATAAAAGCTTGGAGATAATGCACAATATAATTTCAAAAAAGCAAATCTCCCAATGATGTATCAACTTTTACTGGAGGTGGATTGGAATATTCTTTATCGGTGTTGTAAAGCAGATGAGGCTATATCTTTTTTATATGGTAGGATTTATGAAATATTTGATGACTGTTCCTTAGTCCTAAGACAATTTTTAGGGTCAATAAATATCCACCATGGTTCAACAGGGAGATAGTCTGTGATATTAAAGCCAAAAATAGAAATAGGCGGCTATTTTTGAAAACGGGTATTATAAATTGTCAGACTGATTTAATAATATAATAATATTATATTATATTAAATGTAATAATAATGCTCTGAAAGTAAAGATTAAACAGGCCAAGCAAGTTTACATTAACGAGTTGAGGGAAGTATAATACAGAACAATTCAAACTTTTTCAAATTTATCAACAGCAAAAGAAACTGCTCACGTATACCACGCAACATGGTGTACAACGGCAGCCCTGTCAATAACCCAAATACCTATTGCTGAAATATTTGCTTTTTTTTTCAAAAGTGTATATGCACCAGCTGACAGCGATGAGAGCATTAAAACACTCTGTATGACTCACTTGTTAGACTCCGGATTTGGAGTAAGTGGACAAGAAGTCATGAATGCTTTAAATAATTTAAAACCAAAACAAACCCTGAGACTAGATAACATTCCAGCTTTTGTAGTAAAAGACCGCAAGTTTATTTTCGCGCCAATACTCACTATAATATTTAACTTATGCATGAAAGAAGGAAAATATCCTGAAATTTGGAAGTTAAGCAAAGTCTGTCCAATCTTTAAAAAGGGCAATAAGTGTGATATAGAGAATTATAGAGCAATAAGTATATTGCCCAACTTTTGAAGTGTTTGAATCAGTGTTGTACACTCGTATTCTTTCAGAATGCTGAAATAACCTCGCATCAGAGCAACATGCATTTATGCAAGGCAAATCAACATCCAAAAACCTAATAACCTTTAGCCAATATATGTCAGATTCCCTTGAGGTGTTCAGAGATGTCCATGTGGCTTACCTGGATTTTGAAAAGGCCTTTGATAGAGTCAATAGAAAAATATTAATTGGTAAATTAATACAGGCGAATTTGCCACATGTCTTAATTAGACTGATTAGGTCTTTTCTGCATAAACGTCAAAAAATTGTTGCTCATAACAATTATAAGTCAAATCCCTACAAGCCTACATCAGGAATACCTCAAGGGTCACTGTTATTTATTATTTTTATAAACTAGTGCAAATGGTTGAGCATCCAAAAATTTTAATTTATGCATATGATAATAAAATATATAGAAGCATAAGAAATATCAATGATTGTCAAAATGCACAAGGTGATTTGTGCAAATTGTATCAATAGTCTGTGGATAACAAGTTAGCAGTTAATGTATCAAAGTGTTTTACAAGGAAATGTACAGCAAAAAATAAGCAAAATCAAGTAAGTAGAATATGATTACTCTTCGAACAATATTAAGTTGAAAGAGGAAAACTCAATTAGAGACCTTGGTGTTTTATATGACAGTTTTATTAGCTTTAATGATCATGTCGACGAAATAGTGGGTGAGGCACTTAAGATTATAGGGTTTATCTATTGTAGCACAAAAGATATGGGTATTTCTACAGTCAAACTTTTGTATGATTCACTAGTAAGGACAAAGCTAGAATATGCATCAGTTGTCTGGGACCCATGTTATCAAAGGTCAATCCATGCAATAGAAAATTGTGAAAAGAAATTTTTGAAAAGATCACACTTTAGGAGATTCGGGGTTTAGGGCCGAATTTATAGTCATTCCTTGGAGTCGAGAGTTTAGAATGGACACTTGCTACTATTTGACTAGTTAGTCATGTCAATTCTAAACGTTCAAGGCTTCCGTAAGGTCTGAGGAAACCTTAAGGACCAACTATAAATTCGGCCCTTACCCAGTTGATGTACCATATAATGTGTTGTGTATCGAACATGGTTACAGTACGTTAGATGTAAGAAGAAAATATTTTAACGTAATGTTTTTGTATAAACTTCTTTATTATCATGTGAAAGATGAATATCTTTTGAGTCTGAAAAATATAAGTTTACCTTACCTATAGTTAAGAATGTGTGATATAATCAAGAAAACAAATTGTGATATTTTTCCAAGTAAAATAATTTTATTTAAGGAGGTACAAAGTAGATTAGGATGCTAGGGTTTTTGGGTAGTTTGTAGTTTTAGACATTCTGTGCAAATGCAAGACGTAGAGGTTATTGAATAAATAAAAAAATAAAAAAGTTACGTTTACAGAATGAAAATTCAGATTTGTATAAAAATATTTTTGTTTGGGTAGTAGAAAAGATTAACCGCAAATAACAAGCAAATTTGCCCACACAAAAATGGGGCATTTGTTTGCTCGAGGATTCAAGGAATGCAAGTTCAACAACTTAATGCACACAAGTTTAGAAAATACTTGGTAAAGGAAAATGAAAATAGACAAACTAATACCTTGAATTTTCCAAGTCGATATAAATAAAAATAATGAAAAGATCTAAGATTTCCTAGGTTTAACCAGCCCCTATGGCCTTATTATATTAATAAATACAAGATTCATGTATATTAACCCTAGACTACTATCATACATGAAAATTACGCATTTTTTTCAAAACTCCACTGCAACAAAATCCACTTTATTCGCTAGCAGTGCTTCCCTTAAAATATAATAAAGGCATTCTGCACAAATTAGTAATTGTACTAATCTGGATAATAGTTTGCTAACAAGTAGTGTAGGTGATTGAGTCGGCTTATTTTTGAAATCGCTGCATATCAATTTTACGTGTCGATTGAAAAAGGCCCGAGAAAATACTGTCACAAATGTTCTACAGCTAAGAAGAGAATGACTATACAACATAACTGTTCGAAATGCAAAAAAACAATATGTGGCGAGCATCAAGAAATTTGTCCTAGTCTCAGTCCTAGTTGTCAAGCGGTTCTTGAAAAACAGTGTGAGTGCTATTTTTGTTATGTAGAGAAATTATTTGACCTTGGAAATCAATTGAAATTTAAAACATTTACCAATAAACCAAAGCAAATTGAATAAACATGGGCTAAAGTCCAAATTTTGTGCATCATTTTTTTGCTGGAATGCGATTTTTTTTAAGAACAATTAAAATGGAAACTTACCTAATATGACATCAAAACATACACAACACGGCACAAATTATATACTAATTATAAATAACTCTTTTGTCTTGGATAAATAGTAAAAATTATTTGAAGTCCCAAGCCAAAAGACAACAAGACAACCAACAACCAACCCAACAGTTTTTTCAAAAATTTGATTGATGTCATTGATTGACACTATTGACAGAACTGAAATTTTGCTCCACTGACCATTTTGTATTCATGAGCTGAGTTCGGAATGGTAGAAAGTGTCGACACTTTTTACACTATTAACACTGTGGCGTTCGTTAATTGGTAGGAGTAAGTTTGGTGTACACTTTGTAACACTTTATTTGCGTTTGGAAATGATTTGGTGTCCAAATGGTGTGAAGATGGTGGGACACCGTTTACTCGTTACAAAGTGATGGTGTATTCGGTGTCACACCGCCGATTACACCCTTATCATGTGATATAACACTGCACCACACGAACACCTCACTAACACTGCACTAGAATCCCATTCCGAAATCAACTCTCTCATACATCGAGTTACACCGAACGTGTCGCTTTAGAGTTCCTCAGAGTCATTCCATAACACACAATTCAGATATTACAGATCATTATTTTTTAATATTAACATCACCTAAAAGGGCTTCTTGCGGGGGGCTAATTTTGATTTTTTTCTTATCACAAAATCTAGGATTGCCCATTAGTTCTTCCACTGGGGCTGGATCCGATACGTAAAAGTTTCCGAATCGAAGGTCGTAGCGATTAAAGAACGAGAAATTGATTACGAACAGACGAATCGGCTAATCGGATAGCTGCAAGTACAATGGTAGAATGTAGAATGCAAAAACTCTCGCTGGAGGTGACGTCAGCTGCAGTCCTTTAGGGTGTTTATACTTACGAACGTACTCAAAGCGAGACAACTCGGATCCAGAGCCCTTCCGTAGCTTCCGACACTGTCGACGGAATCGTTTTCTTTTTGTCCTTTTTGCACACACACTTGTCTTAGTTTTGCTCTTGTTTTTCTTGGGTATTTCTTGGGTATTGGCGTGCGTTTTGCTTCGTTTTTTTTTTCTTGTGTTTTTATCTATAACCGAATTTTCGCAACGAATGTAGGTCATCCAAGGACGAACCATAGTTTGTCTTGTGACGTCATGGGCTTGAACGCTCGCTAGAAGCTGCGTCCGTCCATGCTTTCGACGAACTACGTTCAATATGACGTCATGGTTTGTCGCAAAAGCGTTTGTGTTCATGAAATCATGGAAGTAGTTCGTCGCGAAAATTCGGTTCAAGATTATTATTAAAATATATTCGAACATACATACGAGCATAGACGAGTCGGGCCCATGGCCATAAAACATACGTTCGCCAAAATATCGAACATCGAGTACTGCGACTGACGTCACGTGCCGTCAGTCGCAGTCCTCGACCGGATTGAAGACAAAGAATGGTAACCAATTAATTTAAATTTTTTGCAAGGTAAGAACGATAATTATAGAATGAATTACAGATAATTATTTAAAAGTCAAATTGGTAGAAAGAAAATCTACGTGTAGAGAGGAAATTAGAAAGTTAATGCTATAAAGCACACGGCTTTTAAATACTAAATTGCTTAAGTTTTTTGAGATAAACATATTTAGAGACGAAGGTAGAGTAAAAGCATTTGCTACACTGAATGATTGTGAAGTTGGAAATCAACTGTTTTGACTTTACCTACTCTGAAATATTTGAATTGTTTGGGCCTAATGTTCTGTTTACTCTAAGAACACCTGACAATAAAACTGATCTGACTGTACTCCAATTTTGTGTTAAATAGCTGATTCCAGCATCGATTGCAATTTTCTCGATGCGAACGAATCTATGAATCTACCAGTCCTGAATAGACCGATCTCCTATTACCTGGACTGCGCGCGTCGCTTGTAGGCTGCAGGTGAGCGTCCAATGAGAAGTAAGTTTGGTACAGGTTTGCGTCATATTCTTATTCAGGGGCCAGTTCAGTGTGAATCGTTCCTTCTTTCTTTGTAACGTGTAATTCGACAAAGAGCAAACTAATACTTTACATATTACTCACCGCAGTGTCGTTTAAGGTTTTGTAAGATTATACTTGACATATTCCTTTGCAATTTCATTGTGCGATGTTGCCGGATGAAACATTTATCAAAATAAAAGTGTAAACGATGTTAACATAAACTTTTCAAGCGCTTCTTTTGTCTGATTCAAGGCGTTGTAAAACACTTGACACTATATTATCACTTCTTTAATGTTATAATGTTCGATTTGTATTGTCTTTATTTGTTCTGCAACAATACAATCTGGCTACACTGAACCTACGAGTTGCGCGCGCATGTCATCTTTTATTACTTTCTAACTTGTATTTATTACAATTAAGCTCTCTTTCTCTATTTATGCGAGACAGGTCTATTAAATCATACTACAAAATCTAGAGTCGTGGCAAATCTACTAGTTCTCCCACTGATTTCTGCTTGCAGTTTCAGAAGATATGTTGTGTAGTTAAACGTGTAGAACGAACTCAGGGCAAGCCAGACGCACTCAGAGCAAGTTATGCACTCGATTGCTCTGGGCTCGTTCAAGGTTTACAAATTTAATAATAGAAGGCTACAATTAGGTAGGTATTCGTTCTAAAGGAAAACTTATGGTGCGTATTCACGCTATCTCTTTCTAAATGCATTTGACGAATAATAGAATACTTTTGGGTGCCACTTTTTGGGCGCTTCCGAGTTACTCCGGCTACAGTTTGACCCGGTCGGTTTAGCGTTCGAGTGCAAAACGCATGGAGTATGACAGGTGTGTGAAGTGTTCTAGGAGCTTCGCACTCTGCACCCAAAAGCGGCTCTGATTGCATACTGCATTATTTATTGGGTTTTATTAGCTCAAAGATTGTAAGATTTGCTTGTTCAAATGAGATCTTGCACCGAGCCAAATGGACGTGCACCAGAGGGTTTGATCAAATTGCACTTCTTAAAAACGCACTCAGTGCATAGCGAAACACACACACACAGTTCTGATCTGATCTGCTCGGAGCAGATCTAGTAGATGAAAGCCTCTAAAATTTCCCCACAAACAAACGTCTAGTAGTCTAGTTTCAAAATTTACCGTTAATCAACCGTTATTTGTATTGTTTAATTTTTCATTCATTGAATAAGTAGAAATTAATGAAATCTTTAAACCAGTTTAATAATTATTCAAATTAATAAGTATGCAAGGTGCCAAGAGCGAATCATTCAGGTTTCAAAGAAATACTTCTAGAAACTCTTCAGGTTAGTCAATAAGGATAATTTCCTCCTTAAAATGCAATGTGTAGACAAACAAGCCTAAATTTGCTACTAAATTTCAATTAAGTCATATCTCCTACCTACTATAGCTTTCTCCCAGGATTATTATTCCATTTTAAGCCATATATTTAAAACTTCAACACATGGGTAGAGCACATTTCAAAAACACAATCCATTAGGCTGTGAATTCAGGTTTTTCATTTAAATTTACGAATTCACAGGTTCATCAACAAGAAGTGAAGGACAAGAACATTGTCGCAAAAGGTTGAAAGACAAATTCGATGAATGCGAAAAGGAAAACCCAAATAACTATGAAGACTCAAAAAACACAAACGACAGGACGGTTTTATCAGTTTTAAACCTTAACGATACTAGACGATATATTAGAAATGGAGCTGAGAGGATATCCAAGACCTTCAACACTGTTAGAGTAACATTTGGAACATTATCACAGGTAGAGTAGTACACAATAATTCAATTCAATATTCTCCTAAACAATTTTTCGTTGTTGTAATAGCGCTTCAAATCTGCAACTAGAAGACGCCAAATTCTGCAAGAAGGTCCCATGACGCCCAACGGCCAAACTCCATATACCAAATCGAGGCAAATGTTGGGTAGAACACCTACAAAAATGTACAGTCCTTTCGGTATTGAGAGCCCTTATTGTACGACCACGATTGACAGAGAAAATACACTTTTACCTAGTAGTTTAATCAGAAAATAACCCACCTTGTTATTTTTTACTGAAACTCTAAGATCTGTTTTTCTTGTACTTCATATACATTTTATTTTATGTAGATCAACGTTGTATGTTGGTTTAAATTACTAGTACTGTATTTATTTAATTTTTTACTAACTTATTGCAAGCTTTTTTTTACACTATATTTAGGTATTCTATTATCTATGTTTGTTTTAGTGTTTTTTTACTTATCTTTATTTTTATACACCTATTTATTAAGCTTTTTTGGATAATAAATTTCTACTAACTTTTTTAAATTTGGGTATTATTCATTTATTTTCTTATCCTACTTTTACTCAGTCAAAGACAGCAAAATTTGAATCAATTATTGATGTTTGACTCGACTTCTACTGGTGCATTTTTATTATTACTTCTAACATAACATATCTTGTGTATCAATATCCAAAAAGACATTAAGCTGCATATTCAAATATTCCTCAAACAAATTATTGCTAAGCTTTTCTTCTCTGACTTTGCCCATTATTCGTGCCAGAGTCACCGCCAATACGTGTTCACAGCTCAAGCTACGTTGCAAGTCCAAAACTTGACTGCTGAAAAAATCGCACTGGCAAAAATTAACGTTTCCAATTATGATGTGTCGGTCTTGGGATTTGGATATTTCGTATACTTTTCTGAAAGAGTCTGGAGTTGAGTAGCAAGTTACTCTTGCTTTTTCCAGTAGTTGAGTGGCTTGGGTGAGTGACTCGCCAAAATAGGAATGGAGAATTTCAAGAGTTTCATTGGGAACTAGAAAAGAATAATTAAAATGATTTCATTAAATTATATTTTCTATTAGGATATCTGTAAATAACATTTCTATTTTGACTGTATTTTTTATGTTGTATAAGTAGTAGTTAATGTAATTGAGCATAGTTTTCTCAGAATGCTATTATTGTGTTTCCAAACCAAAGACCTTAGGGCATGATTTAGAAGTAATTAAGTACCTAATTTCCAACTTACACAAATTTTGCTCTCCAAAGATAATTTCAGCTCTTTCTAATTCCTGAAATGCTTTCTGGGGTATAAAACTTTTTGAAAATACTGATTTTTCCATTGCTTCTATTATTTTTGATACCTAATTTAAATTGGTCTTTTCTTTTTCCCAGACCAACCATAACCTCTGAATAGAAGAAAATACTTGTTTTCTAGTCTGTTTTAACCTCATACAACAAACAACATTTAAAAAAATTTAATAATTTTATTTTTATCAAAATACTGACCAATGCAATATAGTATGCGCCTATCGCAGTCTCCATATATATCGTAAGGTTTCAGGATTACCGGATAATACGCAGCAACACCACGACTCCGAAGGAGGAGTGGTGTTGCTGGTAACGCGTTGAGTGTCAGGTAAAAGTATTAGGTAATCCTGAAACATCGAGTGGTATTAAAAAGGTTATACAACAACGAACTAAACTTTGTAACTCTAAAATTTAAAAAAAATTCTATAATAGAATTTGCCATAAATGCCACCAAGCGCGATAATCCCAAAAGGCTTATCACTTGTTAAGCCTCTCGTGTCATATGGGAATAATGTACAGTGAGTTGTATAATCTTATAATAATCCAATACCTCGTCCAATGAATAATTTACTAATCTGAGATAGAGATAAGTTATTAAATAAAAATAAATATTCAATTCACGTCTCTTATGTTAATACCTATGTAATATCCATATCAATATATCTACTAGGTATACCTACACAAAACAACATAAAAAACGAATAGAGGATTTAAACTCAACAGTGGAATTCCTACTTTCCAGAGTTTATAGATCCAAATTGGGAGATATCTGGATCTGGGTCCTCGATTCTATAAAGTTTATTTGTCGTAGAGCTTAAATTTGACTAGGAAAGGGAAAAAACCCTTATGCCCAACTCTCCCTTTATATTGAAATATCAACCTAGAAAGGAGTTGAAATAACTCTCAATTCTGACCATCCCAGAATTCAAGATGAGCTGAATCAGCTGAAGCAGCTTGGAAAGCTCATTTTTGACGCTCCTATAGGATTGAAATTCAATTAGAAAATCGTAAAAATTTTATTCGCGGATTTCCTAGAGCTGAAATTTCCACTTGGAAACATTAAAACTAATTTCTGGTCATCAAACTTGAGTTGGAAAGGTTTAAAAACCTAATTTTTGACACTCCTGAAGCAAAAATTCAACTAGGAGGCATAAAAATCCAATTTCCAACTCTCCTAGAGCTCAAATTTCCACTAGAAAAGTATATAACTGATTTCTGACCCTCCTGGAGTAAATTGAACCGGAGCAGTTTCAAAAGCTCATTTTTTTATCTTTGTAGACTAGACTAGGAAAACGAAGAAATCCTATGCCCAGAAGCTCTCATATTGTTGAAATTTCAACTAAACATAATTCGAGATGAGCTGAAAGCGGTTCAGAATGAGTTGAAATAGGTTTGGAAACCTCATTTTTTGACTCTCCTAGAGTAGAAATTCAACTAGAGAAGCGTAAAAATCCTATTTCCGGCTCTCCTATAGCTGAAATTTCCAGTAGAGAAGTATAAAACTTTGATTGTTACCATCCTGAAATAATTATGTACCTAGATTTTATTGCATTATAATCCAATCAGTCCATAACTATAAAGACATCCCCTAACTTTATAATATAAGCCAACTTAATACCAGAAAAAGTTGGAAAATTCATGTTAAGTAAATCAGTTTTGAAAAATCCTGAAAAATACTTCGGCGTATCAGATCGACTTGAAACTTTCAGGGTTCATTAACCAGGATGTTTTCATCAAACACGGCAAATTTGAAGTCAATCTGAAGCTCAGAAATAAAATTATGAAGTTTCTTTCAATTTAATACCAGAAAAAGTTGGAAAATTTCAGTTAAATCACCTTTGAAAAATCCTGAAAAATACTCCGGAGTATCAGATCGACTTGAAACTTTCAGGGTTCATTAACCAGGATGTTTTCATCAAACAAGGCAAATTTGAAGTCAATCTGAAGCCCAGAAATAAAATTATAAGGTTTTTTCCAACTTAATACCAGAAAAAGTTGGAAAATTCATGTTAAAAAACACCTTTGAAAAATCCTGAAAAATACTTCAGAGTATCAGATCGACTTGAAACTTTCAGAAATTATTCACCAGGATCTTTTCATCAAACAAAGCAAATTTGAAGTCAATCTGAAGCTCAGTAATAAAATTATTATGTTTTTTCCAACCGAATACTAGAAAAAGTTGGGAAATTTCAGTTAAATCACCTTTGAAAAATCCTGAAAAATACTTCGGAGTATCCATCGATTTCAAACTTTCAGGAATTATAAACCAGGATTTTTTCATCAAACAAGGTAAATTTGAAGTCAATTTGAGGCACAGAAATAAACTTATAAGGTTTTTTACAACTTAATAGGTACCAGATAAAGTTGGAAAATTCACGTTAAATCACCTTTGAAAAATCCTGAAAAATACTTCGGAGTATCAGATCGACTTAAAACTTTCAGGATTTGTTAACCAGGATCTTTTCATTAAACAAGGGCAATTTGAAGTCAATCTGAAGCTCAGGAATAAAATTATGAGTTTTTTTTCAATTTAATACCAGAATAAGTTGGGAAATTTCAGTTAAATCGCATTTGAAAAATCCTGAAAAATACTTCGGAGTATCAGATCGATTTCAAACTTTCAGGAATTATAAATCAGGATGTTTCCATCGAACAAGGTAAATTTGAAGTCAATTTGAGGCACAGAAATAAACTTACGAGGTTTTTTCCAACTTAATACTAGAAAAATATTGAAAAATAGGTAGGTAGGTACTTTAGAGTATCAGATCGAATTGAAACCATGATCTTTGCATCAAACAAGGCAGGTAGAAATTCAACTATAGGAGGCCTAAAAATCCTATTCCCAATTCTCCTAGAACAAGAACTCATATTTCCACTAGAGAAGTATGAAACTTATTTCTGACCATCCTGGAGTAAGTTGAACTGGTGCGGTTCCAAAAGCTCGTTTCTAATCCTTGTAGAGCTTAAATTTGACTAGGGAAGCGAACAAATCTTTCAGTAGGTACCTACCTTAAGTGGGTAGCTAGAACTAAATATCCAGAATTCCACGCTGATTATCCAGTCAGCTTTAGGGTTTCTGGGATCTCAAAACACCAGCAAACTTTTACATATAGCAACCGCAATTATAAGTAGGTACCTATGAGATTCTTGATCAAAAGACGAAAAAATTATAGAACTTGTAGAAGGACTTGAGAAAATCAGATGGGTGAGATACACATTGAGATTTTCAGAAATAGAGCGAGTTAAGATAAACTTCATACATATGAATTCAGGAAACCAACTATGTATACCCTAAAGACAGAAAACGAAACACATGCAGGGTTTGTGATTGTGATATAAGCAAAGACATCAAGACATGCATCCAGACATTTATGGGACATTAATATGAAGTATGATAATATTTCTGAACATCAATATGAAGTATGAACATCTTCCTGACTGAACATCAAAATAAAAATAGTATGAACATTTTCCATGCCTAATGCACCGACCTTAACTATAGCAAATGAAGAAGATCTGGACATTTTTTCCTTGAAACTGTATCAATAGTCATAAACGAAGTAACTATTATCATGGGCCATTTTGATTCTAGATAAGATCGCAATTAAGGAGGATACCAAATAAAAAAATGGCAACTTTGGATATAGATCCAGAAATGAAACAGGATATAAAAGCTCTATAAGAATACCTAAAACATGTTAACACTTTCTTCTGGAAAAGACCCAATACAAAATTGTACTGGATATCACGAGAGAACATTACATAAAACGAAATAGTCAACTCTCTATGGAAGAGTAGACACATTTTAGAAGGTGTACATCATATTATACCTTGTTAACAGATTATAAAGTTGTTTAAATTTAAACTTGAGACCAAGTTTGAACAAACAGTGGTTTAGCAAAACGGTGACTATTATGACTGTTGGAAATACTTGGAGAAGACTTTCGAAAGAAAAATTAGTAGTAGATTCTACAAGAAACATCATCATGATAGATGAACTGAACAGCTTTTTGGAAGAAATTCAAAATGCAGGCATAAGCAATTAAACAATGGAATCGATGAGCCAACGAAAAGAACACCCCTGATGAGCCATGGAAAAACATTATAGTCTATGAAAGGAAAAGACATCAAGAAAGACATGCATTCAGACATTCAACATCTCAAAATATAAAGTTGAATCATTTCGAACGACAATAAGAGCATCTGCCAAAAGCTTTATCAAAATCTGACCTAAAAGATCTAGAAATTTTCCTTTAAGTTGTGTCGACAGGTACAACGTAAAAAACTATTATCATGTGCAGCCTTAATGCCGAATTTAGTGGAAGATACTGAATACAAAAGTGGCATCTAAGGCTAAGGAGCAAAAGTTCGAAAAAAGAGAGGCATCATGAATACGTAGAACAACAAAATCTGGAGGTGGTTTCTTTAAGTAAAGACTCAACCATCGAAAAATACACCTGGATATTGCCAGACAGCATGACAAATGTTCCCATTTAACATTCTTCTATGGACTTTTTGCAAAAATTTATACTGTTTTGGGGCTTCGTAACAATAAGATTGTGACAGAATTTGGAGCTCTTTTTTTTTATAAGGTTGAATGAATATATGGAACACGTTGTTCAATGAGTTTGATGACTTCCAAGTTTCAAGTTTTAGTTTTAACCAAGTAGATTCTGACGTATCTTCAATTAAACATATTTTATCTAAATTAAAAACAAATTTATTATAAATAACAATTAAATGGTAACGTTATGTTTTTCGTCCTTATCCTATTTACAAAGCTACGTCCCTGTATTTGGAAATTTCATCAGCCGAAGTGTTGCTCAAAGAATTCCTACTGTTGAGCCTCTCCAGTTGTTTTTTGTAAATTAAAAAATCAGGCCCATCCAATGGACCATAATAAATGGGTACCCCGTAGTTTTCGATCGGTTGCGCATAAAACCCTGTCCTGTTTCTGATTATATGACTCGTCTTAGGATCCCCGTCGATATCGTCCATGGATTTGTATCTGCTCATGGATAATTTTGACGGTAGGGTGGAATAATTTATTTCCGACATTGCTCTCATTTGTGGTTTGGTTGGTGGGATTATGAGGTCTTGATGATCTGGGAGCCATTGTTGTTGGTCTAGAAACCGTAAATCCATAAGGGATTGGCTCTTTTTCTCGCTATTGTCGAATTCAACGGGCACGAAAACGCTGGCGTTGAATTCGCTGGTAGTTGTTGAAGTAGAGTACTGATAGCCTCCATAAGGTACCATCAGGTGCATGTTGTTCCATAAATGAGGCATTGAACCGTATCTGAAATAAGTGATGGATGATGGACAACTAAAATAAACTATTGCTTTTGTATATTATTGTGCACCTATGTAGTTTCTAAGAAATCAAGCTTCAAAGTTTATGTAGAAGCAACTTCATAGTTCAAAATTCAATTTTATATGTTTTTTAAACATGAACATGTAGTTGTGGAATTTCAAATTGTAAGACCGATAAAAATTACAGAATGGATTTTTTCTACGACTATTAGAGAATTCGTCCATTCCGACTTAGTTAGATTACGAAATAGCTTCATTCCATCACTAGTGAAAGAATATTTATTCTGGCATTAACACAGGATATCAATATTTTACCAAGAATCAAATTTTCTATCAGTATTTCTAGATTTTACTGAAAAATTTCCATTTATTAGGTCAAATTTGCATAATTTATATGTTCAATCCCACTGTTTCTCATAAAGTTACTGTACCCAATCAATGCAAAATGTGCCAATAATGTGCGGGTGCAATTTAATGGAAATATAAAAAGTTCTAGAATAAATTAGCAATAGCACCTACTATAATTTATGCATTGTAGATTTTAGTGCAAGAAATTTTTACAAATTACTGATTTAATTATCTGACTGATAGTGTACCTTGACAGAATTTATAATTATTTACAGTTAAGTATATTAAAACAGTTACCTTTTAAGACTCCCGCCATCGATTTGATCCACAAATTCTTCACTGGTAAAACCGTTATTTTGATAATTTTCCGAAACAGCGCTTTCCATTCCAGCCATTTCTTGTATCCTCTTCTCCATTAAATCCTCATCTTTCCACAATGTGTAGAGAGATTGGATCAGTATAATTTGTATTACGTTAACTATTATTCTCAAGAGCCAGCACGAGAGTTCTGTGATACCGTAAATATGGCCTGTACCCTGTAAAAAAAGTTCATTAATATTTTTCTTTGGAAATTAAATAATAAATTATATTAGGTGAAAATAACTGGTTTTCTGTTATTTATTAGCTAATATAATTAATGGTAATAATATAATTTACGGTAAAGAAACAATTACAATATAAAAAAACTATCTATTTGATACAGTAAATTTATTTTTATACTGTCTTCAGTTGGAGAAAAGTAGTTTTCATGCATAGGTATTCTACAGAAAACACAAAATGGTGATAAAAGCACAGAGAAAGGTTGAACTTGTTTTGTATTTCTAGGAGGTACGTGAAAGTCACTTATTCTTAGTATGTAATAGGGAAGAATCAATTACATCATTTATTTATTTATGAAACGCATAGCATTGATCAAAACAAGTTCTTCTTTTTTAAAGTAAAAGTTAACTGAGTAATTTTATAATAATATCGAGAATTTAACGTGTTGATCATAGAATCCGGCTCCAAATCTCAGAATAATTTAGTGTATTGAGTTTGAGTGGTCCCAAAGGACCATTGAAGACACAAAATCTCAAAAAAAAATATTGAAATTTCATCGTTCTAGTACCTATACTGAGGCAGCTTATGATTTAGATTTTGGAAAACTTTGAAAGGTCATAACTTTTTGTCTATTATAGATAGAAAGCTGAAACTTTCACTGAAATTTGTTTCATTCAAGGGACTACAAACCCTGAACTTTTCAAATTTTTCCAAAATCTAGTAGGTAGGTACTAGATTTTGGAAAAATTTGAAAAGTCATAACTTTTTTTCTATTATAGATAGAAAGCTGAAACTTTCACTGAAATTTGTCCCATTCAAGGGACTACAAACCCTGAAAATTTCAGTTCATTTGCACTTATAGTTCCTGAGATAAAATCGTGTTAAGCAATTTGGGGTGATTTATCAATTTTTCAATTTTTCTGAGTGCCCTTTTTCATAGATTTCGGCTTCAAATCTGAGAATAATTTAGTTTATGGAGTTTGGGGGATGTTGATTGACCATTAGGATAAAAAATCTCGACAAAAAAAAAATTTGAAATTTCATCGTTTTAGTAAGAAGGTACCTACCTACCTTATGATTTAGATTTTGGAAAACTTTGAAAGGTCATAACTTTTTTTCTATTATAGATAGAAAGCTGAAACTTTCACTGAAATTTATCCCATTCAAGGGACTACAAACCCTGAAAATTTCAGTTCGTTTGCACTTATAGTTCCTGAGATAAAATCGTGTTAAGCAATTTGGGGTGATTTATCAATTTTTCAATTTTTCTGAGTGCCTTTTTTTCATAGATTTCGGTTTCAAATCTGAGAATAATTTAGTTTATGGCGTTTGGGGGATGTTGATTGACCATTAGGATACAAAATCTCGACAAAAAAAAATTTGAAATTTCATCGTTTTAGTAAGAAGGTACCTACCTACCTTATGATTTAGATTTTGGAAATCTTTAAAAAGTCATAACTTTTCTTCTATTATAGATACAAAGCTGAAACTTTCACTGAAATTTATTCCATTCAAGGGACTACAAACCCTGGAAATTTCAGTTCATTCGCACTTCGCACTTATAGTTCCTGAGATAAAATCGTGTTAAGCAATTTGGGGTGATTTATCAATTTTTCAATTTTTCTGAGTGCCTTTTTTATAGATTTCGGCTTCAAATCTGAGAATAATTTAGTTTATGGAGTTTGGGGGATGTTGATTGACCATTAGGATAAAAAATCTCGACAAAAAAAAATTTGAAATTTCATCGTTTTAGTAAGAAGGTACCTACCTACCTTATGATTTAGATTTTGGAAAACTTTGAAAGGTCATAACTTTTTTCTATTATAGATACAAAGCTGAAACTTTCACTGAAATTTATTCCATTCAAGGGACTACAAACCCTGGAAATTTCAGCTCATTTGCACTTATAATTCTTGAGATAAAATCGTGTTAAGCAATTTGGGGTGATTTATCAATTTTTCAATTTTTCTGAGTGCCTTTTTTTATAGATTTCGGCTTCAAATCTGAGAATAATTTAGTTTATGGAGTTTGGGGGATGTTGATTGACCATTAGGATAAAAAATCTCGAAAAAAAAAAATTGAAATTTCATTGTTTTAGTAAGAAGGTATATGATGATTTAGATTTTGGAAAACTTTGAAAGGTCATAACTTTTTTTCTATTGAAGATAGAAAGCTGAAATTTTTAGCGATTCTTATTCCAGTAGAGGACTACAATCCCTGAAAATTTCAACTCATTTGGACTTATAGTTCTAGAAATAAAATCGTGTTAAGCAATTTGGGGTGATTTTATCAATTTTTCTGAGTGCCTTTTTTCATAGAATCTGGCTCCAAATCTCAGAATAATTAAGTGTATGGAGTATTGGGGGTCCCAGAGGACCATTAAGACACAAAATCTCAACAACAACAAAATTGAAATTCCATCGTTTTAGTAGTAAAGTAGCTATGGTATGCTATGCTACAAATAGTTTTCAATAGCTAACTTTTTGCTTGGTAGGTAGGTACCTACTTGTACAAAATTTTTATTCAAGAATGGAAATTAATATTTTTTCTATTCCAGGCTCTTGATTTTCCTTTATTGCGACAATTTCAAGAGCCGGGAATAGACAAAAATTGAGCTGTAAAAATTGAGAGAAGAAAGTCCAGAGAAATTGAGAAAACATCGGTACACACAGAAAATTAAAATTATAGACAGAAAATTAAAATTATTTCTAGTCCAAACTCTTGAATTTATTAAATTTTCTCTATTAGGAGAAATTTGCAAGGAAACAAAAACTCAAAAGCCAGAATAGACAAAAAATGAGACAGAAAAATGGAGAATTATTGAGAATATCCAAAAATGTGCAAGTATAGGTACCCTCATTAGTGATAAGCATATATAGGTAGTGAATTTTCTCCAACATTCCTTAATTTTAATTCTTACTTATGTAGTTAGGCAAATAATATTAATTTCCAAACAAAAAAAAAAAAAAAAATCCTAAACTTTATGAGAAAAAGTGCTCAGCGAAGGTATACATAATTAATCGGATATGGTTATTTCAAAGTACACAGAGGTATAGGTATAATACAGATACATTATTTATAAAATTGTCTTTCAATTTCAACCATTGTTTTCCAATTTTCTGATACAATCTTTAATAGTTCTCTGGTCTATATATTTCAGTCATTAATCACTTTGATAAAATGGTTACTATAAATCCCATTCAGTTTACTATTAATTAACATTCTTTTAATCATTTATTGCACTATATAGGAGGCATAACCACTTAAAAGACAAGTTTTTTTTTAAAAATTTTGAGTCTATACGTGCCACCCTTTCTGATATCTTTCCTTTGGTTTTTGAAGGAAGAAGACTTCCTGGACAAGAAATCTATAGTAGTGGAGAGTTTATGATTTCATACCTCAACTTGTTTTTCAGTATTTATTTTTTTCTTTATCGAGATACTACAGTGGTAGTAATGATGAGATTGATGGGAATATTTTTTTAACTCTAATGCGTCCCTTTATAATAGCATAAATGCAATGGAAATCATACAAAGTTAAAGTTTTGAATTCACTTAATTACTTAAGAATAAATTATGCTACTAACCCAATAATCCACGCTCATGTAAATCACAAGTCCCGCTTCAGGAAATGTTAAAATAGTTACGGCAAACATCCACGTTACAAGGCAAAGGGAATTTTTCTAAAACAAGTATGCAATTAAACCTAGGCAACGGGAAATTGTATTTTTAGCATATACGAAATCATTATTATTGCGATATATTCAAATCGAAACAATAACGTAGGTGTAACTTACGGTTGCCAATCCGTGTAAAAGTAAAGCGGCAAAAAGGCTCATGGCAAAAAATCCCGCGGATAAGAGAACTGCGGCTGCAGGAAGAGCATTCGAAGATTCCAGGATGATCCAGATTAGTTCAAAAGCGAACGCTATCAAATAGGCAATCTAAATATACAGACATTTGATTACAATATGTAACAATGGATGGGAAAAATCTTACCAGTAAATAGGCCGCAAAAAATCCACAAGCTATTGGCAAACTGCAACAGAAGCACTTTTCAATAAAGGCCATATTATTGTTTAAATTTACAATTACGCCAAATATTTAACATTGTTCTTGGTTTTTGGGGACACTTAGTTTTTCGTTAACGCGTCACATTAGAAGAAGCGCCTTTAAAACTATTACAAAACTGTTATTTGTTTAAAAGAAAAACAAGGTGGGTGAGGTCCCCTCCGTATTTGAATGAGTGAGTAATCAAGTGTAGGTTACATTTGCAACTATATACACATTTAAATATTTTGTTCACGTGCTGCGTATACCTTTACTTTCTCTTTGCCTTCCCACCACCTATACCTGTAACAAGATTTTTAAACAATGCCAATGACGCTCGAAGAAGAATGATTTCATTATTGTTTAAATAAGTTGCGGTTCTTTTTGTTAGGCAACCACTTCTACGACTTTACCAGCATTGATCTACTGAATATAGCATTCTATACAACTCTACAGATTTTCTGGAAACTGCCTTATTGTTATTCTATCTTGAAATTCAATGTTATGGTTTTTGGACCAAACATTTTCCCTTTGGATATTTGTTTTTCTAGATGAGCAACGTTACACCCTTCCAGATGAACATTCTTCCTCAAAGGTCTACCAACTACAGACATTTGTTGATGATTATCAGAACTCCTACTGGATTTTGAAAGTTTTTCATATAGCGGCGCCTTTTTTCAGTGCCCTGTTGCATTGTTCTTTCTGTGTCTCCCGAGATTTTCCACCTCGTTAAGGTGAAACAGATATCCAGATCAGATTCCTTGTGAATTTGATCACTTCTCAGACTTCTCTCTCTTGAAGAATGGCGTTCTGGATCGATCTTGGTCATGCACCTAATGATAATTATCAAAATACTGTTAAAAATATTTATTCAAATAACAAATACAAAAACTAAAATAATTGTAATAAACCCCCACAAAACATTTTGTAAATAAAATTGCTTCTCAAAATTTTCTTGAAGATTTTTGGCTTTTAGGTTTTTGAATATTCTCCTTTAACATAGGTATATGTATTACTTAGTTTAAAATTATCACATATTTATTTTCTTCTTAGTACCTAGTGAAATGCATAGACTAACATTAAAAGAGTACACAAAGCTACCACCAAGCCTACAATAATAGAATCGCGTCTTTTCCTGATATTGATTCGACTAATCAAACTGTTAATTATCGGATATTTATTGGAAATATCGTTGAATCGGGTTTGGAGTCTCTTTAGTGTATGTCTTTGCGTTGTAAGATGTTCTCTTGTCTCAACTGCTATGGATATTTGTTCGTTTATCAAATGGTCCGAACTGGAAACAAATTTTTAGTTCAATCTACAATAAATAAATAAAACTTACTTGTGAATATGTTGATTCTCTTTCAGATACATATCGCGCCTATTATTAACACCATCTGTTCTGAACGAACTGTCGTTGGAGCCTTTGAGCAGATCTTCTCTTTCTCTTCTGCTTTCGTGTTGCGAATTGGTCTTGCGGAAATCGCGTGATAAATCGGCTAATATTTCTCGATGTCTTTGGATTGTGTGTAGCATAGCCGCTCCGGAAACTGGTTGTTCAGATAGTCTTTCATTAACTTGAGTCAACTAGAAAAAAAAACCCAACTTAGATACCCAAACATAAGTAAATATGCCCTGGCAGAGATGGAATTCCTGTCATATTTTTAGGGAACTTTGCAATCTGACCTAATAAACCAACCAAGGAGGAGTGAAAACATATTTTCAAGCTTTTATAGAAGTAACACATCGTAAACATATAGTTATTGTTTATAATTTGAAGCAAATATGGAATACTCTAAAGAAAAAAAGTTTCACCTTAGTTAATAGTTCTTCAATTTCGGATGCCATAGCTTCAAAAGTGTCTTCTCCTGATAAAAGCGGGACAGTGTCGGCATGTCCGGCAGGAGTTTTAATGCCGGCACCGAGTTTGCTGAACGCAACCAGTTTGAGGTCGATTTCATTTTCCAGTTGTCTCGCATGTTTGCGAAGATCTGAAATAGAAACATGCATGAATCAGTAACTAAAAAAGAATTAATCAAGTTGCCCATTGATACTGGAAGCTCAGACATATCTACATAGTGTTTCCTATAAATCTAAATGTCACAATAGCTGCTTCATCTTTAAATGCCCCTGTTTGTGGATACTGTATTGTGATTGTAAAAATATCAGATCATGTGTACAAAAATATCAGAATATACTGAAGTTCTTAGAAAATCTTTGTTCTGATGTTATAATTGGACATAACATTCTTCAAAATCATTCAGGAGTAGAATTCAGTTTTGGCGGAAATCAATCAAAACTTTCTATCTGTAATCCAGTAACTGCAGATATTCGACCTTATCCGCTGTCTGCAAATTGCCAGGCCTAACTACTACATAGGTCTATGACTATACTGCAGCTAATTTTACACCTCATGAACGCATGTTCAACCATCTTAGAAGATCAACTAATGGAACTTCAATGTCTACATGGTTGAGCACCCCAGTACCAGTTTTTCTCAAGAAACATGTTAGGCATAGCAAATATGATCCACTAATAGAAGAGGTTGGATGGAATGGAAGAGAAATAGCTCTATCAACTCTTCATTTAGCACCAAGGGGAGATTGAGGGGGAGATGTAACCCTGCCAGCTCCGACAGATCAAGATCAAAATGATGTGACACTACCAGAACAAGATCAAGATGTCCAATAAAACTGCCAGAACAAGATTTTAATGAATTAACTATTCCTGAAGAAAACCTTGTATCAGTCAGTTCAGAACGTTTATCATAGCCGTTTTCTCGCGTCCACTTTTTTCAAAACAGTTTTGAAACGGGCAATGGTGTTTCTATTGACTGTTTCAAACCAGTTTTGAACCAATGTCAAAAAAGTGGACGCGAGAAAACGGTTGTTCCCTATAAATTATTCTAATTGTTTCCTTTCCCAAAATTCTGAACAATCTCACAATGAAAATCCCGAGGAAAATCCTCCAGCTTCATCTACAGTGAAACCTGCGTCCGGTCGTGTTATGGTGAAGAGAAATCATGGACCTTCTTCATATCTTCAAGATTATCAGAAACTGAGCGAGGAAGAATGTTGTATATCTCATTACCTTATTTATTGTTTTCTATTTATTTACCTGTTATGTTGTATGTTATATTGTCAGTTATTGTCAAATAATCTGTACTGAATTTTAGTTTATTAGGGCCAAATAGACCTGTCTCGCATAAATAGAGAAAGAGAGCTTAATTGTAATAAATACAAGTTAGAAAGTAATAAAAGATGACATGCGCGCGCAACTCGTAGGTTCAGTGTAGCCAGATTGTATTGTTGCAGAACAAATAAAGACAATACAAATCGAACATTATAACATTAAAGAAGTGATATAGTGTCGAGTGTTTTACAACGCCTTGAACCAGATAAAAGGAGCGCTTGAAAAGTTTATGTTAACATCGTTTACACTTTTATTTTGATAAATGTTTCATCCGGCAATATCACACAATGAAATTGCAAAGGAATATGTCAAGTATAATCTGACAAAACCTTAAACGACACTGCAGTGAGTTCAAGTAATATGTAAAGTATTAGTTTGCTCTTTGTCGAATTACACGTTACAAAGAAAGAAGGAACGATTCACTCTGAGTCTGAACTGGCCCCTGAATAAGAATATGACGCAAACCTGTACCAAACTTGCTTCTCATTGGACGCTCACCTGCAGCCTACAAGCGACGCGCGCAGTCCAGGTAATAGGAGATCGGTCTATTATGGACCAACTGGTAAGTGTCTGGTTGCTACCTAGCCGGTACTTTCTATTCTCTAGTGCATTTGGCGCAGACGGTTTGTTTGAGGGGTTTCCGACCACTTGCGGGTGGGCCTGAGATCAGGAGGACCTGCAGGCCCATTACTCAGGGAGGAATAATTAATTTTTTTGGTCTGGTTTCTGAGATTTCATGGGACTATGTTATTGATGGATCACTCGGTGTGGAAACAAAAACATCATTATTTCAGAATAAAATCAGTAAATGCTTCAATGAGGCCTTCACTGAAAAAACCTACATAAATAAGATTAATCACAATCACTGTAATTGGTTCAACCCTAATCTGAGAAGTCTTAAGAGAACAAGTTAAGCTCAGTAATTACTTGTATAAAATAACGCCTGGTCCAGGCATGTTACAAGAACGAAATAAGTAAGACGTGAATATAGAAAAAAAATAAAGAAAGCCAAAGTGTCGTATGTTGATAGATTAATAGGCACATCGAGTAATCTCTCCAAGGCCGCGTGGTCCATCATTAATCAGAGTCGAAAACAACAGAGAGAGTACAGCAGGGCAATGTCATTTCTCCACAAGACTTTGATACATGTAAATGTCGCACATAGACTACTAGAGGGTCTTGATCGGGGCCATCGGCCTACCTGCATTGGACGTGCGCGTGGTTCTGGGTTTGAGTTTAGAGAGGTGACGTTTGTGAAGGTTAGGAAAATCATACAGAGCCTGAAGAATAGACCTAGTCGAGACATTTACCAGCTTAATGTTCCTCTTTTAAAGTCAATAAAGGAATTAATATTGTATCCCTTGACAAAGCTTATAAATATGTCTCTTAAGAGTGGGCTCTTTCCGAGGGTTCTGAAATAAGCTCTTGTTATTCCAATATACAAGAATAAGGGAAACATAGACGAAAAAGGAAACTATAGACCCATATCCCTCCTTCCAGTCTTTTCTAAAGTTTTTGAGAAATGCATAGCAATACAGTTGACGCAACATTTTGAAACAAATATCCTTTTTAATGAGGCTCAATTCTGGAAGCCTTTGAAAGCCTTGAATATACCAGTACCACCTTCTGTGACCTGAGTAAAGCATTTGACTGTGTCTCGCACGAGCTTTTGCTGAGAAAACTATCAACTTACAATCTTAGTGGAAAAAGCATTGCCTTAATAAAATCCTACCTCAGTGATAGATATCAGACTGTCAGGGTTGCAAACGCACAATCGGAGGGTTTGTAGCTAACATCTGGGGTACCTCAGGGTTCGGTGCTCGGACCGCTTCTTTTCCTTATTTATATAAACGATTTGCCAGAGAACATACCTTCAGTTAGCTTCAATCTCTTTGCTGATGATACCACTTTCATGACTACTGGTAAAAACTTGAATGAAGTGAGAGAAGTGGCGTGTGGGGTGCAGTCAGATGTAAAACAATGGTTTAATGGTAATGGTCTGGTATTTAATGAATCAAAAATGAACAATATAATTTTTGCTTTGAGAGAGATTGATGATTCCATAACTAAAGACTCGGTGAGGTTTTTAGGGGTAGCTTTGGATTCAAAATTGACTTGAGAGCTTTATATTAACGAACTGTCAGCTAGGCTTCCTAGAAGTGTTTACCTTCTGAGAAACCTATTGGGAATTGTCTCGGGACAAATACTTAAAATGGTCTACTTCGCACTGTGTCACTCGTGCATGTCATATGGAGTAATAGTGTGGGGGCGAGCTGCGCAAGCAGACAGAATTTTCGCGTTGCAAGGCAAAGCAGTTAGGGTGATAGCAGGGCTGGGGTATAGAGATGAATACAGGGGATCTTTTTTCTAGTTTGGGACTTCTCACGTTTCCTGGTATCTAGACTGAAAAAGAATCAAAATGGCCCAAACTATTGGGCAATTAAGTACTTTGATAGACTACCTGAACAAGTACAAGGCCTGCCAATAGAAAAAATCAAAGTCAAAATGAAGCAATACCTAATTTCTCAGGCATTTTTTTCATGTGATGAAAACGTGAGTTAAGCGGCGTTTCCACAAGTATAGTTCATTGGCGCCAGTGCACGTGCCAGTTTGCTGGCGTAATAATAGTGGTGCCACTATCTGTTTCCACTTGATATCAAAATTTTTTAACTGGCGCAGTAGATAAATGAAAAATGGCGTCAACTTTAATGTTGCAGTGAATATTGTTTTTCTAGAATTATTGCAGAAGACCCGAAAAAACAAGAAAAAGAAACATAAACACAAGATCTGGATACGAAAATGGATTTCACTCAGAAAAGCTCTAGGAGCATCAAATAATTTACTGTCTGAGTTAACGGATGGAGACCATAAGGCATTTCCAAAGCTTCTTATTTTGCTTTCGGCAGCAGTGATATCAAAACCACTTAAGAACACGAGAACTCGCACAATACGTTAACACTTATCCTTATATAGCATCATCCCGTTTATTCCTAGTTTTGTAACACAAAAGTTTGTGATTCCACAAACAGGGATGCTCTTCCATAAACTTTATATGTACAATTTTTTAGATTTACTTGACGTTTCCATTACTTTTCTGAAAACGAATAGTGAAAGCTTTTGTATTTTTTTTTTTGACAAACTGTCACACATGGCAAACTGGCGCCAAAAAGTAGACCTCCATTCTACTTTACTGGCGCCTGAATAAGTGGCGCAAGTTAACTGGCGCCAGCTAATTTTCCGAGTTTCCACGCGCCAGAAAAGTTACGCCAGTCGACTGGCGCCAATAAACTATGCATGTGGAAACGCCGCTTTAAACGTGATACATTTTTAAAACTGCTTGAATTCTGCATGTCAGCGTCTCTAGATTTGTTCTGATTTTAATATGTTTGTGATTTTTAATATGTTATGTAATTGTGATTTTAATATGTTATATACCCAGAGGTGGGCACAGTTAATCGAAAAGTTAACTTCGTTAATCGTTAATTCGCTACTTGAAAAGTTAACTTCGATAATCGTTAATCGTTAAATTTTTGAGAATAAAACGCAAGTTAAAGTTATCCGTTAAGAGTTAATCATCGAAAAGTTATGCCGATGTTTGAAGCCAATTATAAGTAATAGATAATTGAAATAGAATAGACTGGGCTAGGGTATAGTATTTTTAATACCTATTTGGAAGTATCGGTCGTTTTAGATTGGTTGGTAATTTTCTGTTTCATCTGATTCATGATTGATGAACAAGGATGGTGTTATTCCCAATGGGTACTAAAAATACTATACCTACACTCCTACACAGGTGAATCTGAATAAAACAAAAAGTATCTAGATCTAGAAAGCGGCACTTTTCCCAATTTAGGTAGCTGATTTATTTATCATCCACCTCTGCATGAAAAAGGAGTTCCAAACTGCGTAGTGTAGCGAACTGAAATCTTCCGACGCCTGTGCGAACTGTTCCGATTAACCTTGACGCGCAGTTCAAGCCAAAAAAATGACGTCATTTACCAATGTAACGGACTAAAGTTAACGGAAGTCCAATGTAACGGAAGTTAAGAAAACCGTTAATATTTTTCAGGTTAACTTAAAAGTTAAATTTAAGCAATTTTTTTAACTTCATTAATTAACGGATAACGGATTAACAGTTTTCTGCCCAGCTTTGTATATACCCAATTGTAATTTTAATATGTATAAGAATAATGTGAAAAATTTGTATGTAACATGTGTGGAAAACCCCTTTTTCCACTCATGATTGTCACACTCACCTGACATTAGTCAAAAAAGCTTCACTTTACACACTTGTTGTATAAGTAGCTAATATACATGTATTATACCTACCTGTACTAAGGCAAAGTATGTATGTGATACTTAGACCAATCAATTGTAACTGTTTAGAGCTCGGTTTAAAGTAAAGACGAAATATTAGTATTCTATCAGCATAAATAAACAAATTTGAATTTGATTAGCTGTGTAATTTTGTTGTAATTTCTATAAATAGATCACCTACAAAATTCTTTCCTAAGGGCCAAATTATGGACTGACTGGTAAACATCTGGTTGTTACCTAGCAGGAACTTTCTATGCACTAGAGCCAGACACTTCAGTTTCTCCATAATTTGGCCTGAAATGGGTCTTTGATCAGCCAACTTGAAGTTGCCTAGATTAGATAGGAAAAAACTTTACAACTACAACATACAAGGAACATAGATTTTAGACCCCAGATATGGCATTTATTTTGTTATTATGCGGAACTTTCCATCTATTCAAACTGAATCATCAATTTATTATTGAAACTTTGCCCACTTACTTACCACTTTGTTTTCATGTTAAAAATGCATTATGCAATGCAACTGTAATGTTTATATTAGTAATATAATGAATAAAGGAATGGAAAATGAGTCTGCTTTCAAATAACCACGAATTAATAAAGGAAAATTAGGAAAAATTGAGAAAAATATACCTGCATAAGATAGAGCTGTAGCCATTTTTGTGTGATGTGTTTATTTTATTGTCCAGCTGATTTTGACATTTGCTGGTGCTGCCACCTATCCAACATTTAAGGCACCCATATATTCCATTGTTCTATATTAATAATAATTAAAATTAAACTGATATAATTATTAATTAATATTAATTAACAAATAAAGTCTTCAAATAAATGAAAAATATATCCAGATTTGCCCGTTACAGGCCTGGAAGAAACAAATAAAAGCATTCTATAAAAAGAAAACACCTTTTTTACAGATTTCTGCCTGTCAGGCAAAATGTCATAATATGAAATGTCATTTTTATTTCATTCCAAAATCCAAACAAAACAAATCTAACAAGTAAACAAAAAATATTAAATGATAATATTTCCTATATTTGAAGTTGGAACGGGAACGGGAACAACGAACGGTGACGGGAACGGTGGAGTTTATAAATCACACTTAATAGCTAAACTAAAAAAACATAACTAGATATTTAATGTATCCTTGCCTTATATCCTGTCCTGATTGAATCATTAAAGACCTTCACATATTCTGAAATACAAAATGGCAAATATAAAGACCCAAAACAGCAGGAAAAAAGTGCAGGTAAGCTACTAAAATAATCCTCTTCTATACAGAAGCTTTAAACAATCAAATTCAATACAAGTAAAAACTTAATTTTCAACTTTCAATAGGTGTCTATGGTAATATGCGAATCAGAAGAAAGAAAACATAGATCGGGTGTAAATGCCCTACAGTTTGACCCGCAATTGGATAGACTCTATTCAGCTGGCAGGGACTCTATTATAAGGGTGCACGAGCATGAACGTTTCATCCATGGAATGGAACACCATACGGATTGGGTGAATGATATTGTTTTGTGTTGTGGAGGAAGACATTGTAAGTAGGAATTTTCGTTAGGAGAAATAATCAGTTCAGTAACAAAATAATACAAATCGAATTTTTCATTCTGGCAGATTTTTAATTTCTTGTTGGTGAATAATAATAATGATATTATCAGAGGAGTTAGTCACAACATATTTACAAGTGTACAAGAGATATCTTAATGCAAAATATATCCACAGGTTTTCCTAAGATTTCCTCAAATCTCCCAAGATTTTGCTAGATCTCCCTAATTTTTCAGGGTTTTCATAGAATATCAGCACAAGTGCATAGCCAGAACACAACTATTGAGGTCTTCGCCTTGACACAATATGTGCATTTTCTCTTGATCTTGATCTATCACTTTCCTAACAATATCAAAGCTACATTTATGACAATATAGAGTCTATAATATTTTTATTCCAGTGGAAAACCTGGTAACATTATCCTCCTGAATATTTTCAATCAATAGAAAATTGAATTTTGAAGAGGTCCACAGTTTCCCTCAGTAAGATTTCCCCAAATATCCCTCACTTCTTCCATAGATCTCCTTAGTCTCCAAATCTCCCCAGATTTCCTTCAAATTCCCCTGAATCTCCCCCAGGGATGGCATACACAAAAAACCATTTTGAAAACCCAGTGGGGTTTTGACACAAAAACCCACCATCAATGGTGACGAAAACCCAGTGGGCTTTTTGTATCAAAAACCCATTCATACAGAAAATTATCAACTGCTTTAATTTGGAACTTTTTTTATTAAATAAACTCATTCCTGCCATAGTGACCACAGATTAACAAATATCAATCGAAAATCTAAGATTACTTATACCACAGTTTCCGAGACAGTTTCTTATACCAACCAAGGATACCAACAATAAGCTAAATTATTGAAATAATTCTCCTATTCCAGGCTCTTGAATTTGTTTTAAATGTTCGTAATTTACTCAGTAATTTAGTAGTCTGAACTAGACAACATTTTGAGTGAAAAATCAAAGTAGTAAAGAGAAAAAACTACTCCACTAAGTACATCAACAATCTTGCTCTGGATCTGAGGAATTTGGAACTTGGGTTCCAAACTTATGAGCCAATGAAAATTCCTCTCAAATCTTTCCCCAAATCTGAGGCTCAAAAAATATGAGCAAATCATAGAATCTGATAGTTGAGTTGCTCAAAAGCTCTATGTTTGTCATCTGGAACTGTATTTTAGTCAATGACATATTATTCACATATTATTTTAGCTCTAAATTTGACAAAATCAAAATACTTAGCTGTAAATAAGATGAGCCTAATGAATTTGAAAAAGTTTCTTGAAAATTTCATTTCTAAAATCTCCAAAATCTTGTCCATTTAAAATACACTTGACTTTGCTTTGAATCTGAGATATCTGGAAATACATATAAGCATATCACAGAATCTGAAAATAAATTCAAAGAACACTAAAGTTAGGATTAATAGCAATAAATAAATAGAGAATTTTACTGATTAAAAACAATAAGATAAATTATCGAAAGTAATTTTCCTATTCCACTCTCGAAATTGTTTTGAATGTTTGTAATTTATTGGTCTCAAATACTTAGACAATAATTGGAATGGAAAATGAGAGTAGTAAAGAGAAAGAAACCACTCCCCTACACCAAAATTCTTGCTCTGGATCTGAGAAAT
Source organism: Ceutorhynchus assimilis (assembly GCA_917834065.1). Classification (NCBI taxonomy): domain Eukaryota; kingdom Metazoa; phylum Arthropoda; class Insecta; order Coleoptera; family Curculionidae; genus Ceutorhynchus; species Ceutorhynchus assimilis. Next base: position 34,974,540 of record OU892284.1, read on the forward strand.
TCAAAACTTGGCTTCTAGATTTATGAGCCAATGGAGCTTTTTCTCAAATCTTTCTCTGGATCTGTCGGCTCAGGGAAAATATGAGCAAATCATAGACTCTTATAGTTAAAGTGCTCAAAAACTCTATCTTTGTCATCTGAGCTGTATTTTAGCTCTAAATTTGACAAAATCAGAATACTTAGGTGTAAATAAGGTATAGAATCTGGAACATTTTCTTGAAAATTTCATTTTTATAATCTTCAAAATCTTGTCCATTTAAAATACGCATGACATTGTTCTGAATCTGAGATATCTGGAAATATAAGCAAATCGAAAAAATCTGAAAATAAATTTAAATAAAACTAAAGTTAGGATTAATAACAATAAATCACGGATTATTCACGTTTTTTTTATCCATACATATAAAAGGAACTTTTTTCAATATACGTAACTACTAGTAGTAGCATAACTAAAAAAAGAATTTGTGCTCATGAACTAATAAATAATATAAGTACAAGTTGACTGTTGAGTAAACACAAAATCCTAAAAAAACTATCAGAAAAACCCAAAAGAAATTTTCAAAAATCCGGGCCAACACTGAATATTTCCAGATTTCTCTAAACCATATCTCCTGCAGGGTGTACACGGGACATCCTGTTGTGAATGACTCCAAGGTGATTTCTATCTACGTATTCTATAAGTTTGGTGGCACTAAGGGTATTTGTGCCTTTCTACTAGTATAAATATGTCACAACAGCTTTGAAAAATAGTATTACAATGCTATAACTTCAATCATAATAATTTAATTTCAATCAACACTTTCAAATGATTAAAAATTATTATGCAACAACCCCTGCAACTTATATATTTGCATATTTTAACCCCTCATCTACTGGGTGGAGGTAAAAATGTAAATGTAATATTGAGGGGTAAACCGCCAATGTATTCCAATGTACTAGCCTTATGTAATCCCATATAATCTCAAGTATTTTTACTTTCTCATGATTCATCACTAATCATAGACCAAGACATAGACAATAATACCTCATATATCGCAATTTTAACGAAATTGAAATACCTAGGCGAATTTGAAAACCAAGTTGAAAAAGCTTACTAATGTCACTATGGCTCGAGAAAACACGAGAAAAACATTGTTCAGATTTGTGTATGTATTACTATGTATTTTTATGTACTCTGATGTAGCCTCCTGCCCCTGTAGTCATATGTATTCATATGCATTTCTATGTATTCTTATGTATTCCTTTATACTCCATGTATTCATTGTACTACAAATTTTGCTGGCGGTTTACCCCTTGATTTATGAGGTTTACTTGAGGGGTCAACCCTCTGGTCAAACACTATGCTCACAAATGTACCGGGTGATGTCCAAATGTCTCTATTTTACACCCACACCTATCTCACCTGTTTGAAGAGATACCCAGAAATGTCAAGTGTGAAAGTTGTAGGTAATATCATTAACTTTGAAATGAAGTTAGCTACAAGTATATAAGGTGTGTCACAAAAGTGTGGCGAAGGAAAGTTATACTTTTTCAAATGTATATTATTGACCTATTGGATTATCATTCCAAACCTGATTCTAAATATACAAAGTTTTTTAGGTTTATTCCTCATAGTCCAGCCTCTGAATATCCCATTTTGAAGAATTAATATGGATTTTTTACTGGAATGATTACCGAAATGATTACCTTTATATTTTGCTGGTGGTCTCTATACTTCACCTTTTTCAATAAAAATGCAATGATTCCACCCTTTTTTTTCTTATTTTCTCCCGGACTATTAGGATTAAACCTAAAAAACCTAGTATATTTGGAATCAGGTTTGAAAGGCTAATCCAATGGTTCAATAATATGTATATGGGGTGTTTCATTTAAAAAAGTTTAACGTTGCCTTGTCACACTTTTGTAACACACACTGTATAATTGTAGCTAACTTTATTGAAAAATTTCTAATATTACCTACAACTTTCACATTTGACATTTCTGGGTATCTCTTCAAACAGGTGAGATAGGTGTGGGTGCAAAATATAGACCTGGTACAATGATTTCCATATTTGGCAATCTGATCAATGAATCTCATGTATTCCCATCCCAAGAATTGCAACTGATTGCCAATGATTTTCAGTTATTTTTGTATGATCACCAGGTGATTTACATTTTTCTGGGGATTCCTATATCATTTCCAATTGATTACCTGATTTCCTCAATAATTTCCTAGATGAAAGTGCATATCGATTTTGTTATATCGAATAGAGACAAAATGTCACTGTTTTAAAATGATCATCCACCTTCATATATTCTCTATTTCAGGTTATTAGAGTTTCTTTATTTCAAGAGCCAAATATTTAGCAGGAAAAGTTGAGGAACGATACACCTTCGACGAAGGTGCATATCGATACACTTTTGATGAAGGTGCTTATCGATTTTGTTATATCGAATAGAGACAGAATATCACTTTTTTAAATGATCATGCACCTTCATATTTCCTCTATTTCAGGCTCTTGAAGGTTCTTTATATCAAGAGCCAGTAATAGACAAATATTGAGCAGGAAAAATTGAGAATCGATGCACCTTCGATGAAGGTGCATATCGATTTTGTTATATCAGAAAGAGACAAAATGTCGATGTGTTATAAATAATCATGCGCCCTCTTATATTCTCTATTCCTGGCTTTTGAAGGTTCTTCATTTCAAGAGCCGGTAATAGACAAATATTGAGCAGGAAAAATTGAGAAATGATACGCCTTCAATAAAGATGCATATCGATACACTTTCGATGAAAGTGCATATCGATTTTGTTATATCGAATAGAGACAAAATATCACTGTTTTAAAATGATCATGCATCTTAATATGTTTTGTATTCCAGGCTCTTGAAGGTTCTTTATTCCAAGAGCCGGTAATAGACAAATATTGAGCAGGAAAAATTGAGAAACGAAACACCTTCGATGAAGGTGCGTATCATCCGATTTCCAGCTGATTTTATTACAAAAACGATGTCTAATTGTTAAGCTTCGCATTGATATGATCAAAATAAACAGTCTTTTCTCTTATAAAAACACGTTTCCACTGAAAAATTGGCAACTTCTGTATTTGCAACTCTTCCAAAAGTTAGCAACTTTTTATGGTTGTCCACACCCACACTGATTTTGTTGTAGGTATTAATCGAGGTATTAATAGTTGTTGAGCCCTAGATACCATTGCGTGTCTACACTGCATAATATGGATCTAAAATAATGGATATTACTGTGATTTCACTAGGATTTTCATCTGAATCAGAGACATCTTCAGTTGGGGTTCCACTCTACAAACTTATTTCTGATTCGGATTCAGAAAAGATGTGTTATCTTCTGTGCTTCTCGCCCTACCTAGTATTTATTCTACTTTCCCTTTTCAAGTTCTTATTGCCTTGGATTTCCGACTTTTTCTTTTGTGACTTTTTCAGGGACATTTCTATAGCTCTTAATACTTGATCGACGAACGACCCTGCTTTTCTGGAAAGAACCAAATCAAAGTTGAGAACTGAATACCTAATCTCTTAATTGTAGCGAATCGCAATTGCCAAACCCTGATGTGTGAAAAAATTCTGTGTCTTCATTTGGCAAGTCGGATTCGAGAGAGGTTTCAAGATTCATGCTTTCATTTTTATGATTTACAACATTGTCATACTTTAGGTCTGTTCTCACAGAAATCACAAACCGGTCAGAGGGAAATTCATTGGTTGAAAATAGTCAGAAAACTGGTTGTTGGATTTGCATCAATCAAAAACGACTGGTTTGTGATTTCTGTGAGAACAGACCTATTCTTCATTTCGTTCTTCTTCTCTTTCAAGTTCTTAACTCTTCGTACTCGTAGTCTCGGGTTCAGTTATTGGCTCAGTTACTAGGAAACTCGGGATATCAAATACATTTCAAATTGTCTAGCACTCAATGTTGCCTTAAACTTAGTCTTAATACGTTGAGTGCCACGTGTATCCAACATGGATACATACATCACCATGTTTCAGGGGCCACATGTATCCACTTTGGTTTTTTTATTTTTGGCCGTGTGTATTCACGTTAGATACAGGCTTTGCATGTATTGTTATGGGAGCTTTTATATAGCGGACTGGGGTACCCCAAAAACGGTTTTGCCTGCGGATTTTATTTCTGTTTTTTTTTTTTACCGACGGATTTATGAATGAGGACATATAAAAATTGGTTTATTTAGTAAAATAGTATATTGCACAAACATACGGTGGAATAAAAACGTATACATGTATTTTTTTATAATTTCAACTCATAAAACCCACTTATTTATGCATTGTTGCCAATGAAACGCCTTATAAGGAACCAAGTTAAAAACATGTAAATTCTTTTAGTGATTTCTGCAAGCTCAGATACAACAGTTAAAGTTTGGAACGCCTACAAAGGTTTTTGCATGTCCACATTGAGAACACACAAAGACTACGTAAAGGCCCTAGCCTATGCTAAAGACAAAGAACAAGTTGCCTCGGCAGGTTTTGATAAATCAATTTATTTATGGGACATCAATACTCTAACAGCCCTAACGGCTTCAAATAATACTGTTACAAGTAAGTAGTAATAATTTATTGATAACTTGAAATAATTTTAATAAAATTCCAGCTTCTAGCTTAATTGGAAGTAAGGAATCTATTTATAGCCTAGCAATGAATCCTCCTGGTACAATTATAGTCAGCGGATCAACAGAAAAGGCTTTAAGATTGTGGGATCCTAGAAGTTGTGTTAAGCAATGCAAGCTTAAAGGTCATACTGAAACTGTTAAGGCTCTAGTTGTGTCAAAGGATGGTACTCAATGCATTTCAGGTAGTAGTGATGGCTCTATTAAAGTTTGGAATATTGGCCAACAAAGGTAATGGGTAATTTTGCAAAATAAGCTTTTTTTAAAAAATATTTTGTTATAGATGTGTCCAAACTATACTAGTTCATACCGATTCTGTTTGGGCTCTTTTGGCAACAGAAAACTTCACACATATAATATCAGGAGGCAGAGACAAAAAAGTCGTAGTAACAGAACTGAAAAACGTCCACTGCAGTATTCTGGTGTGCACAGAAGACGCGCCAATTCTTAAAATGTGCTTTACCAACGACCAAACGGCTATTTGGGTATCCACATCCAACTCGACAGTCAAATGTTGGAAATTACCCATGGAGAGGCATTTTAAAGCAGAAATTCCTATGCCCACACAGCCAACGTCTATGATAGCTGGAGATGCTGCCATAGTCAAAGCTACAGTGCTAAATGACAAAAGGCATATTTTGACTAAGGATTCTTGTAGTGTTGTGGCGTTGTATGATGTATTGAGGGTGAGGATTTATTTTTGATTTGTCATTATGTATACTCACTTGAAATTGTGAATTTGTGCATAAATACTGAATACTGGAATGAAGATTTGTACAGCATCAGACTTAATTCTTTAAAAGATGTTTGTACAATGTTCCTAATGTAAAAAATACAATTATCAGAAAAGGCAATGGAGTGAAGAGTCTATTGGATATAGCTCTTCTATCTTCTTTGTCCTTTGTCCCTTCTATAAGTACTTATACAGGATAATTATAATTTTTTAGGCTAGCAAAATAGAAAATTTAGGTCCGGTGAACTATCAAAATGAAATAAATGCAAGAAATAGTGCAAAATTAATGTACGTACCAAATTGGTTCAATATGGATCTGAAAACAGGGGTAAGTTATTTGCAATTAACTACTAGCAAGTATTTTTTTGAAAGATTTTACATCCTAGACAGCTAAGACAACATTTATTTTATTTCAGATGCTAACAATTCATTTAGGCCAAGACGAAGTAGATTGTTTTTCTGCCTGGGTTTCGGCGAAAGACGCCGGTATCAGCGACCATCCAGAACCCGACCACAAAGTCAATTATGGCAAGTTGCTATTGCAAGCCTTATTTGAACATTGGAGAGGAGTTCAGACTGATCAGGAAAGTAAAATTTATTTTACCGTTCCCAAACACATTCCGTTAATTTTAAGGTAAGTTTTTTTTTTTTGTTGCTGAGAATTTAGTTGTTGAGGTTTTTTTTTTTGTAGTGAAATTGGTGGTAGAACACTCTACAGGGTCTTGGTTGGTGATACTGGAGGTGAAACAGAGAATGCTCTACTAAATGAAACAGTGCCAAATTGGGTTATATCGAATATTGAAGATAATTGTACTAGTAAATTCACAAAAGTGCAATTCTATTTGAAACCTCATGCTAGTGTGCCATCAAATTTGTTGAAGCAGGATAGACTTAAAAAGGTAAAATTTCTATAAGATGTAATAGTTTATGATTTACATAATATTTTTAGGCTGACAGATTAGTGGCAAACGATTTCATCCAATGTAGAAAAGTAGCAGAACATGTTCTAGACAAATTACTAGGAGAAGGAACCGCGACGTCACCAGGTGGAGGAGGAGACGGTGACTCTCAGACTCAGAACAACAGCGGATATACAGTGGATCAGATCCAATTGACTTGCTCTGATCAGGTAAGATACACGATTTTTTTATTATTTGTATTATGTAGAGAATTTTTTTTTTTTTTAGTCTGTTGATCATTCTATGGATTTGCGGACGGTGAAACATTTCATGTGGAAATACTCGTCAGATTTGGTTTTGTTTTATAAAATCATCAGTAAATGAATTGAATGCATTGTTTTTTTGTTTGATCTGAGTAGAACGGGTAGATAATGTATGACTTATATTTTATAAATGGTAAGTGTTAGTATTAATGGCAATCGTGTAATTGTAGTAGGTTCAGTTTGTAGATAATATTATGTATTTATTGTTATTTTTCATTGTACAGATAGTATTTATTTGACAGAAATTTATCTATTTTGTGCAAAAAATAAGTGAGAAAATCTAAAGAATATGAGTGGTACATATGACTCATTGATAGTTTATTGACTATACATCAAATCAGGGTTGGCAACCTAACAAAAACTTAATTATAAAGAAAACTAATGTTTTTTTTTTTTCTGATGAACAATTAATTCTTCCTAGGGTTTTTTTGAAAATCATAGTTAATTGACCACAGGAACAGGCTTGCCAGATACCAAAAAAAAAACAGACTTTTTATTTATTTCAAATTATATTATGAGTTTACTTGATGTTTTAGATCCAACCTTGGATCCATCCTGGTTTTTTGCCAACCCTGTGTGAAATCTGTATATCCCTTGGATAAAAACTTGGAATATGTTCTGACATTCTCATTAAGTGTGTTAAAGGAAGTGAAATGATTATAGTATTTTTTCTTATATTTGTACAGGGTGGGCCAATTTGGACACTTTCTTATGGAAACACCCTTTCTTTTTAGAGATAGAGAAAAATGAACTCCCCACTCTGAGGCTCAAATTTCATGAAATTTTGATTGGTGTAAACCGCATTTTGATATCTTCAACCGTTTAGCCGCTAGAGGGCGATTCTCGATTTTGAGCAATCTTGTAAAACCTTAATAACTTTTTTGTTTATGAAAATAATTGATTTCCGTAAAAACTTTCTGGAAGCACTTTTTCAAGCAGAATTCAGTGACGTTCTCAGTTTTTTTCTATTTGGCGCCGATTTTGAGATATTGACCAAGGACTGATTTTTTTCAATAGGACACCCTCTATATTAATAGCTCATTGAAAAGGTATGATTTTTCTGATTTTATTGATATAAAGTTCGATAAGTTTATCTCTAACCGTTTTCGAGAAAAAAAATTATTTCGGTTTTTCTCATAAGAAGCAATGTGTTAGAAAAGGATTTTATATCTGTAAGGAAAATGAAAAAGGTCTCTTTCTAACATATTGTTTCTTATGACAAAAACCAAAATAATTTTTTTCTCAAAAACTATTCGAGATAAACCTATCGAACTTTATATCAGTAAAATCAGAAAAATCATAGCTTTTGAATGAGCTAATATTATAAAGGGTGTCCTATTGAAAAAAATTAGACTTTGGTCAATATCTCAAAATCGGCGCCAAATAGAAAAAAACTGAGAACGTCACTGGATTCTGCTTGGGAAAGTGCTTCCAGAAAGTTTTTACGGAAATCAATTATTTTCATAAACAAAAAAGTTATGAAGGATTTAGAATATTGCTCAAAATCGAGAATCGCCCTCTAGCGGCTAAACGGTTGAATATATCAAAATGCGGTTTGCCCCAATCAAAATTTCATGAAATTTGAGCCTCAGAGTGGGGGGTTCATTTTTTCCTATCTCTAAAAATAAAGGGTGTGTTTCCATAAGAAAGTGTCCAAATTGGCCCACCCTGTACATAATTTTTGTAATGTTCTTTTGATTATCACCGTGACTTCTCATAAATTCCAAATATTTGCTTCCAGAATACAAAAAATTAATGTTTAATTTTCAGAAAGTTTGTTTAAAATTGGATTTAGGTTGAAACAACTTTTTTACCAAACATTGCCAATTAAGTTTTGTAACATGTAAAACGATGTATTATAGAAATTATTGAGAAAAATCCTATGCTGTAATTCAGTATAGAATTATTGTACGAAAAGTTTAGAAATGTTTTGTTGATTTTTGAATTAAGTAAATCTGAAATAATTTGTTTTTATGTTAAAATTTATGTAAACTTACGTCTATATTTTACATAAAGGCGTTTAAATTAAAATTGTGCACCTCCATTAACTGTTTTGTTTTTATTAAAAATCCCCCATATATTTATAACAAATTATTAAGAGAGATTCACTGTAGCTCTTTTTCAACACAGCAGGAAATCGTACAATGTAGCGTCACGAATTTGCGCAAAACCGAAAATTTGGGCCAAAAAAGGAGCTACGTGTTCTTTTTTTTTTTAAGTCAGTTAAACGAAAGTCAAGTTAAAACCTGGTTTATTCTTCTTCTGATAAACTTTAGGGTAATTCATTTTTACAAAACTTTCTTTTTTTCTATCAAGTTGCCTCAGTTTTGGATTTTTTGTCATCGTGTCTAGTTTTAAATTTTGCTTTGAATTTGAATGGATTGAACATCCAAGGAAATTAATTATTTTATACTTTTTACCGACGGGTCTACCACTATGCTTATGAATGTATAATGATTTCCATATTTGGCAATCACTGATCAATGAATCTCATGTATTTCCATCCCAAGAGTTTCGTCTGATTGCCAATGATTTTCAGATATTTTTGTATGATTACTAGGTGATTTCCATTTTGTTTCTGGGGATTCCGATATCATTCCCAATAAATTACCTGATTTCCTCGATGATTTCCTTCAATCATCCGATTTCCAGCTGATTCCAAAATAAACAGTCTTTTCTCTCATAAAAACACGTTTCCACTGAAAAATTGGCAACTTCTGTATTTGGAACTCTTCCAAGAGTTAGCAACTTCAGTTAGGGTTTCACTCAACAAACTTATTTTTGAGTCTGATTCAGATGTACTATCGTCTCTGCTTCTCGCACTGTCTAGTATTTATTCTACTTTCCTTTTTCAAGTTCTTATTGCTTTGGATTCCTGACTTTTTCTTATGTGTCGTTCTCAGGGACATTCCCATCGTTGTTAATACTATATCGACAAAAGTCCCTGCTTCTCTGGAAAGAACCAAATCGAAGTTGAGCCCTGAATAATTTCTAAATTGTAGCGAATCGCAATTGCTAAACCCTGCGATGTCTGAAGAAATTCTGTAACTTCTTTTGGCAAGTCGGATTCGAGAGATGTATCATGATTCACGTTTTCATTTATATGCTCTATAACATTGTCATACTTTAGGTGTGTTCTCACAGAAATCACAAACCAGTCAGAGCGAATATCATTGGTTGAAAATAGTCAGAAAACTAGTTGTTAGCGATTTGCGCCAATCAAAAACGCTTTGACTGGTTTGTGATTTCTGTGAAAACAGACCTAATCTTCATTTCGTTCTTCTTCTTCTTCAAGTTCTAAACTCTTCGTAGTCTCGGGTTCAGGTATTGGGAAACTCGTTGGGATATCAAATTCATTTCAAATTGTCTATCACTCAAGTTGCCTAAAACTTACTCTTAAAGGCAAATACACAACTGACCGGTACGCTGTATCGTTTAAAATGTATGATATTCGATATCTGGGTGAAAATGAGATAATGATTCTCAGCGATTGCCAATGGATTCTTATGTTATTCCCATGGAGTCCTAGGAGATTCCTAGCGAATCCTAGGTTATTCCCAGGAATTTCCATGTATTTCTGATTGATAAAATCTATGTGATTCCCAAAAAAACGAGAGGCGTTTCACTCTCAAATCTCTTCGCAATCGCAGAAGTCGCTACCGAAATCTCGCAATCGCTGCCGAAATCGGGAAGTCGCAGCCGAAATCAGGAAATCGCAGCCGAAATCGGGAAATTGCGGCAGAAATCGCGCAGTCTTGGCGGAAATCCCACAGTCTCTGTGCGGAAATCACGCACAATTAACTTCAAAAATCGTCGCGATCACTGCGGAAATCTAAACATCGTTATCGTAATAAAAAGGGATGAGACATCGTGGGTAACAGTCGTGGCCATTTTAGGTTATAAAATTCGAGAAATAATTGATAATTTTTTTTTCTGTTTGCTCCACACTAAATGTAAAAGAAAAGACTGGCAATATAAAACTATACAAAAACTGCAATACAGTGAGAAGTGAATTTTATTAATAACTGGACACAAGTACAAGCCTATACACAAATAGTATCAGAGAAAATTCAGTTTGAAGATATTAATCTTGATCCTTGAAATTTTTCAAAAAAAAACTATAAGTGAAAAAAAGAGCTGATGCACAAATTCTAATTCCCTCGCTAACTCCTGAAGATGTAATGGACGAAGAGGAAGAAACGAAAATATTCGCAGATTTGGAAGAAACGAACTAATGATAAAAGCAAATATGACAAAAATAAATTGACTTCAATATCCGAAGTCTGTTTTGAATTCTTTATTCCACTGATATAGAAAATAGAAATTAGTGCAAACAAATGCCCTCACAAAGTCTACATGGCAAAAATCGAGGAAAAACTTATTTATTCTTCAGTGTGTACTTTCTTGTTGTCTGCGTATATTTTGAAACACAGTATTTACTATTATATTGGATGACCATACAAGTATATACCTACTTGTAGTTATTATAATGAAATAGGAGGTAAACTGCTACCCACGATATAAAAATGCTCGTAAAAATGTTATCAATACTTTGAAACTGCAAAGTAGGTAGATTATCCTAGGGAGACTGGGGATTGCGAGGAAATCGTGGCAGTCTCATAGAGAGTTCAAAGAAATCCCGGTCTTGACAGATTGCAAAGAAATCACCAAAAAGATTTCCTGGAAATCGCTGCAGTCACTTCTCAGAAATCTAAATCACCAAAATTGTTTAGTCATTGCGGAGAAATCGCCGAAATCGTTAAAAAAAAATACTGAAATTTCAGGGATTGCCGCAATACATGTACATTTTTTTGGTAGTGAAACACTCTCCGCAAAAAAATGTGCAATGATTTCCACTAGTGGTTTACCCCTCGCATTTTACGTTTCCAAAGATTTTCGGAAGTTTTCATACCTTTTCTTCTTACGTTGAATCCTGAGTTCTCTAAGATATTGGCATATATTTTTTACATGAAATTTCTCTTTAGACTATAATTTTTTACAACTACTAACAGAATTCGTCTATTGCAACCCGGTAGGGTAGGTGATTACTGTACTGTAATAGAAGTTTATAGAAACTCGAGGTGTATCACTGGGATCTCAAAGGCGTGAAATATACAGGACTTGAATTGATTGAGCCGATAACTCGATACTTAGTGAAAATTGAATTCCATGGTTGGGAAGAAGTGAGACTAAATTTTATTGAAATGTTTATAAACTTCCATATTTTTTGGAAATGGTTGAAGTATAAACACATTAGAATTCAATAAATCCAAGAACAAAAATAAATAATTTGAGTATTATTTATTCATATATTATATCACAAGAGCTTCAAATTTAATCGATTAAACTATCCAACATATTTTGAGCATGATTTTGCTTGGAAAATAGTTGAATGCACAATAACTTAGTAAAAGCTTTTATTTAAAAGTTATTGTGCATGAAACTATTTGCCAAAATGCAAAAAATATTGGGATAGTTTAATCCATTTAAATTTATAGGTCGAGTGGTATACGGCTAGATTACTTCCTGAATAATTAGGATTGAATTGTTGGCGTCAATCCTATCCAAAGAGTTATACTTATTATAAAATGTCAGAATATTTCTATCAAAATTCTGTCAAAAAAGGTAAACAAAAATTTAATCGCTGATAAACAAGGTCTTGTGAAATAATCACTTATTTAAACAAAATTCATTCAAAAAATGACGTTGTCTGATGGGTCTATTTTATAATGAATGAAATAATCATATTTATTATATCCAGAGTCTTTAGGAGTTATTTATATTACTAGTACAGTATGAGCTTCATTACAGTAACGAGGTCGTAAGTCCGAGTCGTGGAAATCACACAAATGCTGTATGCTGTAATGGGCGTTACTGTACAGGGTTATCTATTATAAATGTCGACCCCTGCTAACTTTCTCATTTAACGTTTTTGACAGAAGTGTCAAATACAAAAGTTTTAAGAAATTGTCAAAAGTTTTCAACTAAGTCAGTTTTAGGCATACAGGGTGCGTCAAAAAAGTGCAGCAGTGTGAAGTAACATTTTTTAAATAGAACTGTATATTGTGCGCTTATTTGTTAGTTCCCTTTAACCTGATTTCAACGATATACAGTTTGATATGTTTATCTCTCGGTTTATCTTCAATAGTTATAGGGAAAAACGCGAAAATCCCTTTCTAATGTCTGTTTTTTTTTTAAGATAATTCCCCAAGTCAAAAATTTTAGTAACTATGTTGGCAAGACAAGCGTTTTCTACATAAAAAATTTGAAAGCTTGACAATTTTCCATTGTATTGCCAACATAATGTCATTTTGACTTTTATCTTTAAAAAAAAAAAAACTTTAGGTCTCTCATGTTATTTTTTTAAAAATAATAATGTTAACTTTAGACATCTGGATTTATCATAATATTTCACCTTGTATATTAATGAATAAAATTTGAACAATAAACTGTTCACAAAAAAAATTCTCTAAAGCTTAAATGGTATAATTTTTCTTTTTTCAATATGATACCTGGAAAGGCGGGGGTTTTCATGTTTTTCGCTATAACTATTGAAGATAGACATATCAAATCGTATATCGTTGAAATCAGGTTAAAAGGGACTTACAAATAAGCGCACAATATACAGGGTGTTCCATTTAAAAAAATATAACTTCACGCTGTTGCACTTTTTTGACACACCCTGTATGCCTGAGATTAACTTAGTTAAAAACTATCGACAATTTCTTGAAACTTTTGTATCTGACACTTTTGTCAAAAATGTCAAATCAAAAAGTTAGAAGGGGGTGACATTTATAGTAGATCACCCTGTACATTGTATAACATTTATTTATTTTGATCAAATACCTCTTACGGACTTCGAGATATTGAAGCTTAAAGATTTAGAAGTAAAAATTTAAAGGATAGTTACCAGGTGTTTGTTGTTGTAAGGTAATATCAGAAAATTTTCAATGAAGTTAGTTACAAATATACAGGGTGTGTCACAAAAGTGCGGCAAAGCACAGCTAACCTTTTTAATATGGAACACCTCATAATACTGCCATTGGATTAGCCTCTCAAACCTAATTCCAAATATACAAGGTTTTTAAAGGAAATCCATATTATTTCTTCAAAATGGACTATTTAGAGACTGGACTATGAGGAATAGACCTGAAAACCTAGTATACAGGGTGTCCCACTAAGGTCAACGAGGTACCATCGTCACCAAAAGTAACTGGGACAGCATCACATTAGCTCTTGTCCTATAATATGAATTTTATTGTCAAATATTTGTCAAACTATGAATTATAGTCTGGCTAGCCAAACGGCGAACTCAAAAAGAATTTGCTGCTATGCCAAACTTGACAGAAACAATAATAAACAAGTCGGTGACATATTTTTTTTTGCAATATGGGCCGTGTAGTATTTTGAAATAGGAAAAAATCCGGCAACATTACGAAATGAAGGAAGTGGAGAGGCGTGATTATTCAGAGGCATGATTCTATTGGTTAGAGCCTGAACGACAGCACCAGTGGCGTGGTTATTCGTGAAACTCAAGAATTTTTTTCCTAATAATTTTTTGGTTTATTTCCTTGTCGTTTTCGGTGCCACTGAACCCAACGACATGGTTGTCATCAGGCGGTGTCAGTTGAGGTGTCAGTGAATATTCTTAGGTCACGCCCCACTTTTCTTCCCCCTTTCGTCTCTACCAAGTTACCACTTGCCAAACTATAAATGCATTGAAATGAGTGACAGTAGAATTAGTCCAGGAGATTATTATGCATTATTTGTGTCCCAGATACTTTTGGTGACGATGGTACATGGAAACCATAGATCTTACATAACTTCAAAATGAATGCAGATATTGGATTGCTGTTTGCGCCAAAATGTAGATATTTTCTTGCTCTTTAAGCACAGCAATAAAAAAATAATGTCATGTCATTTGGATTTTTCAAGGAAATTAGAAAAAAAACTGGATCTTGGTTAAACAGCGCCCTCTAGAAGACGCTGTGGGAGCTATCGACTCCAAACCAAGTGGTGTTCTTAATAACAATGAAATTCTCTTTCAAATGAACCCAAATTGAATGAGTTTGGATAAGGGGTAGGGTGACTGCGCTAGTTTGCCGACCACTACTAGTTCTCGACCACATTCACCTTTAATCAGGAATAAATAGTAAATATGCACTCGTTTTTGTCCAATAAATGCTGAAATGGCTGCCAGACAGTTTTCCCAACCTAAAATACCATTGAGATTTGATAGTTGGTAAACGGTTTCGCCTTCAAAATTCATTTAAATAGTCGCTGACAAGGGGGTTGTTGTTTACGCGTTGTGTCTATAAAAAGTGTATGTGTGTTTGATGTAGAAAATAGTAAATAATGTTCTTCTTGAATGTAAGACTTTTCACTAATTGATTTTGTGTTATAGTAGGTTAATTTTTCTATCGAATTTACGGATAAAATATAGTCTGAAACAATTTTTTACATAAAATTTTTGTTGGTCGGGAACTAATATACAAAATATATCAGAATTTAGTTTACGACCGGGGTGGTCGAGAACTGAGTTTCAAGTGGTCCATTTTCAATTCATATAAAACTATTTAGAAAAGTCGTGATAACTTTCTATTTTTATTTGTTAGTTGAATATTGAATATAATTTTTGTTTTTTAGTTTACGACCACCACTTTTCCTTTAAATACTGCGATGAAAATTGGATATAGATTTAGCAAAATTATGTGGTCGAGAAACTAGCTTATTATAGTCTATTTCTCGTCCACTGTAGTTTCAAGTGGTCGAACATCTAAATAATATGGATCTGATTTTCGACCAGCATGTTTTTCTTATGAGAAACTCTGGACGCCGAACCAACATGATTTTATTTAAATAATTTCTTCTCATCTAGTTTTCGTCCACATAATTTTTTTTAACTTCACTTACCTAAAGGAGAGAAAACCCCTAGTGCAATTTCTTCTGAAAAATGGAGAAATTACCTACTATAATAAAAAGAAAAAGACGAAATCCATAAAAAAAGTAAGTAGCCCGAAAAAAAGAAAAATGGAAAATGACAAAAGAAAATAATTTTAAAAAAAAGTTCAGAAAACTCTCAAAAAGAAAAAAAAAAAAAAAAAACTCAAAAACTTACTTCCAAATCTAAAGTATCCTCTTCATTATGCCAAGAAGATCTTTATAGTGACACAGAGGATGGAGATAAGAAAAACATCGGCTGTGACTTTTGTGAAAAATAGTTTCACAAAAAGTGTACCGAATTTATTGATACTCCCTATGTAATTGCCGCCGTTCAAAGATTATAAATGTAGTCAGTACTGCTAATTTAATTTCATCAAATCTAAACATTTCATATTTTTAGTTAATTTAAAATAGGGGTATGTAGGTACCATCGTCATTAAAAGTATCTGGGACACAAATGATGCATAATAATCTCCTGGACTAATTCTACTGTCATTCATTTCAATGCATTTAATTCATAGTTTGACAAATATTTGACAATAAAATTCATATAATAGGACAAGAGCTGAGGTGATGCTGTTCCAGTTACTTTTGATGACGATGGTACTTAGCCTGAAACTTTCTAGTTTTAGCAGTTCCATATTTGTAAATATTCCAATTTTAGTTTTAATAAGAACTTCCCTTTTGTAATGGATTTTTATTTATTTATTTTTATCTTTTGAGTTGTTTTGTTTTTATATATTTTTTTTTACGTTTTAGGCACTTGTCTATATGTATAGGTACTAGGTAGTACCTTATTAAAAGAGAATTTATTATTGTTTTTTTAATCCCATAAGTTTTTTCGAAGATATTAATCCGTTTATTCTCGTAAACTTATGTTCCCATTTTTTTTGTATAAGAAACTGCCCTTTTTACGCTTATTAAAAGGTGGTCGAAAACCAACCCAAAAATGGTCGGAAATTGCGACCAATGGTCGAGAACTAGCTAAATGGCACTTTTTTCATATTTTTATTAAAATTACACATTTCATGAAACAAAAATTAAAAACATATATAAAATATAAATTCGCAAATCTTCAGACTTTTAGAAAATCTTAGTTTTATTAATATATTTTAACTAGACATATTTTTATCGTGTTTTGAAGTGGAAGTTTCAGTTAACTGGTCGAAAACTAGCACACTGACCCTATGGAAGATACAGCAGTTTTTAAAACAATTAACTGGCGCAAAAATTAATTAACTTTTGATTTCTGTTGTTAAAACAGTATATCTTATAATATAACGATTTCTTGAGAAAATTTGAATTTTTAGTTATGTCATCGTAATTGCGCCTCTAGCGGTCATCTTAGAAACTTTGAACCCATCCCACGAACTGGTTTCTTTCTGCTATCGGTAAAGCTAGGAAGCTGGAATACTGGTTGATGACATGATGTCGTTTTTTGCAAAACGAGCACTAGTTGCTATTGTCGTGTTCGATATTGGTTTTTCTTACTGACGGCGTTACAGTCTCTAAAGACTTCTCTCCAAAAATTTCATGAACGTATCAAAGTCTTGCAATTCATGAGGGTCCCAAAGACGAAACGTCGGATTTCAAATTTTGATAATGCCATATTGTAAAGGAGAAAAAGTGCCAGTGTTGAAGTGTCATTTATTTTAAACTCTTCAAATAGGTTCAGGAAAAAATAAAACCGATCTTGCTTTTCCGAATATCTCCGGAAGTATTCGGGATTCTGAAGAGCAAGAAATTGCGTAACTTTGCTCCATTAATTAACCAACCATGTATTCCTTTATGGTTATCGTGATCCCCATATTTACTTACGAATTTGTAACACCCTGTAAATATAGATCAATTTGGTTCAGGTTTACGCTCCCTGTACGTTTATATAATTTCTATTATAGCTCTGAAGAAGGAGGAAAAAACCTCCAGCTTAGTTTTGTAAAAGAGTAAAAATTAACATTCAAACATTCTATTATCAATGGTTGTTATACCTATCCATGAAAATGAATTTGAATGTTGTATAGGGTGTACCATTTCGGTTGTACCTACATAAGGGATAACTCGGTTGCTATTACATTTTACGACAACCCTCCTTGTATCTTGGCTCTCTTTCAAGTGATCATAAAGGAGAGAATGGGTTCTTATAGATCTTTCTAAGTATATATTCCAGTGGCGTAGTCAGTTTTTCCCTAGAAGCAATAGTTTTTAAATTATAAACCAACAGGGACGTCCCGAAGACTTTTTATTGGGGGGGTGGCGTAGGTATAATCTCCCAACTAGTCTTTCCTAAAAATCCCAACTAGCAGGCGCGTAGCCAGAAAATTCAGACAACGAGGGTTTTTTGCTATTGAAATTAAGAAACATTACATGACCATAGGGGTGTCAGAAAAAAATTGCGCCGCAGGCGAAAATTTAGTAGAATTTCAAGGTTAAATGCTTTATATGAAAAGAATAAAATTTTGAAAGTCAAAAAGTAGATAGGTATATGCTAAAACATAGATTTCGTAAGGTAAATTTCTAGAATTTTTAGTAATGTCGCAATACATATTATGTCCTTCATGACTTCACATTTCAGGTAGGAAAATTCGTTGTATATGAGTCAATTTGGGGGACGCACGGACCCCTCGGTCCCCTTTGGGAACGCTACTGGTAAAATCAACATGTTTACTAAAAAAATAAATGTCAAAAGCATGTATTTTTTTGAGATTGTTAGTAGGTATTTGTATTATAATTTTTAATTTCTAATAATTTCCAGGAGTGGTTTCTAATTATACTTTTTTTCACCCCCAAAAACCCCCCGTGGCTACGCCCTTGCCAACTAGGGTTTTTTTTCAAGCTGTTTTTCATTTTTTTTATCATTTTTTGAAATATTTTCTCATTTTCCCCGTGAATCTTTATGTTTTCAAGTGTACCGATTCTTCCAACTTGTACCCGATATCTCAACTATCCCAACTGGGTAAACTGGTTGGGGGGGGGGACGTCCTCCCCCCCATACTTGCGTCCCTGTAAACCAAACATGCATTTTTTCAAATGAGACACCCTGTATATTAATAATAACTTATTGAAAAGCTCTGATTTTGCTGATTTCAATGATATCAAGTTCAATAGGTTTATCGTTTATCTAAACAGCTTATTTCCGGTTCAACCAGAAGTTTCAGAATACAAGAGGTTTTTATACGTTTGACAACTCGGTTTCAGTTGACAGATAAACAATGAATTAAACGTCATTTGTCAACCAATTGCTCTCGAAATGCATCATTCATTTGTCAAGGTTCTTGAGTTGGTCAATCGAAACTACTTTCTGCACGATCTGGCAACGTCGTGTCTATTATAGACCAGGCGCAACAGTAATAGCGCACCACCAGACCTGGACACGCGGTAGTAACCCGTCCTCCCCCCCCGCGCCGTTTTGCGCCTGAGCCACGCCAAATGTTGATCGTTGATTCACTTCACACAAAACTCAGTCCAAGCCCGATTTCCGCGGTGAAAATACCAATCCGGGGGCTCGACCTAGAGTTTTTCATTTTCCCATGGGTCTCCACTAGCGGAAAATAACGTCGTCGAGCGGAATCGTGTGCAGCGGCCGAGCGAGAAAAAAAAAGAACAACAAAAAGATTATAGTCTCGCAGCTGACGCGATTTTGCTTAAAAAAATAACGGTACTCGTGAATCGACTTGTAATTTATCCGTGTCCCATTCATTCATTGGTCGATACAGCTAGCTTAAGCACGTGACATCGATTTTTTTTAGAGAGAAAATTTTTGTTTTTTTGGGGAAAAATTGCCCTGCCCATTAAAGTTTCCAGGTGGCTTTGACTTTGAACAAGTGAAAGTGACCTGACAGTTCTTAACAGTAGTCATATAAGTGACTCCTCCCACTATTCAATACATATTTCAATTATTCGGTAAGTATTTTGAGAAAATTTTAAGCGAAATAAGAGAACAATGAAATGTGTTAAAAGGGTGTTTTCTCTGCCTGCCTTTATCCCAAACAAGAGCATTGCCCGGGTGATGCCACTCACTGGCATGTGACGTAGCATGTGCTTCGATCTGATTGGACCGCATCTGACACTTGAATTTCTAGCTGGGTTTTTTATACTTTCTATTTATTTTTTCCTAGCAAATAACTCGAAATATTGTACTTGAACCTTATATGAATCATACTAATCAATTTTTATTAAATTGCATTAACGTTAAATTGATGAAAAATGCAATAAAAAGGAAAAATAACGTAGACATAATGATGCCTGCAACGTGTCCTTATTGACGATGTGATGTGCTGTGTTGCCAAGTTTCTAGTGGGTTTGCCACTCCTTTTATCAATGATCGCTTTTTTAAACCACTTGTTATACTTTATGTATTGCTACTTTTTTTTTTCAAATAATTTAATTACTGCATTTTGATCTTTAAACTTATTATTATATAACATTTGCATACATTATTATAGAGAATTACCTCATAATAATTCGAGGGAAAAATATATTTTTATATGGAAGTTCTTTGTTCTCGATACCTATGTGTACCTACTTCACAAAGAAACTTTTATAAAAATCAATTTTGATATTTTCAGAGGGTATTTTTTTATTGGTATAGGTACCTACACCCTAAAACAAGAATCAAAAATCTAATTCATTTACCTCTATGCTAAGAGGATCAAAATTCAAAAGAGGGTTCTTTTTATTTTACATATGATTTCTTGACTCTCGAATTCTTCAAGAACATTATTTCGAAACTGTTTAAAAAGATTCCTTTGTCCGCGAATCAATAATAGTATGGGCAAAATGGTTTTGTAAAAATTCGCCTTTGTTCTTTAACCATTTTAACTGCAGTTCCTGGCCAATCAATGTGCGCAAGTTTTGCGCCCCTGTTTTTTTAATTAATCACAAAGAGCAATGGGAGAGATGTCCGGTTGTTTTAGTGATGGAACGAATTTTTTTATATTTTTAATTAATGGAATTTAATAGGGTAGAAATCGTTGGCGTTGGGTTTTTTTTAATTTTGAAGGAGAACATTATTTTTAAAAAAATTATAATACATGCCTTATATACCTTACCTACATACTTTTATTATCTAGACTCTAGAGGGTATCTGCCAGAAATTTTTCCATTTAACTTACCCTGAATTAAGAAATTCTGGTAAATAATATCCAACTGAGGTTTTACCTCGGGTTTTACATTATTCAAAAATTTAATTCAAAAGTTAGCCAACTTTTTATTTTTCAAGGGAAATTCAATTTATTGCAGTTCACCAACTCCTTAAAACTAATTTGTAGGTATTTACTTACCTTAGAAGTGAACCTAATATGAAATACAACAAATTTAAATCTCTAATACCTGCTAATGAAAAATCAAATAGCTATTTATGTACCAAGGGGTCCCCCCGTGCGGGCATAAAGTACACATTATGGCCCGCGCGGGCATAAAGACGCAAAAAAAGTTTTCAATTAACTTATTCTTTATTAACAAAATATAAATTTAAGCTTATAAACATATTATTTTTGTCAAAAAATGATGATTTTGAACACTGATGACAATTTGCAAAGTGACACTTTTTTCCCAGGTATTTATTATTCACAACCAACTGGTATGACATAAAAATTTGTATGCACCACGGGTACTAATAGATATATATACCCTCGGGCGACTTACGAAACCTCGGGCAAGAGGCCCTCGGCTTTGTAAGACTGTCGCCTTCAGGGCATAATCATCTACTTAGTACCCTTGATACATAAATAACTATTCGGTCAGACATTTAGTGGCTGCCTAGGGTAAAGTGCAAATTAATAGAACAACAACAACAAAAACACCTTAAGGTATTATAAGCGGGCGTTATAGATCATAACGCCCGCAAAAGCGGGCGTTATGGTTCAGGTTGTTATAGGTGTGTTAACGTATTTCGTTTCCTAGGTATTATGGATCTTTAATAGTAAAGTAGAAAATAAAAACTTTTTGTAATTTTTTTATTATTATTTTTCTCCTTTTCCCATCGTTTTTTTTTTTAAATTTTTCACCTTATTCGTCTTTTCCTAATGATCATTTTTTTCTTTAATTTTTCAATCTATTTTTAATAATTTTATTTTTCTTCTAATTTTTTGTTGATTCGGGGCTCTTGAATTTTCTTTATGTTTTTCTAAAAAATTGGGAAACAAATAAAATTACTATTAACACAGTCTCAAACTTTTTTCTATACAGTTGCATATTTCAATCCAATCCTTCGAGGATTTTTCTCGAAAAAACTAATTGAAACGTCCCTGAACTTACGAACTACAGCTTTTCCATGGGTAATTGCGAATTTAGCAATTTATATTGCGAATTCATCGATTGATTTTGCGAATACAAATAGTCAAGTGATATTGCGACTATATCAAATGTACTTAATTGGGAAAACTTGAATATAATTGCGATTATATCAAACGTAATTGAGAAAAGTTAAGTGTAATTGCGAATATATCATAATATGCAATTGGGGTTAATCAAATGAAATTAGGAATAAGGTAGCTGTCCCAAATAAGGCCATGTTAAGAAGTTTTATTTTTTCCGAACACTATCCACCAACCCCAACAAGAATCACGAACCTATATGTGAAGTGTTTCGCTTCTATTACTTGAATATCAACTCCAATTTATTTCTTTTAACATATAAGTGGTGGTTTTTGCGTAAAACAAAGACCCTTACCATTGGCCTTATTCGGATCACTATGCTCCTAATAAGGCCAACAATAAAAAAATGTATAAAATAAATAGAATCATTTATAAAAATATAATTTTTCGACAAAAAGTTCTCAAAATAGAACTTTAACGTTTGCTGCATTCTGAAAAAAACAATAATTTTAAGTCCAGGGATGGTAATCCGAATAGGTCTACATACAACTAGGACAAATGAACCGCAGCATTTCTTGCTTGGTTAGACTTCAGGCGCTCTAGAACACATCACTTAAGCAATAATATGACACATTCTTTTAAAAAAACACTGTGATGTGAGGCCAATTGAAAATTTTTCATGTGGCCTTATTAGGAACATGTTACATTAATACAAAAAATTCTGTAACTAGAAATCTAGCAAAGATATTATTCTGTACTTACTCTGTATAGCTTTCTCAATACATAAAGGTCCATGTAAAAATTACATTCGCTCCATTCCCTTTATGAACATGTGTATAAACTAATTAAGTTCCAGCCTCAAAGTTATAACGTGACATATGAAATCTGTGGTTAGCCATTTTTCGACATATAACGAATTGCTAGGAATCCTCGCAATAATTTTTGATTTGCATTATAGATATCTTTTTCAATAATATTTCAATTTTTGAATATGGGATTCAATATTAAGCAATAAGGGGCATTGGCCTTATTAGGTACATGGCCTTATTTGGGTCAGGTACCTTATATCAAATGTAGTTGCGAATCAATCAAATATAATTAAGACATTATCAATTTTTTTTGTTACTCAAGCCGGCTACACAGTAGTTCGCCTGAATGCCGGTCGCCGGATGGACTGATGACCCTCCAAATGTTCAGGCGAATCTGAAATTTTCCACAGTCTCAATCATTATGGCCCCTACTGACGACGACGCGTTATTAGCACCTTTTGGTTTAGTAGTATCAATTTTTTTGAGAAAAGTAGGCTTCGTACAAGAAGGATCTACATATCTTTCTAGCAATTCCAAATACCTACGTTGCTTGTTTCTTGCCACGGTCGTTGAAGTTTTTCGATTTGACTTTCCACGACTCGCTATGATAAATCGCGATAAATTCCTCCACCTGTTTTCTATTCTTCGCGATATGGGTAACAAGCTCACTACTCACTAAATACTCACTACTCACTAGTGAACTATCTGAACTGACAGCCCGGTGTTCTGGCTCCGTTCCGGCAGTCGACCGTGCCATACACACGTCCAGACTTGCCTTTGAGTACGTCAGGCCCAGAGTCAGGCCGGCCGGATGAACGAACATAGTTTTTATCTTTCTCCGGCCATCTGAACAGTCTAAAAAAAGCCTGTCGATGATTTTCAAAAAAACGTCTTGAAGATAAACAGAAATCAGTAGGAGCAACTACTTACAGATGTTGATTAAAAAAATGAAAAGGCTCAATAACATTTGATTTATTTCTAATTTTATTTAATTATTGTTGCGGAAATAACCTACAACAAGTTTAAATTTTGTCATTTCTAATTTAATATAATTTTCCTCTCTATTATTTACCATAAAAATAATATTCTAAAAATAGATGCATGTAAAACCGGCAACAACAACTCTTTGAACCGGTAAAATTACAGGTTTCTTCATTACCTTATGAGACAGTGGAGCTATTTCGCTGCTGTGATTGGTCAGCCGCCACATTGTTTTCTAGATTTTTGCGACCTGCTCCAGCAGAGCTAGTCGACGCGCATATTTGGCAGTAACATAAGATTAAGCGTAGAGTTCGCACCCTCGCGCCCTCTGAATGCTCTCCAGAGGCAAAAACCCCCGTTAGTGCACGCGATTTATAGTAAAATACTACTCCCAGTGTCTCAAGACAAGACATTAGCCGTATCCCGGTCACAGGGCTTCGAAGTCGCACGCATCACATTATTGTCAGTTCTAGCCAGCGTTCCACAGATGATCACTGATCAGCTAATTATTTGTTTGTTATTTGTTAAGTTTTAAGCCCCAAAATATGTTATCGCAATCTGAACATATATACTTTCTGCCCTGCCCTTCCAGGAAAATTGACAATTTATGAAAAAATAAAATTCAGAGTTTACGGTTCATGTTCATTTTTTGAAAACCTTAATTTCGGATTTTTTAAATTAATTTTATTGTTTTTGATTCAAATTTTTTTAGCACGAATAGCTTCTTTCTTTTAGACAGAA
This sequence comes from Ceutorhynchus assimilis, assembly GCA_917834065.1. Classification (NCBI taxonomy): domain Eukaryota; kingdom Metazoa; phylum Arthropoda; class Insecta; order Coleoptera; family Curculionidae; genus Ceutorhynchus; species Ceutorhynchus assimilis. The sequence continues at coordinate 34,998,918 of OU892284.1, forward strand.
AATGCAGACTGCCAGACTACCTAACCCAAACTAACCTGTCCATCTAGGAATTCTAGTGGGATCTAGTCCTCATAAGTTAGGTACTATTTTATAAAAAAAAAAACAAGTTAATTTAGTTTAGAGCATAGAGTCCCTTGAGCGCGTTTTGTTTTTTTAAATAAAATGCTAATTTACTAAGACATAGATAGCACTTAGACCGTCGGTTATTTTGGGTAAGTCTGCATTTACTATCTAGATCTAGAAAGCATGTTCTAAATTGAACATAAAGAGAATCTGTGATAAAGAGGTTATATTATCAATTTACTAACCTTGAATCTAGTGGAGATATTTCGTGCGCCAATCGCCGACCTTTAAAAAATAAAGTAAAGGTCTGCCATTTGCGGATTTATATAAAATATGTAGTTTCACTACTCGCAGATCTTTTTGTTTTGTTTGTTGTTTGTAAAATTGGATCAAGTTCCTGATCCCTTTAATTTTCATAGATGAAAAAATCTCCTAGTGGAAAGGAAGATATAGATGAGTAACAATTTATGAAGAAAACACCAATATCATAACAGAAGTTAATGGTTATATATTTAGACTGCCAACGTGCCAAAGCCTCTCAAGTTTTGTATAATTATTTTCAAAGCTCAACATAAAGATTACGATATCAAGCTTCAAACATAAACAAACAACAAATAATCAACTGCTGGAACTGACAAACAAATAGATGACAGAGGATGCGCGCGACTCCGAAGCTCTGTGACCGGGGTACGGCTAATGTCTTGTGTGTCTCAAGGCCTGACATGGTCTATATTATTGATTACAATTCATGTAATTAACCCCTAACTGTTATAAGTCATCTCGGACGAGCAAAATTCTCTCCTACGCCTGTTTTTTGGTTATCTCTCTCACTCTCGCCGGGATCAAACGCACCTGTATATCCTTGTGTTTTCTTTTCATCTCAATTCTCAGTGGAAAATTCCTTAGCTGCGAGTGCGAATAGTGATAAATGGATAAATAATCGCCTTATGGATTTATCTGTATGAACTTGATTAAGCAAGTAAGACCGTTACAATATCAGATTTCCTTACTTTTTATAAATCAAGATACTTATTTACTTTAGATTAGTATAAAATTTGTAGTTCGACTGGACGTCCAATTAGGAATTTTTAGATAGGATTTGATTGCTGACTTTACCGAATTACTGTCATTTATTAATTAAATTGATAACTATTCTATTTCAGCGTTTTATTTGTATAAATGAGAATCAAGGCACCCCTAACCCAATACAAGGCTTAAATGATCCAACATCTAATGGTTAATTTTTACAGTCAGTCAAAGTAAAAACTTTTGGTAACCCTGGTGCGGTTTAACAAGAGCCCAAAAAGGGGCAATAGCTACTTCCGTCACAATTATATCCAAATACATATGATATATTCGCAATTACACTTAACTATTCTCAATTACCTTTGATAGGTTCACAATTACATTCGACTATTCTCAATTATATCTTATATAATCGCAATATCAATTGAATATTCTCAATTGGATTTTATTTATTCACAATATAATTTTACTATTCTTAAAATTAAGTTATTTATTCGCAATAACACATAGAAAAGGCCTGAACGAGGGTTTAACCACTTTGGAATTATAGTTTACCAGGCAGCGTAATTACTAGATCTGTACTATTATGCAGGACCGATCTGCTCTATAAAACAGTAGGCTTTTTAATACGAAACACCGTGTTACTTTACATTTCTAACTATACTAATGTACAGCGCGCGTAAGCTCTACATCGTGGTATAGGTAGTAAATGCTTTAACACGCTTGCCTAGCTATTCTCAATATACTCGAGCACAGATCGCAATGTGTCATTCCCTTTTTTCGCATAACCCATTTTCTTTTTTGCGAATCCCTACTTGCACTTCAGTAAGCAACGACTAGGTTGTCAATGCTGCTTTGTTGCTTTTTTGGTATATGTTATAAAAATGGATAAATATCCATATAATATAAAGAAACCTCGGAAGAAACCACAGAGTCCGAGGATGTAGTTCAAAACTGCATTTATAAAAATGTAAATAATCAATCTTCAACCATACGTACCAAGAAGAAATGTGATGAAGGAGAATTATCTAACAGCGAGTGGTGTAAACAGGTGAATCAATAGATACAGTACCATGACAAAAACTAACTAGATTGTGAGATACAGTTCGTTTCACGAGGGTTTATACTTTTGACACCGAAGACGTCATCACTTGAAAAAAACGGTTGTCGCGAATTAATTCATATGACACATTCAATTTTTTTGACAAATTAAAATGAATGACTTCTGGCTTAAGAACAGACGAATGTTTTTGACGTCATGGATTTGTTTCAGTCAATCTCTATTTGTTAAAAAAGGAAGATAAATTATGTCAAAAGTATGAACCCTGGTGAAACAAAGTTTACACTTTCCCCATCTTCAGAAGTATGAATATAAGAAGGTATTGGAATGTCACCATAGCAGCTTTAATAAAATGGGTGTTTGGTAGGTCGATGCATATATTTTGGGAGGTGATAGAGTGAGTCGTTCAGCAGAGAAAATAATTTTTATATAAAAAGCCGAGAAACTGCATATTTTATATGATTTTTAACTGTTTTAAGAGTTTTGAGTATGCTTCTTAGAAGCTACCACACGCGCAGTTGCTCATTTACTACCTATACCACGATGTAGAGCTTACTCGCGCTGTACATTAGTACAGCTAGGAATGATAAGCAACGCGGTGTTCCGTGTTACAAAGCCTACTGTTTTATAGAGCAGATCGGTTCTGCATAATAGTACAGATAGTAATCACGCTACCGGGCAGGGTGGACTTGAGTTAAATCAAGCTGATTTAAATTTGACTTAAGTCACTCATAAGGTATAGGGTTGTTCCGTATATTTAGACAGTACAGCATATGTAGCTTGCTTATGAAGCGCGAGCGAAGATAGAAAAAAAAAAATGTAAGTACAAAGTAAATAGGGATTTACGAGAACCGCTAAAAAATTAACTTTTATATACAGGGTGTATATTTTAAGTGATACCACTATTGCTATATCCGAAACGGGGAAAGCTACAAGGTCGGTTAAATTAGAGAAAAGTTGTCTTTTTTGATGCCCATTCAAGACTCGTTCATAGTGTTGCCAAATTCCTTTTAGTTTATGAAATACAGGGTGATTTCTAAAAAATGCCTAAAAATATTTCATCAATTATTTCGAGAACTATTAGTTGGGGAGCTGGCGTCAAAAACATGCAAGAGTTTTCGCAAGGCGGATATTTTCAAAATAGGTCGTACTTTAGTGTTAGAATGCTAGTGTACAGTCAGCACTCAAAGTTACGGGACAGCTGGCTCTGGGAAGCGGGCAAAGTTGTAATTTTAAGAAGCATCTAAACTGTTTTCTCAAAGCTCAAAATTTATAGAAATTTCGGTGTCCTGTCAAAATATATTTTTGCAGGTATTTGACAAATATATTTGAAGAAAATGCCATAAAATAAAAACTTTGAGGACGTCTGAGCCCCTTTTTGCAACGAACTAGACGTCTGACGATTTACATATGTTATCTGTGACCTTCAAACAGATAATGTGCAAAATTTCTATAAATTTTGAGCTTTGAGAAAACAGTTTAGATGCTTCTTAAAATTACAACTTTGCCCGCGTCCCAGAGCCAGCTGTCCCGGAACTGTGAGTGCTGACTGTACACTAGCATTCTAGCACTAAAGTACGACCTATTTTGAAAATATCCGCCTTGCGAAAACTCTTGCATGTTTTTGGCGCCACCTCCTGGACTATATTAATTTTCGGAACACAATTCAAATTTGAAAGTTTTATTATTTTTTTCGCTCAACAACATAGCATCTTCAAATTTTGAATCCGACGTTTGGTGATTGAGCTACCATCATCAACTTCATATTTTTAAATACGGACCTGAATTTTTTATGTCATTTTTAGAAAGCACCCTTTATCCCCTTTCCAACGATATACCTTTAAGTATGATTGGGCGACGTTTCAGATCTAAAAAGTGATCATCAGTGATTTTTACCAAAAATTTTATCTTAATTCGGCCCTAGTTATGAACCTGTATTTCAGAAACTAAAAGGAATTTGGCAACACTGTAAAAGAATCCTGAATGGGCATCAAAAAAGGCAACTTTTTTCCAATTTAACCGACCTTGTAGCTCTTACCGTTTCAGATATAGCAATAGTGGTATCACTTAAAATATACACCCTGTATATATAGAATGCACGCAAAAGATGTGGCTGACACAATTTTTTTTTTTTCGAATGGAACATCCTGTATATTTTTGGCTAAAATGATAGATTTTTTTCTTCTGATTCCAAATATATCATATTATGTTGATATTTGGTTCAGCTGTTTTTGCGCTATTTAAGTTTAAAAATGCATTGATATTACCCTAAATTAGGTCTGCTCTTCATCATACTAGCGAAAAGTATACAGGGTGTTCCATTTAAAAAAATACAAGTTGTGTCTGCCACATCTTTTGCGCGCATCCTGTATACATAAAAGTTAAATTTCTTAGCGTTTCTCGTAAATTCCTATTTATTTTGTATTCATATTTTCTTTCTATCTCACTTCATAAGCGAGCTATATGCTGTCTAAATATACGGAACAACCCTATACATGTATAACAAACCAAAAACAGTCTTCCAGAAGTAAAAATGAAATTGATGAAAATTTATAGTTTTGACAATGGAAGAAAGACAAAGAGCATTGGAATGTACAGAAGGAAATTTTTAACTGGACTATACTAGGCTTTTTCCTCATAGTCCAGCGTCTGCAACTAATGTCTGAACAAACCTAATATGGATTTTTCACCTTTATATTTTGCTGGTGGTCTTTATACTTCACATTTCTCAAATAAAAATCCAGTTACCCCACAACTTTTTTTCTTATTGTCTCCTGGGTCCTGGACTATTACGAAAAAACCTGAAAAACCTAGTACATTTGGAATCAGGTTTGAAAGGCTAGTCCAATGGGTCAATAATATATAGGGTGTTCTATCTAGTTTGCGCAACCTGCTCAATAACGTGACTTTTTGAAGCATGTAAAGCGGGCAGAACGTTGACAATTCCAGCCCGCTGACTGTCACGCATGCGCATTTCGCAGCCGAGTAAACAATAACATTTCCGCCCGCCTAGCCTGGCCGGACGGGAATGCTGTCAATTCGACTTTGGCAGTTTGACAGGATGTTGATTTTCAGTCAATCTCTGTATTTTTCCAATTTTTTTGAATTCGATATAAATAATATTTATTAAAAATAGAGAGTTATTGGACGTGCAATAAGGAAAAACAGTATTTAAATTAGCCTTATTTTGACATCTACGCATGCGCATTTGGGTCTGAAAATAATAGGATTCCCTTAATAAGGTTACTGCTTGTCTTTATTTGTGTATGGTTAGTGCGAGGCAGTAAACTTCCCTTATTTCAATATTTCTGATATTTTTGACGTTTCGTTTTTCAACGATGGCGTAATTTTACTCAGAGAATTTGTTTTTAACAATAGTTTAAATGGATATCAGCAGAAAATCACAAACAAAAATAAACACTTTTTGAGGTTGAAATTTATAAACATAGCTATCAGCTGTCAAAATTATGAATAAAAAATAAGGTAATACTCTAACACCTACTACAGTCTTCCAATAACTGTTATTTTCTTGAAAAAATAGTGCTGATGCACTAAAGGGATTCCGACTCATGTGATCCGATAACTGATCTGAAAAGTGAATGGACAAGTAAGCTTCTAATGCTGCTAATTTACGAGGTCATAATGTAAACAAATGGGACAGCTGTGAGCGTGCGCTGTAGATACATGTACTGTGCGTGCGCAAAATATAGCCAATGAAAATGAAGAATATTTCAGAACAGTTTTTCGAAAGTAAGACATTGCGCAAGCGTTAAACTGTTCCGTTGCACAACTGTTCGTAGAATATTGACCCCAAATTTTCGCACAAGTTTAGCCAATCAAGCCGTACGATTGTTTATCCATTTATTTTTGAGATCAGTCCTTCACATTCGTCGGAATTGTCTCCTTTCCGCCCTTGATGCACAATGTACTATTTTCGATGAATCGCAATTATTAGTTTTAACCCCTTAAACCACCATCAAAGTAATTTTTAAGTCAAGTGAGGTTCCCTAAACGGTGTATATTGGTCCTGCCTATAACTTCCAATAACATTTGTACCCGAGACTAGGGTGGAAATGTCCAAATAGTCCAGTTTTCACCCCTTGAACCACCCCCAAAGTAATTTGCAAGTCAAATGAGGTTCTCTAAACGGTGTATATTGGTACTGCCTATAACTTCCAGTCAGTACCATTTGTACTTGAGACTCTGGTGGAAATGTCCATATTTTCACAAAAACCCTTTTTTCGATAAATCGCAATTATTAGTTTCAACCCCTTAAACCACCCTCAAAGTAATTTGCAGGTCAAATTAGGTTACCTAATCGGTGTATATTCGTGATAACTTCCAGTACCATTTGTGCCCGAGACTAGGGTGAAAATGTCCATATTTTCACAAAAACCACTTTTTCGATGAATTACAATTATTATAGTTTTACCCCCTTGAACCACATTCAAAGTTATTTGCAAATCAAATGGGGTTCCCTAAACAGTGTATATTGGTACTACCTATAACTTTCAGTCTGACATCGAGACACATTTTTCCTCATAACTCCGTCAATTTCGATCCAATCTAAACGTAGTTAGGCTCAAATTGAAGTTAATTAAAACTCTTTATAAATCCGTATTTTCCACGAAATCTCACTGGGATTCCTTGGTTTGCTTGATAAGTCGATGTTTTTAGTTTATACTTCGGTTTATATCTAGTGGTGGCTAAACTTAAGAACAATACTTTTTTGTCCAGAGTCTTTGCTTGCTAGCGTTCATAATAATTCTGAAAATTCACAAGAAATTCCATGGGATTCCAGTAGGATTGCATTTTGGGATGCCAGTAGGATTTCGTGGGATTCCGGTAAAACTAAAAGTGGGATTCTGGATTTCGGAGTACACATTTTTTAAGGTCAGTCTATCTTACTAACCACATTAAACTCGTATAAGATTTAATACAGTAAAGCTTCACTAATCCGGATCAATAAATACCAAGGCAATCCGAATTAATGAAACATCCGGATTATTGGAACCTTTTGAAAAGTCACAAAAATACGTTAAAAACTGTAGTTTATTAACTCAAAATAGGTGCTTATTAGATAGTACAGTTAATTTTTGCAAAATATCGTGTTTTTCTGCTAGATGAGTTAACGTTTTGTGTGCTCTATTTGGCGTCATGATGCATTCTACTGACCTTTCCACCCTTGTCACAGAAACAAACGCATCGTTTTCGGTGAAATAAGGGGATTCACCGACATAGACTTTGGTAACACCACCTGTAGCGATTGGCTAACTGCGCAAAAAATTATGATCTGGATTATAGAATCACAGGTAATCCGGATTTTAGAATACATAATGTTAACTAACATCTAATATTTTAATTTTGTCCGGATTAATGAAGTTCGGATTAGCGAAGCTTTACTGTATTTTAATACTCATAAGTTGAAATTACACAGATCATGCATTTTTTCAATCTTATAGGTATATGAGTAAATTTTGGTTGGATAGAATTCCAAATGACATGACACTTACATATACCCAAGTTTTTTGATCTTACATAAAGAATTACATTTACCTACTAATATCATGCCTGCTCAATTCATTATCAGAGCAGAAAGTCGTTACTGCATGCAAATCAGTTTGCAGACCTGCATAATCTGCCTGATTAGTTCCGAACAACATTATAAATTTTTAAATTATCTGATGCATAAAGTAAAAAGTTAGATGTAATAATGGTTTGAAGCCTTCAACAAACTATAGACTAGTCCAAAAATAGTGATTTGTTCAACTACGAGTGTAATTTTTCACTAAGGCATTAAAAATGCTGTTTTGGAGGTGTTGTTGTTGTTGAGGTATTTCAAGTTATTCTATAACTGCTGCTGTTTATTATGTTTTCAAAAAATACTAGTGAATGTAAGTTTTCCGACTGTAGTGGGTATAATAGGCCCGTGTAATTGTGCCAAATATTCAATGAAATACCTAAATTATTTATAAAGTTTGATTTACGGTACTATTAATAACAGTTTTTCACTTCCAGTGCCATATTTTGAGTTATACATTGCATTCGAAAGTGCGTCCTAAAGAGATTAATGTATGCATTTAAAGATTTTCTATGCTAGAAGGAATGTGGCATCGATATTGTAAGATGAAAAACGATACTCGTATAGCTATGATTTATTACGACATACATATTTTGGAGCTACATACAATTAGATTGTTGATTATATTTTCTATTGCCAAACAACTTAAAATTCCTTATTCCTGTTGACAGACCATTATTAAATCAATCATCAAAACATGTAGACGATTTTCCTGAATATGCAAATTGGCAACGTCGCGTGCCTGTTTAGCCTTTACACACCAAACTTGTGAGTTTTGTGACCAAACCGAACTGACCTTTGTGTGTCGCTAAAGCCACTCTGGGTTAATGCTCGTATTGCACGTTCGTTTCGTTGGTACAATGGCACGACAATCTGGTACACAGGATATAAGGATTTTAATGTTTAATAGAATTACGAAGTTGAAACTAAATAAAGAAATCTATAACTTCCGGCGGGTTCTTTTGTAAAACTATTTGACTTATAAATAGTCATTCGCTCAAACAGACAAAATGCTGCCTGCCGGTGACTCAATTTTGATCTAGTTACATCTACATTAATCCACAATATTGTTATCAAGCTGCGAAGTTGGGAAAACTGTGCACAATCTTGCTACACGGCCTGATGACTAGAAAATTCGCAAATCTGATCCATTTAATTTTCAATATCTTTGTGAAATACCAGATTCTCCTACCTAAAAAATTCAATCACTAGTTAATGATTACTCGAATAAGTATAATTTTTAGATCTTGATAAGCCTGTCACTGACTTAACACTCAAAATTTAATTCAAAGTTAAATTTTCGTTTTTCAATTAGAAAAGTGATAAAACTTAATAGTCTTATACAGATTATTCTTTTTATTTTTGTTCAATTTTGCTGCACATACTCGTAAAGTCACTTAAAAACTTCTGAAAAATACTTCAAGCAAGCAGAGCGGTTTCTTCAGGATTTAAGGATTTGAAGAAAACCATAACAGTTGCAAATTCAGGATCTTGAGACGCGTCTCGAGAAAAGACAGAAAATTTCTAAATTTTCAGACTCCAAAATGTAAAGTTTTTCATTTTCAAAAGTTTGCAGAATTCAGCATTTTCAGATCTTCTCATGGAAAGCAAAACATTTGCAAACGAAGAATTTATTGAAGATTCTTAGGAAATTTACGAAAAAAAGATTTCAGTATGTAAAATTTCTGGATTAATTTCACGAAAGTATTCTCAAGTTTTGTAAAATTTAAGATTTGGGGAATCTTCTCCAAAAAAATAGAACATTCGCAAAAGAACCATTCAATATCTAAAGGTCCGTTATCTGACATTTTCTCTAAAAAAAAAAAAACAGATAATAATGACCCAAAATTCAAGTTTTTCAGAGTCTTTCCAGGGGAGAATCGAGAAATTTACAAAGTAATGATTCGGAATTTAGTATCCAAGAGTTTCTTCATAAAAGCATCAAGACATTCTGAAGTTTTGTATAAATTGTATGATTCAGGATTTTAAGATTTGAAAAAAACCAAAACAGTTGTAAAATTCAGGATCTTGAGACGTTTCTCATAGGATTCCTAAAAAAATTATTGGCACAGTTTTCAAAAAGTATAGTTTTGTACTTTGGAATTTAATTTCAGAATTCAGGATTAGCTGAAAGATTCGTGTTGCTGAAAAAGCACAAGGTATTTAGACACAAATTATTATATAAAGACCCGAGTAAAGACCTTTTTAATGAATCCTCAAAGTCTTTGTTCAAACTCACCTGGCCTCGTCACGTGTATCCAAAGGTCTCCAAAATGTCATATTAAAAAAGACAAACGATAATTATGTAAAACAATAAATTCTCAATGGAAAAAAATCTCTAATAATGGTAAGGTATGGTAAATTTGGCCCCAAAAACCAAATCGCAAACATGTATTATCCATAGCCAAAGTTTTCGCAAATCGAATACAACAGTGTATAAATTATTGGCAATACAATGCATGCCGGATGCTTCCCAGCCAAATCCGACATTGTTGTTCACAGAACAATCGGACAGGATTATTATAGTTTGAGCCTTTTAGTTGCATCCTGATAACTTTATCCTCATGAGATGCTGCTGATAATTACCGATAACCCCTAGATAATTAGATTTGATTGTGCTATATGCAATAATCGTATTTGATACTTTTTATCTACTATTATTCATTAAGAAGGCAAAATCATTGCTATCATTCAGATTACATAGAAACAAGGAGAAAAAAAAAACACATTTAAACAAGTGTTATTTTTCTCATTTGAAATCTGAATCACTCCTCCATGTCCAAGGTTTATTTAATTTAATGCACTTGTAAAAGTTTCTCATCTGTAAACATTATAGCAACAAATACAGTAAACAAAATAATTAATTTATTATTATTCTGATACAAGGTTTTTTTTTTGTTGCAATAAGTGCAAGATAAGGCACAATCTTGTCACATGTATATTAATTGATATAGAATATCTGCAAATTTGTTGATGACTTCAGCTTTTTGCAATAGACTTAGGGTCTTGGGTCTTAGGTCATTCAAAACTCAAATAATTTCCACAATAAGTTATTCACTGATTCAATATTAATAATTATTTGCCCATGGTTTACAGGTTTTAGGTTTATTGAAGCGGAATCGTGGGGAAACGAAATTTAATATCAAGAACATAATATTTAATTCGAGATATGTAAGTAAAGACGTAGGTATTTTTGTTGGCTGAATCCATTTTTATTGTATGTCTTTGTGATGGGAAAGAACATGCAAAAAATTACAAAATCACCATCATCGAACTACTTACTCAAAATAGTGATTTTTCAAAACCTCATAATCAAAGCTTGCGGTCGTAGATAATACTTACAAAACACTTGAGTATTATATACTTTGGTAAAATGCAAAATAGTATCTACAACCGATTTACTACGAAAACTAAATTCGTTAGCAACATATGTCTGTCACATCTTTTGAGATTCTAGAATAGAAATACTAATATTTATTTTTGCCTATTTTCCTTATTCAATGCTCAAATCTTGAGAAATATTCTTGTTAGCAGATGTCTTCTTCTTCTTGTCCCTAGTACCTATATGTGTAAGGTACAACAACATCTTATTCCCGACCATAAGTCAAGATGCAATAAGCTTTCTTGCTCATTTTTTTTTTGGTTCAATTTTTGTCTATTCCAGGCTCTTGAGTTTCCATTATTTAAAATAAGAAGAAGAACCTAAAAATGTTTATAGAAAAAATGATATTTTTCCATTATGTGAATCTGTTGAAGCTACATGGAAGTGGAACTACATACAACCTAAATATTTGTAGAGGATGTAATAAAAATCCGATATTGTGGGCCTCCAAATTCCAGCCCAGACACCCTTCAAAGAGTGGAGAAGCTTCAAAAAAGTATGGAGTACTTTCCAAAATATTTTGAAGCGACTTTTAAATGAGAAGTTTGTTCAAAAGTCACTTTTCAATGTGTCAAACAGTTCAAAGTGCCCAGGAACTTGTTACTATGAGAGTATCTGGAACAACTTTTGAAGAATCCAGAATCACTCTTCAGATTCGACAAATTGTGGTGTAAAACTACTTCCAAAGTATGGTTTTGAAAGTATTTTTGAATTTTGGGGAATCCCAATAGAAAGGAGTGGATTTTCTTTTGGAACTTTAGACTGGTGGACATTTTCAGAAATTTTACTCCGAGCGGCATTTGGTGCGACATTCGGCAACTTGACGTTTGTGGGGTATTTCGATACCGCTAAATCCGAATCCGGTTATTGCCAAGTCGAATTTTGCCTCCAAAGGCCTCAGATCCAAGATGGCGGCCAAACTAAGGGCCTAAATTACATTTTTCTTAAAGTGTATCGTTATCGACCGGCGAGATGTCGTTTCATATGTTTTTGGGGTCGCTGAACATTCAATGCTGGACATGAATATGAGTACCGAAAGTCGATACAGATACCGGAAGTACCATAATTCAAGATGGCGGCCGTCGGGGGCCTAAATACAGAACTGTCAGAAGTTGGCATATTGTCAAATGTCAAGTGCGGCGTATCGACACATATGTTTTTGACGTCAACTAGATCAACAATTAGCACCAGGAATCGATTAGGCAACCGGAAGTACCTACCGTAATCCAAGATGGCGACCGGTTGGGGCCCAAATACCAAACTTTAAAGAATTACTATAATATGACCTGCTGGGTATGACCACAATTGTTTTGGAGGTCGCTGAACACGAATTTGAGGTCGGAAAAGCGATAGGAAACATGTTAACACAAGTTTGCCGGAATAAAATAGTACAAATATACTTTAAGGGGTAGTTGTAGTACTAATAATAATGTGATCCCCTGATGCACCTTGCTATATTTCGGTATTCCATGATCCGAAATGATGGATTGAAAAGTTAAGGTTATTTTCATTTGTTTTCAGAAAATTGTATGATGGGTCATGATTCCCAACAGCGTTCTAAAGGAAGGGGTAGGCAATGAACCATATACTAAACGCAACTGGAACAGCAACGCTCCTTTCACACACCATTAGTGAAGTTGTAACCTTTTTGTCAAGAAACACTGTAGTCCTTGTCTCTGTCATTCATATTGCGTGAGTCACTAGTCAGACAATGATGGGTACACAAAACCAAAAAGGTTGCAAAATTTTGTGCTTCTTTGCCGTTCTAGTTGCGTTCAGAATAAATATAGTTTATTGGTGGTAGGCGGATAACGGTTCGATACCTTACAGTCCGGTATGTCATCGTACTTCCTAAACTTGCACACAAAATTATTCTTGGAATAGACTTCTGGAAAACCATGAAAATTATCCCAGATCTTAGACAAGATGTTTGGCATTTTTATGAGTCTGCTGGTGAAACTGATATTTTGTCTATCCAAAACGATCTGCTCAAGACACCCTGGTAGAGTAGAAAATTGCAGAGATGGGTACTGGACTCGGTTGCTGCAAGGTAGCTGAGCATGAAATCATTATAGATCCTGGTACAAGACCCTTAAAACAAAGGTATTACCCTGTCTCTCCCTTCAAACAAAAGTTTATAGATGACGAAGTTGAGGAAATGTTGAGGTTAATAGGAGTCATTGAGCGTTCTCGTAGTCCTTGGTCTCGGAAAAAGGATGGATCTTTCAGATTTTGCATCGATTTTAGACAGGTTAAGGGAGACATATCCTCTTCCATATATTTCAACCATTTTAGATCGGTTAAGGGAGACTCGATATATCAGTTCCATCGATATTAAGTCAGCATTTTGACAGGTCCCTTTGAGTATATCTTCCAAGGAGTACACTGCATTTACTGTCACTGGCAGTGGACTCTTCCAATTCTGTCGGATGCCATTTGGTTTATCTAATGCTCCTGCAACCTGGCAGAGTATTATTGACACTATCCTTGGTTCAGAACTCGAACCGAATGTCATGTGCTACATTGATGACGTGGTGATAATGATTTGTGATTGTAACTGTGATAACTTTGATTTGTGATTGTAACTGTGATAACTTTTAGGCCAGGGCAGATAAATTTTTTCGTAACATAAAATTTAATAGCAAACTATCAATGCAGTATTGTTAAGGATCATTTATAGATGCTAAAAACCAAAAATGCAATATCTAATTACTTTTAGGGGATTTTATAAACAATATTTAGTGCAAAAATACAACCCTGTAGGTCTTTTAGTCTTCGAGAAATGATTTTTTCCTCCAAAAAAAGAGATTTTCGTAAAAAATTCCTAACTTTTTTAATTTTCATGCTAGACAATTAATTTTTTACACATACATAGTAGATGACGCAGGCTTTATTGAGCCCAAATTTGGGCCCGGTCCGATGGGTCGTTTCGGCATAATACCCTTGTTAAGCAAAATGGGGATGTTTCTAAAGCAGTCTGTCGAATTGAGGATATTTTTTTTATATTTATTTTGAAAAATCCACTGATAAGTCGAAATGCCAAACTATCGATCCTCTATCTCAGATTTTCCATTTAATTTTTTTTTCGCAAGTAAAACGGCTCCGAACATCACTGAAAATGGAAAAAAAATGTAATTTGCGTGGGCAGGTGGGAGCTCGCTGTCACTCCGTTCGAATTCCCGCCGATTTTTTCCATTTTCAATCATGTTCGAAGCCGTTTTACTTGCGATTAAAAATTAAATGGAAAATCTGAGATAGAGGATCGATAGTTTGGCATTTCGACTTATCAGTGGAATTTTCAAAATAAATATAAAAAAATTATCCTCAATTCGACAGACTGCTTTAGAAACATCCCCATTTTGCTTGACAAGGGTATTATGCCTAAACGACCCATCGGACCGGGCCCAAATTTGGGCTCAATAAAGCCTGCCTCATCTACTCTGTATGTGTAAAAAATTAATTGTCTAGCATGAAAATTAAAAAAGTTAGGAATTTTTTACGAAAATCTCTTTTTTTGGGGAAAAAATCATTTCTCGAAGACTAAAAGACCTACAGGGTTGTATGATGGCTCATTTTAAAGCTTGTTCAATGCTCTAAAACTATTGCCACAGTAGCAAAACCATCTGATTCTTAGTTTTCGAAATACAGTGAAATAAACAAAAAAAAGCCCTATTTTTGCACTAAATATTGTTTATAAAATCCCCTAAAAGTAATTAGATGTTGCATTTTTAGTTTTTAGCATCTATAAATGATCCTTAACAATATTGCATCGATAGTTTGCTGTTAAATTTTATGTTAAAATATGGCTGTTATTTCGCTAAGTGCCTTGGCCTATTTCTACGTCCTGCGATTTTGAACCTTATACTCGAATTTGTGATTTTTAAACTATAAAAATTCTTGTTTTTAAAATTGAGTCTGAATCCTGTGAACCAAGTAAATTAAACAGCAAACAGCAAAAAGCTTAATCGGCTTTTCCGACTGCTATTTGGAAGTAATAATAAAGTATCTTGATGAGTATCTTATCAAGTATCTTAAAAAGTGACCTAAGATTATTTAAGATCCTTTTTTTTTAATAAGTAACTGAATACCCAAAGTAACTTCAGATACTTTTTTCAAAAGTAACTAAATACTTTTTAAAAGTATCTATTGACAGCTCTGGTCATGAGGAGTAACATGTTCTGGTAGTGACTAACTGTGTATCTGTTGTGGAAGTTTTGTTGTGCTTGATATGTAGTAAACATTTTTGACCAAGGTAATAGAAAAATCAATAGCATATGACAACAACGCACTTCATTGTAGATCTAAAAAAAGCATATGACAATACCCCACTGAAAAAGCTATGGGAAACACTAGAAAAGACCAATATCAACTCAAAACCAAGATTTTTAAGTGAAATAAAAGCCTGGGGGAACAAGAAGATGTAATAGATCGACAAGAAGTAGAGTAGAATAGGACAGGTTTGGAAGGCCAAAAATTCTCGCGAATACTTTGCTTTTGATAAAAATTCAAATTTTGACTATTACTGGCTCTTGATTGGCCCCAGGAAACATTTCCAGAGAATCATGAGCCAGTAATAGTTCAAATTTTGATTATCTGTGGATCTTGATCCATTGGATAATTTTTCTTGAGCCAATTAGAAGCTGCAGAAGAAGAAATTTGATTAATATCAACTTAATGCTAATGATCATTCGAAATTTTGATTATTATCGGCTCTTGAGCTTTGAATGCTTTTAGGAAAAATCTCTAGCGAATCCAGAGTTGATAAAAGTTCAAGTTCTGACTATTACCGGCTCTGGATTGGCTCCACGCAAGTTTTCCAGAGAATCAAGAGACAGTAGTAGTTTAAATTTTGACTATCTATCCTGTCTCTAGAGCTAAATGCAGACCTGTCTAAAGCTATATCGGACCTGTCCAAAGCTGTATCAGAATAGCTCATACAGGTCTAGAAACAGGGTAAATCTCCTCCAGAGAACGGAGGGCGTAGAACCTGTGATCTATATCTATTCTCCCCTGTTTCAAGAATAAGGACGCAGAAGGAATACAGAAAGAGAGATCCGATTGTCAAGGAGGAAGCAACGCCTTTTGGGCAACAGCGGAAAGGTGTTCAGTGGTCACAGTTAGTTTTATCAATTTTCTTAAAGTTAAATGTCGGCGGAAGAGGGTTTTACCAGTGTGTGCCCCTGATATTTCCGTCGTTAGTCCGGTTTGAGGTCATAGAAAAGCAAATCGGATCTATATTTCTGTGTTCCTTTTGATGGTTTGCAATTTTGTGGTCCTGGTGACTACACCATTTCAAAATTGAAAATTTGATCTATCTATTATGTTATAAAGCAGAAAAACCCACGTTTAGGCAAACTCTCTCTGATAACTCCTCAAATTTCATATACCTACCTACATAGAGTAGATACCTTAAATCTTCCAATTTTCAAACCGAGAATTCAGTTATTCAACTACGTGATTCAGGCCATGCAATCCCATAGTAGGCTCGAACAACTTGAAAACAAAACGAGACCCCAACAACAAGCGTGTCAGTTGTCGCGTGGTAGAATGTCCCCTAGTTGGGGAAAAGAGAGATAAGGGGGGGCGTGAATAAGCACGCTACAGTTGTTCCACTGTTGCCAAGTCCGATTTTTTCTCTTAATAGTCGGGCAAAATAAATATGAGACACAAACATTATGTTGTTTTTGCATTATACTGTAAGTTTTTTGACGTTGAATGGTAACGTGACTTTTTAAGGCTATGGTCCGAATATAACCAAACGATACCCAAAGTAACCGAATCGGTTGACAAATGGTTATGTTATAGGTACTCCCACATCTGATGGCCGGTATAACTACTTTGACATTTGGTTAACCAGATTTCAGGAAACCGAGGTCCAAAAGTAACCACACTTTTCCAGGATCCAGAGTAATTTGATTACTTTCGGACCGCGAAACCACAACCCTGGTTACATTCGGACCACAGCTTAACTTTTGCATCAGATATAATTTGACTCATAGTTCCTCAAAGTCATACATGTTATTATCTATTTACAAAAACAATGATAATGTATAGATTATTGGCCTAGCAAATATTGATAAGATAAAGCAACACTGCAAGCGCCTTTGTGATATTTTTCACAGCATGCGTGGTGCACGGACACGGGTCTCACCTTGCGCTGTTGCCATGTCATCCTGTTTTTGCCTAGACGCAACACGTAATATTAATACTTAAAATAGGCATCCTCTCGTCTGTCCTTGCTGTTGCAACTTTTGCATTAAGTAATTTATGCATTAAGTAATTTATACATTTTAAGTAACTTTGGACAAGTTTTTTGTTTCTGGTTTGTTGACTATTTGTTTTTTTTGGTTGTTTGCCATATTAGGTAATATGCCCCAATACATTTTACATATATTATCAGAGGCGTAATTGTAATTAATGAACTTATTAAGTTCGAACCAACTAAGAAGAATACACACGCGTTATCGTTTGTCTCACTTCAAATAGGAGGGCCCTAGAGAAAAAGTAATTTTCCTTCTTCGTCAGTGATGACGTTAATGGTTTCTTCTTGGCCGGTTCTTACACTTTTTACTATTCATTTGGAGGATAAAATTTTCACTTGATCATCATTCCTATTTAATTGTTCACATTGTAGATTGTCATGAGGCGTTTAGTTACCAAATACTTGTCTAAGCCTGAGAAAAACCATTTGAGTATAAATTCTTTTTAGTCAAATCTTTTATCGACAAAACGACAACGTCGCATCCATTATGCATCATGCCATTCATAGTTGGAGGGGCTTAATTACCGCACCACATCCGAACACGTGTTGGATGACCTGCGACGTTGCCGCATTGTCAGTTGCTTAAGTCCGAATCGCTTGAGGATTCACAGAAAACGCCCACCTCGAACATTGTAGTCGGATTGTCGTGTTTGTATAGAAAGCGGGGAATCGTGGCTTATAATAAGCACAAAAAAAAATTATGGTTTTGTTTTTTGAGGTCACACCGTGCCTACCTAAGCGCTTTTAGTCACGTCCCCGTTTTTCACTCACAACAAAACGGAAACGTGGTCCGCAAAATAAACAGTTTCTCAGTCGATTTTCGTGGCCCAACAATGTTGCCAAATTATAATAAAAAACCTGAACAGGAAATTACGATGAATGTCACAGGATAACAAAGGCATTTTTGTTTGGAAAAAAACTATAGACAAATAACTTTAATTTGTTCAACCAGGAAAAAACAACAACTTGACCATAATAATATGTATTACCTATATACTTAATTGGCCTGATGAAGTAAATAAATTAAAAGCTGAAAAAAAATTTACTAGGTACACAAATTTAAATATTATTGTGTAAACTTAATTGAATATCAAATTTATATAAAATACATCTGATAGTCAAAATTTAGAGTATTTTAGGGTTCTTGACTCGTTGGACAGTTGTTCAAGGCAAAGACAATCAAGGGAAAATTTTATAGCTGGCTTTTGATTCGCTGGACAATGTTTTAAGAGCCAATTAATAGTCCAAATTTGGATTATTATCGGTATTATTATCCAACAAATCAATAAGTAGCTTTAAACCACTTGGCTGACGCATCTTGTTTTAACGTTACACGCGTTTCATTAGGGTGTTCATATCGAACTATTATCATTAATAACCTTAGACTTAGAAGTTAATAACTATAACAGTTTCCGAATTTCAAGTTTCAGTTCCAAAATTAAGTTATATTCTCCAAAAATAAAATTCTTATTTCAGATTACAAATTATAATCTTTGAATTACAAGTGGAAATGGTTTAGTAGTTATTTGCACGTAAAACGATCATACAACTTCGTCCAAAAACTGCCCAATAACGATAATTTTCCTGTGCAGTGACGTAGTTTAATGCCGTGTGCGCATGCCAATTACCCTTTTCATAGGTTTTTTGGTGAGGGTGTAGCAGAACATTTAATTTAATTTTATTTAACTAAAGACTTGGCAACGCCGTATTGCGTTTCGATTTGACCTTCTGCATAGGATGCCCCCTTCAATGTTGCCAAATTATTAAATTTTTCCTGTTGCTCACAAAAATAGGATAATTAATGTTTTTTTTTAGGCCCTTATGGATTTTTTGTGTTTGTAATGCTATTTTTTAATGCAATTATTTGTTTGAGTTTGTATTATTAGATAATTTGAGGATAAAATTTTCAAAGAAATTCGCCCTTTTTGACTTGGCAATGCCGCAACATGCGCTTTATTTTGTCTCCTCCTACACTTCTACACAAAATCCATTGCGTTCTACATTTCTACGAAATCCTTGGCGCGACTCGGATTCTCTCCGTTTCCTGAAATTTTCCTTTTTATATTTTAGTGGGTAAAAATGACGTCGACGACGTCGCACCCAAAGAACCCTCAAATCTTACCGAAAAACTCGTTGTCCAATGTGCAAATTATCTTTTTACAGTCCCCCGTGGGTACCAACGGCGTCGTGCAGGACAACATGAGTTTGAACACCCTCCTGGAGGCGGCGAAATTCCTGGAAATGCAGGAACAAATACAGCACAGGACCACTGCCTTGGATCCTGCAGGTTCCACGACTACCACAATTCGACCAGTGACGCAGGCGGTCAACGGGGGAACCACACACGTGCAAAACGGGGTAAGAATTTGTTTTGCTAAATTTAAATTTACATTGAAAATTCCCTGAAAAATAACAGGAGGCATGATTTCGCAACGTGGTTCTATTGCGATTTTGTTTGTTGTTTGGGTAGGACTGGTTTTAAAGGTCATCTGCTGATTGGTAACAATGTTGCCAAATTGTATTTTTTCTCTTTTGTTTTGCTTTCTGATATCATCTATGGAAATAAAAACTGTAGGGAGTTTATTTTTTTTTAGCAACAATTTATTTTCAGACCTTGAAACATTTACACAAAGAACTGACACCAAGGCTGAAACCTTACAAGGTGACACAAGAAATAGGGCAAGGTTGTGCTCTATTCCTTGTGTCACCCTGTATAAATAATACGTCTGTTTTCACAGATATCACAAACCAGTCAGAGCGAATTTCATTGGTTGAAAATAATCAGAAAACTGGTGGTTGGCGATATGGACCTATCCGCTCTGACTGGTTTGTGATTTCTGTTTTCTGTGAGAACAGACTTAATAGGAACCAAAATTAATTTCGAAAATATCGATAAAATTGCCAATTTTAAGAATACAATAATACCTATTATGTAATTAATTCTAAAAATATGAATATTGTTTCTACTTATTTGTATGTTTTTAGGTATTTTTCATATTATGTACTGTGTACATTATTTCTATTTAATTTTGTACATATTATATGTATTACAATCAGTTATACATTCCCATTTTTCATTTTAGCTTCAGTTTTCATTGCATAAATCCTTTTTATACATTTAATATACAGGGTGTACCATTTAAAACGAAACAGGCTGAATATCTATGATGCCGCGTTTATTTATTTTTGAAAAAATCTCTCGCTCTCGTACATGTAATTTGATTTTCAAAGGGGGAAGTTTTCTGCAACCATTTTTAACACTTCAACTTCAACCCTCTAGACAGGGTGAGACCAACCCTCACTATTTCAAATGGAACAAGGGGTCGAGTGATACCTCTTTTAAAAGAGCGTTCAATTCTCTTTCATTTGATGTCATTTGAAAGAAAATTAAATGCTCTTTTGAAACAGGTATCACTCGACCCCTTGTTCGATTTGGAATAGTAAAGGTTGGTCTCACCCCCTCCTTGAGGGTTAAGTTAATGTTGAAAATGTTCTAAACGCTCACACAATCAAATTACGTGTACGAGCGATTCAAAAAAAAAAGTGACATCAGATATTCACCCTGTTTCGTTTTAAATGGTATACCCTGTATATAATTCTGGTGTCACAGTGTTTGTAACAATACTCCTCTGAAACGGCTTGACCGATTTTTATAAAATTTTATATGTATATTCAGTAGGTCTGAGAATCGGTCGTATTCTGTGTTTCATACCCCTAAGTGATAAGGGTGGTTCAACTCAAAAAAATTTATCTAATTTTTTGGACAACATTTTTAATTGTTATTGAGATTGTTATGTTTTTATGCACGATCAGCTAGAATTATTTATTATATGCATCCAACAACTATATCTATACATATATATTATTCACAATCCGTAGTCTAAAGGTAAGTGCTATTTGATAGGGAAAGGTGATAAATTTACCTTTACCTTTGAACATCGGATTGTGAATAGATAATATATTATTATCAAAATCGGTGTGGATTACCATGAAAAATATAAAAGTTGTTGATTTTTGGAAGATTTTCAAAAACAGAAGTTGCCAATTTTTCAGTGGAAATGCGCCTTTATACAGGGTGTCCCACCAGGAACCACATGGATCTATATGTGAAAAACTGTATGCAGAAAATTTTTGAAAATTTGACAGTATACTAATGTCAATGGAGCAACCCGGCTTAAATATTTTCAAGATAGTGGCACTTTCGGTTATGCCAGAAGTAAACGTCAACTTGCCTATTTCAAATGAGACACCCTGTATATGATTGCACATTTGTATTTTACGTAAAATTCTGAGCAGATTTCATGTGATATACCCTATACCTAAGTTCAACTGTTCTGGAAATATTGACAGTCGACAATTGACTTTTTGCGACTTACGGTTAATTTTAGAGTGAAATCGATTTTACGTTCCCATCTCAGATTTTCATAAACTATCATTTGACACCAACTTTGAATTTAATCCACAATTCAAAATTCCAATTAAATTTAATCTCTGGTTAAATTTAAAGTTGGTGTCAAATGATAGTTTATGAAAATATAAGATAGGAATGTAAACGTTTTCCTCAAAAATTAACCGTTTAGGTTTTACAGCCTGTCAAAGTTGCAAAAAGTCAATTTTTGACTGTCAATATTTCCAAAACAGTTGAACTTAGGTATAGGGTATACCGCATGAAATCTGCTCAGAATTTTATGTAGAATCCAAATATGCAATCCTATAAAGGGTGTTTCATTCAAAATAAGCAAGTTGACATCTACGTGCCACCATCTTGAAAATATTTAAGCCGGATTGCCCCCATTGACATTAGTATATACTGTCAAATTTTCAAAAATTTTCTGCATACAGTTTTTCATATACAGATCGATGTAATTCCCGGTGGAACATGAACCCTGTATAAAGGAAAAGACTGTTTATTTTTGAAAATTATCAACTTGCTTGATGTTTGTAAGATGTACCATAAATAAATAAATAAAACAATGTCAAATGGATGCCATCATATAAATATGGTTATTTTATTTTTGAACTGGAAGAGTCCGATATGCATAAAACGTAATGAATATTTTGGGCGTTGTGTCGTTAACCACCCTCGAATATTGAAACACTCTCGGGCGGTAAATGACACTTACCGCTGTTGATAGTTAAATAACTATTATGATGGATGTGGCATTAAAAAATACATACAACTCTAAATTCTCACTCTCCTACCAAAAACCCCTATTTTTAAATAGCGATATTAGCTGACCCGGCTACTGTTTTTTTCAATATAGTCAAGTTAATTATCTACTAATAAAGCTGAAAATGTTTCAGTCGATCTGAAACCCAGATTGAGAATAGAACGTTGGGCAAAAATTTAAATGTGATTGGCAAAGGAGTTTTGAAAAGTTAACCACCACCACAAACCACCATATAATTGACTTATCCCATAATTATATTAGGTTTGTGTTTAATTTTAACTCTCTAAAACTTCTCACCAATCACCATTTGAATTATGGCTTAACATTCTATTCTCAATCCCGTAGGGTTTCAGATCGACTGAAACATTTTTAGTAGTGATTTGCAACTTGGATACTTAAGAAGTATCGGTATCGAATGGATACTTGAACTAAATCTATCGGATATTTTGAAACCTATATGTTGGGATTGGAAATGACGCATAACTAGCGGGGAATCCCGCAGACAACAGTCACAAAGTCTATGTAAATGTAGCATAGCGCACGGATTACGTACTAATTACAAATCTGCACGCTGCATAATTATAGATTTCTGTAAATTTTGAAAGATAATTTTTCCGGAGACGGAAAACTTAAAAAAAAAAAAAAACCACGAATAAACAAAAAATTAAATAAAAAGCTGAAAAATAGAACAAGAAAAAGAAAGAATGAAATTAATAAAAACAAATAAGAAAAGAGACATAAAAATAAAAATTAACCTTCCACATCCTTTATTTTACACATTCTTCAGATACAGATTTACAAAATTTGAATTTTTTCGTACTTCTAAAGACTACAAAAACTTTTTTTGGAACTTTCCAACCCGCCTCAGCAGTTCCTTGGTTAAAAGTGAAGACTTCATAGATAGTTTTCTGCCAAAAGTTTTTCCGAACTTTCCCAATGCTTCCTCAGACTTTGCCTAATTTACCTGAATTGTTGTTCTTGAATAAGAGCAAAAACTTTCCAATTTCATATTGAAACTTCCTTCCACTTCATCAGACTTGCATAGGTAATTTATATTGAACTTTCTCGGTGTTCTACCTACAAACTTTCTTTTAATTCCTCTACACGTTCCTTGGGGTATTGAGGTGAAGACTTCACAGATAGTTTCCCCTCAAATTTTATGTGAAAACTGCCTCTATAATTTGCAATTTTTTCGAATTTCTCTAAAAATTTCTTATATTAGTTCGAGCTTCTCTAAACTTTTATCGACTGATGGTTATTTCTCCAGTTTTTCAAAAACTTCCCTTTTTTCCTTTGTGCCCTATGGTGGAGGTAGAAACAAGAAACTACTTTTCAAATTTTGCATAGAAAAATTCTCTATCATTTTCTCTATTATTTATACATTTATCGAAACTCTCCCAGAATTCCTGAATATTTCTTTGGACTTATGTATAGTTTCAGTTTGTCTTGCTCCCAAGCAAATTTTGGATTTCCCTATTCATTCCTCATCTATCCTTTTTCATATTCTTCTTCCAAACTTCTTACTCAGACTTTCATAATTTTAATATTGTACTATTAGCTTGGATTTCCACAAACTTTCTTAAAACTTTCCTCAGTTCTTCTGCACTTTCTTCGGTATTATAAAGTTTTTCCGGGAGCTACTTTGCAAATTTTGCCTATAAACTTATCAATTTTGATAATTATATCCAGAAGTATTACATAGAAGTGTACTTTTTATTAGCAATATTTAAATTACTGCATGAGCAAATTTGACAATGTTTATTCTAGTTTCTACAACTTCTTAGGAATTAGACACTTGTTTTTGTCTATTTCCGTGTAGCCAGAACTCCCTATAACTAACTTAAGCCTACTACAATATTAAACATCTTTCCTCTCAAAAGATCTAACTTTGATACGCCTGCTCGCTCTAGTAACAGTCACTGATTTTTTATAAGAATCAATTACCTTAGCCTTAGCCTCTTGACTCACTTGTTTTGACATGGTAGCATCATTGTCAGATGTACATACTTGCCATCAGAAAATCACACACATCTGACGATTGATTGCCAGAAGAAACATTTTCAATATTCACTCTGTCAACATCATTAACTTTTGAACATACTGATTATTGGAAGGTTTTAGATCAATTCTGTTTCTTCTAACAACATTGCCACTTTCATCTTGCACATTAAATGATCTAGGCTCATCATAATTATTAAGGATTTTTCCAGAGTTCCCATATGTTTTATTCACATGATTATACATGTTTACATTTTGATTGGTTAGTAAAGTTGACAAATCTTTTGCGTTTTTATCATAATGACATAGCTTTATCACGTTTACCTAATAATTTTTCAACAACCCTTTGACACAATTACGGCTCTAACAGACTTCTTTCTACTGAAACTTTCAACTTGCATCTTTTACTATTCAGCATTTGAGATGGTGTAAATCCATAATTATGCTTGATTGGACTGTTTCTATAATTAAGCAAAGCTGAATATATATCGTTTCTTTCCTTCAAGGATTTTTTTGCTATATTTTTTCCAATACTAACAGATTTTTCCGCTAACTTAAATTGACTGTTTAATTGAATAAATTTAACGTTGTAGTCCAATGCCCTTTGTAAAACTACCTAATCTTAAATTCTGATCATGCTCTTACTCTGTAGCACCTGCCACTATTAGTCATCAAAATAAAGTGCAACGCCCTCTATAAGTATATCCGAACAATTCATAATTTTTTCTCTGGAAAACTTCTGGGGCAGATGTGATTCCAAAAGGCATTCTTAAGAACTTATAACGGCCAAATGGCGTACCAAAACTACACAAATCGGCACTCTTTGAATCTAATTATATTTGCCAATACCCATCACTCATATCTAAAATACCGTTTGCCACATAATTTTGAGCTAATTTACTCCCTTTTCATCAAATCATTTAAATGTTTGGGATCAAGACATTATCGAAGGTCACCGTTAGATTTCTCCACAATCCCTAATGCATTAAGCCATTCTGTTGGCTCTTCTAGCTTGCATATAGTGACTTCTGCTTCAAGGTCTTCTAGCAAGGTTTTAATCGATCATGTAAGATCCTTAGTATTCTATGTATAGAAATAATGTTTGGTACAGCATTATTTTTCAATGTTATGATCTATTATATTGAACTGCACAAGCAACTTTGGCAATGTTTTATCTAGTTTCTATAACTACATAGGAATTAGACATTTGTTTTTGTCTATCATTCTGTGTATCAGTCAGAACCGTCAGAACTCCCTATAACTAACTTAAGCCTACTACAATATTAAACACTTACGGGTCATTTACATCCACTTAACTTAACATACGGAAAATTATTAATAAAGAAAAGTTGAAGATCATGTACTTGTATGTAGTTGTTTACATCCACTTAAAAATTAAGAAAATGAACGTAACATACAGAAAAGTTGAACCAACTTCAACTTGATGAAATCCGTGCTTTAATTTCAATAATAATTATGATTGACGGACAGATTGAACTAGTCATTGGTGATTACACATAGGAAAATTAACTCCATTGTAAACACACACCTTTTTAGTTCCGTACGTTAAATATAATTTTCCGTACGTTAAGTTAAGTTACGTGGATGTAAATGACCGTTTACATGTCCTTAGTTAATTGTCCTTGTCTTGTTAAGACAAGACTGCATTGAGTTTACTTGACCAAAATTGATTTCGTGATATTTTGGATAAAATTCAATGCTACATTAATGAGAAGTTAATTACCCTTTGTATCAGTATTTGATATTAAGGTCAGTCCCTTCCCAACAGTAATTTATCAATAAAAATATACCATATTATATCAATGTATATTATTAATTGTTTTTCAAGATTGTTAATAAAATAATGTATTTAAACAAAATATAATTTGTCTGGAATTTCAATGCTAAGCTCAATAGCTCCTATCAATACACTAATTTATGGTAAACTATTTTGTAGTATGTATTTATGCAATAGCTATTATATTGTTTTCAAATATTTATTCCAGAAAAAAACATCTTAATTGAAAATTTTCTTAATTTTCAGACCAGCGGAGCTGTACAAACTTTTACACTACAACCGGTCAAGCTATTAAATTCCTCTACAACAACTCCAAACATCGGGCAGGGCCAACAACAGCAACAAACTCAAACCGTTGTTATTTCCAGTAACAATATATCTTCAACTTTTCTACAGGGTGTGCAAGGTACATACTTAAAATGCCAATATGGATTCCATAGTATTTGATATGAAGTTTAAGTAAATGCAGTTTGTGCATTAAATTTATTTTTCCAAAATTGATTTTCTGATATTTTTGGGCAAAATTTAATGCTATATTAATGAGAGGTTAATTAACCTTTGTATCTGTTGTTTGATATTGAGGTCAGTCCCCTCCCAACAGTAATTTAATACAAACTATCAATATGTTAGAGAAATGGAAATGTTCCAGGTCCAATTTCGTTCGCCACCGCTTTACCAACGACAGACAGTACCTCTCCACAAGACAGCCATCATAATGGTACCGCGCAATCGAAAAAAGAACAAGACGGACACATTTCCAGTACCACCGTGTCGCAAAATCAACGACACAGGGCCATACATAATTCCTTTGACATTATGAATCCTTTGGTGATAGATGAAGAAGGGCCGGCGGAATCGAAAAAACTTAAACAACCGCCTTTGGTATTTCGAGCTGGTAAGAATTATATTTCTATTTTGTTTGAATCAAACTTAAAATAATTCATTTTAGGTACTAGAGAGGTTCACAATAAATTAGAAAAGCATCGGAGAGCTCATTTGAAGGAATGCTTCGACATATTAAAGAAACAATTACCAGCTAACGGTGATGAAAAGAAAACTTCAAATTTAAGTATTTTACATTCAGCATTAAAGTAAGTATGTATATTGTTGTTGTAATAATATGTTTGCTATAATAATAATTATTCAATTATTAAACCTTTTTTTTTGTAATTTCTAGGTATATTCAAATATTGAAACGGCGAGAAAGGGACTACGAGCATGAAATGGAGAGGCTGGCCCGCGAAAAAATCACCCACCAGCAACGTTTAGCCACACTAAAAAAAGACAGTCATTTTGACAATGTGGATTTTTCCAAACTAATTCCAGAAATTCCTTCAAGTACCACCAGTATCACGCAAAATGGCGGCAAAATAGAATACATGGCCTCTAGTCCTAGTCCAAGGTAACTGTAACTCTAAATGATGATCTTGTAATAATAGATCCAATTGCAGTTGTTCTTCAATGAGTCCCACCTACACAATTGTAGAACCAATGAAAATAGCCACCTCCGACGAAGTATATTGTGAAGCTAGTGAGATGGACGATTTGGCAACAGTGATGCCATGTGCCAGTCTCGGCGGCAACGTGGTCAGTATGGCCAGTCCGGGACTGGTGACTGTAGCGGCAAATTGCGGCAGTACGGCGCTGACCTTGTCCAGTAGTTCCAGTAGTCCCGCTGTGATAACCCAGAAGAATTCTGTGATAACCTCTGCTACTACCGTCAACGGGGAGAGCAAAATATCCATTCCGATTTTGGGCAAGTCGTTGTCCAGTGCTACTGTGCCAACTGGCACCAAAGAGGTGAGTAAAGTGAGGGTTGATTTTTCTAAATTTTGCAAGTTTGCAGTCCAAAGATCCTTTTTCATTTGTGTTTCCATACTTTTGATATTTTGCCATTTTTCATCCAATTCTTCACTGAGTGTTCATTGACATCATTCAACTCTATTTGCTCAGTCTTGAACTCGGATTGAAAAAAGGGAAAGTTGTGAGGCAAAATGACCTCTGGCGTTTTTATTAAACAATCCCTTGTCTTCAGTTAGATGTTTTTAACTGGTTCAGGTTAACTGCATTGAGTTTTCTTTACCAAAATTGATTTAGTGATATTTTGGGTAAAATTCAATGCTATATTAATGAGAAGTTAATTACCCTTTGTATCAGTATTTGATATTAAGGTCAGTCCCTTCCCAACAGTCATTTAATAATGAAAATATACCCATAAGTATATAATAATATATGAAAATCTTCTGTCCTACTATGGATGGAGATCTCATGGAGATCCGTGGAGATATGTGGAAATCCATAGATACCCCTGGAGATACATGGATATCCGGTGGAGATACATGAATATCCAAATTATCTTCATGGAGACAAATTAGGCCTGGAGATACAAGGATATCCATGAAGATCTATAGAGATTTTCTGTCCTGGAATATCGCAAGTGATTACCCCCTCGATGTACTTCTATGGTATCTTGAAGAGATTTTACTTCCAATTATGACTTTGAAGATTTTGGAGTTCAAATTAAATAGATAGAGCGGGTCAAAGTTAGTGAAAAACAATTCTGACATCGATTCCAAAAGGCAATTTGGAAAAGAAAAAAAAAATTCAAAAGAAAATCTTATTTTTGGATCTGGAAAATTTTGAAAATCTTGACATGGCTCTGAACAATTGCCCATATCTTTGTTGAACTTTGAGTAAAGTGAAATAAATTAAATATCATTGGAAAGAGCATTAAATTTTCTATAAATCTGTACTGAATTGAGTTTGATAGTTTGAATGGTTTTTAAGGAATTGACCTTCAAAGTTGACTCCAAGTCCAAATTTTGTCGAAAACTTCAAACTCAATTTTCTCAAAAACTGTAAACCCGGAAATATTGTAAATTACAGGCTTTTTAGAGCCTAATGAGAGCTACATATGCTGAAAATTTAAACTCGATTTGCCCAATGGTTACCAAAAAAATTCAGGTTTGAAAATGTTGAAATTCAAATTCCAAGGGGGTACCTTTATAGAAACTCGATTTTTTAGTTTTTCAATTTTGCTCAATTTTGACTCTCCCAATGGATAGAGCGGGTCAAAGTTAGTGACTGACATCGATTCCAAACAAAAGGCAATTTTAAAGAAAAAAAAAATTCAAAAGAAAATCTTATTTTTGGATCTGGAAAATTTTCAAAATCTTGACATGGCCCTGAGCAATTACCCATATCTTTGTTAAATTTTGAGTAAAGTGAAATAAATTATATATCATTGGAAAGAGCATTAAATTCTCTATGAATATGTACTAAATTGAGTTCTATAGTTCAAAAAGTTTTTGAGCAATTGAGCCTCAAAGTTGACTTTTAATTTAAATTTTGTCAAAAACTTCAAACTCACTTTTCTCAAAAACTATAGACCTGGGAATATCGTGAATTGAAGGTTTTTTAGAGCCTAATAAGAGCTACGAAGACTGAAAATTCTAACTCAATTTGGCCAACGGTTAATAAGAAATTAGGGTTTACAAATTTTGACATTCCAAGGGGGTACCCTTATAAATATATTGAGTGAATATTAACATCATTATCTGTATCTTTTAAATCTGCTCTCAAAACAAAGTTTTTGTGACGTAATTTATGTACAAGCTCTTTATTATTCATTTTCATCACCATATTGGTATTCATGATCATTGAAACTTTCCAGACATTCCAGAAAAGTTGTTTTTAATATTTCAAAGTCAAATAACGAGTTCCTGATGTTTAAATGCTGCAAACTTTCGAGAAATATTTCCTCCGTATTTTCACACACATACACTGTTTTACACACAAAAGACAAACTTATATTCTATTCTTCTTGCAGTTAACTCAACCAGTACAAACCGCAGGCATCTCGGTCCTTCCCATGCCCTATCAAGTGAACCAGGGGCTGGTTTTGCAAAAGGTCGCCATCATGCCTCACAAAGGATTAACGGATTTGGCGCCGCTGATGTCCACCCATTTTATAACTACTCCGCAACAATTAAATGGTAAGAGAATTGACTTTGACTGTAGAAGATTGTTCCAAAATTATCACAACTTTTGTATTTACACCTCAAAATACATTTTCCTATGATAAAGAATTTAGACTCTTTCAAAGGAGACAATGTTTAGACCCAAACTAATCAATCTTTCTGCATCTTGCCTAGCCTAGTAATGATTCATTTTAAGGTATCAACGGTCAAATCAACGGAAAAGTAGTGCCTTTAACCATGGTGGTGGTCAGTACCGCAAGTCCACGCCCTGGAAGCTAGTACCATTCATTCTAAAGCAACAAGATACCTTATTTTTGGGGAAGTTAAAACTGGCGATTCTTTTTTTTTTATATTTATTTATTATAATTTTTAAAGGAACATTTTCACAATAGTTCAGGTGTCTAAAAATTAATTGTTCAAAATAATTCAATGGTATTTTTTCTAGTCATTGGTGCAGATAAAAATCACATACATAGGTACACCTGAATGTGAAAGTGTTCCATTTTCTTTTCTTTTTTTATGGAAGTGGGGATCAGAAAACAAGCAAATAACAAACAAAAAAAAAAAGTGATATTGTACTTTAGAGGAAATTATTTTTCAAAAGACTTATTTATTTATTGTTTCTTCTAAGTATCTATACAATTTTTATTATTTATTTATTTTTTTTTTCTCTTCTTTTTATTGATTAATTTTTTTGGTAATTTTTGTGCTACATCATGATCTTCCAAACAAACAAAAATTTCCAAAAATGGTAAATCGAAAATAATGGACTGCTACAAAAGTATAATCAAAAGATTCAAAATTTTGTAAATACATTTCAAAATGTAGAATACTTTTATCTTTGTTAAAAGCATCCATTATTGTGGATGTCAAAAATCGGTTAATTTTTTTCCAATACTTATACATCAGATGTATATAGTAGAGGGAGTATGTTAAGTTTTATTCAAATTATAAGTTGATTACAGTTGTTTTACAATAAATTCAATTACTATTCAATCAAACATCTTGTGCAATTTTAGCATGATCCTTTAAAACCTCACAAGAATGTATTATAGAGTACGTCCATAGATAGTTTTAGTATAAATTTATGAGGAACAGTCGAGAATACATAGTTTCAAAAAACTAATGAAAAACACAGTAAGTTTATATATTTGATCTCGTGAAAAATCAGCTATGGACATACTCTATTTTCAAGTAAAGTAACAAAAATTCCTCTTAATTTCACAATGGGCACCAATTTAAAATTTCATTACCGAGCCCACACCTATATTAGCTTATATTTCTTGATTATTCCTTAATAAGTGATATAGATCTCTTTTATTTTTTTAATGTTGTGTTTATTACATAAGTATCGATGTAAGGCCTTTGACAAATCGGACTTTTGATACTTCACACTATAAAATATACCAGGGATTTGAATAATACCCTGCAGAATATATTTAGAAAGAAATTCTTTCTTAAAGAGGCTAGTTTTTCATTAAGCAAAATTATTATTTTTCTACAACAAAAAAATCCAGCTAAAGTGAACCAAAACTATTTAATTTTAATGTGATAGAGGCATTTTGAAAGCTAGCCTCATCCATCCAAGCAAAATTCCCAGTGTAATGTGAAGTGCCTCAAAATCTATCCTGCCAAAGGTCCAAAAGTCCAAAAAAAAAATCCAATTCTAGTTGTAAGATTTAAAAAAAATTATTGTTTATTATTCTATTTAATTTTTAAGTAAATCGGGTACAAGATGAAACTATCAATATCATTACAAAACGTCTTTCAATTAAATTTTCCACAATCGAAATTTTCCTTGAACCAAAAATCGACCAAAATTCTTGTACCCGATTTCGGCAAACAAACATGGACTGGTATGTAAAACATTTTTATGTGTGAGTGTTAGAGAAAGATTTAATAATATATTATATTGTACATAGTTTAGTTTTTAACACACTGGGTGTAAATAGGTCACTTTTGTAAATAATTATATTTCTATGTACAAAAAAAAAATCCTTTAGTAGAACGGTTTATTGTAAATATATTTAAAACAAAATCTCAGTTATATTGAGGACAATGTACTATTTAAAAAATGAATAGAGAAGTCGACAAAATCAATAAGAGTGTTTTTTATTTTAGGTATCCTTAATTCACACCCAGATATTATGTGATCTATTGTTTCGGGAAGCCGTTGGCATTGTTTACATTTGTCGTTTTTCACATAGCCATCCTTTGATATATTTTCTATAGTTTTGAATGGCTATTACTTGATCCTGTATTGCCAGGAGGAATTCTTCTGTCTCATGGTGGAGCTGGCCCTTTTTTGGGAACACATATGTTGAGTTTTTATCGATGTGCTCCTGATCCCAGGTTCCTAAAGTTAATAGGTTGAGGGTTAAGGGGTGTATAGTTTTTGTGAATTTTTACTACTGTGTAATGGGTGATCTCTACTATGGAAGTACCTACGTCCTCAGTGTGTCATTCTGCTTATAGCATGCAGTTCGTGAAGGTTTGTCATTCCTCTACCTCCCTGGTCTCGTTTCAATGTTATTCTTTCCTTGCAGGAATTTGTATGTAATTTCCTGTGTTTTGTCAATTGTGATCTCGTTAGAATATGTAAATTCTTCAAGTCTGTTGTGGACCCTTCAGTTATCCCGAAGGAGTAGGTAAGGACAGGCATTGACCGGTTTCTCGAGTTTAAATGGGCTTTGAGGAGTAGTCTTAATCTTTTCTTGTAGTTGTCTCTGAGTTTTTTTTAATGGAGGCATGGTTTAATACTAGGTTTTTGGTGTCATTCGGTGTGTGTGATAGGGAGCTAAGGCACATAATCTCAACAAAATTTTTTTTGAAGTCTCATGGTTTTAGTAAAAAGGTAGGTACCTACCTTATGATTTAGATTTTGGAAAACTTTGAAAGGTCATAACTTTTTTTCTATTATGGATAGAAAGCTGAAACTTTCACTGAATTTCATCCCAATGAAGGGACTATAATCCCTGAAAACTCATTTGGACTTATAGTTCTTGAGATAAAATTATGTTAAGCAATTTGGGGTGAATTACAATGTTTCAATTTTTCTGAGTGCCTTTTTTCATAGATTTCAGCTTCAAATCTGAGAATAATTTAGTGTATCGAGTTTGGGGGATCCCAAATGACCATCAGGACACAAAATTTCAACAAAAAAAAAATTGAAATTTCATCGTTTTAGTAAGAAGGTATGATTTAGATTTTGGAAAACGTTGAAAGGTTATAACTTTTTTTCTATTATAGATAAAAAGCTGAAACTTTCACTGAATTTTATCCCAACGAAGGGACTATAATCCCTGAAAATTTCAACTCATTTGGACTTATAGTTTTTGAGATAAAATCGTGTTAAGCAATTTGGGGTGAATTACAAGTTTTTCAATTGTTCTGAGTGCCTTTTTTCATAGATTTCGGCTGTAAATCTGAGTATAATTTAGTGTATAGAGTTTGGGGGATCCGAAATGACCATTAGGACACAAAATCTCAACAAAAAAAAATTTGAAATCTCATTGTTTTAGTTATGATTTAGATCTTGGAAAACTTTGAAAGGTCATAACTTTTTTTCTATTATAGATAGAAAGCTGAAACTTTCACTGAATTTCATCCCAATGAAGGGACTATAATCCCTGATAATTTCAACTCATTTGGATTTAGAGTTCCTGAGATAGAATCGTGTTAAGCAATTTGGGGTGAATTACAAGTTTTTCAATTTTTCTGAGTGCCTTTTTTCATAGATTTCAGCTTCAAATCTGAGAATAATTTAGTGTATCGAGTTTGGAGGATCCCAAATGACCATTAGGACACAAAATCTCAACAAAAAAAAATTGAAATTTCATCGTTTTAGTAAGAAGGTACCTCTCTCTACCTTATGATTTACATCTTGGAAAACTTTGAAAGGTCATAACTTTTTTTCTATTATAGATAGAAAGCTGAAACTTTCACTGAATTTTATCCCAATGAAGGTATTACAATCTCTGAAAATTTCAACTCATTTGGCTTATAGTTCCTGAGATAAAATTGTGATAACCAATTTGGGGTAATTTATCAATTTTATATAATCAAGTTCTTAACTTTTTGTCTTTCTTTTTTAAAAAAAAAGGAACGTCTAGAGCCTGGAATAGAAAAATTAGGACAATTTATTAATTTAAAAAATAGAAAAAAAAAAATTGAAGATCCTGAAACAAAAAGCAAAACTACTCATAATTTTGATAAGAATTTTTATTGATAACATGACAGGTTCTTTCAAAAGACATCTCAAAACAAGTAACAATCTCAGACTGACAGTTTTCAACCCAAAAAAAAGTTAAAAATAAAGTTGCATTGCTGGCGCGTTCGATTTAAAAAGGCGTTTTAATAATAATTATGATATTTACAAATTAGAATCTAAAACTAACTTGAAATTGGATTAATATAGGGAATAGTCCAAAATCCTAGTCTATTGCTAGCCATAACTATTATTGTTATAGACAATGACCAATTAAGACTAACAAAGCCATTGTCATTGATAGGAATAAGTAGATATTTTTGTATTATTTTGATCCCATAATATTTATTCCTTTAGTTAATCCAAAATCGCTGCAAGAAAAACAAACATTCAAGTAGAAAACCAAGCAAACACCCATCTAATAATTTATATTTATAATAATTATGTCTAAAATTGAACTCAAGAGAAATTGCACTGAAACAAGAAAAATTGTAGTATCATGAACATTAAACAAAATACCAGGTACTAAAGTAAATTATTTAAATAACAAAGAAAGAATTAACACTTAGTATACATATTTATATTTACCATTAAATAATTTATTTATATTCGTTAATATCACTACACATCATCTTACCACATATTATTTATTATTATTGCCTGGAAGTCGATAGTCATTTTATTGATACAATTTGACTGCAACAATCTGAACAACTAGAATATCCAATTTAATGAAAAATCAACCAAAATATGCTTTATTGTAAAAATAGTGATGATATAGTCAAAAAACATAATAATAACAGAATCAATTCACAAACCTATCGACCTCTGGGCGTAGAATACTTTTTTGAAATTAAAAACACGGGTCATTACAAAATGATTTCAACATTGAACAACAACCCTTGCATTTGGAAGTCTTTATATCGTATAAATAGCAAAATATATGTTTTGTATTTTTTGTTTTTTTATATTTTTTTTCTATAAATACATACTTAATTTTTCCAGCTCTAATATTATTATTATTACTAGTACAGGGTAGACGAGAAACTTTCAGTTTGATTTTAATTTAGAAAGATTTGCAACCCTGTAAATAGAAAAATTCAAAATTTTCAAAGAGGTAATTTTATTTTTCACCAAAAACCAATAGTATAAAATTTGCAGTTATTAATTTATTTTTCCATAATCTATCTGCACCAAACTCCAACCATCCTCTATCAAATTTTGTATGCATGTATCTTTAGTTTCCCGATGTTATTAGGTATGCCTCTTATTAGTCTTAATAAATCAGTTGATCGGGTATTTCGCACTGGCCGATAGTCACTCGGTGCATGGCCATTTCAGAAATCCCGTGATAGTGCACTAGAGCGCCGCCTAGTACAAACACGTGGAAGATTTGGTGAGAGTGGAACCAAATATCGAATTTGCCTGGGAACCAGCGCTCCGGGACACGGAGAGCGTACAGCATTGCACCAACTATGTAGAGGACCTAAAAGAATAATTGTTTTTATTTTAGTTGATTTGATAGGGTTTCTTCTATGATGTCATTCAGTTTTGATCTGTGCTGGTACTTTAAGCTAAAAGAAATCACTTACTCCCATCAGTATTAGCCATCCCAAAGATTTCTGACTGACATGATTAAACCATCCTTCCACAACTCCAAAATGAATAGCAGGGATAATTCCGCTCAATCCAAAAGTCATAAAAACGGCTGCACGGAAAGGTCTCCATCCCGATTCGGAAAATTTATCCCACAACGACACCATTATGCTAGTAATACCAAGAGCGCAGACAACAGACAGATAGATGACCTAAAAATACCAAATTGTAAATGAAGCATTGCTATTTGGCTTCTTTACCTTTGGTTTAAAATGACAATAGAACCCATAATAAAGCCATGGAACAAAACTGCCCATAATCAGCAAAGCTATACCGCAATAATCCAGCTTCGAAAACAGTTTCCCCACAAATTGCGAGTGGCAGTTGACAGTGTGAAACACAAAAGAACAACCTAGACAAATAATCGCGCCGGCAAAGAAGGCCCCAAAGACGATTTTCTCTTGTACTTCAATTTCCAAAGTGGGACGCATCAAAAAATAAATTGCAATACCTATGAAACACAATTTTGTTTGAACTCGAATCATAATTAGGAAATCGAAGCTTTTACCTATAAATGCCACACATCCAAGCATATGAGTCCATATATTACCAGTTTCGGTGTGAATTCTAAAAATGCTTTTGAAGCATGCTCTAAAACTTGGCAGTGGCGGGCGGTGGCCTCTTTGCAAAAAGTCGTTGTCCTGCAAAAAGAATCATCATGATTGAATATATTTTTCCAGTATAAAAGCATTTCCACATCAGAGAATTACAAGTTTCAGCCAGCTTTCAAAGACAAGATTGCTACTTACCTGCAACCAATCAGGTAAATGATGGAAATGACACACACTCCATCCGACAGCGATCATCTTCCTCACCACTTGTTCCGCCTGGGTCGCTGCATTCTGCGCCAGCGTCGTTATGTCCATTTCGTCGCCTGAAAATTTCGGCAACAAGGCGGCTACAGTACGTACGTTGCGGATTTGGTTTTGGCGGAAGATCGGAGTAGAAAAAAAAAGAGAAAAAAAAAACGGCACTGTCACAAATTTATACTTAACATTATAGACGGTTTCTAATAAATTACGAAGGCATGAGGCATGAGAAAATAACAAAATAATAATAGAATTAGTAGAAATGCAAGTTGTTCTATGTGAGTCTTGTTACCATTAAAATTACACAAGCATGTTAAGGTTAAGTATAAATGTTTTTGGATTACATTTTTCTAGATACACATTTGGCATAAGACACTGAGATAAGTGCATTGTAATATACCTACATGGTCTACTTTGTATTGGAACTTTTTAAATAGTTTTTAAAAATGTTCTGTTCACTGGAATTTTGACATCACTATGACAAACTATTCATTGACAGTGTCTCTCTTATGATAATTTTCCATTTTATCCATATACCAGGCCCCCAATTCTTGAATTATCTCGCATACGAAAATTGATATGATTTCGAATGTTTCCTATTCAATTTACGTTGCTGTCGTTCGAATTTGAATCCACTTACGTATGCGAGAATATTCAAGAATTGACCCCCAGGGGTTTCTCGAGAAAAATTAGCTCTGGTATACATACAAAAGAGATATTACCAAATCGCCAACAATTTGAAATTTAATTTTTGACCTGTAGAAGGTATATCCTAAACTCTTCATTACCCCTGTTCCTTTTAGATATTTTTTATGTTCTCGAGAAATAAAAATATCTATCTTTATTTTACTTATTCTTATAATTTGAGAGCGACTAAGTGCAATCGTCTAAGTTCTGGTTAGTTAACAAGAACCTTAGATTGTGTTCTGAGGTTGATGTTAGCTAACAAGGACTGGTTCTTGATTGGCCGAAGAGAAAAGCCCACTTTCTTTATTACTTTTGTGTGATTTTTGCCAGATGTGTATTGGAATATGTATTGAAAAATAGTTAGTAAGAACTATAGGTATGTATATTTAAATAATCTTACTAAAATATTTTTTCCCAGAAGCGTTATCAAAACAAAGCGTGAATCAACCAATGAGCAATTATAGATATAAATTATCATCATTCGTTCAAGTTTAAATACAAATCTATGAAATCGTCCACCATATGGAGTCACTTCTCAATAATAAACAGTTGTCTGGCTATAGAGGAAAATGCTGATATCAACAAGATTTGTACAGTAAAGTGAATAAATCCTCATTCTTTTTTGTTTTATGTTGTTTCTAGATAAAAAAATATAGTTTATCTAGCATTTTCTAGAATATACATAATTGCAAAATAGCAATAATGCAGTTCAAACAAAAAAATCCATTGCCGTACAATTTAAATCTGTAAGAGGTTGGAAAAAATTCAAACATAATGTAATAATGAATGAAGGCTAGCCAACTACCTGTACCTAAAACCGCCGCTTTGAGTACGTCACTCATTTCCGAATCCAAAACATTCTCGTCTTCAGGAGTAGAAGGAAGTGGACAACCTATGCAGTCTTCTTCTACCTAAAAAACGGAAAATAATAATTTTAATTGATATTTTTTCCTAACGAAATCAATAGATGTGAATCCCAGTCTGAGCAGCTGAGAAGAAAGTCAAAATTGGTACAAATAATATAATTAACTATGCATATAAACGTGTCACCCATTAGCGTGCCCAGCCTTGTCTGAAGTTAATTTACGAATAATTTGTATTGATTAGTTAGTTGGAGACAGAATAACAATAGGTGTGACACTAATTAGAAAAATTGGCCTGTTTTATCCTCGGTTTTATCCAATATCAAGGTTACAGGTTTTTTTTTTGTCAATTTTTACTGCGTAATCAAATTACAAAAATCCTGAATCCTGCGGTGTTTGATGGCCATTTTTTGTGGCAATTTTAATTATAATGTAGACCAAACATCGAAGCCTGCCAATGAGCAATTGGTGAAAATTACACTTACTTTTTCAAAAGTGTATTTAAATTAGTTCTGTAATAACTTTTGCTTTTTATAGCAATAGGGTGGACAAATTTCAATTATTTATGTATTTATTTATTTACGTATAAAAAATACATACATTTAAAGTTGTACAGAGTTTAAATCTAAAATAATCAAATCTAAAACCGAGGGGTGTTTCACTCATGCAGTAGGTGTACAAATATTATACATTCATGTATATGCAGTCAATGGAATACATGAACTCATGCAGTCAATGGAATACATGGACTCATGCAGTCATAACACAGTGGCATGCAGTCATAATACAGAGTCGCTTGCTATCGTTATAAATTCCGTGCAGTCACATGCAGTAACGTACATTCCATATAAACATGCGAAAAATCGTAAGCAGTCACTGCGAGTGGAGCCTGCAATCTGTTAGATATTGCTCAAAAGTCAATGCAGTCAACTATCATCTTTGATACAATCAATGCAGTCAAATACAGTAGATGTACAAAATGTAGGAGGTGAAACACCCCTCGTCTAAAATATTTTTTTTTACCTGCGTCCTAAATTTATCTTGAGATAAACTAAAGGAATCAAGACTCTTATAGAACTTATTTACATTGGCAGATATTCTATTAACAGGACTAAATAGTAAGTACCAAGTTCGACAGTAGAGATTTACTTCTTGTCCTAGAACTTTGAGTGTGTAGATAAACACATTCAAGAAATTCATGGCTATTTATGTAGTAGTTAAGAATATTAAAAGTAAAACAGACATCAAAGTACTCCCTTCCCTTCTGCGAACAAGAGTAGTTAAGTCCAAGTAACCAATACTTTGGTCATCATTGAGAATCACACAACTTAAAGAAAGTTCGTACCTTGCAAACTTGATAAATTTGTGTTGAACACTATCAAGCCTATTCATATGTATCTGGATAGTGATGTGAACTCAAAGGTGACCAAACTATGCATGAAAATTCAAGAACGGATCTAAGTAGAATTTGGATGGGGCCTATACTTGTAGTCCCTAGTATCTCTCTAAAAAAAAAACCCAACATTTCATTAGCCCTGTCAATTACTACTTCAAAATGCTTAGTGAACATTACCCTAGTATCTTCTTAGACACCAAGATCTTTAA
This sequence comes from Ceutorhynchus assimilis, assembly GCA_917834065.1. Taxonomy (NCBI): domain Eukaryota; kingdom Metazoa; phylum Arthropoda; class Insecta; order Coleoptera; family Curculionidae; genus Ceutorhynchus; species Ceutorhynchus assimilis. The sequence goes on from OU892284.1 coordinate 35,039,066, forward strand.
TGAAAGAAACTTCAGACAAGCGAACATTATTTGAGCAATATTGAGAAGGAACCTTACAGGTAAGTCTATACTGAATCTTAATACAACAATAGATACTTATCATTGTCATTAAGCTGACACCAATATCATAAACATGTTAAGCTCGTTTTGAAGAATAAGTATGTCATGAGCTGACGTCACTTCTAGTGATCAGCAAAAAGTAAGAAATTTGAGGAGAGCTAGATCATTGATAAACAAACTGAATAGAAGGAGGCCAAGTGAGTGCCTTAGAATACCCCAGAGAATGCATGGAAAAGAGAAGAAAGATATACATTGATCGAGGGTTAAACCACTAGTGGAAATCATTGTACCTAAATTTTTTTGGGAATCACATACCTAGTAATCAATCAGCAGTGTCCTTATTCTTGAAACAGGGGAGCAGCGTTCCCAGGAGAACGAGTGTTCCGTCTTTGTCACTAATATTATCAGTTGCATATCGTTGAGAAAGATAGAACACCGGTTCTCCTGGGAACGCTGCTCCCCTGTTTCAAGAATAGGGACAGTGTAGGAATACATGGAAATCACTTGGGAATCCCTGGGAATTGCTAGGAATCTCCTAGGACTCCATGGGAATCACATAGGAATCCATTGGCAATCGCTGAGAATGATGTGATAATTGCTAGGAATATCATCTCATTCTAACCCAGAAATCGCATATCATACCTTTCAAACAAAACAGTTGTGTATTTGCCTTAAGACTAAGTTTCAGGCAACATTGAGTGCTAGACAATTTCAAATGAATTTGATATCCCAACGAGTTTCCCAATAACTCAGCAAAATTTATCTGAGAGTTATAGACGGAGAAAAAATAAACACCAAAAAGATTAGCAATTTCAACCGTTTGACTCCTTTTTTTTGGCCAGAAACATTTCCTCAGGAATACCTGATAATGAATGAAGCCCCAAAACAGAATTTTACTATCACTTATGTATAATTTGTAGTTTGTTACAATCCCTCCTAAGTATGTAAAATACAAAGTAATCCACTTCACAGATAAAGTTAACTGCTAGATTATGACGAGATGGTTTAAAATAATGCTGACAGAAATTTTATTGTAGTGATTGGAGATTTCTTTTAAATTTTCATATAATAAAAACAAGGAAATAATAATACAGATTCTATGGTCCATAAGTGCAAACATCACAAACCAGTAATAGCGATATTTGAATTAACAGTAAAGCAGGACAAACAAACACTTAATTTACTTTCTAATTTTATTAGAAATTTTACTGACACCAATACAAATCAGATCTTAATGCTACCTCAAATTTTATACTGAAAGTATATAAATGTAATTTTGACATTCATTACAGACACACTTAAATTGGATTATTCCACAATGGAAAAATACAAGATCTAATTGTAAATGAATTTCTATTCCATTACAAGTTCAAGGTTCAAGAAAATCTATCAATAGTAATCCTTACAATATTTATTATTAATTGGCATATAGATCAAAGTATAGAAATATGTACTATAGTTTCATTTTACTAGGACCAATGCCAACAAAATCATCAATTATACAATTTAGGTATCGTGTAATGCAAAAGCCATATAACAAAATTGTGCAATCTTTTCCACTCGAAAGTAACTACATGCAGCAGCAGGTTAAAAAAATATATTTCAGGCGTACGTAATAATTTGGAAAGTAACCCAAACACCTTACAAATGACGCCTATAAATAGTGGAATTTTCCTTTTCTATACTAATTAGTTTAGAAAAATCAATAAACACAACATAAAATGACGATACAAGGTCAATAGGCCATCATAAAATCAGCAATATAAAATGTTTGCCAAACTAACAAAATGGATAGTTATTAAATAATTATTAACGTCACAACAAAATACACTATCAATTAGTTCGTCAAATAATAATTATTAGGAGGCGATATGCGTTTGCGAATTTCATTGAATCAGGCACATGAATAATTAGAAACTGACAAAATAATTGATTTTCAAGAGCCTAGTATAATTAATTAATGAAAAGAAAGATTGTTGACAGTTATTACAGAGTGCATTTTGTTCCGGATGTGGTAATTTAATGCAATCATAACTGCAAACTGCGATAATAAGAATAGTCAATGAGTTCAGGACAAAATATTTGAAAATACTCAAATTATGATAATTGCCATTAGAAAATTGGAAATAAAAGAATTAAACATTTCATTGGAGTTGATCGAACTGAGTTATGAAGAAACCAATCCATATAATATCTGGCTCTGTGAAATCATTCCAAATTGCATGAGTTTTTAGGAACATTTATGTCAGTCATTATTCAACTTGTAGATTGATAATTCTGAGCCATCTTTTTTGCATACCTTTGCTTGACATTGGAAAATATCTGAATAATTCTTCCGAGAATTCTTCTTCAGTAGCTCATAATAAAAAAATCAAAAACTCTACATACTTACCTCAAAAGATTCCACTTCACTTACCAAAGAGTTCACATCATCATCTAAAAGATCTTTTATTTCCGAAGTTATGGACTCGGTTTCAGGGTCCCAGAGTTTCCTTTTTCTCAATCCGCTGTTATCAGTATCAGTGAGCGAGTCCTCGGCATCGCTGTAATGCGACTGCGACATGATGATTCCTCAATTATAGAAGGCTGGTTTTTGCTCTGAAACAAGCAAAATAAATAATTATTGACTATATGGTAATTACTCAAGAAAATGTGAGGCAACAGAAGATTTTTCTGTCTGTGATAATAAAATATTATTAGAGTTGTTGATGACTTAGGTGTATTTATCATTATCACGGTTTTAATTTTACATAAACATGATTTAAATTGCTGAATCTAATCTTTGTTGATAATGATATTTATTGAACTCGAATATTTATGTTGTAATTTATCATACAAATTTCTACTATATTTTTACCAAAAGTCATAGAAGAATTATAATTTTTAAACTTTCTAATGTTTGATACATACTCAATAACAAGGGAAAAACCACCTAGGAATTCTTTGCCAAAAATGTGGGGAATTTAGAGGAATTTGTGAGAAGTTTATAGGGAATTTGGAGAAGTTTATAGGGAATTTGGAGGAATTTGTAAGGAATTTATGAGGAATTTAAAGGAAATTGTACTCATGATGTCACTCGTTCTTAATATAAAAAACACTAATAAATGGAAATTTAAAAAAACATCTAGTTTTTTGTTGAACGTTCTCCCAAAATTACACTTTTTCCTTTCACTAGTTTTCCAGGAAAACTTTAAAATGTGTGAGACAGTATTATCAACTAATTCAGTTTTTGTAAGTTGACTTCCAAGATTCTTCATGTTGTTATTTTCCAATGGAAAAATTTTGAAATTTGGGGAAAATGAGCTTCTCACCTTCCTCTTCACATGCAAAAATTTTCAAAATTTTCCCTTTGCTAGTGTTCCAGGAAAACTTTGAAATGTGTGAGACTGTATTTTCAATTAATTCAGTTATTGGAGGCTGATTCTAGATTCTTCCTGTTGTTATTTTCACTGGAAAAATTTGAAATTTTGGGAAAATGAGCCCTCGAATGAGCTTCTGACCTTCCTCTTCACATGTAAAAATTTTCCCTTAATTAGTTTTCCAGAAAAACTTTGAATTGTTTGAGACTGTATTAACAACTGTATTCAACAATTATTTCTTTTTTTGTAAGTTGATTTCCAAGATTGTTTATGTTGTTATTTTCCACTGGAAAAATTTAAAATTTTGGGAAAATGAGCTTCTCACCTTTCTCTTTACATGCAAAAAGTTTCAAAAATTTCCCTTCACTAGTTTTCCAAGAAAACTTTGAAATGTGTGAGACTGTATTTTCAATTAGGTAAGTATTTCAGTTATTGTAAGTAGGTTGATTTTCAAGATTCCTCATGTTGTTATTATCTACTTGAAAAATTTGAAATTTTGGGAAAATGAACTTCTAACCATCCTCTTCTCTTGCAAAAATTTTCAAATTTTTCCTTTCATTAGTTTTCCAGGAAAAATTTGAAATGTGTGAGACAGTATTATCAACTAATTCAATTTTTGACAGGTTAATTTCCAAGATTTTTCATGTTGTTATTTTCCACTGGAAAAATTTGAAATTTTGGGAAAATGAGCTTCTCGCCTTTCTCTTTAGAAACTAATTCAGTTTTTGTACTTTGATTTCCAAGATTCTTCATGTTAATGTTTTCCACTGGAAAAGTTTGAAATTTTGGGAAAATGAGCTTTTCATCTTCCTCTTTACATATAAAAAGTTTAAAATGTTTTCTTTCACTAGTTTTCCAGGAAAACTACTCTCAATTCTCAATCATACTTGTATTTTTACTAAGTGAAATAAAAATAGAAAAAATAAATTTCTCGAGAAATTTCTTATCACAAGCAGTTATGGGGATTTTCAGGGAATTTGTTAGAGACATTTGTGGAAAATTTGAGAGGAGTTTGGAGGAATTTGCGAGAGTTTGGAGGAATTGAGTTCGTAGGGAATTTGGAGGAATATAATTTGCAGGGAATTTAGAGGAATTTGTAGGGTATTTGGAGATATTTGTGGTGAGGTATTTGGAGCAATTTGTGATGGGGTATCTGGAGGAATATGTGGGGAATTTGGAGGAATTGGCAGGAATTTTGAGGAATTATGCATAAAAAATTCCCGAGAAAATTCCTGTTTGAGGAATTGTTTGCACAAATTCTGGGATGGTGGTTTACCCTTTGCTCTATAGTATTCTGAGTTTTTGTTGGACATTGTTTTAATTATTATTGCATTGCTGTACCTAAATTCTTTTAAAGATCTGTTATCTGCTAGTAAACTATTATACTTAAGTATATTGGTGTTAAAATAAATATGACACAAACCTTAAAAAAGGAACTAAAATAGACCACAACACAATCAAATAAGCTTAGTAGACTGGAACCTAAAGTAGTCTAAAATCCACTAGACCTTGAATAAGCCAAACCAAAATAACAGATAAAACCTACTCAAGTGTTTAGTTGAATTTTGTAAATCTAAACAAAAAGATTTCTATGAATTTAGATTGTTTGTATCAGAGTTTGTATCCTTGCCAAAACTTAAATACACAAAATTTTAAAACCTATTTTTAACTAAATGAAAATGGATTTGGAGTGAAGTGGAGCACAGTTTTATTGATAAGATCAGACAATTTAATGAATAAACTAAACTCCAAATGTTATGGCATTAGAATCATGGAGATATTATAAATGAATGAGTCTCTTGAAAAGTAACATACAGAGATACTTATGTAGATACAATACCTTTGAAGATAAATTTTTTAAAACTTTGAAAAGCCATACTATCTTCATTACTATCTAAGATAGAAAGTTGAAATTTTTAGTGAATCTTATCCCAGTAGAGGACTACAATCACTGAAAATTTCAGCTCATTTTGACGATCTTTATTCTGATTGGAACCAAGACAAAGCAAAGCCATACTTGTTAATCGATAAGGAAAATCGAGAGGAAAATGAATAAACTTTCAACATTGTTATGTGTAATTGATTTTCAAAGCTTAACACCTGCTATTAACTTGTGATAAATTATAGAATACTCCAAAAAGAGCTGAGGTGAAGTCCAAAGTTTACATTTGCAGCTTTCAATTATCTAATAATCCAATAATTTGAAAAGGAAACAATTTTTTTTAAATGCATTTTCAGCAAGTTTAGGATGTTAATAATGCACAGAGCATGTAAACTTGTATCGAAACTTGAAATTCGATTTAGGAAAATTCCTCATTGAAAAAAATCAATCGAAAATAAAGAAAACAAAAGTGAAAATGTCTGTTCCCTTACCTTTTTCCTCGTACAGATATTTTCTATTCCAAAACAGGCGCACAGTGATGAGAAAATTGAAACGTACACTTGTAAATTTAGAATGACGACTTATCAACAATAATTAGTAAATTGCTCGCAGGCTACTTGTGATGCCAAAAACAAAAATGTAATAATAATATTAATAATTTTTAGGTATAGAAATGATTAATGAATGACGAAACGTCAATAGATAGATTGCTGTTTGACGTTTCACTGGTTGGCTGGAGTGCGTTCGAAAAAATAGTTCTTTGTACTGAGTGATTTTTATACCGCATTTGAAGTTATCGAACATGTCCTGATCAGTGGAAAGTGAACCTTAGAGTAGGTCTCGCAGATACAAATAAAACTCGTGTATATTTCTAGAGTTAGAGTAATTAGAGCAGGTGCAACACTTGTTCTGTACTGACATTGTCCTGGTGCAGGAAATGTTGTCTCGAGGAAGAAACTTTTAATAGGTTTGTTTGCACTAGATTCGCACAAAACTCATAAACCAGTCAGAATTAATTTTATTGGTTGAAACTAATTTTCTGACTGTTCCTGACTGTTTTCAACCAATGAAATTCGCTTTGACTGGTTTGTGATTGCTGTGCGAGGCATAATAAATCCATCTGCTCTCTTAAATTAGCTTTCATTTGCTGATCCAGTGCAAGAAAAATAATTTCTCTGTACGATTTGCTCTCACATCTTGGCAAAAAGGGCACTCCGTATCAACTAAATCTACAAAAAGAAGCGTCACCTAACTATCAGAAATCAAGGACTACTAGCGGAAAGTTTATAGCTGAATTCGTCCTAGTTAGCTGTGACGTCATTATCAGAACACTTTTTGACAAAGTTAAATTTCAATTTTTTTAGAGTTTTTATCGTCTGTTATATAATTTAAAGAGTGTTAATTTTAGTGGCATGCAGACGCATAAATTAAAAGTTGATGAAACATTTTTTCTTGTCTCGACTGGGATTTGAACAGCAGGACGGCCAGGACCCCTACATTTCGATCTTTCTCATCGCATTTGAAATGCATATCAGAAATTTGTCTGTGTATTGTATATTTTTTGACAGCAATCATCTGAGTCCTCCGAGCAAAAATGTACCGTTCGTGTATTCAAAAAGTGTACTCGGTGCAGGCTCGTTTCACTTTCGTTTATTAAAGCCGCTTTCCAGCTGACGCTTTTGAGCACGCAATCGAGCTTTTGCGCGCGCAAATGCTTCAAGCGCGTGTTCGTATTCCAGCCGTACTGCGCTTCGAGAGCTGCTAACCTTTGCGTTTCAAACACAGAACACTGTGCTGCACCGTGCTTCAAGCACACAGCTGGAAAGCGGCTTAAAATTTCGAGCCTCTGTGATACCTGCCCCCTGATTCTATTTAACAAGTAGAGTCGGATTGTCTCGATATCGAATACGATAGTTCCGGACGTACCGTGTAATAGGTATCGAAATATCGTAAAATAGAATCGCTATTTTGACAAATCGATACGAATTACGACTCGACTCGAAAAATAGAATCCGGCAGCTGCGTTTAACTGCTCTGTGCGCTCTCTAGTCACATGATTACGGCTCCGCTCTGCACGCTCTGCTCTTTGAGCAAAATACCGAACGCAAGGATGGTACAAACCCAGTAGTGAGAGCAGGTGCAACACCTGGTTCTGCACTGACATTGTCTTAGTGCAGGAAACGTTTTCACGAGAAGAAACTTTTTAAAGACATCCATCTGCTCTTAACTCAGGTATAAACTCACGTATGCTGCTCCAGTGCAAGAATAGTATATTGTGTATTTAGGTGGAAAAGTGACACATTCTCGGCCGACGGTGTAAGTTGACGGGCGAGGCGTAGCCGAGGCCGGCAAACATCGAAAGCTTTTCTCCGAAATACACATACTATTTTTTCTGAGATCGGTTAAATATCTGTTAAACGTTTGTATTTTTGTTCCAATTGTTCAGCAGTACGAGAATCACTTTCCCGGCCTAGGCCGGAAAAGTGATTCTCGTATTGTTATTCATCGATTCCTTAGCAACTATTGAAACACAATTAAAATACCAGAATATTGGGTTCTGCGACCTGTCAACCGGTCAAAAATGCTGACATTTCTTGTCAATCTCAGAAAATAGTATATTGTATTAGGAGTAGAAGCTGTACAAAAGTGCTTCTACTCCGTATGCAACACGCTATTTTTCTCCAAACGAATGGGGTAGGCTCGGGGGCAAGTGGATGGTTGAGCGGAAGTAAAAGTACGAGCGGCACTAAATAGTTATTTACCTAACAAGTGCGGAAACTGGTACTTTTCCGCACGAGACGGCAGTTGCACGAACGACGCGGAGCGGAGTTCGGGCAAGCCGTCGAGGGTGGAAAGGTGGAAAAGACATTTTCCGCAAGAGTTAGGTACAATATTTTTCCTACGAGTGTTTTTGTCCATCTTATTTATCAAAAAAAATGTTTATTTACAATCATACATGTAATGTTGACTTTACTGACTTTTAAAAAGTTCGAAAATGTCACTTTTTTGACTTTTACTTTCGGCCCACGGGTCGAAAGTTTACTTTCGACCCGTGGGCCGAAAGTAAATGAAATTTTTAAAATTTATTGAATTTTTTGACTTTTACTTTCGGCCCACGGGTATGTAATATACTATTCCAATACGCAAAGATTCTATAATGATGGTACAAAATAGCACATAATATAAAATAATATGTTACATAAATCATTTATTTGATCCTAACCGTGCGTTCGTTATTTTGGTCTGAGTTCTCCGAGGTTGACTTTACCGTTCGTTTATTTAAAAAGTGTACACGGTGCAGCCTCATTCGCGTTCGTTTATTAAAATTTCTGACACTTTTATTCAGCGTTCAACTGCTCTGTTCGCTCGCTGGTCACGTGATTACGTCTCCGCTCAGCACGCTCTGCTCTTTGAGCAAAATACCGAACGCAAGGTAAATATCTTCATTTTCAGCAATAAAAAAATCGTGCGGAAAAGTAACTTTTCAGCACTAGTGCGGAAAAGTAACTTTTCCGCACGATTTTACTTTTCCGCACGATTTTTTTATACAAAAAAAAATAATGGAACCGGATTTCTTTATCATGATCCTTGGCCTATATCTAAATTAGCCACAAAAATGGATAGGATCCCCCACCCTCGCGGGGCTATGCCACCTAAAATAGGGGGCCCTGCGGGGCTGTGCCCCCAATTAAGGGGCTCCCGCAGGGCTCCGCCCCCCAAATAAGGGAGTTCGCCCCCCAAAAGGGGCCCCCAGGGCTCCGCCCCACTAAAACGGGTCCAGGACCGCGCCCTCCCAAAAGGGCCCCCAGGGCTCCGCCCCCAAAAAGGGGCCACAGCGGGACTCTGCCCCTCAAAAATGGGGCCCCGCGGGACTGTGCCCCCAAATAGGGGGTTACCGCGGGGCTCCGCCCCCTAAATAGGGGGCCCCCGAACTTTAATATGGGTACACTTTTCAGTAAAAGTAAAAATCGTGCGGAAAAGTAAAAAAATAGTGCGGAAAAGTGAAATCGTGCGGAAAAGTACAACTTTCAAAACGAAAAATCGTGCGGAAAAGTAACTTTTCCGCACGCTCGTAGGAAATAGCTATTTACCTAACAAGTGCGGAAAAATATTTTCCGCAAGTGTTAGGTACAATATTTTTCCTACAGGCGAAAAAATGTAAAATTTTTTTTTTTTTTTTTGACATATCAGTGCGGTAAAATTTTTTCCGCACTGACAGCCGTGCGGAAAAACTTTTTCCGCACTGATATGTCAAAAAAAAAAGTTTTACCGCACCGTGCGGGAAAACTCATTTTCCGCACGCATATCAGTGCGGAAAATCGATTTTTCCGCACGGCTGTAGGTAATAGCTATTTACCTAACAAGTGCGGAAAATGAATTTTTCCGCACGCGGCCGCCGTTCACCGAACGACGCGTAGCGGAGTTCGGTGAAGCAGCCGAGTGCGGAAAAATATTTTCCGCAAGTGTTAGGTACAATATTTTTCCTACAGGCGTCAAAATGTAAAATTTTTCTTTTTTTTTTTTGACAGATCAGTGCGGTAAAAAATTTTCCGCACTGACAGCCGTGCGGAAAAACTTTTTCCGCACTGATATGCGTGCGGTAAAAGTTTTACCCCACCGTGCGGGAAAACTCATTTTCCGCACGCATATCAGTGCGGAAAATCGATTTTTCCGCACGGCTGTAGGAAAAGTACTTTTTCTGCGATTGACAAGAAATGTCAGCATTTTTGACCGGTTGACAGGTCGCAAAACTCAATATTCTGGGGCGAGTTCAGAAATAACACACCGGGTGTGAGTGCGATTTTATGGGTGTGACTGAAATGACAATTCTTAGGCGACAACTTTCGTATGAATTTCTGAACGCTTGGTGTGACCAATCGAGCATCTCCTCAAAAATTTCACCAAATGTAATAAGATTACTTTTTTTTGTTGTTCATTTTTTTAATTTGAAGAAAAAACTTAATTCTATTTGTATCTTGTTTATATTTGGTGGGATTAATGAGATTATGGGAGGAATGGTTAACATTGTTGACATAAAAACACAATCACACCGCAGCCACACCAAAAAATTATGGTGTGAGCGGTGCGACACCTGGAGCGCGCCCGAAGTACTTTCTGAACAGAACAGAGTGCGCGCACTCGGTGTGCCTATAACATTTATGAACGGCTAGTGCGTCGCACCGGTGTCACACTCACACTGAGTGTGTCATTCCTGAACTCGTCCCTGGTATTTCAATTATGTTTCAATAGTTGCCAAGGAATCAATGAATAACAATACGGGAAACACTTTTCCGGCCTAGGCCGGGAAAGTGATTCTCGTATTGCTGAATAATTGGAACTAAAAGACAAAAATTTAACAGGTATTTAACCGATCGCAGAAAAAATAGTACGTGTATTTCGGTAGAAAAGCACATTCTCGGCCTTCGGTGTTTGCCGGCCTCGGCTACGCCTCGCCCGTCAACTTACACCGTCGGCCGAGAATGTGTCACTTTTCCACCTAAATACACAATATACATTTGCTGTCGTTGGGGTTGCCAAGCAGCATAGAAATTAAACTTCTACCACCTCGACAGGTGTGTACCCGCTGAATGCTGAATTTACCTAGCAGCATAGAAATTAAATTTCTGACATCTTGACAGGGGTTAACAAAGTGACGTTTTTTTGACATTTGGAGAAAAAAATAATTTCTCTGTACAATTTGCTTTCACATCTTGGCAAAAAAAGGACACAACTGCACTCAGTGTGAACTGAATCCACAAACAGAAGCGCCACCTGATGAAACTATAACAAATCAAGGACTACTAGCGGAAAGATTTAAGCTGAATTCGCCCCCATTTAGCTGTGACGTCACCATCAGTACACTTATAACCTGCCCAGCAATGATTAAATAGGGACGAATTTATAGTCATTCCTTGAATCTTCTTTGAAGGCTGTGAGTTTAGGAGGCACACTCACTACTATTTAACAAGTTAGTCATGTCAATTCTAAACATTCAAGTCTTTCTCAAGGTCTGAGGAAACCTCAAGGAGCGACTATGGACCACCCTGTACATATTTTCTAACTTTATATTTTTTACTAAACATTTCGTTCGAAAAACACGCAGTTTCATCTAGAGGTTTAAATTTACTGATAATTATTTGACCTCGATACTATACAGGAGGATATTCCGAATAACTTGAAGTACCTACATGGGGATTTTGGAAACCATTGAAGATACAGGGAGGATCAAATGGGTAAAAAGTTAAGCAGTCAAATGCTGTCATCAACTTCTTTGAACTCGACACAATATAGGGCAAAAAATGAAAAAAGTGCGTTTTATAACATCCTTTGTGTTGTACATTGCATTAAATCCAGTACGACACGTGTAGGACTTTATTCCGTACGTACCCTCTCTTGATTGTATCTCTTATAATAAACAAAATATAAGGATTTTATGAAACGCACTTTTTTCTTTTTTGCCTTGTATATCTGTTGCTGTTCCGAGTTCAAAGAAGTTCATGACAGATTATTTCTAAGGCAATTGATTCAACTTTTTCCCCATTTTTGGTTCACCCTGTATCTGAAAATGTTATTAGCTATAACAATGGTTCAATGTTGATAATTATTATTGAAACAACATCTTTTTGAGATATTAAAGACAATATAATTTTCTTATTTCAGATTAAGAAAAGCTTAAAATCCTTGTGGCGATAAGAAATTGAGCAAGGGCATAAACCGTCTGCTTTGACGCCTTTTTAACTTTATTTTTTATAAAGATACCGCTGGTGATTGTCATCAAGTGCCAGAGATCTGCACAAAACTAAAACAAATTAATATTACAATAAATTTTTTGGCTACAAATAAAGCATAATATACCCTTAAGCCTTCTACTTCTTTGTCGGAAAAAGTCTGACTAACTTCAGTACATTCTATAAAAGTAGCTTGCAGAGGAGTTACCATTAACATCTGATGATTTTTCTGCGAAAAAAAAAGTAGCTCATATAGTTTGATAGATGTAGGTACCTATGTATCATACCTGTTTTCCTTTCTCAGGCATGTAATGTCTCATTTGCATAACAATTTTCCTTCGTCCTGCTTGCTGATTCCATCTGGACCAAGAAAAATTGAACGAATTTGATATAAGAGCCATGTTATAATAAAGATGTTTCTCCATAGCCCATTGTTTCTCACACGAACCTAGAACCATCAATTACAATTCGAAGAAAAAATAGCTGTTGTGGATCTACCACATACGTACCATCTACGTAACAAAACGAGTCGAATTGGGGAAATATGTCTATTCCAGCTTCTAGCATCATCTAGAAATGAAAATTGAATTAAAAAACCGTTTTAGATTTCACCTGAAGCCTGAAGTCTGCTAACGACTGAGAAAGTATAGCACAGAGAGGATATTATCGATTTGAGACCAAACCCCAAATGAAAAGATCCTTAGGATTTAGGAAATCGCATCTAACAACAATATCCTAAAATCTAAAATGTTACAGGATATTCTAAAGAAGTTCTTTATATTAACTTGTAAGGCCACTGTCATATAGGTACTTAATTATTACTCGCCTGGATCTTACCCTTTTCAACTTGTGCAACTTCATATATTTCCCAATAGTATCTTGCAAAGTCATGTTCGGACTATTCTGCAATTGCGTAATCGCTATCAGACCATCCTTCACGTTAAATTCCAGCATCAGAATGGCAGCGGTCAATTGAACAGTTACCGAATTACTATTTAAAAACAAAACATTGGCATAAAATAAATATTTCAACAAAATTCCTTACTCTACTTCAGGCTTGATGTCGTAAGCTTGAAACGGAAAGTTCGAATATCTATAGGCTGCCAAGGCGTAGATACCAAACACTCCAATTCTGAAACTCACCATGCATTTATCTTCGTTATGTTTGATGTCGTGAATTTCGTCATTAGACCAGTGGAGAGCTTCTTCGTCCCACCTGCACACTATGGGCAATTCCAGAAAGATCACCTGCTGTGGCCATCTTAAAAAAAATCCATCATATATTTGATTGTTAATAATTAATTCCTAACAATTACCTACTTTAGATTAATTGATATCAACTTATCAAGTTCTTCTTCTTGTTTTTTCTGTTCTTCTTCAAGTTCTTCAGGCAATTTTCTAAGATTTGGATTGGATGCGGTTGGTTCTGGTTCAGGAGGAGGAATATACGGAGTGTATATAACTTCGAACGGGATCATTTCAAGTTCTTTTGGAAGATATACTATAACACAGGGAAGTGGTTAAATTGTCACAGCCACTGAGTACTTACATCCAGTGATTGTCATTTCCATAGTCACAAAATCTTGCGGCTGAGGTGGCTGCGCTAATAGATTCAGATGGAAAACGCCTCCCAGAATAACATATTTTCGTAAGTTTATTACGTTTTCAGGTGTAGCCAATTGAATTTTATTTCTGGTTTCAGCATATAGCTCATCTGAAAATTTCAGTTTCAAAGAAAGAAGAATTTATTTTTCATAAAAAAAAACCTTCTATTGAGGCCGCATGTTCAGCAGCTGAAGGCTGTAGCACTTTGAATGGAACTATAGGAATTTCGTCATCCGGTCCAAACTCTTCATCCACACCTTCAAAGGCTAGAACTCGGGCTAGAACATATTAGTTTATTTTATAAATAATTTTTGTATACATTTTTGTATTCCATTACTGATTTTTTTATCTTCTTTTTCAGTTTGTGTTTGAGGATCTACATTCTCTACATTTCCTTCTGCAGGTTCGCCTACTTGCTCCTGTGATTGTTGTACCACTGTGGTTCCAGGTGTTACCTTGATGATTGTTCGGTCTCTGTTGTTGTATTTGTATTTTAGTCTTATGCGCCATTCTTTTTTAGTTATGGTTAGTAAGTCTGGAAAAACATTATTTATTGATAAGAGATTCAAGGACTTCTTTAAGACATCTCGTTGAAGATGTCTTTAGAATATTTTGGAAAAATGTCATAAAGACGTTTTTAGGCCGGCAGACGTTTGAAAGACGTTGGGCTTTGTAACATACGACGTCTTTAAGATGTCTCGAACACGCAAGCAAACGTTTGAAAGACGCTATTAAATGTTTGTGGAAATCTTAGGGGCGTTTTCAATGTGTCCCTGTGATGTCAGGGATTATTGACCCACTTTCTCTAAACATTCCACTCCACTATTGACCAGATCCATGTTATCACCGAAACCGAATACCAACACCAAAAACATAGATGGGAAAAACATCTTTCCACTTTATTTCTGGATGTTGTTTAAGCTTTAATGATAAGTCATCATCAGATGGAATTTTACATTCCAACTTTTCAAATCCATAAACAGAAAAGGCAATGGATTATATTCTTCTACATCTGAGATATACAACGTGTAATGAGTATAATGATAATGACTCGCCTTTTTTCTCAAGTATTGAAAAGGTAATCGAAGAAAAAGCAAAAACTACCTCGCAACAATCTATAAAATATTAAGTCAACGTCATCAATCTTGAGCCTAAAACATCTACGACTCAAACAACCTAAACAAGCAAATAAATCTGAACCTGATGCAAGAGCTGGAAGTAAATCACTTCACTGGAACCAGAAATTACTTACCCAAATAATAATCCGAAGGAACTTCAGGCATATTATACGTAAAACTCAAATCACTCAAATGATCATATTTCAGATACATCGCTCTTATAGCTGCATTTTCACAGTCGATAGTTATAGGAAAAAGTATGCTCATATTCATCAAACTAAAATTAACGTCTATCCTTGGCCTAGAAAAACAGTATTTAATGGTATTTTTTCCAATGCACTGATAAGTTCTTACTTTGGAGGCCTTCTAGGATTGGGTAACGGTATAGGCAACATCACCCTAAGCCATATACTCAATATGACGTGTTCGCTTTGATAATTAAAGTCGGCAGTAGGAATGTTGATCCGATTGAGATTATGTTCGACGTCACGCAATAAGCGATACGTGGCTACGTCTAGACTAGCAGCTTGATATTCTCGAAACATTTGACGTATCTGAAATACGAAGCTACCTTTTCTGATTTGAAAATGGAGTTCTTAGTTCTTACCCATTTCCAATTATCTAGCTTGTCGTAATCGTAATCGTCTTCTGTAGTGGTATCTAAAAGTTCTTCTAAATCGCTGAGTAACTAAAATATAAAAGAATATCATGAAAATTTCCTGTCAAAATCATTTATCGTGAAGAATAAATGAGTAGGTATAGATACTATCAAATTCCAAGCAAGTCAGGTAGGTTGTAGGTTTACTGAAGATGCGGTTTACAGTATCCCAACTCCGTGGATTTACTCGATAAGACAAGAAATTTCTACACAAAAGCCAGGTACATCTGTTCTTACAGAGTTTCTTGTTATCTGACTTCTCAATCCATTTGGTAGGTCACTAATATATATGCAAAAAAGAGTAGATGGCCAAAGACTGAGCCTTGGGGGACATCACTAACAGCTTCACAGAAATTTGACTTCATGGACCCTATCCTGGCACAGAACGGTCAATCTTGCAGAAAATTTTGGATTAGGTTGATTAGAAGTCCTCTTATACCATAGTGATGGAGTTTATGGAAGAATGTCCAAATGGTACTTTGTCTTTTCAAAATCCAGGTAAAATACATCAACAAACGGGCCAGAATCATCTGCCCTTGTCCAGTCATGAACCTTGGTAAGCATTTCGTAAATGTGGACCTTCCAGGAAGGAACTCATGTTGGGAAGGTGGGATGATTCCATTTTCGAGCAATAATACAGTCATTTCAGATACCAGGACATTCTCCATGCATTTGCAAAGGCTGCTTGTTAAGCTAATGGGCCTATAGTTCTCAGGCAATTTCATTCTTCCATTCCCTTGGTAGTTTGCCCTACCTGAGAAAATTGTTTATCATGGCTGAGAGGGGACATGACAAATATTGAAATTTCATCACTTTAGTACCTACCTACTAAGGTACTATGATTTAGATTTTTGTAAACTTTAAAAAATCATAACTTTTTTTCTGTTAGAGATACAAAACTGAAATTTTAATCGTTTCTTATCCCAGTAGAGGACTACAGTGCCTGAGAATTCAGCTCATTTGGACTTATAGTTCAAGAAATGAAATCGTGTTAAGCAATTTGGGGTGAATTATCAATTTTTCAATTTTTCTGAGTGCCTTTTTTCATAGATTTCGGCTCCAAATCTCAGGATTATTTAGTGTATGGAGTTTGGGGGATCACAAATGACCATTAGGACACAAAATCTACACACAAAAAAAAAATTGAAATTTCATCGTTTTAGTAAGAAGGTACCTACCTACCTTATGATTTAGATTGTGGAAAACTTTGAAAAGTCATAACTTTTTTTCTATTACAGATAGAAAGCTGAAATTTTCAGCGATTCTTATTCCACTAGAGGACTACAATCCCTGAAAATTTCAACTCATTTGGACTTATAGTTCCTGAGATAAAATCGTGTTAAGCAATTTGGGGTGATTTATCAATTTTTCAATTTTTCTGAGTGCCCTTTTTCATAGATTTCGGCTCCAAATCTCAGAATAATTTAGTGTATGGAGTTTGAGGGGTCCCGAATGATCATGACAGAACTGCAGCACACTTGTTCAGGAAACTGGTAGGAATTTCATCCTTTCTCGGGTGTAAAAGTTACAATTTCAAGAACAGAACTAAGATCTTCTCTTGTAAAAACACTCTGAAACTGTTTGGCAAACAAACTGGCAACTTCATTCTTATCATCAAGGGGGCAGTTAGTGGCTAATGCGAGAAATGTGTAAGTTTTGAACTAAGAAATCTGTTTATGTAGGAATAAAACTGCTCTGCAGAAGTGGCTAGCAATTATTGTTTATATTTTCTTCTAGACTCTTTTATCTTGGCTTTCAGGAAGTTATTATTCTGGTTCCTGTAATCCAAGTTGTTATTTTCAGAATTACTTTTGAATTTCTTGGTCCACAAATTTCTCTTTTATCAATTTTTTGAGTTGGTCAAGGATTCTGAGGATCGAGTGGATCGACAATCTTCAATTTGAATAGAGTGAAAGAGCTGATATAGTGCGGATATCAAAGCAGTTTTGAGACTCCCAGACCGAAAAAGGAAGCAAACAATTTTTTATTGGATATCATGATTCATGGAAGACGAATTTATGATAATGTGCTTTATTAAGTTTCAACTTTCTTCGAATGAAGTGCCCCGACCAGTTTGGTCAGTAAACCTTGCTCTACTTGGCCTGCCAATTCCCCACACCTCACTCAGTGTGTATTTTTTGTATGAGGCTACGTACAAGATCAATTGTATGTTTTCTCATTACTTGATAACCTTGAAGACGTCAGAAAACATTGATTTCTATGAAGAACCGATTGAACCGAACGTTAATGGTAGATTGTATACATGGAGATGAGATGGCGAAACCAAACTTTACGAAAATCCAATGCGCAAGAGCAACTTCTGTAAGGGCAATTATATTCAACATCGTATCACTAGATGATGATTGAGTAGAAATTAGAAATCCTGTATGGTGTTTTACGTGGTATTTTATCAAAACAATGACAGTTACCTGAATACTATCTGCTATTCTACTTGAAGCATCACTCATGCTGGTATTAACCAAATCCATTTCCCATAAATGCAGATACGTATTCATTTGATCCACGAAAGCTGGATTGGGAAGTCTGCCACATTCAACGTATTTGTTCCACTAAAATAAAGACACAAATTGTATGAAGATTGACATCTACATATTGGCACTATACCTCTAATAATTCTTTCTCTTCTCTAGCAATTTCCGTCGAAAAATATGCAATATCCTTTATTAATTGGTTTGTTTCTTCAAGTTGCTCCACCCTGTTTTGCTGATCAAAAACTTCTTGTTTGTCTTTTTCAATAGCCGCTAAATGTTCTTCTTCTTTTTTCTTTTTTAGTAATTCCTCCAGCCTACATATAATTTTCTACATTTGAAACTAAGATTTATTTGTTAAATACCTTTTAGCTTGAGCCTCCATATCCGCTTTAGCCATTTCAGCCATCTCCGCTGTCATTTTGGCTTTCTCCTTCTTTGAAATCTTTTTTTTGGGACCCTAAACAACACAAATATATTTTAAATATTATAAGTAATACTTAAATAAATTGGTTTTGAACAATGGGGGTACAAAAATCTGGGTCTATATAAGTACTTAATTTTAATTCTTCGTCTCCCTCTGTTGATTGAGCAATTTCTGTCTCTGATATGCCTATAAATGTATGGTTTCTTAAATTATTAGCACAGAATATGCCACGAGTAATAATTTACCCAAATGTTTCGCATGCTTTTTTAGTTCGTCAATTTTCCTTTTTAACGCTTCTTCATCTGTTTCTACTCTTTCCGCTGAAAAAAACATTAATATATTAAAATAATTGATTTGATATTGTATATAAACCTTTTCTTTTTTCTTCCGCTTCTTTTTTAGCTGCTCTCTTTGCTTCCTTAATCGCTTCTCTTTTCGCTTTCTTCTGCTCCTCCTTCTCAGCTTTTTTCCGGGCTTTCTCTGCTTCAGCTGCAAACCATCTTCTCTCCTGTTCTTCCTCATCTATTATTTCTTCCGGTATTATCACTTTTTCTTTCTAAAATAATATTGTCTATTTATGACTCTCTATTTATCCAATATTGTATGTTTACCTTTCCTTTTTTACCCTTCTTCGTACTTTTTCCTGCTATTGCTTGCGCTGCAATTTCGGCTAATTTTTCCATATCTATATCTGCCGATGCGTCTGATTCGGAAGATATAGTTGATATTCTAACATGGAATTTTATATGGGTATTTTAGTTTCCATTAGTATATAGATGACTCACCTGGCTCTGTTAGTATAATTATACTTTTTCGCACTTAATATAAAACAAACAAAAAAATAATAAATTTAAATATAATAATTTAATTTAGGAACTTTAAGTTAAGTCACCTAGAAGACAGCCGTCTTCGTTTTTTCTCTTCCATAGTTTCAGATTCATCTCCCATTCTAGTTTTAGATTTCTCCCTAAAATCGATCAGTAGGCATTGACAAAATGTATGGATATATTTTATAGGTACCTGGAGCCTTTTCGTTTCTTTTTGCTAGTCAAAGATTCAACGGATTTTTCGGTATCTACAGATTTTTCGGTATCTTCAGATTTTTCAGACTTATTAACAGATGCTTTCGAGGATGCTTTGGAAATTCGTCTTTCGGCCCCCTAAATATTTATTAGATTTTACCTAGGTATAAGTTGATTTTTTCCTAAAACTTACTTCATGGATTGCACGCCCCTTTTTACCTCTCTTTTCTTTTTTAGGTTTCGTTTCAATTTCTTCATTTTCTTCAATCGCAACAGCTTCTTTTTTTGCTTTTTTGCCTTTTTTTGCTGGTTTACTTTCTTTCACTGTTTTTTCTGTTTCGGTTGCTATGTCTATCGAGGACATTTCTTCGGATTTACCCTATAAGGGATTATTATTATGATTTATAAATTTTAATTTCATGAGTAGGTGTAGACCTTTTTGCCCTTTTTAGTCTTTTTTTGTGGAACTTCTTCGGATTTACTGTCTTCGTCGGCTTTGCTTTCTTCGTCCGTTTTACTTCCTTCGTCTCCTTTACCAATACTTTCTTCATCCTTAATTTTTCCTTTCTTACCTTTTTTTTCCTTTTTAGGCTTGTCTTGCACTCCATCATCACCTTTATCTGATTTTTTACCTGACAAAAAAAATTTAAATGATTCCAGAAAATATTACAATCAATCACCTTTTTTCCCTTTTTTAACTTTTTCTTTAGATTCCTCAATATCTGGCATTTGAATTTCGACAGGCGGCACATCGACCTCTTCGATGCCCTCTTGTTCTTCTCCATCTTCAAAAGCTACCACACTTTGACTTTTCTTTCTTTCCGAAGAGTCTCGCAGAAGAAAAGTGCCGCTCTTTTCCTTGAGGATACTTTTACTTTTCTTTGGTTCTGACGGTTCAACATCGTCTAGAGTTACTAGAATTTCCAAACAAACTTGATTTTATAGCGGAGAACAATTATTACAAAGAGCCTAATGCAAAATATTTTCTCTATTCTTTGGGTGTCTGATAAATTATTTTAAGGTTTCAAATTTTCTCTTACACTCTGTTGGTTCTGACCGGGTTCGTGTCGGTTCGGTTGGCTCATCTGGAGTTTGCTCTAGCTCTTCTGTTATGGTAGGCAAAACTGGTTCTAAGGTTTCTGAACCTTTTTCGTGTTTTCCTTTTTTACCACCTTTCTTACCCATCGGATTATCGTATATATTTTACTAGATTTGTATTATTTCCGCAAATATTTGGTAAATAAATGAATAAAATGTCATTTAGTGTCAAAATACAACCGGTATTTCCTGCAAATTATAAAAATCTATACCTATTGTAACGGGTCTTAGAAGATCAAGAGACCAATTCTTGAGTCTTGACTGCCCTTAGAACGATTCTCTAGGGAACCCAGAGAGTTGATAAAAGTTTAAATTTTGACTATTACCGGCTCTTGATTGGCTCTAGGAAGGTTTTCCAGAGAATCAAGAGCCGGTAATAGTTCAAATTTTTCTTATCTGTGGCTCTTGATTCATTGGATAATTTTTCTTGAGCCAATGAGAAGCTGCGGAAGAAGAAAGTTTGATTAATACCAACTTAAGAGCTGCTAATGATCATTCAAAATTTTGATTATTATCGGCTCTTGAGCTTTGAATGCTCTTAGAAAAATTCTCTAGCGAATCCAGAGTTTGATAAAAGTTCAAATTTTGACTATAACCGGCTTTTGATTGGCTATAGGAAGGTTTTCCAAAGAATCAAGAGCCGGTAATAATTCAAATTTGGATTATCTGTGACTCTTGATCCATTGGATAATTTTTCTGCAGCCAATTAGAAGCTGCAGAAGAAGACATTTTGATTACTATCAGCTTAAGAACTGATGGCTGATGATCATTCGAAATTTTGATTATTATCGGCTCTTGAGCTGTGAATGCCCTTAGAAAAATTCTCTTGCGAATCCAAAGTTGATAAAAGTTAAAATTTTGACTATTACCAGCTCTTGATTGGCTCTAGGCAGGTTTTCCAAAGAATCAAGAGCCGATAATAGTTCAAATTTTGATTATCTGTGGCTCCTCTATCCATTGGATAATTTTTCTGGATCAACTTAATACCGAATATCCATATTGGATGCTGTGCTATGTCTGATAGACAATAAAATGGAAAGATCATGCAGTCTATGCTGACTTATGGAATTTCTCAAGTAATTTTTGTATGGCAAGATGTAACACCAAACTGCAAAGAGGAAACGTTGTTTTTCAATTATCGAAGCTAGATCGCTATACCAAAAACATTAAGGAATCAGATATCTAATATCTGCGACTGACAAAAAACCCAAAAGGGTATATAGTCACGATATTTTAGGACAGAAAATTACCGTGTGTGGAGATTTTCTTGAGACTCCATAGAGCTCCATAGATATTCTTGGATCTCCAGGGATATCCTGAGATCTCTTGGCATCTCCATAGAAATCATTTGGATTTTCGTGTATTTCCTATTCGGACCTCCATATACGTTAATAACCATGGTACCAGTTTAAATGATGTAACACGCTTCCGATTCTACACGATTGCAGCCGAAGTTCTTGGATCTCAATATATTTCCACCGGATCTTCATGTAGGTATCTTCCAGTGGAACTCTACGTATCTTCACCCAATATCCATGTATTTCGACGTATATTCATGGATTTACATACAGATCTCTATCCCGTAGGACAGAGGGTTTCTACACTGAAAGTACATCATATTTTCAGTTACCGTTTATAACACGTTTACAAACGGTTAGTCGCTAAAAAATCCTTTTAGAAATTTTTAAGATAAGTTGCTAGGTAGGTACCACCTAAGCCATGGAAAATTTTCTCTTTTCTACAGTAGAAGAACAATGGGAAAAATGTCCATTTCAGCAAAAAATAAGCAAATGGGATTTATTTATTTCAATAATAAATCATGGATCATCACTGAAGAACAAAAAATGTTATGAAGGCGGTCGGGTAATGTAAACAAGCTCCGACAATTTTGTTCGGTTGAGAAAAATATTCTTACAGTAAAGTAGCAGCTCGCAGTACCAAAGTTTGGTAGCACTTACCTTAAGTACCTACTTACCTAATTTTCTTTAGGACTTTAAAAAGGGTTCGGCAAATCGCCACTTATTGGCAGTCGACTATTAGATAACCGTCGTGGAAGAATAAAAATGTTCAAAAAATAATTGAGCATTTCGAGTTTTGGTGACTTATTATTCTTGACCGAATTTTCCAATAATTGATTAGTGAAAATTATTAAATTTCGTAAGTACCAACAACTGTTTATTGCCTTTTGGTTGATAATCCCTTAGTTTTTCTGATAAAATTTAAACATTGCAGATAAATCCAGGTTGGCAGTGTTCAAGTATACTTGGATCAAATACCTTTGGACAATACTTGGATCGTTTCAACTGTTTATCCAAATCCATTTGGATAGATCCATGGCTGCCAACTTACTTGGTCCAAGTTATCATTCAAGTGCACTTGGACCATGTGAACCTGGCCTAAATTCTAGTGGTTGGCAAGTTTAGGCCTGCACCAAGTTTTACTCAAGTACATAATTTTTTAGAGGAAAATATTGACGCCACACGTTGAAACCAGCTGCTTTACTGCAGATATCAAGCAACTATAAATCGCGAAATGGGGAAAGAATCTCAAGAATCTATCCACAACATAAAAACATGGCTGATTGATGAATTGGATAATAAGTAAATTTTGATAGGTGTGATACCATCAGGATCATCAAGACGTTGGGTATAAGCTACTTCTCATTGGGTAAGTTTGGTAGTGAAGTAGGTATTTCGTGTTCTATTGCGATTTCCATGTTAGCATATTACAATAAAATGTAATAAAACATTATTAAACAATGATCAAAAATTTAGAATTTCTATTATATTTCTAATAACCAATTGCAAATAATCGGAATGGAGAATCTTCTCGATACATTAAATAGACAAAGGTCCTTATTCGCTTTATGCTTCTATAGAGGATCGGTGCAAATAAGTTTTTTTTTGTGTGTCTAGTTTAGGTTGGGATGTTTTCAGGTGTTGTCCATTTTCTATTCTAGTAAATCCAATTGGGAAATCTGGACCATCCGCCCTCAATCTAGCAATACATCCAGCCGATTTCGTCAGGTGGTTTTTGATACAGCACAAATTTCAATGACGAACCCTTGTTGGTTGGTATTTACAGCAGGGAATTCAGATCAACAGAGTTTTTATATGGATTAGACGCTGGTGTCTCTAAAAAGGTAATGTTCTTAACTTCAACAACTATGATCCTAACTGCCCTTCAGGCATGCCACAGGTCCATGTATGCTTTCATCAACCTTCCAGAGGAATTATACATTCTGTTTTTCTTTTTCAGGTGTGATAGGTACAGAAACCAGAACCTTGGTAAGTTACCCAGACGGCACCCAATATTGCTGGTATATGCCTACAATCTGCCAATTTTCCCAGGCATACTGCAATAATCCAGAAATATCCCCAGCATATTTGTAATATCAACTCTATTAATTTAGCATATTCCTGGCATGTAGTTATAGGATATGCTGTGGATATCATGTGTGCATATTCCTTGAATATGCGAAAGGGAGACTGGCATGTAGTTATAGGATATGCTGTGAATATCATGTGAGCATATTCTTTGAATATGCGAAAGGTAGATTTTCACATAATAATTTAATAAAATTAGAGAAATTTATTTTCTACATGTTTTAAGGCGCCAAAAATTTTATACCAACGCTAAGTTTTAGAGAGAAAACTCCATTTTGATGGAAATTGATAGATAATTTAAAATAGGGATAGAGGGACATGTAAGCTATTTGTGCCTACAGTAAACCAATTCCAACCGTTCAGAAGAATTAACGGAATAAAAAAGTTGAAATATCTGAATTCTCGCTAGGACACCCGTCATTTTGACAAATTTAAAGGTTCTTTTTAGGTATGGATGGGATTGGGAGAACAGGTCGAGGGGCCAATTTTGAGGGGGTAGGTACACCAGCGAGGTTTTTCTGTTAATATCTAATTAATATGCATGAAATATTCATCACACAATCTTTAAGGATATTGGATATTCAATGAATATTCCAATATCCAATTGTCATATGTGGCAGATTGCAGGGATATGTTTCATGGTGACTTAAGCATATGCCTGGCTGTCATATGAATAGATCTGCATGGCATATGAATGACATATCTCAATATTCCCATGAAATATGCCATGAATATTCCTGCAATATGTTTGTGCCGTCACTGCCGTCTAGGTACTTCTGTTATGTTAGTGAGGTATTGGACTTTGAGCATTTGGCTGTAACTATTTTCAATAATTTTCTCTTTAAATAATTAGTAATTGAAATTGCGTTTCACTGATATCCAGGACAAAAACTCGTGGTTTGATTATTTCTTTTTGGTATTTGGTGGCCCCTGGGGAAGCCTAATGCCATAGTTGTCCTGGATCCCATTTGCTACATAATTATACTATTCAGGGTAAGTGTAGCAGTGGTGGCACTACCGATGAGATGTCAGCTGCACAATGTGGTTTCAAATGAATTCAGCCTAATGGGCCATATAAGAATAGCTTAATTCTCAATAACTTTTCCAGGCAAAATTGCTTTTGTGTTTTCTAGATAAAAGAGGCAAGTGATCAGATTTTATGTGGTAGCAGGGATGTTCTTGTTTGAAGAAGTTTATTCCAGAAGCATGTTTTTTTGTGTGTCTAGTTTAGGTTGGAATCATCATCATCATGCAACTTCTTGGGTCCACTACTGAAGATAGGCCTCCTCAAGTGTTATTTCCAGGTCTTCCTTTTCTAGGCAGTTGCAATCTGGTTTGTCTTGATTATTTTCAGAGGTCATCATACCATAGATAGGAATTCTTCGCAGTTTTCTGGACCGTCAACATCAACATGTAAAGCCAATTTTATAGGCTGGCTTTCGCACTGAAAAGGACACAAATGACCACCTTCAATGCCTCAGAATATCTTTGGTTGGTATTTACAGAGAGAATTCAAATCAACAGAGGTTTTAAGGATCAGACGCTGGTGTGCCTCAACAGGTAATGTTCTAACCTCAAAGCTAAATTTTTAAGTAGGTACTAAAAAGTTTATCAATCCGATAATTTCAACTTTTATGGGTATTTGACTGCTAACTTCTGCTTTAGATATTTACTATTTTTAAATGATTAACCCTAGAATACTAACCTACATAAATTTTACGTGTGCTTTTTGTTTGATATGCTGGCATTTCCCCAAATATGTGATCCATTCCGCTTTTATTTCAAGAGTGCTTCCCCCAATACCAGTGTAGGACCAGGCATCGTCTTTGTTACATAAATGCCAGTCGTTTCACCTCTGCCAGATTCACAAAAGTAGACTACTGTACGTAAAATTGACGTGGGTTAGTACTTTTTTTTAACGGAATTTATTAGGTCTATAAACCTAGCAGTCCCAAGGTGGAAAAAAACTTCGGAAATTATATAATAATTAGGTGCTTTTTAGGTGCTAATTAGGGCCTCTAATTAAAAATTAGGTGCTCCTCTAGTTTTTGAGAAAATCAAAAAAAAACTAAGGGATTGCTAGGTTTATGAAAGCTATAGTAGTCCCCTATAGTAAAAAATATTTTTCCAAAATTTTCTTTTGTATCAGAATTAGGTGCTTTTTAGGTGCTCCTAAATAGTCGAAGAAAAAATAAAATTGATTAATTATTAACTGCGTTACAGATTTTTTTAAAATTATAAGGGGACTGCTGGCTTTACGTTTACTTGTTGGTGTGTCAGAATGGCAAAAAAACTTCGGGATCTATGTAATAATTAGGTGGTTTTTAAGTGCTAATTAGGGCCTCTAATTAAAAATTAGGTGCTCCTCTAGTTTTTGAGAAAACCAAAAAAAAACCAAGGGATTGCTAGGTTTATGAAAGCTAGTAGTCCCCTATAGTGAAAAATATTTTTCCAAATTTTTTCTTTTGTATCAGAATTAGGTGCTTTTTAGGTGCTCCTAAATAATCGAAGAAAAAATAGAATTGATTAATTATTAACTGAGTTACAGATTTTTTTTTAATTATTAGGATACTGCTGGCTTTACGTCTACTTGTTGGTGTGTCAGAATGGCTAAAAAACTTCGAGATCTATATAATAATTAGGTGCTAATTAGGGCCTCTAATTAAAAATTAGGTGCTCCTCTAGTTTTTGAGAAAATCAAAAAAAACTAAGGGATTGCTAGGTTTATGAAAGCTAGTAGTCCCCTATAGTGAAAAATATTTTTCCAAAATTTTTTTTTCATTATTAGAGGATTGCTGGCTTTACGTTTACTAGTGGTGTGTCAGAATGGAAAAAAAAATCGGGATCTATATAATAAATAGGTGCTTTTTAGGTGGTAATTAGGGCCTCTATTTAAAAATTAGGTGCTCCTTTAGTTTTTGAGAAAATCAAGAAAAACTAACGGACTGCTAGGTTTATGAATGCTAGCAGTCCCTATAGTAAATAAAAATATTTATTTTTTTTAATTAGAAGCCCTAATTAGCACCTAAAAAGCACCTAATTATTATATAGATCCCGAAGACTATTTAGGAGCACCTAAAAAGCACCTAATTCTGATACAAAAGAAAATTTTGGAAAAATATTTTTTACCATAGGGGACTACTAGCTTTCATAAACCTAGCAATCCCTTAATTTTTTTTTGATTTTCTCAAAAATTGGAGGAGCACCTAATTTTTGATTAGAGGTCCTAATTAACACCTAAAAAGCACCCAATTATTATATAGATCCCGAAGTTTTTTTCCATTCTAACACACCAACATGTAAACGTAAAGGCAGCAGTCCCCTAATAAAAAAAAAAAAATCTGTAACTCAGTTAATAATTAATCAATTCTATTTTTTCTTGGACTATTTAGGAGCATCTAAAAAGCACCAAATTCTGATACAAAGAAAAAATTTGAAAAAATATATTTTACTATAGGGGATTGGCTTTTATAAACCTAGCAGTCCATTAGTTTTTTTTTTGATTTTCTCAAAAACTAAAGGAGCACCTAATTTTTAATTAGAGGCCCTAATTAGCACCTAAAAAGCACCTAATTATTACATAGTTCCCGAAGTTTTTTTCCACCTTGGGACTGCTAAGTTTATAGACCTGAATTTATTGATTTTATTGATCATATCAAATTTTCAGAAAAATTGACCGAATCTCAAAATCTCATAAGAAATGTACGTGCGGGGTCCTTTGTTCTGAGTGTTGCTCATTCAAAAAAAATTAAGATTATTTCTCAAAATTTCCAAAATATGAGCGGCTGGAATTATTATTTTGCATTCTGTGTAAATGAAAGTTTTGAGGAGATTTTTTTTTTCAATTCTACTTAAACATACTTTCATGTAAGTACACAACTAAAAACAAACTCACACAATATATACAGACACACCTAAGTAAAACTCACATTTCATACACATAGTATTTACGTGTGTTTTTAGAGGGTTAGTATTCTAGGGTTAGAACAATACAACATCCAGATGACGAACATGAATGCTTTCTGCTTTTATCAACCTTCCACAGGAATTTAATTCTGTTTTTTCTTTTTTAGGTGTGACAGGTACTGGAACTAGAACTCTGGTAAGCTACTTCTGGTTGGTTAAATGTGGTATTGAACGTTGAGCATTTGGCTGTAAATGTCAATAACTCTCTCTTTAAATGTTTACTATTTTTTACTAATCGAAATTGCGTTTCACTGATATCCAGGACAACAATTTTGGTATTTGGTGTCCCCCGGGGAAGCCGTCCGCCATAATAGGTTAGGATCCCATTTGTTGCACGATTATACTATTTAAGATGAGTGTAGCAGTGGGGCACTACGGATTACCGGCGAGAAATGGTTGACTTATGATTTGCTGCTGGATGTCAGCTGCATAATGTAGTTTCAAAGTGAATTCAGCCTCCTAATAGAATAGCTGAATGCTCTTGAACTTTGCCAGGCAATTTTTTTTTGTCCTCTGGATGAAGTGACAAGTGATCAGTTTCTATATATTATAGCAAAAAAGTTCTGGTTTTAAGAAGATTATTCCAGAAGGGGAACATTGCGAGTATATACTTTTCTTCACTATATCTAGTTTAGGTTGGTATTATAATCATCAGACAGCCCTCTGGGTTCACTGTTGAAGTTTCTAGGCACTTGCAATCTGGTTTGTCTTTGATTTGTTTCAGCTCGATAGGAAGTCTTCGCAGTTTTCTGGACCATCCGCACCCCTCAATCTAGCAACATGTTTGGTTCATTTCATCAGCTGGCTCTCGCTCTGGATCCGGCACAAATGTCTACCTTCAGTGCTCAAGAACCCTAGGTATTAACAGAGAATTCAGATCAACAGAGGTTTTATAGATCAGACTTTGGTGTATCTAAAAAGGTAGGTAAGTTTCTAACTTCAACAGTAAACTTTTAGGTAGGTACTAAAATTGTTTATTTTTTCCAGATGACGCATGTTCTATATTGTATCATAATTATTTTTGTTCAAAGAAAGATGATTCCAGAAGAGGAACAGTGCATGAAGGTATGTCGTTTGTGTATCTAGTGTTTAGGTTGGTATCCATCATCATAATTAATTTACAATTTGGTTTGTCTTGATTCTTTTTAGAAGTCTTCCCAGTTTTCTGGACCATCTATCTATCTATCTATCTAAGTCTAAGAAGCAAGCTTGCTTCCACTTTGAATCCAGCACAAATTACCACAATGCCTACAAACCCTTTAGTTGGTGATTCCATGGACCGATGGAAATTCTATTTTTCAGCTATGAAACTATATGTGCATCAATTCCCAAAACAATCCATAATTTGATTGAATCTTTCGGCATGGGGCCCCGGGGAGGCCTAATGCCATAGTTGTCCTGAATCCCTTTTGTTGCACTATTATACTATTTATGGTAAGTGTAGCAATAATGGCGCCATCCAAGCTGGCAAGAGGGCGTTGAATTATGGAAAGTTGTCATTCTTTGATTGTACAATGTAATTTCAAAGTGGATTAGGCCTAATGGAGAAAGCACTTTGAAAAAAAAAAAAAACGCACCAACAGCGTACCGGTGTGGAAATCGGGCAATTTAAATTACAAAGAAAACGAAAATATACAAATTGAATAAGCAAAATCTGCAGTTTTTCTTATTACAACAGGCTCTGAATACGTCGGAATCATAATTAGGTATTTCGTTTTGGTTGGTCAACTAAAATGTTCCCTGCACATTTACAGGCAGTGTTGAGAGGACATCTTTTATGAATAAATTGTTAAGAAATGTATCTCTAAGAAAGACCACCAAACATATGAGAATCATATTTTGAGGAACCCCTAACTTACAAATTATGGTTCATGTATAGGACAATCAATAAACTAAATAATACATTTTCAAGTAACAACCGTTGAATAGGTATAATTATGTACCTAATGCAATCCGATTCTCTTTGCACTCACTGCATTATTATTATTTGCAATAATTAACAAAATCGTGTGTTAAATTAAAACAACAAACCTATATTTCCTAATCGTTATTATAGTTAGATGTAGATTATTTTCAAAGGTTTATGAAATAAAAATTTCCCAAGGTAAATGAGCTCCAGTGAGCCAGTATAATGCCTTTCAAATTGGCGAATAAAAAATGTTGCGTATTTGATTAGTGCAACTTGAATTAAACCTTACATTGGCATTGTATATGGGTTCGTATTAAAAGTCAAGTGTGTTTAACTGGGTCTTTAACGTAAGAAAATTGTGTCGATATATTTTGGTTTATATTAAGAATAAGGAGTAAGTAGGTATAGCATTTAAAGGTAGGTACCTACTTCGGTAACAATTCATTTTTTATAAAATTTCCCAATGCTTGCAATAAGGATTTTAAGTTTTCCCTATCTATTTATGTATAAATACTGGATTTTTCACAAACTTTTTGAGTTTGTATGGATTTTGCATTTTCTTTGGAATGGCTTAAAGTAAATTGATAGTGACCTACCTCTATACATAACATTAGACAGATAGGCTTATTGACAATAGTCCAATGACTTGGTAATTTATGTGTATACCGAGCAGCATTCATTACCAATATTTTAAAAACACATTGTTACTAATCAAATTAGAGCGTTATTGAAAAAATCTATTTATGGGTCTCCGGATGTTCCTTAATAATGAAGAAAGAATGATTTTTAAATGTAACTTTCAAAAAAACCTAAATGAATATCCTTCCTACACTTATATAAATCCACGATATCCTAAAATTAATAAAAAGAAATAAACATGAGTAATTTTCACAAAAGATACATCGACAGTTTTTTTGCCATTCAAAATTACAATTGTTACAATGGTTATTAGGTTTTCATATTACCTATAGCATTTTTTTTAGTGGTTATATAGTGCTCTCTATGAACTCTATTGTATTCAAATTTGATCAACTTTCCACATTTAGTGTCACTAATATCGTACAAAGTTCTATTCCATAATATTACGTCGTATCGGTCACAAATATCTACAGTTGTTATTGGTATAGGTAAGATCTTCATTTCTCACGAAGTTTGAAAATTCCGCAATATAAATTATATTGATTTAAATTCATTATATTTTTTTTAGTTATCAAACTATTGAGTCAAAACAATAAGTATTCAAAAATGATCACCTTCGAAGACAAAATCCCAATACCCAAGTATTTCAGTGGTAAAAAATTGTTCATCACCGGTGGTTCTGGATTCATGGGCAAAGTACTAATTGAAAAAATATTGAGGAGCTGTCCGGACGTTTCAACCATTTACGTACTCATCAGACCCAAGAAAGGCAAAAGCCCTGAGGAACGAATCAAACTAATAACCGACATTCCTGTAAGGTTAATGTTAAATTCTCATTAAAAAAATCTAATCTGTTTTTACAGTTGTTTGACACATTAAAGAAGCAAATTCCAGATAATCTCAAAAAAATTGTTCCTGTATTAGGTGACGTCATGAATATTGGTTTAGGTAAGATTTCATCTATACCCATTAATTTTTTTTTAAACAATCCAAACCAATATAGGACTTTCTGCTGAATCCAGAAAACTGCTGACTAATGAAGTCGACATAATCTATCATGCAGCAGCTTCAGTGCGGTTTGATGACCCTTTAAAAGACGCTATTTTGTTGAATACTAGAGGTACAAGGGAAGTTGTGCATTTGGCCCAAGAAATGAATCATTTGGATGTTTTGGTGCATGTTTCAACGACATACTGTCAGGCTGATAAAAAGGTAAATATTAGTCATGATGTTCGAATGAACAATTTTCTCAAGCCAGATTTCTCCATGGCTCTGTCCTCACCCAATTTCTTCCAGCAATCAAGTCATATCACTTTTGAGGACTTCCAAAACTATTCTCCTGCGTTTGCTTTACATGCTGTACCTAATAGTTTGTCCAAAATTCTAATTAACTTGAATAATATGAGGTTTCTTCTTCACAAAATTCGAAAATTCTATACGATAAAGATTGTTAAATTAAGGAACATTGAGCAGACAATTGCATTTCTTAGAATTTGGCCGGGCTCTCTAGGCAATTTTTGTAACAATATCATTATGAACAAAGAAATTGCATACAAATTTACATTTGATTCAATTACCTTAGGTGATTGAAGAAAAAATCTATCCAGCACACGCAGATTGGAGAGAGTCGATATACATCGCTGAAAACGCTGATCCGCACATATTGGATATTTTGACGCCTCATTATTTGAATGGCATGCCCAACACTTATACTTTCACGAAAAGCCTGGCAGAGCATGTGGTCAACGATTTGTGTAGTGGACAAATTCCTTGTGTGATTTTTCGACCATCGATAGGTAAGAATGATACTTGAAGTTTATGAATGTTATAACTTACTGCATTCGTCTTTGTCAGTAAAGTTAAGAATTGTTCACAACTGAATCGTGGTCAAAGAAAATCACATTATATAGAGATTTTTTTACTTGTGGCGGGAATAAGAATACTAGATGTAAGGGAAGGCTAATTATGGTCTATACGAATAAGCATGTATTTTGTATCTGCCAAGTGAGACAGAAATCACTCTAACTTATTTACAAATTTATTAAAAAATCAATCAAATCATAGTTAACTGTATTTACCTACCCCTTGTATTTGTAATACCATATTCAACGACTTGTGATTTTTCTGTTTTAGTAATTTCGAGTTTAAAAGATCCAGTGCCTGGATGGATTGATAACTTCAATGGGCCTGTTGGAATTCTAGTTGCTAGTGGAAAAGGTAGGTTCTATTGAGGCTTTTATCCAAAGAGAAAATAATCACCAAAAATTATTTTTAGGTATTTTAAGGTCTCTCTACACCGAACCTAGTTTAACTGCCGACTACATACCTGTAGATATTGTGATCAGAGCTCTTTTAATGGCCACATGGGCAAAAAGCTTGGAAAAGTAAGTGTTATGAAATGTTTTGTATATGATGACTTTAGTCCTGTAGTCTAAGGGTATGCACGTTTTCAAAGGTTCATTCTCCATCATTCCTGTAAACCTTTTTTTTGAAATAAGATCCTAAACGCCTTTTGCATTTAACTTTTTTCTGCTTCCTAGGGACAAAAAAAGGACATTTATCCTGGGCTTTCTTGCTCGATGAAGCCCTTATTATCATTACAATCAAATTTACATTTATATCCCCATTGGTCAAATAGTCTAATTAACGTTATTTAACTAGATATAATATCATTAGCTTTCTTACCATTTTTCCTTGTTGATCACACAACCACAACCACAGTAATAATAGATATTTATTGATCAAACATCCAAACCTCTTGGCAATTTTACTATTTAAACCCGTCCAATGATAAATTTCCTGCGCCAGTTTCAGGCAAGAATACGAGAGTGTAACAAAACTTCGGTTTTGAAAAAAAAGTTGTTGGTAAATGGCAACTTCAACAACAAAAGGACAATAATTCACATAACTTTTCATCTTAAACCTAAACTTTTTCAAAAGTAATCAATCTCTCGGTAGATTTATTACATAGATGAAAATGAGGACAGAATAGCTCTCGAGTCCACTCCACTAATGATAGTGCAGCAAGTTTTCTTCCATTTTTCACAATAAAGTCCTCTAATTCCTTATGTTCCTTTTAGAAATAATCAATTATCAGCATCAGTTTATAATGGCAGCAATAACAATATAAACAACATAACAATCAATCAGCTAATCGAAATGGGTGAGTAAATGTTTTGTAGCACACCAATATCATCTAGCTTGAAAATTTTTAGGTCGAAAACTATGTTGGGAATACCCATTGAACAACGTACTATGGTACCCCTCAGGGGTTGTTACAAGATGCTACCCCAATCATATCTTGAGGATTGTATTATCTCATATATTACCTGCTCTCGTAGTAGATGGGCTACTGAAACTAACTGGAAATAGACCCATGTAAGACACCTTTTTTTGGGCTACTAGGACTAAATATAAAGCTACTAATTTTTTTTAGCTTACTAAAAATCCAAAGAAAAATCTTCATAGCCAACATGGCGTTGCAATTCTTCATTACGCAAGAGTGGAAATTTGAAAATGAAAAATCGGCAGCTTTGGAAGATGTTATTTTAGACGAGGACCGAAACGATTTCGCCTATGGACGACGTGACGTGGATCCTTACGAGTACTTTACAAAGGCTTTAATGGGTGCCAGGCAATATTTGCTCAAAGAGGATAATAGTACTTTTGAACAAGCCAAAATACATAGTAGAAGGTAAGACCTATAGAGGAAAAATATAGTCAAATATATTTTATAATTATTATTATTTTTTTTAGAATGTATGTTTTGTTTGTATTCTGCAACATTCTTTGGTACATCGGATTAGTTTATTTGGTACTTTTCAAAATCGACGTAGTTGGGATATTGGGACGTGTTTTGGATCGATTTTATTTGTATTTCAACCAACTTTGATGAAATATTTTCTTCAGCTCTATAATTGTTTTAGTTTCATAAATTTATTTTATTTAAAATGTCACGATTGATGAATAGAAAATGTACAAGTTTCAAGCTTTTAGAAAATCCTTCCCGTGTAGAACTTATCTAATTTTAATTTTGTACTTAAAATCAGTTGCTGGTGTAACTTGTTGGATTGTTTTAATTCTTGTATGCATGTAGATCAGCCAACTAGAGTTACAGCTTTGTCATCATCTGTCCTAGATTTATATGCGCTAACATTGATGCAGACTCAGTGGAGTGTAAGACTACTAATGCTGGGTTGTCTGATCATGAGGCTGTACCTACCTATATTGTTGCTTTCCCTGATCCACACTGAGCATAAAAAAAGACGTAGGTATGGTATGTGTATACAGGAGGGATCTTCGTAAAGTTTGAACTGTTGCGTGTCCAAACTGTCTGGAATGATGTTCGGTGTTCGGGTACCAAAGGATTACGTATTTCTGGGAAAAATGTGCGTTCTCGTCACTACATAAGAATATACTTCATGAACAACCAATATTTCACTCAATACTTATCGCAATTCAATAAAACTCGCTAAGGGCATGTATTACCGTAAAATAATCAAAAATTCTTCCAACACATCCAAGGAATCTTATTGGGGTAGAATAATAATAAAAAAGTGGTTATAAGCAAGTTAAAAGCTCATGATCTTAACCACTTTTACTGTAGCATTGGATCCAATCTATCTGCTAGTATTCATTGACCGCTTTATCCCAGGATCTATCTGGAGT
Organism: Ceutorhynchus assimilis; assembly: GCA_917834065.1. Classification (NCBI taxonomy): domain Eukaryota; kingdom Metazoa; phylum Arthropoda; class Insecta; order Coleoptera; family Curculionidae; genus Ceutorhynchus; species Ceutorhynchus assimilis. The sequence goes on from OU892284.1 coordinate 35,074,080, forward strand.
ACATTATGGTGGTTGAGACATTCTTTTTCTCCCAACACCTATACAAGAAGTTGAGGAAATTATTTGGAAGATAAGGAATAAGAATACATCGGGTTGGGATAATCTTTCTTTGAAGATTGTGTCTTATTTGCCTGATGAAAGCCTTGCTAGCTTATGCGAGAGCTATATAGATAGTTCGTTTCTGTCGAGCGAATTCTCTGTGTATCTCAAACAAGGTCTGGTTATTCCCTTGCACAAGGGTGAAGACCGCATTCTGTGTTTTGACTGAGTAATGTTTAAGCTTAAGTTATTAGACTTTATTTCAGTACCTACGGCTTTGTCAGCATTATTTTTGTTTTAATCACTGGACTGATGATCTGTGTTCTCTTTACTCAATTGCTTAAATAGTTTTTGATTCCATCATGAACTCGCGTTATTTCGATACGTTTCGATACCAAAAATTACTCTCCCGCTATTTCTAAGGAGTGTTATTAAGTTGAATCGAGGATGTCGCAATTTTCTTCTTTAATTGTACTCCTCGTAAGAAGATGCTCAGTCATGCAAGAAAAATCTAGTTCTTGTTCGAAGATAAGTGAGACAAAACAAATATGATCCACTAAAAGAAAAAGCCGAACTCATAGTCGAGTATGCACTGGGGAGAGAAGCAAACTTTTTTCTAACACACCTTTGCTTATAGGATAGTTGATGATGTGAATATCGATGATAATAATTATCATTTGCAAATCTCGTATTTAGAAAGAGTAATACCTAGAACTATTCACTATTTCAAACTGGGGAACATCATATCAGACCGAAGAGATTCCACCATCTACTCAAAATGAAAAAGTAAAAGTGGAAAGTCTTGAAGAACGTCTTTCTTCGTTGTTTGACACCTAATTTCCATCCTCTTCTATTGTCGCAATCCTCTGATGAGAAACTTCCTTCACGCATGGACTTTTGTATGGTCTTCTGCCATTCCAGTTTCGGTCTTCCTCGTTTTCTTCTACCTGTTGGTTACCAATGCAGCATTTTTCTGGGTCACCTGGTATTTAGCATTTGTTCTACATGTCCGTACCAGGTAAGTTGTTTCCTTTCAATGTCCTAAACTATCATGCCTTCTATTCCCATTTGTTGTTTTATATTGTCGTTCCTTATTCTCTCTCTTCGTGAGGTTCGCATGGATCTTCTAATAGCATTCAACAGGTTCCGCATTTTTTGTTTGTTTGTAATTCTCCATGTCTCGACTCCATTTATCATTGTCTCTCATACATATATATTGAATTTTCTCTTCTTTGTTATTTCCTATTGCTTCATAAGATTCCGTTTAGGCTTCCTATTACTTTTTTAGCTTTAACTATTCGCTTTTCTATTTCTTTCACATCTGTTCCGGTGTTGTCGAATGTACTGTCTATCGTCCACTTCCAAGTTTCCGCTCTGGGTGCCTAGAAACTTTATTTTATTCATATTAATTTTCAGGCCCCATTCTTGATACTCTTCTATCTCTATCAGCTTTCTAATCATATATTTCTTGTCCTGTTTGTCACTGGCCACTATGACCTGATCATCTGCAAACTGAAAAGTAAGCAGGCACCCATCATTTATCTCCATATCCATTCCATGGATCTTCCTCTTTATTTATGTACTCAATAAGTACACTACAGAATAACAATAAGTTTTCTAAATGGTACATACATGGAAATATAGTTATAAAAAATAAGATATAGGACAAAATCACAGTGAACAACAGTTCGACTAGTAGTACACATAAGCAAATATAAATTAAAATCTAAAGTTCAAACACAACGTTTAATCGACAATAAGGAACAATTTAAAAGATCACACTCCCTATAATTTCTGTTGTAATTGCAAATCGTTCTGTCCACAAAAGCTGTGAATCCATAATTCGTTCTGTGCGGGTGCTCATAAAAAGTTGTCTGGTTCGTCTAATGGGGACCAAAAATAATATTGATTCCAATAATGTGCTGGAATCTATCATCTATCCAATTATTCAGGATTTTGTAAAGAATAATGAGTAGGGCGTGTTTCCGTCTCTGCTCAAGGCTCATCATCCCACACAGCAATAGTCTGGTTTCATTAGGTATTCCAGATGAAGGAAAGCGGTGTTTATATAGTAAGTATTTTAGAAACCTGTTTTGGACGTTCTCTAGTCTATTAATATGGATAGTATAATGTGGAGACCAGGATGACGGAGCAGTATTCAAGAGTGCTGCGTACAAGGGCGTTGTAAAGACATGTAAGTGCCTTTGTGTCGTTGATGTGTTTGGTATTTCGCTTAATGAAGCCAAGCAATCTGCAGCTTTTGACAACAATATTATCGATGTGCATTTTGAATATCAGTTTTTGAGCGAACGTTACTCCAAGGTCGTTGATGAATTCCACATTATCAATTTGTTGACACCAAACTTATATGTTGACATGGGAGAAGATGTACTCTTGTGGAATGTTATTGATTTGCATTTGGATATGTTGATTTTCAGTAGGTTTGAAGCAAATCTGTCGAGATCTGGTTGCAGTGGGTTGGAAACTCCATTTCTAATATTATAAAATTTCAGGTCATCAGCATACAGGAGAAAGTGCGAGGAATGGAAGCAGGAGGAAACATCGTTGATAAACAACAGGAAAAGAACAAGTCCCATGTGTGATCCTTGGGGAACACCCGAGGTGATCTTGACGTTTTTTGAGGAGTAGCCACACACTTCAACCCTCTGGGTTCGATCTCCAAGATATGATTTGATCCATGCTAAATAGTTTCCAGAAATACCAATTTCTGATAGTCACCACACGCTATCAAAAGCCTTGGCTAGATCTATGTAAATGGAGTCGACCTTGTGTCCAGCCTCAACGGAGGTTATTAAGAAGTTCTGGTAGACTGCTAGGTTGGATGCAGTTGAACGCTTGCTAAAGAATCCGTGTTGTTCTGGTATAAGGTAAAGTCTAGGTTCCGAATATTTCCTCGGTTAAGATTGATTCGAATACTTTTGGGATGGCAGAAAGTATCGATATTCCACGGTAGTTCTCAACATCGCACCTATCTCCAGACTTGAAAATGGGAAAAAGGAGGGAAAACGTCCACTTTTCAGGAAAAAAACCACAATTCAAAGATCGCTGAAAAATAATGCAAAGTGGTAAGGCTAAGGAAGACGAGCAACCTTTCAGAAATATAGCTGGTATTCCGTGGGGACCTGCTTTTTTGGATATGTCCAGCAGATTTAACTTGTCTGTAATTTCCTGTGCCTGGAAGTTATGAGATGATAGGGTAGTAGCAAACTGGACAGGTTCAATGGATGTCATATCTAAGCCATCGTGGATGCTTGAAAGTGCGTGGCGAACGCGTACAGCAATGTGCAATCTTTGTACTTCATCTGCGTCGTCAAGTTCGAGTTCCTCTTTAAATTATCGATAAATGACCAAAAATGTTTGACATTTTTAGGGACTAGGTGCTCAGTGTTGGTAAACATATAACAAGTAGTAAATTTCAATGCGGACTTTAGTCTCACGACGAATTTTAGTGTAGGCTTCATAGTCAACTTTCAGTCCTGATTTCTTGTATTTCTTACATAATCTATTCTTTTGCGCGATGCATTTACGAAGTTCTTTGTCATACCATTTAGGATATTTATTGTTTTCTTTGGAACTGAAAGGTTAATACCCTAAAAAAGGGTCTCATAGAAGACAGTGATCATTGTATAAACGTCGGTTATTGAGGACAAAAAAGACCAGTTTGCCTGCTCATAAAAGTGGTTAAGTTCCGAGTAATTGGCACGATGAAAATCAAATACTTTGACCTTAGTTCTGACACTTAACGTCTTGATCTGTCCCAGGGAGAAACAAGTTTCGATGGCCGGGTGGTAAGCATCCATTGCCACTAGAGAGTCAGCACTGGGTGTGATGCAGAGATCAATAAAGTCGTCGACGAAAATTAGGTCCAGAGTTTTGCCCAGATGATTCTGAACGATGTTCATCTGTTGCAGTTCAAGAAAGTACATGAGCACCTCGGCAGAAGCTGATGGTAGTTCTTTAGGCACTATTGTGTCATCTTCAAATACCCACTTAATTGATGGCAGGTTAAAATCACCAAATATAAGAAATCTGTGTTTAGAATAAGTGTTCTTAAGAGTTTCACAGAAAGACTGATAGCAATCGACCGTAGAGTTCGGGGAAAAGTAGACACAGCCAACAATAATTTTACTTCCGTCGTGATCCAGCTGAACCCAAACATCCTCGTAAAGGTTCGTTTGAGATGTAGAGATCCTGAGGAGTGAAGGTGCCCCAGTGTATCATCTAGTACTATTGAAGGTAGATTCTTCAGGGTTCAATAGTTTGCTGTCGAATCGCCTCTGATATAGAAATACAGTGCTTTCATCTCTAGAACTGTCAAAATTGTATTTTGTTGTATCCACTGTGTCCGTGAGTATGGCATTGGTGTTTTATTGTTCCTCTGAGTTCTTTGTTCATTTTCCTAAATTGCAACTTTATCTTACTGAAAAATGATCTGATCCTCAAGTTATTCCTCTTAGGACTGTTACGTTGTTAATCATAGTCAATGGAGTTTTTAAGTTACGGGTAAGTATTCTGTATCCATATTGTGTAGCGGTGAATATCTTTGTGTTTGGAAAATTCGTTGTTTATTCTGAAATTGTGGGTCTCACAGAGATGTATGAGCCTTTTGCCATTATCATTGGTTATTTCTTCTACTCCAAATGGTCCTGCAACTGGACGATATTTATAAGACAACAAGTGTACAATGAACAATAAAGGTTGCTAAACTTTCATAAATTATATTACACAGGTACCGTACCTAAATTGTTATTGATTGAGCACATTGGACTAAGAATAATTGTACTGTTAAATCACATATGCACATACCACTAATGATTTTATGAATAAATTTCACACTTAACTATTTTCTAAGCAGTTTTACATACAATTTTATACTCGAAATACAAACTATTAAATTCTCCTAGTAGAAAGCCAACACTCCACTACGATTTTCATCGGAGGAATGCCCCACGCTATGCTGGTTGCCTACCCTTCCGTTTGGATTTTGAATTAATTCAAATTTTTCTTGTTATTCATTGAATTTTTGTATTAAACATCTATAATTTGGAACAATTAACCATTTACAAATAATTATTGCAAAACAATTTACGAATTAAAGCTTAAAGAAATAATTAAAAAATCTAGTTCTACGCCCCACCTCCAACAACAGTGTTGCCAACAGGGGGCCTTCAAATGACACTGACAGTTTGGTGACAGTCTTGCACAGATGCTTGTTGGGGATGTTCCTGCTGCTGAATGAGTGTTTGTTTATTTACTCCGGGATTTTTACGAATTTCAATGAGGAGTTTTGTTAATTTTTGAATGAAAATATTCAAAGTGCGTATAAAGAGTGTCGTCTAGTGTAAAACATTAACCAAATAGGCCGTTGTTTGATGTTTTCCTTGTGCACCGGTATCTTGGCCTCCTAAACTTATTTGCTCCATTTTAAATTCATCAATTGAAATCGCCAATAAATAATAATTAAAAAAGCTTAACTTAATTGATTATTAAAGTAAAGAGACTATATAAAATGCGAGTAAATTATAATAAATAAACTACAAAGACAACAGCAGTTTTGTTTACGTTTTTGCCCTCCTCAATTAAAAATGCAATAAAATTAATTAAAAGAAAAATGAATTGGATTCTTTGTTTACTGGTCGTATTTGTGTTCTTCAGTACATTTGGTAAGTAAATTTGCTTTTGAATTTGTTTTACAGTTTGTTATTTTGTCAGATGTTCAAGTTTGAGTTCAATATACTTACCGAGTCGTGCCAGTGAATATTTAATTACCATGATTAACTGATAATCACTTGTAATTGCCGCTCCGAGTTTCTTGATGAAAAAGCACTTTTCATTGTATTTTCCAGCATTAAGTACACCTTTCAATTGTAATTCAGAAAGCGGAAAATATGAGGGAAAATGTATTTGAGAAACGGAAATTAAATTCTAGAGAATAGAAATTGTAATTCAGAATAGGAATATTGTAGTGTATTTACCTAATTTCAGAAAATATAGATTCTACGTACCTAATTCAGATATGCAATTTTAAAAATCAAGAATAGGAAAATATGATTCAGAATTGGTTATAGGTTATAACATATTAATTTAGATTCAGAAATTATCTATGAAAGCTTCTTAATTACCTATAATTGACAATTTCTGAATTTCAACATCTCTAATCTGAATTTGATTTTCCCTATTCTAAAATTGAATTTACGATTCTTAAATTATTTTTTTTTATGAGCTAGGTATTACAAGTTTGAACTCTGAAATACATGTTTCCTTCTCTGAAACAGAATTTTGATTTTATAAATTGCAATGGAAAAAGGAGTAGTTCTCAGGTGAAAATAGACTCATGTTTTTTCCATAAGATCAAGTTTTAAATTGACAGACAAATGGTATCCTAAGAAAGGTATTAAACTCCAAACCCTAAATTATACTTAATTATGTAATTAGTTTCAAAACAAATGTTTAGGTAAGTAAGTATTTGAAAATATTACTTTAAATTTCTCACTGATTTTACCTTGGATTTTACTGTATAAAACTTTGTTTGTGCTACAATGTTATTTATTTTCACTTATTTATTTATTTGATTCACTTTACAAACACCTGAGGTAGGTATAAAGCGAGGTATAAAGGTTCACAAATAGCCAAAGGCTCAATACTTACCAACAATAGGTCTTAATACAAGTCCGAGTACAAGTCTTAGTATAAAATTTACTCTAAAAATACGATATAAAACAAAATATGAAATAAAACAAAATGAATAAGATAAAATCAGACAGACATGGAAAAATAATTTTTATTCTCAGGCAAATTTTCTTCCATAATGTTCTTTGTCTTGAACTCTTGAATCCATTTGATCAAAGATCAATCTTTCTTTTAAATTTATTTGTTTATTGATGACTCAGAATCTGTGTGATTACACTTGAAATCTTACTTATAACACATACCTACCTACTTGAAATACTAATTATTATCTAATCGTTTTTTGAGACTTTAAACAATCTATTTGGAGATTTTGGTTCCTAAATTGCATGCCACAAGTTATAGACAAAGGCAAAAAAAATTGCAGTGTATTTGAAAAGAACACAAATCTTGGAACAAATTTCAGATCGAGTTTCAGATATTATTCTCAAAAAAAGGATTTTTTTAAAGTAAAAACCGAGTTATCTGGTCAAAATCCATGTACAAGTTGGTCGAAATCCCGGAAAATCTTATAAGATCTACTTAAAATCCCTAAAAATGTAGCAAAATCTCTGAAATTGCATAAAACCCCTAAAAATTTTATTAAAACTAAAAAAATCCCACAAAATCTTATAAAATCATTAGCATTTCTAAAAAATATTTCCTTCAAAATGATCTCGAAAATTCCCAAAAATTCTTTGGAATCCCCAAAAATCTGTTAAAATCTCTAAGAATCTTTAAGAATCTCTAAAAACTTTTCAAAAACCCCTAAAATGCTTCAAAATAATCAAAATCACCTAAAATCTTGAAAACTAAAATCTTCTAAACTCCTGTAAAATCGTATGAAGATTTTCAAAATCCTTAAAATCCTACAGAGTCAATAAAGATTTAAAATATGTGTACATATTTTATGGAGTTAATTAAATCTCGGAGCGATTAATTGGTCAAAATCTATGTACAAGTTGGTCCAAATCCCAAAAAAACTTAGAGAAAAACTTGTAAGATCTACTTAAAATCCCTGAAAATCTTTAAAAATTTAACAAAATCCTTTAAAATCACTTCAAATCGCATAAAGGCCTGCAAAATCCGTGACAAAATCTCACGAAAATTTATTAGAAATTCTTATAAAATCATCAATATTCCTGAAAAAAAAAACCTTTCAAATTTCCAAAAATTCTTTGGAATCTCTAAAAATTCGTTAAATTCTTTTAAAAATCCTTTAGGATCTCCAAAAATCCTTTAGGATCTCTAAAAATCCTTCTAAATTCCCTGAAGTGCTCCATAATCATCTAAAATCCTGTAAAATCATGTGAGGATTTTCAAAATCCTACAAAATTAATGAAGATAAATAAAATCTGTGTACATATTTCAAGGAGTTAACCACCCCTCGGTCAAAACTATTTATTTCTAATTTGATTTTTCAGCAATTTGAACTATCTGGGACATAAAAGTTCCTTGAGATTTGACAAGATATTTTTTTATGTTTTATGAGAAAAATCAATATCAAAAATTTTATCACATAATCTCCCCGAAATTCCACTTAATTTCCCTGGAATTCCACGATCTTGTACAACAATAATTTTTGAGAATTTGGATTCAAAATTGGTGAAAAAATAGTCGATTCATAACCTAAAGAATTCATAAAAAAACTGTCATAGGGGAACTGCAGTGTATTGAGACGGACAAATTTGAAATATAATTTCTCAAAAAAGTGATTCTAGGATTTTCACCTGGATTTTTATGAGAATTTTGTTGCATAATATGTACTCATGTATCCCTTGAAGTTGGTGGAGATATTTCTCTCAGAAATCATACCAAACTATTCTTTACCAATTTCTTAGTCAGCTTGGACACCGGTGTGAAACTAGCAGCCGCATTACTGCAGCCAAAATGTGAAGTTAGCAGCCTGTTTTAGCAGCCATTTTTAAGACAACATGGATAATGTCATAACTAAATTTTAAACTTTTGTTTCGAAAAATATAAATTTTTCTCCATTCGCCTGCGTGATTATAAAGACGCAGAAGAATCGAAAAAAAAAAATGTAGGTCGTGAAAAATGGAGTTCCGCGATTAAACTTGGTAGTATCATTGACGATGTCCTAAAGAACTCCTATACCGAGTCTCATCTCCTTAGGCCCCGTCTGACATGGAGAAAACGGGACATAATGGAAAAATCGATAAAAAATCAAAAGTCACTTTCAAAAATGGTGTTCCGCGATTAAACTTGGCAGTATCATTGATGATATCCTAAAGAACTCCTATACAAAGTCTCATCTCCTTAGGCCCCGTCTAACATGGAGAAAACGGGACATAATGGAAAACTCGATAAAAAATCAAAAGTCACTTTCAAAAATGGTGTTCCGCGATTAAACTTGGCAGTATCATTGATGATGTCCTAAAGAACATCTATGCTGAGTCGCATCTCCTTAGGCCCTGTCTGACATGGAGAAAACGGGACATAATGGAAATATCGATAAAAAATCAAAAGTCACTTTCAAAAATGGTGTTCCGCGATTAAACTTGGCAGTATCATTGATGATGTCCTAAAGAACTCCTATACTGAGTCTCATCTCCTTTGGCCCCGTCTGACATGGAGAAACCGGGACATAATGGAAAAATCGATAAAAAATCAAAAGTCACTTTCAAAAATGGTGTTCCGCGATTAAACTTGGCAGTATCATTGATGATGTCCTAAAGAACATCTATGCTGAGTCGCATCTCCTTAGGCCCCGTCTGACATGGAGAAAACGGGACATAATGGAAATATCGATAAAAAATCAAAAGTCACTTTCAAAAATGGTGTTCCGCGATTAAACTTGGCAGTATCATTGATGATATCCTAAAGAACATCTATACCGAGTCTCATCTCCTTAGGCCCCGTCTGACATGGAGAAAACGGGACATAATGGAAATATCGATAAAAAATCAAAAGTCACTTTCAAAAATGGTGTTCCGCGATTAAACTTGGCAGTATCATTGATGATATCCTAAAGAACTCCTATACAAAGTCTCATCTCCTTAGGCCCCGTCTAACATGGAGAAAACGGGACATAATGGGAAAATCGATAAAAAATCAAAAGTCACTTTCAAAAATGGTGTTCCGCGATTAAACTTGGCAGTATCATTGATGATGTCCTAAAGAACATCTATGCTGAGTCGCATCTCCTTAGGCCCCGTCTGACATGGAGAAAACGGGACATAATGGAAATATCGATAAAAAATCAAAAGTCACTTTCAAAAATGGTGTTCCGCGATTAAACTTGGCAGTATCATTGATGATGTCCTAAAGAACTCCTATACCGAGTCTTATCTCCTTAGGCCCTGTCTAACATGGAGAAAACGGGACATAATGAAAAAATCGATAAAAAATCAAAAGTCACTTTCAAAAATGGTGTTCCGCGATTAAACTTGGCAGTATCATTGATGATGTCCTAAAGAACTCCTATACCGATTCTTATCTCCTTAGGCCCTGTCTAACATGGAGAAAACGGGACATAATGAAAAAATCGATAAAAAAATCAAAAGTCACTTTCAAAAATGGTGTTCCGCGATTAAACTTGGCAGTATCATTGATGATATCCTAAAGAACTCCTATACAAAGTCTCATCTCCTTAGGCCCCGTCTAACATGGAGAAAACGGGACATAATGGAAAAATCGATAAAAAATCAAAAGTCACTTTCAAAAATGGTGTTCCGCGATTAAACTTGGCAGTATCATTGATGATGTCCTAAAGAACTCCTATACTTAGTCTCATCTCCTTAGGCCCCGTCTGACATGGAGAAACCGGGACATAATGGAAAAATCGATAAAAAATCAAAAGTCACTTTCAAAAATGGTGTTCCGCGATTAAACTTGGCAGTATCATTGATGATATCCTAAAGAACTCCTATACAAAGTCTCATCTCCTTAGGCCCCGTCTAACATGGAGAAAACGGGACATAATGGAAAAATCGATAAAAAATCAAAAGTCACTTTCAAAAATGGTGTTCCGCGATTAAACTTGGCAGTATCATTGATGATGTCCTAAAGAACTCCTATACTGAGTCTCATCTCCTTAGGCCCCGTCTGACATGGAGAAACCGGGACATAATGGAAAAATCGATAAAAAATCAAAAGTCACTTTCAAAAATGGTGTTCCGCGATTAAACTTGGCAGTATCATTGATGATATCCTAAAGAACTCCTATACAAAGTCTCATCTCCTTAGGCCCCGTCTAACATGGAGAAAACGGGACATAATGGAAAACTCGATAAAAAATCAAAAGTCACTTTCAAAAATGGTGTTCCGCGATTAAACTTGGCAGTATCATTGATGATGTCCTAAAGAACATCTATGCTGAGTCGCATCTCCTTAGGCCCTGTCTGACATGGAGAAAACGGGACATAATGGAAATATCGATAAAAAATCAAAAGTCACTTTCAAAAATGGTGTTCCGCGATTAAACTTGGCAGTATCATTGATGACATCCTAAAGAACATCTATACCGAGTCTCATCTCCTTAGGCCCCGTCTGACATGGAGAAAACGGGACATAATGGAAATATCGATAAAAAATCAAAAGTCACTTTCAAAAATGGTGTTCCGCGATTAAACTTGGCAGTATCATTGATGATATCCTAAAGAACTCCTATACTTAGTCTCATCTCCTTAGGCCCCGTCTGACATGGAGAAACCGGGACATAATGGAAAAATCGATAAAAAATCAAAAGTCACTTTCAAAAATGGTGTTCCGCGATTAAACTTGGCAGTATCATTGATGATATCCTAAAGAACTCCTATACAAAGTCTCATCTCCTTAGGCCCCGTCTAACATGGAGAAAACGGGACATAATGGAAAAATCGATAAAAAATCAAAAGTCACTTTCAAAAATGGTGTTCCGCGATTAAACTTGGCAGTATCATTGATGATGTCCTAAAGAACTCCTATACTTAGTCTCATCTCCTTAGGCCCCGTCTGACATGGAGAAACCGGGACATAATGGAAAAATCGATAAAAAATCAAAAGTCACTTTCAAAAATGGTGTTCCGCGATTAAACTTGGCAGTATCATTGATGATATCCTAAAGAACTCCTATACAAAGTCTCATCTCCTTAGGCCCCGTCTAACATGGAGAAAACGGGACATAATGGAAAAATCGATAAAAAATCAAAAGTCACTTTCAAAAATGGTGTTCCGCGATTAAACTTGGTAGTATCATTGACGATGTCCTAAAGAAATCCTATACCGAGTCCCATCTCCTTAGGCCCCGTCTGACATGGAGAAAACGGGACATAATGGAAATATCGATAAAAAATCAAAAGTCACTTTCAAAAATGGTGTTCCGCGATTAAACTTGGCAGTATCATTGATGACATCCTAAAGAACATCTATACCGAGTCTCATCTCCTTAGGCCCCGTCTGACATGGAGAAAACGGGACATAATGGAAATATCGATAAAAAATCAAAAGTCACTTTCAAAAATGGTGTTCCGCGATTAAACTTGGCAGTATCATTGATGATATCCTAAAGAACTCCTATACAAAGTCTCATCTCCTTAGGCCCCGTCTAACATGGAGGAAAACGGGACATAATGGAAAAATCGATAAAAAATCAAAAGTCACTTTCAAAAATGGTGTTCCGCGATTAAACTTGGCAGTATCATTGATGATCTCCTAAAGAACATCTATGCTGAGTCGCATCTCCTTAGGCCCCGTCTGACATGGAGAAAACGGGACATAATGGAAATATCGATAAAAAATCAAAAGTCACTTTCAAAAATGGTGTTCCGCGATTAAACTTGGCAGTTATCATTGATGATGTCCTAAAGAACTCCTATACTGAGTCTCATCTCCTTAGGCCCCGTCTGACATGGAGAAACCGGGACATAATGGAAAAATCGATAAAAAATCAAAAGTCACTTTCAAAAATGGTGTTCCGCGATTAAACTTGGCAGTATCATTGATGATATCCTAAAGAACTCCTATACAAAGTCTCATCTCCTTAGGCCCCGTCTAACATGGAGAAAACGGGACATAATGGAAAACTCGATAAAAAATCAAAGTCACTTTCAAAAATGGTGTGTTCCGCGATTAAACTTGGCAGTATCATTGATGATGTCCTAAAGAACATCTATGCTGAGTCGCATCTCCTTAGGCCCTGTCTGACATGGAGAAAACGGGACATAATGGAAATATCGATAAAAAATCAAAAGTCACTTTCAAAAAATGGTGTTCCGCGATTAAACTTGGCAGTATCATTGATGATGTCCTAAAGAACTCCTATACTGAGTCTCATCTCCTTTGGCCCCGTCTGACATGGAGAAACCGGGACATAATGGAAAAATCGATAAAAAATCAAAAGTCACTTTCAAAAATGGTGTTCCGCGATTAAACTTGGCAGTATCATTGATGATGTCCTAAAGAACATCTATGGTGAGTCGCATCTCCTTAGGCCCCGTCTGACATGGAGAAAACGGGACATAATGGAAATATCGATAAAAAATCAAAAGTCACTTTCAAAAATGGTGTTCCGCGATTAAACTTGGCAGTATCATTGATGATAATATCCTAAAGAACATCTATACCGAGTCTCATCTCCTTAGGCCCCGTCTGACATGGAGAAAACGGGACATAATGGAAATATCGATAAAAAATCAAAAGTCACTTTCAAAAATGGTGTTCCGCGATTAAACTTGGCAGTATCATTGATGATATCCTAAAGAACTCCTATACAAAGTCTCATCTCCTTAGGCCCCGTCTAACATGGAGAAAACGGGACATAATGGGAAAATCGATAAAAATCAAAAGTCACTTTCAAAAATGGTGTTCCGCGATTAAACTTGGCAGTATCATTGATGATGTCCTAAAGAACATCTATGCTGAGTCGCATCTCCTTAGGCCCCGTCTGACATGGAGAAAAACGGGACATAATGGAAATATCGATAAAAAATCAAAAGTCACTTCAAAAATGGTGTTCCGCGATTAAACTTGGCAGTATCATTGATGATGTCCTAAAGAACTCCTATACCGAGTCTTATCTCCTTAGGCCCTGTCTAACATGGAGAAAACGGGACATAATGAAAAAATCGATAAAAAATCAAAAGTCACTTTCAAAAATGGTGTTCCGCGATTAAACTTGGCAGTATCATTGATGATGTCCTAAAGAACTCCTATACCGATTCTTATCTCCTTAGGCCCTGTCTAACATGGAGAAAACGGGACATAATGAAAAAATCGATAAAAAATCAAAAGTCACTTTCAAAAATGGTGTTCCGCGATTAAACTTGGCAGTATCATTGATGATATCCTAAAGAACTCCTATACAAAGTCTCATCTCCTTAGGCCCCGTCTAACATGGAGAAAACGGGACATAATGGAAAAATCGATAAAAAATCAAAGTCACTTTCAAAAATGGTGTTCCGCGATTAAACTTGGCAGTATCATTGATGATGTCCTAAAGAACTCCTATACTGAGTCTCATCTCCTTAGGCCCCGTCTGACATGGAGAAACCGGGACATAATGGAAAAATCGATAAAAAATCAAAAGTCACTTTCAAAAATGGTGTTCCGCGATTAAACTTGGCAGTATCATTGATGATATCCTAAAGAACTCCTATACAAAGTCTCATCTCCTTAGGCCCCGTCTAACATGGAGAAAACGGGACATAATGGAAAACTCGATAAAAAATCAAAAGTCACTTTCAAAAATGGTGTTCCGCGATTAAACTTGGCAGTATCATTGATGATGTCCTAAAGAACATCTATGCTGAGTCGCATCTCCTTAGGCCCTGTCTGACATGGAGAAAACGGGACATAATGGAAATATCGATAAAAAATCAAAAGTCACTTTCAAAAATGGTGTTCCGCGATTAAACTTGGCAGTATCATTGATGATGTCCTAAAGAACTCCTATACTGAGTCTCATCTCCTTTGGCCCCGTCTGACATGGAGAAACCGGGACATAATGGAAAAATCGATAAAAAATCAAAAGTCACTTTCAAAAATGGTGTTCCGCGATTAAACTTGGCAGTATCATTGATGATGTCCTAAAGAACATCTATGCTGAGTCGCATCTCCTTAGGCCCCGTCTGACATGGAGAAAACGGGACATAATGGAAATATCGATAAAAAATCAAAAGTCACTTTCAAAAATGGTGTTCCGCGATTAAACTTGGCAGTATCATTGATGATATCCTAAAGAACTCCTATACAAAGTCTCATCTCCTTAGGCCCCGTCTAACATGGAGAAAACGGGACATAATGGGAAAATCGATAAAAAATCAAAAGTCACTTTCAAAAATGGTGTTCCGCGATTAAACTTGGCAGTATCATTGATGATGTCCTAAAGAACATCTATGCTGAGTCGCATCTCCTTAGGCCCCGTCTGACATGGAGAAAACGGGACATAATGGAAATATCGATAAAAAATCAAAAGTCACTTTCAAAAATGGTGTTCCGCGATTAAACTTGGCAGTATCATTGATGATGTCCTAAAGAACTCCTATACCGAGTCTTATCTCCTTAGGCCCTGTCTAACATGGAGAAAACGGGACATAATGAAAAAATCGATAAAAAATCAAAAGTCACTTTCAAAAATGGTGTTCCGCGATTAAACTTGGCAGTATCATTGATGATGTCCTAAAGAACTCCTTTACCGATTCTTATCTCCTTAGGCCCTGTCTAACATGGAGAAAACGGGACATAATGAAAAAATCGATAAAAAATCAAAAGTCACTTTCAAAAATGGTGTTCCGCGATTAAACTTGGCAGTATCATTGATGATATCCTAAAGAACTCCTATACAAAGTCTCATCTCCTTAGGCCCCGTCTAACATGGAGAAAACGGGACATAATGGAAAAATCGATAAAAAATCAAAAGTCACTTTCAAAAATGGTGTTCCGCGATTAAACTTGGCAGTATCATTGATGATGTCCTAAAGAACTCCTATACTGAGTCTCATCTCCTTAGGCCCCGTCTGACATGGAGAAACCGGGACATAATGGAAAAATCGATAAAAAATCAAAAGTCACTTTCAAAAATGGTGTTCCGCGATTAAACTTGGCAGTATCATTGATGATATCCTAAAGAACTCCTATACAAAGTCTCATCTCCTTAGGCCCCGTCTAACATGGAGAAAACGGGACATAATGGAAAAATCGATAAAAAATCAAAAGTCACTTTCAAAAATGGTGTTCCGCGATTAAACTTGGTAGTATCATTGACGATGTCCTAAAGAAATCCTATACCGAGTCCCATCTCCTTAGGCCCCGTCTGACATGGAGAAAACGGGACATAATGGAAATATCGATAAAAAATCAAAAGTCACTTTCAAAAATGGTGTTCCGCGATTAAACTTGGCAGTATCATTGATGATATCCTAAAGAACATCTATACCGAGTCTCATCTCCTTAGGCCCCGTCTGACATGGAGAAAACGGGACATAATGGAAATATCGATAAAAAATCAAAAGTCACTTTCAAAAATGGTGTTCCGCGATTAAACTTGGCAGTATCATTGATGATATCCTAAAGAACTCCTATACAAAGTCTCATCTCCTTAGGCCCCGTCTAACATGGAGAAAACGGGACATAATGGAAAAATCGATAAAAAATCAAAAGTCACTTTCAAAAATGGTGTTCCGCGATTAAACTTGGCAGTATCATTGATGATGTCCTAAAGAACATCTATGCTGAGTCGCATCTCCTTAGGCCCCGTCTGACATGGAGAAAACGGGACATAATGGAAATATCGATAAAAAATCAAAAGTCACTTTCAAAAATGGTGTTCCGCGATTAAACTTGGCAGTATCATTGATGATGTCCTAAAGAACTCCTATACTGAGTCTCATCTCCTTAGGCCCCGTCTGACATGGAGAAACCGGGACATAATGGAAAAATCGATAAAAAATCAAAAGTCACTTTCAAAAATGGTGTTCCGCGATTAAACTTGGCAGTATCATTGATGATGTCCTAAAGAACATCTATGCTGAGTCGCATCTCCTTAGGCCCCGTCTGACATGGAGAAAACGGGACATAATGGAAAAATCGATAAAAAATCAAAAGTCACTTTCAAAAATGGTGTTCCGCGATTAAACTTGGCAGTATCATTGATGATGTCCTAAAGAACTCCTATACCGAGTCTTATCTCCTTAGGCCCTGTCTAACATGGAGAAAACGGGACATAATGAAAAAATCGATAAAAAATCAAAAGTCACTTTCAAAAATGGTGTTCCGCGATTAAACTTGGTAGTATCATTGACGATGTCCTAAAGAACTCCTATACCGAGTCCCATCTCCTTAGGCCCCGTCTGACATGGAGAAAACGGGACATAATGGAAATATCGATAAAAAATCAAAAGTCACTTTCAAAAATGGTGTTCCGCGATTAAACTTGGCAGTATCATTGATGATGTCCTAAAGAACTCCTATACCGAGTCTTATCTCCTTAGGCCCTGTCTAACATGGAGAAAACGGGACATAATTAAAAAATCGATAAAAAATCAAAAGTCACTTTCAAAAATGGTGTTCCGCGATTAAACTTGGTAGTATCATTGACGATGTCCTAAAGAACTCCTATACCGAGTCCCATCTCCTTAGGCCCCGTCTGACATGGAGAAAACGGGACATAATGGAAATATCGATAAAAAATCAAAAGTCACTTTCAAAAATGGTGTTCCGCGATTAAACTTGGCAGTATCATTGATGATGTCCTAAAGAACTCCTATACTGAGTCTCATCTCCTTAGGCCCCGTCTGACATGGAGAAACCGGGACATAATGGAAAAATCGATAAAAAATCAAAAGTCAGTTTCAAAAATGATGTTCCGCGATTAAACTTGGCAGTATCATTGATGATGTCCTAAAGAACTCCTATACCGAGTCTCATCTCCTTAGGCCCCGTCTGACATGGAGAAAACGGGACATAATGGAAATATCGATAAAAAATCAAAAGTCACTTTCAAAAATGGTGTTCCGCGATTAAACTTGGCAGTATCATTGATGATGTCCTAAAGAACATCTATACCGAGTCTCATCTCCTTAGGCCCCGTCTGACATGGAGAAAACGGGACATAATGGAAAAATCGATAAAAAATCAAAAGTCACTTTCAAAAATGGTGTTCCGCGATTAAACTTGGCAGTATCATTGATGATGTCCAAAGAACATTTATGCTGAGTCGCATCTCCTTAGGCTCCGTCTAACATGGACAAAACGGGACATAATGGAAAAATCGATAAAAAATCAAAAGTCACTTTCAAAAATGGTGTTCCGCGATTAAACTTGGCAGTATCATTGATGATGTCCTAAAGAACATCTATACCGAGTCTCATCTCCTTAGGCCCCGTCTGACATGGAGAAAACGGGACATAATGGATATATCGATAAAAAATCAAAAGTCACTTTCAAAAATGGTGTTCCGCGATTTTTTAAGACATCATCAGGGATACTGCCAACTTCAATCGCGGAACTCCATTTTTGAAAGTGACTCTTGATTTTTTATCGATATTTCCATTATGTCCCGTTTTCTCCATGTTAGACGGGGCCTAAGGAGATGCGACTCAGCATAGATGTTCTTTAGGACATCATCAATGATACTGCCAAGTTTAATCGCGGAACACCATTTTTGAAAGTGACTTTTGATTTTTTATCGATTTTTCCATTATGTCCCGTTTTGTCCATGTTAGACGGAGCCTAAGGAGATGCGATTCAGCATAAATGTTCTTTAGGACATCATCAATGATACTGCCAAGTTTAATCGCGGAACACCATTTTTGAAAGTGACTTTTGATTTTTTATCGATTTTTTCATTATGTCCCGTTTTCTCCATGTTAGACAGGGCCTAAGGAGATAAGACTCGGTATAGGAGTTCTTTAGGACATCATCAATGATACTGCCAAGTTTAATCGCGGAACACCATTTTTGAAAGTTACTTTTGATTTTTTATCGATTTTTCCATTATGTCCCGTTTTCTCCATGTCAGACGGGGCCTAAGGAGATGGGACTCGGTATAGGAGTTCTTTAGGACATCGTCAATGATACTACCAAGTTTAATCGCGGAACACCATTTTTGAAAGTTACCTTTGATTTTTTATCGATTTTTCCATTATGTCCCGTTTTCTCCATGTTAGACGGGGCCTAAGGAGATGAGACTCGGTATAGGAGTTCTCTAGGACATCATCAATGATACTGCCAAGTTTAATCGCGGAACACCATTTTTGAAAGTTACTTTTGATTTTTTATCGATTTTTCCATTATCTCCCGTTTTCTCCATGTCAGACGGGGCCTAAGGAGATGGGACTCGGTATAGGAGTTCTTTAGGACATCGTCAATGATACTGCCAAGTTTAATCGCGGAACACAATTTTTGAAAGTTACTTTTGATTTTTTATCGATTTTTCCATTATCTCCCGTTTTCTCCATGTCAGACGGGGCCTAAGGAGATGAGACTCGGTATAGGAGTTCTCTAGGACATCATCAATGATACTGCCAAGTTTAATCGCGGAACACCATTTTTGAAAGTTACTTTTGATTTTTTATCGATTTTTCCATTATCTCCCGTTTTCTCCATGTCAGACGGGGCCTAAGGAGATGGGACTCGGTATAGGAGTTCTTTAGGACATCGTCAATGATACTGCCAAGTTTAATCGCGGAACACCATTTTTGAAAGTTACTTTTGATTTTTTATCGATTTTTCCATTATGTCCCGTTTTCTCCATGTCAGACGGGGCCTAAGGAGATGGGACTCGGTATAGGAGTTCTTTAGGACATCGTCAATGATACTACCAAGTTTAATCGCGGAACACCATTTTTGAAAGTTACTTTTGATTTTTTATCGATTTTTCCATTATGTCCCGTTTTCTCCATGTTAGACGGGGCCTAAGGAGATGAGACTCGGTATAGGAGTTCTCTAGGACATCATCAATGATACTGCCAAGTTTAATCGCGGAACACCATTTTTGAAAGTTACTTTTGATTTTTTATCGATTTTTCCATTATCTCCCGTTTTCTCCATGTCAGACGGGGCCTAAGGAGATGGGACTCGGTATAGGAGTTCTTTAGGACATCGTCAATGATACTGCCAAGTTTAATCGCGGAACACCATTTTTGAAAGTTACTTTTGATTTTTTATCGATTTTTCCATTATCTCCCGTTTTCTCCATGTCAGACGGGGCCTAAGGAGATGGGACTCGGTATAGGAGTTCTTTAGGACATCGTCAATGATACTGCCAAGTTTAATCGCGGAACACAATTTTTGAAAGTTACTTTTGATTTTTTATCGATTTTTCCATTATGTCCCGTTTTCTCCATGTCAGACGGGGCCTAAGGAGATGGGACTCGGTATAGGAGTTCTTTAGGACATCGTCAATGATACTACCAAGTTTAATCGCGGAACTCCATTTTTCACGACCTACATTTTTTTTTTTTCGATTCTTCTGCGTCTTTATAATCTCGCAGGCGAATGGAGAAAAAATTATATTTTTCGAAACAAAAGTTTAAAATTTAGTTATGACATTATCCATGTTGTCTTAAAAATGGCTGCTAAAACAGGCTGCTAACTTCACATTTTGGCTGCTGTAACTGGCTGCCAACTTCACACTTTGGCTGCTGTAATGCGGCTGCTAGTTTCACACCGATAGCTTGGACTGAGGTCCCTTTAAAAAGGTATATTATCGAAAATTGATTTAAGACTCGAAAGAATCGACATTTAAATGTCCCCAAGAAGAGGAATGTTAGATCCTAATATAAAAACTTCCTTAAAGGGGAATTTTTTACGCATAATTCCTGAAAATTCCTGCAAATTCCTCCAAATTCCTTACAAATTCCTCCAAATACCCCATCACAAATTCCTCCAAATACTCCACCACAAATTTCTCCAAATACCCCACAAATTCCTCTAAATTCCCTGCAAATTCCTCCGAATTCCTCTAAACTCCTCCCAAATTTCCCACAAATGTCTCTAACAATTAATATTTCGCTTAGTAAAAATACAAGAGCAGTTTATCAAGTAGGATCGAGAGTAGGATCCAATGCAAAGTTACGTTAGTTGACTATAGAGCTAGAACTAATGATTGGTTTTCGGTAATCCAGAATGCAGGGGTTTACACTAACCTAAACCCGCATTTGATATTATTACCTAATTGTTAAAAAAAACCTTTTAAGGAAATTAAAACAAATATAATACAGTATAATACCAAAAATAATACACGTCATGTAGCTATTTTTTAAAAAACTTAGGTAGGTGTGTGTACATATTATTGTTCCACAATAATGAGGATAGGTAGGTACCTATATTGTTTCTTTTTATGCCAAATGGACCTTTTCCTAAAAGTTCAACAAGTTTTCAAGACTGAATTATTTGAAAATACAGTCTCACACATTTCAAACTTTTCCTGGAAAAATAGTGAAAGGAAAAATTTGAAACTTTTTGTTTGTAAAGAGGAAGATGAGAAGCTCATTTTCCCAAAATTCAAATTTTTTCCAGTGGAAAATAACAATATGAAGAATCTCAGAAATCAACCTACAATAACTGAATTAATAAAAAATACTGTCTCATACAATTCGAAGTTTTCCTGGAAAACTAGTGAAGTGAAAATTTTTAAACTTTTTGCATGTTAAGAGGAAGATGAGAATCTCATTTTCCCAAAATTTCAAATTTTTCCAGTGGAAAACAGCAACATGAAAAATCTTGGAAATCAACCTACAAAAACTGAATTACTTAGTTGAAAATACAGTCTCACACATTTCAAAGTTTTCCTGGAAAAAAATTTGAAAATTTTTGCAAGAGAAGATAAAGGCTAGAAGCTCATTTTCTCAAATATTTCAAATTTTTCAAGTAGATAAGTCTCACACATTTCAAAGTTTTCCTGGAAAACTAGTGAAGGGAAAATTTTTAAACTTTTTCGCATGTAAAGAGAAAGGTGAGAAGCTCATTTCCCTAAAATTTTAAATTTTTCTAGTGGAAAATAACAACATGAAGAATCTTCGAAATCAACCTACAATAACTGAATTAATTATAATAAAAATACTGTCTCACACAATTCAAATTTTTTCTGGAAAACTAGTGAAGGGAAAAATTTGAAACTTTTTGCATGTTAAGAGGAAGGTGGGAAGCTCATTTTCCCAAAATTTCAAATTTTTCCAGTAGAAAATAACAACATGAACAAACTTGGAAATCAACTTACAAAAACAGAAACAATTGTTAATACTGTCTTACACAATTCAAAGTTTTCCTGAAAAACTAATTAAGGGAAAATTTTGAAACTTTTCACATGTGAAGAGGAAGGTCAGAGGCTCATTATTCTAAAATTTCAAATTTTTTCAGTGGAAAATACCAACATGAAGAATCTTAGAAATCAATCTCCGATAACTGAATTAATTGAAAATACAGTCTCACATATTCCAAAGTTTTTCTGGAATTCTAGTGAAGGCAAAAATTTGAAACTTTTAGAATGTGAAGAGTAGAAAGGTTAAAGGCTCATTTTCCCAAAATTTCGAATCGAGTTTCAAATTTTTCCAGTAGAAAATAACAACATGAGGAATATTGGAAATCAACCTACAATAACTGAATTATGTAAAAATACAGTCTCACACATTTCAGAGTTTTCCTGGAAAACTAGTGAAAGGAAAAATTTGAAAATGTTTGCAAGAGAAGGGGAAGGCTAGAAACTCATTTTCTCAAAAATTTCAAATTTTTCAAGTAGATAATAACAACATGAGGAATCTTGGCAATCAACCTACAATAGGTAACTGAATTAATTGAAAATACCGTCTCACACATTTCAAAGTCCGGTTCAAAGTTTTCCTGGAAAACTAGTGAAGGTAAAATTTTGAAACTTTTTCGTGCAAAAGGAAGGGGAGAAGCTCTTTTTCCCAAAATTTAAAATTTTTCCAGTGGAAAATAACAACATGAACAATCTTGGAAATCAACTTACAAAAACAGAAATACTTAATTGTTAATACAGTCTCACACAATTCAAATTTTCCCTGGAAAACTAATTAAGGGAAAATTTTGAAAATTCTTACATGTGAAGAGGAAGGTCAGAGGCTCATTTTCCCAAAATTTCAATTTTTTCCAGTGGAAAATAACAACATGAAGAGTCTTGGAAATCAACCTCCAATAACTGAATTAATTGAAAATACAGTCTCACACATTCCAAAGTTTTCCTGGAAAACTAGTGAACGCAAAAATTTGAAACTTCTTGCATCTGAAGAGTAGAAGGGTTAAAGGCTCATTTTCCCAAAATTTCAAATTTTTCCAGTAGAAAATAACAACATGAGGAATATTGGAAATCAATCTACAATAACTGAATTAATTAGAAATAAAGTCTCACACATTTCAAAGTTTTCGTGGAAAACTAGTAAAGGGAGAATTTTGAAAATTTTTTCATGTGAAGAGGAAGGTGAGAAGCTCATTTTCCCGAAATTTCAAATTTTTCCAGTCGAAAATAACAACATGAAGAATCTTGGAAATCAGCCTACAAAAACCTCGACAAAAACATTATTGTTTTGAATTTTTTAAATTTGGACCTGTAAATCATGAAGTGTAATTTTGGGAGAATTTTTTTATTGGAAATGAATGTCCAACGTTCAACACAAAACTAGATTTTTTTTTAAATTTCCATTTATTAGTGTTTCTTATAATAAGAATGAACCTCAGTGACGTCACGACTCTACAATTTCCTTTAAATTCCTCACAAATTCCCCATAAACTTCTCCGAATTCCCTATAAATTCCCCAAATTCTCATAAATTTTGATAAGTTCCTTCAAATTCCCCATAAATTCCTCTAAATTCCCCACATTTTTGGCAAAGAGTTCCTAGGTGGTTTGTCCCTTGGTGGTGATCGATATCATCTACACTAGAATTTACTTTTCCTTCATCAACTTTTGACCAACATTCTTGTTTATGTAAGGCTTTGAAGACTTTGTTATATAGTTTGATAGTCTTGCAGTAAATTGAACCATAATTATTGTAGCGAGACATAAAACTGAGTACATAACTACCCAAATGGAGCTAAGGCACCTCATAATATGAGAAGAAATTATAAGTTTCAGGAATCCAAGTTTTCCTGATACAATCTTGAATTATAAATTATTGTTATTTGCAACATACATGATAACATAATAATTATTGTAATTACAAAATCGAGTTTAAAATATACCTAATTTTAAATTTCAATAAATATTTATCGATACTGTTTACATGCGTTTAAATGTTGTTACACTCCATGAAGCCAGTCAACTGGAAAATGTATAAATATCACATTTATTATATAAGTATATAATAAGCTTTGTCATATTATGATATAATTTCTTTTATAGTTACTTCATAATACTTATGAAAAAATCCATTGGATTATAATTTATCCTCGGAATATATCTTTCTGTAAATGAAAACATGCGACATATTGCATGTACGTCTCTCAAAAGAAAGTCCAAATCAGTAAAAACTTGCAAATTCCATATGCAAATCCGCACACGATGAATGCAATCACGCGAACGAACTAAACAAGCCATTTTGATATTTTTGTGACTGCTCGAGTGGAAAAGTTCATTTTAAGAAGTACATGTTTGAGTCTAAAAGGCAATTGTTACCATGAAAAGAATAAATTCAGTCGCATTTTAGAGTAAGAGGCGTTTTATGCGGGGGTAGTTGAAAATACAAAGATAAGCTTTTGCAGAAAGTATAAATTTAAAGAAACGTTTTATGAAATCATAAGTTGTTGCTTGTCATTAACATACTTTAATATATTTCTTTGATTTGTAAAAAGGAGAAATAATTGGACACACAGTATATCGTATGATTCAATTTCTGTGCTCTCACAAAAAGTGATAATTTCATCTTCAAATAAGATAAAAGGTTTCAGTTGGTGGCCAGTTCAAACAAAATAAACTTGTCAATTAAGCCAACATTATTATTGTCTGTCTTGTGTGCTTTAAGGCATTTTAAAAATGCATTTTGAAACACTATTTTTAGTTGTGTGTAGGCATTTGTATACCAAACTTAAGATACACATGCCCCTTTTATATTTGGATATTTCATCAAGTTAAATGCACTGTTATGTCACTTCGATTTTGTTTGATGTTTTTGACTTTGTTGATTCTTTTAGTTTTAGTACTTGTGATGATAATAATACAATTTACTATTGCTTAGCTTTTATCCAAAATTATTTTTTTTTGTACAATAATAGATACGAAACCTTCAACAATATACCAGTAAATTGCATGTAACAAAAACACGAAAGAGATAATTACATACATTTGTTTTGCGTCACGTCATTTCACATGTTTCTGGTGTGCTATCAGAGCAAGTGAATATGCATTGCACTTGAAAATGAAAATAATGTCGAGGGGAATGCATTTGCTTTTATAAGTACACAGGCTATGTTGCAAGGCTTGCATTTTATCATTCTGGTTGGAAAAAAAAGAGGGTTTTCATGCTTGGTTTTAGTTTTTTTGGTACAAAGAGCAAAATATTCCTCCAAGTTGTTGTTCAGCCTTTAGATTTGTTGGAATTCAATTCAGTAAAAATACATATAATTTCAGTTTTAATAACCCAAGTTTGTTACATTTGAAGAAAAAATGTCAAATTTTGATTATTCTTGGCTCTTGATTGTTTTATCATTATTCCACCATTGTGTCTACAACTGCAGAAAGAATTTATCAACTTTTAGATAGAAAATAAGTAATAGGGTGTCGAATTATGGGAATCAGCAGATTTATTGGATGTTGATATCAAAATATTCAGTTTTTCATGTAATTCTGAATGAAGAAACTGCAAGCCATACATTGAACAGAATAATGTAGTGATAGATATCAAAAACCTTAGCAAATATGTTCCAGGAATCTTTGAGTTAGATGTGAACCCAGGCAATCATTTCTAACTGTGTATCTAATATTTCCTGGCTAATATTTCTAGTTACCTCTGCATGTGAAATCTACACGTTCATTAACCCCCTATAAAATATGAAATCTAATAATTTGGAAGCGGCAAAGCTCCCGCCGGCCATGGTAATCCAATCATTTAGCAGCTTAATTATCTCAAACATAATTCAGTTTTATGTGGAAGGGGAGGAATGGGGAAATTTTAAATTGGGTTTTCAGTGCATTTTCCCAGTCGTATTTAAAGTTTTCCTGCAAATAGTTTTATTAAAAAGGGGTTTATGCAAATGGAATTTGCACGAAAGCTTTATGTTAATTAATGGAAAAGCTAAATAAAAAGCCTTTTAGTAGGGTAATTAGGTTTAATGCTGGCTTATGGAAACACACGCATTCATTTTATATACCTAGCTTTTGTAAATAGCAAAAAAATATTAAACCAGGTTTTCATTAATTAACAAAGTTGAATGCAAACAAGCATAATAATAATAATGGAGAAATCTTGTTCTCTAAAACAAAAAATTGCCCAGCAAATTGAATTTTCCTAAAACATTTCACAAATTCTAAATAACAGATGAAATATAAGGGGCTAGTATAGCATTAATTTGGACGCTAAAAGCAAATACAGCTTAGCAGAGAAAGTCACGTGGCACACGTGTATGGGGGGCTTTATTTTCGGCGAAATGGGTTTGTTATAGCCACTCCTCTTCGTCATCAGTTAGGAAATTATCTTTGGTGAATAAACAATGACGAACAATCTGATCAAACAAATCTTCATCGAAGAGAGGTTTTTCGAGGATGCGTTTCTGTCCCCTATTACTGAAGTATAATAAGAATTGAGAAAATAAACAGCTTCTTTGAAATCTTTGAAACATCAAAACTTTTTTTCTATTATAGCTAGAAAGCTGAAATTTTCAGCGATTCTTATTCGAGTAGAGGACTACAATCCCTGAAAATTTCAACTCATTTGGACTTATAGTTCCTGACATAAAATCGTGTTAAACAATTTGGGGTGATTTATCAATTTTTCAAATTTTCTGAGTGCCTTTTTTCATAGATTTCGGCTCCAAATCTCAGAATAATTTAGTGTATGGAGTTTGGGGGATCACAAATGACCATTAGGACACAAATCTCCACAAAAAAAAATTTGAAATTTCATCGTTTTAGTAGGAAAGTACCTACCTTATGATTTAGATTTTGGAAAACTTTGAAAGGTCATAATTTTTTTTCTATTAAAGATAGAAAGCTGAAATTTTCAGCGATTCTTATCCCCCTAAAGGACTACAATCCCTGAAAATTTCAACTCATTTGGACTTATAGTTCCTGAGATAAAATCGTGTTAAGCAATTGGGGGTGATTTATCAATTTTTTCAATTTTTCATAGATTTCCGCTTCAAATCTCAGAAAAATTTAGTTTATGGAGTGGAAGAGGGTCTGAAGTGATCATTCAAACACAAAATCTCAATTTTGATTGAATCGGCTTTTACTTGGTGGAAATCCATTATCTAATAAAAGATTTTTTAAGTAAATTTTAATACTTATATATTTCCACAATTTATTGTTAAACTTTTAACATGTTTCGCTAAACTTTAGCTTCATCAGAAAGATTTTAGAAAAATAAAATGTAGACATAAAAGTGAAATTGACAAATATAAAAAAGGTAAAAGCTGGTCTAATTTTATGTTAATTTAAATAGGTATTACACAGTAAATAAATTTAAAAGTGGTGAATTGTTTAAATCTAATTGGTCGTTCAATAAACAGTCTAAAGTTTTAAGTTTGTTTATTTCTAAAGATGTTAAAAGTTTAACAAAAAATTGTGGAAATATATAAGTATTAAAATTTACTTAAAAAATCTTTTATTACAAAATCTCAACATAAAAACAAATAAATAAAGTTCCATCATTGTAGTACTAATATGTAGTTTGAAATCCAGGGCTTTGAGGATACCATAATCAAATCTCAAGTTGATTTTTTCAAATCACGAATATATCCAAAAAATCTATTTTGGTAAACATTCAATGGAAAAAATGCATTATGAGAGATTTGAATTTTTATCTCATAATCTGGTAATGATAAAAATTCAAAACTTTGTGAGTCTATAGAAGAAGGTTATTTAGGAGTTTCTTATATCGAAATTTCAAGTTGATTATACAAATTACTGGTTGTTTTAAGATGCTTCAAGAAGAAAGTTTTCGCTTCTTGGTACATCTTTATGATGGCTGGATTTAGAAAAAGCTAAGGTTTCAAATAAATTGAAACTTCATTGTAATGCCATTATTCCCCTAAAAACTGTTTTTTCATCTTTATAATTCCAATCGTTTCTATACAAAAAGCAAAAAAATAAAGTTTCAAGTATATTATTTGCTATGTAAGCTACAATGTTCGTTTATGACATTTCCAATCTTTCATTTTATATCCGAACTCCTTCTCGTCTCCCATATTTCCTTCGGGTATTTTCCCTTTATCCCTCTCAGAAAAATCGGAGATGAGACGACCGTTTTCCCAACGTAAATATGAAAGAATTTAAATTGAATTTTTAACCGAAACGCTACGCAGGAGCTAATGGGGATTTGTAAATTTTTTATTACGTTAAATAGGGACATGCAGGATTTTTTATGGTGGATTTAAATCATGTTTGCACCCTCCCCTGGTGCAGGGAGATGGGAAATAATTTTTTGGGAGTGAATAATATTTAATCTAAATTTATTGCTCCGAAACTTGATATTACATTATAGTATGCATGAAGTAATTTTGATAAAAATATTTAAAATTCATTAAATCACTTTGGGCTGGCCTTTTCACAGTATATATAATTATTTATACAACAAAAGAATGAAATTAATTAGAACCACTTTGTGTGTCAGCAAGATCTCTTTTGTGTTTGTGTGCCACTCTTCTCTTTTCATTGAAATGTTTATTGGTTTTTGTTTATGCCATTTCCGGACCTTTTTGTTTCAGTGCTTAACGGATTTATGGTTTTGTCCCCAATGCTTGAGCTTGATTAGCTGAGTTGGTATTCTCGGTCTTGCTGGTTTTAAAAATGTATTGTTTTAACTAAATATATAGGTTTTTTATGAGTAAAGTTATTGGTCATTATACATTTTTAGCTTCACGATACATTGTATGTAGAACATTAACTTTGCGAACAACAAGTGTTAGTAAGTAAATGAAATATACCATGAAATATTTGATCTCTAAATACCAATTCTCGTTGCAAATTCGCACCATCAGGGCACAAGAAAATTGATTGAATAGAAAATTCGTTTGTAATTCCAAGGCGATGCTTTTATTTCTCGAGATTTCCTCTCCCTATGGAAACGGGTAACGTGCCGCACTCCTCGAAGCGGGACTCGAGGGAACGAATTCGGGAAATTAATGCAGTCGCCCGGTTTCGGAATTATGAAACGAGTGAAATTCGCTTTTTAGCTATTTTTGCACGAAAATTGGGGTCGTCAACTGGTGAAGGGCGATGATGGATTTGCCATATATGAACGGCAGGGAACAGGGAATGTTCTTTGATCTTTGTATCCGCTCCAGATTAATGGTCGTTCAGTTTCGAATCAATTTTTTATTGGGGGAATTTAGCGCTTTTTTTTTTGTGGAAGTTCATTAGGCATGTTCAACTTTGTGGAGGAAAAAAAAAGAAACATTAAAAATTTCTTTCTCAGCTTTGCTTGAAGAGGTTTGGTAAAAATGATTGACACTAATTGAGTTTACGAGTATTAAATTGGCATTACTCATAATGTTTTGTTCAACGCAGACTGAATTTACCAAATTTCCAAGTAAGGCTATTTTATAGTTAACTTAAACTTGACAATGACACTCACTTAATGATATCTTCGTGTTAATGTTACCCCTGTATAAAACAAAGAAAATTATTACCAATCGGTGACTTTTACAATATTACGAAATAGATGTGAAACAAGAAACAAGACTACCGCACTCTGGTGGAGGTTACAAGAATCCTTCTTATTCACTTTCAACCAAGAAGGCTTGCCTTGAATCCTCTCTAAATATGCAGAAATGATGAGCAAAAAAAAAGCAATACAAATCATCCTTATATATCATAAGAAATTTTATGGAATTCCTCGAGGAACTGCATTGGATTCCAGTAGAATACCGTAGGATTTCAGTATAGTTGGGGAGCTGGCGTCAAAAACATGCAAGAGTTTTCGCAAGGCGGATATTTTCAAAATAGGTCGTACTTTAGTGTTAGAATGCTAGTGTACAGTCAGCACTCACAATTCCGGGACAGCTGGCTCTGGGACGCGGGCAAAGTTGTAATTTTAAGAAGCATCTAAACTGTTTTCTCAAAGCTCAAAATTTATAGAAATTTTGCACATTATGTGTTTGAAGGTCACAGATAACGTATGTAAATCGTCAGACGTCTAGTTCGTTGCAAAAAGGGGGTCAGACGTCCTCAAAGTTTTTATTTTATGGCATTTTCTTCGGTGTCCTGTCAAAATATATTTTTGCAGGTATTTGACAAATATATTTGAAGAAAATGCCATAAAATAAAAACTTTGAAGACGTCTGACCTCCTTTTTGCAACGAACTAGACGTCTGACGATTTACATACGTTATCTGTGACCTTCAAACAGATAATGTGCAAAATTTCTATAAATTTTGAGCTTTGAGAAAACAGTTTAGATGCTTCTTAAAATTACAACTTTGCCCGCGTCCCAGAGCCAGCTGTCCCGGATCTGTGAGTGCTGACTGTACACTAGCATTCTAACACTAAAGTACGACCTATTTTGTAAATATCCGCCTTGCGAAAACTCTTGCATGTTTTTGGCGCCACCTCCTGGACTAGTAGGATTGCGTGGGATTTCAGTACGATTCCAGTATAGGATTTCGTGGGATTCTGACCAAAAATACGTCTAGGAAAGGTTTTGTATGTTTATAAGCTTCAATTAAGAATGTCTGCTTGTTAAACAGGCGTTTTAAGCCTACTTTGGATAGGTTTTGATTGAGAAGTTATATAATTCAAAAAATTCAAGAAGAAGCACTTTAACACCTATTTGCGACATAGAGTCAGAAAGAAGAGAGCACTTTTAGCATAAATTGTGGTTTTTTATGCAATTTTGAGCCGAAAACACACCTACATAAGGATTTTTATGACTAATATACCTTCAATTCGAGGAGTAAACCTCAAGGGAAATCTAGTTTAAAAATTAGGGAAATCAAGAGGAAATCTAAGGCAATCAGGGAAAATCATAAGGAAATCAAGAAAAATCTTAAGGAACATCTTAAAGGAATCATGGAAAATATTGAGGAACTCAGTCAATTTCCAGATTTAACGCATGCTCAATTTTTAAAAATCTTTATAATTTGAAGTTATATTATCAGGAGAACTCTTGGGCAATCTTACTGGTAATGAGAAGCGTAGATAGGGTCACTTGAGCCTGGAAACTTTTTCGATGCCGTGGGAAAACCGGCGGCGCCTTGGAAGGTGGGCCAAATCCAAATTTTGGAGATTTTGCTGTTTTATGCTGGTTTTCACTGGTTTCGTTTTGAATTTGCTGGTTTCTGTGCTGGATTTTACTGATTTAATGCTGGTTTTAAGCTGGTTTTGTGCTGAATTTTGCTGCTTCTGTTCTGGATTTTGCTGGGTTTGTTCTGGATTTTGCTGGTTTTGTGCTGGTTTCCACTGGTTTCGTGCTGGATTTTGCTGGTTTTATGCTGGTTTTCACTGGTTTCGTGCTGACTTTGCTGGTTTTATGCTGGTTTAGCTGGTTTTCCCACGGTATCGAGAAAGTTCCCAGGCTCAAGTGACCCTATACCTATTCTAAAGAAATCTAGAAAAATCATAGGAAATCATCCATGATTTTTCCCAATCTCTTGTACAAAAACTGACCTTCAGTTTACCTTCCAGGGGTAAACAACAAGGGAAATCTGGTATACAAATTAGAGAAAATCAAGAGGAAATCTAAGGCAACCAGGGAAAATTATAAGGAAATCATGAGGGAAATCTCAAAAAACTCAGGGGAAATCTTAAAGAAATCATGGGAAATCTTGAGGAAATCAGTCAATTTCTAGATCTAACGCATGCGTAGTTTTATAAAATCTTTATAATTTGAGGTTATGTTATCAGGGCAACTCGTGGGCAATCTTACTAATAATCAAAAATCTAGGTATAGGGTCACTTGAGCCTGGTAACTTTTTCGATACCGTGAGAAAATCGGCGGCGTCTTTGAGGGTGGGCCAAACCCAATAACCCTTTTCACGTGGCTCCGGTTTAACAAACCGCAACATACCGCTCAAATTCGAGTGGTATCGATCACTTGACTTTGTAACCGCGTTAGAAAACGGTATGTCATACTTGACATACCGCTACTAACCGTTTTGTAACCCGGTTAGTTTAAACCGGACCATGTGAAAAGGACTAATATTTCGATGATTTTGCTGGTTTAGCTGGTCTTGTGCTGGTTTCCACTGGTTTTCGGCTGGTTTCTGGTTTCCACTAGTTTTGTACTGGATTTTGCTGGTTTTATGCTGGTTTAGCTAGTTTTCCCACGGTAACGAAAAAGTTCCCAGGCTCAAGTGACTCTATATCTACTTGGAAGAAATCAGGGAAAATCATGGGAAATCATCCATGGTTTTCCCTAATCTGTTGTACAAAAACTTACCTACGGTTCACGGGGAAATCAGGAGGAAATCTGAAGAAATCTAAAGCAACCAGGGAAAATCGTAAGGAAATCATGAGAAAATCAAGGGAAATCTTAAAAAACTCAGGGATTTTCGATACCGTTGGAAAATCGGCGGCGTCTCTGAGGGTGGGCCAAATCCAAATTTCGGGGATTTTGCTGATTTTGTTTTGTGTTGGTTTCCCTGATTTCGTGCTGGTTTTGTTCTGGATTTTTCTGGTTTTCCCACGGTATCGAAAAACTTCCCAGGCTCTAGTGACTATACAGGGTGAGTTACTAAGCACGCGGTGGTCCATATCTCCAATACTAACGGAGATCGAAGAAAAAACTAAATACTAAACTTGAAGTTAAATTCTGTGGAAAATTCTAGACATATTTCATGTATAATGTCATATACCTATTTTCAACTGTTTTGGAAATATTAACAGTTTAAAATTGACTTTTTTGCATCTTTGTCAGAGTGTAAAACCTAAACGGTTGATTTTACAGCAAAAAGCAAGGAAAATCATGGGATCCATGATTTCCCCTAAAACCACAATTTGGTGTGCAAAAACTGACCTACGGTCAGGGCTAAACCACAAGGGAAATCACAAGGAACTCGGGGAAATCTTAAAGGAATCATTAGGAAATCATCTCTAGATCTAACGTATGCGCAGTTTTCAAAAATCTTTATGATTTGAGGCTATGTTATCAGGGGAACTCTTGGGCAATCTTACTGGTACTTAATTAGAAGACTAGTATAGAGTCACTTGAGCCTGGGAACTTCTTCGATACCGTGGGAAAATCGGCGGCGCCTTTGAGTGTGGGCCAAGTTTGCTGGTTTTATGCTGGTTTTGTGTTGAATGTTGCTAATTTTCTTCTGGATTTTTCCGGTTTTATGCTGGTTTTCGCCCAGACTCAAGTGACCTTATAAATACTGAAGAAATCAGAGGAAATCATGGATTTTGTTCTGGATTTTGCTGGTTTTGTTTTGGTTATTGCTGGTTTTATGCTGGTTTAGCTGATTTTCCCACGATATCGAAAAAGTTTTCAGGCTCAAGTGACTCTGTACCTACTCAGAGACAATCATGAGTAATCATCCATGGTTTCTCCTAAAACCGCAAACTGACCTACGGTTTACCCTTCAGGGGTAAACCACAAGGGAAGTGTCAAGGAACTCAGTGGAAATCTTATTGGAATTATGAGAAATCTTGAGGAAATCAGTCAATCTCTAGATCTAATGCATGCGCAGTTTTTAAAAGTTCCTATAATTTTGTGTTATGCTATCAAGGGTAACTCTTGGGCAATCTTACTGGTGATCAGAATCAGAAGAGTAGGTATATGTTCACTTGAGCCTGGGAACTTTTTCGTTACCGTAAGAAAAATCAACGGCACCTTTGAGGGTGGACCAAACCTAAAGGGATTTTGCTATGGTTTAGCGGGATTATGCTGGTTTTATGCTGGTTTTGTGCTGAATTTTGCTGGTTTTGTTTTGGATTTTGCTGGTTTTGTTCTGAATTTTTGCCGGTTTCATCCTGGTTTAGCTGGTTTTCTCACGGTATCGAAAAAGTTCCCAGGCTCAAGTGGCCCTATATCTACTTAGAAAAAATTAGGGAAAATTATGGAAAAACATCCATAATTTCCCCTAAAGCCGAAATCTTGAAATCATAAGGAAATCGGAAGAAGTCTTGAGAAAATCATGGGAAATCTTGAGGAAATTAGATCATTCCTAGTTGTTCTAACGCATACACATCAGTTTTCAAAAATCTTTATAATTTGAGATCAGGGGAACTCTTGTGCAATCTTACTAGTAATCAGAAGAATGAAGAAATCATGGAAAATAATTTATGATTTCCCCTAAAACCGCAATCTGGTGTTCAAAAACTGACCTGCTTTCTTGAATTTTTTCGAATTTTCTCTAAATTGGGAGAATTCAAAAGCTTAAAATATAGAAAATACTCATCATATTCCTACTTGTCAACCAATTTCTCCTCAAATTTTTCTAAATTTCCAATTCTCATTATTTTTCTTCTCAATTTTTGTCTATTTCTTCAAATTTCCCTAAATTGTGACAATTCAAGAGCCTGGAATAGAGAAAATACCTCTACTTGTTTTATCAATTCCTTTTCACATTTTTCTCAAGACTCAATTCTCATAGTTTCTCTCTCTAGTTTTCACTGGTTTCGTGCTGGTTTTGTGCTGGATTTTGCTGGTTTTAATCTGGTTTTGTGCTGAATTTTGTTCTGGATTTTGCTGGTTTAGCTGGTTTTCCCGCGGTATCGAAAAAGTTCCCAGGCTAAAGTGACCCTATTCCTATTGAGAGGATTTTCTGCAATCTGTTGTGCAAAAACTGACCTACGGTTTACCCTTTAGAGGTAAATAACAAAACTGGTATACAAATTAGGGGAAATCAGGAGGTAATCTAAGGAAATCTAATGCAATCAGGGAAAATCATAAGGAAATCATGAGGAAATCAAGAGAAATCTTAAAAAACTTAAGGGAAATCTTAAAGAAATCATGGGAAATCTTGAGGAAAAGAGCTAATTTCTAGATCTAACGCATGCGCAATTTTCAAATAATTATAATTTGAGGTTATGTTATCAGGGGAACTATTGGGCAATCTTACTGGTAATCAGAAAAGTAGGTATAGGGTCACTTGAGCCTGGGAACTTTTCTGATACCGTGGGAAAATTGGCGGCGCCTGTGAGGGTGGGCCAAACCCAAATTTCGGGGATTTTGCTGGTTTAGCTGGTTTTCACTGGTTTCGTGCTGGTTTTGTGCTGGATTTTGCTGGTCTTATGCTGAATTTTGTTGGTTTTGCTCCCGATTTTGCTAGTTTTGTTCCGGATTTTGGCGGTTTTATGCTGGTTGAGCTGGTTTTCCCACGGTATCGAAAAAGTTCCCAGGTTCAAGTGACTATAGTTCTGGTCCAAACGACATGAGAATCGTTCTAGAACAGTAATCATTTCCAGTTGTCTACCTATTTTTTAATAAGTTGAAAGTTTATCCTAATTGACAAATGAAATATTGATCGACTGGAAATTACCGTTCTAGAACGGTTCTTATATCGGTTGGAACAGTACTCAGAAAAAATCAGGAAAAATAATCGGTAATCATCCATCATTTCCCCTAAAACCGCAATCTGGTAATCAGAAGAGCAGGTATAGGGTCACTTCTTGAGTTTGTGAACATTTTCGATACCGTTGGAAATTCGGCGGCGCCTTTGAGGGTGGGTCAAATCCAAATTTCGGGGATTTTGCTATGGTTCAGCTGTTTTTGTGCTGGATTTTACTGGTTTTATGCTGGATTTTGCTGATTTTATGTTGGTTTTGTACTGAATTTTGCTGGTTTTGCTCTGGATTTTGCTGGTTTTATGCTGGTTTAGCTGGTTTTCCCACGGTAACGAAAAAGTTCCCAAGCTCAAGTGACCCTATGTCTACTCAGAACAAATCAGGGAAAAATCATGGGAAATCATCCATAATTTCCCCTAAACTGCAATCTGGAAATCATAAGGAAATCAAGGGAAATCTTGAGGAAATCATGGGAAATTTTGAAGAAATTAGTCAATCCCTAGTGCATAGGTACACAGTTTTCAAAAATTTTATCTTTTATCATTTGAGGTCAGGGAAACTCTTGTTCAATTTTACTGGTAATCAGAAGAAATCGGGGAAAATTATGGGGAATCATCCATACGTTCCCCTAAAACCGCAATCTGGTATACAAAAAATGACATTCTCTCTTTATTTTTATTTTTTTCGAATTTTCTCCAAATTAAGACAATTCAAGAGCCTGGAGAAGAGCATTTTCGACCTTCGTAGATCTAAAATTCTACATTAAAAGCGTAAAAATTTGACAATTCTTGATATTTAATAGATTCTGAACCAACTAAAGACTATTATCTGAAATTTCTTACTCAACTCTGAAGACTTTTTGAAGCTCATTATTTAAGACAGAAAGAGTCTGGAAACTTATAAAGTTTTTTAAGGAATCAAAAGCTAAAGAATTGAAATTTCTTGAAGACACAACAACGAAGACTCCATGGATTTCGAAGACAAATTCTAGAGATTTCAAAGGCCCTAAAGACTCTGAGGACTGTTTAAAGATTTGAAAAACTTTTGAGGCTAATTATTAATTTTTCAAAAAGACATTGAGAAGAAAAGAAAAAATCATCAAGAGTCTGGAATAGACAAAAGTTTCCACGGCATTTTTTATTTTTTGCACGTATCCGTTCTTTTGCCAGCTTGGCTTCTTGACATTTCCATGATTTCTTTGTGTCTCTTTCCAGCTTTTCATGAGAAATGATTTTCTTGAAGTCTTAAATCTTGTCTTGGGTACTTATTGATTTTCACGTGAAGAGATTCCATAATCTGGACCTTATCTTGTGACGTAGTTCCACCTTTTGACTGGTTCCATGGACAAGCATTTTACACTGAATTGTGATCAGATTGATCAATGATCACCACGTAACATCTTTCACTTCTAATGGTCCAATCTTGGCCTTGTAAAACGCAATTTTACGGTAAAAAGGGTCAATAAACCATTCAGGGAAATTTGGTATGCAAATTAGGAAAAATCATAAGGAAATCTTACCATAATACATTAAGATTCTATCATTAATTTGAAATTTTCTTTTTTTTTGCAGGTAAGTCTAGCCTCAATTTCAGCACCAATCAGGTAAGTAGGTACTTGGAAACAAACTTGTCTCTAAATATCAAATCTCGTCAGTTATTTCCAAATCCTCTCTAAACTGTGATCAAAATTTTAGGGTGGCACAAGCTTGTAAACAAGGCAAAAGAAATATAACCCCCGCGGTCATAATAATTAAGGGGCTGAAAAGAAATTTCGAAACTGGGGTTGGGGTGGCGCGCAACAAGCAGTCAAACGCAATATTGTAACTATCGAACTTTGGGATTTTTAATGGGAACTTCGGACCCTTATATACCGACTAGATTTCAAGGGGTGAACATTGGAACAGTTCCCTAAATATAAAAAAATACAATTCCTTATAAATTGACTATACATTCATAAAACTTAACTGTATAGAAAATTATCGCCCCTTTTGGCATGTCTAGGCTATTAGGAGGACGATCAACGGATCAAAAAAGAGAATGTATAGCTTGAAGCCTTTAACAAGAAGACATCGAACTGAACTGGTTCGCGAATTAAGCGAATTACACTTACATAAATTATCGTAATATATAAGTATGTATTTATTTAAATGGAAGGTCTTCAGCCTGTGAAATTAAGTGCCGTCATTTCCTTTCGTTAATTGACATTTTATAAAATCGCTATTATGTGGTAGAAAAGTGGGTGTGTAATTTATAGATTACCCGAGCAGCAATTTTGAGCTATACTTAATTGGTAAATTGCGGCAGTATTTAATAAAATACTTCAAGCCCCCGTTTATAGCCTGTGGCAAACATTATAAAATGGATTTATTATTATGCACTACAGTCCCTTGATTACATTGAAGATGTTTTATTAAATTGCTCATAGAAATGTTTGGAAATAACTAAATCCATCAAATAAAAGCCAAAACATCAATGAAAACTAAATATACTTGGGTGGTTTTCATTTGAACTTCCTCCAAAGAAAAAACGATATGTTTGGAACTTCAGGAGCTGATATGAATATCAAAACAGGCTCAAATTTGTGATCCTAAAGCCAAAAGAACCGTAAACCTTATGATATACATATAATGCGTCTGTATTTATATAAAATTGAAAACAGAGATAGTAATTTAAAAAAAACAACTTTCACAATTCATTTATTGGAACAATCTTAGAATCCAAAAATATATATTGATCCCAAAAAAACAATCAAAATTTAATCTCACTCCTGGATAAAATAATAATTGATAAATCATTCTTTAAATTTTCTGCACGTATAGAGCTTCAGGCTGGGGTAGAAACGGTGAGGACTGTTTTTCAGTGATATCGCCCTCGGCAAGAGGAAGAAAATTGAAGGGAGGCAGTTTCCATTTTTATAAAATACCCATATTTCAATCAGGATTTCGTTGTTAAAATTTGTTTACTCATTATAAGGTAATATAAAATACAACAATAAATCAAACTTGTATATGAACCTCGTTTAAACATCATGCTCCGTTTTTCGAGAAAGAAACTTCATTAATATCAGTTAAGAGAGGTAGTAGGCAAAGAAGATTAATGTCACTCTTGTATTTTCCAGCATGTTATACAAGTTTAGTTTGAGTGGTGAATGATGGCTTAAATTTACAAAACTATATTGATGTTCAGAGTGCAATAATGGTAATATTAGAAAACTTGTTGAAAGATGGTATTTATTACCGGATAACTGAGGGTGGTCTGTCTGTATTGTTAGATTTAATATAAAAGCATGATCATGCTTCACCTAACAACTTTTTACAATAAATAATTAATTATTTATCACGTCTCTTTCATTCACACCATTATTATTTCAAATTTTTTTGTACGTCAAAGTCTGCATTCTCTTGCTTTAAAATGCATGAAATAAGTAGGACGTAAGACGTGACAGATTTTTTGTTTTGTTTTTACGCTTAAATCGTTTTCCCATTATAGCTTTGTAATTAAATAACAGTATCTCATAGAATTTCCTGGTTTGGGTGTGTATCGCCTGGCTTATCTTCTTTGTGTTGCTTAGAAAAATATTTGCTTATAGTTAATAATGCAAAACTTGCCAACACCCCACGCAGTATACCAAGAGGATGCGCTTTATGTTATGTAATCAAAAATATTAATTTAACTTTTCGCATTTTAATTTCATAATAACGTTGCGCCACCGTCCACCGAGGGGGAAAGAGAATAAACAGATAATGGAAGAGATAAAATATAAGGGGGTTGGTAGTAGCGGACCAGCATTTATTTTTGACGCTAAAAGCAAACACGACATTGCTCAGAACGCCGGCGTGAACGTAGCTCATACACGTGCCTAACGAGGGCGCCCTTTTAACAAAATAAGTTTATTTTGGCCACACCTTTTTTTGTCATTAAGGATCTATGATTTATTGATACAATTTCCCTATTCAACAGTTTCCAATGAGGTTGTAATGGTGATGATAGACTTAAACTAGATTAAAATTCATTGGAATCATCACAAGAGTACAAACAACCAAGTTTACAAATTCTTCTTTGAACGACTCTGTACAGTAAGCTGCTATTTTGAAACCTTCCCAAGTGTCAATGGGTTGAGTTTCCACAAAGCGGAATAGTTGGTATTCTCTTCCGGATCGGTCTGATTTATCACAGCGAAACTCTCGAGCACAAATCTTCATCAATTTTAATAGAAAACTCTTTCAGAGCTTCATCCATCAATCCTTCAGCCTGGCTCCAAACAACGCTGAACAAATAAGGATCACGCAGATATTTATAGAAAGTAGTGACCCTCGTGAATATAAAGAGTGTCGCAACAAGAACTTGAATTTTAAATCGCGCGTCATTTCAGTCTGTCAAGCATCAAATCAGTCATATTGGGCATGTTTGCTTTGGAACTTTTGAACCAACTCTCCCAGAGCTAAAATTTGTACAAAAAAAGTATGAAAATATTATTATACCAGTGTTACCAGTTTAATGTAATGCCTTTCGGATTGTGTAATGCTCCAGCTACATTTGAGCAACTGATACATCTTGTTTTGCGAGGCCTAACATGGAGAACTTGCCTGGTACATTTGGATGATGCCATGATCATGGGAAATTCGTACTTGTACTAAAATTCATCTGGAGGAGCTTTGGAACCAACTCTCCCAGAGCTAAAATTCAAATTAGAAAAGCATGAAAATCTTATTCCTGTTTCCACTGGCCAAAATTTAATTGAAACTCTGATTTCTCATCATTCTATAGTTGAAGATGGACCAGAGAGGGTGACAAAAGTCATTTTTGAACTTCCTTGTACTGATGAAATTGAACTAGAGACGCTTTAGAACTTTAGAACTAACTCTCCCAGAACTCTAGAACAGCATGAAAATCTTATATCTGGCTCTACTGTCCAAAATTTAACCAAAACATATACAAAATCCCGATTTCCCACCATGCTATAGTTGAAGTTGGACAAAAGAGAGCCACAAAAGTCATTTTTAAACATCCTTGTGCTGAAATTGAATTGGAGAAGCTTTAGAACTTTAGAACCAACTCTCCCATAGCTAAAATTTAAACTAGGAAAGCATGAAAATTGTATTCCCGGCTCTACTGGTCAAAATTCAAGAGAGAGATAACGAAATTAACATTCTTATAGTTGAGGTTTGACTAGAGAGGGTCATTTTTGAACTTCCTTGTACTGAAATTCACCTGGGGAACCAACTCTCTCATAACTAAAATTTAAACTAGAAAAACATGAAAATCCTATTGCCGGCTCTATTGGCCAAAATTTAACTAAAAGTTTGATTTCCCACCATTCTATATATTTTTTAAATTGGCCATAACTCTGGAATGCTTGGACCGATTTCAATGAATCATGCATGTCTTATTGGATAGAGGATTGAATTGTCTACAAAGGCGTTTTATTAAAAACTTCGATAGTTGTCCTATTTTTGTGCTAACAGCTCTCAAATTTGGATGTTTTTAGGAAATCTGCTCCAAATGCAAATTTGATCGAAATCTCGATAACCACAGCTCGTGGAAAGAAACTTTTCAGATAAAAGTTGTATATTTCGATGAGTTCTACAGAAAAGTTCCATAACGTATTTGTCTACGACTGATATTTATCGAATTAGAACATTTGGGACGAGGGGTTATTCACTAAGGGAAAAATGTGACAAGATTTCGGATTTAGAGCGATTTTGAGGGATTTCGGGTAATTTCGAAGGATTTCGGTGGGATTTCGGAAAGATTTCGAGGGATTATTCACTGTGACAAGATTAGTTAGATTAGAGAGTTAGAGTGATTTTGAGGGATTTCCAAGAGGCAAACCACCAAGGAATTCTTTGCCAAAAATGTGGAGAATTTAGAGGAATTTGTGGGGAATTTGTAGGAATTCATCCGACTTTATGAGAATTTGGGGAATTTAAAGGGAATTTGGAGCAATTTATGGGGAATTTGGGAGAATTTGTGAGGAATTTATGGGGAATTTAAAGGAAATTGTCATATTTAAAAAATTCAAAAGAATAATGAACCTACAAAAACTAGGTTGATTTCCAAGATTTTTCATCTTACTGCTTTTCACTGGAAAAATTTGAAATTTTGAAAAAATGATCTTCCTCTTTACATGCAAAAAGTTTCAAGATTTTCCCTTCACTAGTTTTCTAGGAAAACTTTGAAATGTGTGAGACTGTATTTTCAATTAATTCAGTTATTGTAGGTTGATTTCCAAGATTTCTCGTGTTGTAATTTTCCACTGGAAAAATTAGAAATTTTGGGAAAATTAGCCTTCAACCTTTCTACTCTTCACATGCAAAAATTTTCAAATTTTTGCCTTCACTAGTTTTCCAGGAAAACTTCGAAATGTGTGAGACTGTATTTTCAATTAATTCAGTTATTGTAGGTTGATTTCCAAGATTCCTCATATTGTAATTTTCCACTGGAAAAATTTAAAATTTTGGGAAAATTAGCTTCTCACCTTTCTCTTTACATGCAAAAAGTTTCAGAATTTTCCCTTCACTAGTTTTCTAAGAAAACTTTGAAATATGTGAGACTGTATTTTCAATTAATTCAGTTATTGTAGGTTGATTTACAATATTCCTCATGTTGTTATTTTCCACCGGAAAAATTTGAAATTTTGGGAAAATGAGCGTTCATCCTTTCTACTCTTCACATGCAAAAAGTTTCAAATTTTTGCCTTCACTAGTTTTCC
Organism: Ceutorhynchus assimilis; assembly: GCA_917834065.1. Classification (NCBI taxonomy): domain Eukaryota; kingdom Metazoa; phylum Arthropoda; class Insecta; order Coleoptera; family Curculionidae; genus Ceutorhynchus; species Ceutorhynchus assimilis. Next base: position 35,116,069 of record OU892284.1, read on the forward strand.
AGGAAAACTTTGAAATGTGTAAGACTGTATATTCAATTAATTCAGTTATTGTAGGTTGATTTACAATATTCCTTATGTTGTTATTTTCCACTGAAAAAATTTGAAATTTTGGGAAAATGAGCTTCTCACCTTCCTCTTTACATGCAGAAAGTTTCAAAATTTTCCCTTCACTAGTTTTCCAGGAAAACTTGGAAATGTGTGAGACTGTATTTTCAATTAATTCAGTTATTGTAGATTCATTTTCAAGATTTTTCATGTTGCTGTTTTCCGCAGGAAAATTTTGAAATTTTGGGAAAATGAGCTTCTTACCTTCCTCTTTACATGCAAAAAGTTTCAAAATGTTCCCTTCACTAGTTTTCCAGGAAAATTTTGAAATGTGTGAGACTGTATTTTTAACTAATTCAGTTTGTGTAGGTTGATTTCCAAGATTTTTCATGTTGCTGTTTTCCACTGGGAAACTTTTAAATTTGGGAAAATGATCTTCTCACCTTCCTCTTTACATGCAGAATGTTTCAAAATTTTCTCTTTTTTTAGAGGAATTTGTGGGGTATTTGGAGAAGTTCGTATGGTGGGGTATTTTGAGGAATTTGCGATAGGGTATATGGAGGAATTTGGAGGAATTAGGCGAAAAAAAATCCCCTTTGAGAAATTGTTTGCACCATTTCTGGGATGGTGGTTCACCCCTTGGGGATTTCGGTTGATTTCGGGTGATTTCGAAGGATTTCGGGTGATTTCAAAGAAATTCGGGTGAATTCAGAGAATTTCAGGTGATTTCGCAAATATTTCAATTTGATTTTAGACTATTACTTATGTTATAAGTTTATTCGAAAGTGTATTAGTATAAACTGAAAAACATCCGCGTTATGAATTTTGGGCCAATTGCGAGGGATTTTTGGGTCTGCGGAACGATTACTGAGAGATTTCGGCGAATTTCGGACTAATTTCGTGGATTTCGGTAGGATTTCGGAAAGATTTCAAGGATTTCGGACGAATTTGTGACACGATTTCGGGAAGTGATTAACCCCTCGATTTGGGATTTCCTTGAAAGTTTCAACTTTAGGGGCTGATAACGCGAAAACGGGACAAGTATCGAAATTGTTATTGATAAAACCTCCTTGTAGAAAATTCAATCCTCTATCGAATAAGACGCTTATCTTATCTTATTCTCGTCAATTCAGCTCTACTGGCCAAAATTTAACTAAAAAAGGTACAAAACTCTGATTTCTCATCATTCTATAGTTGAAGTAGAACCAGAGAGAGTCACAAAAGTCATTTTTGAACTTCCTTGTACTGAAATCCAACTGGAGAATCTTTAGAGCTTTGAAACAACTCTCCCAGAGCAGAGCTAAATTTAAACTAGGAAAGCATGAAAATCTTATTCCCGGCTCTACTGGCACTGGGATATACAAAATCCTGATTTCTCACCATTTTATTGTTGAAGTTGAACTAGAGAGGGTCACAAAAGTCATTTTTGAACTTCTTTGTACTGAAATTCAATTGGAGAATCCTTAGAACTTTAGAACCAACTGTCTCAGAGGTAAAATTTGTTGGAGTAAACAATTCCAGCAGATTAAGTTTCCTAAATTCACTCTGTTCTAGTTAGGTTAGATTGATATAGGTGATGTAGTTTTTGGTTTAGGAAAAAGAATAATAATATACACGTTTTTACATAGTTTTTACTGTTTATTTTGAATGCTGGAATCTAGAGGACACCAAACTGGTTATTCCATAGATCATTCTTGGTTCTTGGACTGTGTGGAAGAAGGTAGAAAGTCAAAAAGTTATGGGCCCAGGTAAAACTGACTGGAAAGGCTGAAAAAGGATGTAAGTAAATTGAAAAACCTTGTGACCAGAAGATTACAATTACAGTGTCTTGAAACTTATCCAGTATCAAGAAAAGAAATAGGTGTAAACAGTCATAGCAAACAGTACCCAAACTATGTGTTGGCTGATAATATTCTCATATTCTCGAAATGGTGAAAGCTTATATTAGAATTGAGTAGAACCTATATACGAAGTCTGGCATAGTCAACCAAGTAAGTTTACAAAGAAAACTTAGAACATATGATGGAAAAAGTTCTGAGCGAACAGTCTTAGAACTGAGAAATTGTGGTAGATCAATTCAAGAATCAGAGATTATTACACAGTTATTATCTGCAATACCTGATACATATAAAATGTGACTACAATAATAGACATTTTGTATTGTCAAGAATGCAATAAAGTGACTCTAGAATTCCTTAAGAGTAGACTCTTGATGGAAGAAGAGAGACAAAATAAAAATAAGTATGAGCCAAAATATAAGGGTGAAAGGTCAGCTGTAGTTCTACGATATAAAACAAACTTTAAGCCACATTTTAAACCAAAGGGACAAAACTGGAAAATGAAAAGAACTTTCCATTTAGATGCTTCATTCCCTAGAAATTCTGACTTATCCAACTTTTGAAGTTGTATCTTCCGATGTATGTGGACCAATAACACCCATTACTTATGATGACGAGATATTTTCTAACTTTATCATTACAGTCATTTTACAGTTTGTTATTTAATGGAGCACAAGAGTGAAGTTTTTGAACATTTCAAGAACTTCTTAGCAATGGTTAATGCAACATTTAACAAGAAACTGGAACGAATATAAGATGTAACCATGGAAGAGAATACGTCTCAAGTGGATTTGAGAACTTTTTGTTACAGGAAAGGTATTAAAATAGAATTTACAGTAGCATATATACTACAACAAAATGGTGTAACCGGAAGATTAAACTGTAATGGAACGTGCAAGATGCCTAATATTTGACTCGAAAATGGACAAAAGTTTTTGGGGTGGTGAAGCCTTGAAAACGGCTGTATATCTAATAAATAGAACTTCAACAACAGTGCTGGAAAATAAAGTTGTTCCAGCTGAGATTTGGTATGGTTAAGCCTAATTTGAATGAAATGTAGAGCGTATGTTCATGTACCAAAAGTAGAAAGATCCAGTAAGTTAGATGAGAGATCAGAACTATTGTTTATGATGGGATATACAGACAATGGATATCGGCTTTGGGACCAAGAAAAACAGAAAATTTTGGTTGTCAGAAACGTAAAATTTAACGAGAATAAAAATTATAGTTCAGAATATTGAAAGACAGAATAAAGCATTCTAAGAAGTGATAGATTTAGAAATCCATAACGTTGAGAGAGAAAATACAAAGTACCTACAAGGAAAGAAAATTGCCAAGTACAAGACGTACCTGAAAATTATGATAAAGCTATTGAAGGAGGAGAAGGTTAGCAGAGAGCCATACAAGACTCACTTGTACAGAATAAAATTATTCCAAAATCAAATAATGTTGAAATTATAGATTTAAAATGGATTTTCACAGAAAAAGAAAGATATGGAAAAGTGATAAAGAAGGCAAGACTTGATGTAGCAAGAGGTTTTATGCAATCAGATTTGCAAGAAGAAATATATTCACCAGTCGCAAGGATGTCAACCATCAGAATTCTCTTATTACTTAAAAATCTACCAACTTGATTTTGAATGCGCATTTCTCAATGGTGTATTGAAACCACCGGTTTATATGGAAGTACCAAAAGGTCTAAAAGAAATTCCAGAGGAGAGTGTGTGCAATATTTGATCATCCTAGGTTTGGTAAAATCTTTGACAGATCCTTGTTTATATTATGAATGATGAAATGTTTGTTGATACATGTTGACGAACTGGAGAATTTTTAGACTTTAGAACCAACTCCTCCAGAGCTAAAACGGCTCTACTGGCCAAAATTGAACTTAAAAATATACAAAATCCTGATTTCTCGCCATTTTTTTGTTGAAGTTGGAACAGTGAGAATAACAAAAGTAATGTTTGAACTTCCTTGCACTGAAATTCAATTGGATAATCTTTAGAACCATGGAGGAATGGCTAGAGGCGAAAGTAGATTTAATTAAGAAGAGAAGAAACCCTAAACCAGAAACGTTTAAGGGCTTATAGGCGCAACAAGTTCAACTCTCAAACAATAACTAAAAATCAGCACGCAAAACTTTCACGGTGTATTGCTTGTTACCTTACCAAATTTGGAATAACCCCAAAAACAGCAAACAATAGTCTTATCTTGATCGCAAACGCAGTGTTAAATACTCGCGCATATTAAATTATCCGGTATGCGAAAAAAGATAAATTGATAGACAAGTATCAACTCGAGACGTGACTTAAGAGGTGACATATTTCGGCACTCCCCAGACTAGTCGGCGGCGTGCCTTTGAAATTGAAATTTTATCGAACCTACTCTAACGGAATTCGAAATTAGTAAGAGGTGCTGACTTAACTCGGGAAACTCGTAAATTTCCTAGTTTAGTTCGGTCGGTAAAAATTCTGCACCGGGTCGCAGATGGGACGTTAAAAGTTTTACGGTCTTATCTTTTCGGATCAGATCAAAGATTGTTCACCAGAAGGAAGCTGTTTACGTTTTCAATTTAAATGTCGTAGGTATCTGAATCAAGATGGTTGTTCATTTAATTTAGCTTAAAATGAGTTTAGCGTTATCATAGCTTTTCCATTTTAGTAGCTACCTAATTTCGTATTTTCGTTAATCTGCTCAGAAATAAGGTTGAATTCAAATCCAGAAACATATAGAGTAAACCAATTAACATACACACTATAGTGAATTCCAGATAACCAGTCGACATAACATTTACAATGTTGAAAGATAAATTGCCGAGCAATAACCAGATTAGATTCCCAGTTTTAATCAAAGAATAATAGAGGAGGGATAAAAGCTTGCGAATCGGAAAGAGCCCCCCCGGGAGATCCTAAAAGTGTTCCCATGTCGGCGATCTTCGTATTAATCCCTTATAAGTCTTCGAGAATCGAGATGCACATAGATTATGTAATTTTTCGAGGGGACTAATAAATTGCATTGGTCTTATTGTGGGCGATGGACTATTGATAAGGTTTCCAATTTAGGAAATATAATATTGACTCCACATTGGAAAGGTTTTTCTCAAAAAAAACAAAAAAAAGATTTCTCTCGATTCTTCTTCTTCTCTTGGGTCTAATACTGATTTCTCTTGATTAATTTACACTCAAGTTTACCTGTCAAGAACAAAGTCATGTCAAACACAAAAACCACAAAGCGAAGCAGAAAAAAACACCCTCTTTTAACAAGCAACGACAGTAAGAATGTGTGACGCTTAAACGAGGTGTAAAATTTCAACTCGAAATTCATTTTTACAAGAGACTTGACAAAAATTTTAATGGAATCAAATACCGTTTGGCTCTTTTCTCACACGGGTCACAGCCGTAAAATAAAATATCGGATATCACATGGAGCATTCTTGTTCGGTGATGCCAAAGACAAGGATCCAGGTCTAAATATACGGGGGTGCGCTAAAAATAGTTTCGAAGAAATGCTATTGCAAGGCTCGATGATTTTATAGCGGAAAGATACGGTTTTGGGTGATTATTTAGGGCGATGTCATCATATTGTTAGTCACTTTTGTGTTTGAAATAATTGTAAAGTTTTGAGTTGTCCAGATGTCCAAGGTGTCCATACCAACGTTTTGTTCCATCACTATATCAAAAAAATACTCATTCCATCACTTGTAATAGAATTAATACCTGTGGCGCCATCCAAATGTCTCTGCAACCTAAAAACGTCGCAAATTGTGTAAAATGTATGCAAAAATCGAAGTTTTGTATCAACTGCGCAAGAAGTGCAGCACAAGTATTAGGGCTCTCACACACCATTTTCCATAACGCATAGGCCCCAACCAATCACAGGTTGTATTAAAGGTTGCCTGACTGTCAACTGGTAATCGGGTGACCTGCATTACAAATTTGTGATTGGTGGGACTTATGCTTATGCGTTATGCAGGAGCGTGTGTGACGGCCTTTATATTTTCTAGCCTCTTCCAAGAAAGGAAAATAGATTTTTCCTACGAGCGTGCGCAAAGTAGTACTTTTCCGCACGCATTTCCGGGCTCAAAGTTACACTTTTCCGCACTCAGTGCGGATACAGGCCTTATCCGCACTGAGTGCCGAAAAGTAATTATAATTGTCAAGCAACAATAAGTGCACCTGTCGACTTTGACACATGATGACAAATTTTTCCTCTATTTCTATATCAGCCAACATCTATACAAACACCAATTATAAATTAACTTTGACCCATCAGATTTGTTCTCTATTTATATGCAAAAATCTATAAACTTTCTCATCAAATTTAAACGCTTTAAGATGAACAGCTCTGACGAGGATTTTCTGTTATTTGTTTCTGTTATGTAATTTTTTGATAAATGCATAGGTTCCTTTCAAGTTAATTAAAAATAATTAAACAAATTATCGTTTTTTTTTAAATTTTTGTTATTATCTACCTGATATGAAGCTCGTAGGAAAAATGTTGTTCCTAACACGTGCGCAAAGTGTCTTTTCCGCACGCAAACACGTATCCGAACTCCGCTTCGCGTCGTTCGTATAACTGTGTTTGCGTGCGGAAAAGTAACACTTTGCGCACTTGTTAGGAAAATAACTATTTCCTACGAGCGTGCGCAAAGTAGTACTTTTCCGCACGCATTATCGTTCTCAAAGTTACACTTTTCCGCACTCAGTGCGGATACGGGCCTTATCCGCACTGAGTGCCGAAAAGTAAAAATAATTGTCAAGCACCTGTCGACTTTGACACATGATGACAAATTTTTCCTCTGTTTCTATAGGTATCAGCCAACATCTATACAAACACTGAATATAATAAACTTTGACACATTGTCAGATTTGTGTTCTCAATTTACATGCAAGAATCTACAAACTTCTTTCGCATCAAATTTAAACGCTTAAAGATGAACAGCTCTGACGAGGATTTCAATTTCCTGTTTTTTTGTTATGTAATTTTTTGATAAATGAATAGTTTCGCTTCAGGTTAATTGAAAATAATTGAACAAATTATCGTTTTTTTTTTAAATTTTTGTTGTTACCTACCTGATATGAGGCTCGTAGGAAAAATTTTGTTCCTAACACGTGCGCAAAGTTTCTTTTCCGCACGCAAACACTCATCCGAACTCCGCTGCGCGTCGTTCGTATAACTGTGTTTGCGTGCGGAAAAGTAACACTTTGCGCACTTGTTAGGAAAATAACTATTTTCTCCAAACGTCAAAAAAACGTCACTTTGTCAGCACCTGTCAAGATGTTAAAAATTTAATTTCTAGGCTGGTAGGCAAATCCAGCGGGATAACACCTGTCGAGGTGGTAGAAATTTAATTTTTCTCGAAACGTCAGAAAAACGTCACTTTGTTAACCCCTGTCAAGATGTCAGAAATTTGATTTCTATGCTGCTAGGCAAATCTAGCGGGTTAACACCTGTCGAGGTGGTAGAAATTTAATTTCTATGCTGCTTGGCAACCCCAGCGGCAGCAAAAGTACTTTTGGTGCCGCTCGTACTTCTACTGCCGCCCAGCCATTCAGTTACCCCCGAGCTTACCCCATTCGTTTGGAGAAAAAATAGCGTGTTGCATACGGAGTAGAAGCACTTTTTTGTGCTTCAGCAGTATTGCAAGCCTCACTACGTTCGGCTCGCAAACCTACCGCTTCAGCACAAAAAAGTGAAGCTTCTACTCCTAATACAACAATATACTATTCTATGCTGCTAGGCAACCGCAGCGGCAGTAGAAGTACTTTTAGTGCCGCTGGAGCGGCAGCAAAAGTACTTTTAGTGCCGCTCGTACTTTTACTGCCGCTTAACCATTCAGTTGCCCCCGAGCTTACCCCAATCGTTTGGAGAAAAAATAGCATGTTGCATACGGAGTAGAAGCACTTTTTTATGCTTCAGCAGTATTGCCAAGCAATAACCAACTCACTCTCACTACGTTCGGCTCGCAAACCTACTGCTTCAGCACAAAAAAGTAAAGCTTCTACTCCTAATACAACAATCTACTATTGGAAAACCTGATTTGATATTATTGATGTTCTGTTCTGTCAACAGGGATGGCAAAAACCCGGGTTTTTGGAAATGTCTATTAGGTTTTTGGGTTTTTACGGGTTATTGTGATAGATTTTATGTTTTTGTAGGTTTTTTGTGTATATTTGTTTCAATAGTCATTTCTGGAAAACTGAAAATGCCACTGAGACAGTTTTTGGCTCACAGCTCTCCTCACAGGTCTGTTGGTCTGTTAATTTTCATCCGATTTCAATTGAATTAAGCTCTCATTAAGAGGGGCGTTTAAATGAAATGTCATTTGCCGACCTTCACAAATTTTTGTTCAATTCCAAATTTAGACCACTTTTCAGTAAAATGAAGTTATGTTCATAACAATAATAGATTGGTGTAGTTGTTCTCCCATTTTTTGTTGCAAAATACGCAGTCTAAATAGTAGAATTATTGACAATTTTGTTGACAACAATATGCAAATTTTGGTCATGGATTTAAATGAAAAAGGGATAAACATATACCTAGAGTAGCTCACCAACAATAAATTTCCAAAATTTCGGATTGTCAATTGCTGGAATAAATGAATAGAACAGAATTGCCGAAAATTTATGATGTTTTTATTCCAAAATTAATCAAAATCTGCCAAAACTGCGATACAAGCAGGTGATTGCTGTCATTTTTAGCAGAGACTCAAACCAAACGTGTGTTCAGTGCTTCTCTTAAAGATGTCGCTGAGTTCGGGATGGGTAGTCACTTATTTCAAACACCAGTAAAAACTAGCTAAAAATTTGAAATACTATTATTTCATTTGCATCTGAATAAAATTATTAGTCCACTGTAAATTACTGTGTTAACGAATTGATATTGAAGATGTCGCCATCTACTTGTAAAAAAGTCAATCACTTACAGAGAATTCGAACACCTGTGATTAAAAAATATTTAATGTATGACATAAAGCCCAAAAGATGGCGCGCTGGCTCCTATACTACTACCATGTCTGACAATTGTCATCAATCAGTCAATCAGTAAAAACATTAAAAAACATGTGTAGTGCATAGTGTTGGAGTTCCCTTCGATACCCGCTACATATTTGGCGCCCAACGTGGGGCCTGAGCTATTTTCTCGCGGTGGAACCGGTTCGATCCGGTTCAATTAGGTTCGAGCCTGTACATTCTTGCGTTGAACCAGTGACGTCACATTGAACCTGGTTCAAAAAAGCTGAACCGGACTCATGGCTTATTCTCCGTTGACATAAAACTGTGGTTCAAACTTTCCATTTTCTCGCGTTCACAAGTGGTGACGTCATCTACAAATTAGTTTAAACCGTAGTTCGAACCATTCGCCTCGCGAGAAAACGCCTCTGGGGTTTTGTAGTGAACCACCACCCCAATGACTTTCTGGACTAATTTTGTGACTGTAGATCAATGAACGCGAGACATTATCAGTATGTAAACGTGTATTAATTGACTGAATTGTGTAAGTTTTGCCATATTCGGATATTGTACCCACAAATTCTGGAATATTCCACACAAACCGACATTACAGTTTCCTATGTGTTCAAGCTTGTCCTCAATTTTTGTGCTGACATTACAGTTTCCTGTGTGTCCAAGTTTGTCCTCCATTTTATACTGAATCATCTCTAACTAAATCCCTACCTTTAGGACAGCTAATTAATTTTATGTGTAGCACATTTCTTTTCACATCTGAACGTTGGAGAAATAAGGTCTTTTTCGAAGATTGTCTTTGCCCTTGTGGGATTTCGACCTTATTTTCTCAATTATTGAATTTGTAACACATTTAGTTGCCTTGTTGCCTTACGTTTTCGTAGAGTGTTATAATTTTCGCCGATTAATTCGGATTTTTACAACTCCATGTGGTAAGTTGCTTTACACGTTTTTTCCCACAGTAGTTTCTGACTTTTTCTATTTAATCATTAGTGAAAAGCTGCCCTAAAGGTAGGGATTCAGAGATGATTCAGAATAACGACAAACGTCAAAAATTAATCGATAGAATTTCTACTTATCAAAAATTGCACACAACAATATAATCAGAGAAAAATGACAACGGCTGACGACTAATGATAATAACAACAAGGAATTATCCAATAGAAGAATTATAATTTGAAGAATACGATATGGAGTAAGTGATCCGCGTTGCAAAACTGATAGGACTTAACAGGAATCGACGATCCCAAAACATTACTAATTGAAAGCCAGTTGACGAAAATTAATGGCACTTCAAAAGTCAAAAAAATAGAAAGCAAGGATAGCGCAGAGCACATATCAAAAATTATGGAACAATGATTGAACCGGGATCAACTAAAACTGTACTGAGTTCAATAGCCAAACAGAGTAGTTCGGTACAACACTTTGAAACGGATTATTATGATTTGGAAACATAACCCCAAAAGAAATATTTTTGACAAATGAATATTTGATTTGTTTATTATGAAAATCAGATTTTGAAATGGAATTAAAATATGGATTAAAATCGAGGAAAAATCATTACATCACAGGAAGTAGTAAGAAATGAAAATAGAATTTAAATATTGAAAATTAGAAAATTTACAGGATCTGCAACTGTTGTAATTATTGTTGGAATTTTATAGAGGATAAGGTAAACAAAATTAAAGGAATCTTGAATAGAAAACTGAAAAACAAGCATAAAATAGTTAGGCAATTGTGGCTCGTTACACCAAATTACAGTTTCCTGTGTGTCCGTCCAAGTTTGTTCAAAGGGTTCCTACATTACAGTCGCCTGTTTGTCAAGATTTACCCGAGTTTGCTATTTCTCAACACTACATTTCCATCACCCTGTTGTTCTGACGAATGAACAATTATAAACATTACTCGCTGGTATGAGAGATATGTTTCAGAATACGCCACAATCTACTTCGAACCAAAGTACAGCTGCCAATTTTTCTAAATGCCGCTCAAGGTTTTCTGGAAAGCCAGACGAAGATGCTGAAGCTTTTATTGATGCCATCACTATTTACAAAGACTGTCTGAACATCAGTGACGATAACGCTGTAAAAGGTTTACCCATGCTATTGGATGACGCTGCTGCAGTATGGTGGCAAGGCACCAAAAAGCCAAACTTCTTATGGACTGAAGTTTTAGATGCGCTACGTCATGCTTTTGGCTTTAACAAACCAGGACATCAGATTTATAGAGAACTGTTTTCTCGAGAACAAGGCAGTACGGAACCAACGGATCTTTTCGTGAATCAAGCCCGTGCACTGCTTTTAAAGTAGAGAAAACAATCACGCCCTTGCCAGAGGAGCACAAGCTAGAAATGGTTTATGGACTCCTTCACCATAGAATAAGGGAAAAACTTCCTCGACATAGTTTCCAGAACTTTTCGGAGCTGATCGACAAATGCAGAGCAATCGAATCCAGCCTTGCTGAATCCAACGTAAAAGTGACTTCCACGTTTGTTGCAAAAAATCTTAAAGACGTGTGCATTTTGCAAAGCATATGGACAGTCCGATCCAGTAATCCGTCCTCCACAAATGTAACATGTTATGGTTGCGGTAATCCAGGATATATTCGTTCCAATTGTCCTCAATGTAAACCTGCACCAACAACCAATTCCTCTGTCGAAATGCTCGCTGCTGATATCGGTGAACCTTCCAGTTTGTTATCAACGTTTGATGGTCCGCCTTCAAGACCCATGATACCTGTCATCATTCAAAGTAAATCAGGTTTTGCTTTTGTGGATTCCGGAGCAAGATGCAGTATTGCAGGTTCAAAGTTGTTGAGCCACTTAGATGCTATTCAGCATCCATTCAAGACTGCTCCAATAAAACTGGTATACCCCGAGAAGTTGAAGCAAAGATGTACAAGTGTTCCATCGAAGTTATGAATAAACAACGAAAACTGCAAATGATTGCTGTTGCAGACTACAGAGATATTAAGACTTTACTTGGTATTGATTTCATATCACAATTTGATATAGTGCTCAATATACCTAGGAAGATATACTATTTCAATGATGATCCAAGCAATTCCTTGCCATTACAGGATGAAGTTATTGATTCCTTTGCAGTTTTATCTGTTGTTGACGGGAATGATTTGTCGTTGCCGACTGTTTCCAATATTGAAGAAGGGACATTGAAATCGTTGTTGGAACATAACAAGGATTTGTTCGATGAAAATACAGGAGTTACCCCATATGGTGAGCATACCATCATCCTCATTGATGATATTCCAATAGCTGCACCACCATATCGATTATCTCCTGCGAAGAAAACAGTTTTGCGTCAAGAGCTTAACAAACTTCTTGCCAGCGATATCATTGAAGAGAGCGAATCGCCGGACGCATTTCCAGTTGTCCTTGTACCGAAGAAAGACGGAACTTCACGTCTTTGTGTTGACTATCGCCGACTGAATGCTATCACCAAGAATGTTCGTTACCCGTTGCCTCGTATAGATGACCTTATCCATTCAACTGGAAAAGCTAACTACATAACCACCTTAGACCTGAAGAGTGGTTATCATCAAGTACCTGTCAGAGAAGAAAGCCGCCTTTGTCACGCCATTTGGACTTTATAAGACGATGCCTTTTGGTCTATCCACAGCTCCAGCAACGTTTCAAAAGCGGATCAACCGTTTTTGTTCAGGTTTGCCGCATATCCAGATATTAGGATATCTTGATGACAATAATTTTATCCACGACTTTTGAACAACACATCAAAGACTTGAGTGATGCTTTCAACCGTCTACGCATTTACAAATTGAAGGTGAACAAGAAGAAATGCATACTTTCTGTACTTCAGAAGTTAAATATGTTGGTCATCTTATTGGACGAGATGATATCAAAGTCGGCCGGGAAAAGGTTGCCGCTATCACCCATTTTGCCGCACCCAAGAAAGTGAAACAAGTTCTCAGTTTTCTTCAGGCTTGTTCATGGTTCTGTAGATTCATTCTAAACTTTGCCAATGTCTCCAGATCGCTAAGTAACTTGACAATTTAAAGTAATAAAATAGTGTCTCTCAATTTTCTCTAGAAGATTTTAACCAGAGTATATATTATAACTTTAGAACCGAGTTTTAAAAAGTTTGTCAATAGTTATATGGAAGTTGGCCAAGAAGTTTGCTGCACTAGAAAACTTAATCAGTCGTCAGTCGGTGTTTAGAAAAAGAGTTTGTTCGTTAGAGAACACTTATTGCTTCAATTTAATCAAAAGCTAAAATATAAAATTCCTATAAGGAGGTGCACAAACATTTAACAAAAGATAACATGAACAATTAAGGCCATTAGGGCCTGGGCGATGGGATTTCTTAATTACATTGCTCGCCTTGAGTTTCAGGAAATGGGGTGTCATGATAATTTTGTTCTGTTATCTTCCAGAAACTTCGTCGACCTTAATCAGAAATTCAATTTGAAGCAAGGATGCCGTATTTAACTCTAAATAATATATTTACTTGTTTAAATGAATTAAAACATGCTTTCTAATGGAAACTATCGTCCCTTTAGGTTACACCAACAGGTGAATTATTCAGCTCTTTCAGAATGTTTCAACTAAATTCAACTGACATTACTGCGATATCTTTGTCGAGAAAAGTCGAGCATCAAAATATTACAATAAGAGAAGTAAAAAATATACGAACTTTCCAAAGGAAAGTTTCAAGAAATTCTTAACACACAGACATCAAAACTTTTCCAACTCAGAAATTCAATATTTGCATATACTACATCAAGTCAAACGAAATTAACCTCTCGGAATATAATATCCGATTCCACAAGTATAAACATGGTACATCCGATACCATCTATCATTTCCGATTTTCCCTGTTGCTGTTTTCCGGGACCGTTTTCCGCCGCCGCCGGGACATTTTCCTCTTTGTCCTTTTTCCCCGAGGGTTGAATATTCCCATAAATAAAGTTGAGAGTTTCATCGGACCTGATGCAGCAGTAGTAGTAGTGTATTTTATTCGGCCAGATGTTGTGTAAAACGGGATAAAATGAAAATCCCTTTCGGAATCTTCTGCGGATGAAAGTTTTCGTTAACGTTATCCGGAACTCTTATATTTGATGCAGCTTTTATGATGTGTTGTTAATAACTATAAAGCCAGATATATTATGTTGTATATGATAATTATTAGTAGGAGATTGTAGCCTTTCCCACCACGAGCCTTATTATATTAGTAAGTGAAAATAAATAGACTGTTTACACTTTCTGTAAGACAATGTATCGTTATTATTTAGTCCAATCCATTATGGCTTAGTAATCAAAGAATAAATCTCGTAGAAACAGAGCCGATTTTAAAGTATATTTTGAAAATACTTGTCATTAAGAATTAAACAGGAATAGAAGAAGGTTTATTTTCGGTCCAACGACAAAACTAGGCTAAACTAAAGGGATTAATGACTATAAGTAAGACGCCTCGTTGGCGGCTTTTAATTTTTATTGAGCTATTTTTATAGTTTTACATAAAAAAAAAGTTGAAAGACTTCTAATTAAATCTGGATCCGGAGATAATTCATAACATAACCTGCTTCAATGTAAATAAGGTGGATGACAAGAGATTTCTAACACTTTGATAATTAGTAGTCGACATCCGTCCAGGCTAAGATTAGTCTTTGTTTTTAATGTTGGGCAATCTAAAGATCTGCCTAATGACACTGGATAATTAATGAGGTCCAATAGTTGTAGTAGTAGTAGTATATTTGCTAGAATTTCATTGGTTTTATTGTATTGAAAGCCTTTATCCATTGGAGTTTTCTTTGGCTTACAGTCCTTCATATTGAAATGATTCAAAAGTTTTTCTATGAATCTTTCCTGATCAATTTTAACTACATCCTTTTTCCTAGTTATGTTCATTCCCAAAAATCTTGTAATTTCATTCAAATCTTTAGCATGAAACTGTTGTTACAATAATTTTACCACTTGATCTAAACTGTATTTTTTTCCAAGATATGATTATAGTTATATGATTAACAGTTCTCAGAATGTGGTTGACCGTTCTTTGGAAAACGGCGGGAGCATTCACCAATCCGAATGGCATACGCAAATATTCGTACTGCCTATCTGGAGTAACTGGTTTCTGTCGATGTGGATAAGTGTGAAACCTACCAAAGAATAGAGCGACTTCAAAGAAACAAATTTATTAAGTAGCAGTTAGATGTTGTGTGCTTCAATTGGCAGGACTATCTCAACAATAAAGATAATATAGCCGAAAAACTGGAGGAGTCATAGTCCTAATAAGAACTAACATTAAACATAAAATCAGGATAGTGTAGTGTGTCCAGAACTATGTATGGTTGTTGATATCTTTTGAACTAGGCTCAGCAAAGTATATTGAGTGATTTCAATTTTGATATCTTGAAGAATTGTTTCTATGGGAATAAATCGTTAAAAACTGTTTAATTGACCATTAGGATGCAAAATCTCAACAAAAAAAAAAATGAAATTTCATCGTTTTAGTAAGAAGGTAAACTTATGATTTAGATTTTGAAAAACTTTGAAAGGTCATAACTTTTTTTCTATTTAAGATAGAGAGCTGAAATTTTCAGCGATTCTTATCCCAGTAGAGGACTACAATCCCTGGAAATTTCAACTCATTTAGACTTATAGTTCCTGAGATAAAATCGTGTTAAGCAATTTGGGGTGATTTATCAATTTTTCAATTTTTCTGAGTGCCTTTTTTCATAGATTTCGGCTCCAAATCTGAGAATAATTTAGTATATGAAGTTTGGGAGATCACAAATGACCATTAGGACACAAAATCTTCACAAAAAAAATTTGAAATTTCATCGTTTTAGTAGGAAGATACCTACCTTATGATTTAGATTTTGGAAAACTTTGAAAGGTCATAACTTTTTTCTATTTAAGATAGAAAGCTGAAATTTTCAGCGATTCTTATCCCA
The DNA here is from genome assembly GCA_917834065.1 of Ceutorhynchus assimilis. Taxonomy (NCBI): domain Eukaryota; kingdom Metazoa; phylum Arthropoda; class Insecta; order Coleoptera; family Curculionidae; genus Ceutorhynchus; species Ceutorhynchus assimilis. The sequence continues at coordinate 35,131,841 of OU892284.1, forward strand.
GTAGAGGACTACAATCCCTGGAAATTTCAACTCATTTGGACTTATAGTTCCTGAGATAAAATCGTGTTAAGCAATTTGGGGTGATTTATCAATTTTTCAATTTTTCTGAGTGCCTTTTTTCATAGATTTCGGCTCCAAATCTGAGAATAATTTAGTATATGAAGTTTGGGGGATGTTAATTGACCATTAGGATACAAAATCTCAACAAAAACAAATTTGAAATTTCATCGTTTTAGTAGGAAGGTACCTTATGATTGTTACAGCTATCTAATTTAACGATTTATAATTGTTATTCAAATATTATGACAATTTGACAAAAGTAACATTACTCATAATAAGTATTGTATAAATTTTTATTATTATTCATAAATTTAGACACAAGGTAACATTTTTGTAATAAAACTGAGCTTAAAATGTCTTTTGCTCAATTGAAAATACAAAATAGATATGTACATCAAAAGTAGTGAACAAACTTTGGAATGATCAACACTAAAATAAGTGTCTGTCACAAGCACCCATTTCCCCAACATCCGCACCAAGGAACCTTGCCATTGAGCGGTACATTGGAAATAGTGGACATTTTCCTAGGGTTTTCGTGCGAATCACAAGACGACCCACTGTTAGACCGTTCCCGATCACTATAATCCTCATATATAAAGGTACCATAACCCAAACCTGCACCATTCATAGCAGATCTGTCAGTACAAATCGAATAGGAGCGTTCCCTTGTACGATGATCCATTGTGGAACCACGTCTTAGTATTCTGGATCCTCCAGAACGTTCTCGTCGTTGTTTTTTGTGTTTCTTTTGTGCTAGAAAAAAAAAATTAGATGAGTGATGATACTCTGAATCAAGAAAATATACTTATTCAAAATACTCTGTAATGAACAATTATTCTTATCCATTGAATTAATTATTACGCAGGTGCCATGCATTGCTCATGTCCCATGCATTGCTCATGTCCCACAAATCAACATTAAAATGTTGGTGGGTAGAATAATTAATTGTCGGAATTAAATGCTTCCTCGTGTATAGAGATTGATTGACACATTAATTTATTTTCACCCTCACGAATATGAATTCAGCGTGTGTTATTTGAGTAAATTATGTGCGGGCACATTTTGCTTTTTTAAAATGTTTAAAACTAGTAATTTATCAAGCCGACAATCCAATTCTAGCGCAATTTTAGGCAACGTATTTCTATATAAAGCCCGAACTGTCCTAATAATGGGCCCTTTTGTAAAACCACCATCTGGCGCTGCTGGTTTGGGACGTAGCCCTTGTTCTATTAATTCTACGGGGACTTTGATTAATCGTTCTAGTTTTCTTAGATGTTGAATGGTTTTGGCGTTAAGCTGGAAATTATTTGCTGATTACGACTTTTTGAATATATTATCGATATCTAGAATGTGGAAGGCACTACTGAGAACTGTGACACTTAAAGATAGTAAAATAAATTTTCATTAAAACTTATCAGAAACATCTAAATCCTGAAATGTCCAGATAATGAATTTATAGAGATAGTTGCCGACAGAGGCAATTGAAAACGTTGAAATCTTGAGAAAATTTATCAAGCTTAGTAGAGAAAAGTAAGACAAATGGGGGAAAGATTGACTACTAGCAATTGGATGGATTTTAAGCTTAATTTCAGAAGAATTGTACTAATACAGAAATACGAATAATACCTACAATCAGTTAACAGATGAACATGTTTGACTCTATCTGGACTGACCGATTGACTTTTCCTGCTCTTCCTCTCCTCCTTTTTACTTTCCTTTTTATCCATTACAGTTTTGCGATCGCTTTCCGAAGAATTTGGCGTTTTCGGATCGAAATTCGACGTTTCGGTGGTCGATTTTTTCGATTCGATACTGGGAGTCTTCTGATGGTGAGCAACTTTGTCGTTTTTGTCTTTAGATTTTGGTGGCGATTCTGGTTTGTCTTTAATTCTGAAATAAATAATCGCTTTTATGCATGTTTTCGATTCTATAGAAGAGATTCTGTCCAAAGATATTGCGCTCGAAATATTTCCTTATTAATTATTCGGAATTTTGATTCATTATTGATTTATACGTATATTTAAACGAGATGTAGGATCCACAATCAAACTGTAATTCACTATTCCATATATCAATCTCTTACGGATTTCAAGATATTGGAGCTTAAAGATTTTGAAATAAAATTCCAAAGGGGATAACCTTTTAAAAAAACCTCGGAACTACTATATTGTTAATTCTTACCAAGGGGCAAACCGCCAAGGAATTCTTTGCCAAAAAATGTGGAGAATTTAGAGGAATTTATGGGAAATTTAGAGGAATTTGGGGGGAATTTGAAGGAACTCATCGGAATTTATGAGAATTTGGGGAATTTATAGGGAATTTGAAGGAATTTATGGGGAATTTGAAAGAATTTGTGAGGAATTTAAAGGAAATTGTAGGGTCATGACATCACTGAGGTTCACATTCCTATTATAAGAAATAGTAATAAATAGAAATTTTAAAAAAAATCTAGCATATTCATTTTTATTGAAGAAATCCTCCCAAAATTACACTACATGATTTACAGGTCCAAATTTAAAAAACTCAAAAGAATAAGGAATACAGTTTTTGTAGGGTGATTTTTGGGATTTTTCATGTTGTTATTTTCCACTGAAAAAATTTAAAATTTTGGGAAAATGAGCTCCTCACCTTCCTCTTTACATGCGAAAAGTTTCAAAATTTTCCCTTCTCTAGTTTTCCAGGAAAACTTTGAAATATGTGAGACTGTATTTTCAACTAATTCAGTTTGTGTAGGTTGATTTCCGAGATTTTTCATGTTGCTGTTTTCCACTGGAAAAATTTGAAATTTTGGGAAAATGAGCTTTTCACCTTCCTCTTTACATGCAAAAAGTTTCAAAATTTTCCCTTCACTAGATTTCCAGGAAAACTTTGAAATGTGTGAAACTGTATTTTCAACTAATTCAGTTTTTGTAGGTTGATTTTCAAGATTTTTCATGTTGCTGTTTTCTACTGGAAAAATTTGAAATTTTGGAAAAATGAGCTTCACCTTCCTATTTACATACAAAAAGTTTCAAAATTTTCCCTTCTCTATTTTTCCAGGAAAACTTTGAAATATATGATACTGTATTTTCAATTAACTCAGTTATTGTAGGTTGATTTCCAATATTCCTTATGTTGTTATTTTCCACTGGAAAAATTTGAAATTTTGGGAAAATGAGCTTTTCACCTTTCTCTTTACATGCAAAAAGTTTCAAAATTTTCCCTTTACTAGTTTTCCAGGAAAATTTTGAAATGTGTGACACTGTATTTTCAACTTATTCAGTTTTTGTAGGTTGATTTCCAAGATTTTTCATGTTGCTGTTTTCCACTGGAAAAATTTGAAATTTTGGAAAAATGAGCTTCTCACCTTCCTCTTTAAATGCAAAAAGTTTCAAAATTTTCCCTTTACTAGTTGTCCAGGAAAACTTTGAAATGTGTGAGACTGTATTTTCAACTAATTCAGTTTTTGTAGGTTGATTTCCAAGATTCCTCATGTTGTAATTTTCTACTGGAACAATTTGAAATTTTGGGAAAATGAGCTTCTCGCCTTCATCTTCACATGCAAAAAATTTCAAAGTTTTCCCTTCACTAGTTTTTCAGGAAAACTTTGAAATGTGTGAGACTGTATTTTCAATTAATTCAGTTATTGTAGGTTGATTTCGAAAATTTTTCATGTTGCTGTTTTCCACTGGAAAAATTTGAAATTTTGGAAAAATGAGCTTCTCACCTTCCTCTTTAAATGCAAAAAGTTTCAAAATTTTCCCTTTACTAGTTGTCCAGGAAAACTTTGAAATGTGTGAGACTGTATTTTCAACTAATTCATTTTTTGTAGGTTGATTTCCAAGATTTCTCATGTTGTAATTTTCTATTGGAAAAATTTGAAATTTTGGGAAAATGAGCTTCTCGCCTTCATCTTCACATGCAAAAAATTTCAAAGTTTTCCCTTCACTAGTTTTTCAGGAAAAGTTTGAAATGTGTGAGACTGTATTTTCAACTAATTTAGTTTTTGTAGGTTGATTTCCAAGATTCCTCATGTTGTAATTTTCTACTGGAAAAATTTGAAATTTTGGGAAAATGAGCTTCTCGCCTTCCTCTTCACATGCAAAAAATTTCAAAGTTTTCCCTTCTCTTGTTTTCCAGGAAAACTTTGAAATGTGTGAGACTGTATTTTCAACTAATTCAGGTTTTGTAGGTTGATTTCCAAGATTTTTCATGTTGCTGTTTTCCACTGGAAAAATTTGAAATTTTGGAAAAATGAGCTTCTCACCTTCCTCTTTACATGCAAAAAGTTTCAAGATTTTCCCTTTACTAGTTGTCCAGGAAAACTTTGAAATGTGTGAGACTGTATTTGCAACTAATTCAGTTTTTGTAGGTTGATTTCCAAGATTCCTCATGTAATTTTCTACTGGAAAAATTTAAAAATTTGGGAAAATGAGCTTCTCATCTTCCTATTTACATGCAAAAAGTTTCAAAATTTTCCCTTCACTAGTTTTCCAGGAAAACTTTGAAATATGTGATACTGTATTTTCAATTAATTCAGTTATTGTAGGTTGATTTCCAAAAAATTTTTCATGTTGCTGTTTTCCACTGGAAAAATTTGAAATTTTGGAAAAATGAGCTTCTCACCTTCCTCTTTAAATGCAAAAAGTTTCAAAATTTTCCCTTAACTAGTTGTCCAGGAAAGCTTTGAAATGTGTGAGACTGTATCTGCAACTAATTCAGTCTTTGTAGGTTGATTTCCAAGATTCCTCATGTTGTAATTTTTTACTGGAAAAATTTGAAATTTTGGGAAAATGAGCTTCTCGCCTTCCTCTTCACATGCAAAAAATTTCAAAGTTTTCCCTTCACTAGTTTTTCAGGAAAACTTTGAAATGTGTGAGACTGTATTTTCAACTAATTTAGTTTTTGTAGGTTGATTTCCACGATTCCTCATGTAATTTTCTACTGGAAAAATTTGAAATTTTGGGAAAATGAGCTTCTCGCCTTCCTCTTCATATGCAAAAAATTTCAAAGTTTTCCGTTCACTTGTTTTCCAGGAAAACTTTGGAATGTGTGAGACTGTATTTTCAACTAATTCAGTTTTTGTAGGTTGATTTCCAAGATTTTTCATGTTGCTGTTTTCCACTGGAAAAATTTGAAGTTTTGGGAAAATGAGCTTCTCAGCTTCCTCTTTACATGCAAAAAGTTTCAAAATTTTCCCAGCACTATTTTTTCAGGAACACTTTGAAATATGTGATACTGTATTTTCAATTGATTCAGTTATTGTAGGTTGATTTCCAATATTCCTTATATTGTTATTTTCTACTGAAAAAAATTGAAATTTTGGGAAAATGAGCTTTGCACCTTCCTCTTTACATACAAAAAGTTTCAAAATTTTCCCTTTATTAGTTTTCCAGGAAAACTTTGAAATGTGTAAGTCTGTATTTTCAATTAATTAAGTTATTGTAGGTTGATTTCCAAGATTTTTCTTGTTGCTGTATTCCACTGCAAAAATTTGAAATTTTGGAAAAATGAGCTTCTCACCTTCCTCTTTACATGCAAAAAGTTTCAAAGTTTTCCCTTTTTTTTTGAGAAATTTGTAGGGTATTTGGAGAAGTTTGTGGTGGGCTATTTGGAGGAATTTGTGATGGGGTATCTGAAGAAATTTGCAGTAATTTTGAGGAATTATGCGTAAAAAATTCTTCTTTAGGGAATTGTTTGCACCAATTCTGGGATGGTGGTTTATCCCTTGATTCTTACTTGAAATCAAATACAATGTATTTTCAACTAATTCAGTTTTTGTAGGTTGATTTCCAAGATTTTTCATGTTGCTGTTTTCCACTGGAAAAATTTGAAGTTTTGGGAAAATGAGCTTCTCAGCTTCCTCTTTACATGCAAAAAGTTTCAAAATTTTCCCAGCACTATTTTTTCAGGAACACTTTGAAATATGTGATACTGTATTTTCAATTGATTCAGTTATTGTAGGTTGATTTCCAATATTCCTTATATTGTTATTTTCTACTGAAAAAAATTGAAATTTTGGGAAAATGAGCTTTGCACCTTCCTCTTTACATACAAAAAGTTTCAAAATTTTCCCTTTATTAGTTTTCCAGGAAAACTTTGAAATGTGTAAGTCTGTATTTTCAATTAATTAAGTTATTGTAGGTTGATTTCCAAGATTTTTCTTGTTGCTGTATTCCACTGCAAAAATTTGAAATTTTGGAAAAATGAGCTTCTCACCTTCCTCTTTACATGCAAAAAGTTTCAAAGTTTTCCCTTTTTTTTTGAGAAATTTGTAGGGTATTTGGAGAAGTTTGTGGTGGGCTATTTGGAGGAATTTGTGATGGGGTATCTGAAGAAATTTGCAGTAATTTTGAGGAATTATGCGTAAAAAATTCTTCTTTAGGGAATTGTTTGCACCAATTCTGGGATGGTGGTTTATCCCTTGATTCTTACTTGAAATCAAATACAGATGATTTTCGTCCCTCTTGAGCACTTTTCGAACTGGTACTTTTCGATTCGGAACTGCCGCCACCTGTTGCCAACTTTTTCAATTTTTCTTTCTCCTTTTTGCCCTTAAAATGTATAGAAACCTTCCTGGTTATACTCATTTTCGGCGATTTCGGCGGTGGTTCCGCTTTGCTGTCAGACTTTGATGTTTTCAATTTGATATTTTCGTTATTTTCCATTGGTTTTGAAGTATCGATTTCTTGAGTACCTAAAATGCAAATTTAATTGATAATATAATTAAATTAATTATAAATCAATACCTGCTATGTCCCTTTTATCCCCTTCCTGCTCCTCTTTCTGAATAAAATTATCCGGATTATACCTCCTACTGAAATAATCCGAATTCACATAGTTGTCATTCAAATTACCAAAGAAAAAGGGATTGGATTCTTTGCTAGCAGAATCTGATTTTCCAGTAAAATTTGCTGGATCGTTTTCCATTGTCACATTGAGATTTTGCCTGGACGAGTCTCTGGATAATTCTGTTTCGCCTGTGTTTGGTGGAATTAGGCACAAGTTTTGTTGGGAAGCAGACATCGACTCTAAATGCTCAAAACTCCTAAAATAAAATAATACTTTTTATAAAATCAACCAAAACTTCATTAATCACCTTTGCATGTTTTTATATTTATCAAACCCAATAAGTGGCATAGCTTTAGGCATAAGCACAACATTGAGTTCGCTTTTATGTAATCTTTCCTGGCTCCCGCTCAGTCCTTCCATCAAATGATCCATAACTGGATTTTGCGAATAAGTCAAATCGCGCCCTTGCAATTCTGGATTGAAAAAGTCCGGATTCACCATGCCGGAGGGTTGCTGATGCGGATTGGGGAGGCCCCTCTGGAAATCGGATAGCTTCAGTATATCCTGGATGGTGAAAAGGTGTATTTTCGTTGTTCAAGTTTCACTCACTTTTTTTTTTTCAAAATAAATAATTACACTATAACTTACCTGTGAAATAGACTCAATATCGTGTAGCAACTCCTCCAAATTCCCTCCATTGGAAAACGTAGTACTCGGCGTTGTATTGCTATAAGTCAAGTTTTTATTGAAATTTTGATTGTCGATTTTCACAATTAGATCAGTAGCTTTTTTCTCCATTGTTGTAGCTTCTGGCTGTGGATCGAGGTTCTTTGGCACAAGCACCATATTTTGATAGAAATTATTGGCATTAGTATGGACTATTTTTTTGCTGAAATATATAAAGAGTCTAGTGGAAATAGAGTTGAAGTTTCAGAAAATGATGTTTTTGCATTATGGATAAGATTACAGCACAAAAATAACATGTGCCCTAGATTCTAAAAGCAAACTCCCAGTTTCCGTTCTATTAAATAATGGCGTAATTCTCCGAGAAAAGGGGTTTCAGCGCAACGTCTTTGTTCGGTAAAACTATTTTCTTACCTTAGGAAATTTTCCGCTTCGCAATTGTTATGTTCGGGAAAAACCACCTGCTGGTTATTTTCGTACAAGGGCGTCAGACTTGGGGAGATAGCTATTGGGGGTGTTTGCGAGTCCATAATACCATTTTGACAGGACAGTGGCGGGGTGTAGAAGTCACCCGGGTATAATGGTCCTTGATGAACCTGTAATAAATTATTGCAAATTGAAATCTTAATTAACCAGGTTTGTAGAGAATTTTCAATTTTTCTGAGTGTCTTTTTTCATAGATTCCGGCTCCAAATCTCAGAATAATTTTGTGTATAGAGTTTGGGGGATCCCAAGAGACCATTTAGACACAAAATCTAAACAAACAAAAAAATTGAAATTTTATCGTTCTACTGCTGAGGTTATGATTTAGATTTTGGAGAATTTTGAAAATTCATAATTTATTTTCTATTATAGATAGAAAGCTGAAATTTTCAGCAATTCTTATCCCAGTAGAGTAGACGATTAAAATCCCTGAAAATTTCAGCTCTTTTGTACTTATATTTCCAGAAATAAAATCGTGTTAAGCAATTTAAGGTGATTTATCAATTTTTCAATTTTTCTGAGTGCCTTTTTTCATAGATTTTGGCTCCAAATCTCAGAATAATTTAGTGAATGGAGTTTGAGGGATCACAAATGACCATTAGGACACAAAGTCTCCACAAAAAAAAAATTGAAATTTCATCATTTTAGTATTAGTATTATGATTTAGATTTTGGAAAACTTTGAAAGGTCATAATTTTTTTTCTATTGAAGATAGAAAGCTGAAATTTTCAGCGATTCTTCTTCCACTAGAGGACTACAGTCCCTGAAAATTTCAACTCATTTGGACCTATAGTTCCTGAGATAAAATCGTGTTAAGCAATTTGGGGTGATTTATCAATTTTTCAATTTTTCTGAGTGCTTTTTTTCATAGATTTCGGCTTCAAATCTGAGAACAATTTAGTGTATTGAGTTTGGGGGATGTTAATTGACCATTAGGATACAAAATCTCAACAAAAAAAAAAAATTGAAATTTCATCGTTTTAGTAAGAAGGTATGATTTAGATTATGGAAAACTTTGAGGGGTCATAACTTGTTTTCTATTAAAGATATAAAGCTGAAATTTTCAGCGATTCTTATTGCAGTAGAGGACTTCAATTTCAACTCATTTGGACTTATAGTTAGAGAACTGCTTGCATTGATATGGAGTGATGAAAAATTAGGTTGTTATCTGGAAAATTCGAAATTTACGGTCATCACTAATAATTTTAGCTTGAAATGTCTCCAGAATCTTGAAAATCTACAGGGTCGTTTGGGTGTGTTTAAGGCTTCAACTGTTCGATTTTGGGGTGATACACCGGAAGGAAATTTACTTTGTTCTTTCCGATTCGCAAAGCCAATACTCAGACTATGATTAAAATTCTCGAAGAGAGAATTGATAAGGTGCGATAACGGGGTTTAATTTAGGAGTTTGGATTTCAAAAACTTAAAGTATGATGCAAGAATTCTGGACCTTAACACTACCCCTCCTCCAAAGAATTTACACAGTAAATACACTCGAAGATTTCTTCATGATAAGGCTTCAAGTCTTGTGCATGCCATCGGCCCTTACTCTTGCCTCTCAAATCCTCCAGCTCATAGACACAATAACCACACTTTTTGGAGACTCTCAAAGGACCCTCGAACTTCCAATCCAATTTAGCCGTATGGTAATTACCAGCATCAGACTTTGTGATCTTCTTCCAAACCAAATCACCAACCCCAAAACTGATGTCTTGACGTCTTAAATAGTATTGCTTTTTTGCCTGCTCATGAGCTTTATATATTTTCTTGACGACAGATTCTCTTAGTTCCACCAACAACCTTACCTTATATGGTCATATCAACAGGCAGCGGTTCAGAATCTTATGATTTGGATTTTGGAAAACTTTGAAAGGTCATAACTTTTTTTCTGTCAAAAATAGAAAGCTGAAATTTTCAGCGATTCTTACCCAGTAGAGGACTCCCTGAAAATTTCAGCTCATTTGAACTCATAGTTCCTGAGATAAAATAGTGCTAAGCAATTTGGGGTGATTTATCAATTTTCCAATTTTTCCGAGTGTCTTTTTTCATATAATCTAGCTCCGAATCTGAGAATAATTTAGTGTATGGAGTTTGAGGGATCACAAAGGACCAGTTCGATACAAAATCTAGATAATTTTTTTTTTTTTTGAATTTCATCGTTGTAGTAAGATACCTTATGATTTAGATTTTGGAAAACTTTGAAAGGTCATAACTTTTTTTCTATTTTCAATGATTTTTATCCCAGTAGAGGACTACAATGCATGAAAATTTCAGCTCATTTGCACTTATAGTTCCTGAGATAAAATCGTGTTAAGCAATTTGGGGTGATTTATCAATTTTTCAATTTTTCTGAGTGCCTTTTTTCATAGATTTTGGCTTCAAACCTGAGAATAATTTAGTGTTTGGAGTTTGGGGCATCACAAATGACCATTAGGGCACAAAATCTCCACAAAAAAAAAAATTGAAATTTCATCGTTTTAGTAAGAAGGTACCGAGGGGTGTGACACTTCCTAGTATTTTGAGGTCTATAAACCTAGCAGTCCCAAGGTGGAAAAAAACTTCAGGAACTATATAATAATTAGGTGCTTTTTAGGTGCTAATTAGGGCTTCTAATTAAAAATTAGGTGCTCCTCCAGTTTTTGAGAAAATCAAAAAAAAAAAACTAAGGGACTGCTAGGTTTATAAAAGCTAACTAGAGGAGCACCTAATTTTTAATTAGAAGCCCTAATAAGCACCTAAAAAGCACCTAATTATTATAAAGATCCCGAAGTTTTTTTTGCCATTCTGACACACCAACAAGTAAACGTCAAGCCAGCAGTCCCCTTATAATTAAAAAAAAATCTGTAACTCAGTTAATAATTAATCAATTCTATTTTTTCTTCGACTATTTAAGAACACCCAAAAAGCACCTAATTCTGATACAAAAGAAAATTTTGGAAAAATATTTTTTACTATAGGGGACTACTAGCTTTCATAAACCTAGCAATCCCTTAGTTTTTTTTTTTTTGATTTTCTAAAAAACTAGAGGAGTACCTAATTTTTAATTAGAGGCCCTAATTAGCACCTAATTATTATAAAGATCCCGAGGGGTGCGACACTTCGCTAATATATTGTACACCCTTTGGATAATCGCGGATAATCTATCAATCCACTAATATCTACTAATATCAAGACTAATATTGGTAATATTTCATGACTCTTACAAAATACCTGCTAATTTTATATAATACTAATAATATGAACTAATCTACAAATCCCAAAATAGTTCACTAATTCATATTAATTTTATAATATCGAATAATATTGGACTAATATCTAATAATTTTATAATATTGCTGCGGCAAGAGACATCTATCGACTATATTTGGATTTTTTTTTGCAATCCCAGTCTATGGGTATCTTTCTTTATTCCACAAAAGAAACAAAGACACCAATAGTCACAACTCTTAGGAAAGTTATTGAACGCGTGTGTATTGTGTTCACACTTGTTCGGTGCATTTCGTATTTTGCGGCGTATTATTGATGATCAAATAGATCTAAAAAGAATCAGGAATACCTATTCTTAAGAGTATGTAAACTTTCCACTGACAAAAAAGATTGTAGTTCTCTGTTGTTGGTTCAAGTTAAATGAAAACGGATTGCACTCTTTAGAAGGAAAACATAATTTTGTACAACTTAATAGTTATTTATGTACTGTTCCGGAACCTAAGTTTGAAAATTACAAGCAATATGTACCTATCTGCAGAGTTCGTCGAAATAATTATTGATTTATTTATTGCTGAAAAACCAAGAAATTGAAAAATTCGTGAATCTGAAAAATCATCAAGTGTTTCTATTAAAAAAAGTTTGCCCAGCGGATCTGAGTCTACGGAAGGAATTCGGACGTAAATGTGCCATGTTGCCACGTTTAATTATAAAAAAGCGAAAATACTAAGCATGAAGTATAGTTAATTTGAAAATCCGTTTTTTGATAACAATAATAAAACGCTAAATATTTTAACGTGGTTGTTAGACCTATCCTTATTTTAATCCTGATTTCTTCAGTTTGGTCTATTGTAAAAAATAAACATTTTCTAAAGATACCATCAGCTTTTGACAATTTCGCAAGCATCCGTCCTGGATGAACCTGATTGGTGGAGTTTTTGGCAGGATCGCCGTTGTCATGGGGAACCATACGGTTGTCAAAGAGCTAACGTCACCTTACGTCTCGCTATTGGCCAGGGCTCACGTCATTTTATCCTCCCATCTTGGAATATCGATTTATATTGACATATCCAGTGGCGGAGATTTGGTCATTGCTGATTTTCGTGTACGAGTTGCAATACCATAACACTTCAAAAAAGTTCCGCACGCAGCTGGGTATTTTATGAATGAAATCAGCCATTTTTTTTACTACTGCATTCCCCTTACCGTTGCCCCGTAGACACAGACTCGCTGGGCAGACATGTGTTGATGGTTTTTCAGATTCTAGTGAAGACTTAGATGGAATTGATGACGCAGCTAGTACTGCAAGTTTTGAATCTAATTCAGAACAAAATCCAGTGGAATTGGAAAAATATTATGCTATTTATTGATGACACCTCCTATATTGGCAAAGTCGAGTGAATTCTGGATAATAAAAATATTCAGTTGAAATTCTCAAAACAATCCCTGGATAAGTTTTATTGACCAAAAAAGGTAGAATACCAAAGTCTCGACCAAAGTGTAGTCTAAATTTATTTTTTACATGGTTTAGATATTCGCGTCCTTGGTTTAGAAGTAGTGGATGAAAATAGTGAGGTTTAGGACAAAATTCAAACTCCTGGATTAAAAATTTGCCGACGTTTCGGCCTTATATTAGGCCTTCTTCAGGGCTGAAAGAATAATACACATTATTATTTCCTATCTGCATCCTGAAACATCGCTTTCGACTACAGTTACGATTTAAAAAAAAATGACAATTAGAAAACTAGACAGTTACAAAAATTTCGAAAAAATTCAAAAATTTTCTTCCTTTCCTAACATTCAACATTCAAAAAACAAAAACAAAATAAATATAAGAAACAATAAAAGTACAAACAAATATCAAAATCTTAAAAAACACAAAAGTTAATTAGACTACAGGTAACGAAATATGAAAAGTTCGATGGTTATTCCAGATCTCAACACTGTTATTTCTATATTAAAACATGAGAATATTCTGATTTAGCAAGGTAGAGAAGCAACCGAATAAATTGTAATCGATTTGGTAGTCGAAATTTCAAACTTTTTACTTAATTTTTTAGTGACATACCTCTTCTTCAAATCAGGAGCTTTCGTAAACACTTAACTCTAAAAACTCCACATTGTACATAATCATTTGTGACATGATTGAAACAAAACAACACAGACTTAAATTGCGGGAAGAGATTTTGATGACACACTAGCAACCAAATTCAACTGGTCTGGTGTGATATGGTTCCGTTTGATATTAGTGTAGTTTGGCATTTCCATAAAAAATTTAAAATTTGTTGGCACTTTCTCTATTTTATAATGCATGTTTTATGCGTTTTTTTTTTTTTTTTCTTTCTCCCGTCATTTACTGTATGTTGTTGTTGATCACATCTCATTGGTAATTAGGTAAATTCTATTAAGTTGTTGTCATTGTTTTATTCTTGTATTGATTCAACAGGTGGTTATAATGAATACTGAGTCCCTGTGTATCAGTTCTATGATTTATTGTGTCTTGTAATGTTATCTGAATCATTTCACTTATGCATCTTTCTCGGTACACGTTCTCACTATCCAAGATTGACGTATTGGAAAAATTAAAGTTATGGCCTGTGTTAAAATGATGGCTTAGAAAGGGCAGTTTTCTTATTTTTCTTTCTATTGTATTCTCTGCAGTCATACATATGTTGTTTTACCCTAGCTTTCAAATATTGTTTTGTGGTTCTGACGTAGCATTTTTCACAGTTGAGACAAGGAATCTTGTATACTAAATTAGAGCGCTGTTCATTTGGGGTTTGGTCTTTTAATTTGGAAAATAGGCTTGCAGTTGTTTTTGTGTTGTAGAAAGCTAGTTTGCATTGAGGTGCTTTTTTGCTTATGTTATGCTGGATTTTTTGAGAGAGACCCTTTATGAAAGGAATCCTGCAGCGAAAGCGATGTTTCAGGATGCAGATATAGGAAATAATAATGTGTATTATTCTTTCAGCCCTGAAGATGGCCTAATATAAGGCCGAAACGTCTGCGAATTTTTAATCCAGGAGTTTGATTTTTGTCCTAAACCTCACTATTTTCATCCACGACTTTATTTTTTACGGTCCAATATCTTTAGACGGGTTTGGTACCTTTCTTATAAAGAGATGGGAAATGCAAACAATAAAGAAAAAATACAGGGAGTTTGAGCAGAATGTCTAAGTTTTTAAGGGGTGGTATAGTATTTTTAATCCAAACTGAAACACTAAAAAAACATCTAGTCAGCATACATCAAACAAATAAAGAACATAGGCGTCATATAATTTTTATTTCTTTAAATGGTGATAATCAATATCGAACCACACAACTAAATAATATCTGGAATGAAACAGCAAATAATATATAAATTGGGATGACACTGGCGGAGTCTAGTCAGCCAGGCACCTACATTTTTCCCGGAAAGACGTAAGTAGCCCACCCCAATAATTCAACCTATAGGCGCGTGCCAACCAAAATTATTATTTTGGGCTACTGTAGCGATATTTCCGCGCTGCTTATATTTTGTACCTACAGGGAAACTTTACAATAGATTTTTTATGAAATTAATAGGAGAGAGCGACGTGATGTTGAAATATCCTCGTATAATGCAGTGTTTCAGGTCAGAATAAATATACTATACTTTTGCTTAACACATTTAACAACAGTTAAAGTTGATCAATATTTTGAATGTCTTAGGTAGATACGAGGGTAGATATAATCAATGCAAATTATTAATTCAAAACCCTAATCGACCAAAAACTACATGAGAGTTTCAGTAATCTTAATTAGGCATTGTTTTTGTGTACCCCCTATACCTACCTCCGTTTTTTATTAAAATAATACATGCTAATACAAAAAAATTATTAAATATACCTAATAATATCTAATAATACTTGCTAATATCAATAATAGTTACTAAAGTCTTATAATACTGACTAATTCCTAATATTGGATAATCCCGCGGATAATCTGTTCTAATACAAGATAATCCGATAATCCATACTAAAATCATGTAATATTTACTAATATCCAATATTATTCACTAATACTGGCTAATACTTGATAATCCTCTAAAAACTAATATTGTACAAAATATCAGAGTGTCGCACCCCTCGAAAGATCCCGAAGTTTTTTTGCCATTCTGACACACCAACATGTAAACGTCAAGCCAGCAGTCCCCTTATAATAAAAAAAAAATCTGTAACTCAGTTAATAATTAATCAATTCTATTTTTTCTTCGACTATTTAAGAGCACCTAAAAAGCACCTAATTCTGATACAAAAGAAAATTTTGGAAAAATATTTTTACTATAGGGGACTACTAGCTTTCATAAACCTAGCAATCCCTTAGTTTTTTTTTTGATTTTCTCAAAAACTAGAGGAGCACCTAATTTTTAATTAGAGGCCCTAATTAGCACCTTAGAAGCACCTAATTATTATATAGATCCCAAAGTTTTTTTCCATTCTGACACACCAACATGTAAACGTAAAGCCAGCAGTCCCCTAATAATTAAAAAAATATCTGTAACTCAGTTAATACCTAATTAATTAATTCTATTTTTTCTTCGACTATTTAAGAGCACCTAAAAAGAACCTAATTCTGATACGAAAGAAAATTTTGGAAAAATATTTTTTACTATAGGGGACTACTAGCTTTCATAAACCTAGCAATCCCTTAGTTCTTTCAGATTTTCTCAAAAACTAGAGGAGCACCTAATTAGCACCTAAAAAGCACCTAATTATTATATAGATCCCGAAGTTTTTCTGCCATTCTGACATAACAACATGTAAACGTAAAGCCAGCAGTCCTCTAATAATTAGAAAAAAAATCTGTAACTCAGTTAATAATTATTAATCAATTCTATTTTTTCTTGGACTATTTAGGACAGTGGTTCCCAAACTTTTTTCTTCTGCGCCCCCTTTCTGAAATCAAGAAGTAGTCGCGCCCCCCTTCCTTCCCCCATTATACCTCGCATTATACAAAAACATTTTTTTTACTTACTGTCTCGTCTGAACAGAGACGCTTTCGGGTGCTCTTAGAACACTTCACACCCGTCAGTGACTCGTCATACTCCACGCGTTTTGCACTCGAACCCTTGAAACCGAACGGGTCAAACTGTAGCCGGAGTACTTCGGAGTAACTCGGGAGCGCTTAACGGATAGCACCCGAAAGCAGTTCTGAACTTTGGAAGGGGAGGAATTGGCATGACAGTGGGCAGCGAGCGTGCGCTGTAGCAATAGGAGATGCCACGAATAGTGATTTGGCCGAATACCGAATATTCGGCCACGGTCTTGTTTGTAGCACCGAATATTCGGTGGCAGATCTGTGGGTTTTGTGCAGTGCAGACCAGTCTCATTCTTATCGCGTCGCCTCCGGTAACGACGGAATTTGGTTCACTTGAGAATATATAGTGTCACAATACGCAATTTTACGCATTATTAGCTATATTCTTTTGCTCGCACGTTATTACTTATAGTACTGTTTATCAGTTTATCTTTAGCAAAAGTTATCAAAATAGCACCAATAATTAATGAAAAGTCGCCTATTTAATAGATTTTAAGTATTAGATTCATGATTCATTGTGACTTGTTATTAAATAGATACATTTTTGAGTATTATGTGCGTTTTTTTTCATTATTCAGCTTTCGGTAGTCGGCCAAATATTCGGCCGAATACCGAATACAAAAAAAAAATGGCCGAATAGGCCGAATACCGAATATTAGCCGAATATTCGTGGCATCTCTAGTAGCAATTATCGCATTGCAAAGTTGCTTTGGCTTAGGTATGCGCTGTTGTCGGATTGTAGACATCTTTTTTAAATTTTAACTGATTTTTTTATTTTAAATCCTAAAATTTGTATTAATTTTCTAGAAGACTCACGCCCCCCTTAATGTTGCTTCACGCCCCCCAGTTTGGGAACCGCTGATTTAGGAGCATCTAAAAAGCACCTAATTCTGATACAAAGAAAAAAATTGAAAAAATATTTTTTACAATAGGGGACTACTAGCTTTTATAAACCTAGCAGTCCCTTAGTTTTTTTTGATTTTCTCAAAAACTAAAGGAGCACCTAATTTTTAATTAGAAGCCCTAATTAGCACCTAAAAAGCACCTAATTATTATATAGTTCCCGAAGTTTTTTTCCACCTTGGGACTGCTAGGTTTATAGACCTATGGTTTATTTTTTTCCAAGATAGATTTTGGCATTGTCAACTTTGAAACATAAACAACGCCGCTAATGCCGCTTATTGGTCGCTATTGTAAAACTGATGTTAACCTGCAGAAACACCTCATTTTGCGACCAATTAGGGTCAAGCGTTATTGTTTATGTTTCAAAGTTTTCAATGTCAAAATCTATCTTGGGAAAAAATAAAGTGTAGTATTTTGTACACCTGATTTCTGATTTTCATTACTTTAATGGAAATCAATGAAATCAGAAATAAGATTTGGTAAAATTTCATGATTTCACTTGATTTCTCGCTTGATTTCAACGATTAGATAATATTTGATTTTACTTGATTTTCCTGATTTTACTTGATTTTGTAAATTTCATTGATTTCCCTGATTTACATTGATTTCGCAAGAGTAAATGTGATTTTACTAGATTCACACGGATTTCATGATTTCAGTACCCATGTACTTAGAGGTCGAGATCTAAATTATTGTCAATGTCTCATGCCACTAGCAACGCTATATCAAGTTAGGAGCATCATAACGAAGTCGAAAATTTTTACCGGAAGGTGCCACTACTACCGCTTTACAGAAATTACACCATGCTGTGGTATGAGTGATTTCGATCTTGGCGAGGATCTTGGGTATAGGCGAAGGGATTGCTGACCCAAAATGTGTACACTGACTGCCAAATTCTACAATCATCAAGGGGGCAACAGCACCCCATGTACAGGGTGTCCCATTTTGGTTGTACATAAGGTATATATCAGTTGTTGAAAGTAAAAGAATGCGGTTTTCGCGAACGTTGGCTACTTTTCTGTCAAATAAAAGATGCCGTCAACAAAATTGTCATTTTCGTTTTTCAGATACAAATTTGAAAATGTTCCTTTTTGAACATCCCTTGTATCTCGGTTCTTTCATAAGTTATCGAGAAGGTGACAACGGGCTCTTATGGATCTTCCTACGTAGATTCCAGTAGCAAAGTCAGTTTCTCTCTAGAAGTGATAGTTTTTAAATTTTGAACCAACCAAACGTTTTTTCGAATTAAACACCCTGTATATTAATAACTTATCGGGTACATTCAGGCGGTGCTAGCGGCTAAGTTCAGCCACTCAGCAGGGACTTTATTCTTGCAACAGGGAAGCAGCGTTCTCATGAGAACGAAGGTTCTGTCTTCGTCGTCTGTATTCATATTTCCATCACACTGACAATGACAGAGCAATCGTTCTTATGAGAACGCTGTTCCTCGGTTTCGGGAATAAAGTCCCTGCTCATTGGCTGAGTTTAGCCGCTGGCACCGCCTAAATGTACCCATTGAAAAGCTCTGCTTTTGTTGATTGCAATGTCATAAAAATCTATGGGTTTGTCTCTTTTACCTATGTCTGTTTTGTCATAAGAAACAATTTTTTAAAAAAGTACATTGCATCTGCAAGGAAAATGAGAAAGGTCTCTTTCTAACACATTGTTTCTTATGACAAAAACAGATCAAATTTTTTTGCTGGAAAACTTTTAGTGACTCTGTTAGAGATAAACCTATGGAACTTTATATCATTGAAATTAGCAAAAGCAGAGCTATCCAATGGGCAGTGTGAATAAAAACTAAGCTTTCACTTTTAGTATTAAGTGATAGCTTTAGCTTTTACTAGGTAGATTTAGCTTTTGCTAATAGCATTTGCTAAGATTGAAGTGAATAACCTTTTCCTTTTACTTACGAGTAAAAGCTAGATATTTGAAACGTTTACTGAAAATATGGAGATTTCGTGAAGTATCTACAGCATTCTCATAAAGTGAGATTTTATACTGATAACGCCGATATTTATATTCTTAGAAACCGGAATAATATTAGGTTTGTTTCAACACCTCAAAAATCGCTCCATGAACGGTCTGGAAACAACTCTGTATACGAATTTCGGGGCACAAATTTTTGGATTTGCGCAGAATCATGACGGTTTATTGTACGGTTTCTTGATGTGTTGAAACAAAGCTATGACCGGCGGCGTGAAAACATTGAAAAAAATCAAATTAGGTACGTTCACCAGTACTCAGCAGCTAACTTGCAGCGTAAAGCAGTTGAGGATAGTTGAGATACAGCGGATGTAAATTTCCTGAATACCCGTCAATTCTGCGCATGTCTAAATTAACGTTCACCAACTCAACTTATGAGTTGGTAAGCGTTAAGTTTTACCAGAAATCGGCAGCAGTTGACAAAAAGCGGCTTTTGCTGAACTCCGCTGAACGCGATTAGGTACGATCACCAGCACTCAACTGTTGCCTACAGTTAAGTGGTTGGGAAAAACAATCGCGTTCAGCGGCGCTCAGCAAAAACCGCTTTTTATCAGCTGCTGTCGATTTCTCTAAGCGTGTTTTCCCAATTACTCAACTATTGGCAACAGTTGAGTGCTGGTAAACTTCTCTCTTTTAAACAAGTAACGTTATCGAACGCCAGCGCTTTAAGGTGAAAAAGAATAGTGATTCAGACAATTCTATAAGTGCGTTGTTGGAGGAGGAGGTTCCTGAATAATCTTGAGCCAACCTCAAATTGACAGACTGTGGTATTCTTCGGCACGACTTTCTTTTCTTTCAGGATAAAATTTCGCAGTCCTTATATTTATAAACGCCGCCATTTCTGCCAAACTTCCAAACACCACTAAAATGTTTAAGCCAACATTTACCATGCTTGCGAAAATGTAAGCTTTTCCTTCATATAATTAGGAATTGCTTACTTTTATTCACACCATTTAAAGACAATGCTAAAAACTATAGCTTTTACTAACTGAAATTTAAGTTTAAGCTAATACTCATTTTTATTCACTGCAAAGTAAGTATTTGCTTAGGAAATGCAAGATAAAGCTTTTACTGAATTTTTATTCACACTACCCAATGAGTTTTTAATATATAGGGTGTATCATTTGAAAAAACGTATTTTTGGGGTGTTTGGTTCATAATTTAAATACTATCACTTCTTCGCATCTAAAAGATCTTCGGATGGAAAATGCAGCCCTGATGTAATTCTGGAGCGTTGCTATGACAAAAATGACAGACTCTCAGATAAAAGTGTAGTAACAATATGGCGGAAGTGGATACACTTTTTTCTCCCCATTTCGCCTCCTTATTATTCTACCTCAATGCCCGAAATCCAACATTTTCAAAAACATGTTGTATCTGAAAAACAAAAATGGCGATGATACAATTCTGTTAGCGCCATCTTTCTTTTGACAAAAAATTAGCCAGCGTTCGCGAAAATCGCATCCTTCTAACTCCAATAGCAAAAGAGTTACCCTCAGAGTTACATAAGTATTTTTCAATTTTTAGCGTGGTTATTTTTATTTTTGGGAAAAAATCCATAGCAAGACCTTTTTCAAAAGATAGGCAACCAAAGAAACAGCGGGGTACTGTTGCCACCTTAAAGAAATTTGCTAAGATTATGATTGGGTACATTCAGGCGGTGCCAGTGGAGTAGCTCAGCAACTCAGCAGGGACTTTATTCTCGAAACCGAGGAACAGCGTTCTCATGAGAACGATTGTTCTGTCATTGTCAGTGTTATCGAAATATGAATGCGGGCGACGAAGACAGAACCTTCGTGCTCATGAGAACGCTGCTCCCCTGTTTCGAGAATAAAGTCCCTCCTGAGTAGCTGAACTTAGCCGCTGGCACAGCCTGAATGTACCCAATGATTGTGTATGATTGTGAATGATTGTGTCACGATTGTGAGCGATTGTGACTGATTGTGTAAGATTGTGTAAAGACTATGTATAATAATTGGGCAAGAATAAACAACCACGAAAACAACAAAACATCAAAGGCGCGAATTTTTAATATTTTATTGGAGAGGCACTGCTTTAGAAAACAACGATTTCAGGATTTCAACAAATTTTATGTGATTTGTGATGATTTTAAGTGATTTATTTACAGAGATTTTCTTGATTTCGATTGATTTTTTGGATATAATTGATTTACATTGATTTTAGGGAATTTTTCAAGATTTAATTGATTTTAAGGGATTTAATGTGATTTTGCTTGATTTCACAGATTTCATTGAATTCTATTGATTTATGTGACTGAACAAAGTGTACACCTGATTTCAGAGGTGTCACACCCCTCGGAAGGTACCTATCTTATGATTTAGATTTTGGAAAACTTTGAAAGGTCATAACTTTTTTTCTTTTGAAGATAGAAAGCTAAAGTTCCTGAGATAAAATCGTGTTAAGCAATTTGGGGTGATTTAAGTATCAATTTTTCAATTTTTCTGAGTGCCTTTTTTTCATAGATTTTGACTTCAAATTTGAGAACAAATTAGTATATGGAGTTTGAGGCATCACAAATGACCATTAGGACACAAAATCTCCACAAAAAAAAAAATTGAAATTTTATCGTTTTAGTAAGAAGGTACCTTATGATTTAGATTATGGAAAACTTTGGAAGGTCATAACTTTTTTTCTATTAAAGATATAAAGCTGAAATTTTCAGCGATTCTTATTCCAGTAGAGGACTACAATCCCTGGAAATTTCAACTCATTTGAACTTACAGTTCCTGAGATAAATTCGTGTTAAGCAATTTGGGGTGATTTATCAATTTTTCAATTTTTCTGAGTGCCTTCTTTCATAGATTTCGGCTGCAAATCTGAGAATAATTTAGTGTATGGAGTTTGGGGGATGTTAATTGACCATTAGGATACAAAATCTCAACAAAAAAAAAATTGGAATTTCATCCTTTTAATAAGAAGGTACCTACCTTATTATTTAGATTATGGAAAACTTTGGAAGGTCATTACTTTTTTTCTATTAAAGATAGAAAGCTGAAATTTTCAGCGATTCTTATTCCAGTAGAGGACTACAATCCCTGAAAATTTCAGCTCATTTGCACTTATATTTCCAGAAATGAAATCGTGTAAAGCAATTTGGGATGATTTATCATTTTTTCAATTTTTCTGAGTGCCTTTTTTCATAGAATCCGACTCCAAATCTCTGAATAATTTAGTGTATGGAGTTTGGGGGGACCATTAAGACACAAAACCTCAACAAAAAAAAAATTGAAATTTCATCATTTTAGTACTAAGATTTAGATTTTGGAAAACGTTGAAAAGTCATAACTTTTTTTCAATTACGGATAGAAAACTAAAATTTTCAGCGGAAAGGAGCTGTGAGGCAAAAACTGTCTCACTGTCATTTTTGGAAAACTTTCAATGATCGATAAATTCGATTTTGAAGCTTCTTAGTTGCAAAAGTGTTGAAACAAAATTAAAATGTTCACAATAACCCCCAAAGACCCAATAGGAAATTTCAAAAACTCGGGTTTCTGCCAACCCTGACTATTAGTATAGATAGAGAATTCTCGACAAATCAACAAAGGTTTACTTTGCATGGAAAAATGTGTTGGAAACGAGCTAAATTCAATTTAAATAACCAAATCGAAGGAGAAACTTCTCAAGAATACATTGAATTATTAGAATTTTTTGAATACCTACCTACTCTAAGAAAAACCAATCACACCTATATAGTAAATCATCCACATCACATTTTGAAGAGTTCAAAGTCTAAATATTCCATATAAAGCTACCGTTGTTTGCAAGAGTATTTATCTCCAAGGTGCTATTAAGACCACCCAGATCTGGCACCGATCGGTTCGTATCACTGTAAGTCTTTTGATGGCAGCCATAAACATTATATAAAACGCGACCACCCACCACAATTTCCTCTGGTAATAATTTTCAAACAGTTTTTTTTGAGTCAATAAAAAACATCATAAAATTTCATTGCAATGAAAATTCTTACCTGATTAAAATGATTATCATCGCAGCTCTTCGAATGTTGAATCGGAGTAAAATAATTCATATCGGGCATATTTTGATTGGGCAAAGTTTGAGATTTGTTTTGTTGCACGACTGTACCGTAAATGGGATAGCTTTGGTCAGGCTTTATGACGTCATTATTGTCGTAAGTCCACATCAGGTTGTCATTTTGGTCGTTGGGAAATGAATGCCTATAGATAATAACAATAAATAATAATATACAATAGGAAGATTTTATAGAATCAATCATCCAACCTTGTAGAATTTTTGTCGGAATTTTCACAGCACGAAGTTTCCTCGGTGACTATGGACAAATGATCGAATTGATCGCGTATATTTTTCATATTGGTTCTTTGGACGTTTTTCAAATTTTGCGACGTTTCGACTTCTTCAGATTCTTCAGTACAACTTGAGCAACTTTCCTATTAGAATAAAATCGTCCTAATGGATTTTGAAGTATAGGAGTAAATCGAAAACTTACCGATTCGCTAGAACTACTGTACGTTGTAGACGAAGCTGAAAAGTCGATCTTTTTGTCTTTGAGCAATTTGTCTAGTTTTTCGTATTCGTCTCGCAGGCACCATATTTCTTTTTTCAGCATTTCGTTCTCACGTTTCAATTTCTTTATGTCAGATTGACCTGAAAAATAATCCAATTCAAGAAGCTCTCGTAATAAAATTCTTGCTCATCAGAATAACAAAAAAACAAGGGATAAACCACCTAGGAATTCTTTGCCAAAAATGTGAGGAATTTATGGGGAATTTGAAGGAACTCATCGGAATTTATGAGAATTCGGAGAAGTTTATGAGGAATTTGTGAGCAATTTAAAGGAAATTGTAGTCATGACGTCACTGAGGTTCACATTCTTATTATAAGAAACACTAATAAATGGAAATTTAAAAAATAATCTAGTTTTGTGTTGAACGTTGGACATTCATTTTCAATAAAGAAATTCTCCCAAAATTACACTTCATGATTTACAGGTCCAAATTTAAAAAATTCCAAACAATGTTTTAGTAGGCTGATTTTCAAGATTCTTCATGTTGTTATTTTCCACTGGAAAAATTTGAAATTTTGGGAAAATGAGTTTCTAACCTTCCTCTTTATAAGTAAAAAGTATCAAATTTTTCCGTTCATTAGTTTTCCAGAAAAACTTCGAATTGTGTGAGAGTGTATTTTCAATTAATTCAGTTATTGTAGGTTGATTTCCAATATTCCTCATGTTGTTATTTTCTACTGAAAAAAATTGAAATTTTGGGAAAATGAACCTTTAACCTTTCTACTCTTCACATGCACAAAGTTTCAAATTTTTCCTCTCACTAGTTTTCCAGGTAAACTTTGAAATGTGTGAGACGGTATTTTCAACTAATTCAGTTTTTGTAAGTTGATTTCCAAGATTCTTCATGTTGTTATTTTTTACTGGAAATTTGAAATTTTGGGAAAATGAGCTTCTCACCTTCCTCTTTACATGCAAAAAGTTTCAAAATTTTCCCTTTACTAGTTTTCCAGAAAAACTTCGAAATGTGTGAGACTGTATTTTCAATTAATTCAGTTATTGGAGGTTAATTTCTAAGATTCTTCATGTTGTTATTTTCCACCGGAAAAATTTGAAATTTTGGGAAAATGAGCCTCTGACCTTCCTCTTCACATATAAAAATTTTCAAAATTTTCCCTTAATTAGTTTTCCGGGAAAACTTTGAATTGTGCGAGACTGTATTAACAATTACTTCTGTTTTTGTAAGTTGATTTCCAAGATTGTTCATGTTTTTATTTTCCACTGTAAAAATTGGAAATTTTGAGAAAATGAGCTTCTCCCCTTCCGTCTTCTTGCAAAAAGTTTCAAAATTTTCTCTTCACTAGTTTTCCAGGAAAACTTTGATATCTGTAAGACGGTATTTTCAACTAATTCAGTTTTTGTAAGTTGATTTCCAAGATTCTTCATGTTGTTATTTTCCACTGGAAAAATTTGAAATTTGGGAAAATGGGTTTCTCACCTTTCTCTTCACATGCAAAAGTTTTCGAAATTTTCCCTTTACTAGTTTTCCAGGAAAACTTTGAAATTTGTGAGACTGTATTTTTAATTAATTCAATTATTGTAGGTTGATTTCCAATATTCTTCATGTTGTTATTTTCAACTGGAAAAATTTGAAATTTTGGGAAAATGGACCTTTACCCTTTCTACTCTTCTCATGCACAAAGTTTCAAATTTTTCCTCTCATTAGTTTTCCAGGAAAACTTTGGAATGTGTGAGGCGGTAATTTCAACTAATTCAGTTTTTGTAAGTTGATTTCCAAGATTCTTCATGTTGTTATTTTTTACTGGAAAATGAGCTTCTCACCTTCCTCTTCACATGTAAAAAATTTCAAAATTTTCCCCTAATCAGTTTTCCAGAAAAACTTTGAATTGTGTGAGACTGTATTAACAATTATTTCTGTTTTTGTAAGTTGATTTCCAAGATTGTTCATGTCGTTATTTTCCACTGGACAAATTTGAAATTTTGGGAAAATGAGCTTCTCCCCTTCAAAATTTTCTCTTCACTAGTTTTCCAGGAAAACTTTGATATCTGTGAGACGGTAATTTCAACTAATTCAATTTTTGTAAGTTGATTTCCAAGATTCTTTATGTTGTTATTTTCCACTGGAAAAATTTGAAATTTTGGGAAAATGAGCTTTTCACCTTCCTCTTTACATGCAAAAAGTTTCAAAATTTTCCCTTTACTAGTTTTCCAGGAAAATTTTGAAATGTGTGAGAGTGTATTTTCAATTAATTCAGTTATTGGAGGTTAATTTCTAAGATTCTTCATGTTGTTATT
The DNA here is from genome assembly GCA_917834065.1 of Ceutorhynchus assimilis. Lineage (NCBI taxonomy): Eukaryota > Metazoa > Arthropoda > Insecta > Coleoptera > Curculionidae > Ceutorhynchus > Ceutorhynchus assimilis. The sequence continues at coordinate 35,157,807 of OU892284.1, forward strand.
TTCCATTGGAAAAATTTAAAATTTTGGGAAAATGAGCCTCTGACCTTCCTCTTCACATGTAAAAATTTTCAAAATTTTCCCTTAATTAGTTTTTCAGGAAAACTTTGAATTGTGCGAGACTGTATAAACAATTATTTCTGTTTTTGTAAGTTGATTGCCAAGATTGTTCATGTTTTTATTTTCCACTGAAAAAATTAAAAATTTTGGGAAAATGAGCTTCTTACCTTCCTCTTTACATGCGAAAAGTTTCAAAATTTTCTCTTCACTAGTTTTCCAGGAAAACTACGATATCTGAAGACGGTATTTTCAACTAATTCAGTTTTTGTAAGTTGATTTCCAAGATTCTTCATGTTGTTATTTTCCACTGGAAAAATTTGAAATTTTGGGAAAATGAGTTTCTCACCTTCCTCTTCACATACAAAAGTTTTCGAAATTTTCCCTTTGCTAGTTTTCTAGGAAAACTTTGAAATTTGTGAGACTGTATTTTTAATTAATTCAATTATTGTAGGTTGATTTCCAATATTCCTCATGTTGTTATTTTCTACTGGAAAAATTTGAAATTTTGGGAAAATGAACCTTTAACCTTTCTACTCTTCCCGTGCACAAAGTTTCAAATTTTTCCTCTCACTAGTTTTCCAGGAAAACTTTGAAATGTGTGAGATGGTATTTTCAACTAATTCAGTTTTTGTAAGTTGATTTCCAAGATTCTTCATGTTGTTATTTTCTACTGGAAATATTTGAAATTTTGGGAAAATGAGCTTCTCACCTTCCTCTTTACATGCAAAAAGTTTCAAAATTTTCCAGGAAAACTTTGAAATGTGTGAGACTGTATTTTCAATTAATTCAGTTATTGGAGGTTAATTTCTAAGATTCTTCATGTTGTTATTTTCCACTGGAAAAATTTGAGATTTTGGGAAAATGAGCCTCTGACCTTCCTCTTCACATGTAAAAATTTTCAAAATTTTCCCTTAATTAGTTTTCTAGAAAAACTTTGAATTGTGTGAGACTGTATTAACAATTATTTCTGTTTTTGTAAGTTGATTTCTAAGATTGTTCATGTTGTTATTTTCCACTGGAAAAATTTGAAATTTTGGGAAAATGAACCTTTAACCTTTCACATGCTTCCTCCTTACATGCAAAAAGTTTCAAAATTTTTCCTTCACTAGTTTTCCAGAAAAACTTTGGATTGTGTGAGACAGTATTTTTAATTAACTCAGTTATTGTAGGTTGATTTCCAAGATTCTTCATGTTGTTATTTTCCACTGGAAAAATTTAAAATTATGGGAAAATGAGTCTCAGACCTTCCTCTTTACGTGAAAAAAGTTTCAAAATTTTTCCTTCACTAGTTTTCCAGGAAAACTCTGAAATGTGTGAGACTGTATTTTCAACTAATCCAGTCTTTGTAGATTGATTTCCAAGATTCTTCATGTTGCTGTTTTCCACTGGAAAAATTTGAAATTTTGGGAAAATGAGCTTCTCATCATTGAGGAATTTAACACATATTCTGGGATGGTGGTTTACCCCTTGCAAAAAAACATTCCTAATATTTTGAAGTATTGAACTTGGGCAACACAGTAATTTACATAAAAAGCAAGGAATTTTAAAAATAAATTCTCAAATAATGTAACCTTGATTCATCAAAATAATGCTCAAAAATGGGACAAAATCATCATTGACTTAATTTTTCCGAAATTCACAGAACCTTGACCGGAAAAAAGAATCTAGTATATAAAAATTTGGGATTTGTCCAAATGTAACAGTGTAAAAATAATTCAAATTAAAAATGATTCCTGGGACATTCTACAATTTGTAGTTTTGTCATAACATCGATACACGATTTGTCTTTATTAAAAATGAAAACGATGTTTGTTAAAATAATACATTTTTGTACAATTTATTTTTGAAATGATTCATGGAGGTATTTTATTGCTGAAGCCTGTGAATTGATTTATAAAAATTTTACTAAATATAATATAATTTGAAACCTATTTTTGTGTACTTAGATGTTTTGTAAGTGTAAAGGTGGGTTTAGCCAACTCTTAAAGGATAATGCACAATTTTAATTCATAATTGATAATGTGTAATTCATAACGAGTAATGCATAAGAGAAAAGAGGTGTTTATACTAAGGTCTTATACAACGTATAATTTTTGTGCATTAAGAATTGACAAGACAACTAAGTTTGACACTTGTTATTTTTTATAAAAATAATAAATAATGAATAAATAATAAATTAGGCTTTATACTCTTTGGAAAAACCCAATTTGTATTATTGAAAATGTGAAAATTCGATTTTAAATGAAAAATCATCGAAAACAACAGGAAAAAACACAACAAGATTTTGAGGTTATAAAGCAAAACCAAAACAAAAACAAAGTTTTGCTTAATGCATAATGGATAATTCGTAAAAGTTAAAAGTTGGCCAACTTTATGAATTACGCATTATACACTAAATTATCCAATATCCACTATGCGTTGTATAAACGGGTGTATTTAAATGTGAAGTTTTAAAAATTATCGATTATGAATTAAAATTGTGCATTATCCATTAAGTGTTGGCTAAACCCACCTTAAGAGTCCAAAAATTACCTCTCTCAATTTCCGCATTGATATTGATAGTTTTCAATCTGAGCTCCTCATTTTCGTACAACATTCCCCTCGAAGATTTTCTATCTAACCTAAAAATAACGAACAAAATTAGATTATTCTGAATCACTCAAAAATTAGAATAAAAGCATTCCCAGTTCATGTTTCTGTTTTAATGCCAATTACTTCTTCAAATAGGTACGTTTTCTTTTTTTCAGAAAAATGTAAAACTAAAAGCAGAAATTCCAGTATGCTAATAACAACTCTCTGGTATTGAGCGTGCGGTTAGAAAAGATAAAACTAAAGCTAATCAAACTTTTAGTTAGGATATTTCCCTTGGAGAATCAACAACCATTTCACATAGAAGAGTAATACAGAACAAAAAATAAAATGGTTTTTATCCCTTTTGGGAATGCTCTTTTGCAAATGCAAATTGACTTTTTAATTGGATTTCGATGTTTCATTAGGTTTTTGTTTTAAATTGACCCAAAGACTTCTTTGAACTAAATTGTTAGTTCTCCATACGATGTAAATATCTTCGATGAAAAATAAAAACTCAATAAAACTTGCTGGTCTAACTGAAAAGCAATATGTATAATATATTCAATACTTCAGAAGAGTTTAATACTTATTCATGTACTGAGAGCGTAATGAGGTTTCGTAATTTTTGAATAGATCACTATAGTATTATTCCTCTTCTGGTATATTAGATATATTATCAAAATATTCTAATGCGCGTATTACATCTGTGTATTTTTCTGTGTATTTATTCATGTAGTTCAGGGTGACAACCAAAAAACTTCAATCGCAACATAAATCAACATTATGAAAAACAAAATAATGTTGGCACCCTGAACTACATGAATAAATACACGGAAAAATACACAGATGTAATACGGGTTTTAGGTTAATGTTTTATAAGCAGTAAAAGCGCCATTCAAACTCTACTGCATTACCTAGACTTAAAACTGGAATCCCTGCAAAATTAAAAAAGTTAGATTTTGTCTTTGTTAAACATTTAAGATAGCGTGCAATTTAGGGTAAATGAGCCAAAATATTATTCAAAAAAAATGTTTGTTCATGTGTATATTACATCATAATAACTCAAAGTTTTATGTGTATTATAACATGATTTCAAAATAATGTAGCCAAGAAATTTTGAAGAAATTTAAAAAAAAAAAATGCACAATATGTTTTAATTTACCTTCATGTTTAGTATTCAAATTAAATTGCCATTATCTTACCTTCTGTTTGGCTTGACGTTGTTATCACGTCTCCTTGTTCTTAACATTATATCTCTATTCGCTTTTGTCAAAGTGATTTGGCTGGAGCGTCTGAAATAGAAAGATTGGCCTTTCTATAGAATAATAGAAAATGTCTTTGCAGTTAATTTTCCCAAAATATACAGGGATTTCAGGGAAATGCATCTTACCCGCAGTTTAATTCGGTACAGAAATAATTATTGTAACAAAATTCCCTAATCCTCACGCCACTGATCGGCTGGTCCCCTGTATAATGTCAACCTGATATACGGCCTGTCAACTACGAGATGTCAACGCTGATAGTGCAATAACGCAAATTTCATTTCGTTTTCTTTGTTAATACAAGACCAGTATACAGTAATCAGTTTTCTCTATCGGTTCCCGTTTAATTCTTCCCGTGTACTCAACTTCCCTAAGAATCATCTTACAAATTGGCCTCGATTGGCGCCCAACGTGGGGCCACGGTGAGTTTCAAGACTGGTAGAGTGATTATTGTGTGCCGATCGCGATTTTCGTGTAGTTGTTCGACGAAACCCATGGTGTTTTTCACGCTCGTTTAGTACGTGAATCATCACCGAGAATAGAGTTGCGAAGGTAAAATTACCGGTTATTTACGTAATATTACCCATATCCCGGTAAAATTGGTAAAATCGGTAAAATTGTTCAAGAATTATAAACACGGGTGTCATAGTACTCGTAGCAGTAGAGGCTTCAAAATTATTAGGGAAACTAATAATGTGTGTTAAATTTGTCTCTCTTTTTGAAAAATAGAAAACACTAATGTTAGGAGTGGGTAAAGTATGTCGACAACGGCAGAAAATGACTATGTTGATTTCTGTGATAAGACTCCTAAACCAAAGTTATTATTTTTCAATTTTACCAATTTACCGGTAATATTACGTGAAATTACCGGTAATTCATCAATAGGTTTAGGTCAGGAATACAAGACGTCTCCTTGTTGGTATACCTTGATGACTTGATCATCATGTCATCGTCTTTCGAATCCCATTTGACCGACCTAGGGAAAGTATTCCTACGACTTGCGCAGTACAAGTTAACACTTAATCAACCTAAATGTTCATTCACCTGTGAAGCCGTCCATTATCTAGGACACGTCAAGTGGACCTGGGGTCCAGATCAAGCTGCAGCTTTCATTAAGCTTAAGACAATTCTATGTTCCGCCCCAATCCTGAGGCAAGCAGACAGCAGATTTCCATATATCCTATGAACGGATGCTAGTGACTACACTTTGGAAGCGTGTCTACTCCAGGGGGAGGGACCAGATTAGCGCCCAGTAGAATATGCTTCTAGACTGCTGACACCTGCTGAACAGAATTAAAATACCACAGAGCCCGAAGCTCTTGCAGTAGTATGGGCTTTCAAGAAGTTCAGGGTTTACCTATAAGGATGCCAAACTATTGTGCAAAGCGATCATCAAGCCTTGAAATGGCTTATGACACTCAGGTCACCAAGTGGCAGACTTGTTCGTTGGGCACTGCCCTATGACATCAAAATTGAGTACATCGGTGGTAAGAAGAATGTCATAGTTTATTCATTTTATGTTCTTCACAATATTTTGTATACCATTTTTGGTGTAGAACTCGTCAATATAATATAATACAATACAATATAATAAAATATAATTAATTAATTTTATAGTATAAATATAAATTAACATTGATATAAGACGTTTAAATAGTTACTCTCCAGTAGAAGTCATCGTTGAGTACATTTTCCATTAAAATTAAAATTAAAATATTGCACGTCAGACATTTAAAAACCGACTTTCACAATAATACTCATACAACAATTATAATTAAAATAATTTTTATAGGCACAGTCACAAAATCAGTCTATCTATCACAGTTTAAATCGTTTATTTTATTTGACTAAGATCTTCCTCAAAATATTCTTTAAGACTGTAGTAAGCTTTGTTTTCTAGAAATTTTTTAATTTTAGGCCCTATTTCATTTGGAGGAAGCTGCCGTATTTTATTTGGTAAAAAGTTCCATATTCTCAGAGTCATGTGTGTTGTGTTTTTTTGTACATAGCTAAAATAGCCGACACACCGTCTAGACCACCATGTGAGGGAGACGACACCGACGATAACATCAGAATAAACCTAGTTTCGATCGACTTTCTTACACTCGGCGCTGCAGACGTCCGAGAAGAACTATTTATTAGCGGATAGCATTAAAAGTTTGGAAGACTCCAATGACCTTGATATCCACTTCAAGAAATGGACAGAACGTGAATATATACTAAATAACAGTGTTCTGTATCGATATACGGATGAAGCCAAAGAAGAACCTCAACTAGTGGTGGCAAAGACACACGTGCTCACCTAGTACCACGATTTCGAGACTACGGGCCACTATGGAAGTGAGAAAACGTACCAGCGATAGCATTCCGATATTTCTGGCCTGGTATGAGAAAAGAAATCATAGCTTACGTGAGCAGGTGCCTCCAGTGCCAAAAATACAAGGTGTCCCACTTTAAGCCTGCTGGACTATTGCAAACCTACGTGACCTATTAGAAAGCGAGGTCGTCCACGCGAGAAACCAGCACCATCCACACCACCTTCTGATGTACGCCACATTCGGGACGATTATGTGGAGCACAGGGGAAGATTGTAACAAAATTCCCTAATCCCCATGCCACTGATCGGCTGGTCCCCTGTATGATGTCAACGCTGATAGTGCAATATTGCAAATTTTCATTTCGTTTTCTTTCTTAATACAAGACCAATAAACAGTAATCAGTTTTCTCTATCGGTTCCCGTTTAATTCTTCCCGTGTACTCAACTTCCCTAAGAATTATCTTACAAATTGGCGCCCAACGTGGGGCCACGGTGAGTTTCAAGACTAGTAGAGTGATTATTGTGTGCCGATCGCGATTTTCGTGTAGTTGTTCGACGAAACCCATGGTGTTTTCGCGTTCATTTAGTAGGGGAGTCATCACCGAGAATAGAGTTGCGAAGGTAAAATTACCGGTAATTTATGTAATATTACCCATATCCCGGTAAAATTGGTAAAATCGGTAAAATTGTCTTAGAATTATAAACACGGGTGGCGTAGCACGTATAGCAGTAGAGGCTTCAAAATTATTAGGGAAACCAATGATGTGTGTTAAACTCAAATTTGTCTCTATTTTTAAAAAATAGAAAGCACTAATGTTAGAAGAAGGTAAAGTATGTCGACAACGGCAGACAATGACTGTGTTGATTTCTGTGATAAGACTCCTGAAGTCCTGAACCAAGTTATTATTTTTCAATTTTACCAATTTTACCGGTAATATTACGTACGGTAATTTTACCGACATTTATTTTACCGGTAATTTTGCAACTCTAACCGAGAAACAGCCGAATTGTGAACAACTGTGAGGCGTTAGGTACTGCGTGAGTTATCACTGGTTTTCTGTACTTTTTGTGTGAATTATCACCGAAGCGACTCACCGTACGCAGCGCCCGTAGTCCTCGTGCTCAAAAAGAACTACGAGGTACGTCTCACGATAGACTACCGAGCCTTAAACGCCATCACCAGACCAGACAGATACCCCATCCCAAGAATCGATGTTTTGCACGCAGCTAACGAAAGGGGTTACATCACGACCTTAGACCTCAGAAACGGATATCTAATCAGCGTGAAGCCTTCAGATACGGACAAAACTGCATTCGTTTGCCTTTTCGGTACCTACCGTTACAAGTAGAGGTGGGTTGCGATTTCACGAACTGTGACTTTGTCACTGCTACTTGTCTGTCACAGTCACAGCCTGCTCCAGTCTCAGTCAAGTAGCAGTGACATTTTGTCACTGCCCGCTTAAAGCTCCGACCGATGCAGCGCGGACAAAACTGGAGCTGTGATGCAAATTTAATAATATAATGTTATAAATCGCATCGCAGTCACGCTAAATAGAAACTGTTACTGTAGAGGGCAGGCTAGAAACTGGAACATCTCTCCCGGCCGTGACTGCGGACTGCGATTATGCCATATTGCGATGTAGCATTAACATAATATTAGCAGTACGGCCGCCAACTAAGGTAAAACTGCTCCAAAAAATCACTGCTATTTGTCACAGTGACACGACTGGAGCAGTCACGTCTTGTCACTGCTCCATTAAAATCGCAGGTTGGCCCACCTCTAGTTACAAGCGCATACCATTTGGACTCCGCAACGCGCCCAGTACTTTTCAGCGCCTCATCGATAGGTTTAGGTCAGGAATACGAGAGGTCTCCATGTTGGCATACCTTGATGACTTGATCATCATATCATCGTCTTTCGAAGCCCATTTGACTGACCTAAGGAAAGTATTCCTGCAACTTGCACACTTAATCGACCCAAATGTTCATTATTCATCTGTGAAGCCGTCCATTATCTAGGACACATTCTCTCTACGGAAGGAATACATCCATGTGAAGATAAAGTCGCTGCCATCATGAACATGTTACTACCAAAAAACGTCAAGCAACTGTTAGGATTTATCCAAACCTGCTCGTGGTTTTGTTAAAAACTTCGCCGATGTTGCTAAGCCACTAACAACACTGACCAAGAAAAACATCAAGTGTGACCAGATCAAGCTGCAGCTTTCAGCAAGCTTAAGACGATTCTATGTTTCGCCCCAATCCTTAGGCAAGCAGACAGCACATTGCCATACATCCTACGAACGAATGCTAGTGACTACGCTTTGGGAGCGTGTCTACTCTAGGAGGAGGGACCAGATGAGCGCCCAGTAGAATATGTTTTTAGACAGCTGACACCTGCTGAACAGAATTATAAGAAGAATGTCATAGCCGACACACTGTCTAGACCACCATGTGAGGGAGACGACACCTACGGTAACATCAGAATAAACCTAGTTTCGATCGACTTTCTTACACTCAGCGCCGCAGACGTCCGAGAAGAACTATTAGCGGATCCTGAAGTGGCGAAAATCATTAAAAGTTTGGAAGACTCCAATGACCTTGATTTGATATCCACTTCAAGAAATGGGTAGAACGTGGATATATACTAAATAACAGATATACGGATGAAACCAAAGAAGAACCTCAACTAGTGGTGGCAAAGACACACGTGCTCACCCAGTACCACGATTTCGAGACTACGGGCCACTATGGAAGTGAGAAAACGTACCAGCGCCTAGCATTCCGATATTTCTGGCCTGGTATGAAACAAGAAATCTTAGATTACGTGAGCAGGTGCCTCCAGTGCCAAAAGTACAAGGTGTCCCACCCTAAGCCTGCTGGACTATTGCAAACCTCCACGCAGAACCAACGATTTGAAGTCATAGCTATTGACTTATTTGGACCTTAGCTTGCTAGCCAAGAAGGTGAGGTTGCTTTACCTAGCACGCCGAAAACGGTTGCGAGGTCGTCCACGCGAGAAACCAGCACCATCCACACCACCTTCTGATGTGCGCCACACTCGGGACGATTGTGTGGAGTACAGAGGAAGATTGTAACAAAATTCCCTAATCCCCACGCCACTGATACAGGGGAGCAGCCCCTGTATGATGTCAACGTTTTCTTTGTTAATACAAAACCAATATACAGTAATCAGTTTTCTCTATCTGTTCTCGTTTTATTTTTCCCGTGTACTCAACTTCCCTAAGAATTATCTTCCGAATTGGCGCCCAACGTGGGGCCACGGTGAGTTTCAAGACTGGTAGAGTGATTATTGTGTGCCATTCGCGATTTTCGTGTCGTTGTTCGACGAAACCCATGGTGTTTTTCGCGCTCGTTTGGTACGGGAGTCATCACCGAGAAACAGCCGAATTGTGACGCATTAGGTACTGCTCAACTTCCCTAAGCATTATCTCATCATTCAAACAATCCTTGCATTCATAATGTTGATCAGATCTATCGGTCATTATTCAAACCATTGTCGAGGTAAAAAGAAGCTTATTATAATAATTGTTTCAAAAAATAAAAAGTATAAGGAAGATCTGCATTAACCCGAAAAGCTGTTTCCGGTATGTGCGCAAATCTAGGAGTTGGGAGTTGGGGAAACGTGAAAAGACTAGTTTTGGTCGTTTGCGCATATGGCCGATTGGATCTTAATACTCAATTAATTAACATTCTGTTAGTCAGATTTGATTCGTTCTTTTTTTTCCAAAATTTCCAAATTATTAATGGTGTACTTATAAATCACATTGTAAAAATAATCAACAATATTATGTAAAATACCAGAAAAATTGACTTTTCAAAAACATCCAAGCAAAACACTCAAATCTCTATAAACATAAATTAAATTTCTTATAGCTCTTTGATACAACACGTTATTATTATGTCCCATAAAAAGAGAAATACGTCATAAAACACCCATAAACCTAGTTCATATAAAGATAAAGTTAACCCAATTATTTATCAGAAATGACACTATAACTTTATTGAAATTTATTGCGCCGAATTTTTATGTCTTCCTGTAGTACATGAAGACCTTTTGGTTTGGTATCTTTTAGTGATAGTAAAATCGTATTGAGATGTCTTCTTTTATACAAGTCTGTGAATTCTAAAGAATGAATTATGGATGCAAGATATTTCGAGAGCTTTTAAATTTTGTATACTGGAAACTTTTCCAACTGGAATATTCAACGCTTTTATTTATGATACTTGGTATTGGATCGATACAATTGCAAAAGTAAGTTAACTCGTAGTTAAACCTGATCGCACACTGACATTATTTTTGCGATTTTAACCAAAACACCCTGTATAAACAAACATAATTCTCACAAGAGCCAAGGCAAATGTCACTGTTGAAATTATCTCGATCCTTGTTTGTTATTCCGTTTTTTCCTCGATTTAATTGATGGATTCTGGAAATAGAACATTGATTTTAGAGGTTTTTTTTTGTTCGTAACATACGTGTATATGAAAGTGAAAATTATTTGTTTGCTCTGGAATGATCCAGGAGTTAATTATTAGGAAACTCTTGTAACATACGAAATTCACTATGTCCCTGGGCTCTTCTAATGCAAAACTTGTTTGTATCACTGGTACTATTAAATTGATTTTCCGTGTTTCTCTACTATTGGGGATACAAAAAACGAAATAGACTTTATACTGACACATAAAAAACACATATTCCAAGATGTAGACGTCTTAAGCAAGAGCAAATGTTACAATATATATTATTTGCATGACTTTATGCACTCATTCATAAACAAGAGATTCATTTAACAGCTGCCATTAGGATCTTCATAAAATTGATTACGTGGTCAATTGATTTCGGAAAATGATCGAGAGTGCATAAAATTCATTCAGGGAAAACTTTATACAGCACGGATGCCAACGAGGGGTAGTTAACTCCTTAAAATATGTACACAGATTTTAAATCTTCATTGATTTTGTAGGATTTTGAGAATTTTGAAAATCTTCACATGATTTTACAGGATTTTAAAAGATTTTAGGTGATTTTGTAGCATTTTAGGGAAGTTAGAAGGGTTTTCAGAGATCTTAAAGGATTTTAAGAGATTTTAACGGATTTTTGGGATCCAAAGGATTTTTGGAAATGTTAAAGGAATTTTTTTATTAGGAATTTTATAAGATTTTGCCGGATTTGTTTTGTTCTTAGAAAATTTTGTTAGATTTTTAAAGATTTTAACGATTTTCAGGGATTTTAAGTAGATCTTACGACAGGATTTTAAAAGATTTTAGATTTATTAGATTTTAGGTGATTTTGAATCATTTTAGGGAATTTAAAAAGGGTTTTTAGGGGAGCCTTAACGATGAGTATTTTTTAAACTGACATTTCTCCATAAAAGTCTGTCATTTTAAGGAATACTTATTGTTGAAGCTCCCATAAAATAGTTGGTGGAAACGGAAATTTGGAAGGAATTTTCTTTTAGGAATACATATATTAATGATTTTATAAGATTTGCTCGGCTTTTTTTTGTTCTAATAAAATTTTGTGTGATTTTGTGAAATTTGATGCCATTTCAAGTTATTTTAAAGGGATTTTGTGAAGTTTTGTTAAATTTTTAAAGAGTTTCAGGGATTTTAAGTACACTGTGTACAAGTTTTTTTGGACTTGTACACAGATTTTGACCAATCAACCGCTCCGAGGTTTAGTTAACTCTATAAAAAAATAAACACATATTTTAAATCTTAATTGATTTTGTAGGATTTTGGGAATTTTGAAAATCTTTACACGATTTTAAAGGAGTTCAGAAGATTTCAGATTTTCAAAATTCCAGGTGATTCTGGAGCATTTTGGGGGTTTTTGGAAAGTTTTTAGAAATTCTAAATTCAAATGACAAATTTAAATGCAAAAACGGAAATTTCTAGACATTTAACTAAAGAATTTCATAATACTTTTCCGAATTTCACCATAAGATTCCATAGAATGCCACCTTAAAATTCAATGGAATTCTTGTACAAAAATTCCTCGGAATTACAGTAAAAGATATCATGAAATTTCTCAAAATTCCACTAAAATTTTATGTAATTCGACAAAAATTACTCAGAATTTCACTAAAATTTAATTCAATTCTTCGGAATTCTGTCGAAATTTCTTGTGGTTCCATGGAAATTCCACGGAAATTCTGTTTAATTTCAAGGGAATTCTTCGGATTTCATGTAATTTCACTGGAATTCCACAATAAGGTTTCAAGGAAATCCATGGATGTAATTCGACGAGAATTTCTTGGAATTTCACTCGACATTTCATCGAAATTTCATGAAGGTAAGTCGACACAAAATAAAATTATATGCATATAATTTGATGGAAATTCTGCGAATATTTCATAGTTTTTTTTTTTTTTTTCGAAATTCCACTGAAATTCTACAAAATTCTATAGAAATTCCAAATTCTATAATTTTTTTAAAACTGAAACTCCCAATACTTCACCACTGCTATATCCTGGAATTCCACAAAATTTTCATAAAATCTCACTGACATTTCCTATAATTTCTTAGAAATTCCTCGGAATTTCACTAAAATTTTATGAGAATTTTTTGAAATTTCACTGAATTCCACGTTATTAGTCGAATATTTCTCGAAATTCCAATGAAACTACAAATTTTTTTTCAAAATTTCATTTATTTCCATAAGAATTTTTCGGAATTTCACCGAAATTTGCTTTCAATAGTTTGGAATTTCTGGGAATATTAATGAAACTTCAAATAATTTCTTGAAAATTGACCGAAATTCCTCCGAAATATATTGAAATTTCATATCATTACATGGGAATTTTTACATTCACCAAAATTGTAAGTTTTTAACTGGAAATTCCACTTGTGAAATTTTCTCTAATTTTACTAAAATTCAGTAATTCGATAGGAATTTTTCGGAATATCAATTTTACTAAAATGCCATGTTTTTAACTAGGAATGAAAATAAAACTTCATGTAATTAATTACATTAGGATTTTTTGGAATTTCACTGGAATTCCTTATGAAACGATAAGAGTTGTTCAAAATTCCACTTAAATTTCATGTAATTCCCTGACAATTCCTTGGAATTTCATGCAATTGCTTTGGAGCTCTGTATATAATTCGACGTAATTCGAATTCGATGTAATTTTTTGAAACTTTTTATAAATTCTTTATGTAATTCAACGAGCACTGAAATTTCATGTTGGGAATTCACATGTCACATTTCACACCATAAAATTCAATGGAATTCTTGGATTTTTTTTTCTTCGGAATTACAATATAAGATTTCATGAAATTCTTTGGAATTTCAGTAAAATTTCAAGTTATTCCATGGGAATTTCGCGGAAATTTTAGTCAATTCCATAGAAATTCCCTCGGAAATTCCTTAGAATTTCACCAGAAGATTTTATGAAATTCTTCGAAATTCCATTCATGTGATAAATTTGAATTGAAAAACGTAAATTCCTAGAAATTTAACTATAAGATTTCATAATACTTTTCCGAATTTCATCATAAGATTCTATGGAATTCCACCATAAAATTTAATGGAATTCTTGCACAAAATTTCATGAAATTCTTCGGAATTCCATTAAAATTTCAAGTTATTCTATGGAAATTCCGTGAAAATTTTAATTAATTTCATAGAGATTTCTTAGAATTTCACCAGAAGATTTTATAGAATTTCTCGAAATTCCATTCAAATCGTAAATTTGAATGAGAAAACGGAAATTTCTAAAAATTTCACTAAAAGATTTTATAATATTTTTCCAAATTTCATCATAGGATTTCATGGAATTCCACAATAAAATTCAATAGAATTCTTGAACAAAAATTCCTCGAAATTACACTATGAAATTTCATGAAATTCTTCGGAATTCCACTAAAATTTCAAGGAATTCCGCGAAATTTTTAGGAAATTCCTTAGAAATTCCTTAACATTTCGCCAGAAGATTTTATGGAATTTTTAGACAATTTTTTTTCGGAATTACAGTATACGATTTCATGAAATTCCTCGGAACTCCACTAAAATTTCAATTTCAAAATTCCATAAAAGTTCCATAATTTTTTTTTATAACTTTACTGAAATTCCCCAAAATTTCACCACTGAAATATCTAGGAATTCCACAAAATTTCCATAAAATTCTTCGGAATTTCCTCGGGAATTTCATTGACGTTTCATGTAATTTCTTGAAAATTCCTCGGAATTCACTAAAAGTTTATGAGAATATTTTGAAATTCCACGTTCATAGCCGAAGATTTCTCGAAAGTGCAATGAAACTTGGAATTTTTCAAAATTTCATTTATTTTCATAGGAATATTTCGGAATTTCACTGAAATTCTCTTTTAATAGCCAGGAATTTCTGGGAATATTAATGAAACTTTAAGTTATTGCTTGAAAATTCACCAAAATATACATGGGAGTTTTTCGGAATATTACCGAAAAAATGTTTTTAGCCGGAAATTCCTCGGCATTCCACTTGTGGAATTTTCTGGATTTGGTGTAATTCGATCAAAATTTTACTGAAATTCCATGTAATTGAGAGGAACTAAAATTTAATGTGAATTCTATGGAAACTCCGCAAAAGTTTCACATGTAATTCCTTTTTCAGAAAACAATTCTACCCAAATTTCTCGAAACTCCACTAAATTATGGAATTCTGAGAGACTTTAACAGATTTTTGGGGATTTCAAAGGATTTTTGGAATTTCAAAGGAAATATTTTTTAGGAATGTTAACGATTTTATGAGATTTTGCAAGATATTTTTGGTTTTAATGAAATTTTTTTAAATTTTGTAGGATTTTATTCAATTTCAAGAGATTTTGTGGGGTTTTGTTAAATTTTTAAGGATTTTCTAGATTTTTAGGGATTTTGAGTAGATCTTATGAGATTTTCTGTGATTTTAGCCAACTTGTACACGGATTTTGACCAGTTAATCACTCCTTGATATATAATTTGCATGACTTTATGCACTCATTCATAAACAAGAGATTGATTTTTAACATCTGCCATTAGGATCTTCATAAAATTGATTACGATGTCGTGTGGGTGGTCAATTGATTTTGGAAAATGATCGAGAGTGCATAGAATTCATTCAGGGAAAATTTTATGCAGCAGAGGTGCCAATAGTACTAAAAAAAAAGGTAATAATTATTGGAAATTGCCTTCTGTTTTTTTAATTTCTTTGTATCAAAACCCCAAACTAAACACATCGCGTATTAAACGTTTATTTAACATTAAGACGGAGGTGTTTATAGTATTTCTGTTTAATCACTGTTAAAATGCGATGTTTTTAATCCGCCGCTCAAAAAGATCGATTAGTTTGAAACAATAACACGTAGTTAAATTAACTGGAAAACCAATATTTTTCTAATAAGTTTTGAAATGCATGAAATTGTTTCGAAAATATTCGAAACGATACAAATTGCGAGATTCTGCATACTTATGAAAGTTATTATTGGAATGTTGAAAAAAGTAGAAATAGGAACATTTTTGTTGATTATCCATATGATATAGCTCTACTGTATAGCAATTTCAGAAAATGTCAGTTTGAACTAAAGATTAAATTCCATGTTTTCCTCATATTTTTCTATTATAAATTCTTAAGAATTTAAGTTTCTTTACAGTGGACTGTAAATGTTTTATAAATTAGATTTTACATATAGGAAAATTTTAATATTTCTAGCTAAAAACAGCTGCCTATAATTATTCAAAATTGTCATGTTTTGATGTAATTGAGAAAATTTGACTGTGTGTAGAACATTTTTACCAGGAAGCAGGAATTTTCGCTCATGCCAGAAGTAATTCCGCATTTTATATTTCTAATTTGCTATGGCATTATGATTTGGAACAAGTATTTTAACTGGAAATTTTATTAGCTATTAAACCAACTTTTAATGGATAAAGTAAAGGCAAACCGTGAAATCTTGAATAATTGTTTCCGTAAGCTTGTGACGCAAACGTGCCATTTGATATAGAATTTTTTTATTTCGTTTCTTAATTATCTGACAATAAACGTAAAAAATAATGAATCCTCGACAGAAGAAAAAGAAATCTGATAATCTGAAGAAAAGGGTGTCAAAAGTCTGAAAGACTCCCCAAAATGCCATTTAGCTCGTAAGAAAAATACCATTCCGTTTATATGGGAGTTATATTTTATTCATGCCTTTGGGGGTAAAAAGGTTAGAACCTGTGTCACTTTCATAAATAGCAGTAATAAAAGTTCCCTCTTTTCTCTTTAATTTTATCCTGGATCTGGGGCCTACATATTAATGTTGTTCCGTTAATCTTAAGAGTCAAATGTTATAAATTGAGAGAATCCAAAAATAATTATCATTACTAACCTAATAGTTTACTTTATTATCGCATCTCGATTACCACACCTCCGACACTAATGTTGTTCCGTTAATCTTAAGAGTCAAATGTTATAAATTGAGAGAATCCAAAAATAATTATCATTACTAACCTAATAGTTTACTTTATTATCGCATCTCGATTACCACACCTCCGACACTTTTTACGATTACGCATAACCTCTAAAGGAATTAACTTTAAATTCTTTTTAAATATAAATTCAAAAAAGACGGACAAGTAAGTACTGGTCAGTAGTAGTGGTACCGATCTCGCGTAAAAATTTCGACTGAAAACACTTCCAGAGAACTCAACATAAACATACGAAATCTTTTGAGATCTGAAAATCTAAATTTACACAGATTTATTTTCAGATATATAGTGTACCATTTTCCAGCAGCAGAGCTATGGTGGGTTTTACTGCGAGCGATCAGTATTGGGAAATTTACGCGCTGTAAACATCGGTTTTCGTTCGGTTAATTAGTCACGATTTGATTATTAACTTTAATTCGTCTGATAAGTTTGCAAACATTGGCTCTATATTTAAATTGAATTTATACATTTTATAGATCTTTGGACTATATTTCCTTTGTTTGTTCACCAGATGTTGGCGTCACAAAATTTTGTCTACTGTAATGTCTGTGTCAGTATGTCATTGGATCCACATCATCAGTAAGAACCAACTCTTGCTGAGACATACAGTATAGTCTTCAGAAACGGAAAGTACTCAATACTCAATACTCAATTTATTCGTGCTATTATTCATAAGTACTTACATTCGTCATAAAAAAAGGTAGTAAAATTATACAATTTATACACAGTCTGTAGTTGTAAATTGAAACCTCAAAACTTAAAAAAAATATTGTAAAGATCCGACATTTACAAGCTTACTTTAGAAACAGTACAGTTGAAATACAATTAAAATATACAGTAGAATACAAATCACAGCAAAGTTTGTTGTCAAAAGGACACGTCTAAAACTTAAGGAACTCTTCAAAAACGAGTAAAAACAATTTGAACACAAAAGTTGCTTAATCCTACTCTTGAATTTGCCCCGTTCTAAGCTCTTCATGGAATTCGGAAGCATGTTATAGAATTTAATTGACAGATAGCTAGCCCGGACCGTCCTGACACCTTTTCAACCTATGATAAACTGGGATGATCAAATTTTTCTGTCTTGTGTCATAGCTGTGGACTCCACTATGCACCCCGAATTTATACTCATTGTATTTCACATACAACAGATTTTCAAGTATGTAGTGAGATGGTAAAGTAAGTATATTTAAACTCCCAAAGGCCTGTCTACAGTCCTTTCTGAAGCCCAATCCAGCCAAGATTCGGATAGCTTTTCTCTGAAGTCTAAAAAGTCTGGCCACAAGGGGGGAGTGACCCCAAACCAAAATACCATATGTCATAACAGAGTGAAATATAGCATGGTACGAAGTTTTCAGAACATTATCTGAGACACTCTGGGAGAGATTACGAAGGACAAAGAGAGCCCTGCTAAGCTTTGTTGAAACTTGATCAATTTGCGCATGCCTTCTGAGAGTGGGGTGAACACTCCAAGAAATCGAACGATCTTCTCTTTTTCATTATTACTTCTAGAGTCTCTGAGGGAGAAAATCAATCTCTCTGTTTTGTCTTTATTCAGGAGCAGCTTATTAGCATTAAACCAGTCCCTTACTTTACCCTAAGTGGCTTCAAGCTGTAAGACTGCCTGATCAACCGATCCCGCTGACATGGAGACTGTGGTGTCATCCGCAAAAAAGGTGCATTTTTCTTGATCACTGTTAAAGGGGAGATCATTTACAAAGAATAAAAATAGGATCGGCCCCAGGACAGACCCTTGGAGCACACCTATATTTACAACCCTTTCCGCAGAACACACCCCATCCACCTTGACAGTTTGGGATCTGTTTTCCAGATAATAATTTATTAATACTGTCTGTACCAAAATTATAGTGTACTAGCTTGCTCAGCAAGATTTCATGGGAAACACAGTTAAATGCCTTACTTAAATCACAGAAAAGCACAGCACTAAATTGGAGACTGTCAAAAGAATTCAGAATATCGGCAATGAGATTCAATATACTCAATGTAATACATCTGCCCGCTCGAAAACCAAACTGGCATTCAGTAAAGCATCGGTTCTCCTCGAAGAACTTCACCAACCTCAAAGCCATGCATCTTTCCACAATCTTAGACAATACCGGCAGAAGTGAGATGGGCTTGTAATTTTTGGCTTCATTTTTGTCACCCTTTTTAAAGACAGGTACGACAAAAGCTTTCTTCAGAATATCAGGAAAAACATTTTGGCGAAAACAGGATTTAATTAATCTGGTTAGAGGAATGATAATATTATTCTTAATGAATTTGATGCTCAAACCAAAGATATCACCGCTGGCCTTATTTTTAATGTTGTTTATGATATCTCTAACTTCACTGCAGGATACAGGAGAAAAGTTGAAAATATTAGGTAGAGAAATCAAGGACCAAGCTCGCTCGGACCAATCTTGCTAGTGAGATCCTGTGCAATCATGCATCATTCGCCATCTTGTTGTGAATTTGTAACGCGCTTTCAGGGTTGGCATTAACGAATAGTTATTTACCTAACAAGTGCGGAAAGTGGTGCTTTTCCCTACGCGACGGCAGTTGGTAAGCTGTCAAGGGTGGAAAAGACATTTAGAGCAGAAGTTAGGTGTAATGTTTTTCCACAAGTATTTTTGTTCATCTAATTTATCAAAAATTGATGAAAAAATCTGTGTAACATCTAAATCTTCTCAATGGAAAATAGTACCTATAGATAGTAATTTGATTTGAAGTAAAAAATAAGTAGTACCTATATTTTGAATTAAAACATTGTGCTCGTAGGAAAGACCTATTTCAAAAACCCGGTGGGTTTTTGTTGAGTTCTGAGTTAGAGATTATTACTTGGAATGTCAAAGATCTTAGAACACAAAAACCCTACAGAAGCACAACTCTCGCAAAAACCCAAAAAAACCAATAGAAATTTTCAAAAACCTCTAAAAAAATCTCTTATGCTATCCTTACTCAGCTCATTTTATTTATTTGTTTTCTTTTTGCCCTTTAAAAGTAGGTATTTACTTTACTAAGTATTTATGTATTTTTAATACCTATTTAAAAGTACCTGTCGTTTTAGTGACAAAACGTATGTCGCTTCTCGACACACAAATAAAATTAAGTTAGGAATTTCCTATTTGTAGATGAAATTGACGTATTAGCAATCGACGTTCGTTTTTGTTGGTAATTTTTTGTTTCATCTGATTCGTGATTGATAAATAAGGATGAGGTTATTCTAAATGGGTATTACAAATACTATAGTTTAGCACCAGATTAGGAGAATTTATTTCTATTTTATTTTTGTCTGATTTTCTTTGCTCGTTTTTCGTTTATTTGTTTAAATATTGTAGTATTTCTATGTATGAGGTTATGTTTTACAACAAACAATATTATAATAAATGGGTGTTTAGGTAAAAAAAACCTGAAAATCTATAATCCTTGAACGTATAGGTATAGTATATAGTCATAATTGTTTCTTTCACGAATCATAAAATATTTCCAAAATTACCAAAATAACCGCAAAATTACCGGTAAATTACCACCAAGAAAGAACAAATAAAAATTACCGGTAAACTTCAATCTCTAACTGGAACAGACAGTTTGAATGAGCTCTTAGATTTATCATGTCTTGTGCGCATCTTATAGCATGAACAACCATGAAAGCCATTGTCCGTTAAAAATTGAGTTATGTTTTCTGCTGCGGTCTCAGGGTTGAAACTAGATAGAAAAATCTAGGCCAATCTGGCAAAATTTGCCATTGATAGTTGAGTGACGTTTTGTCGAGTAGGTTGCGGTCGTTTTGCTTTTCTCTGGATCAATTTCCACTCTTCTTTATCTTTGTTTATTATTTCATTTTCCACAACAAAAACATCCCCATCTCCGCTGACGCTGACATTGATGTCAGTTGCAGTGACTGCTCCGACATTGACATTCGGTTTTGGCGTGTTCCGTTTTGTGATTGATACTTCCTGGTTTGCAGGTTTATCTATCCCAGCTCCATCTATGTTGTGGCCCACCAACGTACCATTTTGTACAGTCTGAGATCGTTTAGCAGGGACAATGACAGGTACCAGTGGTGGGGCTGGTGAGACCAGGCGGGAAGTTGATTGTTTACTTTTTTTAAGGTTGTTTTTTTCCATGTTTTCCCACAGCAAATTCACTTTTTCCTGTAGCATGGCGTTAGATTTTTCTAAAATTCTATACTTTCCCTCTAACTCCACTTACTTCTGGATATGCATCTTCAGGGTGGATATTTCATCTTCCTTTCGGGCTTCTAATTCTTCGGCTACGTCTACGAGCGCTATGGCTGCCGTTTGATGAACACAAACTACGGATTTTTTAGTCGCAGCTTGTTTTAAGCACGATGGATGGAACGTTTTCGCACACTTCACGCACTTTACTAAATTTTCCGAGAGTTTTTTGCAATGAAAACAAGTTATTTTACTAGTTTTTTCACTTTTTTTTCGCTCATATCTATCAGACGACGTTTCAGTCGGCGCCATCTTGCTTGCGTTATTATGTAGTAGCTGATCTACTAAAGGTCTCAGACAAATACTGAAGAAGACTCAAGAATTTTACATCAATGCGAAAATAGACCTATTTCGAGGATAAGCAACGTTTTTGATTGAATTTATTTTAAATCTTAGGTTATTTTTAATACTGAACATATGGGGTGTGAATAATTATGCCAAAATACCTTAATTTTTTTTCTCAATAAACTGATAAACATCATTGTTAAATTCTGAACGGAGCGAATCAAGCAAGATAAACAAAACCATACAATTTGATGTTCAGTGATTTTCTTTTATTTTCCCTTTACAGCTGATTTTTGACATTTAGAATTTTCAGTTCTTTTCAGATTGCGGTGCGATCAATACTCCTCCAATCCTAGGGGATTTCATTAAAGATGATCGCCTTTAAACCTTCCTTTCTTTGGTGTTGATTTGATTCTTTGTATGCTATAGGCTGTTTTCTGTTTTGAAATATCTTTCGTTCAGAAACCGACTTACTGCAGGGTTGAAAACGGGTGGCGCCTTTATTTAGATCCACCCCACTCACCGAAAATTTGTGGGCTAGTCAGAGCTTTCGCTATAAGTCGGATTTCTTCTTTAGGCCATCTTCAAGAGTCATATCCCTCCCTTCACTCTTCCCCTGTCGCTTTTAGACTTGTAACAAAATTGGCGCCCAACGTGGGGCCCGTACCAATCAATAAATCAACCACAATTCCACGAATGAAATATATTTCAAATTAACAACTCATCATAGTTTGTAAGTTAGCGAAAGTGCACAATAGTTACTTTCATCGTCATTTGTCAACAGAATGACGCTGTTGCAGTCCTATAATCTTACCGCAAATATGGCTCTGTTTAGTGTTTAATGCCGCAACCCTCAACACTAAATCAGTCTGATGTTCGAGAGTTCATTGTAAATTTAATCCAACGTTTCCCATTCCAGCCCGTTCCGAATAATGACATTTGGGCAACTGGGAATCGTTAGCACGTAATTTTACGGTTTTGATGTATCACAATGACAATACCGCAAATAATTTTCTTCTATTCCTATAGATTTTTATAATTGAATTCATTGACCAATTCTTGTTTGTCTTTGCGAAATTGGATGGTCCGCTCCAGACCCTTTTTTTTTTTCGATCTGTTTACTTACACTCCCTGTCAGCGTGCACTGGAAGCTTTTCAATTAATCCCCCGAAATATTTCCCGGCAGTCGAGACACGGTTATAAGAAAATCTGTCATCGGATATCTTTTCGGAGTTCTAGTAAATACGGCGAAGCGACAGGACTCTCTCGGTTTTCCGCGTAAATGATCATTTTGTTTGTCAGGAAAATCTATATCGGGCAATAAATTTGGTAGACTGGAAAATGTATTTAGTTATAGCTGTTGTGCATTTTGGAAATATCAGCCATTTTAACATTGGAATATTGTAGTAGTATGTAATTAACTGTTCTGGGTTATTATCTCATTCCCGTCAAGATTTTTACTTCAACATAATCTCTCCGTCAGTTCTCCTCGATCAGTTGCCAGTTTCTCCTGAATCCAGAAAGTGGAGTTATAAATCCTCCTTGAGAAAGGTATTTTCTCTTCTAACCTATAACCATTTTCCAAGAACCCTTTTCCTCCGATAATTTTCAAAAACCTTGTAGGGTCACAACGTTATACTTCCTAGGCTTATCCAGGTGAATCTTACCTTAATACCTCTGTATGCTGGTGGTTGGAGCTTAACATCCGATTTGGATCAACAGTGGTTTTCCTGATACCTAGAGTGAATGCCAATTTGATGTTCTCCTCCAGAAATCATGGAACATATGATCAAATTTTAATCTATTGAAGTGAAAGTCCTCTTCTGTACTTATGTTCTGTTCCTTTCTCCATCACTGTAAATCAAGGGGTAAACCACCATCCCAGAATTGGTGCAAACAATTCCTCAAAAGGGAATTTTTTTCGCATAATTCCTCAAAATTCCTGCAAATTCCTTCAAATTTCTCCAGATACCCCATCACAAATTCCTCCAAATTCCCCACCACGAACTTCACCAAATACCCCACAAATTCCTCTAAAAAAAAGGAAAATTTTGAAACTTTCTGCATGTTAAGAGGAAGGTGAGAAGATCATTTTCCCAAAATGTTCCAGTGGAAAACAGCAACATGAAAATTCTTGGAAGTCAACTTGCAAAAACTAAATTAGTTGAAAATACAGTCTCACTCATTTCAAAGTTTTCCTGAAAAACTAGTGAAGGGAAAATTTTGAAACTTTTTGCATGTAAAGAGGAAGGTGAGAAGCTCATTTTCCCAAAAATTCAAATTTTTCTAGTGCTACAACATGAGGAATATTAGAAATCAACCTACAATAACTGAAACAATTGAAAATGCAGTCTCACATATTTCAGAGTTTCCCTGGAGAACTAGTGAAGGGAAAACTTTGAAACTTTTTGCATGTAGAAAGAAAGGTGAGACGTTCATTTTCCCAAAATTTCAAATTTTTCCAGTAGAAAACAGCAACATGAAAAATCTTGGAAGTCAACCTACAAAAACTGAATAAGTTGAAAATACAGTCTCACACATTATGTACAAAGTTTTCCTAGAAAACTAGTGAAGGGAAAATTTTGAAACTTTTTGCATGTAAAGAGGAAGGTGAAATGCTCATTTTCCCAAATTTTCAAAATTTTCCAGTGGAAAACAGCAACATGAAAAATCTTGGAAGGCAACCTACAAAAACTGAATTAGTTGAAAATACAGTCTCACACATTTCAAAATTTGCCTGGAAAACTAGTGAAGGGAAAATTTTGAAACTTTTTGCATGTAAATAGGAAGGTGAGAAGCTCATTTTCCCAAAATTTCAAAATTTTCCAATGGAAAACAGCAACATGGAAAATCTTGGAAATCAACCTACGAGTCAACCTACAATAACTGAATTAATTGAAAATACAATCTCACACATTTCAAAGTTTTCCACGAAAACTAGTGAAGGGAACACTTTGAAACTTTTTGCATGTAAAGAGGAAGGTGGGAAGCTCATTTTCCCAAAATTTCAAATTTTTCTAGTGGAAAATAACAACATGAGGAACTCGATGAGGAACATTAGAAATCAACCTACAATAACTGAATTAATTGAAAATACAGTCTCACATATTTCAGAGTTTTCCTGGAAAACTAGTGAAGGGAAAATTTTGAAACTTTTTGCATGTTAAGAGGAAGGTAAGAAGCTCATTTTCCCAAAATTTCAAAATTTTCCAGTGGACAACAGCAACATGAAAAATCTTGGAAGTCAACTTACAAAAACTGAATTAGTTGAAAATATAGTCTCACCCATTTGAAAGTTTTCCTGAAAAACTAGTGAAGGGAAAATTTTGAAACTTTTTGCATGTAAATAGGAAGGTAAGAAGCTCATTTTCCCAAAATTTCAAAATTTTCCAATGGAAAACAGCAACATGGAAAATCTTGGAAATCAACCTAGGAGTCAACCTACAATAACTGAATTAATTGAAAATACAGTCTCACACATTTCAAAATTTGCCTGGAAAACTAGTGAAGGGAATATTTTGAAACTTTTTGCATGTAAATAGGAAGGTGAGAAGCTCATTTTCCCAAAATTTCAAATTTTTCTAGTGGAAAATAACAACATGAGGAACTCGATGAGGAACATTAGAAATCAACCTACAATAACTGAATTAATTGAAAATACAGTCTCACATATTTCAGAGTTTTCCTGGAAAACTAGTGAAGGGAAAATTTTGAAACTTTTTGCATGTTAAGAGGAAGGTAAGAAGCTCATTTTCCCAAAATTTCAAAAGTTTCCAGTGGAATACAGCAACATGAAAAATTTTGGAAATCAACCTACAATAACTGAATTAATTGGAAATACAGTTTCCCACATTTCAGAGTTTTCCTAGAAAACTAGTCAAGGGAACATTTTGAAACTTTTTGAGTGAGAAGCTCATTTTCCCCAAAATTTCAAATTTTTCTAGTGCTACAACATGAGGAATATTGGGAATCAACCTACAATAACTGAATTAATTGAAAATATAGTGTCACACATTTCAAAGTTTTCCTGGAAAACTAGTGAAGGGAAAATTTTGAAACTTTTTGCATGTTAAGAGGAAGGTAAGAAGCTCATTTTCCCAAAATTTTCCAGTGGAAAACAGCAACATGAAAAATCTTGGCAATCAACTTACAAAAACTGAATTAGTTGAAAATATAGTCTCACCCATTTCAAAGTTTTCTTGAAAAACTAGTGAAGGGAAAATTTTGAAACTTTTTGCGTGTAAAGAGGAAGGTGAGAAGCTCATTTTCCCAAAATTTCAAAAGTTTCCAGTGGAAAACAGCAACATGAAAAATCTTGGAAATCAACCTACAATAACTGAATTAATTGAAAATACAGTCTCACACATTCCCAAGTTTTCCTGGAAAACTAGTGAAAGCAAAAATTTTAAACTTTTTGCATTTGAAGAGTAGAAAGGTTGAAGGCTCATTTTCCCAAAATTTGAAATTTTTCCAGTGGAAAATTACAACATGAGGAATCTTGGAAATCAACCTACAATAACTGAATTAATTGGAAATACAGTCTCCCACATTTCAGATTTTTCCTAGAAAACTAGTGAAGGGAAAATTTTGAAACTTTTTGGATGTAAAGAGGAAGGTGAGAAGCTCATTTTCCCAAAATTTCAAAATTTTCCAATGGAAAACAGCAACATGGAAAATCTTGGAAATCAACCTAGGAGTCAACCTACAATAACTGAATTAATTAAAAATACAGTCTCACACATTTCAAAATTGACCTGGAAAACTAGTGAAGGGAACTTTTTGAAACTTTTTGCATGTAAAAAGGAAGCTGAGAAGCTCATTTTTCCAAAATTTCAAATTTTTCTAGTGGAAAATAACAACATGAGGAACTCGATGAGGAACATTAGAAATCAACCTACAATAACTGAATTAATTGAAAATACAGTCTCACATATTTCAGAGTTTTCCTGGAAAACTAGTGAAGGGAAAATTTTGAAACTTTTTGCATGTTAAGAGGAAGGTAAGAAGCTCATTTTCCCAAAATTTCAAAAGTTTCCAGTGGAATACAGCAACATGAAAAATTTTGGAAATCAACCTACAATAACTGAATTAATTGGAAATACAGTTTCCCACATTTCAGAGTTTTCCTAGAAAACTAGTCAAGGGAACATTTTGAAACTTTTTGAGTGAGAAGCTCATTTTCCCCAAAATTTCAAATTTTTCTAGTGCTACAACATGAGGAATATTGGGAATCAACCTACAATAACTGAATTAATTGAAAATATAGTGTCACACATTTCAAAGTTTTCCTGGAAAACTAGTGAAGGGAAAATTTTGAAACTTTTTGCATGTTAAGAGGAAGGTAAGAAGCTCATTTTCCCAAAATTTTCCAGTGGAAAACAGCAACATGAAAAATCTTGGAAATCAACTTACAAAAACTGAATTAGTTGAAAATATAGTCTCACCCATTTCAAAGTTTTCCTGAAAAACTAGTGAAGGGAGAATTTTGAAACTTTTTGCGTGTAAAGAGGAAGGTGAGAAGCTCATTTTCCCAAAATTTCAAAAGTTTCCAGTGGAAAACAGCAACATGAAAAATCTTGGAAATCAACCTACAATAACTGAATTAATTGAAAATACAGTCTCACACATTCCAAAGTTTTCCTGGAAAACTAGTGAAAGCAAAAATTTTAAACTTTTTGCATGTGAAGAGTAGAAAGGTTGAAGGCTCATTCTCCCAAAATTTGAAATTTTTCCAGTGGAAAATTACAACATGAGGAATCTTGGAAATCAACCTACAATAACTGAATTAATTGGAAATACAGTCTCCCACATTTCAGAGTTTTCCTAGAAAACTAGTGAAGGGAAAATTTTGAAACTTTTTGCATGTAAAGAGGAAGGTGAGAAGATCATTTTTTCAAAATTTCAAATTTTTCCAGTGAAAAACAGTATCATGAAAAATCTTGGAAATCAATCTACAAAAACTGTATTCATTATTCCTTTGATCTGTCAAAACTGATATTCTAACAATAAACTGACATGTTTTGATTGTTGATTTGAACCAATGAAATTGGAATTACGCGATAAATTGCACTAGTGCAAAGTATCGGATAATTGCATAGTAACTGGTGCGAAAACTGGTGTTTTGACATTTTTTGACAAAAAATTCAAATTTTTGATTCATGAAATTCTCTCATAAAATACAACTCGTGCAATGGAAATCTATTTTTAATTTTTGACAAATTTGCACTCATGCGTTTTTAACTGAAAAAGGCACTCGTGCACTACGTGCACTCGTGCTCTTTTCCAAACTAAAAATGCATTCGGGCAAATTTCCCAAAAATTATTGATAATTTCCATTGCACTTGTTATATTACTATTGACAATTTCCTTTAAATTCCTTATAAATTCCTCACAAATTCTCCCAAATTTCTCATAAATTCCTCCAAATTCCCTATAGATTCCCAAAATTCTCATAAGTTCGGATGAGTCCCTACAAGTTCCACACAAATTCCTCTAAATTCCCCACATTTTTGGCAAAGAATTGCTAGGTGGTTTGCCCTTTGCTGTAAATTGTCTATCTCAAACATATTATACTGATTTCATTAGTTCATACTTACTATAACATAAAATTTAATGACTCTTCTAGTGATTTTGCTCCTTATTTCCAGTTGTATTAAAGATGCTTTTGAGCTTAGATAAATTTTTAATTATAATCTCAAAAATGTAAATCTTGGGGGAAAAGCATTTAGGTTAAGTGCGTGCAATCATTAAATATGCAAAATAATTATTATGCAGTTTTTAGGTCAAGAATATAGGAGTTGTATAGCCATTAAAATTCAGAGAGGTTCTAGGTTGCAAAAATACTTCGCAAACAGAAAAATCGTATATATTTTCACACTAGTTGCACAAATACTAATAAATAAATGAAGTTATGAGCTCATTGCCACATACAAAAAAAAATATCTGATGCCTGGAAATTTGTTCGATATTCGCAATATCATATATTATGGGTTCATAAATGTCGTTTATCGTGTAAATATTATTCGGTTGTGGACCTTGTAGGTGTACGCGTGCACCTGATTCCATATACCGCAAAAGCTGTTAGAATAATTGCAGAGTGAGAGAACATTACAGTTAATCAACGCAAATTGCCTTTTGCGTGAATCGAAGTTGAAGCTTATCATTAGTTTTTGTGGGAAGTTATGCTATAGGTTGTAGGTCGACACACAAAAAAAAATCAACTTATCTCGAGGGGTGATTGCACTCTCTAGTTGAAGCTTTTAAGCAATCAGGGAATTTGTAATAAAATTGGGAATTGCACATTATCAAGTAGCACTCTGCTGTATTGAGAGGAATTTTAAGCCAGCAATTTTTATAGATGTTATGGTTATCTGTGAATGATGATTACGATTACTACGGTATGGGTCATACTCTATAAGGGGTTTAAGGGATTAAAACTTGGTGGGTTTGCTTTATCGAGATTGGTTTATGATTAGAGATATTGTTAATATTCCCACTTTCCCACCCTTGAATACTGGACATATTTTAGTTTTTTTCCAGTGATCAGGGAAAGTGTGTGTCTTGATTGCCAAATTAAATATGTGGTGCAGTGGAGATGTAAGACATGGGGCACAGTCATACAGTATGAAAGATGGTATTTTGTCGTGCCCAGAAGTATGTGAGTCTTTTAATTTTTTCAGGGATTCATTGATTTTAGATTCAGTAATATGGGTGACATTTATGTTCTGGGAGTTGCCAGCCTTATTCAGACTATCCAAGCTAAAATCTGACGGGGCTTCATAGGCACTTTTAAAAGAAGCTCAGCGAAGCCATTTACTTTACTCTGTGGACAATCCAGGGAGGATTGACCAGAAATTAATTTACTTGGGATACGTGTTTTATTGTGTTTTTGTCGGATATATTTCCAGAAGTGCTTCGGATTTCTCTTGATTGAAGATTCTGTGTCCCTTATTATCATCCGTCTCATGTTTGCTTGGTAGTCCAAGTTTGAGCCACCTTTTTTGTATTTTTTCATTAAGATTGTCTATTATTTCTTTGGTGTACCAGTTGGGTAGGCAACCCTATTAGATTTTTTATTATACAACGGGACAGATTGGTCAAAAATGCTGTAAAGTGTATTATAATGCTTGACAGATTGGTTAACATTAGTTCAATTGATTAGAGAGTCCCAATTTGCGACACTTAGTAGATGATACATCAGGTTAAAATCGGCTTTATTGAAGTTATAGTGCCCGGCATCTGGGTTTAGCTGCATGTCAAATGTAACGTTAAGGGTGGGGTGTGCAGCATCCTCCGGAACAAGGGAAAGATGATCTCTAGTTACCTCACATTCAAAGTTAACAATAACAAGATCCAATATGTTACCCGATATGTTTGAGAAAGTGTTATATTGTGTTAGGTTCCCTAGCGCTAAAATAGTTATTTATGATATAAGTGCTAAAAGTGACATTTTATTTTGTGAAAAGGGAAGTTTGGGACACGACGCCGAAGGCGGAGTGTTCCATCCCTTTGAACAAAATAAAATCACTTTTAGCACGAATATCATACACTATTTTTTCTAGAAACGCACTAAAAGTGATTACTTTTAGCACCAGTGTCATAAAATGGCATTTTAGACACTGACAGCATCCGTTAAAAATGACACTTTTAGTGACGTTTGTAGAAAAAATCATTTATATGAGTTTTGTGTTGGGATTGAAATCACCGATAAAGGCAACTTTGTTGTTTTGAATAGATTCATATGTGGAGAAAAATTTAAATAGGCTCTGATGTGAGTTGGAGGGTGTGCCCAACACCAAGAAGCACATCTCCATCTCTTGTGACATCCATGAGATCAAACCTGTGGTCAGCTCTATAGACAGCATAGTTGTCATTGTCATTATCAAATACACCATCCCGAGGAGGAATCCACCTACCTAATTTTGTACACCAGAAATTCTAAAATTCTGAAAAATGCTCATTTTCATGTTATTTGTCTCAAAAGATTCTAAAAATTCTAAAAAATTCCAATTCAATTCTAGAAAATACTAAATAATTCTAGAAATTGCTCGAGAAATTGCTAGAAAATGCAAAAAAATACTGATAATTCTAAAAAATTCTAAGAAATTCTAAAAAATTCTATCAGTTTGTATCTACACCAAACTTCTAAGAAGGTTTCCCTTTCGGGGGAATCCACCTACCTAATTTTGTACACCAAAAATTCTAAAATCCTGAAAAATGCTAATTCTCAAAAAAATCTAAATATTCAAAAAAATTCCAAAAATCCCTACAGATTGCGCAGGCTCTTGAGCATGGGCAATAGATGAAAATTCTAAATTATTTCTAAAAAATTCTAATTCAATTCTAAAAAATACTAAATGATTCTAAATAATTCTAGAAAATGCTGGGAAATACTAAAAAATGCTAAAAAATACTGATAATTCTAAAAAAATTCTCAGTTTGTACACCAAAATTCTAAGGTGGTTTCCCCCTCGCACCATCCTGATGATGAACCGATTTATAAAATTCAGTGGTTTTAGTGTTTAAGCCCCTAGCTTTTGGTATATGCCTACTAGACAACCCAATCAGTTCAAATTTAGAGCTTGATTAGTGGCGATAATTACGGGTGATCCATTTTTGTAAACAAATGTCAGGTTCGTCTCACCCGCTCTAACATCTCCATTTGTTGCTTGATCTAATACTCCAAGACAGTTAAAAATTCTTACATGGTGAATTGGGAACAAAATAACATAAAGCTGCGACTAGTCTCAATCGATAGGATTTATGGTCCTGATGAACATACTAAAAGTCCCCAGACATCCCCCTAGGGGAACATTGTCAAAAAGGCGCCGCCATCTTGGATTTTGACATTTTTTGCTTAATTTACGTTTTACTCAAAAACTACTAATTTTTCGAGAAAATATGAAAATAGATAAATTGAAGAGCACAAAAAAACCTTCGGGAAAAATTATTTTTGGACTTTCTGGGTACTACCCTTACTGAGATAGTAGCCAAGGAACTACTGTCAAAAAACAATTTTTTGTCTGATTTTCATTTTACTCATAAACCACTCACTTTTTAAGAAATATAAAGAGACGTAAATCAAAGAATTAAATCTAAGGTACATAGGTGACAGCGAACATCCGCGGTAGTACCCTTACCCAAGATAGGAGCCGAGGGAGTACCGCCGACATAGGTTTTTTTTATTATTCTTTTTGAGAGAAAAGCATTAGCAGGAAATTTCAAGAACGTGACTTAAAACATATTTCTGATATAAGTACTCGCGTGCGGAAAGTGTCACTTTTCCGCACGCGATTACAGTTGGCCGAACGATGCGAAGCGCAGTTCTGCCAAGCAATCAAGTGAGGAAAAGAGACTGATCAATTGGAATGGGGATGGAAAGATGTAAATGAAGAGCTACATCCTATTACAATGGAACAAGAGGTAGCTCCAGAATTTATCTTAAGAATGATTTTTTGTAACTGCAAAACGGTATGCACGAAGCAATGTAGTTGCAAAAAATCAAGCGTTTTTTTGCTCAAATTTGTGCGGTTCTTGTCAGGCAAATTCCTGCGAAAATATTCTTCAACAAAGTTCTCCTTCCAACAATACTGAGTCCGATGAAGAAATGTAAATAGGCCAGGTTGAAGTGTATTTAGTTTAGTTAGAATGTAATTAGGTTAAGAAAGTTTTTTTTTAAACACTGCTTCTGAAAATTTTTGTCAAATTCTTTAATTTTTTTTATGTAAAATTACTAGTTATTTCCATCAAAATACAATTTGAGCTGCCTTATTTTGCAGTTGTAGAAGAATCATTGTAAAAAACTCGTCTAAACTGTCTCGGCCAAGCGGAAAAAGTCGTTTTCAAAATTTGTTGCCTAAATAATTATTGTTGTTATGTGTTTGTACAGGTTGTTTCCTTATATTTTGACCCCTATCTACAGCCTTAGCTATACGAGGTGGAAAAAAACTTTAAATATGAAAGTTGTAGGGTTTTATATCTGAATTTGGAAAATGCAGGTGTTTGTCATTATGACAGTTAGCACCTGTCATTTTCTCGTTTTGACATTCGCAAAAGATAATAGACATAAAACCCTACAACTTTCATATAGGTACCTACAAAGTTTTTTTCCACTTCGTATAGCTAAAGCTATAGGTAGGGGTCAAAATATAAGGAAACACACTACCTATCATAACAGAATGAACAAGTTTCTATGTGTATACAGGGCGGGGCACGAAAAACTTCCCAGCCAGGTTTTCTCAGGTGTTAGGTGTTTAATCAAAAATCGCTCGGACACGTCAATTTTTGTTTTTTGGGGGACACATTTTTTTGGTATTTTTGCCCACTACCAGTTAACCCCTAAGTGGGGGTGACAGATACGATACCCCCAAAATTTTAATAGGAAAGGGGGGTCGAGTGATACGTCATTTGGTAGATATTTTTATCAAGATTTTATCCCCCAAGTTTTAAGTCGCTACCATTTACCCTGCCGAAATGGTGGCTTGTCAAAGTTAGGAAAAATGCTTTTTCCGAGTATCTGAACTATGTGGTTTTCACCACATAATAACAAAACAACAGATTTTCAAGGGTATCTATCCATAGTAATGAAATATAATTGCTATTTAATTATTAAGTATGCATTGTCATTCAACATTTCAGCTTAAAATGGTTCGTTTTTATTCACTCGAAAAATCTGTTGTGTTATTATGGGGTAAAAAACACACAACTTTGACAAGCTGTCATTTCGACAGGGTAAATAGTAGCAATTTGAAACTTTGGAAATATAATCTTAATAAAAATAGCTATCAAATGGCGTATCACTCGAGCCCCCATTCCTATTGAAATTTTGGGGGTACCTGTCACGCCCGTCTAAGGGCTGACAGGTAGGGGGTGAAAATACCATTAAAAGATGTCCCCCGAAAAACAAAAAATTACGTGTCCGAGCGATTTTCTATTAATCACCTATCACCTGAGAAAACCTGGGTGGGAAGTTTTTCGTGCCCCACCCTGTATGTAGTATGTAGGTAGAATACACGTTAGTAATATTATGATTCGTTGATCGAATTTGTTGTATAAAACAATAAAATTTTCATAAAAGTGTAACGAAAAAGCTATTCTGAAGCGGTTAAAATGGATTTATATCAGATTTCCTACAAAACGCAACAACATTCAAGTTATCATTAGCTTGCATGTGGAAAGCGGTATTTCGGCGGTACTTCTTCGGCTCCTATCTCAGTGAGAGTAGTACCCAGGAAGTTCAAAGACAACTCCTTTTAAAGGTTTTTTTGTGCTCTCCAATTTATTCGTCCTCATATTTTTTCGAAATATGAGTAATTTCTGAGTAAAACGTAAATTAAGCAAAAAATGTCAAAAATCCAAGATGGCGGCGCCATTTTGACAATATTCCCCTAGGGGGAGGTCTGGGGACTTTTAGTATGTTCATCAGGACCCTAAATCCTATTGATTTAGACTAGTCGCAGCTTTATGTTATTTTGTTCCCAATAAAATTATAACTGTCTTGGGGTATAACGATACTCTTGGACTTGCTGAGTAGTCTTGTCTTCCCTAATTGACAGATGTTTGAGGTTGTTAATGTGTTTCGAACTTATTTGAGTTGCGTAGGATATCATATGCTAAGTTACTTGAGCTGCATATCACCTTTATTGGCCTATTCCTACCAGGCCTTATTCTTGACTTTCTCTCGAGAGAAAATTTGACTGTGTTGATAGTTAAACAGTGCATTAACTATTAACAATGTCAAATTTTCTACCTAGGTAAAGTCAAGAATAAAGCTTCGCGAAAACACTTTTCCCAAGCAAAATACTTGAAGCTTCCCGCCCGAGGCAGTGGTCAGTCACATTACTAGCGACCTCCTTGATGTTGGTAGTCAACTCTGGGCAATTGAAGATTATGAAGTTGGATCAGCGGCTTTCTCTCTCCTTAAGTTCATAAAACAGATTGCAATTTGTAGTGATCTGGGTTCAGACACACCTGATGCGGCATCACCATCCCGAAGAGTAGGTGGCTTATGAAGTGCAGACAGTTCAGATTCCAGTGTCTTGTTTCTAAGCTCCAGGAGACTGACATTAGACTTAAAATTAACGTTTTAATCTTCCATCTCTTTGTTAGGCAGAGATAAGTGTTTTCTACTTCGGTTGCTTTATTGACGCTGCTAGCAGGAGGGCAATGACTTATAGTCGGTGAGCAGAGGAGTCGTATTCATATTTCCATAACACTGACAATGAGAGAGCAATCGTTCTCATGAGAACGCTGTTCCTCGGTTTCGAGAATAAAGACCCTGGACACCAAAATGAGCAGATACGAGTTTGTAATAAAATGGCTCGTATCTCAGTTGCAGTTTTTACTCCGCTACAGGTTTTTCATATTGTCCTGTTACAGGAATCGCATGGAAAACCGAAAATGGTACATCTATCTTCCTTGAAAATGCAGCTTCTGTTGCATAGGTAGCAAATTTGGGGCAGAGTTTGACTCATAATTAGGTTTTGTCGATTTAACCTCTGTGTTATATACTTTCGGACCTAGTGGTAGATAGAATTTCTCCCGATATTATTTCCAAAAAACCTAGTTTCCAAGGAAATTCTAAAGAGAACAGGTAGCATCTATGTCTACGTCACCAATCTGAGGTAGGCGATAAATGACGCTCAACCCATCGTAGTGATAACCTCTATATAGTAATATCCTTGCTAGGAAAGTCGGGTTGTGGTTAAGCATGGATACATTCCTTAGGATTGCTTACCGGCCTCGATTTTGTTAATCTTCGCTCATTGAACTAAACAAACACTCTGGAACAGGTGCACTGCTTTATGCTAGTGTGCCAAATTTTGACGCATCCACCGAGCAATACGGAGCATTCAAGATGGCGTGGCAGCCACACATGGGTCAAAAAAGACACAAAAACTACTAGTTTCTGTCAGACTTAAGCAATTTGGGGTGATTTATCAATTTTCCAATTTTTCTGAGTGCCTTTTTTCATAGATTTCGGCTTCAAATTTGTGAATAACTTGATGTATGGAGTTCGGGAAATCCCAAGTGATCATTAGAACACAAAATCTCAACAAAAAAAAAATTGAAATTTCATCGTTTTAGTAAGAAAGTAGATACCTTATGATTTAGATTTTGTAAAACTTTGAAAGGTCATACCTTTTTTTCTATTATAGATAGAAAGCTGAAATTTTCAGCGATTCTTATTTCAGTAGAGGAATTCAATTCCTGGAAATTTCAACTTATTTGGACTTTGGACTTATAGTTCCTGAGATAAAATCGTGTTAAGCAATTTGGGGTGATTTATCAATTTTTCAATTCTTCTGAGTGCCTTTTTTCATAGATTTCGGCTTCAAATCTGGGAATAATTTAGTATATGAAGTTCGGGGGATATTAAATGACCATTAGGACACAAAAACTCAACACAAAAAAATTGAAATTTCATCGTTTTAGTAAGAAGGTAGCTACCTTAAGATTTAGATTTTGGAAAACTTTGAAAGGTCATAACTTTTTTTCTATTATAGATAGAAAGCTGAAATTTCCAGCAATTCTTATTTCAGTAGAGGACTTCAATCCCTGAAAATTTCAACTTATTTGGACTTATAGTTCCTGAGATAAAATCGTGTTAAGCAATTTGGGGTGATTTATCAATTTTCCAATTCTTCTGAGTGCCTTTTTCCATAGATTTCGGCTTCAAATCTGGGAATAACTTGATGTATGGAATTCGAGAAATAGCAAGTGATCATTAGGACACAAAAACTCAACATAAAAAAAATTTGAAATTTCATCGTTTTAGTAAGCAGGTAGCTACCTTATGATTTAGATTTTGAAAAATTTTGAAAGGTCATAACTTTTTTTCTATTATAGATAGAAAGCTGAAATTTTTAGGGGTTCTATTTCCAATAGAGGACTTCAATCCCTGAAAATTTCAACTCATTTGGACTTATAGTTACTGAGATAAAATCGTATTAAGCAATTTGGGGTGATTTATCAATTTTTCAAACTCACCAAAAGTAACCCGGCGAAGAGGCTCCTTAACCTAATCAAGTCACGAGACTTTTCAGCGACCAAACAGACGAACAGGGCGGTACAATAACAGGGAAAACCCTAAATCAATGGATATTTGACACTAGTTCAACTCCCTACATGTCAGGGGACAAAGCTGTTTTCAAAAATCTGAGACCTCAAAGTTTTTCTCTCAAAACTACGAATTATAAAACTACAATTTGTGAATAGGGCATGTCCATGTGACGTCACAAATGAGTTTGACAGTCGCCCTGAGGTAAAACAAATCATTTATTTACATTCGTTCAGATTAGGCCGGTTATGTTTTATGTGGTTTTCACAGCTTTTTTACAAGTTTTGATGTTATTTTGTTTGAAAAATGTTAGAGCGAAGTGTTTGTGTTCCAGTCTATGTGGTCTTTTATCTAAAAGTTTGCTAGGTTTTCCTATAATGGCTTAAATTCAGGTTTTTTCCAACAAATATCAAAATAAAGTGTCACAAGAACAAATATATAAGTACCTATAGTTACTCTATATTCAATCTATTTTTCTTTCAACATTAATCTATTTTTCTCTTCTTTCTTGAGCTAACAAATCAAACCTCCTATTGTTATTTAAAATTGATGGAAACCTATGGAAGGATATTGTATCCCTTGGGCTATACTGCCACAATTAACAACTAAACAAACTCTAGGCATGTCCAAGAAACTTCTGGAGCACACAAAAGGTATTTATTTGAAAAAATCTAACTAAAAATTTAAAAAACACTGTAAATTATATCTTTGTTTTACCTCAGGGCGACTGTCAATAGTGTCAAACTGTCAGATCGTGTACTTGCCCTATAAAATAGTATAGAATATTCATATTTTTAATGATACAGATTTGTTGGTCTATGTTCGCATGAAAATGTTTTATATTATGGACTTTCTTTTATCGTTTTTGTTTCCACTTCATTACCATTTTATTTAATAAAACTTCCCTAAAGTCTTGGGCCAAACGCGACATTTTTCTAGCATAATTTTTCAATGACTCCAAAGTTTATGTTGCTCTGCTGGGTGAATAGAATTTAAATGGCAGAGATTTTCTTGGTATTTAAAAATATAAATTATTTAAATAGGTTATTAGTTATTGGCTTATTTTGAACATAATTTTTCTTGTTTACAGTTGCTTCCGGACTGACGGACTACGATGAAGATTACGACGAAGATGGTGATGACTACGAAGACGAATATGCTACTACAAATTCTACATCGAATGGTAAGTTTATTGAATAGAATCCTGATAAAATTCTTTGGCATTTGGTGTAAAGTTAATTCCAATTTAATTAAAATGGTTCCAGGTACATTGACATTTTTGGGTCAGCTTGCAAACGTTACACGAGATCCAGGCACTACTGCAAAGTTTGTCTGTCACGTCCACAATTCAGATGCAAACAATACAAAAGTGAAATTCTTATGGAAAATCAACGAAAAACCAATAAACAGGGGCGACAAAAGAATAAAAATTCGCATCGTCACAGTAAGAAAACATAAAATTCACGAAAATGTAAATGAAATTTGCATTGTTTTTTCAGGAAAAAGATAGCAATTGGAAATCGGTTTTGACCATAAAAAAATTGGATTATTTCGACCAGGGCTTTATTGAGTGCAGAGCCAGTAATGGGGTGGACAAAATCAAATCCCAATGCACTCTGTTGGTCACTCCTGAGGCTCGAAAATGGGGTAAGAATTTGCTGCCAATGAGATTTTGTCCTTTAAATAATTTTAATTTATTTAGGAAGTACTGCTATTAACTCACTGACATTTGGAAATCCAGATGAAGATAGGTAAGTGCTCACATAATTGTCATATTCATTCATAACAATCATATTTCTTAGTGGTGGAGCAGATATGACTACCTTTCTACCAAACGCCATAACAAAAGACGAAGGTCCGCAAAGGAATTTGCTTTCTACGGTACCACAAAAATCGAAAACTTTCAGTGCCCCAATCACATTCGATGTTGATAGTAGTGGAAAATTGACTGACAACACTGAAACTGCAAACAACGCCGTCATTTATAATGCCTCAGAACCGTTTTGTCAAGTATACAAGTAAGAATTTTTCACATTTGAACTAAAGTCTTCAAGAGTTTTGTTATTTTCCAGGGGACACGTTTGCAAGAATTTCCTATCTAATAAATACGTTTTCGTTCAGCCACCCTATACACAGGAAGAAGTCGAAAATAAACTGTTTAATGCTTTCGCAGTGATATCTAGGTCCAAGTAAGTATCTCTGTCCCGTATTATGCACAGTTGTTTGTGTGTTTAGTTTTTATTTGTTTGCCGGGCCCTTTTGTCCGGAATTACCGGACATAACATGGACTTCTGGGGAAAATATAACGTTGTGGACCAAAGGGAAAACTACAATAAAATTTATTTTATGTTGGGAAAATGTTTTCAGGGATTTTAGGAACAAATAATGTTTTGTTTTGTGGAAAAATAGTAGATAAGCAGTGACAGTTCGGCCACAATTTCAGTCAGTTTTACATGTAAATCTTCCATAAGATTCCATCTTGGTCATTTTTCAGTTCTTTTCTCAGGGTTTTAAAGTTTGCTTATTAAACTTCATTAACGAGAGATTTTGAGTTTTTTTTCTCTGTTTGGTATTTCCAAGTATCATTTACACAATAATATGCTTTCGCCCCGGTTCCATAGAAATACTTCTAATGTAGGAGTTTTATGAAACCTGAGTAGAAGCATACTTTTATATTAATTTTTCATTTTATTTATTTACCAGATTCCTCTCTTTTTAGTGATATATCGACTAGTTGCAACAAATTCGCCCAGCCAAGTATCTGCTTCTCGGCCTTCCCTTTGTGTTTAGATTACAGAGTGGTGAACCAATATCAGCAAACTCACATAGCAGATTTCAAACTGGTAACCAATGAAACAAAGAAAAAATTCAAAAACATTCGGAAAAAGCTAACAAATAGTTTAAGGAGAGTTTGCAGGGACGAATGTATGTTACTAGAGACGGAATTGTGTAGTAAAGAGTATTCTATCGCGAAAAGGCATCCAGTAATAGGTAATGTACATATGTTTACATTTAAATTATTACTGAAATTATTCTATATGTAGGACAAATTATGGAACTGGAAGTGTGTGAAAATCTCCCAGTCGAAATGGACCCCAGTTCGAGTCATTGTTTGTCGCTAGGTGTGGGCGACTTCAAAGGAAATAAAGGTAAAGGATTTGAATTTATTATCGACTAGATTACAAAGGGCTTTGCAGTGTACTGATTTGCTTTATTTTGTGCAGTTTGCAAGACAAACAAATTCTGATAATGATTAAAATTGTTTTGTAGATGAACAGTGCTTCTGGGATTTGGGAGTTTCGTATAAAGGCATTCAAAATATGACTATAGCTGGAGAACCTTGTATTAAATGGTCGCATCAATTTCATTTGCTTCCGTCGGATTATCCGGAACTTGCTGGCCACAACTATTGCAGGTGAATTATACAATTTTTATAGATGAAAGAGTGCCAATATTAACAATGATTTACATTATAAGCGAGATAAACCACCTTGAAAATTACGTACACCAGAATCCCACTTTTAATGGAATCCTACTGGAATTCTACGGAATCCTACTGAAATCCCACGTAATCCTACTGGAATTCCACTAACGATGAATGAAATTTTGGACTCTGAAACTTTCAGGATATATGAATTGAAGTTTGCTCTTTGTCGAAAAGTTAATTTGAAGTTTCAAACTAAATTTAGAAGCTTATTCTCACGTTAATGCATATAAAGATGATTAAAATCTGCAAAAATCACTTGTACAAAGTACTTCAAACGATCACAGTGACTTGAAACTTTTAGGATTTATGAAATGAAGTTTCCTCTTTGTGGAAAAGTTAATTTGAAGCTCCCGAACTAAATTTGGAAGCTTTTTCTTACGTTAATGCATGCAAAAATGATTAAAATCTGCAAAAATTACTTGTGCAAAGTATTTCAAATGATCACAGTGACTTGAAACTTTCAGGATTTATTTTTCAAAGTTTTCTCGTTTTGGAAAAGTTATATTTGAAGTTGATTTGAAGCTCCAAATCAAATTTGGAAGTTTTTTCTTACGTTAATGCACGCGAAAGTGATTAAAATCCTCAAAAATCACTTGTACAAAGTACTTCTGATGATCACAATGACTTGAAACTTGCAGGATTTATGAACTCAAGCTTCGTCTTGGTGAAAAAGTTAATTTGAAGTTGATTTGAAGCTCCAAACTAAATTTAGAAGCTTTTTCTTACGTTAATGCATGCAAAAATAACTAAAATCTGCAAAAATTACTTGTGCAAAGTACTTCAAATGATCACAGTGGCTTGAAACTTTCAGGATTTATTTTGTAAAGTTTTCTTTTTGTGGAAAAGTATATTTGAAGTTGATTTGAAGCTCCAAATCAAATTTGAAAGTTTTTTCTTACGTTAATGCATGCGAAAGTGATTATAATCCGCAAAAATCACTTGTACAAAGTACTTCTGATGATCACAATGACTTGAAACTTTCAGGATTTATGAACTGAAGCTTCCTCTTTGTGGAAAAAATAATTTGATGTTGATTTGAAGCTCTAAACTAAATTTGGAAGTTTTTTCTTACATTAATGCATGCGAAAGTGATTAAAATCTGCAAAAATCACTTGTACAAAGTACTTCTAATGATCACAGAGACTTGAAACTTCTAGGATTTATTTTTTTAAGTTTTCTCTTTGTGGAAAAGTTAACTTGAAGTTGATTTGAAGCTCCCAACTAAATTTGGAAGTTTTAACGTAAGAAAAAACTTCCAAATTTAGTGCATGCAAAAATGATTGAAATCTGCAGAAATCACTTTTGCAAAGTAGTTCAAATAATCACAGTGACTTGAAATTTCCAGGATTTATTTTTTAAATTTTTCTCTTTGTTGTAAAGTTAACGTGATGTTGATTTGAAGTTCCAAACTAAATTTGGAAGCTTTTTCTTACGTTAATGCATGCAAAAATGATTGAAATCTGCAGAAATCACTTGTGCAAAGTAGTTCAAATAATCACAGTGACTTGAAACTTTCAGGATTTATTTTTTTAAGTATTCTCTTTGTGGAAAACCTAATTTGGAGTTGATTTGAAGCTCCAAATTAAATTTGGAAGTTTTTTCTCACGTTAGTTCATGCGAAAGTGATTAAAATCTGCAAAAATCACTTGTACAAAGTACTTCTAATGATCACAGTCACTTGAAACATTCAGGATTTATTTTTTTAAGTTTCCTCTTTGTGGAAAAGTTAACTTGAAGTTGATTTGAAGCTCCAAACTAAATTTGGAAGTTTTAACGTAAGAAAAAACTTCCAAATTTAGTGCAT
The DNA here is from genome assembly GCA_917834065.1 of Ceutorhynchus assimilis. Taxonomy (NCBI): domain Eukaryota; kingdom Metazoa; phylum Arthropoda; class Insecta; order Coleoptera; family Curculionidae; genus Ceutorhynchus; species Ceutorhynchus assimilis. Next base: position 35,199,339 of record OU892284.1, read on the forward strand.
GCAAAAATGATTGAAATCTGCAGAAATCACTTTTGCAAAGTAGTTCAAATAATCACAGTGACTTGAAATTTCCAGGATTTATTTTTTAAATTTTTCTCTTTGTTGTAAAGTTAACGTGATGTTGATTTGAAGTTCCAAACTAAATTTGGAAGCTTTTTCTTACGTTAATGCATGCAAAAATGATTGAAATCTGCAGAAATCACTTGTGCAAAGTAGTTCAAATAATCACAGTGACTTGAAACTTTCAGGATTTATTTTTTTAAGTTTTCTCTTTGTGGAAAACCCAATTTGGAGTTGATTTGAAGTTCCAAATCAAATTTGAAAGTTTTTTCTTACATTAATGCATGCGAAAGTGATTAAAATCCTCAAAAATCACTTGTACAAAGTACTTCTGATGATCACAGTGACTTGAAACTTCTAGGATTTATTTTTTTAAGTTTTCTCTTTGTGGAAAAGTTAACTTGAAGTTGATTTGAAGCTCCAAACTAAATTTGGAAGTTTTAACGTAAGAAAAAACTTCCAAATTTAGTGCATGCAAAAATGATTGAAATCTGCAGAAATCACTTTTGCAAAGTAGTTCAAATAATCACAGTGACTTGAAATTTCCAGGATTTATTTTTTAAATTTTTCTCTTTGTTGTAAAGTTAACGTGATGTTGATTTGAAGTTCCAAACTAAATTTGGAAGCTTTTTCTTACGTTAATGCATGCAAAAATGATTGAAATCTGCAGAAATCACTTGTGCAAAGTAGTTCAAATAATCACAGTGACTTGAAACTTTCAGGATTTATTTTTTTAAGTATTCTCTTTGTGGAAAACCTAATTTGGAGTTGATTTGAAGCTCCAAATTAAATTTGGAAGTTTTTTCTCACGTTAGTTCATGCGAAAGTGATTAAAATCTGCAAAAATCACTTGTACAAAGTACTTCTAATGATCACAGTCACTTGAAACATTCAGGATTTATTTTTTTAAGTTTCCTCTTTGTGGAAAAGTTAACTTGAAGTTGATTTGAAGCTCCAAACTAAATTTGGAAGTTTTAACGTAAGAAAAAACTTCCAAATTTAGTGCATGCAAAAATGATTGAAATCTGCAGAAATCACTTTTGCAAAGTAGTTCAAATAATCACAGTGACTTGAAATTTCCAGGATTTATTTTTTAAATTTTTCTCTTTGTTGTAAAGTTAACGTGATGTTGATTTGAAGTTCCAAACTAAATTTGGAAGCTTTTTCTTACGTTAATGCATGCAAAAATGATTGAAATCTGCAGAAATCACTTGTGCAAAGTAGTTCAAATAATCACAGTGACTTGAAACTTTCAGGATTTATTTTTTTAAGTTTTCTCTTTGTGGAAAACCCAATTTGGAGTTGATTTGAAGTTCCAAATCAAATTTGAAAGTTTTTTCTTACATTAATGCATGCGAAAGTGATTAAAATCCTCAAAAATCACTTGTACAAAGTACTTCTGATGATCACAGTGACTTGAAACTTCTAGGATTTATTTTTTTAAGTTTTCTCTTTGTGGAAAAGTTAACTTGAAGTTGATTTGAAGCTCCAAACTAAATTTGGAAGCTTTTTCTTACTTTAATGCATGCAAAAATGATTGAAATCTGCAGAAATCACTTGTGCAAAGTAGTTCAAATAATCACAGTGACTTGAAACTTTCAGGATTTATTTTTTTAAGTATTCTCTTTGTGGAAAACCTAATTTGGAGTTGATTTGAAGCTCCAAATTAAATTTGGAAGTTTTTTCTCACGTTAGTTCATGCGAAAGTGATTAAAATCTGCAAAAATCACTTGTACAAAGTACTTCTAATGATCACAGTCACTTGAAACATTCAGGATTTATTTTTTTAAGTTTTTTCTTTGTTAAAAAGTTAATTTGAAGTTGATTTGAAGCTCCAAACCAAATTTAGAAGCTTTTTTTTATGGTAATGCATGCAAAAATTCTTAAAATCTGCAAAAATCACTTGTGCAAAGTACTTCAAATGATCACAATGACTTGAAACTTTCAGGATTTATTAATTGAAGTTTCCTCTTTCTGGAAAAGTTAATTTGAAGCTCCAATTCAAATTTAGAAGCTGTTTCTCATGTTAATGCATGTAAATCTGCAAAAACCACTTGTGCAAAATACTTCTAATGATCACAGTGATTTGAAACTTTTAGGATTAGAATCATATATATTTTCATATGGAAAAATCCATTTGAAGTTTATCTGAAGCTCCAAATCAAAGTTCCATGAAAAAACTGTAGAAATATGCTAACCTGAAAGTTTTTGAATTAATGAGTGAAAATTCTGAATTAAAAATGAATGAGTTATTGAACTAATGCGTAAATTGCTACTGGAATCCCATATGTTTGTACACTATAATTCCAAGGTGGCTTACCTTTCGATTACTCTGTGATAGACAAAATAAAATATTTTCTCATGAAATGATAGCAATTTAATCTTTTTAATTTAGAAATCCTGGTAAAACGGAATCTGAGCCATTCTGCTACGTTGAGCACAATAGACAAGAAGTATGTGGAATACCTAAATGTGGTAAGTACATTAGTTAGTAAGTTTGGCCTATTGAATGTTTACAGAAGTGAATCAAGAGCTGATAATAATGAAAATTTGATTTATCTCTGCTAAATTTGTAGCCTACTGATAATTTTTTCAAATATATCATCTGGAAACTCTACATTTTTAAGACTTTTTAACCAATATACATATTGAAATTTACTATAATTTGCTAAAGTACAAACTAATTCTAGATTTTTCCTTACAGTGTACGTTTTTGGAACATATGTGGTTGGAATCTTGCTGGTCATCACAATTATCGTGAGCCTAGTATTTGCCTATTGTTACTGCAAGAGAAAAGGCAAAATTGCAAGGAATCTTCAGAATGTAAGTGAAGAAATTTGTCTTATCGATACAAATTCTTAACATTCTCATTTGCTCTAGAAGGATTTGCCACAAGTCAACAAAAACATCTACGGTAACCCAGGCCCTTCGAGTCCCATAGAACTAAACAGTTTATTGCCACCAAATAACATACCCACGAACCAAAGAAATCACGCCCACAGCAAAATCGGTTATCAGAGTTTGCCGCAGTACACCTACAAGGAAGTCAGGTTTATTAAGGAACTCGGAGAAGGAGCATTTGGTAACTATCCAAATTACCAATACATTGCAAAAACTAAATATTTTTTCATAGGTAAAGTGTATCAAGGGGAACTGAAAACTAAGACCGGCAAGGTTTTTGTAGCAGTAAAATCGCTGAAGGAAAATGCTTCAGCGAAAACGCAAGCAGATTTTCAGCGAGAGATTGAGCTAATTTCCGAGTTAAAACATCCAAATATTATTTGTTTGCTTGGGGTGGTTACTAAACAGGAACCTATGTGCATGTTGTTTGAATATATGTCAGAGGTCAGTTAAGTGCTAATGTATTTTGCATTGAAATGTTTAAAAAACAATTATTTTAGGGCGATTTGCACGAGTTTTTGATAGCCAACTCTCCGGAGAATGCTAGATGTTTGACGCACGATCAGTTTTTGGATATTGCCATTCAGATTGCACAAGGTGAGTTCAATATTAGCTATGTATTATGAAGCTAAATAGGATTTTTTGTTTTGTTTTGTAGGTATGGAATATCTTTCTGAAAACCACTACGTACACAGAGATTTGGCGGCAAGGAATTGTTTAGTCTCGAAAAATTTGGAGGTGAAAATCAGCGATTTTGGTCTTAGTAGGGATATGTATTCTTGCGATTATTACAGGTTAGTTGGATATTAGGAAATAAAGTTTTAAATTACAGTAAATAAGTAAGTGATTAGAATAGGCCACTTTCAACTCAGCTGAATGAAAACGTCTTTTCATCGCTGCTTTCATTAGCTCTGTTCCAACCGACATGAAAAATTCAAAACAGCCTTTATTTTTATTTTTTTAATATTCAAAGCATCCTAGCTGGAAAACAGAGAGTCTGGGAGAAAAACCTTGAATATAAAACTTTTAGATCTTATTGGGAACTACAAAAAAAGCTTATTAGAGTTACCCCTCCCCGGGGCACCGTTTTTGAGAAAATCGACTCCGAAACTTTTAATACATTTTCAGAGAAATTTCAAATTTGACGGCTTATATCTTGGAGACAGAAACAACCTGGAATATCAATAAAAGGTAGGTTATTTAATCCTCTTTCGGTTCAAAAATACCGAAGCTATGAGCGAAAATGTGGCGTCATTGGTGGCGCCGTGTTGGATTCCCAAAATTTTCCAGGATCCAAATCTTTTTTATTTTTTTTGCGGGCTTAGGAAGCCTCAGAGCGAAAAACACCCAGAGACATTTTCGACGTAGTTTTTGCGCCTCTATCCGATGGTATTTTTTATTTTTCGAAATTTTGAAAAGTAAGGGCAGAACGTGTATGCATCATAACGCCCTTTTTCAAAATTGAGGGATAGGGGCTAAAATCCCTCCGCTAGGTCGGAGAAGGCTGAAACTTGGAATATCAATTTTTTTAGACCCTCTTTTACCTTCCGAATTTCGTCCGAATCGGCCAAAAAAATAATAAATTTGTGCCCCCACAGTGGGCTTTGCGTTTTAGATAGGGGCCTTTTTCGATAAAGCTCGTGTTCCACTACATTCGTACCAAATTTCAGCTCGATAGGACCATCGGTTTAAAATTCCTCCATTTCGCCCATTCGATGTACCGGGGCCGGAAGTCAAAACTTTGATACCTCCTGCAAATTTTGAGAAATTTAGCTCAAATTTTGAATATAGGTTACGCAATAAAAGCTAAATGATTACACATGTCAAACGTTTGCCACAATCTACAGGGTGATGTTTTTTCAGGGGTCATGCCCCCTTTTCTGCCCCAGAACTTTTTCGCAGTATTATCGATTTCAAGAAATAAAATAATTTTTCTTTTCTATTTAGAAACTTTTTGTTCTTATGTAGTTTTTCCGTATCACTGACCCTTATCGAGAAAAAAAGTAAAAAACAAATCTCTAATTAGCTAGATGAAACTAAAGTGACTCAATAAACCTTTTCTACCTACAGTGGCGACAATAGAGGTCGCGCAGCCATAGTCTTGCTCATTTTCAATGGAAATCTAGAAGTAAGACACCCCTCGCCGCCATATTCTTACTCTTTTTCAATATGAATGCATTCAAATTTCAACACCCTGTAGATCGGTAACGAAGCGTTTGCGGACCTATGCTTATTAGAAATTTTAGTCATAAAATATTTGATAATACGTGTTGAGTAAAATTCATCTGAACTAATATTTAAGATTATGTGATTTTACTTGACTACAAGATCTACACCATTTCCAGTATTTTTAGAATGGTCATTTGTATTTAAGAAATTTCCCATATGATTAATGGAATGAATTTCTTAAATACTATTGGAAATGGTATAGTTAGTTTAAATGTCAAATAACATTAAATTAATTTATTATTTTGTTGAAGAGTACAATCCAAATCACTTTTGCCAGTAAGATGGATGCCGCCAGAGTCAATCCTTTATGGAAAATTCACTACGGAATCCGATGTTTGGAGTTATGGGGTCGTTTTATGGGAAATTTATAGTTATGGTTTACAGGTTGGTACAACTTATATTTTATATCTTTCCAGCTGCTACATTATATCCAATATATCTTGTATTTGTTTCACTATAAACCCTCCACTTTGAGACAATCTTGCTGAAATAATACATGTGGAATTATTTAATTTTTATTTCTTTCCTGTATGAAAGCTGAAACTTGTCAAGTGTTTCACTTACTTTGATATTGATAAAAGTCTCAAGAGGAATTGAAGAATTAGGATAAACTCTTGCCTGTTGATGAGAATATAGAAACAAAACGATTAAAGCTAAAACTTCGAAAAGGATTATATGTTACATTGAATGGAACTTACCTGTAAAATCTTTTTTTTTTTTTTTTTTCACTTAATTACTTCAAGTTTGTATATCTATATATATTTAATTTTACCAGTCCAAAAAGGAAAGTAAAAAATTGTATTGTGAGTATTGATTGATTGATTGATTGGAATAAAAGTTGAAAAATCCCCAATCATAAAAAGAAGTTTTCTATTACTGAAAGAAGAAGAAAATTACATGGTCCTTCGGCCTTCCTTGAACTAAAGTGGAAGATCAGTCCTCAAGGATTTTGAGGAGGAAAAGAAAACTATTAAAAATTGAAATTTGACAAACTTTGATAATCTTAAAAAATAGATGGTTAAAACAAATATTCTTCATCAAGTAAGTCTTTTTAGGGATTTGATTTACGTGAAACTATTGGCAAAAGAGTAAATCAAAATAGTGAGAAAATGTCCAACGCTGGCAAATGTAAGGGTTCAAAAAGCTAAATATCGAAATTCTACTAAATCAAAACGTGAAATTGAAATGAGAAAATTACTCATAGATCAAGAAAAGCAAAAGCTTCAACTTCTAAGACTACAAGTACAAAAACAAGAAAATTAGTCAATATACCTAACAGAAAAATTGAATTATGTAACTATACTGATGATGAGAAAATGGTAAAATTACAAAGGTGTCTGAAAGCAGAAGCATTGGAAATGGTGGAAGTAATCATGCTCCATCCAAAAAAATGTTGATTCAATGATCCAAACCCTGGAAATTAGATTTGGAAGACCACAATACGTATTAGAGGCCTTGACAAATAAACTACAAGAATTTCCAGCAGTAAAACAAGGAGATTTTTACAATTTAATCAAATTTTCATACCAAATAAATAATTTTGTTGAACTTTGGAACAACTTGAAGCTAAAAATCATGTGAATAGTCTATTATGGAACAATTACTATATAAGATTCCAATTAATTTAAGGCTGTAATGGGGATATATGTTTAAAGATAAAGGAAAAAATGGAGTAAACATAGAAGACTGCAAAATGGTGCAATAATATTGCTCCAGCTGCATGTTGTACAGATAATTCAAAAATTAAGACCAGACGAAGTATCCAAAAAACAAACACAGAAAAAATGAATGCAAATCGGAGAAGCAATGCAGTACTAATGGTTGTAAGAAGAGACATCATTATTTGCTACATAAAGAATATACAAGAACAATCAACCCGTCATTGACACCTGAACAAAATCTTTCTGAGAAAAAACCAAGATTAGAGGCAACTAACAGTCAGCATTTGATTGTGAATACCATCAATTCAAATTCAGCTGTACTACTTAGAATAGTGAAAGTTAAATTATATGGCAATAAGCGTATTTGAAGTTCATGCTTTCGTAGACGAGGGATCTGCAGTTGTATTAATGGATGCTGGATTATCAAACAAAATTGGGGTTAGAGGTAGGTCCTAAAAATCCATTCTGTATGAAATGGGCTTATGGATTAGTTTTAAATAACGAAGAATCTGAAATGTTTGACATTTAAATTTCTTATGAAAATGCGAAAATTATGAACCTTAAGAGTGTACGAACAATGAAAGAACTGAATTTACCATCACAAATAATAATAGAAAATTTGGAAGATAACCACTTGCAGGCTACCAATTTCTGACATGATAAATGCAAAACCCACTCTTTTAATAGACCAAGACAATATACATTTGACTGTGCGGCTTGAAATTGACCAATTGCAACCAAAACTCATTTGGGATGGCTCATTCACAGTAATGATGATAGAAACAATGACACATGGATTAGTTTTACATATTTTTATAATCACGAGTATGGATGTTGCAATCAACTTGTTACGGACACTTTTTCAACTGAAAATTTTGGAGTAACTGTGACTAATAAATTAATTAACCAACAAGAAACAAGAGCATTAAGTATTTTGAAAAAGACCACTGTAAAATTGGACACTGTGAAAATCGCTATGAAACTTGCTTATTATGGAAAAGAGAAAACATTGTTTTGCCTGAATCAAGGCAACAAGCTATAAACCGACTTCTTTGTGTTGAGAGAAAAATGTCAAGAGATCCAATATACTATGAAAAATACTGCCAGAAAATAGCCGATTCTGAAAATAAAAAGTATGTACATTAGAAAACTAAAACGAGACTACAAAAAGACACCCCAGAAATTGGTATCTCTGACTTTGGAATCATCATCCCCAATAAGCCAGATAAATTTAGAATAGTTTTTGACGCCGCTGCTAGATCAAACGGTACGAGCCTCAACGAGAACTTGCTAAACGGTCCTGATTTTTTAACTTCACTTCTTGGAGTTCTGATACATGTTAGGCGTTGGGAATTTGCTTTTTGTGGTGACATTGTCGAGATGTTCCTTCAAGTAAAGATTCAAAAAGAAGACCGCTATTCTTAAAGATTTTTGTGGAGAAATGGAGACCTAAATCCATGAGTATGAAATGCAGGTTATGATTTTTGGGGCGACCAAGTGCAATGCGTTAAAAATCTAAATACTAAGCAATCGGAAAAGTATTCCCATTTAGCTAATGATGTTGATGATTACCTAGATTCTTGTACCACAGAATATGAAGCTATCAAAAAAATAAATGAAATTATCAATTTACATCATGAAGGGGAGTTTATTATTGTATATAAAGTCGTAACCAACAGAGTACTTGGAGTATGGTGGGATGTTAAAATCGGCTCATTTCTCTTTAAATTGATACTAAGAAATTTACCTGAAAAGGTGATAAAAGGTATTGAACACCCAAAAATGCGATAAGCACTTCGTTTAATCATGTCTGTTTTTGACCCGCTCAGATTTCTAACATGTCTTGTTGTTAGAGCGCGAATTATTCCCCAAAAAATATGGCGTACTGGTATAGGATGGTACGACTCTATTTCTGACAGCATATTTAGCAGCTGGAAAACATGGTTAAAGGATCTAAGTACAGCGAATTGAAAAACTTAATATTACTCTATGCTATTCTTTAAAACTGACCAGCTGTGAGTCTTTAGAGGCTCATGCATTTTGTGACGCAAGTGAACAAGCATTTGCTACTAGTTTACCTTCGAATAATTTCTGCATCAGAGATTCAAATAGCCTTTGTAACATCAAAAGCCCGAGTATCGCCTTTAAAAACAATTATCAATTCCAAGATTAGAATTGCAAGCGGCAGTTAAGGGTAGCAGACTTTCAAAGACAGTAAAACAAAAAATTAAATTAAAAATAGACAAATCCCATTTGTGGTCGGATTCGAAGACGGTATTACATTGGATTCGTGGAGATGGAAGAAATTACAAGCAGTTTGTGTCACACAGAATTGGAAAAATTCAAGAATTAACTTCTAATGACTGTTGGATGTATGCACCAACAAAATTAAATATTGCAGATCAAGCCACTAGATTAGAAAGTGATTTTGAGTTGGGCAGTGAAAGTATTTAGAATAATGGACCAAGTTTTTTAAAGATGCAGAAGGAATATTGGCCAGAACAAATAAGTTTCATTAGCGACATACACGACAGTGAAGAAAAAAAGAAAAAAATTCTGGTATGCTTATTGGAGTTATTTGCTAATCAGATAAGCTTCAATAAATTGATTTCCACCTATTTTCAAAATGGTTAAGATTAGTGCGCTCCACTGCCTGGTTCTTTAGAACGCGTAACAATTTATTGGGGTTAATAAATGAAAACTATACCCGAATTTCTCAAGAGTTGAATTATAAAGAAATACAGAGAGGGGAAGAAATGTGCATTCAAAAATCACAGGAAGAATCTTTTGGAACTGAAATTATGGAGCTGGAACAAGGTGGCAAAGTAAAGATTCCATCAAAACTGTTCCAATTATCACCATTCTTTGACAAAAATGGGATTATAAGAATGCAATGTAGAATAGAAAATGCAGATATAGACGAGTCAGTAAAAGCACTAGTTGTTTTAGATCTCAAGAACAGGTTCAGGAAATTAACCATTCAATATTACCATGAGAGAAATTATCATACTGGAATTGAAATCCTTCATGATAATTTGAGACAGAAATTTAGAAAAAAAAACATTTTTAATATTGATTATTTTGAGTTAGTTGTATGTTGTATTTATATTATATGTTACTGTGGGACGACATAAGGGAAAACGATGGGGAGTCATCTTCATCTGTATGATGATAAGAGCTGTACACCTCGAAATTGCTCATTCTCTTATTTCTCTTACTGTGGATGGCACCATAATGGCGATTAGACAAATGATTGAGTCACGTTGAGGAGTAATTCAACACTTGTATTCGGACAATGGTATAAATTTTAGAGCAGCGAGTGGAGAAGTTAACGTATTTCCTAAGTCAGTTGAAACAAGGTGAAAATAAATTGCAACTGGTGGCTGACCAGTGGCAATGCATTTCTTATGAAAATATTCAATCACTAGTCAGCCACCAGTCGTTATTTATCTTCACCTTGTTTCAACTCATCATTTTATAAATACTTATAACACTTCATATGGGTGGTGCGTAGTAGCGTCTTATTGGATCTGTAAAAAGAATGCTACAAAATGTATTGGAAGAAGAAGCTCCGAAAGACGAAGTACTACTGACTGTGATGATAGAAGCTGAAAATATTGTAAACAATAGACCGATTACCCAAATTTCGATGGACCCAAATGATCCAGAAAGTTTGACACCAAACCATTTTCTAATTGGTTCAGTTTTGATCCCCCAAGAAAAGTTTGAGAATTTTAATTTCGAAGCATTATAGAAGCAATCACAATAGCTAACAGATTTATTTTGGACAAAGTGGCTTAGAGATTATTTACCTACTTGACAAAACGTGAAAAGTGGACTCAAGATTCCAAACTTGTTTGCATCGGAGACATAGTCGTTATTATTGACCAAAATCTACCCAGAAATTCTTAGACATTAGGAAAGATTACAAAACTTCATCCTGGAACAGACAAAATTATTAGAGTGGTTGATGTTCAAACGAAAAATAGAACATTTCGACGTCCTGTGTCTAGACTTTGCAGAATGCCACCTCGTGCCAGCTCCATAATTTAGGTTCCAAAAGATTCTTCCTGTGATTTTTTAATGCACATTTCTCAATCTGCACAAATAAAAAACAGGAATATTTAGTTATATTTCCTAATCCATGAAATCAAACAGTCGCATTATGGAACATTTATTCCCAAAATCCTTGAACCCAAAATATCGTATATAAGTACTATTTATTGAACAATCCGTTAACATCTAATGGTTTCCCAACAATAATGAGAGGAGTCGTGAAGTACAGGGAAGGGAGTTATGTAGCTGATGGATTTAACTGGGAAAAAAAGTTTCAATGTAAATTGCTTATATTTTGAACATTGTATAATTTAAAAAATGTGATTTTACGTATTTCTTGTTTCCAGCCATATTATGGATACAATAACCAAGAAGTGATAAACATGATTCGCTCGAGAAAGTTACTTCCTTGTCCGGACGCCTGTCCTAGTTACTGTTACGCCCTAATGGTGGAATGCTGGGCAGAACAGGCCAATAGGAGGCCCAATTTCAAAGAAATAAGCGACAGACTGAAAGTGTGGAAACAGAGTGGATGTACGAATGGTACGGAATTTTCACTTATTTACTATTAAATTAAATTATTATTGATCACTTGTATATTATTTTTGTTGATTTTTAGGGGCATATTTCAAATCAGTGCCTTCTTCATGCCAGCCCACACCACAACGACACTGCTTGAATGGATCCAAATCCAGTCATACGTCAGATTCTCAAACTTTATGTCCAGCTTTGGAAAATCAGGTAATAGTTACTTGGGAGTTGAACTGAAAATTACAAAATCAAAGCGTTCATAATATAAAAAAATCATTAGATCTGGAAAGTTTCGGGCATTTAATTATCATTTCTCAAGCCTCAAACTGTTGCCTTTGGAGTCCCTATAGTTAGGAAAAAGGCACTTCATTCATGTTTTAATGTTTTATTTTTCTTTAATCAAGTTTAATTATATTTCAAGGTTGATCATTATTGTCTAGAACTAAATAGAATTTATTCTAACTAGATCTCATCCATAAATTGGGACAACGAACGACACGCCAGTAAACCTTCATCAAGTCGACTACATGACAGCCAAAGCAGTTTAACATCAGGCAGATCTTCTAGGTAACAATTTACAATATTTATCCCATAAATAATTCAAAATTTTATATATTTTTTAGTTTAGGAAATACAACTCAAAGCACAAACATAAGCGCAGAAGGTAGGAGAGCAGAAAGAAGGCACAAAGGCAGCAGGAATTTGGACTCTTTGGACAGAATAAATCCTAAGAGTACTGTTGTTGTTAGTAGTAGTACTAGTGGCGATAATTTCGAGACGAAAATTAGAGAGTGAGATTATTTTAGAATGAAGAAAAAACTAGCTTGTTTTTAAATTTTGGCATTTGATTGATAGCCAGTCGATTGAATAAATAAATGATAAATAGAATAAGGCTTTTTAAGGGCTTGTCAACATTTATAGTTTGTATAATTTTTTTAATCAAAATGTTGGCAATCTTTTAAGTGCCTTCTTTTTGTATATTATAATATATTGTGCAATTAGCTTTATCGTTCATAAAACATTAACTTGAAAAAAAACTTATTCTAGATAGTGCAACCTTCTAGTGATAAAACAAGATTTATTTAATTTTACTTACCTACTAAAATTTAGTAATTATTCTCTTCTTTCTCTTATTGTTCCTATTTTAATTTTGTTTTAATCTCTATTAGGTGTCTGTTTATAAGATGTAAGAAGAATTACTGTATATAAATAAGTAAATTTATTGAACAAAATTAGTCGGAAACTATGCCAAAATCGATGTTATGTAGTTTGTATTGAACTGGTCAATTTATTAGATACAAATTTTTGGCTAGTTTACTGAGTACGTTATACAATTGAATTGTTTTCTCTCTTATATTATTTGTATACAATGTTTTAATTTTAATTGGTCCCAACTTCAACTTACATTATTTATATTTTTGGATTTATTGTCTATAATTTGTTTATTATTGTTGTCAACTGCAGGCAGCTAATTATTTTATTAACAAATTTTATTTGTATGTATATTTATTATTGAGTGTGTCAGTGTGTGTTTATATTCTTAAATAATTAAAGTTTTTATATTAAAAATCAAGGTGTACTGATTATTTCTAACTCTAACTTTATTATTAATATTTTGCTCTAAGTACAATAATTTTGGAGATATCAGGTTTAGGAAGTTCGGTCAGACAGTTACTTCGGTCCCCCATTTTTATTATTTTTTTTTTTGGGTAGGCCTTTACTGACAGAATTTAAGACCAGATAATCAGTCTTCAAGGCGATTACAGCAAACTCTTTCTCTCTTTAAACCATTCTTTCATCGATTAAATTACCCTAATTTGGGGAAACTATTCACTGGATTTATTGGTGTACGTCCTCCAAAGCGCCTTGTTTTAAACTCCGAAAATATGGCAAAAGAATGAAAAAATTGGATACAACAGTTTGAATGTTACGCTATAGCTACACAATTATCAAAGAAACCCAAAGAAGTTCAAGCAGCTTCACTTTTGGTAAAATTCGATACTGGAGCCCAATGTAATGTTCTACCAAAACGGCTTTTTGATAAACCAAAATTGCAGCTAAAACCTTCAAAAACTAAAATTTTGGTTAGCTATACAATAATGACAAAATAGCTGTAATAGGTGAAGCACAAGTGAAATGTCATATTGATAAAACCTTAGTAGAGATATAAGATAGTCAATGAAGAGGTGCAGCCCATTTTAGGAAGAAAATCTTGTCACGAACTAGGTTTAATTGTACGTGTACATTCCTGCGAAACAACAGAGTCCAATGATAGCATTTTTCAAGAATCGGGTTGTTTAATAAATTATAAATACAATATTTGATTTCATGGAAGCCATGAAAACCATGGAAGTAATTTCAGCACAAATACGTGGAGCCAAATATTTTACACTTTTAAATTGCAAACGAGGGTTTTGGCAAATAAAAGTTGCAAAGCAGTCTCGAAAATATCTCAAGTTTTCAGCACCATGGGAGCGTTATAGTTGCACTCGTCTACCCTTAGCGTCTACCATTTGGAATCTGTTCAGCACCAGAGGTATTTCAAGAAATAATGAGTTCCTTGTTAAAAAACATTCCAAACACTCACTGCTCAATGGACGATATTCTTATTTATTCCGACTCCCAGGAAGGTATAGAAAAAATTACTAAAAAAGTAATGGAAACATTGGAAAATTCTGGATTGAAACTCAATAAGGAAAAATGCATTTTCAATGTTAGAAAAGTTAAGTTTCTTGGGCATATTTTATCAGAAAATGGTATTGGAAATTGATGATACCAAGGCGGAAGCTATCAAAAACTTAAAGACACCAACAAATATCGTATCATAATCGACTATCTCAAAGAACGGTTTGCAGTTCATGGAATTCCTGAAAAACTAGAAACTGATAATGGAACGCAATATACTTCTAGAGAAATTAAAGATTTTTTCAAAAAATAGTGTTTTCAGCATGCAACCAGTAGTCCATATCATCCAAGAAACAATTGCTTATCGGAAAGAGGTGTTCAAATTGCGAAAAATCTGTTAAAAGAATGTACAGACGACAAATCAGACATACAGATTGCGTTACTCAACTACAGAAATACATCTAGAAGCCTGTCACTAGTTCACCTAATCAAAGACTTTTTAGCAGAATTACCAGGACATTACTTCCAGCAAACAGTGAAAAGTTGAAACCAGATATTGTAAAAGATATCACAAATAAATTGAAAAAATGAGAAAAGGAAAAAGATTATGCAGTTAGAGTACAACTTTCCAACAGACAATGGGAAGGTGCAACCAGAACAAAAGTTGATGATCAAACAAAAAGGTCAGTATTCTTACGAACATCGGACGGCAAAGAAATACTTGGTAGGCAAGTTCATAAAATAAAAGCTGATTTCAATATAAATAATAACGAAATAGTTGTGACGCCTACCAATCTTGAAAATCAGGAGAAGAAACGAAGAAACTTCAGATGGTCAACCAAAAACTCTAACAGAACCACTGATCGAACAATTAAGACGAACTTCCCAAAGTTACTCCGAGCAAAGACGGACAAAGTCTGGAAAAATAATCAAACCCACCCTTAGACTAAATTTGTAGACATTTATTCCATTTATAAAAGTATAACTTATCGTTATAAGAACGTTCCAAAACACTTTCCACCAGCATCTTGTAATATGTTTCCAATGTATGTTTCTCAAGTTCAAATCTGGCTTTACAAGAGCCGAGAATAATAAAATTTTCATGCCTCCGCAGTTGAACTAACTTCAATTTTAACTAAAGATTTGGTCAGAAGTTCCAAAGATCAACTCTTAGCTTTAGTCAAAAATCAGACTTTTGTACTTCGCTAGTTCAAAATTTGGCTTTACAAGAGCCGGGAATAAAAGTTTTATGCCTTTCCATTTGGAGAAACTTCAGGTTCATCTCTAGAATGGTCAGAGGCTCAAATTCCAACTCTAAGAAAAAGATTTCCACATTATTCTAGTAGAATGTTAGCTTCTTGAACCGCTTTAGTTCTAGTTCAACTTTAACTTTGAAATAATTAGCAATCAGACTTTTATGCTTTTCAAGTCTAATATTGGCTTCAGGAGACTTTAAGATAGAGTTTTCATGCTTTTTATTGTTAAATTTTACGCTTGGAATAATCATTAGGAATAAAAATAAGAATTTAATGCTTTCTAAGTTCAAATCTGGCTTTACAAGAGCCGAGAATAATGAAATTTTCATGCCTTCGCAGTTGAAGTAGCTTTAGTTTTAACTCTACGTTTGGTCAGAAGTTTAAAAAGTTCAACTTCAAGAACCGGTTTATCAGTAAACGACTAGAGAGTTCTCTCTTTTTGTAGAGAATCTTCCTCCAAGAATGTTTTGCTTTGCTCTCTGATGCGATTACCCTTTACGATTCTAGTCCAGAACCTTTGATGATACTCGCTACACTAGTTGATATATACAAAGCTTATGTTCCAACTTCCTCACATGAAGATGACGAGGTGGAAACGGTATATGAAGACATAGCGAGAACAATAAGAGCGAGCCCAACAACACACACTATTCTAGGAGGGAACTTTAATGCAAAAATAGGCAGAGGAGCAGAACCAACGGAAACACACATAGGACAGTTCGGACTCGGTACCAGAAATGAAAGGGGAAGAATGTTAGCAAACTTTCTAGAAAGAGAAAGACTCTATCTGATGAACACTTTCTTCCAAAAGAAAGAGAAACGTAAATGGACATGGAATATCCCAGATGAAGAAACCAAAAATGAGATTGACTTTATAATCTCCCGCCATAAACACATAATCCAAGACGTAGATGTAGTCAATCAATTCAACACCGGCAGTAATCACAAGATGCAAACTGCTCATAAACACAAAAATGGAAAGGAAAAGGAAGATGAAGCAAACGACGAAGAGAGGAAGTAGAGAAAAGATAGCCGAAAGAAGGGAAACATACAAACAAAGGCTGAAAGAAAACTTTTCCAACAATCCAGGAAAAACAGAAGAATCTTCGATGATAATAATAGGAGAATAACAAAAGTTATAAAAGAAACAGCAGAACAGATAATAGGCCCGCTAGAGAAAACTCCGGACAAACTGTCGATAAAAACGAAACAGTAGCTACGAGAGAAAAGTAGAAAACTGATAACCGAGGATTAAAGAGACACTATTGAATAAACAGAAACCAAAAAAACAGCAAGAAAAATGGTGGAACGGAATATACCTACTAAAACATCAAACGAAACAAGTATAATTCCTATTAGAACAAGGACTAAATATATTTAAAAGACATAATACACCTAAGAAAGAGATAACAAAAATAAAACACGCGAAAAAGAACATAGTAAGTATAGAAGACAGACGGCAGATATTAAAAGTTGTGGAATCTTTCTATATAGAGATCTGTACGAATCTAAAATAGCAAAAACAAAGACAAGAGAAGACAAAATACGAATATTAAATGCAAACTCAGAAGAAATGTGCGACAAAAATATAGAAGAACTGGGGAAAGGGTTATCCCAGATGAAAAATGGTGAAGCGGCAGGAGAAGACAACATTCTGCTTGAAATGTTCAAGGAAAGCGATACTAAGATGAGACAAGAACTAGTGAAACTTTTCAATAAGTGCCTAACAGAAGAACATATACTTACCCAAAGATTGGGAGAATGCTGTAGTTGTTCTGATTTACAAGAAAGGTGACCCGACTGGATCTCGAAAACTACCGGCCGATAAGCTTATTATTATCACAAATATATAAATTATTCACCAGAATAATCACCAACAGATTAGAGCGAAAACTCAAAGTTTACCAACCAGTAGAAGAGGCTGGATTCCGAAGCCATTATAGCACGACAGTACTACACACAGTAAGGCAGATGATCGAGGAAGGTACAGAATATAAACCTATGGATGGCTTTTGTCAATTTCCGAAAAGCCTCCAACACAGTAGAAATCTGGGCAACATTAAAATCCTTGAGAAATGCCAGAGTGGATCAACATTATATAAACCTCATTGAAAACATCTATAGGACTTCGACAATGTCGATAAGACTTCATGAATCATCTAACAGAATAAACGCCAGAAAGAGGAGTTTGGCAAGGTGACATGATATCTCCAAAACTATTCACTTTAGTGCTCGAGGATATTTTCAAAAAGCTACAGTGGGAAAACAAAGGATTGAACATACATGGTGAACGCCTGCACAATCTAAGATTTGCCGATGATATTGTACTATTCGCAGAAGACAAACAGGAATTGATAGATATGTTGGAAGAACTACAGGCAAAAGTAGGATTACACCATGAACTACACAAAGACTCAGTTTATTACAAATACACCAGATGCAGACGAAACAATACCGATCCATGACAGCACAATAAAAAAGACAGAAACATACATATACTTTGGCCAAGCTATAATACCGGGCAAACAAAATCAAGAAATGGAAATTGATAGGAGAATTAGACTGGGATGGGCGGCTTACGGCAAATTAAAGTACATCTTCAGCATGAATATCCCAATGACTTTAAAATCAAAAGTCTATAACTGCCTGTTGTCTTGTCATGTATGGTTGCGAGACCTGGGTGATAACCAGAAAAGTTAAACACAAATTGGAAGTACATCAGAGAGCCATTGAAAGACGAATTTTAGGAATTTCCTTGAAAGATCACAAAACAAATACATAGATAAGGGAAAGAACCAAAGTCTCCGACATAATAAAAAGAATTGATTCTTTAAAATGGCAATGGGCAGGACACGTGGCCAGACATACAGAAAACTGGAGCGGGTATATCACTAGATGGAAGAGAGGAGAAGTATTGGAAGACCCCAACAAAAATGGTACGAGATAAAGAAGATTGCAGGCTTAAATTGGTACCTACCGAGTTGCGCAAACCCGAAGACAATGGTCAAATTTTAAAGAGGCTTATAGCCTAAGGATAGAAAACGGCTAAAAATGGAAAATGGACACCTGTTGAGTAGATAACTCTTTGGATTCTTTAAATAAAAAACACACTCTTATATTTTTGTGATGCAAATTTTACTAGACAATCATCTGGAATACAAAAATCTAGTTATAACAAGCTACATTTATAGTAGGTATACAAAAAAAATATTAATAATTTCGAATTTTTCAACTAAATCAATACCTTGTATTTGCTTCATACTATCAGTAGTAGAAAAATATATATAAAAAAAAAAACAAAACTAAAGTTTATTTTATTAAAAAAAAATGGCTTCAGACAGCGTTTGGAATGAACAAGCTTGGAAAATAATTATGCTTGGAGTTTGTAGGTTCTGGTAGCGGTGACATCGCCTACAGACATGACCTGAAAAAATGAAAATTTTGTTTTACATGTACAGTGTATAAATAAAATACTCACCATTTTAATTTCATCATCAGTCCAAGTCCTGTCAATGGTGGTCACTTTACCATCTCCGGCTTTTTGCACCTCTTTCAAGGTGTTACCTTCGACGGTGATGGTGGATTTGACTTTCCTGCCGTCGGGAGTATCTTGGTCGAATTCGACGCCCGGTTTGAATCTGAGAACGACGTTCTTGAAAGTGGAGTTGGAAGAAAGCACGTATTCTTCGCCTTCCTTTTGCAGATCGACCACCGGGGATACTGCGCCGCCTACTTTTCTAGTTACCAGGCCCACACCTGGAATAACATAATTTTATATGTATTAATATAACTGTGATTTTCCTATGTAGTCAATGCTCATCTAATAATATTAATGTATCAAAGGTTGATTTTAAAATGTCGGAGGTTTATACCAAGTTGACCACATTGGATTGCGGTAAGGGTCCTGGGCCCCCTAGTTTACTTAGAAATTGTAGTTTTGTTCATGCTAGACCTTTATTTCTAATTTTCAATGTCTCACTGAATACCGGCTACTTACCATTCTGTTGGAAAACCAGTTTTATAGTTTCTATCCATAAGTCTGGCCACAGATCAGAAGTAAAAAACTACAAACCTGTTAGTATCTTGAATACAATACCCAAATTATTTGAGAACATTATAACCGAGCATCTGACTGAATCTTTTGGTGGCTTTCATGGATCAACAGTTTGTGTTTCAGTCTGAAAGGTCCACCGAAATTAACCTGCTTTCGTTTCGTATGTTGACTTTCTGTCGGAGAACTTGGAGAATGGTGGTGAGGTGCACTCTGTCTGCACTGACTTTTCCAAGGCTTTTGACAGGGTCAATCATGGGGTTCTATTATCTAAACTTGAGACAACGGGAATCAGCGTAACTTTATTGAAGTAGTTTGGAAGTTATCTACAAGATCGGTGTCAGATCGTTAGGGTTCATAACTTTAATTCCAAAGTGATTAATGTCACATCAGGTGTACCCCAAGGGTCACAAGTGGGTCCATTAATGGTATTCAGAACTGCTTTAAATTTTCGAAATAAATTTTTTTTGCTGATGATTTTAAGATATTTCTTAGAGTTGGCTCCCATCATGATTGTGAACTCATTCAGTCAGATTTGAACAACTTCGTGAGATGGTATGAGCAGAATGGCATGGCGCTCAACACCTCCAAGTGTCATTTGATGGCATGTTTCAGTTACTGAGACCCTTTGCTTTTTGAGTATGTAATTTGATGCTAGTATTTTGGATCATGTGTACACTATACTGGATCTGGGCTTTTTTTTTTGATTGGTCACTCACATTTATCCCATTCATAACATCAATAAAATCCAAAGCACTCAAGATGCTGGGATTTTTGAAGCGATCTTTGATTGACTTTCAAAATGTATCTGCTCTAAAGTCACTATATTGCTCATTGGTAAGATCCTAGAGTATGCATTCTCAGTCTGGAATCCTTTTTATGCAACTTATGTAAATGCTTTGGAAAATATTCAACACAAATTTCTTAGATATGCAGCATCAAGGATCGCCAATGGTTATGCAATGAATTATCCTGAGCTTCAGACTGTCTTAGGATTATCCTCGCTGAAGGCACCATTCGTTTATCAATCTTTTGTAAAAATGGGCTTTGCTCATCAATAAATAAATAAATAAATAAATAAACATTATTCAAAAATAGTATGTATTATTATCAGGCATATATTTGTTTGCAAACGTTATCATGTTCAACTAAAATTATTATAATTTTTGATTGGGGCAAAGTTCTGAAGTGTTTGTTGTTGGTGCAAAGGTTTTTGTATCTGCATTAGTTACTTGTAAAATCGAATATTTTTTCACGATAATTAGTATCAAACAACCAAGTAGCATTTAAACTATATACATAAGTACTTAATTAAAACTAGTTTTTCACAGGATGAATCATCGTGAATAAATCTGTAACGTTTTAACCAAGATTCTATTTATAGCTCTAAACATCCTTTACAGATTAACACCTAATTATTTTCCCATTAGAAAATCTCATTTTGTAAGAATTTTGTAAACATTTACCAAATGTATGATTTTACATTGAGCTTTGTACTAACATTTAAGTAAATTTGCAAAGCTTATAAACAAGTGATAAAATTCCTAATATAGACTTGAAAATTGCATGTTTATTCCTAAGATAAATTGGTGACACTTTATGGTACTAAATGGCCTACATCTAGAAATAAAATATTTAAATTTAACATATTTTTTTTTGCGATAAGAAAATATATATTTTTACAGCCATAGCAACAAATGATTTCATTATTTGCTTATCACCTTTTATGGTCAAATTCCAATTAAAATAACCCTGTGACTGTGACGAACTGTAGTTTGATTGCTAATAAAAGCACCAGCATATTTTTATTGCAAATTGAATGGAATTTTTTTCTATGACTGAAACGATTTTTGCCTTATCTTTATTACTTATTTTCAGAAAACAACATTCAGGGAAGTTTTATTTTTATTTTGAGGAAAATTTTGGAGGAATCGAATAGAAATTTTGCAGTTGGAGCTGTATTGAAATTATTCAATAGAGATTTTTTTGAAATTGTTGGATTGAAATTAACAAACGTTGTATGGCAAAATGTGTTATTTTGAAAAGAATGTAACTTCAGGAAACTCCACTTTGAGCGACGTTTTTTTTTTCAAGAAAAATGTTTGTGGGATTGGAAAGTTGCGAGTAGATGGGAAAGAATATATTTTTGAGTATAATTTTAAAGGATACCATATGGGATAAATAGAAATTTTGCAGTTGGAGCTGTGGGGATATTTTGAAAAAATTAAGAGAAAAGAATGAAATTTCTAAAAAAATAGATAAACCTTCCTTTGGGTCGCTCTCCTCCTTTGAGTCCAAGGGATGTTTTACATTTTTTTTTTTTTTAATGTTAGAGGGATACAATTGAAATTGAGAGAGAATGGGCCAAGGAAAGGATTGAAATTTGAGAATTGAAGAAAATCCTTCTACTCAATCACTCAATTTAAAATTTCCAAAAGTATTCTGTAGCGCTTCAGAACAATTTAGAAACTTCAGAACCATTTTAGAATGCTCCAAAACATTTAAAAATCGATTTACAATTTCCAAAAGTATTTTAGAACAATTCAGAAGTTTGAAACCCATTTCAGGACACTCCAAACAATCTAGAATCTCCAGAAACATTTTGAAAAGAGCTGGAATATCAGGATTCAAGTTAAAAGTACATGTTGTTTATAGACTTCAATGGAAAATTTTTATGGGCAATATTTAATAAAAATAGTTACAATAACAAAATCTAATGCCCGTACTTATTACATTTGTGTATTTTTCCATGTATTTCTTCATGTAGTTCACAGGGTGCCAACATTCATTATGATGATTTATGTTGAGTTTGAAGTTTTTTGGTTGTCACCCTGAACTTCATGAATAAATACAAGGAAAAATACACAGATGTAATACAGAATACAGGCATAAGTCTAATATTGCAGCATCCGTCACGTGTATCGAGCTATTTTGACGTATACGTGTTACACGTGATTACGTATGCATGTAAATTCAGCTTAATTCTCAATGTCAATTGTAAAGTTTTGAATTAGTAAAGATAACTAAAAACAGACTACCTACTTTGTATGAAGTTGCATTTTGGATTTTCATTAAAAATCTATAATTACTATTGGTGTTTTCAAGTCAGAAAATGAACTAAGAACAGAAATTGAGAAATGAAACGCAGATCATATTGGGTTGGGTAAACCCGGCCTTAGTTTGCGGATAACTAAAAAATATACTTATCATGTTAACATAATTTTGCATATATATATATGAGATAAGAAACAAGAAAACGTGTTAAAATTTATTTCAATAAAATAAGGTAATTTATTACCTAAAGCCTTCATGTACTCGTCGAATTTCTCACTGCTAGCCAGCTTGTATTTCTTCCCAAGGAGTGCTTCTAATGCCATGTTTGTAATATTTGAATTAAATGCACTTTACTTTAAATAAATGCCTGTACTGTGTACTGTACGGTGATGATTGCTGAACAACACCCGGCGTTAATTCAATTCTGTTTTGAATGGAATAAAACACAAAAAACAGGTTCAAAGTCTGTCCGTTCTGTTTAGTTTGCTACGACCTACGATCCACGATCGTTGCCGTTGAATTTCGGTCGGAATTACAATGATTTTCGAGCGACGTCAGGCGACACTAGAATCCAAAGTCTACGAGCTGATTGGGTGTAAAAGGGGGGTTCGGTTCTTGTTCGGTTATTGAACGCGGGAAAGTTTAGTGAACGATTAAAACGAAATGGATGGAGCACTCTGAGGCTGAGGTGTTATCATCTATCTCTATTATCTAAGGGCTTAAATAGGTACTAAGTATCTAGATTAAACAAACATTAAACATACTAGAGCTACAGATTTTTGAGGTTTAAAAAATAAATAAATAAATAAAAGTCGGATAAGTACCAAGGGGTCTGAAGCAGAGCTCTGGGATCGTTACTTGAAAAAAGTAACGCGTTACTTTACAGTTACTTTCGAATAATGATAACTTTATTTTCATTACTTATTGGAAAGTAACGCGTTACTGTAACTTCTTTACTTTGAAGTAGTTCGTTACCTACTTAAAAGTAACTCGTTATTTGAAAGTAAACCGTTACCTCAACGCGTTAGTTTGAAATAAAGCGCTACTTTTAAATTAAACGTTATACGTCGAAAATTGCGTTATTCCTTAATTTGACTCACCAACACAGCAGTCTAAACAATCAAATAAGACCTATACGAAATGCCAATATGTTTTTAGTTTGTGAGTCCGACTATGTGGAAGAGTTTTGTTGCAAACGGATTAAGGATTAAGCGACTAAACAGAGAACTTGGTTTCGGACAAACCTGCTTTTTGAAGCATCCCAGTCCAGTGTCTGCATATAGTGTCTTTAGAGCAGAGTCGGCGCGTGCCACGCCCAAAAACGAATATTTTGAGCTTTCAAAACAAATTTTCTGTACTACCCACATTTTATTTGACATACAAAGTTTTTGGATTACTCATTTTCCTTTTTCTCAATCGTCAATTATTTGTAAAGAAGATAAACAAATTGAGAGAACGCGTTACTTCCATAGTAACTAGTAACGCGGTACTTCCATATAAACGCGTTATTTTCATAGTAACGCGCTACTTTCATAGTAACTCGTTACTTTAACAAAATAACGATCTGCAGTTACTTCAGGAAAGTAACGTCGTTACAGTTATTTATCAATCAATCTGAAAAGTAACGAGGTTACCAAGTAACGCGTTACTTTCAGTAACTCGTTAAAGTAAAGTAACTATTTTTTGTTGTTACTCCCAGCTCTGGTCTGAAGCATATTAACTAAGATAGCTTGAAATCTTCAAAAAAGGTCATCGTTATCGAGTTCTTAGTGCATATTTGTCCTGACTGTATAAATCCCGACACAATGGGTGGAATCCATAAAAAGAAGTAGGTACATTGCAGTTTTATATATATTTTTGTATGGTTCTCCATTCGTATAGGTCGCTCGAGTGTATGCCACTGGTATTTTCCTGTTTCTGAGTACCCCCTCAACCTTTCCATGTTAGTATGAATTCAATCCTATATAGAGTTTTTGAATAATCATACAGTTTCTTATGTATAGTTTTTGAATAATCACAGTTTTGTATATATTTTCGTATGGTTCTCCATTCGTAGGTCGATCGAGTGTACGCCACTGGTATTTTCCTGTTTCTGACTAACCCCTCAACCTTTCCATATTAGTATATGGATTTAATCCTATGTACAGTTTTTGAATAATCATACAGTTTTGTTTATTTTCGTATGGTTCTCCATTCGTGGGTCGATTGAGTGTACGCCATTGGCATTTTCCTGTTTCTGACTACCCCCTCAACCTTTCCATGTTAGTATGAATTCAGTCCTATGTACGGTTTTTGAATAATCATACAGTTTCCTATGTACAGTTTTTGAATAATCATGCTAATGCTTCAAGTATTTACAACATTCTTGAAGTTTGTACAAACTGTGTTTGATGTACTAAGTACACTAACGAAACACTTACTACTTACACTCCATATAGTTAGTCTGTAATAGCATATATATTATGAGTAAATGCTTCGTTAGTGTACCTACTTAGTATAAACTTCAAGAATTAGTACTATACTTGGTACTTTTTTTTCACCCAATGCCAAGTCCTGAATCGTATGTGACCCAACACGTAGTTATGTTATGTTTGGGGATGAAAACAACTGCGATTTCCTTCCAGGCTTTGGGGATATGATTTAGTCCCAAGCTTGCTCTAAATATAATCAGGAGCATGGAGCACCGGATAAATCCCATAAGGCTCGACTCAACCAACACTGTACAGAGCTTTTTGACAAATCAACTAATAGTTATTTGTATACCAAGGCCGCGAAATGCCTTTTTAGCATACGTATTTAGAGAAAAGTTATCGCCGAGGGCCGAGGCCGCTAAAAAGTTTCGCGGTCATGGCATATATAGACACTGTTTTTTATGCAACTAAAATATGTGTTTTTTTTAAAGATAAAAGTCTAAATGACATTGTGTTGGCAATACAATGTAAAATTGTCAATGCTTCCAAATTTTTTATATAGAAAAGACTTGTGTTGCCAACATAGTTACTAAATTTTTGACTTGGGGAATTATCTTTAAAAAAAAAAACAGACTTTATGAAAATTATGTAATTATGTAAAGTTACAGAAAAACTGTATGGATTTGACACATTTTGTACGTCAGGTTGCGGCTGCGAAATTGAATTTCGCGGACGGTTACACAAAAACCTATGAAATGACAACAAGTAAAGGTAATTGGGGTCTGGTAACTTCTAGGTCCCATTAAAGACGTTTTTTTTGTTTCTTGAGAAAGATTCCTTCAAAAAAAAACATCTAAGCTATAAATAAATGCGGAGAATGCCAGGGATGCTATTTCTAGTAGGTACCTACAATTGTACTAGATCGAGCACAATCACGTTTCACCTAGTACGCTAGTACCTCTCTCATAAATCTAGTACAATTTGGATTACGAGTCGAGTGTCGCTCTTCGCTCTGAACCAATGACTTCACGTGTATCATGTATCGGGGGTTATTCGGTGATTCAGCCGATCACGGTAATCGGTAGTCCATTTATAACTAAATATATGTAGAAAATTATTTATTTCTATCATTCAGGTCCGATTTCTCTAGCGAGTCACCCCCAGGTTGAGCATAACTCCAGGGTAAACATTGCAACTGAACACGTTTACCCTGGAATTAAAACCAACCCGGAGGTGAATCGCTATTGAGAAACAGCCCCTTAAACAAGTGATATTTACCCCCAATTAACAGAGCCTACATTTGTATTCAAATTTCAAAATTTGAAGCGCTTTGAGCTAGTACACAATGTCGCCAATCTAGTACAATTATTCCCTATTTTCTGGTACAATTTTTTTAGTGCTGATAGCATCCGTGGAGAATGCACAATGCACACTTTCCATCAGAAAATTATATTCAAAATTGACGATTTGGCCCACCATTCGAAAATAAACTATTTACGAAAATTCCCCACTATCGGTCGCTATCAGCGCGCTTTGTTGTCAACCAGTACACTTATAACCAGTATTAAACGAACTGTAGCGAAACTAACCAAAAATATGCAAACTAACCCAAACTAGCCCGTCCACGTAATGCGTGCTAGTCCTTGTATGTTAATATTGAATTTAAAAAACAATCGATCTGTAACGAAACTAACCAAAAATATGCAAACTAACCGAAACTAACCCGTCCACGTAATGCATACTAGTCCTTGTATGTTAATATTGAATTTAGAAAAACGAGCGCGCTTCGCGCGCTTTGTTATCAACCAGTACACTTATAACCAGTAATAAACGAACTGTAACAAAATAAGCAAAAATATACAAACTAACCTGTCCACTTTATGCGTACTAGTCCTTGTATGTTAATATTAAACCAAGAAAAACGAGCGCGCTTCGCGCGCTTTGTTATTAACCAGTACACTTATAGACAATAATAAACGAACTGTAACGAAACTAACCAAAAATATGTAAACTAACCGAAACTAACCCGTCCACCTAATGCGTACCACTCCTTATATTATGTTATTATTGAATTCAGAAAAACGAGCGCGTTTCGCGCGCTTTGTAAGTACACCACACCAGTACACTTAACCAGTATTAAACGGACTGTAGCGAAACTAACCAAAAATATGCAATCTAACCTAAACTAGCCCGTCCACGTAATGCGTGCTAGTCCTTGTATGTTATTATTGAGTTCAAAAAACAAAGCTTTGTGGTCAACTAGTACACTTATAACCAGTAATAAACGAACTGTAATGAAAGTCATTGAACGAAACTAACCAAAAATATGCAAACTCCCGTCCACGTAATGCGTGCTATTCCTTAATAAGTACAATATAAAAACCCGCTGACGAATTGATAAAAAAAATAATGAGCATTAGGACTAGGTAGGTTAGGTAGGTATATATATTATGCAGGGATGTGCCGTAGACTATGAAATCTACTTTACGCGGTTTGTCTACTCGTTGTCTACGTATTGTTTACATCCACTTTTTTCCATGTAGACTACTATGTAAACTATGTAGACAATGTAGACAACAGAAAATTTGAAATTTGAGTAATTTTTTTGAAAGTTTGCATTGCATTAAATTTATATTGTATCAAATTAGACATTATCTGCATTTTAATTAACATTACAAAGCAAAAAACAAAACAAAGCAAAAACACAAACATAACCTTGAAGGCCTGCCAACTGTCAAAAATTGTATACTCTACGCGTTGTCTACATATTTTACACGTTGTCTACATAGATTACATAGTTTACATTGTCTACGCGTTGTTTACACCAGACGTAGACAATCTTTGTTTACGCGTAGATGCCCATCTCTGATATTATGTATGCTTTTTCCGTAACTAAAACACGCTAAAACCTTATTATATTGTAGGAAACTAAATATTCCGCACTTTTTTCGAATACCTAAGAAGAATTTTTCAAGTGATATCTAAATGAAATAACTCCGAAAAAATTCCATAGAAGTTGGGACCTATAAGTAACCAGAACCGTTAATTGATACAGTAAATAATAATCTACAGATAATTTTTCCCGTCTTCTTATTCTGAACATAATTTTCTAAATATTGTGGAGGTCCTCAAAATCTTGTAGGTCAGGTCTTTCCACTTTCTAGACTTGTTGATTTTGAGTAGATGATGGAATCTCTTCAGTCTGATATGATGTTCTTGATGGTTTCCCAGTTACAGTGATACTCTCTCTAAATTCGAGTTTTGTAAAATGATGATCATCATCATATCGATATTCACATCAACTTGTAATAGTTGAAAAATACTTCTGAGAGAAAGGTGCATACTCGGAACTAGCTCCTGAAAGTTCGGCTTCCACTACTTACTGCTCTGTTACACTATTGTTTTCGAACAGAAACTTGTCCTGGATTGCCTTGTCAGCTTGGTATAGCTTCACAAAACGTCTAGCAAAGAAGAGAGGCAATATAGTGTAAAGCTTCTGACATTACTTTTCCTTGATAATGGATGTTGAGTCCTCAGGCTTTTAAACTTAAAAAAAGTCTTTCAAATTATTCCAGTATTTAAATTGCTTTTCACCAAAAATCCACTTTTACAACTAAACAAATGCCTGACTGTGGACATTCAGGTACAAACAAAGCTGTCCTTAAATTACGCGATAACGAATCAGATTCTTCCAAATCCGATCAGTATTTGAGTACTTCGTCTTATAACTATATTCTTCTGGTAAGTATGGTTTTAATTCTCTAGAAATAAAACTAAAACTTGATCCTTGAACTGAATGAATGTAATGTGGTATTCCAAATAGTGAGAAAAGTTAATCAAAACATCTAATAGCAGTACCTATCAGCAGATGTCACATCAGAACAAACCAATAAAAGCAAAAGGAAGTCTGGAAAACTAATCAATTATTGTTATAAGAATATTTACTTATTTTCATGGAATTCTGGTAAAGGACCCTTAAAATCCAAATCTCTCAAATGGCTGAGTTGCTTTTATAAGTTTCCCTTGCCTTTTGTTTTGATGACTTGAGGCTCAATTTCTACGCGTATAGAAAAGGACGCTGTAATTTTTCGGATTTGTTCTTTCTTGATTTGTTCCAATAATGTGAATAATGCGATGAAGGTCAGGTATCGAGTATTTTCCCTGACTGATCCACAAAATATGGAAAATGAGTCAGATACAATATTGCTTTTTCCTGGCCTATACATAATGTAATATCAAAATTTAAATACAAGAACCTAATTCTAAATTCCATCTTAAATTTTTTTCATTTTTGATTTTTCTTGAGTGTGCCATATTGAACATAGATTTTTGATCAGTATGTAGGTATTGAGATAGTTTATCTGGATAGGTATTATTTTATTTTGCTTGCAACTTAGCCTTGAATTTCCTCTAAGTTTCTTCGTCTCATTTTTTTTTTCTATTCGCGGCTCTTGAACTTCTGTTTTCTGTAATTTTGTCTATTCCCGGCTCTCGAATTGTATTGCATTGCATTGAGTAAATTTGCTTATCTTTTTTCACAGCAGAGTGCTTTTGGTCGCTTGACGATAGATAACATCCGAGAAAAAAAGCTACTGGTTGATTTGATTTGACTGAGGGTCAGTTTCACAAACAGCGGTAACCACAAAACATTGGTAAGCCACAATATATCTGTTCCATAATTTGTGGTTTAGCCAAAACCATTGGTCAAGCTCTAGATTATTCAACTCGTGCCTTATTTTGCAAACCTTTCAGTTGTGGTTAACCCGCAACTATTGTTTGATAACCAGTGCAAGTTACCACCAATTTCTATACCTGTGCTTTACTTTGCGAAATGTGGTCCACCCGTAACAATTAGTTTGATAACCACTGACGAATGCCGGTTATCATCAGTTATGAAACTGGGCCTTAGACAGGCTGATAATAGCATCATGGTCTGAATGAAACGTCTGGTTCTACTACAACATTAATACTAGGACCAATAACAGATACAAAAACAGAACAAACAATATCATCATTAATCCTTTGAAATTGAGAAATAGCCTCAGATCCTCATGGAAATATCTTTGAATTTGTGAGAAGATTTTCTCAGATAACCGCGAAATCTATTTTGAATAGTGAGAAAAACATTATTCCTCAACATGCACCCTTCGCATTGATAGATGTAACAAACACTCCTGATAAATCTGGTTTTATAGTGATATTTTCTATCAGATAACCAAGAAGTATCACGGTTTTGCTAGAAAATCTAATTTGTTTCAAGTTATAAGGTATTTCTCAAAGTTTTGATCATGTTCCTGTTGTTAGACTCCACAGATTGTGTGTGCCGATTGATTTTTTTATTTGTTAGTACGTCGTACGTCCCATAAAAACTTTTATTTTGATAAATGCCCTTTTTTGTTACAGCTCCAACAAATGCTTTCTCTAACAGGACATACAACCAAAATAGCATTTTAGCAGTATTGCAGCAGCAGAAGCAACTGGGAATGCTTGATCATTATTTTGATTATAGTGACACCTACAAACCACGTTCGTTGATTGATAATTATAAATTGATGAATGTTTCTGAACAGATTCTAAGGATAGTGCTTACATATGTGATGCAGCCTCTTCAAGTGATGTTTATGATTTTAAAAAAAGTCTTTGTCGTATTTGATGCTGGTGGAGTCCATTGATAAAGGCATTCTGAATAAATTCATCGTTAGGTATTCTGAATTCTGATATAGGCAGTTTTCGCTTTAAAATTACAATAATTGTTCTTAAGTTGTTTAAATGCTTGAAGGTATCGTCTTAAAGATTCATCACTTTGCTGTTTACGTATTGACAGACATTTCTCTCTCGGGCAAATATTCCGTTTTTAGACATAGAAAGTTTGATCACATTGACTAGAGTGATAAAGAAGGATTTCGCTTCTACACGTATTACGATAAAAATCCACAATAATAAGCAATAATTGATAAAAATTTGATGACAAATTATCAGTTTGATATGAATGAAATTTCATTGATGATGATCAATGAAAATAAGGTAGATATAATTAGATTCTTATTTATTGCGTTTGAAAAATAAAACATAAATAAATACTAGAATAACCGTGATGGAATCAATATGAACTTATTAGAGAGAAATTACAGAACATATTATTTTCCAATTTTATATACATACCTACTTACTAGGTACCTACCTACTTACATACATATGATTACCGTGCGTGTTTGGAAAATTATCAGGCCTTAAATCGTTTATTATACAAAACTGTTTAATCACGAATGGTAAAATTAAGAATGTATATAAGATACAATGATATAAGGCACATACCTTATATGACTTACCAAGTGCTTTCATGAATTCATCAAAGTTTTCGCTGCTGTCCAGCTTGTATTTTTTTCCAAGGTATGCATCAACCATTTTGACAATCTAAAAAGAAAAAATAATGTCAGAATTTCACCTGGGCAAGAGAAATTATATTGCCTACACTTGGGCTGACTTTCCCAACACTAATGGTTCATTTTAAAGTTAAACGTGATTTGTTCTAAACCCATTAAAAAAAAAAACTATTTAATAATTACCAAATCTTTTTTAGGTAATAGTCTATGTAATTTAGCCAGTTAACAAGTGAACCTTGAACTTAGAACCTTTTTATAATTTCTACAAATTATACAGCATTTATTTTTTCATTGTGATTCATTTACATACTACTGCTTTCTAGAAATTATGAATAATTTCGGATAATACGATTGAAAGTTTTGTGAATGCTGGAAAAAAGCCAGTAATATGTTGAGAAATAGAATGGTTTTTTATATAATCATATAGAAGAATGTGAATCCTGGAAAATAACTTGATTCAGAAAAATCTACTTAATTTAAAAAGAGGCTAAAAGTATATAAGATATAAACGAAAATTATAGACAACTGAGAAAAACTTATGGTGGAAAGTTTCTTTAGAAGAAAATAGTGATTCTAGGAAAAAGAAGAGTGATTAGGTGAAGTTTGATTCAATAGTAAAATCATACGTTTTACTATGGGATGAATTTCTAAAAGGTAAAGCCAAGTCTTTGGCTCCCATTATGAGGTGTAATGTACCAGACTGTACTAAAATTGTTTCAAAAGAGATTTAAAAACTAAATATAAAATGCATTAACTGCAAAGAAATAAGGAGAGAGACGAGACAAGTCTGGCTCAAGATCAGAAAAGTTCAACATTTGCTCTAAATTCACATACAGGGTGAAAAATATTAAAATATAAGTTGAAAAGCTTGAATTAGCATCAGTTCCAGAAAAATATGTTAACATTAATATTTGAATACATACAGAGTTTTTACAATTTATGTCCAGAAACAAAGTTATCACACACTATATACGACTTCTATAAGCTAGAAGCTCAACTTACGAACTGATAAAACAACGCCGAAATGCGATTTTTAAATTGTTCCACCAGCTAACACACTGTAATCCTTTGTTTTCTAATTTTAACACACAATATGGGTGCGACAAAGATGGCCAGAACGAAATTTAATTCAATTAGAATACGACTGACTGTCTTTTGTCTGGATTACCAATCCAGTCCCCGGTATTTATAGGGTGTCGTAAAGATAAGTCAATGGACATATTTATTGTGGGTGATAATTTAAATATAGTTTTAGATTATGTACTTTTATTTATTTTAATATTGCATAAAAATATAAAATATTTATTATCAGTTATTTATTTCGTAATTCGACTTTTAAGAAGCATTTTTCAACAAATGTTTATGTATTATATGAACTTTTCCTTACATAAAAATACATTAGCAATCACCCCTTGAAGGGCTGTCGCATGTTTAGGAAACACCCTGTATAATGAATATGTAATAATTAATGATATTCTCAGTATAACATTTATTGTACTTTTACTAGCTATTGCAACATGTATTATTGGTCAATAAAAGGATTATTATTGAATGTGTGTTTGAATAAGGTATAATTTATTGTGGGATATTTACCATTTACCTATCTATTGCATTTAGCCAGCTTATCTCTCTTATTGGGCATTTTTGTAAAAAAAAAAAAATTTAGGACCAAAAATATTCTTATAATTTATAGTTAATTATATAAGAATCCCAATAATGATGATGAAAACATCATCTACCTACTTATATATCATTTTAATTTCACCGGAACTACACATTACATAAATCCAATTTTTAAATTTATAGGTATTTATTATGTTTCCATTGTAAATGCAAATTATTATATTATAACTTATTTCAAAAATCATGTATAAACGTTTATAATAATTATATATCAAAAAGCCCGTATTTTTTTTTCTATATATCATAATTATTTTATACGGTGATGGTCTGATGGAGCAAAGTTCGAAATAAAGTGAGTGGTACTTGATTGTGCGAATTATCTTTTGCAAAATGATTCAGAGGGGCAAAATTCAAATTTTTGAGAAAAAGGAGATTGAAATATTAATCGGATTTGAAAACTCAGCAGGATTCTAATAAGTATATTGAAACACCTCCTTAATTTTTTATTTATTTTTTCCTTTATTTCAACATGAGAGTTAAACAATATATGTATGTAGGTACCTAAACTAGAGACCCTGAGCTGGAAAGCTATACGGTTCATTCAGTACAGAGCTGGGCAGGGCTTGAGTGCTTTGTGCTTGCGAAAGTGCTTGAAGCACTTTGAGGACTTGAAAGCCCTGTGCTTCAAGCCCTTTTATAGATTTGTAATTGGGGCTTGCAAAGTCAATTACTTTAGAAAAGTGCTTAGTAATTTGTAATTGAAAAAAGTAATTCAAGCCCTTTTCAATGAGCTTCAATTACTTTTAGAGGGCTCCCACTAAACAAAATAAGATTACAGTAATAGTGAGGTAACATTACACTGCAAACTTGTAAGGTTATATGAAAGTTTACTGTAATGTTAACGCAGTATTGCGGCAAGTACTGAAACAACCTTAGGGTAATATTACAAATGCAAGGTTTATAAATGATAACCTTTCAGCAATATTACTGGAATATTAGATCAAAACTCCAGCAAACTTACGAGTGTAAGGTTACAAATTCAAATATACCTTAGGGTTACTTGCAATTTATTAGTAAGTTTACTGCAATATTGCATTTTTATTACAAATATATTGGGTTCGCAACTTTACTGCAATAAAAAAGTAATGTTGCAACTGTAAATACTATGTATACAGGGAGATTTGAGCTTCGGTGCATAAACTCTCAGTTTGTTCTAAAAACAAACTGTTAAAATTTGTGCCCGAAACCCATAATCATTAGGTAGATATTTTATTATGAATAAAAGTACAAGTTTTTGAAAAAAATAAATAAAAAAGTTGGTATATTATGTATATCTATAATTCCCACAATAAATAAATATACTTAGGTGAAAAAAAAAGCATAAAAAGTAATATCTTAAAGCAAAATAAATAAAAATTCTAAGCACAAAAAAAAACGAAATAGGGTTGACACCCTCCTTGACACACAGGACGAAGTAGGTACTGGCTGCTATAGTCCGACAAATACCATTTTAAAGTCACGTGATACTGGTGGCAAAAAACGTATGTCCATTGATTATGTCGTTGATATCACCTACAAAAAGCTACTGGTGGTTAATTACTATTGAATTTTAATATATGTTCCCACTAACATTTTACAAACGCGTTTCTGAAGTAGTATTGACCAATCAGAGGGCAATTTTAATACTTACAATTGTTGCGAGACTCACTTTTGTCGCATCTGTTGTCTGTTGTAATACATTCTGAACTTAAACTGGGTACCCGTTTTCTATTTGCTTCTTTTCGAGTTGGAGAAAGGTTAATGTGGTCAAAATTATTAGCTGTGTTTGTTCGTTGTATTATTTTCGAAAATAACTTTGACAAACTAATTGATGACAGTGACGGATTCTATTTCAGGTAAGAATATTATGAACAATAATTAGACAGCAATTTTTTTGTCAATTTTACTATCACCGCTGTTTAAAATGTATTCGACAAGGATAGAGAAAAATCACGTGACTTTAAAATGGTATTTGTTGGACTATACTTATATCATCACCTGCAACAAAAACAAAATCAGGGAGTACCTAGTTCTGTATTTTTATTATAATAATTATTCCCCGTCGTAGCCACTTTCTTTCTGGTCATTACCAAACGGTTTACTATATTTTTGATTCTAACTAAAATATTATCGTAAAATCATAACAAGTAATATTAGGTTTGTTCCAACCTGCAATAATATTACTGTAATATTATCGTCCATAACCGCGCTAATGCGACTGCGCAGTCAAAAACAGTAATATTATACTAGATAACTTAAAAACTTGTTGGAACGTTTTTTGAACTAGTAGTACTCACAACACAAGATGAAAATAACAAAATCAACATAACTTGCATATTTGCAGCTGAATCATCTTCCACCACAATAAGGAATTCTTCTAAACCTGATATAAGACAAAAATCAGATTTATTAACTCTGAGAACAAATAAAATGAAATTACTTAACTTCTATAGCAGTCATTTTCAAATAAATAGTTTAAATAAACAAAAAACTGAGGTTCTGGGTTATGTATTATCATTTATGTTCGTTGTTGTTCAACCACTGACCCGTTTTCGACCTCACTACGCATGCGTCTAATTTTAGAACCAACAGTTCTTCCTTTCAAGCAAGAATCGTTTGAACCGTAATTTTACTATCCGTAACTCCGGTTGGAACGACGAACTGTCAATTATCGCCAATTCTAAATTAGTAATTTTGACTGGTTGGCATTTCACAATTGCGCATGTGTGCCAGTAATATTGCTGGAAATTACTGCCGGTTGGAACAAACCTATAATAATAATACGGGATTCGTAGGTATGAAAAAAAGAGGTTACGGTTTACAAGAAAAGGGGCCCACCATTCCGCAGTATTTTTGTAAAGTAAAAAGTATTTATTGACTATGTAAACCCTTTACTCACCTTATTTGAATCCTCATCCATTGTAATCGCTGTATATTTATTTCATTTCCACAGGTTCTAAAATAAAAACTGAATAATAAAAATAACCAAGAAGCAAAGTACAACCTGAACCGATCGAATACATAATCCAAACACAAACACCAAATATTTAGCCGAGAATCGCTTTACCACAATACCACAGACATACTCAACAACTCAACATTCAACAAGCAAACACAGCACTCGACTCAAACGACAAAGAGCGACTTGATGGCGTCGATTTGTTTTCGGTTTAGTTCGTATCCCCGATGTCGTGCCGATCGTTAATAATGGCGGCAAAGTTTTCGATTTTCCAATATATTATTTCTGCTATATTGCAGCAAGTTTACATTCGATATTAAATTATAACATTGCAAAATAATGCCAACACAACTTTAAGGCATCTTTGCGATGTAACCTTACCTACAAGTTATATTTCCAATTTTGCAGCAAGTTTACATTTGGTAGTTATTATAACATTACTAAAATTATACTAGTTCAATTTAAATGCATATTTACAATGTTAATTTGCGTACAAGTTATAATTTTTAATATGCGTTAAAATTTCAAGGATATTTCATTTTGTAATTTATTGTTGTAATGTTGTGTCAAAAATAATTCAATATTACATTGGAATGTTGCGAAACTAAGATCAGAGTAATATTGCATTGAGCTTTCGTAACATTGCATGTTCAGTGGGCTTGAAGCACTTTTGGGAGCTTGAAGCCCTTTGAAAGGGCTTGAAGCACTTTAAGAGGGCTTGAAGCACTTTTGGGAGCTTGAAGCACTTTGAAAGGGCTTGAAGCACTTTAAAAGGGCTTGAAGCACTTTGAAAGGAATTTGAATTGACCATCATTCAACCTATCCCCCACTTAAAAATTTTCGATCGTATTTTGTCCTTTAATTTTTTTTTCTACTATTTGAACTTGAACCGTCTTATGTCT
This sequence comes from Ceutorhynchus assimilis, assembly GCA_917834065.1. Taxonomy (NCBI): domain Eukaryota; kingdom Metazoa; phylum Arthropoda; class Insecta; order Coleoptera; family Curculionidae; genus Ceutorhynchus; species Ceutorhynchus assimilis. The sequence goes on from OU892284.1 coordinate 35,236,080, forward strand.
TTTCTCTCTTAACAATGGAGGTTTTGGGTTTGAGCTTAGAATGGAATTTAAAAAAAAAAATAAATGAACTTATTATTCAAATAAATAATTAATTTATTTTGGTATCCTATTTAACTTTATCACTGGATTTTTTTCACTTTTCCCCATTGAACATTTTGAAAACCTTAAAATTGAATTACCATGTAATACCCCAACTACCCCAAGTACCCCAGAACTACATCTCAAAAAAAACATACTACTGCTACTCTGTGAAATGTAAAGTTCGTCTCTACTATACCAATTCTGTGTGATGACTGTACGCGGTAGCTTATGCCACTTTGAGAATTTTATTACAAATTCAAAGTGCTTTAGGCACATATAAAGAGCTTCAAGCAGATTTAAAGAGCTTGAAGCATATTTAAAGAGCTTGAAGGAAGCCCTTTTCAAGGCACCCCAAGCACTTTTGATGTGCTTCAAGCACTTTTCAAATCACTTTGAGGGCTTTGTGCTTGTCAAGCCCAAAGCACTTTGAGGGCTTTGTGCTTGTGAAGCACTTTTGAAAATAAAAAGAAATTTGTGCTTGAAATTGAAGCACTTTGATAGAGGGCTTAGGGCTTAGTGCTTCAAGCCCTTTTACTAAGGGCTTCGCCCAGCTCTGATTCAGTATCATAATATATACATTATACAATATCACACAAGAGAAAATATCCAGTACAAGTAGGTACTGTATCACAAAGTTGTTGCATTTCTGAATATATTAGTCCTAAATTGCAGATAAAGTCTTTCATTGTACAGTCCCAAAGTATCCATCGAAGATCATCTGCTTCAGATTACACTTGAAACAAGTTATGTTCAATCTTTTAACAGATTCTGGAATTCAATTGTAGTACCTTATTCCTTCTGATAAAATGCTGCGTTGGCCAGTTGTAGTGTTCATTGATGACATTCTTAAGTTTTCATTAAGTCTGGGGTTGGCTGGGATGAAACTTATTGTAGAGTGAATATTGGAAGTCTTGCAAGAATGGATAAAGATGCATGATTGCAAGATATACAGGAAGTTAATGTTCAGGATGCCATTCGGATAATATAAGTCTTTTGTTGGAAACAGAAATGGTAGCTTAAACAATTTTTTTATAGCACGATTTTGCAGAGCTGGCAATGGATGCAGTTTGTTAAGGGAAGCATTGCCCCATAGCAGAGTTAGATATGATATGTGAGAATGGATAATAAGGGAATTGTATATCATCTTACGATGCATAATGGACAGATAGTCCGATATTCGACCAAGTACTCCAATTGCTGGTGTAATCTTTTCACATATATGCAGGATGTGCATATCCCAAGTAAGTTTTGAATCGACAAAGAGTCCCAGGTATTTGATGCAGTCTCCACGAGTCAATAAGAGACCTTGACAGTTTATTGTGAAGGCAGGCCACGACTCAAACTTTGGTATTACCATAAAGCTTGATTTTTTCTCATTCAAACAGAGAGCTGGATTTATAGTGTCAGTATCAGTAACAGTAACAGTAACAGTAAAACTTAAAACTTAAGAACAGATATGAAAATAACCATTTCTTAAGTTTTACTGTTAAGTTTGTTAAGTGAATTATAAATGGCTTTACGGCAGGCCGTGTTTTAATATTTTACTGTTACTGCTACTGTTACTGATACTGACACTATAAATCCAGCTTTTTTTAGTTTGTGGTAAAAGAGCCAATCGCTTATTTTCTGTAAGTCTTCTTCAATGATGATTTTTCCTTAAATTAAAGGGATAACCTAAGTAAGTAGGTGTCTAGTTTTATTTATAGAGACGTCATAAATAAATCCCATGTCATTGTTTGGTGCCTCACCCTATAACGTGTTAACGATTAACGACTTAAAATACCATACCATTCTAAACTAATTGAGACTAATTTACTTCAAAAGATATTTATTATCCAATTGCCTTCGACAGCAGGCAATATATGCACTTTGTGTACGCGGGCCTTAATTCACTTAAATGTTCCTGAGAAGTCGCTTTTAGTCATCTCATTTTCTAATTAGCATTTTAAATAGTCGATTCAAGTTTTGGTTACTTAAAATGTGGCTTAATGCAAGAACGTCTCTAAGAGAAATGGTATCTACCTTTAGGTACATTGGGTTAGTTTGAAATAGAATTTCGATGAAAATAAGCTTAAATTGGGTTAGTTTGAAATTGAATTTCAATGAAAATTAGTCTAGATTGGGTTGGTTTGAAATTGAATTATTTCTAAGAGCCTATGAAAAATATGGATATAAATTTCTAAAAACTTTAGATAGGAATCTGAAATTTTCAGTGGATCTTATTCTGTATCTTTTCCTACCTATACTTAATTGTAATTCAGAAAAACCCAAATTTATTTCAGAGAACCTCAAATATTGTAATTCAGATTTTCCAAATGTTATTCAGAAAACCTCAATTGTAAACAACATAAAAAGATTTGATGTTTCATCATTTTTGTACTAAGATGTATGTACTTTTGAACAATAATTTATTATATGAAGTCAGAATTTGTAAGATTATCCACTTTTTGTCAATTTGCCTTTTAACAGGAATTAGTAATGTAACTTTACCAAACTAGTAACATAATGTGACAAGTTATTCAAGTACATGAGTGAATTGTTGCGGAACTTATGGGTGGACCTCTGCGGGACGTGCACAGCGAGTTCCGCAGTCATCTAAACTGCTGGACAATTGCTTTTGAACAGAAGAAAGATTTTGCCTAACTTTCAAGCTCAATATTTTTGGAACCAGACCAAATATCGACCTCCGGTTTTCACAGGCCAACATATTGACTTTTTGTAAAAAAAATTGTGTATGGAAAACAGAGGTTGATGTTTTGGTTTGAAAAATATCGAGCTTGGAACTAGGGCAAAATTTTGCTCCTGTTCAAAAACAATTGTCCAGCAGTTTATTTATTAATACGTTGTTCAAGTACGATACTAACCTGACTCGCTCAAATGTCAGTTATTCTCATTAGTATTCAAAAACTACACATTTCCGGTGAGTGTCTTATTTGAATATTTCAACGGCATATTGGTGAGTATAGATGGCCGCGGAACTCGCTGCGCTCGTCCCACAGAGGTCCACCCATAAGTTTCACAATAATCCACTTATTTGTACTTGAACAATAACTTATTATATAAAGTCAAAATTTGTAAGATTATTCACTTTTTGTCAATTTGCCTTTTAACAGGAACTAGTAATGTTACTTTAACAAACTAGTAACATCATATGACAAGTTATTCAAGTACAAATGAGTGTATTGTTGCGGAACTTATGGGTGGACCTCTGCGGGACGAGCGCAGCGAGTTCCGCAGCCATCTATTCATCAATATGTTGTTTAATTACGATACTAACCTGACTCACTCAAATGTGAGTTATTCTCATTAGTTCAAAAACTACACGCGTCAGGTTAATGTCTTACTTGGATAGTTCAACAGTATATTGGTGAGTAAATAGCTGCGGAACTCGCTGCGCTCGTTCCGCAGAGGTCCACCCATAAGTTTCGCAACAATCCACTTATTTGTACTTAAACAATAACTTATAAAGTCAGAATTTGGAAGATTATCCACTTTTTGTCAAATCGCCTTTCAACAGGAATTAGTGATGTTTCTTTACCAAACTAGTGATACATTGTGACAAGTTATTCAAGTACAAACGAGTGGATTGTTGCGGAACTTATGAGTGGACCCAGCCATCTATTCACCAATGTGTTGTTCAAGTAAAATACTAACCTGATTCACTCAGTTGTGAGTTTTTCTCATTAGTTCAAAAACTATACACCTTTTAGGTGAGTGTCTTAGTTAAACAGTTCAACAGTATATTGGTGAGTAGATGGCTGCGTCCACCCATAAGTTCCGCAATAATCCACTTATTTGTACAGGGTGTTTTTTTATATATTGACACCCCACCTTCAGCCTTTACCTTTACAGGTAGGTAAGGTGTAAATACCAAAAGTTGTACAGTTTTGTCTGAATTTTTAGAAACCATGGTCAAAAACAAAATTTGAATGTCAGAAATATTTCATTCTACATTCTTGAAGAGAACAATGCCCCGATCTATATTTTATTAAGCAATCTCTCATATTATATTTGGCTCCAAAAATTGCAAAAATACTGTCCTACTACTGATTTTGTGAACCATTCTACCTGTACAGGTGAAAGCTGCAGGTAAAATTTGAGGTACTTGATTTCTCTGATGGTATTTTAAAAATTTTTAGAACCAAATATGTTGGAGATGGCTCAACCAAATATAGACAAACTATATAGTTTTGGAATTGGGAAATTGGGCTCTTCAAGAATATAGAACCAAATATGGGGCATCCCATTTGAAAAAAGCTGAAGGCATGCAACATTTCACATTTTTGACATCCAATTATTGTTTCTGACCATGGATTCTAAAAATTTAGCCAATACTGTACAACTTTTGTATTTACACCTTTCATCTACTTGTAAAGGTGAAGGCTGTAGGTGGGGTGTCAATATATAAAAAAACACCCTGTACATAATATATACTTAACTTTGGATATAAATTTCTGAAAACTTTGAAAAAGCCAATGCCTCTATTTCTATTATTAGAAAAGAAGCTGAAAAATTTGAATTTTTAATAATTTTGTAGATGCATACTTAAGATAGGTCCAGCATAAATGGAACATGGCATTATTCGAGCTGTCAGCTTCAGATTTATTCAAAAATAGAGTATTTATTTATAGATTCAGTGGCGTATCAGCGGGGGATAAATTCATTATGCTACTCTTGCTAAACTAAGAAAATGACCCTGCTTACACTTTATTAATTAATAATTGGCAATCGTTGATAGTTTCCCATTGTTACAAGTCTTAGAAATTGTACTACAAACAATACTTTTCATTGTCAACTCATAAATGTCTACAAAACACAGAACTGCACTGAGAAAAAAAATAGGCTGTTATAACTAAAAATTTAGTAAATGTAACTAGAAATGTGGATAGCATAGAGGACAGGTCAAAAATTTAGTTACAACGGCAAATATAAATTAGTTCGCACGACTTACGACTTTCATAGTTATGTCAACTAATATTTTAGTAACTGCAAACATTTATTCTTAACCTAAAAACTTGTTGCAGCCACTATTATATTATAGTTGTCTGGACTACTAAAACAAGTTAATCAAATTCTCTAGTTTCAGCTGTTACAACTAATTATTTTAGCTAATTAAGGTAATCTACCTAGTTATGATAACTAATATTTTCAGTTACCACAAAAAAGAAAATATATATAGCTAGTTATTCAAGCCATAATTTTGTATTGGTGTAACCAGTATAAATAGCGATGACAACTATTTTTCTAGTTGAATTTGCCTTCTTGGCTTAGCAGTGGCAACTAAAGAGTATTTGTTATAATACCATGAAAACTAGTTAAAACAGCAATCATTTTTGGTTTACTAAAAAATATGGAAATTTAACAATTTGTAATTAAAACCACAATAACCTTAAGAAAAAAAATATTCCTTAAGGTAAATATTGTGTTAATTTAATTACAAATTGCTGAGTTCACATATTTTTTTGCAAACATGAAATTCTTGCAAAAAAGGGACATTTGGGATGGGTAGGAAAATCAACAAAAATACATACATATGCTTTTAATAAATATTTTTATTTCAAAAGGGCTCATCAATCTAAAAAAAAATCAATAAATAGAAACTCTTTTAGACTATCAAAATAGGAACTTTTATGTCTTTTATGTCTAAAATAATTTTTCTGGGCAATACAAAACTAACTTTTCATTCTAAATAATAAGTGATTGCAGTCTAATCCCATGCAAAATGACAAGAACTTTCAACTAAACTTTGGTATTAAAGTGGTTTATAAAAAAATATTTATACATATTAGATTACCTATATCAGAACCTTAAGAAGCAACAAAACAAGTGCCACTATACTAAAAATAAGCTTATCAATATAAAAAAAAACTCAAAAAATATAAACTCTTTCAGACTATCAGAAAAGGAACTTTTATGTCCTATATAATTTTCCTAGACAATATAAAACTAACTCTTCATTCTTAAAAATCATAAGTAATTGCAGCTTGCAGCTCAATCTTATGCAAAAGAACAAAAACTTTTAACTAGACTTTGCTAATAAAGTGATTTATAAAAAAATATTTACAGGGTGTCCATTTTTCGAGGGCAACCATTGGGATATAGGAAATGTCGAGGGATACAGGCTTGGTCACATTGGGGCAAAGTTGCGCAAGTTCTTGCTTGACAGAAAGCCACTTCAAAATATGGATTATTCCGAATACTTCCAGATATAGTGAAAGAAGTACATTGGAAAGAGATAGGGTAGACTGTTGTGTATTTGACGCTTTCTTTTTCATTAAAAAAAAAACTATTCATCAATGACCAAATGTTTTACTGCTTTTGGGGGATCAAAAAGCTCCAAAAACAAGTAAAAAAATGCAAACCTCTATTTAAAAAAAATAAAGCTGATGATGATCAGCCAAAGACGAAACGTCAGATTTCAAATTTGGCTACATTAACGTGTCGAAGGGAGAAAGGTTGGCCCAATAAAGTGAAGTTTATTTTGAAATATCTTTCCGAATGAGCCCAGGAAAAAATAAAAACAATTATGAATTTTTTTTTTTTCAGATATTTCCGGGAGTAGAATATTTCAAATTTCAAAGTAGGATTTTATTAAACAAGAAATCGCGCAACTTTGCCTCAATTCAATCGAATCTGTATCTTTTAACGTTTCCTATATCCCAAAGGTTGCCCTCCAAAAACGGACACCTTGTATTAGATTACCTATATCAGAAACTTAGAAAGCAATGAAACAAGTGTTACTATACTAAATGAGCTTGTCAATATAAAAAAAAACTCAAAAATAACAACTCTTTTAGACCATCAAGAAGAGAAATTTTATGTCTAAAACAATTCTCCTGGGCAATACAAAACTAACTTTTCATTCCTAAAAATAATAAGTAATTGCAGCCTTATCCCATACAAAAGGACAAAAACTGTTTACTAGACTTTGCTATAAGTAAGTGATTCATAAAAAAATATTTACTTAAACTATTATTTTAGTATCAAGTATACAGAATTTCAATAAAAAACTCTTTCAGTTCAACACTGTGAAAGATTTTTGACAAATAATACACTCAAGCCCACTGCTAACTTTTGACTTCACCTATTTTTTTTAGAAACTATTCATAGGATTTTTATTATAATACATAATTTCAACTGTTATCAGATGATATTAAATTGTTTTTTTTAATCTCATGAATAGTTTCTAAAAAAAAAAAAAATAGTTGAACTCAAAAGTTAGCAGTGGGTCGATTTCTATGCACTTAAGTGTATTTTATATGTAAGTACATATGTTTTTTTTTTTGAATATTTGATAAAAAGGTGGTTATCTAAGATCTTCTAAATATTTTGCACAAATATAAGATTGTTTCGTTTGAATATGGTAGTTGCAAATAAATCTCTTATATCAGGTTGAAGCATAAATTTCAAATCTTCAGAATATGTTATCTGGTAAGCAAATAAATGTTCATTGAAAACGACAGTTTTTATTGGTTTGTAAATGAAACAGATGTCTTCTTCTGAATTAATAACAATTTTTTCTAAACGTCCTAAAATTGGTGGATCTTTATGTTTAAATATTAGTATATTTTTTTCTTGAAAAATCTTATGATCTAGAAGTACTTTATATGCCAAACGACCACTTTTTTTAAAAGAATCTAATACAGGATCATTACATAATGCTAAATTTAATAAATCTGGACCATGTTCTTTCTTAACATAAAATATTTTCGCCTTACTTTCAAAACCTTTACCCAAAGCAAATCGAGATGCTTGTTTTAATTGATCATATAGTATTATGGTTTTAGTTATATTTACTCTTGATGCAGAGAAATTAGCATAATGCTTAGATTGTCGATGCCTTGATTCATAGCGCAAAGTTGAAATTCTTTTCAATGGACCAACCTTCTTCATTATAGTTGGATAGTGTGTAAGAAGATGAAACTTAGGTGTAAGAGTTCTGAACAGTTTCAAAAATAAAGTATGGTGTTGATAAATTAAAATCCTAAGATCATCACACAAATCACATGTTACATATTCACTTAAGACAATTTTAAGAATTTTTCTAAACAAAATGTATAATTTCCAGTGCTTATTTTCATTAGGAATTAAGTGACCAAAAAGAAGACCTGCATTTAAAATAAATGATTTTAGTTCTGCTGCAGACATTTTCAAAGTTTTCTTTTTTAAATTCTCATAACTAATTACTGGAGGTCTGTTATGACAATTTCCAAAATCAAAAAACCTTATTTTGTTGTTTAGTGTCTCCAACTCAAAAAATTTATCAGCAATTATAAATTGATGTAATAAATTAGCCATAACCAACACACCCACGCCTTCAAAAATATCATGTGCTATATCTACAGAAAAGTTCTCCGTAACATGAAAATGTTCTATATTTTCCCATACAGGAAGAAATTTAATGCCTGTTAGTGATGGATCATTTAAAGCTAAGTCCTCAAAATAATTTTTATTATTTCTTAAGGAAGAAGTTACTTCATAGCACAGAGTTTGGGTATCACAGCGTGAAGTTTTGCAAAATCGACAAAAAAAATTTGAAGTAAAACTTTGCTGAAATCCCAATACTGTATTCACGCCTAAGTTATCTCCAAGAATCAAAGTAACACAAAAATATACTTTTCGTTCTTCAGGAAGTTTTATTACTATACCATTATTTTCTAGAGAGTTTAGTTCATCAACTAACTTGGTAAAAAGTATGTGTTCACCAAAGCGTTTTAAGTCACTACTATGAAATAGCATTGCAATAAAAATATTTTCTAAAGATGATTGAAAACTTGGAGGAATACATGGAATTGAATAATAAATTGCTCCAAGTTTATGAATTCCAGCATGGGAGCCCAATGGGTTTCCAATTTCAAATTCATCAAAATATATTAGAAGTGGAAAAACATCATTAGTATCAAAATTACGACATTTTTCTTTCCAGAATTCAGTTTGAACAATATTATAGACTTTACTTTCATTCTGAAGCTCGTTGATATAATTAACAGTATCTTTATATACATTAGGTAAAGAAAACAATTTTTCCAACGCTAAAGAAATTGGTACAAATTGAGCCATATAGTTTTTTCGAGTCGAATTATTTTTTTGAGAAAATTCTAGTGATTGTCCAACTACAATTTCCGTTGGAACAATAAAAAGACTCCGTTTTTGTAGAAACTTAAATCTCAAATATTCACTGTCTAAATTATTGAATAATGTGTGCAATTCTTGAAAATATCGTTTCACTTGAACTTTTTCAGCGTTAGTTATATCCAAAGTATTTTGCACAAAACTTTCAAATATAGTAAGTGGTTCAACCAAAAGATTCTGAACACCCATAATTACATCCTGTATAGATTTTCTGGGAATGCTTCCACTTATATAAAGATTGCTTAAAAACCTTACAATATTTTCCACTAATTTATCACTGAAAGTTTGAAAAAGCGTACTATTTGTTTCACTACTGATAACGTCGTGGTTAATATTGTCATCTAAAATCAAATTATTTTTTAAATAATCTTTTGCTTGGTTATTACCAACATTTTGAACCATAGGTTCTGTTTCATTTGGTTTAAATCTTTCGATTGTAGTTTTGGAATGTTTTACATTACCAACTTTTTCATGATATTTTAAATGCTTTCGGAAAGAATTTATGGAGGGAAAATTTCTGTTACATTCATGTTGTCCACAAACTATTAATGTATTTTCTGTATATCGGTGAATTATCTTTAAATGAGAAATTAAAGCATTAGCTTTAAAAAAAGTGTCTTTACATGCATGACAATTCATTTTTTTATGAATCAATCACTTACAGGTAAGTCAAAAAACAAGTACCTACTAAACTAAAAAAATTAAATAAGTACCTACAAACCTTATTTATTGAAGTGATATTGCAGGTCACATATCACCGACGCTGAAGAAGGGTGCTTCTTTTTTGGTTTCATGTTGAAAAGTATTTCTTCTATTAATAACCATATGTGTTCCGACTCACATGGATACCCAAGATCTAGCGCGTAAAACATTTTGAATGTCAATTCCAGGGTTCTTAGAGCAGAATCCACTTTAAATGATTGGTCTTCAATTTGTATGAAGAAATTACTACCCCCGATTACCACTGCAAATGGTTGCATAGTCAAATTATGCTGCGACAGTTTTGCTCGTCTCATAGAAATCCGTTCTTGAAATTCATCAAAATTCTGAAAAGATAAGACACATTAGTTATTTATAACTTTGATAGTAGCATCCAAAAAAAAAACAACAGTCCACTTTTAACATTGGTTCATGAAATTACATTTTTGACACCAACAGCAAGCAGTAAAAAGTTTACCTATTTTCAATTGTGTTTGTAGAAAAAATGAAATTAGGTACCCACTGCTCATTAATTCAATAAATCTTACGATTCTTGTCCATGTCATAGTCAATTTTGTTCAAAAAAAAATTAAGACAAATAATACATACATCAACCAGCATGAAAAAACTGTCCAAAATTTCACTTCTTGTCGGCCTCCAGTTTCCACCTTTTCTAGACTTTTTAAGAGTGATTGGAGGAAATAAATAGACCAAAGATATTATTGCATTCAAATTGGGATCTGTAAACGATATTAATAAAATTATAGAGAATCTGCAATAATTTTTAAATAACCTTCATAATGTGTGTCCAGTTTTATCTTTCTCTCCTTTGCTTCGTCCAAGATAGCATTTCTGACTTTGGGAAAAGTTGAATAAATGACATCTATTCGGTCACCGTAGCGAAGATTAAAGTCAATTTCCAGCTGTATAAATATAATAATATTAAAATGAGATATCAACAAGAAAAATTAAGGAAAACTCTCACCAACTGAATTCCTGAGTCCAATCTTAGACAAGGAAAATCACGGAATACATCAAGAATAGATTTTTTCGCGTAAAGACTTCTCCGCATTTTAAAAGTTGCTTCCCATGCCTCTAGCACTTTTACGAAGGGTTCAATTGCGACTTTTAGAAAATCCAGTAATTTTGATGTTTCATCTCGAGTTCCAATTGTTTCAAATGGATTTTCATATTGATCCTCATTTTCTTTGTTTTCAGTTATCCTGTGGCTATCAGCCAATTTAATTGCTTTTCTAATATTATGGTAGCGGTGCCAAAGTTTTCCTTTTGGTCCGCCCTCTTGGTTAGAAATCATATAAACATCCGAGCTTTCTAGGATAAACACATGCGGTATTTCTTGCAAAAAAAGTTTTATAACAATTTCATTTAATTTTAATTTTTGCATAATATTTAATGAAAAAATTTGAAAGGCAGTAGACACTTACCTCTGAAAATGCACTGTCTATGAAGTCCACTTTAATAATTTTTGATTTTTTTGGGGAAGGCAAAGGAGCATCTGCGGGCATCTTAAAAACAATGGGAATGGAATTGAATGATTCTGTGGATTCAAAGGTATCGATGGTATCAGTTGATGCAGTTGATGCAGTTTCAATCAAAGATGTTTCATTCTTCTAGAAACATTAAATATTAAAAATTAAATACAACAGTAATGAATATAATTCTCTCACTATTGGAGCATTTGGCATCTTTTTCTCTTGCAAATATTTCTGATACTTTTGTTTAAAATTAAGGCGTGGACCCGCCTTGGTAAAGATTTTTCTAATTGTTTCCTCGTCTAGCAAGTCAAAACTATCATCATCTATTCCTTCTTCTAAAACATAAAAAGCACCAATCCATCATAACTCCACCTGGTAATTTTTGTCTCTTTTTTTTATGTTTTTTTTATTATTTGATTTTAAAGTTTTGAGCCCATAAACAAAAAATTAAAAAATGTACTTAGGGATTTAGAGGTTAATTTTTGAAACTAGCAATAGCGATTTCCTTTTGTAGAATCAGTGCAAACAAAAATGACACTCAATGCGCACTGAGTGACAAATGGAAATCGCCATAAGCCGCTTTCCAGCTGACGCTTTTGAGCACGCAATCGAGCATTTGTGCACGCAAATGCTTCAAGCGCGTGTTCATGTTCGAGCCATACAGCGGTTCGAGAGCTGCTAACTTTTGCGTTTCAAACACAGAACACTGTGCTGCACCGTGCTTGAAGCACACAGCTGAAAAGCGGCTATAATGAAACAAAACAGATATAATTGAATTTGACATGGACAGAACGAGCATACAACATTGCAACATCCAAAAATAATAATAAAATAAAAAGGCTTGTGTTGCCAACATATTATTATGTAGTTACTAAATTTTTGACTTGAGGAATTATCTTTAAAAAAAAAACAGACTTTAGCTGTTTTCTCGCGTCCACCTTTTTGACATTGTTTCAAAACCAGGTTTGAAACGGGCGATGGTGTTTCCTTTGACTGTTCCAAACCGGTTTTGAACTAATGTCAAAAAAGTTAACGTGAGAAAACGGCTCAACTAAATACGCACTAAACACCTATGAAAAACACATCATTGTCTAATTACCTTCGAATACACCTAGATAAACCCCAAAATTCCAATTTCGGAGTTGGGTTTTATATGACATATTATCATCCTCTTCAATCTCATTTGTCTCCATGTTGAAACGGTCAGAGCAGAAAATCACGAATCACTGAGCACGTAACGTAATCACAAGTTTTTTCAATAATAAATAATTATTATTTTTTAATCTTTAGCGCCACAAATCGGCACGCACATCAAAAACACGCGTTTGTCGTAACCTGTTCAAACCAATTTGAATTCAGCGCGCGCATCGCCACGGATCGGGTTTGGTGCTAAACTGATCGGTCACCTACGGCTAGTGGCAAAGTACTGGAGGGAGAAACGAGATTGGCACTAATCGACAGACGTCGGACCATGAGCGCTGCATTTGATTGGTCCGAAGGACTAACTAGAAAATACTAGTTGTGGGAACCAGGTTGCTACAACTGTTTTTTTAGTAATATTTTGGTTATTTTTTATTTAACTAACTTAATTAGTAATCACAACATGTTGCGATAACCAAAATAATAGTTACCTATGTTTTAACAACCATTTTTTTACAACTAATTTGAAATGACTGCAATAACAAGACCTGGCTGGTCGTGATAACTATTTTTTTAGTAATGACTACTATAAAAATTCAACCCACGTGCTTAGTTAACGGGTTTTTCTCAGTGTGAAATAGAGACAGACATCAGACCAATAAAAAGGCGCCCTTACAAAGTATCGCAGGTAGAAAGAGGAAAGATAGACGAGCAAATAAAGGAAATGTTAAAACCTGATATCATCAGGCCATGTCATTTCCTATGGACAAGCCCAGTGGTGCTAGTAACCAAGAAAGATGGATCTACAAGATTTTGCATAGATTATAAAAAACTTAATATTGTGACGAAGAAAACAAATAATCCATTACCTCAAATCGATGACATATTAAATTACCTGGGCATAGCGAGATATTATAGTAGGTACCTTAGACATGTTCTCAGGATACTGGTAGAGGAAAATTCAAAACAATATACAGCATTCGTGGCACAAGGCCATGACTCGTACGAGTTCAACGTCCTCCCATTCGGATTATGTAATGATCCGTCTGTGTTTCAAGAATTCTCGGATATGGTCTTTTGGGATTTGAAATGGAAGGAAATATTAGTGTATATGAATGGCATTATCATATTCTCAAAAACGGAAGAAGAACAGATACAAAAATTAAGAAAAGTATTCCAGAGACTAGAGCCTAAGAGACTAAGAACCTTACCCTGAAAAACAGTAAGTGAACATATTTTCAATAAGAAATAAAAAAGTTGGGATTCACAGAAAATAGAAGCGGGAGAAAACTAAATGAAGAACAGCTGAAAGGCATTAAAGATGTCCCGAAAACAAAGAAGTTAAAGGAAGTACAAAGCTTTTTAGGACTTTGTAATTTCTATCGAAAATTTATAAGGGACTTCTCCTCGATCGCCAGACAATTCCATGAAGTTACAAGAAAAAATAATTTCAAATAGAGACCAGATCAAGAAGAGGCATTTAACATCTTGAAAGAAAAACTAACGTCAGCACCTCTTTTACAACATTACAACCCCGACATAGGATGCACCCTACATACCGACGCTTCAATAAAGGGAATAGGGACAGTCTTTCTGCAAAAAGGAGAAGACATTGAAGACAATAATTTACACCCAGTTGCATGTATAAGCAGAAGTCTGTCAAAAGCAGAACAAAATTACGCAATCACAGAGTTAGATTTTTTAGTAGCAGTCTGGAGTATAAGATACTTGAGACACCTATGGACGTCCTGTAGAAATAGCAACTGACCACCATGCACTGCTGGTTGGACTCCATAAAAGAAAATAATAGGAGACTAGCAAGATGGGCCATTAAACTATCAGAGTACGATTACAAAGTGATCTACAGAAAGGGTAGCGCACACAACGATGTGGACTGTTTATCAAGTAACCCAGTACTTAACGCATTATCACCAACTGAGGAAAAGGAAATGGACGAAATACCCACCAAATAAAAACATTTGCACCAGAAAGCACTAAAATTAGTAACTTACAAGAACAGGATAAAGATGTGGAAGAAAGTATGAGAGCGGTAGAAAACCCAGACGACACGAACATCCCTATAGCAAAAAGGAAAAGAGCGAAAAATTTTAAGATAATTAATGATACCTTATACAAAACTAGTTATACAAAGGATTAGAAAACTTACTATAGTAGTGATCCCAAACAGTTCAATAGGGGAGATACTGTGGGAAATGCACACTATGTCCTTAAGCCATACGACTGTCCACAAGCCAGTGGAACAATTGAACAAGCCATGGGACTGTTCAACAACCAGCGAGACAGCCCATAAAACCACTAGAACAGTCTACAAGTCACCACAACTACCCACAAACCAATAAAGTACTCCCACGTTTTGATTCATAATAACGGGTTCTATTTCTGGATGGAAATTTGACTAAACAAGTAAGTATATTGTTGAAATAATGATGAGAAAGTTTTAATGAGTCTTAGGCAGAAAGGGAAGGAATAGAAACTCGAGTAAGAGAAAAAGCAATTAAAACGACTAGACTAATGAAAGACTTATTAATATATAATTATAAAAGTAGATACTTGGAAAGCATATTTTTCTGTACCCATAGGTATAAGCTCCCATTATACTATCTGGAAATAAATGAAAAACTCTAGTCTGATAAAATTCCCTTGTTGAAAAATTGAGATACAAATAATTTTTTAATCCCCATTAATTCCACCTACGAAACTTTTCCAGCGACGCTATAAAGTTTCCCCTGCAATGCGCAACTGCCAGAGATGAGTTTCCCACGATTATCCAGAGTTTTTGCAGCATCCGCAACGCGTAGTCTCTCGTGACACACGTCAATAATATTCCCATTACGCGTCGAGAGGGTTAATTAAGACGATATCTTTTCTTTCGAGAAAATCCTACAGGTTGTTTTGTGTATGATTTTTGGATTTATTGTAGTAACATAATTTGTTAATGTTTAAAGCGGACAAAAATAGGAATTATTTGTTGAGAGGCACACCTCGAAAAGTAATAAAACTGTCAACAAAAAGGGATCGTCCCATATAATAGGTGGACTATAAGTTCCACAGGTAAGTATTTTTTTTTTTTAATTGAAATAATATATCTTAATCTTGAGATCAAATATATTGTGAGTAGAAAGGCAAGTGGTGTATAGTGTCTTTTCAATGGAAGATTATATACCATTTTTGAATTATTTATTTATTTTGGAATCTAAAGCCTTTGTTAGGTACCTACTTGGTTTTTTGTTTCTGTATCAGTTGATGTATTATCCAAAATTAGAACACTTAGAACAGAACTGGTAGGGCAAACCATTATATTCCTATTTTTTTCTTTTGGCTTAAAGAACAATGTGGAAATAGTGTGAAAAGTAGCACTTTTCAGAATGCCTAACTTTTAACAATGGACATTGTCATTTTAAAGAAATATGTATTTCAGTTCTTCATTTCTATTTTTAGTCCATTCATATTCTTAAATCTTGATATTGTGGCGATTGAAATTTAAACAGTTGTACAGCAAAACTAGGTATCTACATGAATTTTCTCATGTGTGTGGAATGGTTTTTTCATGTCGCGATGCCAGAAAAAGTTTGGTTTTTGAATTTAGAATGAATTGAATCACCTGAAAATGATCTGTTCTAGCAAAGGTTCTAGGTACCCAGACAGCAATTTCACATATAATATTTCAGCAGCAGAACCCTGATTTTTCCCTGAAGTGCCAATTGTGGGATTAAGTTTTTTTTATACAAATTCTTGTAGATCTTTATGTCTATACAGGGTGTTTTTGAAAAAATATATAAGACCTATAAATTTTCAAAAAATATTGATGTTTTTCTTGTTTCTAGAATTTTGTAACTTAAATTAAATTTAAGAATTGATGTTGATACTTTTACACATAGAGACGCACCTGATGGAGGTAACTGACAAATCCCCACACGCGTGGAGAATATGTAAGTTTTTTAAAACACCCTGTATACAAGATGTGTCGTTATCATTTACCTATGAGAAAACCTACATTATTAATAACATCAAAGCCAAATACTCATCTTTTTACGCTAAAAACACCTATAATTTAAAAATAATTATAATATCACATAATCGATAATGAATCATCCTGTATCTTAAATTCCCCAAAGATGCCACTTTGTCATCACTCGGATAAAAGTAGGAGACCTTGTAGATGACAAATCCGTTAAAAAAAAAAATTATTCCAAATTTTTGGGTTCAACCCAGTGACTGCCGGACTATAATGTTATTATGCACATGGCTATTTATTTAAAATATTTAGGTTCTAACTGGACTTGGTTACCTTTCAGATGAACATAATGAATATGCTACACTGATGCTATAAATGTACTTTTAACTCCGTAGATTGTCTTTGTGGGGATTTGTCAGTTACCTCCATCGGGTGCGTCCTTATGGGAATTAGGGGAAGCTCGCTGGGTCTGTAATCCAACAGATTCAGAGGGTAGTGGGAAAATAAAATACCCACCGTAAAACAAAAACTCACCCGGTCCTCCAGGATGGGGGTTGAGACATTAGACTGGTTCTCTAATACTCGGAAAATACAAAACTACCAAAAAACCTAAGCGAAGCCTCGGAACATTGACGAACGACGAACACGGCAAAGAAAATGGACTATGAATCTCGCTACGTGGAATGTGCAGGGTATCAGACTGAAAACGGATATCATTGCATCAGAAATTCAGAAATTGAACATCGATTTAGTAGCACTAACCGAAACTAAGAAAAAAGGAAATGGCACCGAAAATGTTGGAGAATATATTCACCTTTTTACTGGAGTGTCAAAGGACATGAGAGCAGCTAGAGGGGTATCCATATTGATAAGGAAAGACTGGAAAAACAAAATTAACAACTGGGAAGCTGTAGATGAAAATATCCTAACGGTCAACTTGAAACTACATGGCTATAACATCACCATTATAGCAGCCTACACTCCATCAGAGGACGAAAGAGTCGGCATTAAGCAGGAGTTTTTTGACAAATTGGATGAAGTCCTAGTAGATATTGGAAGAAATAGAGAAATTATAATGCTAGTGGATTTCAATGGAAGAACGGGAAGGACGAACAATAGCTCAGTTGTAGGACCATTTGGAGAAAAAATAATCAATGATAATGGCCAAAGGCTCATACATCTCTGTGAGACCCACAATCTTAGAATAAATAATGGATTTTTCAAACACAAAGATATTCACCGCTACACATGGATACAGAATACCCGTAACCTGAAAACTATTATTGACTATGTGATAAGCAAACAAAAAACAAACATAGAGATAAACGACGTAAGAGTCCTAAGAGGAATAACTTGCGGGTCAGATCATTTTTTAGTAAGAGCCAAAATAAAGTTGCAATTTAGGAAAACGAATAAGAACCCAGAGGAACAAAACACCAATGCCATACTAACGGACACAGTGGATACAACAAATTATAATTTTGACAGTTTTAGAGATGACAGCACTGTATTTCTATATCAGAGGCGACTCGATAGCAAACTATTGAACCTTGAAGAATGCACCTTCAATAAACTCTATGAGAATATTAAAAGGAGTAGAGGAGAAGCCACCCAAGAAGCAACAGGAACGAAGGAAAAAAATACCAACAAGAAATACTGGTGGAACGAAGAGATAGAGCTATTAGTCCAACAGAAGAAGCAAAAATATCTGAAATGGCTAACAACAAAAAATGAACAAGACCTTGAAGTTTATAAAGGCACAAAAAGACAACTAATAACGTGCATCGCTATAGCTAAGAACGAGTCATGGGATAAGAAATGTGAAGAAATTAACACTTACATAGGAGGAAGGAAATGGTCAGAGGTATGGAGATTTATATCAAATGTCAAAAACCCAGGAAAAGACAAAGCTAATCAGCCGTATGAATAAAAATAGAGCATTTGCTTCTAAGCAAAAGGTAAAAGTATAAGCATAAGCTTCAAGTAAAAGGTAGAAGTGGAAGCATTTACTTCATATCATATGAATAATGAAGACCTTTTACTTGCGAGCATATGCTTCAAAGAAATGAAGTGAAAGATATTACCTGTTGTACCTGTTGCTTGAATCTAAGACTTGAATGCCAAATTAAACCACCAGAACGATAATATCAATGGATTCATAGGAAGTGGTAGTAAAAAAACGCCAATCATGGAAGAACGCAAAGCCACCGCAAGCGGACAATGCATCATTATGGAACCGTTGATTGGTGGTACACAGTCACACAGATGGTTCGAAGGTAACGGAAGGAGTCGACCTTGGAATAACTGGACCAAACTTTAAAGTTTAAACTCTCATTAGCAATGGGCAAAACGTCCACAAAATTTCAAACTGAGGTTCTGGCCATAAGCATCTGTCGAGTCCTTTTAATAGAGCACATTTACATACTGTCCGACAGTCAAGCGGGTCTAAAGGTTCTAGAACCCAATCAAGTGCAATTTTCAGCTAGTTTGGGAGGGTAAAAATATCCTTAAACACTTAGCTTAGGAATAAAGTGAAGAGGGCAACGAGGAGGCGGACTGTCTTACAAAGCAAGGCGCTTTAACACCTTCTCAAGGCCCAGTGGCTTTCTGTGTACTAATGAAAAGCCATGTCTTCAAAGAAATCAACAGATGAAGAAGGTTCATATATCTGAGATCTGAACAGATTCTTGACAATAAACAGAAGAGACATTAGAGGAGTTGTTGGTCGACTGCTCACTGGGCAGTTTCTGGTGAAATCACCTAAAAACAATAGGCAAATCAGTTTACGAATATTGCAGATCTTGCGAACAAGCATTAAAAACTACAGAACACTTAATCTGTGAATGCCCTGGTCACTTCTGCAAAAAGCTGAAATAGCTTGCTCACACCCCAATAGGTGGGTAGGTACTTTACCACCCAGGAAGCTGGCCTCCTTTGGAAGGAGCCTACAAATCTTGAACAAGCTATAACGACTGCTAATGCAATCTACAATCTACAAAAAAACGGGAAATAAGAATATTCGGAAATAATTTACCAAAATAGTAAACATACATCTGCTCTGGAGCAGATGCATTTTGCAAGTAGTAAATGCTCCCAATTTGAAGCAAATACTCTCTTTTATTCATAAGAAAAAGAGTGTTTGCTTTTTCCTGGAGCATTTGCTTCCGACTTTTAAGTATAAGGTTTTGCTTGAACTTTTATTCATACTGGATGATGCATTTGCTTCAGATTTTGCGAGAAAAAGCAAATGCTCTTTTTTATTCATAGGGCAGAATATCCAGATTATTAAACCACAGCAATGGGTAGAACATTACAAGGGTCCATTACAAGAAAGTGGACCAAAATATACATTAGATTCTCCAAGACATATTGAAGTACATGGAGAAGTAGTTGAGATATCTGAAGAAACAGAACAACGTGGAAGTGGACGATGGTCAGGAAATTCTGCAATGTCAAGAATATGAGTATCTAGGTATCACATTCGACAACACCGGAACAGACGTGATAAAAAAATAATAGGATGCCAAAATGGAATATTATGGAGCAAGGAAATTACAAAGAAGAGAAAATTCAATATATACGAGACAATGATAAAGAGCAGCCTTCTATTTCGAGCCGAGACTTGGAGAATTACAGACAGACAAAAGAAAAAAGTAGAAGCAGTTGAAATGGATGCTATTAGAAGATCCATGCAAATCTCACGAAGAGACAGAATAAGGAACGACAATATAAAACAACAAATGGGTATAGAAGGTACGATAGTCCAGGACATTGAAAAGAAACAACTTACCTGGTATGGACACGTAGAACGAATGCTTAATGACAGCTGGTCCAGAAAAATGCTGCACTGGCAACCAACAGGAGAAGAAAACGAGGAAGACCAAAACTGGAATGGCAGAAGACCATACAAAAGTCTATGAGTGAAAGAAATCTCTCATCAGAGGATTGCGACGATAGAAGAGGATAGAAATTAGGTGTCGGACAACGAAGAAAGACGTGCTAAAACGACATCTATATATATAGATTGTCTTTTTTGTTTTTATGGAAATCTGACTACTCCAGAGTAAAGAATTCAGAATGTTAACGCATTTTATACCTTTTGTGTTACTCTGTTATATATATCTCTCTCTAATGTTCCCTGTGTTCATATCAAGCATCCCATCCCAAGTATTTATTCTCTTCACACTTTTCAGATCTCTTAAGCTAAGATCCGAGTCTTCATTATCACCTCCAAAACAAAGATATTCTGTCTTATTGTTTTCATTCCCCACTGTTCCTATTGGTCCTTAAGTTTTCTATACATATGTAATCCAGGTTGTCCTCTTCTCATCTAAAGCTGAGAATTATTATTATTATTATTATTGTCAATACATTGTGGCGATTTATCATCCCAAGTAGCACAAATGTGCTCATTACGATCATATACATTTCTATAAAACATCTTGCTATATAACTGCGATATTTCTTAGTTGGGTTGTAAACGCTTATATGACGTCTATAAGTATGAAAAAGGCCCAGGTTTATAAAATATTATTATTGTTTTAAAGTTGTTTTAGGATCGCGAATAGCATTTACAAAATATTATAAAGCGGTTTATAAAAACGTTATGAAACAGTTTTATAAGAGGTTTATAAGTTAGGAGATAAATTCACTTATTCAGCCGTATGAATAAAAATAGAGCATTTGCTTCTCAGCAAAAGGTAGAAGTATAAGCAAAAGCTTCAAGTAAAAGGTAGAAGGTGGTGATCTGAATATAAATTATGACGATGAAACATCAGAGGCTACACAGGTATTATCCAATTTGTTTTTATCATTTAACCTGCGAATGTATGTGCAGCGACCGACCCGAATTACTGCACATGGTGAAAGCAAGATTGACTATATGTGTTCCAATTTTGGCTTGGGAAATATTTTCGTGAGTTGCGAGGTAATGCCTGTTGGTTTTTCGGATCATGAGGCAGTTTTGGCTTACTTTAGATTTAATTTTAATAAAGGGCGAAAGCATAGGTTAGGTAGGTTGTTTAGTCGGAAGAACTACTATAAGTTTAAGTCTGCCGCTGAAGGTTTGAGCTGGTTTGAAGTGTTAAACACAGAATCTCCCCTTGCGTATTTTCAAAACAAAATAAGTAGTACTTTTCTTAAATGTTTTCCACTACAGAAAATCAAACAAATCAACAGAAAGAGTTGGGTGACAAAGGGTATCAAAATATCCTCGAAAAATTTCAGATCTCTTCAAGTAATAAAAAAGCACACAAACAATCCCCGTTTTCTCTGTTACTTTGCCAAATACAGGTTAACATATAAAAACTTATCAAAGCTGCAAAAGACAAGTTTTACCGCGACCAAATTAAAAATTCAAATAACTCAACCAAGGAAAATTGGAAACTTGTGAACCAGTTAACGGGTAGGGACCCTTATCCCTGGTCAAGGGTGAATGTGGATGCTAATATTCTGAATAACTTTTACTGTACAGTTGCCAATAACCTGCAATCGGGTCTGAAAAGTGACATAAATCCTCTTTCGTATTTGTCTGATGTAAAAATAGATGGTACATTTGAGCTACAACCTACAAATATCGGTGAACTGAGAAATGTTTTTAGGGACATAAAAAATCCGAAATCAAGCGGCTGTGACAACATTTCAGTTAGACTACTTCGGAATCTCCCTGAGACTGCTCTCTATGTGTTGGCTGAATGTATAAATATCTCCTTTCAATTGGGAAATTTTCCTGACGTTCTTAAAACAGCAGTTGTTGTTCCAATACATAAGGGAGGTGAAACTGACAAGCCCGAAAATTACCGCCCGATATCATTGCTTTCAACACTTTCAAAGGTAATAGAGAAATTGGTCAAGGGAAGAATGTTGGAGTACCTGAATAAACTTAATATTTTAAGTGATTCTCAGTTTGGTTTTCAACCATCCAAAAACACTCACGACGCAATTTTTAATCTTTTAGATCATGTTTTCACAGCTTTGAATGAGGATGAAGTGGTCGCCACAGTCTTCTGTGACTTCTCTAAGGCCTTTGACTGTGTAAACCATGAAATTATGTTAAAAAAATTGCATGTTTACGGCTTTAGAGGAGTCTCCTTGATGTGGTTCAAATCGTATTTCTCAAAAAGAGAACAGTATGTAAAAATCGGTTCTACACAATCTCTAACTTTAAATATATCGAATGGCGTTCCCCAAGGGTCCGTTCTCGGACCGATTTTATTTTTGCTGTATCTGAATGATATATTCAGACTACCAATTCAAGGCCGCTTCACAGCTTTTGCAGATGATAACACTCTTTCTTGGAGAGGGAAAAATTTTGAAACTTTAAAGGACACAGTCTCAAGGGACTTAAAAACAATTAAGGAATGGTGTGACGCAAATTTACTGTGTGCTTTAAGACAAAAAAAACCAACCTCATGACATTCAAATTTATTTACAATGACCTCTACCTAGATGCTCAATTAATTGAAAACAGGTCCAACTGCAAGTTCCTTGGGATTCATGTTGACAGCCAGCTCAAATTTTCCACGCATGTCAACAACCTTAACAATAGACTGGCTAGCGGATGCTATGCCATACGAACTGTATACAACGAGCTTGGCCATAGTTCTGCCAAAATGGTATATTTCTCTTTAGTAGAATCTCACATCCGGTATGGCATAGCCTTCTGGGGATGTTGCTCGCAGACACTTTTTGATTCGGTGTTTATTGTACAAAAAAGGGCAATAAGATTTCTGTGTGGAAGAGGATATCGAGATCATTGTAGACCACTTTTCTTGAGACATGAAATTTTGACAGTTTACTGTATTTTTATCCTAGAGACAGCAATTTTAATGCACAAAAAATTTTACAACCAAATAGATCTCTCAAGAACCTACGAAACTAGACAGAAACTAAAAATTTCGTTGCCGATCCCGAGGTCTTCTTTGACACAGAACTCAGTAATTTATAAAAGTAAAAAAATATTTAATCATTTACCTGTTCACCTAAGAGAAATTGAAGAACTAAGAAGGTTTAAAACCGCTTTGAAAAGTTTTTTGTGTAAAAAAGCATATTATAGTTTGCAAGAATTTTTTGATGATAATAGTTAAGGATAACATAGTTTGTATTTTTTGTATAAAAATTTTACTATAAATAAATATTAGGAGATGCTGTTGACCAAAAATTTTATTTTGTGTTTTGTTTTTTTTAGCTACTGTATTGGATATTTTTAACTTTATGTATTTATTTTGACTGTTGTAATTACGTTATTTAGTCACTTGTTTAAATGTTTTACTCTAGTATTTAGGAACTAAAGCTTTGTCAATGGAAAATTATTTTTGTTTTTCGGACAATAATAGTACATTAAAATACAAGTTTCATAAGACGTCATTTTATCGCACGAGCCCTATATTAGAAAACGAGCCGGAGGCGAGTTTTCTAAAGGGCGAGTGCGATAAAATGTCTTATGAAACGAATATTTTATACTATTTTTTCTATTTTGGTATTGTTTAATTAAAAAAAACAAATTTTTTCTTGGAAGTTTTATTCTCATATTTCCTGATTTCATATGTTTAAGTTGGTAACACTGCATGCCAAATATAAAAATCTTCTATTATAAAATCGCGAATGACAGTTCGATGACCATCAGTCAGCCAGTGTAACCAACCTCCGATAAGTAAAAAAGGAGTGTCTCAAAGAGCTTCTTTTCGAAACTACTTTTAGTGTCGAAAAGACTTCGATATGACACCCAAATAGAAAAAGTATATTTTGATTGATTGATTGATTGAAGTAGAAGCATTTACTTCATATCATATGAATAATGAAAACCTTTTACTCGCGAGCATACGCTTCAAAGAAATAAAGTTAAAGATACTACCTGTAGTAGGTACCTGTTATTTCAATCTACGGCTCGATTGCCAAAGTAAACCAACAGATCATATGCTAACATCACTGGACTTTGACATTCCATATGAATTGGTTGTAGAAGAACTCCAATCATGGAAGAACGCAAAGCTACCGCAAGCGGACAACGCATCATTGTGGTACACAGTCACAAAGATGGTTCGAAGCCAACGAGAGGAGTCGGTCTGGGAATAAAAAAAACTCTCCTGAGCAATCGGTAAAACGCCCACAAAATTTCAAGCTGAGGTACTGGCCATGAACATCTGTGTCAAAGAGTATCTTGAAAGAGGCTTTTAGGGAGCACATTTGCATACTGTCCTACAGTCAAGCGGCTCTAAATGCTCTAGGAGCCATCAAGTGCAATTCTCAGCTAGTTTTTGAGGGTGAAAATATTCTTAAGCAACTGGCTGAGTCCGGCTGGGAGGTATAAAGTAACCCTGATGTGGGTACCAGGATACCACGGCATAGAGGGCAACGAGAAGGCGAACCGTCTCACAAAGCAAGGCGCTTTAACATCTTTTCAAGACCCAGAGCCTTTTTGTAGACTAATGAAAAGCCACGTCTCCGAAGAAATGAACATATGATAAAGGTCATATGTGATCTGAAGAACTTCGCATGAACAGAAAAGACATTAGAAAGTTGGTCTCCTCACTGGGCATTGCCTGGTGAAATAGTACCTAATAACAATAAGCAAATCAGATAACGACCACTGCAATCTGTGAATGCTCTGCTCACTTCTGCAAAAGGCTGAAATACCTTGAAGGGGATAACACCCCAAGAGGTAGGCACTTTAAGACCCAGGAAGCCGGCCTCCTCTGGGAGAAGCCTATAAATCTTGGAGACTAGAGCGGCTGGAACAAGCTATAACGAATCCTAATGCAATCTACAATCTACAAAAAAACGGGAAGTGAGAATATTTGGAAATAATTTACCAAAATAGTAAACATACATCTGCTCTGGAGCAGATGCATTTCGCAAGGAGTAAATGCTTCCAATTTGAAGCAAATACTCTGTTTTATTCATTAGAAAAAGAGTATTTGCTTTTTCCTGGAGCATTTGATTTCTACTTTGAAGTAAAAGGTTTTGCTTCAATTTTTATTCATACTGGATGAGGTATTTGCTTCAGATTTTGGTAGAAAAAGCAAATGGTCTTTTTTATTCATAGGGTAGATTGTGCCTTTTGTGAACCTTAGTATAAAACAGCTTTATAAATATTATTTGGAAATTTTGTAGCTGTAGTTGAAATTATTAATAAAACATTTATAAAATAATGTTTTATAGCATACAGTTTAATAAAAATATTTTATCGTATTTTCATAATGCCGAATACAAAACTGATTTTTAAATGGTTGTCCAACCTTCTCTGCTTTCATGGATAACGAATATGGCGACATGTTGCTAGGGATGCATGGGTAAATAAGGAAAAATATATAGCCCACCTAAATAACGTTCAACCACTCAAATTTTACTGCGAATCAAATTTTACTGATGAATTGGGGGTTATTTTTTGGAGATATTTTAACGCGCTTCAATTTTAACAAGGTTTTACAGTTACAAAAAATATTTAAATTTCACGAAAGTCTCTAATAATCATCCGTGAAGTTGAAAATCGACATAATGTCATGTCCTATGTCATTGTGAACTGATTTTATTCCTTTAGCAACGACAATTTTCTAAATTGTATTATTTTATTTAATTTATTTTGGATACGACAAAATGACCGACATAGAACCAAGTGAAATTAAACGTGAAAACATGGCGTCGACTCATAAATCATTTTTATCGCCAAGAAAATGTTTAATAAACAAATTTATTATTTATAAAACATATTTGATTTATAACGTGTTATATAATGGAGTTCCATAAAACATTTGTATTTTATTATCTAAAATGACATAGCGTAAAACTTTTATAATATTCCAGTCATTGCAATGTTGCCATGTCAAGAACAAACGTATATTTTAAATTTTGTATGGATGAAAAGTAGTAACTTTCGAACTTCATTTATAAAAAATCATACTTATCAAAAACTCGTGGCCGACAGAATTGAATTAAAAAAGTTGGAATTTAAAATTGGAAGAAAATAGTCATACTTGATAAGAGTTTTTGGCCACACCGTAACAATTCCAACAAGTTTTTAATTAAATTATATTGAATAGGTAGGTATATAGAATATTCCTTCTCTGCATTTTAATTTTTAGTTCACTGTGGTTTACCAGCAGGGTTACAGTACCTACCTAATATAGACAGTAACTTGTAACGGTTCATGTGTTTGCGTATTTGTCTAGGGCATTCGATCATAATCAAACCTCAATAATTTTTATTGAATTTCAAATAAATATTCTGGATACTTGAAGATAATATATTCAGTTTGACAACGTCGCATCGCGTGTTCTGAATCATGTATATTTGTTTTCAGATCATGATGCTAGGTGGCGTGGGTGTCGGTATATCTGAAGTAATTGCGATAATAATAAAACCCTTATAAAATACTATTGTTATATAGCCTTCAGAAAAATTGCTTAAATAACAATATTATTATTAAGTTTATCTGACTGTATTAATTTTACGATACTTTTATCGTAGAATACATTTATAAGAAAATTAGAAATTGGACACCTTATTATTATTCTATGTTATGTTACGTTATTATAAGCTAAACGTCCTTAATACAGATATATGTTGCTTAAATGACACCAAATCAGATCTTTCGAAATTAGCCTGTTCCTCTTTCCTGAAATTGCCACTTCTTCTCAATATTATCCAGCAAGAAATGCTTGACATATTGATAATTAGCAATAGGTACCTATATCAATTATCACTGGAATTAAAACTAGAAATGTCAAGATTTTTCTGCAGCGTAGGTAGATAAACTAAATTTTAGGTTAGTGCTATAACATTTTTATAAGGTTACCCTAATAATAATTTTGTATTTTGTGAGACACTTCTGTTATTTAACCCTTTTTTAAGTACTTTATTCAATTTTGTTCCACAACAATTATAAAATAGTTTTATAAGAGTATTGAACGAAACTAAATTATTGCTAAGAATGAACTGTTTTATAAATTATTCTCCTCCATAAATACTATAAAATCTTATGATAAAGCCGTAATAAATCAAAATGCATAGTTTTATAAGTGATATATATCTCTGAGCGAGGTAATTACCAAACTTATAAAATTGTTATTTAAATTAATCTTGAAAATATCTATATAGCAAAATAACAAAATAAATTTGTTTTGATGATACATTTTTTGTATCTATTGAGTCTCTTAAAAATCAGTTTTGTTACTTCAAATGCTCTAACAAATCGGAAAAAAAGCACTTCAGTCTAATAAAAATATTTCTGTGCTACTTGGGATATTATATAAACTATCAATTAATATTTATTTTCTTTGGCTAAATTCTTACAAACATTATATCTCATCCCTCCATTATATCAATTATCATTCATTTTATCCAGCTTTTGGTAAATAGTATTTCCTCTAGTAATAACAGTTTTTTATTTGTGTGATTCCTAATCTTCCTTTTGAATCGATTCTTACGTAATAAAGGTCAATTCATTATCTTGGTAAAAATAGCAGTCCAGTCATATGACTTCGCTCACATGCTTTTTTCATTTCATCTTATCAGGTTCTTTGTTTTACCCCAAAAAAAAAACTCTAATCGAAGTGAACGGTTTGATTGGTCACAACAGCTCCCACCAGCAGGTATATTTTATATATTAAAACAATTTTTCCAAATATTATGCACAAAAATCTCACAATGATGTCTCCATATTATGATGGTAAAACTGTTAAGCCCTTTAACAATGTAATTAATTTATTTGAATCAAGTAAAAATTATAAATAATTTTTCTTTTTGACAGTATTTGTTCTAAAACAAGTCAGAGTAAGGCAGCAAGGTGGCCAAATTTGAGGGAAAGCTGTTTTCAGCAGTCAACAATTTTTTTTCAACGTCACCCTTAGTGAATCAAATAAAGGATCTTATGGTAAGTATACTTTATGTCAATGTTATATTATGTATTTTATTAAAAGTTTTCGTATCCGAAATAATATTTGCATGTTTCGCTATTTCCTTGAAGTAAAGAGAATAATATCTTGGAAAAATTTTCAATCAAAATAGAATATGGAACATGATATTGATGATTTAAGAGTTTGTAGACCTTATGTATGATAATTTTACTATTAAATGTATTACGTGATTGTAAATGATTATTGAATGCATAATAATAAAAATTTACTCTCATGAAACGAAAAAAATTACCTAGAACCACCTCAGCACTAAAAAAATCCCTTACATTAAAACTATAATAAATGCATCATTGTTGCTTGAATGAATTTTGATGAGGCTTCAAAAAATTATATCTTTACGGAACTGCGGTTTAGGATAATCGTTGCATTTAATTTAATTTCAAATTTGATACGGTCACGAATTGAAAAAATGCTAAAGACCACACCGGTATAATGGGGAAGTTTGCTGCTGGGTGTTTGAGTTTTTTTTCTACTCCTCGTAGATATTTTGTAAGTTATAAATTGTTTTCTGAAGAATAAGATAGAATTATTCAAATCTTGCAAAATTTAGTTATATTCTATACCTAAGTATATAATAGAGTTGGAACTATCGTGATTATCTACCCGACATCTTGAATTTGTTTTGCTGATTCATTATTACTTCAAATTAGATCACCGTTTATAAAAACTAGAGATATTAATATTACAATGTTGAATAATTATTGAGGTGATTTTTTCAAAAATGTTTAATGTTTCAAGGTTTTTTTAATAAAGATCTTCTTCCAGCCAAATATATGTAGATTTTTTCTTATTTTAGACCAAACAAAACGACCAACCCGATGCTCAAGACGGGGTACAAACGTTCAAAAGTCTCGACGTACCGATCACCCAGCCAATTCTACGTAAAAAAGATACAACGGATGGGAAACACGAAAACGAAAAATCCGCCAATTTACCGTCCAGATTGAGTTGTGTTTCCAAAAGTCAAATGAAAGGTAACTTATCATTTATATTCACAAAATTTATCTTAGAATGAGAAAATGTGATTTTTTAATTTTTTCTACTTACTTGAGTGAAAATTCAAGTTTTGAAAGTCCAATAATCTCAATTCAATTGCTATTTTTCTATTTTGTTTGATGGACCGATAAGCTGTCTTCATACCATCAGCATTGGGATCAATCAAGGGCCGGAAATAGAAAAAAGTTGAATTTTGATTGTTAAAAATCAAATTTCAAATATCCCTGGCTCTTGATTGGGTTAAATTCGTATCTCAGAACCAATTCAAGAGCCGGGAATAGCCAGAAGTTGAATGAAAATTCAAGTTCTGAAAGTCCAATAATCTCAATTCAATTGCTATTTTTCTATTTTGCTGTTAAAAGACATGTCTTTATACAATTAGCATTAGGACCAATCAAGGGCCGGGAATGGAAAAATGTTGAATTTTGATCGTTAAAAATCCAATTTCAAATATCAGTGGGCTTTTGATTTTATCAACATAAATCTTCTCCTTTTCTGCCAAGTACAAATGCATTTACTTATATACTATACAAAGGATAAATAATCAAAACTATACACCATAGTAAAACATTTATAGAATCTATTTTCTAGAATTCCGAGAAGCTTTCCGGCTCTTCGACAAAGACGGAGACGGTAGTATAACCAAAGAAGAACTCGGAAGAGTTATGCGATCGCTGGGACAATTTGCTAGAACCGAAGAATTGCAGCAAATGTTACAAGAAGTAGATATAGATGGTAAGTTTCTTTGTTCTAGAATAATCCAAACTTGGGCAAAATTCAATTGAAACTAGTCTTTACTGATGACATCCTCTTTATCTATATATACATGTCGTTTTAAAACGTCTTCCTTCGTCGTCCGATACCTAATTTCCATCCTCTTCTATCGTCGCAATCCTCTGATGAGAGATTTCTTTCACTCATGGACTTTTGTATGATCTTCTGCCATTCCAGTTTTGGTCGTCCTCGTTTTCATCTACCTGTTGGTTGCCAGTGCAGCATTTTTCTGGGCCACCTGTCATTTGGCTTTCGTTCTACGTGTTTGTACCAGGTAAGTTGTTTCTTTTCAATGTCCTGATGGACTATCGTACCTTCTATACCCATTTGTTGTTTTATATTGTCGTTCCTTATTCTGTCTCTTCGTGAGATTCGCATGGATCTTCTAATAGCATCCATTTCAACTGCTTCTACTTTTTTCTTTTGTCTGTCTGTAATTCTCCAAGTCTCGGCTCCATATAGAAGGCTGCTCTTTATCATTGTCTCGTATATATTAAATTTTCTCTTCTTTGTAATTTTCTTGCTCCATAATATTCCATTTAGGCATCCTATTACTTTTTCAGCTTTAACTATTCGCTTTTCTATTTCTTTCACGTCTGTTCCGGTGTTGTCGAATGTGATACCTAGATACTCATATTCTTGACATTGCAGAATTTCCTGACCATCGTCCACTTCTAAGTTTCCGTTCTGGTTGCCTACACATAGATATTTTGTTTTATTTATATTAACTCTCAGGCCCCATTCTTGATATTCTTCTATCAGCTTTCTAATCATATATTGCATGTCCTCTTTGTCACTGGCCACTATGACCTGATCATCTGCAAACTGAAGAGTAAACAGGCACCTATCATTTATCTCTATACCCATTCCATGGATCTTCCTCTTCCAATTCTTCAGTCCTACTGCTACGTATATTTTAAAAAGCGTAGGAGAGATACAACATCCTTGACGTAGTCCTTTATTTACTATAAATGTGTCTGTGAGTTTTTTACCTATCTTAATTCTTGATTTAGAGTCTTTATATAGTTCTTTTAGTGCCGTTATGTAGGTGTGATTGATGTTTGTGTGTTCTAATACCTTCCATAGTCTGGATACCGGGACTGTATGGTATGCTTTTTGTAGGTCAACAAATGTGAGGTGGGTTTCCAAATATCTAGCAGATCTCTTTTCTATGATTTGTTTTAGGCAAAATACGTTGTCCGTACCAGATCTTCCTGCTCTAAAGCCGCACTGCTCTTCTTCTTCTTGCTCTTTATAATCTTCTTCAACGAGATCACGCAGGATTCTACCGTATCGTCTGCTTAGTGTGCTTGTGACTGATATGCCCCGATAGTTATTGCAATCCAGCTTATTTCCTTTTTTTGTGAATGGATGTTATAAAAGCCGTTTTTCAGTCTTGTGCAACAGGATGTCCATTTAGGCATTTATTGATAATACATGTGAGACCTTTAAAGAGCTTCTCAGTTCCCCATTTCAGCATTTCTGAGTATATCCCTTCTGGGCCGCTAGCTTTACCTGACTGAAGATTCTTAACAGTCTTTTTTACTGTTTCTTCAGATATCTCAACTACTTCTCCATGTACTTCAATATGTCTTGGAGAATCTAATATATATTGCGGTTTTCTTTCTTGTAATAGACCCTTGTAATGTTCTACCCATTGCTCTGGTTTAATAATCTGGATATTAGCTCTGTCTTTTCCTGGGTTTTTGACATTTGATATAAATATCCATACCTCTGAACATTTCCTTTCTCCTATGTAGGTGTTAATTTCTTCACATTTCTTATCCCATGACTCGTTCTTAGCTATAGTGATGCTTGTTGTTAGCCATTTCAGATATTTTTGCTTCTTTTGTTGGACTAATAGCTCTATCTCTTCGTTCCATCAGTATTTCTTGTTGGTATTTTTTTCCTTCGTTCCTATTGCTTCTTGGGCGGCTTCTATTAGACTCCTTATAATATTCTCATAGAGTTTATTGAAGGTACATTCTTCAGGGTTCAATAGTTTGCTATCGAGTCGCCTGTGATATAGAAATACAGTGCTGTCATCTCTAAAACTGCCAAATTATAATTTGTTGTATCCACTGTGTCCGTTAGTATGGCATTGGTGTTTTGTTCCTCTGGGTTCTTGTTCGTTTTCCTAAATTGCAACTTTATTTTGGCTCTTACTAAAAAATGATCTGACCCGCAAGTTATTCCTCTTAGGACTCTTACGTCGTTTATCTCTATGTTTGTTTTTTGTTTGCTTATCACATAGTCAATAATAGTTTTCAGGTTACGGGTATTCTGTATCCATGTGTAGCGGTGAATATCTTTGTGTTTGAAAAATCCATTATTTATTCTAAGATTGTGGGTCTCACAGAGATGTATGAGCCTTTGGCCATTATCATTGATTATTTCTTCTCCAAATGGTCCTACAACTGAGCTATTATCCTCATTATCTTCCAATATAAAATACAGGTGTTTGTTCTAGGTGATGGTAATGTAAGTTTTGAAGAGTTCCTCGATATCGCTTGGTCAGCAGGAGCTGGTACCGATGCCGATCAAGTATTATCTCGAGAAGAGGAAGAAAAAGAGCTACGAGATGCTTTTAGAGTGTTTGATAAACACAATAGAGGGTATATTACAGCTTCAGACTTGAGAGCTGTTTTACAGTGCTTGGGAGAGGATCTTTCCGAAGAAGAAAGTAAGTTATTTGCTTTATGCATGTGAAAATTTTAGGTAGACTTGTACTCTAGATAAATAGGTAAACTTTGTACTTTGTATCAATGAATAACCAATATTTTAAATTAATTTATGATAAAAATGCAGCAAATATCTTGACATTTTTAAATTATATGTAAATATTAAATATTTGAGATCAAAAAATTTGTAGATTAAATACTACGTATTTCGTATTACATAATAATTTAAAATAAATTGATTTACAGTTGAAGACATGATCAAAGAAGTCGATGTTGATGGAGATGGACGCATTGATTTTTATGGTAAGTACTTAAATACTAAATCTACAAACATACATTTTATTTCTTTGTAGAATTTGTAAATGCACTGGGAGAACCAGGCGACGATGATAGCTACGAAGAAGACGACGAAGAATACACTGGATTTTAGTTTTATATATTTATTTATTCTATAATAATTAATAAACTACTAATATTAAGGCAATATTACTTACATCAAACACGAATTTAGGTATAACATATTTTTGAATTTGATCTAAACCAATGATACCAAACATAAAGTTTAATGAAAATCTCGAAAAGCAGCTTCTTTGCAAATTAAACTTAGTATAGGTAAATTTTTAGTAAGTATCTTTATATAAAAAAGCACAAAATTTTCTAAAAAATTAATAAATTACTTAATCAAAAGTCAAACAAATCAAATCAAAATTGATATTTTTCTTGTAGTAGATATGTAATTAATCTATTAGGATTTTTTCCTGGCATTGTCCGATTTTTTTAAAAATTAAATTAAAATGAACAATGTAATATAGACAGTACAAATACATAAAACTTCATAATTTTAAAAATACCTAATACAGTGTTCAAAATATGATGACCAAACATTTTTGTACTGTATATATTATAGAAAACAAACTATGTATTTCAAATTATATAACTAAAATAAATACATTATAATATAATGTACCTTTTCTTATTGTGATGTGATATATTCAAATATCTATATTAACTATTAAAAAAATGCTGTCAATTTGTCCAAATAATTATTAACTTAAATACTATATACTTGGTGTTGTCCATATGAATGTGACAGAAGATAAATTGAAAGAAACCATCTTTTATTTTTGATTTTTTATTTTTCTTCAAGATTCATTTCATTTTTCATACAATTATTTACATATATTCCGAAAAAAAACTTGTTCAAATAATAAAATTAAAATTAATAAACACTTCATCGTTATATTGTGGTTTTTATTTAAGATTTTCCAATGTTACAATCAAATTTTGTGAGGCTAAATTTCGATTCCTGACCATTTTAGAGTTATAGTTGAAATAGAGCGTTTTGAGAACGTCAATAAGTTCATTTTGCACCCACATACAGCTAAAATTTAACTGAGAAGAATAAAAATTCTCTTGCAGACTCTATTTTCAGACCTTTCAAAGACAAGAAGACTAATTTTTGATCCCCTTAAAGCTGAATTTGAAGTAGAAAAACAGTAAGATTTTTCTTCCTGGCTCTCCTAGAGTGGAAATTGAACTGGAAAAGTTTTGAATTGGGAATCCTGAACATCCTAGAGTTGCAATAATTGAAATAGTGCAGTTTGAGAACGTCAATGAGCTCATTTTGCACCCACATAGAGCTAAAAGTCAACTGAGAATAATAAAAATTCTATTTCAGACTCTCCTAAAATATCAAACTCTAATTTCGGACCTTTCAAAGACAAGAAGACTAATTTTTGATCCCCTTAAAGCTGAATTTGAAGTAGAAAACAGTAATATTTTTCTTCCTGGCTCTCCTAGAGTATAAATTGAGCTGGAAAGTTTTAAATTTCGATTTCTGATCATTCTAGAGTTGCAGTTTAAATAGAGCGGGTTGAGAACGTCAATGAACTCATTTTGCACTCAGATAGAGCTAAAATTCAACTGAGAAGAATAAAAATTCTATTCCAGGCTCTCCTAGAATATCAAACACTAATTTCAGACCTTTCAAAGACAAGAAGACTAATTTTTGATCCCCTTGGAGCTGAATTTGGAATAGAAAAACAGTAATATTTTTCTTCCTGGCTATCCTAGAGTATAAATTGAGCTGGAAAGTTTTAAAATTCGATTCCTGACCATTTTAAAGTTGCAGTTAAAATAGAGCGGGTTGAGAACGTCAATGAACTCATTTTGCACTCACATAGAGCTAAAATTCAACTGAGACGAATAAAAATTCTATTCCAGGCTCTCCTAGAATATTAAACTTTAATTTCAGACCTTCGAAACACAAAAAAACTAAATTTTTGATACCCTTGGAGCTGAATTTGAAGTAGAAAAACAGTCAGACTTTTCTTCCTGGCTCTCCTAGAGTATAAATTGAACTGGAAAAGTTTTAAATTTTGATCCTGACCATTCTAGAGTTGCAGTTGAAATAGAGCGGGTTGAGAACATCAATGAACTCATTTTGCACCCACATAGAGCTAAAATCCAACTGAGAAGAATAAAAATTCTATTCCAGGCACTCCTAGAATATCAAACTCTAATTATTTCAGACCATCCAAAGTCAAAAATACTCATTTTTGAAAATGTAAAATCTCTCAAAGTTGAAATTTTTCTATGTATGCAAGGAAATTTAATTTCAAAATATTTTGGAAACCAAAAAAGCTATCGTCATCATCAAGATACATGTATAACTCATCTACTTGATTATGATATTATGTGTAACATTTAAGTTAAATTTTACCTTATTCTGACTTGAAAAAAACTTATAAAGGTAAATTAGTTACGTAAATTTCTACCTTAACTTTACAGCTGTGTTTACTGTGGGATGAAAATTAAATTCCAATATTCATAGGGTACTTGGCTAGCTATAGCCGGCTTGAAACTTAGAAGTTTAATGATTTGAGAATTCGATTTTCTCTTGATATTGTATTAATATGATCGTTGTAGTGACCGCACATATCCTAATGCTATAGTAATGGGATTTCTGCTTTTGGAAAGTATGTGTTTCATAAGTTTTGATCTATTCTGGTATATTATGTAAGGTAGCAACAACAATTTTTTTAAAGATTTGTCATTATTATATTATTAATAAAAAGTAAACAAAGATTAATTCATCTTGAAGTTTGAATAATTGTGGAACGTGATAAATTTATTATAATTATTGATTAGTCTCAAGTAAATAAAAGAAATGTGTATCATTCTTAAAAATAATGTATATATTTGCAACTCAGCGTAAAATACCTACTTAAACATGCCAAAAACTCAGGATAAGATTAGGATTTCGAGAGTTTATTCGGGGAAATAAGAGTAATTTTATTAATTGTCTTAATTTTAAGTACCTACCTAAAAATTCACCTTATTGAAATGTCTGGAAAGGATCTATGTAGGTATCATATTTAAAGAAGTTGGAATTTGAAGCATTACAATAGCTGGGTTGGAGAAGGAGCAAGATCATCCAAAAATAGACATTTCACTTAAACCTCCTCTATATATCTACATAAAAATTAAATCAATCAATCATGTACTTGAAAAAATACGAGATTAAATTTATCATGAGCCCTTCCAGGTCTTAGCCTTAATCTCATTAAATCAGGCAAATGTCGACGGTGTCAGAGAAAAATCAGCAAAATGCTTCAATATAGTTTTCGATCGTCAATAATTTTGATACTGTAATACTTGTGCATCTTAATCCCACTTTGTTTGTGAAGAACTGCCATTAGTCTTATCTATGAACTTTTGTGTTCTCAACTTTTAAGTGAATAGAGAGAGCTTGTTAGGGAAGTATGAATATCTTATGGTCAGTTTTGCTGCTGGTGGTCATCATAGCTTGTGGTGGTAAGGCCAATTCGGAGCTTACCAATATAGGTATGTATTAAAGTTTTAATCTCATAGATAAATTCATAAATACCTATTGTTGCTTATTAGTGAATTTATTTTCTATAAATACATTTTCAAATTTGCGCAATAGTTTTGAAGTACCTACCAGGCATGTGTTGATTTTGTGAAATTGTTATCTATATCTTTCAATTTACACAATAGACTTTGCATATTCAATCATATAAACTGTTTGTTTTTTTGCCATTGTGGCAAGCTGATCATGATCTTCCGAATGACACAGATACTTATAAGTGATTGATTTATAAATAGGTAATAATCTGACGGAGGTATATCCTCTGATCTGGTAGGCCGTGATGTTGCTACAAATTCTTGATTTGTGATCACAACACAAGTTGAGGAAATGATCAGACTCGGATTATATTTCTCCACTGCTTCTCTAGAGTGGGTGAATCATTCAAAGAAGTAAGAAGTTTGGTTCTAGTCTTAGGTACACTTTAACTCAATTACTACTAAACGAATCATCTTCAGGTGAAACGAGTAAAGTTCAAAATATAACGTTTAAATTAAAGGTTCTCATTCTTACTCCAAAGCCGTTGGTATTATGAACTGAGTAATAAGTAAGTTGATATTAGAGTGTAGCTCAGACACAAAGTGAGGAGCGAAAGTACCTTGATCTTATATCTTTTCTGAGTTTTTGCAGCTATCTATTCAACTTAGAAAGAGCTGTTTTTCCAGATATGCCTTACTGAAATCAATAATAACTATTCTACATTCCAAAACATAAAACCTTTCTTCATTGACATACTAATTCTTTTTTAGATTTTGATGAAATCAGATACATGAACCTGAGCGCTGATCCATGCGAAAACTTTTACGAATACACATGCGGAAATTTCAAAAACATCTACCCCCTGGAAGATGGAGATCTCCTCTTAGACCAATTCAATTTATTGGAAGACAAATTGGCCCTTGTAGTCCACGGTAATATACCAATCTATCAATAAACGAACAATGAAAATATAAAACTTTTGTAGACATTTTAACGACCGAAATCAACGAGGCCGATCCTGATGCACTCAATAAAGCCAAAGGTGCTTATTATGCTTGCATGGACAATGATTTTCATGATAGTATTCAAATGATTAATCCAGAAGTTAATGTATGTCATCTTTAAGCATTTAAATTAATACTTATTTAGTTTATTATCATATAGGTAATAGGAAAATATAAAGGTTTTCCAATAATTGGACAAACAAATGAGGAAATTATTGAATCTACAGAGCCCTTTGGATGGAACGACATAGGAGATTTAGCTGCTGAGTTTGGTATAAGCATTTTCTTCACACCTAGTCTGACTTATGATAATTTAAATGCCTCAAGAAATCTTCTTTGGGTAAGTTAATAATAGCTTTCAATTCTTTATAATGTTCGATCAATTCAGATATCTGTTGATGGTATGGAAATTCCTGTCCAATTTCGGCCGACAGCATCACAATCTTACGAAGACGCTATAGAGGAAGGTTTCATTCAAATGGCTCAGGCTCAAAATAAGAGTAATAATGGTAGACTAAGAAGTGCTACGATTTCATCTATGGAATTGCTATTTAGGAAAATGGTGTTGAAATTGAAGAGGGTTTTGGGAAGCAATCGAAGCGATGCTTACATTTTTGATAGGGTGGCTAATATATCTAATTTTCTGATTGGAATTTATCATGGAGGGGTAAGATGATTTTGTGTGTATGTTTGTACTATGGTATAATGATTTTCACTATAGTGGATTCCAAATGGAACTGTTATAAGCCCGATCGTCAATGACACAAATGCTTCAACTGTGACACTAAAAGAACTCAATAATTGGACTATTAAACATTTTGGAAATACTGTTCAGGTAATATTAATTCGATTATGGAAAACTGTTATCTAATCGGACTATTTCCACTAGTTAGATTGGGTAGAATATGTCAAGAGACTTCTACAATACACTTATGTCGAAGTAAACGAAGACTTTCTAATACTGCGTCCCAATGGACTGGAAAATTTCATCTACGGTGTTTTAAATTGGGTGCGGATGAACGATGAGGAAATTGTTAAAAGCGCTGCTCTACTTAGAGCTTTTACTTACATGGCTCCGGACAGTGACTCGGAAACTAGGGACTACTTTGAGGAATATTTGAGAGCAACCAAGAAAACTATTCTTCCAAGGTGGAAATATTGCACAAGAAAACTTATGGATGTCACTGGCACGCTTTCTCTAGGCGTAGCAGTGACTTATGAATATCAATTGAAGCATTTCAGTCAAGCTAAAAGGGAAAATGTAAGTTGAAGTTGGAGTAATAACAATCCTTGCATCATTGTTTTTCAATTTAGGCTTTATCGCTTATAAACAACCTCCAATCCACTTTTAAACAAATAATAGAAGAGACTAATTGGATGGATGATGAATCAAAAGAGGCTGCTCAAAGCAAAGCTAAAAACATTATTACACTTTTGGGTAAGAGGTTTTTTAATGTTAATGGTAAAATGTCTATGAGCTCTAGCTCTAGACCAATTTTTACATGTAAGACAATCTACTCCCATATACGTGTCGGACTGACTTTTGATTGTTTCTATAATAATTATCCTTGATCCAAGCAAAATGTTCTATTTTTTAGCTTATCCCGAATTCATAAACAATCCAGAAACTCTGGATTACTTCTACGAAAATTTGCAAATAACAACTTGGAACCACTTCGAGAATGCAAAGAACATTCGAGCGTTTCAACAAGCTTATACGTTGAACATGATTAAGACTAGAAATAGGAAAACGTAAGTAAATCAATTTATTAGGAATAATCATCAATATACCTGTTTTAGCTGGGAAAAATCTCCATTTGTTGCCAATGCTTATTACAATCGTCAGAACAATAGAATTAGTAAGTTTCAATGAAATTTGTATCAAAGTTTTACTAACCAATCAATTCTGTTTCAGTATTTCCAATAGCCATGCTAAATCACATATTCTTTGAAGGATCTGCAAAGTATGTAATACTTAATATTAAAGTGAAAAATAATTAATTTTTTGTTTGAAGTATTTTGGACTACAGTCGCATCGGTATGATAATCGCCCACGAAATAACCCACGGATTCGACAGACAAGGATTCTTATACAACCCAGAAGGAGTAATCGAGCCTTGGTGGTCCAACGAAACTATTGTCAATTTCAGAAACAACTCTCAGTGTTTCGTTGATCAATATGCCAGCTATTTCATACCAGAAATCAATGGCACAGTAAATATTATTAATTATTAGTGATTAGATATTTTAGGTTCAAGTTTCAGATTAGTGGAACTGGCAGCTTGAATGAAAATTTGGCTGATAACGGTGGACTTAGAACGGCCTATAGAGCATTCAAGGAAAAGATTTTATCGACAGTTAGGAAAAGTTATCCAGTTTTATTAGGCTCAAAGGAGTTTACGGCTGAACAAATGTTTTTTGTTGGATATGGAACGGTAATATAATATTATACTTTTAACTAGATATTGAATTCCTTACTTTTGATGTAGGTACTATGTAGAGGGTGGTATCAGTTTATATACATATAGATCAATTTGTATTGAAAAATTCTTATACTTACTAGGTATTCCGTTTTAGATGTGGTGTAGTTCCGAATCGATTTCCTACCTGAAATCGTTGCAAACATCTTGTGAAACGACTTCGACTTGTCACGCCCGCTCTCAGATGAGAGTAAACGGAGTGGTATCCAATATGGAAGAATTTGCTGAAGCGTTCAATTGTCCGGCGGGCAGTCCCATGAATCCGGACACCAAATGTCGGTTATGGTAGATTGAATATGTGCAAACTTAAATACCATATTTTTTCTTTTAATGTAGATTCAAAAAAAAAAATAGATTATTGCTCTAATGAATAAATTATGTTCTTAGTTCTAGAGTTATTTTTACTTTGACCTTATGTTAATTTAATCTCCATAGTGTTTTGCTGTTAAGTAGGTACAGTCTTTCACATTGCACCCTGTATTGAATGTAAAGGGTATGATTGACTGTTGAGCCAAACTTTACAGTTTATCAACTTTCTACGTTTTTGGATCCTCCTCCATCAAATCCAGCAATATATTGCAGTGATGGTCTTATTCGGTGTCCAACTGAAGTGGAATATGGCCTTTTCTGCGAGTTTTTGAAAAAATATTATTACTAAATCCACCTCCATTTTGAGCTTCTTCATAGAATACGATTCCAAATCTCAGAATAATTTAGTGTATGGAATTTGGGGGATCCCAAAGAACCATTAGGACACAAAATCTCAACAACAAAAATTTTGAAATCTCATCGTTTTAGTACAGAGGTAGCTATATTATGATTTAGATTTTGGAAAACTTTGAAAGATCATAACTAGTGTATGGAGTTTGGGGAATCCCAAAGGACCATTAAGACATAAAATCTCAACAAAAAATATTTTGAAATTTCATGGTTTTAGTAGTATGATTTAGATTTTGGCAAACTTTGAAAGGTCATAACTTTTTTTCTATTATAGTTGGAAAACTGAAATTTTCAGCGATTCTTATTCCAGTAGAGGACTACAATCCCTGAAAATTTCTCATACGGACTTATAGTTCCAGAAATAAAATCGTGTTAAGCAATTTGAGTAGTGATGCCGCGAGACTCGAGACTGGTCTCGTCTCGTCTTGTCTCGACTTTTCGAGACGAGACTGGCTTTTGGTCTCGTCTCGTGAAGTCTCGACGAGACGAGACCAGACTCGCGAGAGTCTCGCGTAGTCTCGAGTCTCGAGATTACAATTGAAATTTTTCTTCCATAGCTTTATTATTAGACTATTCTGGGCTATTTGAATATGAAATCAGTAGATTTTAATACTAACAATTAATGGGATGATTTCTACATACCTACTTAATTTTCAGATTCCACTTTCGGTTTAGCAAGTAGTAAGACCAATTTAAAAAAATGTTTGAGGCATAAGCACTTTCGGCTAAACTGGAAATTAGATCTGAAGATAAAGTATGTAGAAAGCATCCCATTAATTCACAAAAAAATTACAGGATGATTATTTTTTCAGAAACTGTTTTGTCCGACATTTTTTTTTTAATTTGACATTCATGTTTTTTCAAACATCACGGATACTCTTAACTGTGATTTTTCATTCTTTGAATAACTGCTTTTTCACTGTGGCAGTGAACTTCCGTTATAATACATAAATACTTGGAAATCTGTCGGAACAATTTAGAAATTACTGAAAAACTTCTAGAATGCTCCAGAACTCTTCAAGCCAAGTTAGAACCCTTTAGACGAAGCTCAGAATTATTTCAGGTAGCCTAACGCCTATGAAATAGATAAAATGAGTACTTAGGTATTAAATAATAGGAAAATATCAACAAGAAAATGTACTTTCTCTACTCTTTCAATTCAAATTATTGAATTTTTATAATTTTTTCTATTCCAGGCTCATGATTTTTCCTCACTTCTTTATTCTAAATTCTTAAGTTTCTTTTGGCTGTTGACATTTTTTTTTCTAAATTCTTGAATTCTCATTATTCCTGTATTTTAGAATTTCAGGCTCTTGATTTGTTTTTTTTTTCAGTTCTGTATCTTCAAATGGATTTTTTCCAAAATGAATATTTCGTATGTTTTCGCTTAAAGAAATCAAGAATTTGAGACCCTAGCATTTGGAATAGACAAAAATTGAAAGTTATAAAATCAGTAATAATAAAAAAATATTAGTCCTGAAGACGTCTTTAGGCAGACGTCTGAAAGACGTTGGGTTTTGTAACATATGACACCAAACTTTTCGGTAATAACCGATGCTTTTTTTTATCTCAATATAGGGATCTTTAATCCTCTACTGAAAGTTATTCTTAAGTTTTATTAGAAAAATGCATACATTTCGCGACTTTACCTAAAGTTCAAAAATTTCCAGATTTTCAAATAAATTTTTTGTTTTCCAGCTGATAGTAAGGACGTTTCTTTTATTACAAGTAACTTTTTATTCTCCACAAAAAAGTTCTCTTGAGTTTTTTTGATATAATGTATACTTTACGAAATATTCAATAAATTCGAAAAAAAATCAACATGGAGGCCATTTTTTTCCAAGTTCTACCAATGCGACAAAGTGCGATTTTTGAGGGATTAATTATGACCGTATATTGACTACTCACTTGAGTAAAAAAATGACGTGTTTGAGTGTTTTTTTTTTTAAATCGACCTTAAATACCCTAAAAAGTATCTGTAAACCAGCTTGAAAATGTATAGGTACATCAGAATCCCACCTTTAATGGAATCCCACGAAATCTTACTGGCAGTGGCGTAACTACCGAGGGGGCAGAGGGGGCCCAGAGGCTCCGGGGCCCCATCTGAGGTAGTAGTCGAATAACATATTCGTACGATTCTCGAAATAATGTCTTACGAAACCAGAGTGTAACCAAGAATATACGAAAATCATTTAAACTTTTGCTTACTTACCTATCTATTTACCAAGGATAATACACACACTACTACTACAGGATAGCCGATCCTCACAAGGCCTGTGTGGAACAAATCTGAAGCCCCCCACCACGCCAAATCACCAGCTGTGACGTAGGCAGCATGTTTGTTTCTCGCCTTGACGTAGGCTGTTTGCACTACAGGTTATGATTCCGCGGGCTCTTGCTTTATGCATACTTGGTTTTATTACATTAAATAACAATCTAAAACAACTCTTTTTCAGATATCGTTTTCATCTTCCTCTTTGCCTATTACGTTAATCAAAATTAATTAATAATTTTCTTCATTTTAAATTCTACACTACGACGACCATTGCAAACAGCTAACGACTTATTTATGACGTCGGAAATGGTGACACACCAATATGGCGGGGATTAGCAGAAACGAGGCCGATAAGCAATTCTTAGTAGTGTGTATTATCCTATTTACTACCCAAATTTTTTTGGGAAATGTAGGTATTTCGCAAAAAGTAAAATCGCCCCCGGTAGTGTTAGCTGTTAGCGTGGAAGATGGTAGGCGGTTTTTGCAAAATAATTATTTCCGGACATTCAATTTTTAGTTTTACCAGCAGGGTAAATTTGCCAGAGATGTTACCAGCCAGTCCATAATTCGGCTCTTAGACAAACAGAATATTGCAGTGGTGCATCGTAATTGGGCCTCGCCAAACCACTCTGCCCCCAGGTCCAAAGTCTGAAGTTACGCCACTGCTTACTGGAATCCAATAGAATTCCTCGAGGCATTCCATGGAATTTCTTGTGTATTTTTGGAACTATTTTGAATGCTAGCAAGAAAAGACTCTGAACAAAAAAGTCTTGTTTTTCAGTTTAGCCGCCACTACATAGGTACAAAGTAAAAACATAGACTTATCAAGCAAACTAAGGAATCCCATTGAAATCCCACTGGAATCCCATTGGAATCCGACAGGATATCCACGAAATCCCACAGAATTCCACTGGAATCACACATGCTTGTACACTATAATTCCAAGATGGTTTCCCACTTTTAACGGAATCTCATGAAATACTACTGGAATCCCTCGATATCCTACTAGAATCTTACTGAAATCCGACGCAATACTACTGAAATCCCACGGCATTAAGAACATCAACTCATCAGGCAAGTAAGGAATCTCATTGGAATCCCACTGGAACCACACGGAATCCCAAAAAATCGCATATGCTTATACCTACACCATAATTCCAAGGAGGTTTCCCTTCAAGATTTCTTCAATTTCTTTTCCAGATTAGTCATTTTTGTAGAATCGATTTTTGATTATTTCAGGCACTTCAATGTTTTTAATTTTTCAAAAAAAAAAAAAAACATTGGCGAAATCATACATTTTCCTTGTTCTCTCATTCTCGAGGTTAAAATCACTTGGGAAGAATTTACCGTCACCTAAAAAAGTAGTGGGAAAGTGAAGGCCGTTCGAGAAAGTACCTACTGAAGAAGTCCAGAAAGGTTAGAGAAACTAAGTTCGAGAAAGTACGGAAATTATTATTATTTGAAAAATTTGCGAAATAACAATTAC
The DNA here is from genome assembly GCA_917834065.1 of Ceutorhynchus assimilis. NCBI lineage: Eukaryota > Metazoa > Arthropoda > Insecta > Coleoptera > Curculionidae > Ceutorhynchus > Ceutorhynchus assimilis. The sequence continues at coordinate 35,280,800 of OU892284.1, forward strand.
TCCCTAAGAAAGTGTATAGAGGAAATGAGAGAAGACTTAGAAAATTGAGAAAGAAATTCAAGAAATCTTTTGCAATCTCTTGAATTTCTTCTCTTTATTTCTCATTTTTTAGTATCAATTTTTGATTATTCCAGGCTTTTGAATCCCTGTTTTTTTCTAAATTTATTTTTATAAAAAAGTAAGAAATATTCAAGGACCTGGAATAGTAAAAAAGTAACACTGAAGAAATAAAAAATATAGACGAGAAATTCCAGTCTCTCAAATGTTTCTTGTTTTCATATAAAAATAAATTTTGAAGAAATCAAAAATTCAAGAACCTGGAAAAATCGATTATCATCGAGAAAAAATAAAAAAAATCTTTTGCAATTTCTTGAATTTTGTTTATTCTCTCGTTCTCAAGGGAGAATCCGCCTGGTAAGAATTCACCATCACCTAAAAATAGCGCTAGGAAAGTAAAAAAAGTCCGAAGAAGTTACTGAAGAAGTTCAGAAAAGTTAGAGAAACTTCAAAGAAACTCCGGGAAAAATATTTAAAATATTTACCCATAAGGATGATTCTTTGCAAAATTTGGGAAATACCAACTACATATTATCTAAGGAAGTGTATAGAGGAAATGCGAAAAGCCTGAAAAATCTGAGGATTATTTAAGAGATTACAAAAGATCAGGGCACCCTTTGAGAAACCCTAGAAAAATAATTGAAAAAATCCTTCTCCAGCATTATTCTTGGTAATATGAAGAGGCAAATGTGAAAATTCACCTTCGTATTCTACAGGTTATTACATAGGTATTTAATTTAATTCTCTGACATGTTGTCAACGGGATATTTTCATATATATGTTGCAAATTTCAATAAATATTAAAATGCCAATAACTTTCTTAAGAATGCCACAAGATTTTTTAAATTATTTTTCTGGGGTTCCTTGAAGGGTCCTTCACCATGTAGTAAAGAGTTTTTACGCTATTTCCCGGACACCCTGTATAAATAGAGACCAGACGAGATCTCTCGAGACGAGACCAGACTTTGGCACTCGAGACCGAGACTAAGTCACGATCTGTCTCGAGATTTCGAGACGAGACGAGACCAACCTTAAGTCTCGTCTCGCGGCACCACTAAATTTGAGGTGATTTATCAATTTTTCTGAGTGCCTTTTTTCATATAATCCTACTCTAAATTTCAGAATAATTTAGTGTATGGAGTTTGGTGGATCCCAAAGGACCATTAGGATACAAAATCTCAACAAAATATATTTTGAAATTTCATCGTTTTAGTACTGGGGTAGCTACCTTATGATTTAGATTTTGGAAAACTTTGAAAGGTCATAACTTTTTTTCTATTATAGTTGGAAAACTGAAATTTTCAGCGATTCTTATTCCAGTAGAGGACTACAATCCCTGAAAATTTTAGCTAATTTGGACTTATAGTTCCAGAAATAAAATTGCGTTAAGCAATTTGGGGCGATTTATCAATTTTTCAAGTTTCTTTTTTCATAGAATCCGGCTCTAAATCTTAGAATTATTCAGTGTATGTAGTTTGGGGGGTTCTAAAAGACCATTACGACACAAAATCTCAACAAATTTTTTTTGAAATTTCATCGTTTCAGTACTGATATAGCTACCTTATGATTTAGATTTTGGAAAACTTTCAGAAGTCATTACTTTTTTTCTATTATAGATAAAAAGCTGAAATTCTCAGCGATTCTTATCCCAATAGAGAACTACAATCCCTGAAAATTTTAGCTCATTTGGACTTATCGTTCTAGAAAAAGAATTGTGTCAAGGAATTTAGGGTGATTTATCAATTTTTCAATTTTTCTGAGTGCCTTTTTTCATAGAATCCGGCTCCAAATCTCAGAATTATTTAGTGTATTGAGTTTGGGGGTCTTAAAGGACCATTAAGACACATAATCTCAACAAAGAAATTTTTGAAATTTCATCGTTTTAGTACTGAGGTTATGATTTAGATTTTGGAAAACTTTGAAAGGTCATAACTTTTTTTCTATTATAGATCGAAAGCTGAAATTTTCAGCGATTCTTATTCTACTAAAGGACTACAATTTCAGCTCATTTCGACAAGTATGAGTTTTCGATTCTTATGTGTTTTACACCAGATAAGAAAAGTATAAAACGATGGTAGACTTTTGGAGATGGACTTATCTATAACCAAAAAATCCGATGAAGCTATCATTGTTTCCTTACGATTCTGCAATATCTTGCATATCTGAATAGGAAAAAAATAGGTCATTGATTAAAGAGGTAAAACGATGAATAATTAATTTTTACCATCAAAGCCTTGGAAAAATACAAATTTGAAAATTATCAACACAGCACCTTGATTGATATTTAAAAGTACCTGATCGTTAATTGTTAATCTCCCCCCGTATTATTTACAACCGCAACTCATTTTGCAATAGCTGTAGTAAGTGCTAGATTATTTATTTGTTATATCAACATAAGAATATTCAACATTTAAGCGACACACGCCGACGAAGATACGTTCGCGTCGAACGCCGGGTTAAGTTTTTCGATTGCGATTTTTTCGTGAAAGTGCAGTTTAATTCTCGTCTATTGCAAATTTAAATTTTTAATTGCAGTTTACGCAACCCGAATTCGAGAATTCATTTTTCTTCGAACAACCGCTTTAAATTCGGCTTCAACAGCTCGAAAATTGCTGTCGGGAAGTTGAGTTTTGGTGCGGTATGGTTAGTCATTACAACCTCCAAGGTAAGTCTAGATCTCTGAATAGGTATTTGGTTTGAAATTTTTCAAAATTCAATTTATAATTTTTTAAATGGTTTGTCATTGATTCAACACAAAAAAAATGTGCATCAAAGTAATGTCTGGAAGATTAAGCCACTATAAAAAAAACTAAATCAACGTGACCTTGTTAAGGTTTTTTAAACTTGGATTTTGTTTTCAACAACAACTGATTTATCACACGATGGTACCTAACTTGTTATTTTTAACATTAGTATAAATTAGTATCAAAAAAACACTTTGGCACGCTCTAAATTGATTCTAGTTCCAAGCAAGAGAAAATGCAATAATCTTGAATCATGATGCTCTACACCATTGTTAGTTGAATAACAGTAGATTATGATTATCTACACTAGGAAAAACGGAAATGAAGCCTTAAAAAAAAATCCTTGATCTTTATACTACTGAAGATCAAACGATAATTATTATTGACAAACTATAAATTATTATTTTTGCTATTTCCCAACGATACCTAATTAATCAGTCTAAGTACTACTAGCTAATGGGGTAACCAATAAATTATTATGATAATGGGAATTTTGCTATAAAAATCTGTCCTGTCCAATAATTCATATATATTTTTTTTCAACCCCTAGACAATAGCAATAACATTTCACTAAAAAAATACTAATAGTAACAGTATTCATATTTATGATTAGTATAAAAAACTATTACGTAGGTATTTGTGAGCTTTTAGGAATTCCAGATAAAATGCAAAAATAATACCAACTAGGTCATAAAGATTATGTTATCTATGATTATGAAAGTAGTAATTCCCATTCCTTTGATTTTTTTTTTAATACTGGATCAAACCAGTCTATGGTACAAAAATTTGTTGTACTAGTTGTACATTTGCAAAATAAATTTTCTTAGAGTTCCTCTTCTTCTTCTCAGTTTCCTATGGCCCATGGTCGTCTCGCAACAGTCAGCCAGAATTCCATCAATTGTATCCTCAAGACAGCCGGATTCTGCACTCTTTTGGCGGATACTTTAGTTTTCAAAATAGGATCAGATGGGTAATTTTAGCTGTGGCGTCTCCAGCTGGAGAATTGCAGCGCTAGGAAAATAGGACATTCGTTTAGTACCTAGTAGAAAACCTTTTTCTATTAGATTTCAATTACACATTACACCTATCATGCAATTTAAAGCTCAATTCCCAAAAGTTAACAAAGACTAAAAGCGTGCACATCTCCAAAAGCGTCAAACATCCACCGCATCTGTTTAAATATTTATATGATGCTTCTCAATAAAATCCATCACCACAGCAGCCTCCCTACTAGATGGATTCGCCAAAATTTCTTCCATCTGAATCGGACCCTCCTTCATTCCAATCAAACTTGTATACAGCCTGTCTGTCAGGTCTCTATTAAGCTCACAGTTCAATAGTACGTGATTCAGATCGCCCACTTCTCCACATTCACAATTCTCACTGTCCTGCACACCAAGTTTATGAAGGTGTTTTGATATGAGGCAATGTGCCGTTCACATTCTGCAAAAAAACACTAGCTTTCTGTCTATCTATTTTCTCTATTTCACTGAACCATAGTATTCGTAGAGGTGCCTTCACTAATTTGTGATACTGGTTCCAATGATTTCTGTCCTTATTGGAATATTCCACAGCCCATTCCCTCCATGTTTCTTCCTTAGTTATTCTGGCCAGATCCTCATAGTGCAATGTTTTATTTACAAAGAGGTTAACCCTTCGGCCCCTTCTTGCAAGGTCATTTGCCTTATCATTTCCTGTTATGCCTGAGTAACTAGGCACCCATATCATTTCAATTTCCACATCCCCATCCTGCATTTCTAGAATTTTTTTTTTCCTAGTTCTTAACGTACTTCTATCTGGAGCTCTATGAATACCAGCTCTGACTATTTTTTTGATGGCACTCTTGGAATCCGATATCAGGACAACGTTTCTTTTATCATTTTCCAAGGTATTCAAGGCTGCATAGATGGCCAGCACCTCTGCTGAGCAAATATTAGTTGAATCCTGACATTTTCCTATTATTGAAAAGTTATTTTTCTACGAGCGTGCGGGAAATGGTTCTTCCCACACGATTTGCTGTGCGGGAAGACTGTTTTCCCGCATCGGTGCGGGAAGAGATTTCTTCCCGCACTTCCCGCAGTTTGAAATAATCATTGTGACATGGAATTGTTTGTATTGTTGATACACCTATACCTGTGCATTTACCTTTTTATAAATACCTTTTAATACATTTTTAATTCTACCTTCTGCATAATTGCGTTTTATTTAAATTAGACTCTTCGTAACATCAGCTTTAGTATGCTCATAGAAAAAATATAGTTCCTAACTCTTGCGGGAAGAAATTTCCGCACTCGTTAGGAAAATAGCTATTGTGTTACTGAAAACTCCAATTCCGCACTGTCACTATGCTGTTATAGGGTCCAAAGATGCATCTGTGTAGATGTTGATAATCTATATATTCCCCCAAAATTTCCTGCAGTTTTACTTGAGTAGGGGCGGATGGGAGCATAATACCGACCCGGGAAACCGTTGGCACCGGCCTGGCCTGCCAAATCAGTATTTTGAAACAATTTTATGTATTTTTCTAAAACTAAGTTTTTTAAGTATTAGGTACCTATCTAACGGTAAATGATGAGGTGAGATACGTAATATGAATAGGTACTCACGACTGACATTGAAATTATGAAGAAAAAATCTCAAACAAGTATCGTTTTACTTTTTTTGTCCAAATTGAAAAAAATGCTGCTGGAAAGTGTTTTGGAACGTTCTAAATGGTTTATTGAAGTTCTAAAGGGCTCTAAGTTGAAGAATTCTGGAGTATTCTAAAAGTTTTGCAGAAATTTCTAAATTGTTGTGACATATTTTTAAGTATTCTAGAGACCTATTGAAGCTCTAAAGTGTTCTAAATTGGTTCAAAAAAGTTCTAAAAGGTTTCCAGTTCTAAATAAGGATTCAATTTAGAACTTTGAAATTTTTCTAAAATAACTCTGAACTGAACTGAATAACTGTTTTGGGGTATTCTTAAATGGTTCTGAAATTTCCGAAATTTTCTGAAGCGCTATACAGAATGCTTTTGGAAATTCTGAAGTCTTTTGAACTTGAACAAAACACCTGTCAAAGTTCTAAGGTGTTCTGTAGCATTTCAAATGGTTTCTAGTAACTTGTAAATTGAATGAGAAACGAATTCTGTGGGAAATTTTTCTAGACATCTTAAAGACGTCACTAAGATGTCCACAAGCGACATTCAAGACGTCTTGCTTAGGTCTTTAAGGCGTCTCAAAGACATTTTGAAGACGTCGTAATGTTACAAAACCCAGCGATCTGCCTAAAGACGTCTTTAGGACTAAGACTTCTTCAACGAGATGAGATGTCTTAAAGACGTCTTGGATTCTCTTTTCAATACATAAACCATTATTCAATTTTAGGCTTGGTTGTACCAAATAGTTGTCATTATGGGCATTTTCAAAACAACTTCTTCTAGAGGCGTCTTTTTTCAGACGTTCAGTCATGATGTAGACCTAAAAAAGACGTCATTAAGACTTTGTGTGTTGTCTGGATAGCTGACCATCTCGTATCTATTATCTATTACTCTTGTAACGGATGTTCATCAGTAACATGACATTAAGTTGGGTATGGCCTCTACCTGGGCCCGTATTCTCGTCACCGGGGAACAGCGTTCCCTCAAGAGAACGATTGCTCTTTCTTAGTCGCCAATATTGTTATTTCCATAATACTGACAAAGACAGAGTAATCGTTCTCTTGAGGGAACGCTATTCCCCTGTTACGAGAATACAGGCCCTGTTGGGAATCCCACAGCTACGTGCAGGGTAAAACCGGCGCCACCTAGACTAACAGGAAGGCAGGGCCTAGAAGCAGCAGAAGATAAATGCGTTCGATGCAACCGATACGTAGAAATCCGCGCTCACCTTGAGTCATCACTAGGGGCTAGCAGAAAAATGCCTCAAATATTATTTTATTTCCCAGTGAAAGAGTATGACTGAATTTCTTGATAAAAAATAGTTTTTAAAGATGAAGAATTTTATTTTTCCATATATGCTTGAACCGGCCCGGAAGTAAGCGGCCCTTCGGGAAACTTCCCAAAATCCCTGCTGGCCCATCCGCCCCTGTACTTGAGCATCTAGGCTATCCTTTTGTATGTTCGAATCAACCCATTCTATTTTTCGTATTTGAGCTTCCATATCTTCTTCGTAACATGGCAGATTATGCGATTTTTCTAATATTTCCATTTGGGTAAGCACAAAATCCGCTCCCTCCATAATCGCCGGAGCGCCCTTGGCCCGCCAAAAAGGAGGGTTCTGGTTGTATACCGCATAGAAGTTGATTATTCTCTTGTTTGTCTCATCCCCTTTTAGAGCCATTTTCCTGAGCATCAATCTTGTACTAAGAAGATTTCTTCGTTTAGCCAGTGATATTTCAGCCGCTTCGGATAACAACGCCATTATGGGTGTACTCTTCATACAGCCAGTCACCCCTCTCAGGGCTTGGTACTGGATGCGATCCAATCTGTTCATATTCATCTTACTCATGTGATACATGGCTTGACAGCCATATTCAAAGTGGGATCTAACTAGTCCTTTATATATATTCAGCAAAATGTTCGGGTCTGCGCTCCACCATGTCCTTGTGATTGCTCTCATAATATTGATACCTTTCTGCGCCTTATCACTAACACCTGATCATTCCATTTCAGCTTTCTGTCCAATATTAGTCCCAAATACTTGTATTTCTCCACCAATTCAATTTCTCTATCTGACACCCTTATATTTGTTCTTGGATTATTTCTGTTCCCTTTGGAGAACAGCATCGCTTTAGTTTTTTCCGTCGATATGTCCATGCCACCCATTCAATCTATTCATCGCAGCTTGCACCTTCCTAATTCTTTCTTCCACCTTTTTCCCAGTCACAAACAGAGCAATGTCGTCCGCATACTGAAGTGTACTTACCCCCCCTGAGACTACTTCCTGGATCTGATTGGTGTATATATTGAAAAGCAAAGGGCTCAAGGGCGACCCCTGTGGTAGCTTCATATTAGCTTTTTGACGCCCTATTAAGTTACCATTAATCGGATCCCTTATATATATTTTCCTATCTGAGTAGAGATTGTAAATGAAATCACAAATCCATTCATTGACTTTGGCCTCTTTCAACTTGTCTCTCAGACTTTTCATTGACACATTGTCATAGGCTGCACGGATATCTATAAAGGAACATATTACCACTTTGTTTTTGGTAAACGCTGTATATATGGCATTGGTAAAAATGACCAGATTGTCAATAGTTCCTTTGCCTTTTCTAAACCCATTCTGAACTGCATGGAAGTAGTTTTTTTTTCCAGGAAATGCTCTAATCGCGTCTTGAGAATGTTTTCCATTATTTTGCCCAAACAGGAAGTCATCACAATTGGTCCGGATTTGTAGTCTACAGGGTCTTTCTTGGATTTTTTGATCGGAATCACAGTTTGATTTCTCCAATCCTGCGGAATATCTGCTTCCTGATTCGAGATCTTGTTGAGGAATTGCAACAGTGATTCTCTCATGAAAGGTGGTATTCTTGACAACATCGGATAGGTTAATTGATTCCATCGCATCCTGGAGTGGTGTCCTTTTTTGTTTGAAGAGCGATCTCTAACTCTTCTTCTCCTATTTCAAAGCAATCTCCTTCCTTTTGCCTATCCGCCGCCAATTCAGGGTTATTACCGACAAACGGAGGAGCCAGTATGTCTAATAGATCACTAACCCAGTCTATCTTGTCTGTATGTTTGTATGTATCTACTATATTGTTTGAAATTTTTTTAATAACCCTCCAGACACATCCAATTGATGATTCTCTACTTAATGTTTCTGTGAACCTCCTAAAACCATCGTTCTTTTTTATCTTTAGGATACGTCTTGTCCTGGCAGCAAGTTGCTTATATTTCAGAAAATTGTTCAAAGTCTTCGCTATTTATCAAAACAATAAGGTCACTATAATTTCTTAGAATGCTTCCATTGTACTATTTTCATATTGCGTTTCTTCAAACTGTAAATCTCTAATAGCGTGTACATCTTCCTGTAGGTACTGGCTGTCTGCGTCCTGATCAGATCCCCGAAATATCTGGGTTGCATTGTGGATTTACTATTACTACGACTAGATTGTCTTTCCAATGACTTCTTGTATTACATCTAATATTGGTGTTGGCTGTATGGAATATGCACTTCCTGCCACCGAACCTTCCCTTGTGCTTATTTGGGTTGGAGTTCTAGCTGATGCAGGAATCAGACATTTTTTGTGCGCTTCTCTGTCGTACCCTGGTGAACTGAGCATTTTCCCTTTGAGATTGCATGCCGCCGAGGCATATGATGGGCTCCTTGGTGTGTTGAGTCTTGATATGTATATGTCTCTGGTTTACTTCAATTGGTGTATTGGCTTCCGAAGCTCTTCTTGTATGATTTAGAGCTGGGAAATCTTTATGGTCTAAATTACTTATTCTTTGTCCAAGTCGCTGTCCTATAATTTCATCTCCTTTCGGATGTTTGTTCCTAGCTTCAAAATAGGATATATTTTCTGTGATCATAGTGGTTTTGATTGCTGTCTGTCTCAGGTATTCCTTACATTGCCTATTGCCTGTCTGTAGCTTTGTGCTCCATGTTACAATATAAACAGTTTGGTGTGTTTTGTGTACACTCTCTTTCTTCATGCTTTTCTGCACATATTGGGCATCTTTGTTTACCTCGGCACTGTTTAGCCATACTGAAATTAATACATTACAGAAATCTAGGTTAACTGCCCTTGAAATCACTTTCCCTTGCAACGTAAACACCACTGATTCAGTATTTAAATATTTGATTTCAATTATTCTGTTGTTTAGTCTTCTAGCTTCAACAACTTTTGCTACATATTTTGTATTCTCAACTATTTCCTCTTCAGTTATACTTCTGTAGATCCCTCTGGCTATACCTTTACAGGTAACTAGACTCGCTGGAATATAGGCGTTTAGATTCTCATCTGTTGATATTTTATTATTTTGAAATTCAGTTGCACTTATATAATCAGTAAATTCAATTCCCACTCTGTTTTTCCCTTTTCTAGAGGTTTTCTCAACTCCACCAACCTTCCTGTTTTTCAATAGTCCACCTACACTCATGGGGTGCAAGTTTCCAATATGATCCTCATTCTTGCTTTCGACTATGACCATGTAGGGTTTCAAATCTCTGAAAGTATAGGTAAAATTATGGCTATTTGTCTTTTTTGCTTCCATATTACTAGGCGGGGCGCCCAATGGCCCCCTGTGTCTTCTTTTATGTGGTTCTCAAACTATATAAAAAGGCTATACTACAAGGATTTACCCCCAGGTATACTTGACTTATTTTTAGTATTCTAAAATTTTCTGTTTTCTTTTGGTTTCGCAAAAATTAATCAGAAAATCGGATACCTACCGAGCTGTCACTCTCTGGCGCCAATCGTCGATCCGATTACGATTCTTTTTCTTAGAGTTGCCAAGATCATAATCTTTCAGGCTTCTTCTTACATTTACAAATCTTTCAGTATAATCTTAAGTCAACGTTAGCTTTCCATGAAAAACAACTAGAAAGTTTCCAAATAATTTTTTCTCAAATATTGTTAATTGATGGGTCGAAACCAGATTTAATTGACAGGTGACTGATAATTACAAATAAATGATGGGACTAATAATTATCATTAGTAGGTAGTAATTAGCCATAAGTTAATTACTGTTTGTTTACAAGAGAAATTTTCATTTGCGAAACTCAATTTAATGAAATTTGACTGAAACTGAAAAAAAATCACTTTTCCCCCCGTATTACCGAAATGTAGAACGCACTAAATGTCCAACTTCGGATATATGGCTCATTACTAATGACCCAAGATGACCTTTTTAACCCGTTGCTTCATAAAACGAATTTTTTTGTAAGATAAAGAAAGAATCATAACACTGAATGGTCATCAAGTGATCGGCATGTTTTGTTCGAGATATGATTAATAAATGTCGATGCAGACAAAGTCCTTGATCTTTTTCTTGGAAAAAAGAGTAGACCGCGTGGAATTCTATTCTGGAATTTTTTGATTTTTGGATATCAGTTGCATGTTGCTACCCAATGTTTAGCCTCCTTTTAAGCTTTCACTTTCAATAGTATTTATTCTGAATACCAGCAAGTTTATTTTTGTTAATATTATGCATGCAATAATCCAGTCGGTCAGTAATAAAATATTTATGCCAAGTTACCTACATTTCAAAATTAATTATACGCATTAATAATAATGAATAGTGCAATGATATTTATCGATAATACATGGTTAGGTATATCTATACTTACGAGATTACTTAATATACTTGAATATTTATGCTCAAATAGGTAATTGCAACCAGATTCTTGTTCTCCTATTATATAGAAAAAAAATATATATTGTCAAAATATTTTGATATTTGTTTCTAACAATACTGGGCCCATAACCTGTATCGAATCTCCTTGTATTCAACTTGCTAGTTTTCCAAAAAAATACTGAATATATTATAATGATTCATTATCTTAAACTTAATTGTTATTTGATTGCTTTGAAAGGTTATCATTGCAGAATAATTATTGTTATGTTGAGAGGATTTAAATATTTGGAATAAAGTCAATGATCCCTTTGAAATAAAATTTAAATTGATTGATCCAACTAAATCCTCTCCGATTTCAAGGGTTCTTGGTAGTTTTCTTATTTGTAAATATACATAAAGTCATGTTGTTATAGAAAATTAACAATGACAAATCAGGATCAAAAGATGTTTCCTTCTTGAACATTTCACACTTGGTTTTTGTAGTTGGTAAAGCATTAATTATCAAACCAACATGTGCATTTACTTCTTTATCTAAATCATCATTTTCAACAATATCAATCTTTACAAAGTTCCTAGAAAAGGCATCAGCCAACAATAAATCTTTACCAGGTTTATAACGAACTACAATATTATATGGCTGTAAGCGCAACCTAAGCCTCTGCAATCTCAATGGTGTATCATTCAATGACTTTTTAAATATATTTTGCAAAGGCTTATGATCACTTTCAACCATCACTACTTTTCCATAAACATATTGGTGAAATTTCTCACATCCGTACACTATTGCCAATAATTCTTTTCCAATCTGAGCCCATGAATTCTGAGTAGCAGTCAATGTTCGAGAGGCATAGGCTACAGGCAAATTATTCTGTAACAGCACAGCTCCCAAACCTTGGCTGCTGCTATCAACTGACAAAACAACCTCTGTATTGACATCATAATATTTATGTACATGTGAGCATTTTCTAAGTTTTTCAAAATCATATGTTTCTTTATCAGACCAAATAAACTCTACATCTTTCTTAAGCAGTTGTGTCATCGAGCTGGTAACATCCGCCAAATTGGGCAAAAATTTAGATATACATATAGATAACCATTCCTAGCAAAATCTGTAGTTTTTTTTTGTTTTTTGGATTGTTTAATTGCAAAATAGCACTCACCTTGTCTTTATCAGGACGTAAACCATTTTGTAAACACATGACCTCTTTAACGTACTTCACTTAACCCGAATTTACACTTGAGTCGATTGAAACGAACATTGGCACGTTTAACTCTGTCTAACACTGCTTCCAGTCTTTTGGCGTGTTCTTCTTTATTCGCTGCCCAGACTATAACATCATCTATGTAAATTTCCACTCATGGAAGTCCATCAAAAATATTCTTTAATGTACGATGAAAAACTTCTAGTGCAGAGCACAGTCCTTAAGGCATTCTCCTATAACAATATCGCCCATAAGACCCAGTATTAAATTTTGTAAGTATTTCACTTTCTTCATGCAACTTAATCTGTCCTTATTGCCGTCCAGTATTGAAAAAAATATTTGCCCCTTCCATCTCGGATGCAATTTCCTCAAAAGTTGGAAGCTGATACCTACTCACGTACTATTATGGCTTTATTCAGATTTTGTGGGTCTAAACAAATTCGAAGACTATTGTCTGGCTTTTTTACAATGATCATAGAACTGCACCACTCGGTTGGTTCAGTCACTTTTTTCAAAACGTCCATTTTCTACATTTTATCTAGCTCACTTTTAACTGACTGCTGAAGGTTGATTGCAATTTTTCTTGGAGGTTCTACAACTGGCTCTACCTTTTTCTTCCACTAAATTTTATATGAATTTGTCAATTCACCAATGCCTTGAAAAATATGATGGTATTTTTTTACTAGACTATCAATCACATATTTGTCTTCCTGTTCTACCGATCCTACTCTCTTTAGCAGATTAAACATCTCAATAAATGGAAGATCAATTATGCATGGAGCATTAAAGTTGACTACAATGAACACTACATTGTGTATTTTATTATTAGCTTCACAAATAAGTGTAGTTATTTAGTAGTTAATAAACACCCATTTATAAGAGCCTTCATAGTTCAATAGGTTTGTATTGGATGACTGAACTTCAGCATTAAGTTCTTTAGCAGTTCTCAATAAGTTCAAAACATTAACATCAGCACCAATATCCATTTTGAAACAAATTTCCTTATTATTGACCATTACTTTTTGCATCCAGCCAACTAAACCTACTTGTCCCACTTTCTGAACTGTGCCTATAAACATTTCCTGCTCTTCATCATCAGCTTCTTCTGAATATACATTTTGAGTCATGTTTCTTTTTTCACGGCAGTACTTTTGAAAATGACCAAACTTGTTACATGCTTTACATTGTCTTCTATATGCCGGACATGTTGAACCATGAAAATATCCACAATTGGCACACTGTTTTTTATCAACTCTATTTTCTGAGTTTGTTCTATAGCTATTTCCACTTTGATTTCGGGCTTCATATTGATCTTTTTGTGAAGTAAACTCTCTGTATTGTCCTGATTTTTGTGCTTTCTTCACAATATTAACATTTGTCTCAATTTCTAGCTTTTAAAATTGAAGTTCAGCTAACTCCGACGCTCTACAGATATTCACACATATTGTGAATTCTAATTGAGGCTCTCTTAGCAACCTATCTCTTACTTTAGTGTCCTCTATTGCAATACAATCCTATTTCTAACCCAATTATCTCGCAGATCTCCGAAATTACAATTTTGACTTAGTTTTTTTAAGTCAGTCACAAACATATCAACACTTTCACCTTATAACTGCTTTCTAGTATAAAATAGGCGTTGATTAACAGTCTCATTTTCTTATGGTTTGAAATGGTAGTTGGAAATGATGTAATAATTTTTGCCAGTCTTTCTTATCATCATCAGGTATCTCTAGTGTATAGATTTCTATTACTTCAGCTCCAATTGTATGTAGCAAAATAGCAGCTTTCCTTTCAGCTTTTACCTTTGTATTATCTTTCAAACCAGAGGCATCCATATAAATGGCGAATTGCTGTTTCCATTTTTTAAAATTTGTGGGGATATCACCCTCAAAAGACATTTCTTTGGGTTGTCGTAAAGTTTCCATCTTATTTTAATTAGGAAACGTGGGGCTAAGAACGAATTTGACTTAGCTTTCTTTACGACGAAATACTCACGTATTTTGTAAAAAATTCTTCTTCACAACTTATGTGTCCGCAGCGCCATGTAAGGTTCGGAGATTTGAAATAAACGAAATATAGTTTCAAAGATTTATTTCAAGCTAAACTAAATTCCTTCCGTCACTATATCTGGTCACTCCTGCCTGACAGGTACCTACTTAGGAATTATGAAAAGCCAAAATATTCTCCTATGTTATTTTGGAGCATTGAGCCATTGATTTAAGAAACAATAATTAATTGCATCCAATGTAGTTTATGACATGTTTGGTGCTTCCTCCTTGTAAATTAATAAAAATATTTGATTTTTTTATTGAATCAAATATTGCCAAATTAAATCAGATAAGATTGTGGAAAATAATAATAATATAAACACGTAAAGTGCCTTTTGAAAATCAGTTTTTGTTTTTTTTTTGTTTGTTAAGGGACTAAATTCTAATAAGAAAATTGGGTGTGTTTGGCATATGTATATTATGTCCTTTCCTTTTAGTTATTATGTCTAAAGTATGGAGTAAGTGAAAGATTAAAGACTTTTAAAATAACAATAGCATTAACATTTTTTGGGAATATAACTTTATTCTGAATTCACTTTTTTAATTATTTCTCTGTATAAATTCTTCTGTATATAGCATATCAGTTGAAATGTGTACAATTCTGTAAAATTAATTCAATGATTTTCATGTTGATTCATTTCTCTTCTTTACTATCGTTTCTTCATTGACTCTATTATAATTTTTCCTAAAGTTAATCTTAGATAATTCATTCCTTTGTTCTGCTCGAAGCTCGATATCTACTTTCATGGATTTCCACGCACTCAACAAATTTGCCAGCACTTTAGTTCTTATCTTTGATTTTTTAATTTTTCAGTGATTTCACTACGCTATCTTATCTTCTTGTCTATATTTCTTTGCCAGTTTTAGTCCAGCATTTCAAAGTTGTTTCATCAAAATTTATATTTAGTTTTTTCTTCCTTTCTCAAGCTTTAGCTGGCAATTTGAATTTCAATATGTTATTTATTTTTGGCAAACCTACTTTGATACTTTTTAGTATGGACGACATGAATCGCTACATTATGCAACGACTAGTTAATGACGGACTTAGACCCAATCATGAAATTACCTTGAATAATATACAATATAAAATTAGGTACCTACCTATGGTATGGTTGGTAAGCAAGACATATTGTTAAAGAATATTATTTTAAAACTCATCCAAGGTTGCTGCAATATTTTTTGTCATTAAAAAAAAAAGTAATAAATAATAATAATACTTTTTTTTTTAAGATACACATAATAACATCTGCTAATAATTATTATTATAGTTATTGTATTATCAAGCAAGTCTGTTGGAAATAAAGTTTATTATTTAATTTAATTAAAATACCATTTAAACAAAATAAGTCACGAGCTGATTTTATCAATGCGGTTGTAGCTGGAACTCTTTCAATCATATTGGAACGATCTTTATTTCAAAATTATAAAAAAAATTCCCATATTACGGTTGATTTTTAATTTATATTTATATGTGACTGGTTTCTTGCATGTTTATTTGAGGAAATAAATAGTTACACAAATGGAAGATATTATTTTTTATAATGTCAGAGTCTGCTAATGACCGATAAGTAATCACACAATTAACTTTATTATTTCAAAATTTTCCAGTAAAACAAGATGGAAAATAATTGCAGCTATACATGCTTGAACAAATAACATAAAATAAAAATTAATAATTAATACAACAGTGAAATATATCACTAGTATACTAGTTTCCATTGCAGGAAATATGTACTAAAATTCCCCCACAAATACAAAATTATATTACAGAAGAAGTCGCATTATACAGGGTGTCCCACGAGGTTTTTCCTAACTGTTAACTTCGGAACGCATCATCGTATGTTCCACTGTACAGTTTTTTATCATTTTCTTTAACAAAGCCTTAACAAATATGGCATTGCCGCTTTTGTAATTTAATTTTCGACCAAAAAAAGGCAATATAATTTATCATGAGTTACATTTAAGATTTGAAAGTTGACGACCGAAATTGAAGCAAATGTGGTGAAATTGGATAACAATGGTAGAAGCGGCATAAAAAGTTACCCAGATCCTCAAAATTTCAATTATATTGCATGACGCGTTAGCCTTGATGCTCTCAATATCTTATAACCAAATCATTAACTGTTTAACACAATACTAAATGGATTCAATATACATATTTCAAACTACCATCACCTTTTAATTATAAATTTTAAAACCCCTGAAGTAATTTACTGACAAACCTATACAAAACAGTTATTTTTAATCATGAACCTAGTCAGAATAATTATTAAAAACATTATTTTAATTAAATCCTTTCAATAATTTTAATTGATTAAGCTTTTAATCAAAAATTCAGCAATTTGGACAACCATCTTACTTCAAGTACAAAACATTTTAATTAAAACTTTTTACTACTTGCAATTATTAAAACTTTTACTTAGGATCATATACTTAACTAGAACAATATTATTTTACAAATTCCAAGTAAACATTACACAATATAGGTATTTAAATTCTTTAAATTAGCTACTAGAGCCCTTAATCTTCCATAGTCAAATTCAATTTAAAATCTTCAATAAATTCATTCCACTAATCGGCAATAGCGTGCATTATGATTTCCTTAGCTAAAATATTCAAAAGTCATTTCACTCAAAGTCAATTGAATTTTTGCGATAATGTTCCATAGTCATTTCACATTTATAGTCATTGCAATTAAATTCAAATAAAAGTCTTCTCATGTACTTACTATAATAATTGTCTTTAAATACTTTTAGGTGATTAAGGTAAATCTTTAAAACTATTTAAATCTTTTGAGAACATTCAAATGTTTTTTAAAGATTTGAATATTTTCTAAAATGATTTAAATTGTAAAAAAAATTCAAATATTAAAAAATACTTTTGATCTAAATCTCTTTCTTCATATACAAATCTTAAATTGTTTGTCCAAATGAAAAGTATCTATTATCTATTATGATCCTTGATTTAATTTATTTTTTTTTGATCTGAACAGCTCTGCTTTAACCCCTAGCATAGTTTATTTTATCTTTATTCATAATATAAACTTAGTATATAAGTGATAATACCATGGGGAAAATATAAAAATCAACCTCCATTAAATACTAATAGCGCAAAATTTGACCTTCAAAACTTAAAAAAATCATGTCATCGCCATTATAAATGTCTATATCCCCCACTGAAATGAGAAGATGCTAATTGTTGCTAATTATTATTAATTTTCCCCTGTATAATAACTTACAGAAAAAGCGCGAATAAATAAAATAAATAATGCAATCTTATGCAAACATTATGGAATCATAATTTGCGAAAAAATATTATCTTTTTTTTTTAAATAATTTTTACTAAATGTTGAATGCAATTAAAAATATATGGAATTTTTGTTAAAAAGTTCGGTGACGTGTTCAAATTTTTAAGCTATCAGGATGACAATAGGTAGGTTTGTTTATTTGGATTTATATTTCGTTTTTCAAAATACATTTTATAGTATTAATTTATGGTAATTGCTTGTGTGAAAACAATCTCTGATTATATGAAATATAATTTCGAATAACAAAAATACCATACGAGAGCCCTAAAAAGTTTTGTTCGTAGCCTAAGAAATTTATACCTGAGCCACAAAAAGTTTTGCGAGGGCAGGCTAATTTTTCCAGGGCTGAGTATTGAGCCAAAAAATCACACTCGAAAGCCTTGTGCGTTCGACCCTATTGGCCTTTTTCCTATTTATTTTTTTTCGACAAAATGACCTCTACAAAACTTGTAGAGAATTACATTCTGATCAACTTTGCCTCATTACTTTTTTTGCTAGCTGTTTTACTTTAGGCGCTGCGGCCATTTTAGTGCTCAGAATTCGCAAAAAAAATAAATAGCAAACCTGATAAAATTCTCTATTACTTTGCTTGATGATATTTTATTGTAACTTTATTTCTTTCGCTTGTACGGCCTTTTAGGCATTTGAAAAATTTTATTTGACCTGGTGGACATTGTGGCATGTATAGCGTTTCTAAGGATTTGACACATTTTGCAAGTAAAATGTGGCGTTTCGTGAAATTGAATTTCACGGACGGTTGCACAATAGCTATTTGTGTATTAAGTGGACTGTGCCGATGGAAAGATATTGTTGATATTGATTGGCAAATATCTTGGGATCGACAAAAGGCACTTTTTGCTTGTAATGCACACTTGATTTTTTTACAATCGCATTTGATAAAAAATAGTTTAGGTTCAAAGAAACCAGTAGTAAAAACAAGCGCTTTTACTACTTTGCCGCTCTAAAGCGACAAAGTGGAGGATTTTGACGTAGTTTGACGCTCTAAAGCGGCAAAGTGGAGGTCATCAGGAAACGTCTACTTTGCGAGCACAAATTTAATCGACAAGGCCAATTGTAGAAAAAAAAAAAAAACATTTTGTCACTTTTCAAACAAGTAGCAAGTCTCAGTATTGTCAAAAAAAACATCATTTCGATTTCACCCTTTCACTCCGGGAAAATGATTTCACCGGATTAGTGATGTAATGTATCATTTCCTGGACTGAAACTGATAACGTTATGAAGTACATTACCAGTAATTTTATTAAAGTTACAATAATCTGCAGGTTTGCTATTTAATTTTTTTGCGAATTCTGGAGCACTAAAATGGCCGCAACGCCTAAACTAAAATAGCTAGCAAAAAAAGGCATGATGCAAATGTAATTATCTACAAGTTTTGTTAAGGTAATTTTGTCGAAAAAAAATAAATAAGAAAAAGGCCAATAGGGCCGAACGCACAAAGCATTCGAGTGTGATTTTTTGGCTCAATATTCAGGACACAGTCCCCAATCAGCCCTGAAAAAATCAGCCTGCCCTCGCAAATTTTTTTGAAAAACCCATAAATTTCTTGGGCTACATGTTAATTGCTTGTGTGAAAACAATCTGATTATATGAAATATAATTTCGAATAACAAAAATATCATACGAGAACCCTAAAAATGTTTGGTCAGTTCTGTTTAGAGATTACATACATTTTTAACAAACAGGTGAAATTAAAATATGTACATATTTTCTATGGATTTCAAATGTTCTTTAACCTCTTAAACTTTGATACAGTTTTATACATAATTATAATTCTTATCAGCCTAATAATAATAAGTGTTTTAAATAATTGAAAGATCCTTATCATCATTATAATCTGTCTCTGTCTAGACGGAAAGTAACTCAATTGTAATAGTTTTTTTATGCAAATTTACAATAGCTTAAAGAGAGAAAAAATGTTGACTTTGAACTTAATTTTGTCTTGAAATTAGCATCGAAACTAATTTGAAATTGCTCATTTTGTCTTTTGAGAACCCATTATAACGTTCTAATGAAATTGATGTGTTCTCATTTTCACTATAACTAGACCATTGTTTAAATTGACACAGATGATAGATAATTGCAAAATATCATAATAGCCCACTGTCCCGAATTAATATGGCGAAAATTTAGCAACAGGAAGTCTGTCACTCAGACATTTGGGGTCCCATTTGGTTTTATAAATCAAGTGCAAGGCCACATACATACCAATTATTAATGATGTAATGTGCATCTTAATACTTGATACTTATGCATTAAGCATGTGGCAACACTTAAAGAATCAAAAATTTTGATTTATTCAAATAACTTTAGTACATAAAACTAAGATTTGTATTAATAAAGGCTAAAGGAAGGCATAATCTCTTACAAAATCTATTTCAAAGGAATTCAAATATTAACAATAAAGTATTTTCCCACTTACTTTACCATATTTCGTCCAAAAATTATTTATTTATTGTTATTGGCACCGTCCTAATCGAATAAACCAATATTATTAAAGAGTTTCATGACACTTTTTCACTCAAACCGGTTTTTTTTTTTGCAGGTGATAATTTGACAAAGGCCGAAAAACTTCCAGAAGAAAAAAGTGCTAATAAGAAAAATGATACCAAACACTATATTAATTTTGGCGAAGAAGATCAAATGGTAAGTGAAGTTATAAAGAAATAAGTTAAAAATAGTAACTTCGTATGATTATTAATAAGCTACTTTATTCAACAAATTCTAAATATCATTCTTTGGTATTTTACAAGCGTTTAGAGTTTCCATTAAAGTCAAGGATAAACCACCTGAAACGATATATGAAAAATGGTAAAATCTAACTTTCCAATGTCTATGAACATTCAATGTAATTCATCCAGAGAATTTCTTTTCCAGGAGATACAAGGGTTTGTCTTCAGTAAGCTGAAATCCTCAATGTGCACGGTTTTCTATCTGACAACCCTGGGAATTTTAAGACTCGTTTTTCACTGGTACCCCGTATGGCATCTGAAGGCTACACACAGACGAACCGATTTGAAGAATGCCGAAAAAGTTTTAATTGCGGTAATAGAAAAACCCCCTTATTAATCGATATTTTATCCATATTATTTTGTAGGATAATTATCATGGCAAAGCTACGTCCCATTTTGTAAGGAACATTATTACATTGAACAGGTAAATATTTAATATTCATTAAAAAAAAAAATACATGACAAATGTTTTAGTGATAGTTTGCAAGGAAACTATGGTGATGGCCTGAAAAAAATGTTAAAATTCCGATTGCAGGATGGACAAACAAAAGGTATAACCTCCATTACACATGAAATAAAAACTTCATTGTGTTTTCTTTATAGAACAATATGAAATAAACGTAATCAATTGCAAGAAACTTACATACATATGGGACGAAGACAAAGGAAAATTTATCAAACTGGCCGGACTTGAAAATGGAATAACTCGAGCCAACTTACATGAATTTAATGGACAATCTAAAGAAGAGCAAATAAGAAAGTAATAATTTCAATCATTTCATTATGATAAAATTGATGAATTTTGTTCTTTATAGGAGAACCGTTTACGGTGACAACAAAATAGCCACTCCAGAACAAACGGTCATGCAGTTACTTGTTTTGGAAGCTTTGACGCCCTTTTACATTTTCCAGCTTTTCAGTTTGGTCGTCTGGTCTGCAGAACAGTATTACTATTATGCTGTCGCTATTGTTATCATGTCAGTTGTTGGTATTGCCACTTCTATTATACAAACTCGAAAGGTAAAAAAAAAACTTGTACCATTCATATAAAAAAAAAATGCATTGTAACTGAAATGATGCGGATATGGTCTTTGTTTGCTTCTAATTTTATAACCTTGATGGTTGCATGATCATAATGGTTATTCATGTAGTGTTTTTTTTTTTATAACTAACCATTTAGGGCCAAATTATGGACTGACTAGTAAACGTTACCTAGCAGGTACTTTCTATGCACTAGAGAATAGAAAGTACCTGCTAGGTAACAACCAGACTCTTACCAGTTGGTCCATAATTTAGCTCTTAGGAGGTTAAGTTATCGAAAACTTTTTGCATCAAGATACCAGTAAATATGCTATGCGGATACGAGCCCAAAATCGGTCTTTTTCCCATGTAAATCTCCATAAGAAAATCTAAGGTCCGTTCTGGCAATTTTTGTACCATTTTGGAGTGGGGGTAAAATTTCCAGGAATAAGCCCGCCCCCTTTCCAGAGCCCGTGTCTTTCATTGGTTGCACTAACTGGGAACAAACAGGAGTATGATGTTTCACGGTTAACTGGTTGGCCCGGGTCAAATCCACCAAATTTTAGATCAAAGGCTCCGCCGATCTAGAGATTTTCCCACGGCATCGAAACATTTCTCAGGCTCAGGTGCCCCTTTACTACTAACCTGACTTGAAAAGCTGTCTGTGTAGACAGACCTGTCTCGAAAAGCTGTATCGGACCTGTCTCTGGACCTCGGTCGGAGTGGATGTGGCTTTTTCTACAAAATCACTAGCCTGGTTCTGTATTCCCAAAAATCAACAACAGATACGTCAGTTGAATTCAAATTCACTGATATGCGGCGGGCGATTTCTACGCGACTTCGGCTTGAACTTTTTCAGAGCAGAAGGGAGTTGATATTGATATCATCAACTAGCTACTTAGGAAAGGAGGGCCCAGTATTCACCCTTATTAATTTAATTGCCGATTCATTTGGATGTTTATTGCAATTCAGCAATAAATTCATATAAATAGCTGGCCAAGCCGAGCAACAGAATTAAACCAGTGTTAGTGCCGCAACCCTGGGAACACCTCTCTGGAGTCAAGTCTCCCCAGTGCAAGTACCGCTACCCTGGGGAAGCTTCTCTGGGAAACTACATCGTCATCTAGTGCAAGTACCGCAACCCTGGAAAAACCCGTCTAGATAAGGATCAGTTAAACAACGATTAACATTAAACCTAACATTAGCACTAAACCGACATTCCTAAGTAGCGTCAAACTTGTATCCTTTTCCACGGAAGAGCATGCATGCTGGGTCTGTATTCACGTCACCGGGAAACAGTGTTCTGTCAAGAGGATTGCCCAATGCTCTGTCGTAGTGACCCATATTGTTATTTTCATAATACTGACAAAGATAGAGCAATCGTTCTCTTGAGAGAACGCTGTCCCCCGGTTACGAGAATACGGGCCCTGGAGGATTCATGTAATGCATAGCAAATATACATAAGCTTTGTTCCAACACACGAAAAAACCATACAATGTCCAATCAGGATTCTGCGCAAAGCCAAAAATGTGTGCGCAGAACCCGAAATTCGTATACAGAGTGGTTTCCAAACCGTTCATGGGACGGTTTTTGACGTGTTGGAACAAACCTATATTTTTATATTAACCTGAGCTCTCCATCTATCCACCCTACACCCCCCGTGGCAGAGAGGTTGTGACAATAGGATAGTTAATTTTTTATAAGGACGGTGGATTACGCGAAATAACGTATGATTTGATGATCAATGACGTGGAGAGTGGGAGATTTTAATTTATTCATATATTATATCACAAGAGCTTTAAATTTAATCGATTAAACTATCCAACATATTTTGAGCATGATTTTGCTTGGAAAATAGTTGAATGCACAATAACCTAATAATTTAAAAGTTATTGTGCATGAAACTATTTGCCAAAAAGCAAAATTATGCAAAAAATATTTGGATAGTTTAATCCATTTAAATTTATAGGTCGAGTGGTATACGGCTAGATTATTTCCTGAATAATTAGGATTGAATTGTTGGCGTCAATCCTATCCAAAGAGTTCTATTTATTATAAAATGTCAGAATATTTCTATAAAAATTCTGTCAAAAAAGGTAAACAAAAATTTAATCGCTGATAAACAAGGTCTTGTGAAATAATCACTTATTTAAACAAAATTCATTCAAAAAATGACGTTGTCTGATGGGTCTATTTTATAATGAATGAAATAATCTCATAAATATTAGAATGGCTCACCTGTCGAAGACGTCACTTGGCCCACCGGGATTTTGCCGGGTTGCCCGATGGGTCAGTCCGACACTGAATACCTCTTGGCCCTGAATGGTCGCAAAATGAGGTGTCCCTTCAGGCTGACATCAGTTTTACAATACATGCCGTGCAAATGGCATCTTGCGACCAATAAGCGGTATTGTTCATGTTTCAAAGTTGACAATGTCAAAATCTATCTTGGGAGAAAATAGACCATAGACAGCTATATACAGGTCCAGAGACAGGTCCGATAAAGCTTTTCACGACAGGTCTACCTACACAGACAGCTTTTCGAGACAGGTTAGTGGCAACGGGGGCACCTGAGCCTGAGAAATTTTTCGATACCGTGGGAAAATCTCTAGATGGGCGGCGCTTTTGATCTGAAATTTCGTGGATTTGACCCGGGCCAACCGGTTAACCGTGAAACATCATACTCCTGTTTGTTCCCACATTAAACGTCGGCGGCGTGCTGATTCAGGAATTTTTCCTGTGTTCCCACATACGGTCAATGACCTTGAAGCAGCGGCGGCTGACCAGTTAGTGCGACCAATGAAAGACACGGGCTCTGGAAAGAGGGCGGGACTTATTCCTGGAAATATTATCCCCACTCCAAAATGGTACAAAAATTGCCAGAACGGACCTTAGATTTTCTTATGGAGATTTACATGGGAAAATGACCGATTTTGGGCTCGTACCCGCATAGCATATTTACTGATACCTACTAGGCAAAACTATTTTGAATCATATTCAAATGCATATTCTTTGAAAGTTTATTTCTCATCTTTAGAATCAAAAAAATCTCAAAGGAACAGTAGCATTCACATCCATAGCCACAGTTTATAGAGGAGATGACATCTATGAGGAAATGTCTACGACCAATCTGGTACCCGGTGACGTAATTGTAATACCGCAATATGGTTGTGAAATGCATTGCGACGCTGTTTTGCTTTCTGGAAGCTGTATTGTTAACGAGAGTATGCTCACAGGTAATATATTATTGAATTGAATTATTTAATTAAATTTACCAAAAGAACTTTGGAACGAAATTCCTAAAAAAACTTCAATTGATGGCTAAGAACAAGGAACGAACCATTTAGGAATTCTTTGCCAAAACTGTGGGGAATTTAGAGGAACTTGTGGGAAATTTCAGGGAATTTGTAACAGGCATTTGCAGAGAATCTGGGAGTAAAATTCACATTATTCACCAATGATTTGTAGAGGTTTTAATTGGCTTTATTTCAAGCCTAATTACGTTATGATCAGATTGAAATTAACAAAGATGTGAGGTAAGATGTGGTTCAATGTCATTTTGGAAAAAATCATGCTTCAAAAAAAGACATTATGTTTGTAATGTTGTTTGCTCTATCGTTACAACACTTTGTTTAACGTCACCGGATGTAGGTCTATTTGCAATTGCTGTCACTTTTTCCGGATTCATGGAAATTCTATCAGTAGTGATCAAATTACCAAGGTATTTAACAATATTACACGCAAAGTTGCACTTTTCATGTTTGGCTCATAAATTAAATTGGCGGAGACATGAAACACGAGTTTTAAGTCCTCGCTATGTTCCTTGGAGTCCTGGAGAGCACACAGATATCGTCTAGGTACGCTAGCATTAATGCGTTACTGAGTCCACGTAGAAACTGATCGATCAAGCGCTGAAAAGTTCCAGGTGCATTTTTCAGTCCAAACGGCATCCTGTTAAAACGATAAGTTACGAAAGGAGTATAGTAAAGGCTGTTTTATCTCGATCAGGTTCATGAAAACTTATCTGGTGATATGCGGAACGCAAATCCGAACACGTCATGTGAAAAGTTCTTTTAGTCGAGTGAAGATCATCCATGCGCTGTAGCGGGTACTTGTCACTAACTGTTATTGCGTTTAGTCGTTGATAGCTCACACAAACACGCAGGTTTTTACTAGGAATCTGGATCTTTGGGTACCACAACCACCGGGGCTTCAATTATATGATTCTCCAAGAGTTTGTCAATTCCACTTTTCAGTAATTGCTTACGTGCAGGAGATAAACGGTAGGGTGGAGCAGCTATAGGCGGTGAATCAAGTGTCTTTATATAATGAACTGCATAGGGAGTATAGGGTCTCCCCCCGGCTTGAAGATATCCTCATTTTCTTTGATTAAAGCACTAAGAGTGCCACGCTCTGCTTGGTTAAGCATTGTACCTTCATAAGTATACTAATATTCATCTTCCATTTTCAGGAGAATCTGTACCCATCACTAAAACATCTTTGGACCACCACGAAACGTTGTACGATTTAAAAGAAGACGCCAATCATACATTGTTTTGTGGCACTAAAGTGATACAAACCAGAGCCCGAAGTAAGCAGTGAATATAGAAAACACAATTTTATTTTACAAGACAATAATTTGTAGACAATGAAAAAGTCTTGGCTGTAGTTATCAGAACAGGATTTCTAACCAGCAAAGGCGAACTAGTAAGAAGTATTCTATACCCTCCCCCAGCCGATTTCAAATTTGACAGGGACAGCTACAAATACATCGGAATTTTAGCGTTTATTGCCGCTTGTGGATTCATATACACTATCGTATCAAAGGTGATATCTTACTGAATGATTTTGACACAATAATTTCACCAAAATTTTCTAGTTGCAACGTGAAGTAGCTGGCATGGACACTATCATCAAAGCATTGGATATTATCACTATAGTTATTCCACCTGCTCTACCAGCAGCCATGACTGTTGGAAAATTATTCGCTATTCATAGACTGAAGAAAAGCAACATTTTCTGTATTAACAGTAGAGTTATCAATGTATCTGGTTCAGTAGATTGTGTTTGTTTTGATAAGGTTAGTTCAATAACTAGTTATCAAAGGTTTATGTGTTTCGCCTTCATTTACCAAACAGGGAATTCAATTTTTTCCAAACTAAGATCACCAGAACCACGAATTATTTGTTTCAGACTGGTACACTCACTGAAGATGCCTTAGACCTGTGGGCTGTGGTACCTGTAAGAGAAAAACTTTTGGTCGCACCAATAAAGAAAATTCTGGAATTGCCTTCAACCTGTGGATTACTGAAAGGCATGACCGTTTGCCATTCGTTGACTTCCATTGATGGTGAAGTGGTTGGTGATCCATTGGATGTCAAGATGTTTGAATCAACCAAATGGATGTTCGAAGATAACCATCACATATCCAAAAGTTATGGTAGTTTTACTCCGTCAGCTCTTGTTAGGTCTCCAGTTAATGTGTGTAAAACTTATATTAACCAGAAATCCATAATAATTATTTTCAATTATTACAGATGGCTGATGAAATAGGCATAGTAAAACAATTCCAATTTTCTTCATCATTGCAAAGAATGTCTGTGATAATTAAATCCCTAGAAGCTGTAACGTTTGAAGTATTTTGCAAAGGGTCTCCTGAAAAAATTATTTCATTGTCCAATAAGGATACAGTCCCTAACGATATACACCAACAGTTGAAAGAGTATACTGAACTTGGATACAGAGTCATTGGTAGGTGAACTGATTTTTACTGTTATTTGTTATAGTATTTATTTTCTATAACTTTTAGGAGTGGCTAGCAAAAAGTTACCAGATCACCTCACTTACCAAAACATAGTAAAAATGCACAGAGACGAAGTAGAAAACGAATTAGAATTTTTGGGCTTATTGATTTTCGAAAATCGCCTAAAGCCTGAAACAACTGGGATAATTAAAACTTTGAAGGATGCCCAACTAAAAGTAGTAATGATTACCGGTGATAATATTCAAACAGCAGTAACAGTAGCTCGAGAATGCCTCATTATTGAAAAAGATTGCACAGTCATTGAAGTATTAACAGAAAAACCTACCAGAAATGAATTCGCCAGTATTAGTTATCACGTTTTGACTCAACAATCAAATAAAGAGGTAATTTAATTTGAGATAATATTTATAGAAAAAATACCAAAGACTTTCTCTTCTAGGCTAGCATTAATATCCTGAATGGCACAAATGGCAAATCAAAAGACGTAAATATGAAATATTCCTTTGTGATCACTGGTCAATCATGGTCCAATATAGTAAAATATTTCCCCGATTTGGTACCAAAGATTGTGACTAAAGGAGCCGTTTTTGCAAGGATGTCTGGATCTCAAAAGCAACATCTTGTCGAGGAATTTAAAAATTTGGGATATTATGTTGCAATGTGCGGAGATGGAGCCAACGACTGTGGAGCTTTGAAAGCAGCTCACGTAGGGATATCACTCTCAGAAGCAGAAAGTAGCGTAGCTTCTCCATTCACCTCAAAAGAACCAAACATCTCCTGCGTACCCAAAGTTGTCAAAGAAGGTCGAGCAGCTTTGGTGACATCGTTCGGCGTATTCCAAATGATGCTGTGCTACAGCCTAACGGAATTCTTATCTGTGATTATTCTTTATGATATCGATACCAACTTGAGTTCAATGCAATTTTTGTTCATTGATGTTTGCCTTATTTTGAACTTTGCTGCCACTTTTGGAAGGACTCCGGCTTATCCTAAACTTTCTAAGACGGCCCCCAGAACTAGCCTATTGAGTTTCATTCCAATATGTTCTATGACATTACTTATGTTGTTGGTTTCTGTTTCACAACGTTTGGCATTTTATTGGATTACAACTTATCAATGGTTTACACCGTTTGTTTATGATCCAAGTGATGCTGGTATAACATCTTTTAATCCTTCCTATGAAAACTATGCGGTTTATTGCACGTCAATGTTCCAATACATTGCGATGGCTATAATTTTCTCCAAAGGCAAACCATATAGGAAACATATGTTTACAAACAAAATTTTTGTTTTCTGTTTGTTTGCTATGACTATTGTTTCTGGCTATATGACCTTGTACACTCCAGAATGGCTTGCAAGCATTATGGAATTGAAAGTACCACCAGAAATGGACGGTAGAATGATGTGTATTTATATAGCAGTGGGAACATTTGTTGCTTGCTACATCGTGCAATGCTTATTTGTGGAAATTTTCCTGGAAAAAATTGTCGAACCAGCTCTTTCGAGATTGTCTAAAAACAAAAAACCTTATTTGGAGGTGATGAAGTCTCTGCAACGTGATTCCTATTGGCCACCGACTAGTACAGAATTGACAAAGCTTGATTATGTTAACGAAAATGGTAAAATAAATGGATATCACAATGCTGCTTTTGATAGTTACCAATTTTAACTCAAGAAGGAATTTAGTTTTAAGGCTATTTTTGTATACAAATAAATAAGTATTAATCTTTTGATTTCAAGTTGTTTTTGTTCACCTTCTGATAAACTCTCAGGTAAGCAATCTGACGGATAAAAACGCAATCTATATCTACTCATTTTAGAATTTTCAATTTTTGTCTATTTCAGGCGCTAGGCTTTCTGAAATAATTCTGAGGTTATTAAATTGTTCTGAAACCTTCCAAAATGCTACTGGAAAGTGTTTTGGAACGTTCTCAATGGCTTATGGAAGTTCTAAAGTTTTCTAACTTGGCTTGTTTTGGAGCATTCTAGAAGTTTTTCAGTAATTTCTAAATTGTTCTGACTTATTTTTAAGTATTTTAGTTAGGAGCTCTATTGAAGCTTGAAAGTGTTCTAAGTTGGTTCAAAACAAGTCTGATTTGGATTTGAATGGATGGTTTTGGATACTTATTAAAGGTCTACAGTTCTACAGCAATCTAAATTTGCTCTTAAAAAAAAAGGTGTTTTGTAACTTTTAACCTGATGAATCCTAAGATTCTCGGGATTTTCGAAATTTTTCTGGAGATTCTAGAATGCTTGGAGTGTTTTGGAGCGTCCTAAAATGGTTTTCAAACTTATGAATTGTTTTTGAATGTGTTTTGGGGCATTCTAAAATGGTTCTGAAGTTTCCAAATTGTTTTGAAGCGCTACAGAATGCTTTCGGAAATTCTCAGTTGAATTTTAAGTGTTGAATTTTCCAAAAGGCTTATTAAACTTCTAAAGTGTTCTGTAGCAGTCTAAAATGGTTTCTAGTAACTTCTAAACGGATTCTGTGGGAAATTTTTGCAGGCATGTTAATGACGTCCCTAAGATGTCCACAAACGAAATTCAAGACGTCTTGCTAAAGTCTTTAAGGCGTCTTAAAGACGTTGTATGGTACAAAACCCAACATCTTCAAGACGTCTAAATTTCATCTCCAACGAGTTGTCTTGAAGACGTCTTTGAATCTTTTTTCAATACATGAACCATGAACCATTATGCACGTTTGAGCCTGGTTGTACCAAATAGTTACTTTAAAGATGCATTTAAAAGTCTAAATGTGCAAAATCCAGCTTCAGATATTTTGAAGATTGATTTGAATACTTCAAAAGTGGACATCTGAGGGAGTTCTGAAAACATAAGCTTAAGATACTTCAAAAGTCATTATGAACCTTTTCAAAGCTTCAGAGTCATGTCTAAAGGAGTGGAATTTGAGAAAGTACCTCGAAGTTACTCAGTAAAACAATTTAGAACACTTAAAATCCCACTCTGAACACCTTGAGGTCAGTTAAAGACGCTTTCAAAAGTCCCAAATATACAAAGTCAGCTTCAAATATTTCAAAAATTGATTTGAACACTTCAAAAGTGAACATCGGATAAACTTCTGACGACATAAGCTTCAGATA
The DNA here is from genome assembly GCA_917834065.1 of Ceutorhynchus assimilis. Taxonomy (NCBI): domain Eukaryota; kingdom Metazoa; phylum Arthropoda; class Insecta; order Coleoptera; family Curculionidae; genus Ceutorhynchus; species Ceutorhynchus assimilis. The sequence continues at coordinate 35,311,074 of OU892284.1, forward strand.
CTTCAAAAGCTATTTTCAACCTTCTCAAAGCTTAAAATTTCACTCTGAACACCTTGGGGTCAGTTAAAGACACATTTAAAACTCCCAAATGTGCAAAATCGGCTTCAGATATTTCAAACATTGATTTGAACACTTCAAAAGTGGACATCTGAGGGACTTCTGAAAACATAAGCTTCAAATACTTCAAAAGTCATTTTCAACGTTTTCAAAGCTTTAGAGTCACGTCTGAAGGAGAGGAATTTGAGAAAGTACCTTCAGATACTTGAAAAACCATTTTGAACCTTTTCAAAGCTTCAAAGGCACGTCTGAAGGAGTAGAATTTGAGAAAGTACCTCCAGGTTACTCAGTAAAACAATTTGGAACACTTAAAATCTTACTCTAAGCACCTTAGAGTCGGTCAAAGACGCATTTAAAAGTCCCAAATGTGCAAAGTCGTCTTCAAATATCTTAAAGATTGATTTGAACACTTCAAAAGTGGACATCCGAGGGACTTCCGAAAACATAAGCTTCAGATACTTTAAAAGTCATTATGAACCTTTTCATAGTTTCAGAGTCACGTCTGAAGGAGTGGAATTGGAGAAAGTACCTCGAAGTTACTCAGTAAAACAATTTAGAACACTTAAAATCCCACTCTGAATACCTTGGGGTCAGTTAAAGACGCTTTGAAAAGTCCCAAATGTACAAAGTCGGCTTATAATATTTAAAAACTTGATTTGAACACTTCAAAAGTGGACATCTGATAAACTTTTGACGACATAAGCTTCAGATACTTCAAAAGCTATTTTCAACCTTCTCAAAGCTTCAGAGTCACGTCTGAAGGAGTGGAATTTGAGAAAGTACCTGCAGCTTACTCAGTAAAACAATTTGGAGCACTTAAAATTTCACTCTGAACACCTTGGGGTCAGTTAAAGACATTTAAAACTCCCAACTGTGCAAAATCGGCTTCAGATATTTCAAAAATTGATTTGAACACTTCAAAAGTGGACATCTGAGGGACTTCTGAAAACATAAGCTTCAGATACTTCAAAAACCATTTTGAACCTTTTCAAAGCTTTAGAGGCACGTCTGAAGGAGTAGAATTTGAGAAAGTACCTCCAGGTTACTCAGTAACCTCAGTCCCAAATGTGCAAAGTCGTCTTTAAATATCTTAAAGATTGATTTGAACACTTCAAAAGTGGACATCCGAGGGACTTCCGAAAACATAAGTTTCAAATACTTCAAAAGTCATTTTCAACCTTTTCAAAGCTTTAGAGTCACGTCTGAAGGAAAGGAATTTGAGAAAGTACCTTCAGGTTACTCAGTAAAACAATTTGGAACACTTAAAATCTTACTCTGAACACTTTGGGGTCAGTTATAAAGACGCATTTAAAAGTCCCAAATGTGCAAAATCGGTTTCAGATATTTTAAAAATTGATTTGAAGTAATTTGAACACTTCAAAAGTGGACATCTGAGGGACTTCTGGAAACATAAGCTTCAAATACTGCAAAAGCCATTTTGAACCTTTTCAAAGCTTCAGAGTCCCGTCTGAAAAAGTGGAATTTGAGAAAGTACCCTCAGGTTACTCAGTAAAACAATTTGGAACACTCAAAATCTCACTGAGAACACCTCGAGGTCAGTTAAGATGTGAATTTACAACATATATCTCATAGACAATAACGTCTTCTAGACGTCTTTTTTTGGTCTTCAGACGTTCAGACGTAGGCAGGCCTATAAAATACGTCTTTAAGACTTTGTGAGTCTGGGGAATTATAGAACGATAAATTTATCTTGCAGGTAGTTATCAGCATGTTTATTTGAAGAATAAACCGGGCCTTAGTCATTGAATTTTTCCAGAACATTTTGATTCTATCATTGATACAATCGTCCAAAAATCAATCTCTCTTAAGGCAGTTGATTCATCTTTAGATAAATTTACTGGTAACTATCTGCAAGATAAAATTTACCGTTTTGTAATCCTATTGGTCGCCGGATAACTGACCGACCAATGGGATTCCAGGTGAATAAACTGGCCCTTAGGGACAAATTATGGACCGACTGGTAACGTTATTGGCAAATTTATCCTGCTGATAAACCCAAAAATTACATTGAATTTTCAGTCTTAAGTAGGGTAAACTTGCCAGAGACATTGCCAATCAGTTCATAATTTGGCTCTTAATAGACTTAATACCATGGTACATAACAGTTTCTGGACTTTGTAAAGGAAAATTATGATTCGATCCTCTTCTGGTACGCTGTAGACACGACTGGAAGTGTAGATGGAAACTGTAGTCCAAAGTTTTACGTTCAAAGGAGTGTTTTTGATTTTGAAAAGATGTGAGGGAGTAATATTGTAGATAAAACAGTTACTTGTCATAAGTATTAGCTTTTCGACTTTGTACAAGAAAATGATGATTTTTTTGCTACCTGTAGATACCCACTGTAGGTTGAAAGTCTAACATAACTGAATTTTGTTTTAAGTGATATTATTATCCGATCGTCTCAGAAATGTAATAAAAATCCCCTTAATAACCACTTTTGTTAATGATCGCATTATTTGCAAGGTAACCCATATCATTAGTCACCGGAAACCTCAAATTTAAGAAAAAACATCCAATTTGCTTATTACTTTTCAAAGTTATTCGGTTACCTTCACCCTACTTTTGTATTGCATCAGAAAAAATACAGTATAATTTATTTACTTTTTAATTTTTTTTTGAGGAAACGTCCGTTGTCCGTTTCCATCGGCCTTCACGGAAACATCAAAATCTGCTATGGCCCAACAAGTTTGGCAACCTTATTATTAACACCAAAAATATGCAAATAAAGGAAACCAGATAACTAGGTGTTCTTTTATTGAATTTGCTTTATGTTTTAAAAGGAAATCCTGTGTATACTTAATAGTATTACCAAACTTTGGTATTACCAAGAATTAAAACGACGTTTGAATTATTACCAGTTTTGGGATAATAAGATTCTACATAGTTTTCTTATTATTCAAGATCCCAAAATCCACTGAATCCATTCACTGTTCAAAAACATTAGCAAAAAATAAAACACGCGATCCAATATATACTTAATTAATTCTTCTAATTTGCAATGATCTACTTTCATTTTGGAAAAAATGTTGAAGGTCTTCAGTAGGTTTGCCAAAAAAATATTATCTAATCATCGACTAGACCAAATAAATCATAAAAACGCTCCTTCATTGGTTGTTCGCACATCAACCATCACCTTGAAATTACAAGACAAACCTTGAACCCGTTTATATTCCATTCTATACCCAATACTGAATGGACTTTGTCGGTTATTTTTTTGAATAGACAATTTCAAAGATACAGAAATTTGATGATGGTTGTTTCTTAAATTGTTTTTCACATTCTTCTAAATTTTTCTGTAACATAAGTTTAAACCTCCCTCTAAACCAATACGTGTAGACATCAAGTAAATATTTTCACCAAAACAAGTCATTGGGTATTGGGTACAAAGAATACGAACTATAAAAAATGCATATGCAAATTCACTCCAACAAAACCGGTCAAATAGTACCTCCTTTTCGATTGGGTTCCTGTAAACGCTCACCGGTACCACACGCGGTCAGTTTTCGGACGAATTTTAGATAAGTGGGCACCTATACTTGTATAAAAACTATCACTCTCTTTTGGTATGCAGTTTGGTAAAAGTCTCGTGCTCGTTACCGGTCATAAAACTAGTTTCGTATAATCAATAACATCTACCGGTTATAGTTGGACATAGAATAGTGCAGGTTTCTAGTGCAGAAAAAAAGGGGATTATTAGAAGTTCAACAAAGACAAAACGTAACAAGGAGTTCCAGAATGACAATTTACGGAAAACTAGTGCAAATTATAATGATAGCTTTGGTGATAGCCAAAATGAGGACTGCGTTTAGAATATGCCCAGGAAAGGAACTTTATCGAAAGTAAATGTTTTATTTGCAATGGGAATAAGAATATGGTCAAATCTTTTAAAATATAGAAGAAGCTGTGAAAATGCTAGATTTTTGAATTTGAGATCTACTGATGAACTACTTAATTATTATATAAGTGAAAGCTTAAAGTAAGTTATAAAACAAATTATTAGATCAATAACTGTGTCTTTCAAATGCCATAGGTATGTGTGAATCTAGTTAAATGTTGATTTAAAAACTATTGCCAACTTGTATGTAAGTAGATACATAGGAATATCTCAATAATGCTCAGTGTTAGGTACCCATATTTTACCTCAAATAATAGATGTAGGATTTTGTAGCAAATCATATGGTAAATTGTTAAAAAAAGACTGTGATACAATGATTTGAATAAATAATTAAACATGTAATTGGGCTTTATTCAGAAAAATAAACCACGTTTGTTGCAATTCACTTTCCTTTTACAGATTCTTGAGGTATGTTATTTGCAATAACAAAAATACAACTTTAATCTAGAACTCAAAAGGTGTTTATTTCAATGACTTCTACATATACACCTAATGATACAATTGCCTCCAATGATAATATAGAAGTTACTTAAGCATAATAAATTTACTCTAATCAAAAGTCAAACATCGATAAATCTTATAGTAGGTATCTACTTTACTTTTTGGTTTTTATACATAAATTATTTTTAATTAATATTTTTGCTAAGTGTTTCCGCACACTCTGGTTTTATTAACCTTTTCGTGGACATTGAAACGAAAAAGGCTGCAATAACGTCATGGCGACGCACAAGTTTTTGCCAAAGACTAATTACGATTTTATAATGATGTGGGGAATAACCTAGAAATAATTAATAAATTTAATTAATTATACGAGACACATATATAATGAGGTTTCGCTAAAATTCTGTCATCTGTTTGCACGTATGAGGTGATGTGAATTATGATTAAGTATTCAATTGCTTCTAGACAAGGTCTCCAAGAAGAGCCTTGCTTAGGATTTTCATACTCTGAAAGGGTATTTCAGGTTCAGAATCAGAAATTTGATAGAACACGTGTATTCTGAATAGTCGAACCAACAGATTTAACAGGATTCTGGAAGAAAACAACTGGAGCAGTCCGATCAGCTTTCCAGAAAATCTGGCATACCAGACTGATTTACAAGATGTCCATCATGTATCAAGCAAACTTAATCTGAGTTCTGGATGGTGCATCAACTAGAAAATCAAGATCAATCCAATGAAGAGCCAAGCTATCATTTTCCAGAAGACAAGGTTGAACCCATTGCACCAAAGGGGAAGACAATTCATACTGATGGTAAAGGAAATTCAATAAATGAATATTTCTTCCAATATCTAGAAGTTAAATTCTGGTTTGAGTCATAATTCAGAATATGTATTTAATATTTTATTGCTGATACATAATATCAGTGAGTTCCGGGAGACTCTTTGTGTACATTTTGTTCACCATTTACACAGTTTATTAGCTAGTTTGATTGTCATCCAAGGTACGCACTAATTTAAAAAATACTCAAGTAAATTGATCGCGTGCGTGATATTTGTTTTTACCTAATTATTTTTTATTACCGTGACCAAGGACTTGTAGAATTAACTTTTACAAGATAATGATGGGAAAGATGAACTAGAAGGAAAACTTCATTTCTATGTGACAAATACTGTTGGAATATTAATATCAATGTTTCAAATAATGTATTAATTTGCCCAGCAGTTTCCTGTTAGTTGATGATGCCGACGATGGTGGCCCAATGATGAAACGTTAAATTTCAAAATTGATAATGTCATCTTGTAGAGTAGGAAAAGTGGTAACGATGAAGTGATATTTAATATTTATTTTGTAATATCTCCTCAGAAGCTCAAGAAAAAATAAAATCCATTTTGCAAAATTTTGTTTTTTTTCGGATATCTCGGAAAATGTTCGGAATTTTTCAAATGTCACCATTTTATTGAGCGTTAAATTCCGCAACTTTTCTCTCATTTAGCCATTGCCGTATCTGCTACCGTTTGCGAGATCCCCATGATAGACTATCCTTATCTTGAACACCTTGTATATAACTTGTTTGCGTGTATGATTATTTAGTTAAGTATATTTGAGTTGATAATAGCTCTGTTTCAACCGACATGAGAACCGCTCTAGAACGGTAATTTCCAGTCGATCAATCCATCTTGTCAAGTAGGATAAACGTTCAACATATTGGAAAATAGGTGGGCAACTGGAAATTACTGGTTCTGGAACGGTTCTCATATCAGTTGGGGTTGGAACAGAGCTAGTCTTGAGATTTGATAGATTTACAGAGGCAATTACACAGAGCTGCAGAACTCTTGGACTCATTTAATAAGGCTCAGTTGCTCATTGAAATTTCTGATCCTGACTGTGAAACAAATTATGAAACTGTACATGCAGTTGAACGACAAAAATATAAGGATGAATTTTACTCTATCAACTCTGAAGTTAAAGCATTTTTGGATGCCCATGAGACAGTTGATTGTCAGAATAATGCATCAGGCAGTATTCACACAGTTCAGGAGCAACATTTGATGGATCTTTTGATCAATGGCTTTTTTTCATGACAGTATTAATTCCATTATCCATCAAAACGCCAGTATTTCCAAAGTACAAAAGTTTCATTATTTGCGCTTATCATTACAAGGAAGTGCTGCTGATTCCTTTCCTAGAGAGACCTATCATGGTCTCAGAAACATTTTAAATGAAACACTAAAACATTTGCGCTCTTGGGTCTCCAACTGAACATTAGGATGATCTCGTTAGGCATACAGGTCTGGCAAGGCAAGATCTTACAGGCCAATTTTAATGCAATAGAATTAAATGTCTAGAAAAAGTATAAGGTTAAATAGGGAACAACAACGATTTCCCCTGTTCCACCTCCAGCATGTAGCACTGGGGATGCTGGAAGTGGAATAGGGGAAATCGTTTTCGTTTCTTATGTAACCAGACTTTCTCTAGACATTTCATTCTATTGCAATAAAGATGTTCACTTGCCAGACCGGTATATTTCACTACAACTAAATTTGATAATGCCACACTCCGTGCCTGGGAATCAAGAGGCAGGAGCAATCAGTTAGCAAATATGGACAATTTGCTACACTTTCTTAAAGATAGGTGTCGAATTTTCGAGTCAATGGCTTCAAATTCTAATAATGAAAAAATAAAGCCTATCAAACCTCATAACCCTAAGACTTTCTTAACAACAAAACAAACTAAATGTTTTCTCTGCAATTATAACATTACACTTCGAAAATTATCCACCAAACAACAAAAATACACAATTTTCAACTTCTTCTAATATCAACCTCACCTAGGCTCAGGAAACACAAGTCACACAAGACAGCTCACTATCATGTCATATTAATTTCCTAACTGATTCACCTAATAAACCACATATTTTATTATCCACAGCCATTGTGAGGTCTTGGATAAGAGAGGTAAACAACATGACTGCAGAGTCCTACTCGACAATGGAAGTCAGTCTAGTTTCATTTCACAGAGACTTGGCAATATTTTGAAATTACCTCAACAATTTTAACATTACAGTTTCTGCGATTAGTAATTTAAATCACAATTTAAATTCTTTAGTTCAGATAAGATTCAAATCAGTTATTAATAATTTTGAGAGACAAATTTCTTGCTTAGATTTACCTCAGATTACTGGAAATTTACCTTACACAAATATTGACACTTCTTTATTGACTGGCATCACACTGGCCGACCCAAGATTTGGAAGTCCTGCTTCAGTTGATCTTCTCATAGGTGCTGATACATTTTGAGACCTTCTAAGCATTGGTTAGATCAAACTTGAAGTAAATATGCCAACCCTACATAAGACCAAACTTGGCTGGATCATCTTTGATCCACTACACGTCAGTCCTCAAAATAGAACAGTACATTGTCACTTCTCAGCTAATGTTGATATTCAGAATCAAGTTCCCAAATTTTGGGAAATTGAGAGTGCCCAAAAACCAAATTTCTTCCTGAAGAAGAAACAAATTGTGAAACTCACTTCAAACAGCATGTTTCACAAAAGTGAAGAAGGCAATATTATCGTTGCAATTTCTTTGAAAGCATCTATACATGTTTTGGGAGAATCTGCTCGTAATAGTTTATTTTCTCTAGAGGGAAAACTTGACAAAAACCCAGACATGAAACAACAATACCATGCATTCATGGAGGAATATATCCATTTTAAACACATGTCTCTTTCTGGTAACCAGAACGACAAATCAGGTTTCATCTTACCTTATCACTGTGTTTTAAAAGAATCGTCAACAACAACAAAATCAAGGATAGTTTTCGATGGGTCTGCTAAATCTACATCTGGATATTCCCTAAATGATATAATGATGGTTGGGCCGATAATTCAGGATAATTTATTTAATATTCTATTACCTTTTCGCAAACATAATTTTGTTTTAAGCGCTAACATAACAAAAATGTACAGACAATTTTTTGTCAAACAGGATCAACGTCATTTGCAGAAAATACTTTGCAGAGTCTCTACTAATGAGGACATTTCCATCTATAACTTAGGTAAATATCATTTCATATGGCACTGCTTCAGCTTCATTTTTAGCAGTCAGAGCTCTCCACGAAATAGCTTTTCGTCATATAAATGAATATCCCAAACTTGCCTCGACAATCCTAAATGATTTTTATGTGGACGACATCCTCACTGGTTGCGATACTCTGGAAGAACCAATTCAAATTAAAAACGACATCTCATAGCCTCTTATCAGATGTGGGTTTCCCTAAGGGAAGTGGAAATCCAATCAGGAGTCAATACATGATTCTAAATCTAATATGCTTAAAATTGGTCAAGAAGATCAGAACAAAGCTTTTAGGAGTATTCTGGAACCCCCTAAATGAATTCTTACAATATTCTATAAATATTCCTGGTTACAATGGTAAAATCACGAAACGCCATGTTCTATCTTGTAGTACCTCCCAGATATTCGACCCTTTGAAACTTCTTGCCCCGGTTACAATTACTGCCAAACTTATTTTACAAATAACTCTGGAAATTATAAATTTACTTACTTACACACTCTTTAGAGCAAATATCGGTCAGAACTTCTGATAATCAATGATTTCCAAATTCCTAGACAAATATTTGGAGTGAATCCCATTTCTATCCAGTTACATGAATTCTGTGATGCATCGCAATCCGCTTACGGAGCATGCATCTATATACCAGTATATAAGTACGTTGTTTAGACTCTTTTGGTTATTATACTTCAAACCTTTGGCTTGAACTTAATTATGCTCACTTACTGGCAGAATTGGCTGATAGGGCGATTCCTTCATTCCCTGTTAATTTTGATCTAGTAACCTATTGGTATGATTCTACAGTTACTATTTCCTGGATCAATACATCTCCACGTCTACTCAAAACATTTTTAGCTGATAGGGTATCCCAGATTCAAACGCTATCCAAATATGGTTCATGGAAATACATAAATACATTAGAAAATCTAGCTGATATGCTTTCTCGAGGTATAAACCCATCAACATTAATAAATTCTGATTTTTGGTTTCTCGGATCTACATGGCTCAGGCTTCAAGAATATATGAATGGCCTCCCCCCCTTCAGAAACAGAAACATTTGAACTTACTGAGCTTCCAGAAACCTGCAATAACACTCCATCACTGCATACAGGAATTGTATCTATTTTCTCTGGGTATATTGGATCTTTTGCCAGCATACAGGGGCGGATGGGCTCAGGCGGGACACCGGGACGATTCCCGGTGGGCCGGAGAGCCAAGTGGGCCGGTTAAGGAAAAAAAAATACGATAACAAACAATACGCCGCAACTTGATAGAAAAAAAATCACTTAAGGCGTAATGCGACAACACTGCCAATTCAACAGAAAGCAGTCAACGTTTTTTGTCGTTTTCACAAGGCGTTGAGCTGCCATCTAATATTGGAAAATATTTTCATTAAAATTTAGACTTTTTCTGTAAAGTACGACGCACTAAATACACAGAAAATCGATTTCGGTCAAAATGTCTGAATTTTTTATATGATGTAGTCCATGTTGCCCTTATAGTTTACGTGCAAAAGAAAGGGGGGTACATCGAGTAGTTTTCGAGATATAGAGTGTCAAAGTGACGCCATCGCCATCAAGCCTATGCTTCAGCATACTCAGCACCAAATTTTATCAATTAAGTTAGCTATAACATTACAAAACTGAAAAAGATTGACCCAAAGGGTTAACAAATCTTCCAAAAAATTAAACCAAACTTTTATTTTCCCCTACCTTAAAAATAGGCCAGTGAACAAGAGTCGAATATTAATGTTAATGGTGTACGTAAAAATTGATATATTGAAAGTAGCTGTTTATGCTCACCACACTTCCGAAAACAGAAGCAGTAACCAGTATTTTGTTTCATCTGAACAGAAAAAAATCTTATTTTCTCCATTCATTTCTCACTTCTCAAAAGAAAAAAACGTCCAATTCTTCCCCAAAAAAAAAAACGGACTAAATCCGAAAGATAGTTTTTTGGTGGTATTTCCCATATCACAGGGGCGTGGAAGCATCAAATCTTTACTGGAGAAGGAAAAAATAGTCTTCTGTAAATTCAGTTTTAACGTGATAATACTGCACTGCTACTGAACTTGTGCATATTATGGTGATTTTTATGACATAAGAAGATTCATCTTTTTTTTTTTTCCAAGGAAAAGGTGCATACTTTCTTTATCCATATGTGAATGGTACGTCGGATTCGTCGGAATATAAGTTTGATAGTTTGCACAAGTTGCTGCATATTATATCTCTATGACCACAGTCTATGACGTTACAAAAATAGAAGTTAGAAGTAACTTCAATGTTCTGCAAAAAAGCTGCATAATTCTCCATACTTGGATAGCAAATAACCCGCTAAGTTCGAAATTTTTGTCAGACATAATCAAAGTTAAGTTGCCAATAATAACCCGGTTAGTTTTTGTTAGTTTGCAATTGTAATCAGACATTACCGATAATAACCCGATTAGTTTGCAATTTCAATAAGATATTTTCAAACTTACTAATTCTAACCCGGTTAGTTTGGGTTAGTTTGCAATTGTAATCAAACAAACAAAACTTACTGATAATAATCCGGGTTAGTTTGCACTTTCAATCAGAAATTACCAAACTTACCGATAATAACCCGGTTAGTTTGGGTAAGTTTGCAATTTCAATCGAACATAACCATTTTGTTTTCAAAATTTGTGTTAGTTTGAAATCTATTGTAATCAAACATTACCAAACTCAAACCTACCGAGAATAACCCGGTTAGTTTGGGTTAGTTTTCAATTTTAATCAGACATTTTTAGACTTACCGATGTTCCTGGTTAGTTTGGGGTTTAGTTTGCTATTTCAATCAGACATTACCAAGAATAACCCGGTTAGTTTGGACATGCTTCAAAATTATTCATTTTCGAAAGAAGTTATTTAAAGTCAATATTTTCCAAATGGTTGATTTTTGAAATGAAAGCATTCAGAAAAAAAAATCGCAATTTTTGTTTTCGAAAAATAAACATAGACCTGTAATGTCTGAATAAAATTGCGAACTAACCCAAATTGCGGTACTTAAATTTGGTAATGTCTGATTAAACAGAAAAAGTGTAAATTAGAACATGAAAATATTTTACAATACCTATCAGCATAGCTCTACGCTTTCGTATTTTTGAGTAATATAAGGAGGTTTTTTTTTTCTAAAAAAGGAGACTATTTAATACCCTATCCAGTGTTATTCACCTCCTGTGAGCGCGCGGGGCCGCTTGAGCAAAAACCGTCCCGGGCCGATTCAAAGTTGCCCATCCGCCCCTGCCAGCATATGTAGCACTTACAATAGTTTAGATGTTGGTTAATGATTACTTACATACTTACATTAATTATAATACCAAATTTTTAATAAAAGTCAAGTAAGATCAAACATCTTTTCACTAGAATTTATTTAATTTTCATTTTCTATCAATAATAACAAAATTTTAGATAGGTACCTATATTTCTTGAACAGTCTCAAAAGTCGATAAGTTAACTAAAAAATATTTAGGATTGTAAACATACAAAAACTACTATTATAAAAAAATATCTAGAACATTACCTATATAATAAATTAAGTATTAGTAATTAGTTTTACTTAACATCATACAAACTAAAATCACTTTAATCACAGGTAAAAAATGTCTTAATTGGTAATAAGCACATGAACAGCAACTCAATATACGCCTTGTTCTTTATCCTGAATAGTTTTTGCCTCTTTTCTTCCTACAAACATTGCTTGTATCTCTTCCAAAGATTTACCTCTTGTTTCAGGCAAACAGAACAAAACAAAAAAGGTGCCTGCTAAACCGACGCTTCCATAAAAGAAGAATACCCCATGGGCACCTATATTTTCCACCATTGTCGGATATAGTTTTACAATAACAAAATTCAGCAAAAAATTGGAGCCTGCGCTGATTCCCGAAGCGGTGCCTCTGATGTTTCTAGGATATATTTCTGATGCCAGGGCAAAAGGGATTGGATAGAACCCTAGTGTACTAATGAAGAAGTAGAACATTATCAAAATTAATGGAACAAAGGATAAAGATTGTTCTTGTTCCGGGGTTATGAGGCCTTGTTTGGTGGCTAGAATGTAGCTACCGAGAGCTAGCATAGAAACAGCAATACCTGAGCCAGATATTAAACTCAGAGGTCTTCTTCCGAAATATTTACTAAAGAAACTTAACAATACCATTGCAATTAGGCGCACCAAAGCTATAATGACAATAGTAACGTATGAATCTAGTTCAATTTTTGCTCCTTTTACTATATCGATTGCGTAAAACATTATAGCAAAAATCCCAGTGAATTGCTGGAAAAAGAAAAACGTAAGCACCAAAGCATAAGGTTTCAAAAAACTCCCTTTCATCAGCATTTTCATCTTTTTCATAACCTGTTGCGGAATGGTTTTTTGATACAGTTTCTCTTTTTTTGCGCCACCTCCGTTGTTGATGAGCCCTTGAACTTCCGAAAGTACTTCGTCGGTAAAGTTTTTGGTACCGTGAAGTCTGCACACGCTCCTTTTGGCGTCTTCTATGCGTTGCTTGCTTACAAGCCAAGAAGGTGATTCCGGGATGAACGCTTTGAGGAAGAAAATGCCTATGACGGGGCATACTGCTGCAAATAGAGCTATTGTACCCCAATCATCCTAAGAGAGAAATAACTTTTAGTATGTGTTTAGTAGTTCAAGTTTTTTTTATTTGATGATGATCTGCTTTGGATCTATCCACTATGCTGATTCTAATAATATCAAATAATATGAGTTGGTATGTGGTATGAGAAGAAAACTTGACATAGATGAAGCTTCTTAACTATCAAAACATGTATTTATCTTTAATTTAAATCTCAGCTCGAATAGAAGAAAAAGTCTCAGTTAGCTTCACAAAGTTGGTGATTCAAATTGTTCCAATTTTAATGAAATGTGCAATCACCAAATAGGTAATTTGAGATAAATATTGAAATTAAAGTTTAAGTTAAAATTAGCTAAATAATACGAACCTTCAAAATAAGACCCAACAGATAAACCAAAAATATACCAATGGCATAAAACAATGAAACCCAAGTAGTAAAGACGCTCCTGAGATCCGAACTGGCTACTTCAGCCATGTAAATGGCAGCTGGCGTACCGCACAATCCTAAAACAAACATTATAAACTAATTTAAAACTTTATATAATGTAGTGAAAATTCTTACCTGTTGCTAGTCCTGTAAGGAACCTTCCTACCAAAAGAACTTCGTATTGGTGTTGCTGTAAATAGAATGCTGAACCAACGATAACCCAACCAAGAAAAGCTGTTATATTGACCACTGCTATGGAACATCTTCTACCATATCTATCGGCTATTGGTCCACAAACTAGACAACCCAGAGGGGTCGCCAAGGATGCTATACTTGCTAAAAATGTGAAAAAAATGTTTTTTAGTTTTGCTAAGGCAAATTTTCATGGTAGAAAGAATGGTAAGACAGTGATCGATGTTTGACTTGGAATTGAATAAAATTGTCGTTCAGATCACAACTATATTTTCCACTTCCTGGTCTTCAAAACTCTTCAAATCCAACAGAACAATATGGTTTGCTTCAAGATTGATGTGAGTTATATTCTGGATTAATTGAATCAACTCTCAGACTATATAAGTTAAAATTGATATAAGCATTTTCAATTTGGTTTTATTCAAAGTAAGAAAAACAACTTCAGTGATTTATGAAAACCAATAGGAAACATTTTGTGAAAAAAGTTCATATGAACATGGACTTCAAATTGCTGCTTATAAAAAAACGATTGTTACTTAGAAAACACCCTATACAATTATGTATGGCAAAGTGCAAAGTTACTTACCAAACCAAGATGTTTGTTGACTATCTAGATTTTTCAGGACTGGTAAAGCTACTGCTGAAAATCCTATGCTCATTCCTGGTGCTATGTTCGAAAAATTGGCCATGAATGCCAGAATAATCTGAAATCAAACATTCAAACATGAAATATAATAAAAGGAAAAATATTGTGCTAATCTAAAAATGTACATTTCGGAATTTGAATGTATGCAGAATGGTCATTATAATACATAGTGTAAATCAATTTAGCGTATATGTATTGAGATTTTGTTGTTCTTTTCCTTAATGTTTTCCATTTTCAACAAAATTATCTCTGTTTTCTTTTTAGTTTTCCACACTTTTAATTCAACTGACTCCGAAGAAAACTTTTACAATATTTATGAATTTCATGATTAAGTAACAACAAATAAAAAATGTATTCGTATACAATCAATTCTCCAAGCCACTGCTTTGGAAAAAAACTGGGAAATCAAGTATGTACAAATTATCTTAAATTTTTCAATACCTCTACTTACATAATAATTGTATATGATAAAAATTTGTGCCTCCAATGAAGAATAATCTTATTTATTTTTAGAAAAAAAAATAAGTAAATATTTTTCTATTTTACCAAAAACAATTATTTTGCGTGATGTTTGCATTGATGACGTAACATTCCTGGGTCATGAAGATCATTCAATTGACGACTTTCCAATAATTTATTGTCCGCTGCATCTTTCTGTTACTAATCAGGACCTTGATATTAATTAATATTTATTACTTCCATTATATAAGGAGTATTTTTCCTTTTATATGTTAACAGCTGATGTTGATAGGTTTTTCAATAATAAACAGAAGCAATAATTATAATTATTCCTATATGAGAATGAGATCATAGATATGTTTAGTATCTTTCTAATGTAGCACCCCAAGAATTTTTCAATTTTCAATGGATTGGAAAACCATTACATTATAGAGTAAGGATTTTTAACCAACAGATGCACTATTGATGCTCTCTTGATTTTTGTCCTCAATAATGTGTTTTCTAGCTTGAAGAATTTGCATTCTACAGTATCAATTTTCTGTGATTTTTCCAGAGTTGTCAGTATAAAATAAAAGTTCAAGTTTATTCTTCTTATGTTTCTCATTGTTAGAGTGCGTCTATGGGCAGCGAGTTCCTTTAAATATCGAATCACTGGGTAGGTGTTTTGGAGATATGGATCAATGTTTATAGTTAATTTATTTATTTTTATTTTTATTTTATTTTTGACTTTGTATGCAAGTAGATGTAGGTACCTATGTATTTAATATTATATAAGTTTAATCTTACGAATTATGTATTAATTTTGATTGACAGTAAATCATATTATTAATAAAAAATGCAGGTATTGAAAATCATTCATATACATATATATTGTCCTTGGTTATAATGATCAACTATAAAATAATTGTGACGTTTTCCAAGAAAATTGATAATGACTTTGGAATGGTTTTTATGTACCATCGTCACCAAAAGTAACTGGGACACAAATAATGCATAATAATCTCCTGGACTAATTCTACTGTCATTCATTTCAATGCATTTAAATTATAGTTTGACAAATATTTGACAATAAAATTCATATAATAGGACAAGAGCTTATGTGATGCCGTCCCAGTTACTTTTGGTGACGATGGTAGGTACATACCTACTACAAACAAAGATGTTACCTATTAAAATTTTTCAGTGTAAATTATAAAATAGCTTTAAGTACCTCCTAATCTAATTCTTTAATTATCTGCTTGTATACTAGTTAACTCAATATACTTACATTTATCAAGGATAAGTGCATTATCCAGAAAAATTATAAATGTTTTATATTTTATATTCTTTAACATTTATTTTCTGATGGTTTTTAGTCATTTTAAATGCATTTTATTGTAAACCTACTAAAATTAAATGATAAAATTTCGTTTTATTTGACAGGAGAAGGCGAGGCACCACCATATGAAATTGTGTGTAAATTTTTATTTAAGTTTTGAAATATAATTTATTTATTTATTTAAAGAGTCCCCAAGTGTTGTTCCACCTGAAGTTGTAATTGAATCATCTGACGACGACGAAACAAGGCCGAAAATTTGTGTAACAAGCCACCTTATACCGGCCAAGCAGCAGCAACCACAGGTGGTTGACTTGCTAGCTGAGCAGCAGCAGCAACCAGAGATTGTTGACTTGCCCGCTGAGCAGCAGCAGCAGCCCGAGGGTGATTTTTTCAAGGCGGTAATTAGCCGCAAGGAGGCTCTTCAAGCCAAATTATTTGCCGAGAGTGCTTGTTGAAGTGACACAAAATCTGGAGGCATCGGAGGCACATGCAGAGACTGCAAGAAGGAGGGTGGAAGCCATGAGATCTCAAATGGAAGCTTTGAGAGCTCAACTACAGCTGGCACAGAAGGCTTTGGAGCAGGCGGACCAGCAGGTTTAGCTAACCAGAGTGGAAATGGGGGTGATGCGTGGTCGTCACGACGATATTGTGAAAAAAATCACACAAGAGGAGTTTTTCATGAACTTGTGGAAATACTAGTGATTTTTTATGGGTTTATAGTTTGAAAGTTGGCTTTTGGCGAATAGTATTGGACGATGTAAGGGTTCGTTAGTGGCCTGTTGGAAAGTGGTGTGAAACATGAGTCCGTATTTCCAGTAGATATTATGAAAGTGCAAATTATACGTATAGACTGTAATATCACCTTGGGAGCCTATCTGAATTCTCGCGAGTGTCACACTCTATTCGAATTTGATATAGAAGTTGAACCAGGTTACAAAATTACAAAAGAACCTCAAAATAATATTTATTTGCCCATAAACCCCGACGGACGTCAGTTCATCGAAAACATTACATTGCGCATCTTGGATGATAACGGTCACCTGATAGACTTTCGAGGAGAGAAAATTATTGTGAAATTGGAATTGAAGAAATTTGTTGGGTTTTTGCTATAATCGCCAATTTCACAGATGAGAAACATAATAAAAATAGGCGATATATCCAGGGAGGATTCCCTCGCAGCTGGAACTCAAGACCGACAATAGATTTGCAATAACTGTCCGCAAAAGATCGTAGTTTTTTGAAATTAATCTGTGGTTTGATTCTCGACAATTCCATTATCAGTTTACAAGAGCATACATATAAACCGTATGGCTCCCCAGTTCTTCAAAACTCTGATGAAATTCGCATTCCAGTTAATTTCCAAGATATAATATTGGACATATCCGAAAGCTATATCTATATCGAGGGGAAGTTTAAGCCGAAAGATCCGACTAAAAAGTGCTACCTATCCAATAATGCGCTAGCTTTTCTGTTCGACGAAATTCGGTATGAAATGGGTGGTGAGCAGGTAGCAGTTGTTCGAGAATCTGGAATTACAACAACCCTAAAAACAATGGTATCCTTTGGTGCTTTACAACTGAAACCCCTTCATCCCTTTCTAACATGTGGTTGGGAGTTGACAGAAGATGAACAATATATCATCGATTCTACTAGTCACTACCGGTAAATTACCCCTAAAGTATTTAATGGGTTTTGCCATGTGCATGTATGTAAGTAAACTATTCTTATAAAAAGTTTTAAAAATTAAGAATTAAGAATTGAGCTATGCTACTCTGTTAACGGATATAGAATTTTTAATACCTATTTGGAATTATTAGTTGTTCTAGTGACTTAATGTATGTCGCTTCTTGAACACATAAATAAACTTAGGGTAGGAATTTCCTAGTATTGGTAAATTTGGAATACTTTGGGTTAGCATTGGTAAGTCTGGGTAATTACATTTGGATAATAAACGAATGTACATGAAATTTACGTTTATTAGCAATCGACGTTCGTTTTTCTTGGTAATTTTTTATTTCATCTGATTCGTGATTGATAAATAAGGACAGGGGTTATTCTGAATGGGTTTTAAAAAT
The DNA here is from genome assembly GCA_917834065.1 of Ceutorhynchus assimilis. Classification (NCBI taxonomy): domain Eukaryota; kingdom Metazoa; phylum Arthropoda; class Insecta; order Coleoptera; family Curculionidae; genus Ceutorhynchus; species Ceutorhynchus assimilis. The sequence goes on from OU892284.1 coordinate 35,329,288, forward strand.
ACTATAAGTTACAATCTAGCAGGTTCAACTGTGACAGGTGCTTTCTAAAAGATTGAAGTGGACAAAAAAAATCAAGGAGCGGATGTTGGATTGAGAGAGACACGGCAAAGGAATTTTGACCGTAGTTGGTGCGGTGATATTAATATGGTTGATAAGACTTTGATAGAAGGTTGGGATGTTTCTCGTATTAAAAGGTGGTAGGTGAGGATGAGATGAGAATTTTGAAAAAAGGAGTAGGTCATGTGAATACTTCTTCTTTCTTGAAGTGATGACACATTTCTTTGTAATTATATTCAGTGTCTCTATAAAATTTGAAATGAATATGATGCATAAATTTCTTCTGCACTTGCTCAGTTCTGTGGATATGGAAAGCATACTGAAGGTCCCATACAGAGGTGCATAATACAAGAGACTTCTAACAAGACTGGAATTTTAATGGAACAACGTACAGTAACAGAGTCAGAAGTATTACGTTTAATAAATCCCCAACATTCTCAGTGATTTACCAATGATTGATGTTATGTGAAAGGAAAATGATAGCTTATCATCAAGAATAGGTAATTCCTTTCCTTTATGTTTACAACTGATGGTAATGTTGCTCCATTAATTAGACAATTAAAATTTAGTTTTAACTGTACGACGAAAAAATTACATGAGATTGAACTTAGAGTGCATACCATTGCCACGACACCAAGCCACAAATCTGTGGATATCCTCCTGCAAAGCAATGCAGTCGTTAAGATCGGATATTACTCTATACATTTTGAGATCGTCTGCAAACAGAAGAAACTCAGAAGACTGAAAGCAGGGTGCAACATCATTGATGAAAATATTAAAAAGAAGTGGTCCGATGTGGGACCCCAAACGGCACAGGAATTTCGTTAGACAAGAAGTTTTTAATTTTTACAATTTGAATCCTATTCGAAAGGTAGCTGTTCAACCAGCATAGTAAGGGTTCATATACCCCATCGTTTTAAGTTTGTCTATCAGTACATTATGTGGAGCCTTATCAAAAGCCTGTGTAGACGGAATGGACCTCCGCTTCACTCTCCAAGGCCTGCAATACAAACTGAGAATAGGTAAGGAGATTAAGTTCAGTATTTCTACCCACATAAAAGCCAAACTGCTGGTTAATGATTTCAGGAGACATTTAGTGAGCTTAGATCAATGAGCTTAGATACCTACTTAGTTACAAGTTAATCGAAAATTTTAGAGCCTATTTATTTGCATCATCAATACCATGATGATGCAAATGGGCCGGTAATCTTTTATGTATTGGGACGACAAAACTTGTTTTCCAGAATTTGGGAAAAGATCGACTTTCTAAAGATTTCTTAAATATGGGCCGTATTCATAAAAAAAAGGTTATGCTTATACTTGCAGAATATGAAGGAAATCCTTCAGTTCGCATTCATAATATTCCGAGTAAAACCTTATACTTATAGAGTATGAGCATATCCTTCACAAAAAGTATTTGGTTATTCATAAACGTTACCTTTTACTCTAAATAAGAAGGATATCCTTCAATAATTTCGAGTGTGGTCAGTAGCAGACTCAGTCGTGTAGTGATCAGTTGTAGCGATGGCAGATGTTGTGGAACTGGGAGAAATTAAAAATTACAAGCAGCGTTTATCAACACCTGTGCGTGATTACAAAGAACTAGACCGGTTTGAAGAGGAAAATGTGCAATGGCTTGTCAACAGATTTTTGGGAATTAATGCTGAAACTCGAGGAGGTGCGCTATCATCCGTCCTAAAAATGCAGATATTATTACGTTATCTCAGTGACCCTGGGTATCAGAAAGGCATTGGTCAAAAACTGGGTGTAAGTCAAGCTACAGTATCTCGTACAGTGACTGCCGTAATTGACATCATAGAGTTTTCGTTTTGTTGTATGGCCATTCGTCCCCTAACTGTTTTTTGTATGTTGTTGCATTTTTTACACCTTTTTTTACAACTTTTTTACACTTTTTTTATACATAACTTTGTAACCTGAATTGTAAGTACCCTTTGGAAGATTTTTTTTAGCAAATTATTTTTATTGTTCTTTGTAGCCCTTTAACCTGAAAATGGGGTGTAAGTTTTAAACCCCCAAACCATGGTAGTCTAATGAGTGATTATTGAAAAATAAATTTCTCTTTTTGGAATTGTGAGATTTGAATTTTTGTTCTCCTTCATTGAAAAATGAACTCACATTTGTTATCACTTCAACCTTTGAACTTTTTACTTATTCTTGGAGGATATCCTTGCAAGTATAAGGTAATCATTATGAATAAGAAAAAAAGAAAATGCTTATACTTCTACCTTTTTCTTCAACTCAAAACCTTATACTTTTACCTTATACTTACAAGGATATCCTTCAGTTTTATGAATACGGCCCATTGTGTAGGGGCCTAGCGAGAATAATGGGGCAGTTATTAAGAAAGACAGGATGAATATTATCAGGACCCGGACCCTTGTGAGGATTCAAGCTAATAAGCTCAGTGTATATGTCACATATGGAAATGGAGTGATTGTGACCATTAATATGATTAAATGACAACTTTTGATTGCATTGTGGTTTACAGGCAGAGTAGACCGAGAAAAAATAACCAGGTTGGTAGCATTTGGATCCATGAAAGCACTTTTATTATCAAGAGTGAGTAGATTAGGTATCTCAGACGCATTGCGTTTATAATAACAGACATTCCAAAATGGTTTTGAATTAGTGAAAAGGTAATTTTCAGTGTTTTGGACAAAACTCCTATAACATTCCCGGGAAAGGACTGCACACTGTGATCTTAGGTTGGCAAAAACTTCATAGTCAATGAGCGGATTTACTGTTTTTGTCATTTTATGGGCAATCTTCTTTTATACTTCTTATAAGATATCGACTGAACCACCTAGGAAACTTTCTACTAAATACGTACCTTTTTGACTGGAACAAATAGATTAAAGCAACTATAGACAATATCATAAAATGTGTTTAACATGGAATCTGCATCCAGATTGGATAACAGATTATCCCAGAAGAAAGCACCCAAGTAATTGTTTATTGATACAAAGTCTGCAGATTTAAAGCATGGTAACAGCAATCGGCTCTAGTACCAACAGATGTGTAACATGATTGTGGGATAGGCAGGTCAAAGCAAAGGGGTGGATGATGATTATCAATGAGAACCACAGGAATACAATGATTAACGCTAACCGTTTTGTGGGACAGAACTAAATCGAGAAAAACTCCATTTGCATTATGAATAAAATTATTTTGAAAAAGGTTATGAAAAACACAAAGATCTGAGATTGTAGCAATTTTTTGAATTATTTGAGGTGGGACCTAATCATCATCACAAGGAATACCCACTGCATACATATTATGTCCTCGTTACTCCATCTGGCTTTAGGCAGGTTGAAAATCACCAGCCACACACAGTTCAACTTCTGGATACTTCTCAGAGATCATGTCAATTGTGTCGCCAACCATTAAGTAGGTAGTCTTCAAATTTAGGTACGCACAGCCAAAAATGCACCTTACTTTTGGGTAGCCAATGGGTTAGATGAACTTGCTCAAGAGGTGCAATAATTGGAAGGGAATTGCACTCGTGTCTCATCGTTGGTTTAAAATTCAGTCCGAGCTTGATTTTTGGTACGATGGTTCAACATTTCGTTCCAAAATCGTTGTATGTGGGTTCAACAACTGCCAAAAAATCGCATAGTGTGTAGTGAAAACAGGCTGACGGCGATGAAACACGACGTTATTAATCGCGACGATGAAAACCGACGAGACAGAACGTATAGTGTGTGGTGCCCTCTAGTTTGTTAAAGGTTGATGTAAATCAAATAAAAAAATATTTTTTTTCCAGAAGAAACAAGAAACACAGAGACAGCTCTCCTGAACTATGGATGTAAAAATATATTTTCAAAAGTAAAGAGAAAAAAAAACTAGTTCAAATTCGTTTATGAGTGAAAAAACCTAAAAGTGATGCCTATTTCTCAAAAAACCCTAATGATTCTACTTATCTGTTTGCATATTTAAACCTTCTTTTATACAAAAGAAAATAGATTATTAAATTTATCATAAATATCAGTTAAAATTACCCATGTAGGTGCCTTATAATTTATTAAATAATGTAGGTAGTAGATACTTATCAATACATAAAAAATCTATTTACATATTATGCTGTTTACACTGTATTTAACATGATTTCTAATTTTTAGTAATTAATTAGTTTTACAATAAGTTTATTGACACTATTTTGAATTAGTCATGAACATGTTATACAGTTTTTTTCGTTATTTATTGTTCCTATTATATGTACATTTTAATTTAAATTTATTGAAATGCCTACTTGTTTAATCTCCATAGTTGACCTTCGCAACATCCAATACATAATACAATAAGTACCTAGTAAATTCATGTTTTTATGATAGTCGTCAATCAATAGATAAACTAATAATTTATGTAATTTTTCAATTGGAAAGTTTTGCAAAAAGATAAAAGTACTTCTAATTTCATAGTGGATACTTTTTCAAGTAGGTATTATATCGATATTGATATCATTGGTGTCAAAAATTGTATTTTCCCAAAGAAACTACGAACAATTAAAAATTCTGCAATTTTTGGTCTCAAAAAACTACGATCATCAGACATTTTAGCTTCTCAAGATCAGTTGTAACTCTAAAACCCTAATTTAGTTCTACAACTATTGGAAATTTCACAATAATTATTTGGTGAGGATAGGAATGATGCCAATTAGGTTAACTGTAGATGAAAACTCAGACTTCAATTTTCCTCTTTCTGATGCCAAAATGTGGATTTTGTCAAAAGTACTTTATTACCAATCAAAAGATAAGGTAAAATTGAATGAATAATCAAAATCACTTAAGTATAACTTTCTACAAATTTCAATGTCTTATTAATGATTCCTATTTAAGACCTTATTATGATAAAGTACATAGTTTTTGCTTACCTGTCGTGTAACAGATTTTCCTTGCCTTCTTCTATTGTTCATTCCTTCGTCCATGATTATTATAATAATAAATTGACAAACTTGATAAAAATTTCACAGGAATAAAATTTAACCTAAACACTATTTCACAATCAATCATGCACCGTTCACTCTTTGGCTATACCATCCGGTACAAAGCTGGCCTGCTACAAACTGAATTGTGCGGTACCATACGTGATGGTACCTACTACAGGCCAAGGTATAGATCTGAAACAAATAAGATAAAATTAATTCAAATAATATTTGTCCGCGTATGGAATTTCCGAAATAAAAAACAAATATTTTGGTTTCGAAACCATAATGTTGATTGCAAAATATTACTAATGAACGTATATCTATCTACTTATATATTCAATAAAATTTTCAATCGTTTTAGTGACTCGTTTTTATGTATGTACTTAGTTTACCTTAGATTAGAATTTTTTTAAAAATACCTATTTAATCTAAATTGGTATTAATTCATGTCAACCCTGAAACTTTGATGAATTCTTTTCTTGTTATCTTTCAAAGTTGCTAATGTATAGGTATGTATGTAATAAGTTGAAATGTTTTATTAATAATTATTGGTTGTTGGATGACCCAAGTGGCAAAGAAACGTTCGAAAGACGTTGCCCTATACAACGTTGCTGCAACTTCGGGACGACCGGAAACTGGTATAGTTTTTGAGTTGCGGTATTTTGACAGTCAGTTGCAATAATATATAAACTTTTTAAATTGTAAAATAAGAAGTCAACTATGTATTTGCAAGAGGTTACACACTAGCTTATAAACATACCTGAAATTTAATTATAGAAACCTAAACGACAATCCAAGATTCTATTGATCAGTGCAACTATACTCGATCACAACTTGTACATTATTGATCCTCTCTCGCGACACGAGTGCTTATTGAAAATTCAATTGATACAATTGTTGCGGAATGATTCGAACTTTTGCCTATAAAATTAATCATTTTGTTTTGCCGCAATTTAGCTTTAGCTTTGGTTATTAGCCAGAATTGCCGCCCATAACGTTTCGCGTGAATGATTAACAATTTAATCAAAGCGATTGTTCTTTTTCGAAATTGCTTAGTCGTATAAATATGGTATATGTAGCAACAATATGATAAGTCTTATTGAAAGAAACTATTTTCAATTCTGCGGACCTAAATGTGTGAAATAGGTACCTGTTCAAATAGAGCTTATAGTTACGGAAATTGTTAGAATAGTTGTCAAATTAACTTTTTCTACAAACGTGTTAAAAATGCAATTTTTAACACCCCCTCGAAGCATTAAAAATGTTACTTTATTGCACTAGTGTTAAAAGTCTTTAAGGCACTAGTGTTATAAATGAAACATCAAAATTTGAAAGCAAACGTCAAAAAAAATTTGTATTTTTAATTATTTACATTAATATTAGTGGTAAAATTTGTACAACTGAGGAAGCTCCATCGGCCGCCTCCTCTATATTTTTCAAGAAATTGATGCAACCCTCTTTTTCTTGTGTATTTGTTGCATTTTTAGCAAAAAGCTTACTGACCACGACAGACTTTCAAGAAACTGACAAGACATTTCATTACCTGTAAAACAAGGTGCTGGTTGTTTGAATTTTTTGACAAATATCAAATTCAATAATTTTACGTAGGAAAGATGCTTCCAATTTATTATTCATTTAAAAATCCAATTTGTCACTGGTTATTGCTTGTTATTGCCGTTTGTAGAAAAAATATTGTATGATATTTGTGTTAAAAGTATTTTTAACACTTATATCATAAATAACTATTATATTAGTCAGTTCTGGGTCCGATTCTTCAACGTAATTTGCGACTCCCGAGCCATTTAAAGTTAAGCAACTCATAAAATTTCAGTTTAATATATCCCTATACAAATTTCAGTCGGGTGTATTCCGAAAACCAGGAGCCAAATGGCCTAATCATTGAATTACCTAATATAACCTTACAAGTGTATGAGCTAGGGTTGCCAGACCTCCTATTTTTAATATGAGACTCATATATTTTAACTGTTTCTCATCTCTCTTTTTAGCAAGTTTAATATGAGACTATTCCTCATATATTTTCCCAAAAAAAAAAAAGAAACCATGTATATCACTACCGTACACGTGAATGACCGGAGTGGAGTGTCATGCGTCCGTTATCCGACCCCGACTGTCCAATGGTACGACCGAGCTCCTATTGGCTGAAAAATTTCCCGCCACTTTTTATCCAAATATTTTCAACTTTTTTCTGACGTCGGACAAAATTGAAATAATAACAAAACGATTTTGGGTCAGGGATTTGTTTAAACATCAAAAAACTCAAGGTGTTGTCCACGACTTGTTACAAGAAATGAGTCTCACGGTCTAACGGATCAGGAGGCGTACCTATCTAACTACCTACCTAAAAGAATGTCCAGCAATACATTCCAAAATCTGATAGGAGCTTTTTCGGATTTGGGCATTTTGCAGTACATAAAATATTCTCATATAGGTATCATTATCCAATCTCATATAATTTTATACAGGGTCTCCTATTTTCAAAACTCAAGTATCTGGCAACCCTAGTATGAGCTTTGGCTTGAATTTCTTGATTTATATATTCCTTTAGTGCATGAATGTCAATATATTGATAGGTACCATTGACAAATTTCATTATTTGAGGTCGTCCCTTGAGGGATCCGCTGCTCGTGGCATAGAATCAGTTAATTTCTGTGCAGAAAATGATGGCTTAGCATGAGATATCTTATGTGCTCGTTTCGAAAATAAAGGCTTAAAGGTAGGTACATAATTATATTAAGGCTCTTCTCAATATAAAACATGTTGGCTCAGATTCACCATTGGCTTTTAGAGATTTGGTAGATACTTTGACAAAAAATTCAAAATGTCTTAATACTTTGGGTGTTCAAGTTAATTCTTAGGATCCCATTATAATCTAACTTCAAACTTTTGTAGAATTCGAAAAAGTTTACGACAATGACAAAAAACCTAAGATTTCATGCCCTTATTGTAAACAGTTTTATTTCCTTTATAAATGCAGTGCCTTTATACAGTGTGATTTTTTAAGTGTGCAACATATGGAAATTTTTTTTAGTAATAGCACAACCCAAATACAAACAAGGCCAAAAGTTGGTGCATGTCTGATAATCATATTAGGTGCACTTAGAATAGTTGTAAGTCAAACAGCATACAGGGTAGGTCAAACAATATCAAAATTATACTGTGAAGTACCCTTATTTTAGAAAATTCAGCAAAATGTTATAGAGAAAAGTTGTTTGGAATTAAAAGTTATGCCTAAATACCAAAACATAGCCTTTTTTTTTTCGAAAAAAATCTATAATTTATATATTTTTTTTATTTTTCAATTCCGCCCTTCATACTTTCAAAAATTAATTAAAATCAAATCAATTTTACATAACTTTATCCAAATTCGAGCATATTTATAAAATTAACTTAGATTTTTGATTTTTTATGGAATCACAAAATTCATGTTTGTTGCAATGATATTCAACATAGGTAACTTTAAAATGCCGCAATTTTTTTTTTAACAAGGTAAAACATTACTAATCATAATAGCCATATTAAAAAAATTCTCCTTAAAGTGCAAAAGTTTTATTTTATTTAAGTAAATATTACTACAATTTTGATATTTTTTGAGCTACCCTGTATTCTGTTTGACTTGCAACCATTCTAAGTGCACCTAATATGATTATCAGACATGCACCAACTTTTAGCCTTGTTTGTATTTTGATTGTGCTATTACTAAAAAAAAATCCCATATGTTGCACACTTAAGTAATGACACTGTTAGATCTTAAACATATAATTTCTTGTTGCACCCTGCAGGTATCGAGAAAAAATCCAATCTAGTGGCACTTGAAGTTCCAAATGCACAGTCGTTTCAGGCTTCAGATCAATACATGCTGTTCTAATCAATTATCAAAGGGCCAAGTTCTTCTTGCAACTGCGCTAGTCGTGAGTGATAAGCATGGCAAGTTACATATAGCCAGGGCGCTATTGGACAATGCCTCGATATCAAGCTTTATTTCTCAAGACTTTGTGAGTTTGGATTTATCTCAAGAGAAGGTCAACATTTCTGTTGTTAGAATTGGTCCTTCTTATAATATTTGGTTGAGTTGAACTAAGATTAAATAAATACAGGCAGAGAATTATCTACACACACAAGGTCGTGACAGACTACTGACAATAAAAGTATTATTACGTTGCCTAGACCCAGGCATGACATTATCAACTGTTGGTTGCGGACTGGGCAAGACATGATACATAACACGCCCCTCATTAAAGAAAAAAGGTAATAGGGAAAAAGCTAAACCCAAGATCATTACCATAACAAAAATGGTAACATAAGCGAAAATAGAAGGGCAAAAATTCAACTACAAATATTGATATATTATCTAAACATATTAGCACATATTTCACAAGTTCAGTTTTTCAGGACGCTTAATTAACCGACCACTTCTTGTTTTGGGAATATCCAAGGGAATATCATTTCCTATGGGGTCTACAGGAAATTCAACTTTTGGCGATGTCTCTGATGAAGGCTTACTAGAATGCTTGACTTGAACATCATTCTCAGGAACTATCGGATCAAGGACCTTAGAGTTATTGTAACTATCTTCCGCTTCTATTTCTTCCCATTGTTTTGAGAGTCTTAAGGTGAATGCGGTTCCTTCTATATTCAGCACCTTGCTCACTTCGAACATGGTCTGCTTTAGAAATGATAACAGCTGGTTTCCAGTCACGAATACCATGTTGAATCAAGACTTTTTCATTTAGATGTAAATCAGGCAGTTTTTTCGCATGTTGGTCATGGTGCAATTTTTGTTATTTTTGCCGGTACTACAATTTTTCCTTAATGCCTTTTGTCGAAAATTTCAGTTTAGGGAGACTTCGTGTAACTGGAAACGTGGTCCTCAATTTTCCGCCCATTAGGAACTCACACGGAGCTTGCTTAGGAGTTGCGTTATAATCCAACACCGCTAAGAAGCGGTCCTGCTTAAAGTTCAACGCTTTTACTATTATAGAAGACCTTTTACTGTTTGTATTGATCGCTCAACCATTTCATTGCTCTGAGAGTACTCTGGACTTGAAGTTTTGAGAACTATATCATATCTTGAGCCAAAATTAGAAAATTCTATAGAGTTGTCGTCCGTTGTCGGAGAATATTTCCAGAGGTAAGCCATTTAGTTTAAATACATTTTTCAATGAGGAAATGGATTGTTGCAGCTGTTTTGTTTGGAATTTTGTTGACTATAATGAATTTACTAAAGTAATCACAGATTACGAGAAAATCATTACCCTTGTGAGATTTTTCCCATGGTAATTTTGGAACTTTATGTGGGATCAAGGGCTCTTTTTGATTAGGTACTGCGAGAATATTCTTGACAAATCTGGTACCTAACTCAGAACTGTATCTTCTATGGCTGTAGTGATTTCCGGCCAGTAAACCGTTTCTTGAGCAAGTTTTTTGCCAGACACTACTCCTTGATGACTACGATGTAAAAATTCTAATATTTCAGGTCTAAAGACATATGGAATTGAAATTCGTTTTTTGTACAACAAAATATTTTTATGCAGATAAATTTCATTGCATATGGACCAACATGATTTTAATTCTAGAGATTTCAAAGAGATTTTTTGCTCGGGCCATCCCAAAATCGAGAAATTTTTAATTTTTTGCATAATGAAATCTTCAGAAATAGCCTTCAAAAGTTGATCCAGTTTGAAGTCGAAATTTATTTCCGTAGAGATAGAAATGGAACCTTTCACAGCCAAAAACTAGGGCAGGCAATTCCTCTTCGATGTGGTTGTACCTTTGTTGAGTTTGAGTTAAAGAAACGGAAGCAAACTCAATTGGATGATTATCTTGCATGATTACAGCGCCTAGGCCATAAGGGCTGGCGTCCACGGATAATATTGTCTCTTTCTGGGGATCAAAAAATGCTAAAACTGGCGCGGAAATTGCTAGGTTTTTTAGACGATCGAAAGATAGATGTTCATTTTCTGACCACTGACTGCCATTCATTTTTAGCACTTAAGAGTTTTCTTAACGGTCCCGTCTCTTGCGAAAGATTAGAGATAAACTTCGCAACATAAGTAATCATACCCAAGAACCGTTGCTAGTCTTTCTTATTTTCTGGCGGTTTCATGTTTTTCATTGCTTGGGTTTTATTATTATCCGGCGAAACCCCACTTTCCCTTATTGTGTGTCCAAGAAATTTAACTGTTTTTTGACAAAATTTTGATTTTTCTAAATTTAAAGTTAGGTAGTCCACTTTTTGCTATTTTAATTAGAAAATTGTCTAAATTTTGATTATGTTCTTCCAATGAAGAACCAAAAACGAGAAAATAATATACGCTAACACCCTCCAAAGTCTCATAAAGGAATCGTTGAAAAATTTCGGGCGCCGAACAAATACCATATGGTAAACGAACGTAACGGTACCTGCCCCAAGGCGTAGCTATCGTGCACATTTTGGAACTATCATAGTCTAATGGTATTTGTAAAAAGGCTTGAAAAGCATCAAGTAAAATAAAATACTTTGCGTTATGAAGTTCACCAAACAGAGCGTCAATAGTAGGAATATGAAAGTTCTCGCGCTTTACGTACACGTTCAATACTCTAGGGTCCATGCAAATTCTAATATCACCATTACCATTAGACTTTGGCACTATGATAATTAGGGTGCACCCAACTTGTTGGTTCAGTAATAGGTACAATAAGTTTTTCACTTACCATTTGATGCAGCTTTTGTTTTACCTTATCCTTAAGCGATAGTGGAATCTTGCGTACTTACAGCACATACTTTAGGCTCAAAATTGCCTGTTAATGTTATATTTTATAGTTTTTGTTAACTTTTCCAATTCCACTGAAAACACTGTTCATCAAGAATTTGTTTCAGATTTCCTAGTTTGAATACTTCATTCGGGGAGGTAATTTCACAAGTGTTATTTACAATTTTCAAAAGTTTGGCACCCTCCAACCCTAGGATAGAAGAAGCTGGTTGACCACTGTTTAATACATGAAACGATAGTTCTAATGACTGTTTGGCGAAATCACAAAGCAAATTTATTTAGTCCAAAGTATCTATCTTGTGTCCCGTATATGACAGCAAAACAGATGAAGTCTTTGTAAGTTAAAATGTTAATTTGGCTTTCAGTATCAATTTTTAGGCTTAATTGACACTGTTCAATAATTAAGGTTTCGAACCATTCCACCGCATTTACATTATGGTTTATTACAGTCTAAACCACATCATCACTAACTGAGAAATCAGATTTTTCACTGTCTGAGTCTGTGTTATAAGTATCACTTTCTACATCGACTTGATACTTTCTGCTTTCTGCTACAGAATTTCCAATAATGGCCTTTACGATGACATTTTGAGCAGACGCGGTTATATACTGAACATTATCTTTTTGCATGCCCTTATCCACACTTTGAACGCGTTTTGATCCTAAAATTTTTTCTCATAGTTGGATGGACCAGCTTTTTCTTGAGACTACTGAGCATATCCAGGTGTTGATGATTTGTAATATTGACCTTCAGAATTTCCTGACCCTTGTTTATACTTCCTGAATTTCACAGCGTGGACAGCTTGATCTTGATCTTGATAAATTACTTTTTGAGTAGCTACACTAGCTTCCATCGACCGACAAGTGTTAATTGCTGTCAGCCAGTTTAAAATCAGATTCCTGCAAAAGTCTTTCCTGGATTCTGCTATCTTTAATACCCAAAACAAGTCTATCTCGGATCAACACATCAGTTTCCTTGAATTCACAAGTTGAAGCAACCTGTCTCAGGGCTGGGCCAAATCTCTGTTTGTTGCTGGTCCTTCCTAAAGAACTTAAAGTATTCGTAAACAAGGTTTTTAACAGGGTTACAATAAGCATCAAACTTTTCCAAAACAGTAAAAAAATTAGTTTTATCCTCTGTTACAGAGTATTCAAAAGTATTATAAATTGGGAGTCCCTGATCTCCAATTGAATTAAGTAAGATTGCGATCTTTACTTCATCACCTTTTTGCGATTTTCCGCTAGCTAAAATATAGTTTTCGAACTTCTGCTCCCATAATTTCCAATGTGAAGTTAAATCACCTGGGAAGCTGAGTTCATGTGTCCGACATTGTTCTCCTGCTTTTTCATACAGCTTAGTGTGGTCGTTCACTTTTGCACAGATGTCCTGGCACTTGCACAGATGTCCTTGGTTTGTATTTCACAATAGCTGTCGTGGTGAAGCTCCAACTTACAACCCCAGCACTTAATCACGCCTGTCATTTTTTCCACAACTAAGAAACGCTTTCACGCGCTGCCACCATGTAGTGTTTGGTTGAGTTGAGCCAAGATTAAATAAATACAGGCAGAGAATTATCTGTTTTTATATTTAATGAGTAGGTCGTGACAGACTACTGACATTAAAAGTATTATTACGTTGCCTAGACCCAGGCATGACATTATCAACTGTTGGTTGCGGACTTGGCAAGACATGATACATGACACTTCTGAATCAATTATCAACACATCCTGCAAGATTTATTTCACGCAATGGGAAGTTTTCAGCTAATCTTCATTGCTTGGTTATTCCTGAGATTACAGGTAACCTTTCAGGTGTATATTTTGATCCATCAAGTGTAATAATTCCAAGCTATATATTCATTTCGAGGATCCAAATATTAGTCGGCCAGATATAATCGGTATTTTGATTGGCGCGTCTATGTTTTGGGATCTTTTATTAAATAATTCGATTCGTTTAGGCACAAATAAAGCAATAATTCGAAAGACAAAGTTAAGTTGGGTGATTTCTGGTCCTTTAGGAACCCCAATTCAAAATATTACTTCTTGTCACTTCAATCGAAATTCGGAAATTCAAGATCAGTTAAGAAAGTTTTGAGAGTTAGAGGAAATATCATGCAAACCTTTGTTATCAAAAGAAGAAACGTTAGCTGAAACACAATAGGCGAGATGCGAATGTTAGATTTATTGTTTCAGTGCCTTTGAAGGGACCTGCTGGTGTTCTTGAAAATTCGAAACAAGTGGCAAAAAGTCAATTTTCCAAATTGGAACGTAGGTTGAAGTCAAACCCCAGACTTAAACAAATGTTATGATAACTTCATGCGTGAAAGATCTAGGTATCTCATATGTCTCCTCATAAGTTGAATAAAAATGAAGTACCTATCTTATTTTCCCCCTATCATGGTGTCCTCATCAGAGAAAGATAAAACAACAAAATTGCGCGTTGTTTTCAATTGTTCGGCTATTTCTTCTTCTGGAAAATCATACAACTCCATACAGATGGTCCGACCTAATAATGTACAGATGATTTTTATTCTATTCTTACTATATTCCGACATCATTCTTATGTTATATCTGGTGATATATGTAAAATTTATCGTCAAATTTGGGTTGATGATCAATACAAGCCCTTGCAGCTAATTTTCTGGCGGTCTGATCCTGAAAGTTCTCAAGTATTTTCACTGAACACAGTAACATATGGAACAGCCAGAGCACCCTTTTTGGCTACAAGGAGTACAAGGTGTCTTAAACAATTAGCAAAACAGTTCTGAAAATTGAAGGATGTTTCAATAATTCTGAAATCTGAATCAATGAAATTCTAGCAGGTATTAGAACTTCAATTTCAGACTCAGAAGTTCTTTACTTTACTGAGCCAGAAGTTAGTAAAATTTTGGGTATGGTTTGATCTTCCAATGATGATTGTTTTTCCTACCAAATTTCACTTCTGGATAGTAACAAGAAATTAACTGAACGTGTAATGTTATCAGAAATTGCAGAGCTATTTGATCCTTTGGGATTAATAAGTCCAGTTGTTGTCAGAGCAAAAATTCTTTTGCAGTCTCTTTGGTTACATCAGTTATCAGTTGACTTCAAAAACTCGAGTAAGTCCTTTGAAATCTGTTAGTATTTCTAGATTGGAAATATATGCTTTCCTTCTTCTTACATAATTATTTGAAAAGGTACAAAATTCTTAAACAATTTCATTTTATTCAAGTTTTTCATGCTCAGATTCGACAGTAGCACAGTAGACAGATCGTCACCTCATAGTTTACAGGTTTTTGTTGGTAATCGTGTTTCAGAAATTCAAAAATTAACAGATGTTTCATAATGGCGATATATTCCTACGAATTCAAATCCAGCCGATATTTTGCCTCAAGGCATTTCTGCAAAAAAACTTAAAGGAATTTAATATTTGGTTTCATTATCCTTCATGGCTATGTAGATCATCAGGCCAGTTGATATTTCCATTCAGAATCCAATAGCCTTAACAGAATTGCCAGAAAGTCGAAAACCAGGTCCTTCAGAGCATGGTTTAATTGGAAAATGACATAGTTAAATCAGTCTATGGAAAAATTTATTAAACTTGCTCAGAAGAGTAGTCTTTTCCAGAAGAGCTCATAAGGAACTTTCGAAATCTTCAGTCATTTCCAAAGGCAAGCTTTTTATCTCCATTTCTTGATAACAATAATATAAGAGTTGGAGGCCGTCCTAAACATTCATGTTTTTGATATGGAAAGAAGCATCCCATTGTTTTATCACCAAAGCATCATTTTACACATCTTATTTTCATTATCATTATAACCATTTGCATTGTGGACCTCAAGCACTATTAGCTAATATTAGGGATAATTATTGGCCTGATGTCTCTGGGAAAATTTAGCTAAACGTGTTGCGCGGGAATGCATTATTTGTTTTCAATTTACTCCTTAGTTCTCAAACTCTGACACAAGTGAACTGAGCTACTTTCAGAACAATCTACTCGTTTTTCATTTAGTTATAATGTCAAGTACGAGTAGATTGAAGTTCTACATTACTTATCACTACCAATGTCAGTAATAGGTACATTTTCTGGGACACTTTTCATACAAAAATGAAACAATATAAGCACGATTTATTTTATGGTCATTTATTAATCTACCATTATGTACATACAGAAGCTTTATTAGGACAGAGCAAAAAAAGCAGATTCACACGAGTAGACACAGAAATCAATTACAGTCAACATCAAATGTGATTATTTTACATCTAATTTCACCAATAAGTTAACCCAAACAATATTATTGCTAACTCACCATGTTATTTTTTTCATCAAAGTATAAACTTAATACTATTTAATCGATTGTAAGGTTGCATGAACCCAATCCCATAATAAAATTAGCAAATATCACAATATTCAATTAATTGGTTCACCTACTTTATACACATACAAGTTTTGACAATGGCAAATAGTTATTACTTATAATATCAAAAATATAAAAGTACAATTTGATATAAACTAACTAACCAAAAATGAAATTAATCATTCGGCTGATTAACGAAAACACAAACGTGCTTGCGATTCCCATGGTAATAAATGTAAGAGTTTTATGAGCTATTCTGAATCTAGAAAAAAATAATTAGTTTTATAATATCTTTATCTAAACAGATTCTTACCTCCTAGTTTTAGCCCTTGAGTCAACCAAGCTGGAATCAGATTCCTTTAACAAGTATTTCCTGACACCTTTAACATAATTTCTATAAAATATGAGCCAGGATACTGTAGTTATGCTCATCGGAAACAGCTCTTGGTCAGTTTTATTCATTTTCCTCCATAAGTTTTGTGTATTTTTATTACTAAACTGCCATTCTCTTGTGGAGAACCACTGCAGGACTTCCGTAAACGTGTGGATTTTTTTGTACAATCCTAACATCCTTTAAAAAAAAAATTATTCATTAAATTATACTTTAAAAAAAAATCGATTTATAATGTCTCACCTTGCTTTTCCTCCAGTTAATAAAGCGCCCAAATCCAAAAAAATAGCAGGTAGAATGTGCAAGACTAGCTTCAGTATCCAATAAAAAATTGGATTTGTAGTTATTACGCTGTACGGGTACCAAATGGCATTTGATGGTGTATATCTAGGCCCGTGGATGTAGTTTAGCTTTACAAATTCCATCCATGAAATCGGATTTTCTGGAGACGATACGTAGTTGTAGACTGGGATATTTTCAGCCGACCTGGAATAATTATTGTCAATATAAATTTGTGATTAAAAGAAAGAGAGGCAAGATGTTTTATATACATACTCTATTATAGCTAAAGTTTTAGGACCTACTATCAGTTATTACCTTTCTTCTTTTCTCTCAGCAACATCCCAAGCAGCCGCCACTAAACCTGCAACGCAAGTATCTACTGGTACTAGCTCAGCAGTTTTGTGTGGATCGCAAGGAAACACTCTGAGTACTCCGGAAATTGTACCAACTGCTACTCCAGTGGGACCGTAAAGATTGTCTATCCAACCTGGCACTGGTTCTTTGTAGGTTGAGACAACTAAAATAAACAATATTTCTTATGTAAAAATCTTCAAAGTGTTTAAATTTTATCCCTATAAGTTGTAACCAAAAACTTCCAATCTTGAAATAAAAATTGAATGAAGATTTCTTGAGATAAATTTCCAATAGACATCGATACAAATTATATTGAAAGTGAACGAGGGCCAAAAATACAAAGCAGTCATTTAACTAAAGGTTTGTCGCCAATATATCAAGGTTGAATATTTGATTTCAAAAGGATTTATGGGAAATTCGTTTTCTGATCTAGTTTTTAAGCAAATTGAGTTTGAAGTTTTAAACAAAATTTGGACTCTAAAGTACTTAACTCTATTTTGCATAGATTTATAGAGAATTTAATGCTCTTTTCAATGATGTATAAATTACCCGCTCTATTGATTGGAAAAGTCAAAATTTAACAAAACTAAAAAATTATTTCGATTTTTTCATACGGCTAATACAATTTTGATTTCAAAATCTTCAAACCTAAATTGCTCGGTAGCCGTTGGGCAAATTGAATTAAAATTTCTAGCATTTGTAGCTCTTTTCAAGCTCTAAAAGATCTGTAATTTCCAATATTCCTAGGCTTATAGTTTTTGAGCAAATTGAGTTTGAAATTTTTGACAAAATTTGGATTAAAAATCAACTTTGAGGCCTAATTGCTCAAAAACTATATGAGCTATTGAACCTTATTTTGCACAGATTTATAGAGAATTTAATGCTCTTTCCAACGGTATATAATTTTTTTCAATTTGCTGGAAATTTAATCAAGATATGGGCAATTTCTCATGACCATATTAAGATTTTGAATATATTTTAGAGCCAAAAATAAGATTTTCAATAGTAATAGTGCAATGGAAATTATTGATAATTTTTGGGAAATTTGCCCCAATGCGAGTGCACGTAGTGCACGAGTGCCTTTTTCAGTTAAAAACGCATGAGTGCAAATTTGTCGAAAATTATAAATATATTTCCATTGCACGAGTTGTATTTAATGAGAGAATTTCATAAATCAAAAATTTGAATTTTTTGTCAAAAAATGTCAAAACACCAGTTTTCGCACCAGTTAGTATGCAATTATCTGATAATTTGCACTAGTGCAAATTATCGAATAATTACAATCTGATTGGTTCAAATCAACAATCAAAACATGTCAATTTATTGTTAGAATACCAGTTTTGACAGATGTATGAAATTCTCTCTATAATTTTTTTCCTCCTTAAAATTGCCATTTGAAAATGATATTAGGGTTGTTTTTCACTAATTTAGACCCGCTCTATCGATTAGCGAAGTCAAAATTGAGCAAAACTAAAAAATAAAAAAATCGAATTTTTCATAAAGGTACCCCCTTTGAATTTTGATTTCAAAATCTTCAAACCTCGATTGCTCGGTAACCGTTGGACAAATTGAATTGAAATTTCCAGCATTTATAGCTCTTTTCAAGCTCTAAAAGAGCTGTAATTTACAACATACCCAGGTTTACATATAGTTTTTGAGCAAATTGAGTTTGAAGTTTTTGAGAAAATTTGGATTAAAAATCAACTTTGAGGCTTTATTGCTCAAAAACTATTTAAGCTATTAAACTTTATTATGCACAGATTTATAGAGAATTTGATGCTCTTTCCAACGGTATATAATTTACTTCAATTTGTTTCAAATTTAACCAAGATATGGGCAATTTCTCATGACTATGTCAAGATTTTGAATATTTTCTAGAGCCAAAAATAAGATTTTGCCATATAGATAAGAAAAAAAGAGAGATATGATTTTGAGATTCAAAGAAGACTTAGGTAGGTCCAGAATAATTAAATCGATATAGCATTTTGGGGAGTCTGTACCTACTTGTTTGAGATAATCACCGAATTCGATAGAATTTTTAGTGAAGTGAAACGTCTGAGTTACATCTCTAAGAGCCTCTTATTCCATGAATAATTTTCGATTACTTACCAATTCCAGGTCTGAAAATTCCAATCGGTAAGTCACCGGCCAAATCTTTTATTGCAGATTCGGCCAAGGCTTTAGTGAACGTGTAAGTGTTTGGCCAATCTCCCAAGATTCTTTAAAAAAGAAAACATTCATTATTTATTGAATATATTAACTAAGTCATCAACCTACTGTTTAGTACACATGTTTGTTTCATGTTCGGTCATTTTTTCCAGGACAGCTTCGATGCTGGAACATTTCAGGGGATGATCGTAGATTTTTTCGTCAATTTGCGTTCGCTGGCAGTTTGAGTATGCGGTTGATACATGAACGACAGACTAAAAAAATTATATCAATTGAATGTTCTTTTATTAAAGGACAGTTTTACCTACCTTGAGATTTCTCATTTCTCTTGATAAATTTAATACATCCCTAACTCCATTTACGTTTATGTTATATGCCAATTGTATCTGCTCGTTAAAATTAACTGTAGCTGCCACGTGCAATACTATGTTGATGTCGGATATCAGCTTTTGTCTGTCTGTGATGGAAAGTCCTAAACCTTAAATAAATAGTGCAGTTTAAAACGTTCTTCATTTTTGGTAAGTTACTTAGCGTTTTCATGGATTCAACTTTTACTCAAAAGTAACAATTGCAGTTGAAATTCCAATATGTATACTCTTGAAGTTTGGTTCAATTTGAGTGAATAGTTTCGGGGAAATAAAACTTATCCAATTCCAGGAATAATCAAAATCTGAATCCTATAGGTAACTCAAAATTCAACTTCTGAATATTACCGGCTTTTGATTGGGTTAGTTTAGTTTAATTTGATTGAGTAGTTTCGGGGAAATAAAACTTATCCAATCAAAAGTCAGGAATAATCAAAATCTAATTCTTATAGGTAACTCAAAATTATTTTTTGAATATTACCGCCTCTTGATTAGGTTAGTTTAGTTCAATTTGATTGAGTGGTTTCAAGGGAAAAAAAAGGTATCCAATTAAAAACCAGGAATAATCAAAATCTGAATCTTGTAATTCAAAATTCAACCTATAATCATTACCGGCTCTTGATTGGGTTAGTTTAATTTAATTTGCTTGAGTAGTTTCTGGGAAATAAAACTTATCCAATCAAAAGCCAGGAATAATCAAAATCTAAATCTTATAGCTCCACCAAAATCACAGGAAAACAGTGAAATTGATAATGAAGTGTCTGCGAATGAATCTATATTCTTGGATCACATGAATTCTCAGAAAAGACCTCGCTCTAGTTCATGCCCCTCTATCCTAGATAAAAACAAAATTAAGAAACATAATCCCCAGGAATCTCATGAAAGAGTAAACTCTATTACAGCTAAATCAACAGAAACAATGCTAAATACAATTCTAGATTCGCTTGAAATGAAAGCATACAAAACTTAATTGAACTGGACGCGTCAGGGCACAGGCAAGATATTCAGTCTGCCCTGTTTGTGATTCACAATCATTGGACAAACAGAAAAAATTAATTTTGATTTGAACTATCGCATTCAACAACAGAATCGCCCTTGAGCTTAGTACAAAACCGGCCTCATGAGCCCCAGTTATCACAGAGTGCCAAACCTTCTTACAGCAATGTATACTAAAATATGCACCTGCTAGCAATAATCCTGCATCTTCAACAGATACAACCAACTGGAAAACTCCTCCTCCAACAAAACCCAAGCACGAGAGTTTAGTCAAAATCAAAGGGCAAAATGACTCAAAAGTGTTAGTGCAGGTAATAAAAACAAATATGAAATCAGCTAACATGACTGATATAGTTTTAAAAAAGTAAAGCAGTTACAGAATGGGGGTGTTATTATTGAATATCAGAATGAAGAACAACAGAAAATACTAAGCGAAAGTTTAGCCAATTCGAACAAGAATGTCGAGGATAAAAATATGAGAAATATGGACCCAATGATAATGATAACTGGTATACTAAAAGGATATACACCTGAGAACTTTATCGAGGAATTTGTCAGTGAAAATAATATGTCACAATTATTGATTGGTGTAGATATTGAAAAATCATTCAAATTTATTACTAAAAGGGAATGTAGAAATAACATGAAAGAAAATTGGGTTTATCAAACTTCTCCTGAAGTGTTTAAATGGCTTATCAGGAACAATAACCGGAGGTTTGACCTCTGCCCGGCTTATGTCACTGAATGTTTCTATATACTTCAAATGCTGCCTATTTGGACATGTTGCAAAGTATTGCGCAGCCACCGAATGTTGCCACAAGTGTGGAGATCCCCATGAATCCCAAGAATGTAGTTCTACTAAATATGATTGTCCCAATTGCAAAAGATCTAAGTTAGAATGAAGAAATCATTCAGTCGTGATCCCAATTGTCCAATTTATGTACAACGAATCCAGAGGCTACAGAACTATACTAATTACACCAGTTCCAATCCTGAGTCTTTTTTATAAGGGATATCAACATTGATGGGTACGACAGTGGTCAAGACGGTGATAAAGTGAATGTGAGTGTGAATGACGAAACAGGAACTGACTTAGAATTTAGTATACCTATTACCTTACCAAAATGTACGAGGCCTGAACAGCAAGACCAAGGATTTTCATCATGCAGTACAATTGACTGAGAACGAGTAACGAGTACGACCTCATCACCCTAACAGAAACCTGGCTTTCGGATACTGTATACGATAGTGAACTTTTTCCAGATAATTTTGTTGGGGTCCTTTTGTTGTTTTCAAGAATCGAAAAGGATGTGAGAATTGGCGTGGTGGAGGTTTATTAGTTGCAGTAAAGGGAACCTATAAGTGCCTATTGCTAAAACTAGATTATAAGTATCCTGACATAGATATGGTAGGTATAAAGCTGTATGTAAATGATCATTCACATATATACGTTTTTGTAGTCTATATATCACCTAGATATTCGCAATGTAGAGTGTATCAGAATATTATATGTATCCTATGGAAGGAGCATTTTAGAGTATTGTTCAGTTATATGGAACCCATACTATAATAATCATAAATACAAAATAGAAAAGATTCAGAATAAATATCTAAGATATATTCACTATAAGAAAACGGGGATATATGAGTTACATATAGCTAAGCAAGTCATGGACTCTCTCAACATTGGATCTTTGGATATACGTAGAAAAGCTGCTGCTTTGATGTTTCTGTATAGACTGCTATTTTTTTTTATACATGGGTTGGTTTGCGATCCAGGTTTGTTAAGTCAACAAAATTTTTGTGTAGGTACCATCCTATAGGACAAGGGACTTACTAACATTTTATATAAATAATGTAAGAACAAATTAACATTACAATTCTCCCATTATAGCGATGTGCAGGCTGTATAATGAAGTAAGAAACGAGTGTGATATTTTTGCGTTAGATTATGGAAAATTTAGGAAAACAATTTACCAGATACTTAATTAGAGGGTTAATGAATGAAAATTGCATGGTTCAGTTTAGATTAGTTTTTTCCTGCTTTATAAGTGGATGTAATCTGTTGAGTTTGTAAATAAATAAATAAACTGAAAATTCAGCTTTTGATTATTACCGGCTCTTGATGTATAGGTACAAAAGTTATTACCTGCAATCGAGCAGTCTCCAGGAATAGCTTCTATTTTATTTCTGCACTTTGGTTTTAGGGATTTTACGCGATCAAAAATCTAAAACAAATAGCAAATTTCATTTAACATAAACTACTTAATAATTGATCTTCTACAATTTAAATTAGGTAAATGGGTTCATCAAAAAATCATCAACACTAGAAATGTTATTATTTTTTGCACTATCACTGGTAATTTCAATCTAATGATCAATCAGATAATTAATAGGACAATTTTTTAGGATTGTATCTATAATGAAGGTAAAAAATGAAACCGAAAATTTCCCTACGTAATTTTCAAAGTCCAGCAAATTGCTAAGTACCTATACTAAGTTCCGATTTGCTGAACTCAGCCTTCAAAATAAAATTTAATGATTTGTCCTATGTGATAGGCATGTAATAATTTAATACTTATGCCTTATTCGTGGCAATATACAATGGTCACCATTCTTACACTTACCAAATCGAAAAGTGAATTTGCGTTTAAACAAATAAGTACCCAAATTCTCCACTATGAAAATAGATACCTACAACCTTGATGGCCATTAAAATCAGTGCAAATAGTCATAATTGTATTGATATTTACTATTAGCAATAGTGTGATAATTAGAGCTATTTAAATCACTATATATTTAGATATCATATAAACCAGGATATGAACTTACCACATCGTCAAACAACGAATCTATTCTCATGTGTGCCGTTTTCCCTTTCTTTTCTCGAATCAAAACGTAAATGCTTTCCACTTCTGTGTCCCTGAGTATTTTTTCGATCAAAGCTTTTCCCATAAATCCTGTGCCTCCGGTAATGAATACATTTGCTCCTTTGTAAAACTTTTTAATTTGTGATTCTTCCATAGTTAGTTATCTGTGGAAAAGGAAAATTGTATTAAAAAATGTCAATCCATTATTATAGTTTTGTTCTATACCAACTGATCAACCCACTACAAAACTAATGCATAAACATTTAAAACAATACTTTTCTCAAACGTGGTTGCGATAGGAATAATAAGCTAATTTGTTTCCATATGAAAAATGAATACTCTATACAATAAGACTATTAAAAAAGTACTCAATAATTTTGTAACAAGCAAAAAAAATAATTTCCAATTAACCCTGACATTAAATTGAAAATGCATAATCAGCGAAATGAGATAGGTAGCAAATGTAAACACCTAATAATTTTTTTCTAATACAGCTATTAAAGAAGGGTAGGTCAGGGCTTAGTATTCAGCTGCAGTCAACATTTTATTATTGATAATATTGATATTTCAAAACGCAGAAAGGGATTTTTGGATTGGATGAAATTGAAATTTTAATATGATGATCTCCTAACTATTCTCTTTTCACTTGAAAAGTTTCAAAACTTTCTTCTCAATAGTTTTCCAGTCAAATATCAAAATGTGAGATGGTGCATTTGCTTTAATAGGGTGTCTACTTGAGTCTAGTTTTCAAAGCTTCCTTGATTAAAACATACAATTTAGAAATACAAAAATCCGCGCTGGATTAAATTCCAATGAGATCCATTAGCGTGTATGGATTGCCAATAAAAAAATAATAATAACATAACACTTGTTGAATATCAAACAAATAACGCGTCGATTGAATATTTATAACATCGTTGCGCACATGGCAAATTCAATTACGTGACACACTGGCAATGAAATACTAGAATTGACCTATATATTCTTATATATATATATAATTATCGGTCTATAACGTTCTACGTCTTCCGATTCCCGATCTCCAACCATCTCTGTCAATCCAGGCATCCTCTTCTAGGCCTCTGTCTTTCATTTCCTCGTCTACTCCACTTCTCCAGCTTCTTCTTGGTCTACCGCGTCTTCTTCTTCCCCCTGGCTTCCACTCAATTATTTGCTTGGGTATTCTTGTATCTGCCATTCTTTGTACATGTCCGAACCAAATTAGCTGTTTGTCCTTTATATCATCTATTATTGTGTGTTTTACGTCCATAATCTCCCTAATTCAGATTTGTTATCCTCTTCATTTTTGACCTGCCTGCCGATCTCCTCCAAAAGTCCATTTCAGTTGCTTCCAGCATTTTTGCGCTTCTGATATTTAGTGGTCAGACTTCTGAACTATACGTGACTATGCTTTTGACTATGGTGTTGTATATTTTCATTTTGTTAGTTTTGTTGATATTTTGATCCCACAGTACACCATTTAGTAGGGATATTGCCTTGCATCCTTGTATATTTCTATCGTTAATTGCTTCGTCTAGGGTTCCCTCGTGTGAGATTTTCATGCCCAAATATTTGTATTCAGAACATTGTTTTATTTCTTGTCCGTTATTCAATTTCAGATTTCGTTGTTCACCTCCTATAATCATATATTCTGTTTTCGTTAGATTTACTTCCAAACCCCATTTCTCGTATTCCTCTATCAATTTTCGTGTCATGTACTCTAGGTCATCATAGTCCTGTGCAATTAATACTTGACTTGATGATCTGCAAAGCTTAAAGTATAAAGATTGTATTCATTGAGCGGTATTCCCATGTGTCTGCATTTGTTTTTCCACCCTTTGAGCGCTTGTTCTAAGTATATTTTAAAAAGTGCTGGTGATAAACAGCATCCCTGTTTAAGTCCTTTAGTTGCTGTGAAGCCTTTACTGAATAAGTTTCCCTGTTTAATCTTGGTCTTTGCATCACTATAGAGCGTTTTTACTGCCTTTATTAGTTCTAAGTTGATATTGGTCTTTTCCAGTGCTTCCCAAAGCTTTTTCAGCGGAACATTGTCGTATGCTTTCTTTAGATCGACAAAAAGTGAATGGAGTTCTTGGTTATAGGCTAGTTTCTTTTCCATTACCTGGGTCAAGCTGAATAAATGGTCTACAGTTGATCTTCCTGCTCTAAAACCGGCCTATTCTTCTGCCTCACTATCTTTATACTCGTTCTCTATTCTGGCTTTTATGAGTTTTCCATATACTCTGCTCAGCGTATTTGTTACTGCAATTCCTCGGTGGTTCTCGCATTTGTTTCTGTCTCCTTTCTTATATATCGTTGTTAAATAGCTTATTTTCCACTCTTCGGGTACTTCTTGTTTATCTATGCACGTTTGAAATAGTTTTCTTAAATGTTTGTAGAGTTTATTGGTCCCACACTTTATCAGTTCTCCATATATTTCTCCTGGGCCTGGTGCCCTATCATTTTTCAAGAAGCCGCAGTGTTTTTTAACTTCTTCTTGCATAACTCGTCTTGGTGATCCTGCAGTTTTTATGTTTCATGTCTGTTCCCTTTCTTCTTTAAACTCTGCCCGCTGTTCTGTCAGTAATTCTTCAAAGTACTCTTCCCATTGCTGGGGTGTTATTGTATTGATAATATCCTTAGTTTGTGTTTTTCTCATGTTTTTTAGTAATCTCCAACTTTCTGTGTTTCTTTTACCCCCCAGATAAGTATTAATATGCGCACAGTTTCTTTCCTATGACTCGTTCTTTTTGTGTACTATTTTATTCCGTACTCTTGCTTGTGCTTCTTTACATATTTCTTTGTCTCGTGTCTTATTTGAACTTAGATACTGTTGGTATTTCTTCCTTTTATCTTCTATGTCTTTCTCTATTTCTTGATCCCACCAATAGGGTGTGGGCCTACTTCCCTTTTTTTCATATTTGCCATGGGCTTCAAATGCTGTACTGTGAATACTGTCTTTGATATATTGGTAATGCATTTCAAGGTTTTGGAAGTTCATACTACTCTGTAATTTTTGATCTAATCTCTTCATGTACAACCCTTTTACGCTTTGCTCTTCTAGAGATTTTAGGTTGTATTTCTCAGGCACAATATTGTCTTCTTGGGTTTTCATTCCGTTTTCTTCTGCGATGTTTCTGCCCGGTATAAAGATCTCAGACACAGTTGTCTGAGACCAAACTAATTAATGTAATTGCCATGGTTCAGCCCTAGGGCCCCCTTTTTACACCTAAATGTTTTTACACCTAAATGTTTAATGTTTTGCAATAATTTAAATGTATGTTCGTTCCATTAAGTATGTGGTGCTCTTTTACAATTTCTGACTTCGATGTACTCCTGACAAAGAAGCACTGAAGATGGCCTACGGCCGAAAGCGCTCTGCTATTCAATAAAATTTATGCACAGAATACACACTGGGGTCTCCCTTGTCTTTTTCTTCTCTACATCGTTGATGTGCACACAGCCATTTCCCTCATTTATAAAGATTTTTGTTTTTAGGAGGTAATGATCGCTACCACAGGTCGCTCCCCTAAATGCTCTCACATCCTGGAATTTTATGTTCGAGCTCTGTTTTGCGATAGTGTAGTCAATAATAGATTTTTGTTGTCTAGTTTTATTTTTCCATGTGTACCTATGTATTTCTTTATGCTGAAAGTAACCGTTTAGGATTTTTAGGTTATTTTGTTGGCATATTTCTATGAGCCTTTCTCCATTGTTATTCGTTACATTCTCTCCGAATTTTCCGATCACCTTGTCGTTGATTTTTCTTCCTGTTCGTCCGTTAAAGTCTCCCAGCAATATTATTTCCCTTGAAGTTCCTACTTTTATGATTTGGTCACTGAGTTGTTGATAAAATGGATCCTTTATATTAACGGGTTCGTCGTCGTTCGCTCCATATCCAAGATTGTTATTTTCCTTCCGAACATACATACATTTAGTTTTATTATAGTTTCGTTTACTGCATCCCATGATGTTATATGTTTTCTCCATTTTCTATGTATGAAGATCGAGACTCCTTTCTTCGCTCTGAGTTCTTTTTGAACCCCGCTAAGGAAATTATCGTACTCTCTCAGATTTTCTGAGCCCTGTCCTTTCTTTTTGGTCTCTGTGGCGACAAGCAGATCCATTTTTTGATATTTTATCTCTGATATCACTTCATTCAATTTTCTAGAAATTCCTTGGACGTTCCATGTACCGATACTCATTGTCCGTTTCCGTTGCCTAGTTCGTCTTCGTTTTTCGATCCTGTTCCGAGGCTGTTGATTGGGTCTTTTAACAGTTTAATTTTTTTTCCAAGTAACGGGGAGTTAGCCCGATGCCTCAACCCCCTACCAGGAGGACCAGGTAATTTGTGATCAAGGTTGTCTTCCTCTAGCCTTTGATGATTCAACATCCAGCTACATAAGGCAGCAGCTTCTTTGCCAGTTCACTTCCAACTTGATGTTAATTGATTCTGGTGGCTACAGACGGTATGGCTGGCCGAGCGTACCATAGCAGGGGATTTAAAAGAATATATGGTCTTAGGCAGCAATAAAAGTGTACCCCTGATCTGACCTAAACCTATATATTCTTCTTAGGTTAAATTTATCAATAATACATCATAATCATTATATATTGAACCCAATTTCAATTCATATTAGCCTTATAGCGTTGGAATATTGATAATTTTTTTATTTGGAAACTATTTGGATAAACATTAAGTCTGATTGTTGAGTGGATTCCACAATTTTTGGAGGGGTATAAACAACAAGAAAATCTGGTGAACGAATTCAGGGGAAATCATAAGCATAAGAAAATCAGAGGAAATCAAAGGAAATCTTAAGGAAATCATTCGATCTCTAGATCTAAGGCACACGCACATTTCAAACATCTTTATAATTAGGGGAAGTCTTAGGCAACCTTACTGGTAATCACAAGAAATCATCAGGGGACATCATCTTTTGAAACTGCAATCTAGTGTACAAAAACTGACCTGCGTTTTACCCCTCGGAATCTTCTAAGGATCAAGGGAACATTCATTAAGGATTCACCGTACAAAATAACCAAATGCCAACTCATAAAGAATAGCAAATCACATTATGTGCATTAAACGTAGGTACAATTTAAGCAAAAACGGTCACGTTTACGATATGAAGATATTAAATCACTTCAAGTTCACATACTTGTCTGTGCGTGGGTAAAACCCCATTAAAGTTCTTCGGAAAATTTTGGAATTTATTGTCTTGTGTCATTGACTTTGTTTCCATTGCTCACTTTACATTATTTGCCTTTTCAATTCAATCTGAACTTGATGAAACAATACGATTCTTGGATTTTGAATGTACCTACCTATGCCTATGAAGAAATGCTTCAATTTTCTGTAGGCTTCTTGATGTGATCGCTAGATTGAAATATCTGACCTAAAGTTGCAAATCCAATATTTTCTTAAATTGATAATTTTCCAATTATGCCTATATCATGAAGGAAGGTGATTTTGTATGTGCAATGTAAACGCGATCCACAGCCACAAGCAAAGGTAGTACAAGGGTTTCATTGCAACAATGAAATGTAACGTTTTTCCTATTATACCAAGAGATTTGATTCCATTATTGATGTATGTATAGGTTTCGGTTAGAAAATCTTTGATTTCGAAGTAAACATTATCAGGAATCGAAACTCACACCTTCGAATAACACCTAAAGCAAACAGATGGTTTTGAGAAAAATTGTGAATTTTTGTTTTTATGTATATTATTGACCACACTCTATTTTCCAACTAAAGATGACCGAATGGTTTTCACAAAATTACCCATGAAATATTGACATCCATATGTCCTTAGTTGTATTTTAAATCATATTGTAATTTCAAGGTACTATTTTTTCAAATAACGTTTTGCATATCAAATTTAAAGATCAGCTAAGTTTAATAATGCAAATCACTCAATTTGCTAATGTGCATTTTTAAATAAATTTCCTCACACAAAATATTATAATTATTTGTAAGTACAGAGGAAATTGATACCTGATGCATAATAAGGTCTGGATTAAGATTCCTAAGATATAAAAGTGTCAAGGCGTTTTTAAAAGTCATTGTACGTGAACTCCAAAAACAGCATTGCAATGTCAAGAAAACCATTTAAAGCCCCCAATATTGTAATTAACTTGCTATATAAGAGCTATCCATGACTAGACAGCTAATTTTAAAATAGTTACGCCATAAGTATTAGTTCGAAAAATAATTTTCCAATAATTATCGCAAAATTCGTCTCTGACGTACAAGCGATCGGACATTAAAATCTGATCACGCTCTCTCGTACAGTTCTTACATCACGAAAAGGCTGATGGTATTGGATTGGATTTACCGGTGGCATGTGACACACATCTTTGATTGAATTGGACGTGAACGATTTTGTCAATTATGTAGTAGCCTAAAAAACAAAATCGAAGGAACAATAATAATTTTGTATTTAGAGCTTTACTCTATTCTGATTTTGGTACAAGAATGAATTTACATTCATAGTTTACTTATTTTGTCCAAAGAAAAAGTTTGAGTATTAGAGAACATGGAAGCATTTTTGAAATGTTCGTTCTGTGACATCGCGCAGATCCTCTTCTCAGATCAATAATATCTGCTCTTGTCAACTCAATATTTTTAATTTTTCTCAAACATTAGCAAAAGCATTGAAAAACTGCGGTATTTGATATTTGTAAGCAAAATCAGGGGTCCTTACAAGAAACTCTGTAAGGAAAGATGTATCAGGCTTTTGCGTACAAATTTTTTGTCCAATCGGGTAGTTTATAATCGGAATCGATTCAGTTGGGACACTCTAAATGCATCTTTAGTTAACCTGTTTAAAAACAAACTGGACAGTGAAATGACTGGATGGACCAGATCATTTTTGTACTATACCAATTAATATACCCATGTATAAATAGACATTTTAACAGTGCTAGGATAGTAACCCACCAATAGTCTCATCGCTAAATAATTATAATATTGTTATGCTTTTTTTGAAAAAAAAATATGTCCAATCAATTTACAATATTTTACACTCAAATATATTGGAAAACCATAAACCATCCCAAATTGTGAAAAGATCTCATTATAAGATTATGTATCTTGCATTTATGCAACCATATTTTGTGCACTTCCTGGTGAATAGAATAATGACTCTTAATTTCAAGTAATTTATAAAAACTGCAATTTTTTGCATTCAATTGACTTGTGGTGTTTCTCATTATGTGATTATAGTTCAATTTTTGTTTTTTTTTGGTATTATAATTATGTTATTACAGATGTGCTGTAAAAGTTTAAAAAAATCACCTATTTTGTAATGAATTAAAAAGTCGCTGTCATTTTTCAAAATTTGCACTTTGATGCGAATTTTTATATACGAGGAAAAAATTCTAATTAGGTTTTTTCATATTTATTCAATGATAAATGACTGTCTTTTTTGTATTTTCAAGGTTTCTGATATAAAAATTTGGCAAAACGTTGTATCTAATATTTCAACCCTGATGTTAATTACAATCTTCTATAACACTGCCATATTATGACTAAATATGAAATTGTTATTACTTAGTGATTTTTGGTTTAAAAATACCTACGATGGAACTTTTAGGGAAAATTCAGAACCGGATTCGTTTATTAATTGGTAAATAAGTACGAATCTATTTTTGGGTAACATAAATCCAGTCATACTAATAGATATTTAATTTTGAGCAAGAAACAACTTTCATGTTGGTTATAACCCGGAAAAAAAAGCTTATCAACAACAGAAATATACTTAATAGATAGGTATTTAATAAGTTTACAGGAAAAAATACAAAATATTGCACAACAGAAATCTATAAATCAGAATAATCAACAGCCTAATAGTTGAATTTCTTCATATATATTAAACGAACAACTTTTAGAGAGAGGAAAGAAAATAGCAGAAAAATGATAAAATAAGCCCGGAAATAAGGAAATTGTTACGGCTCTAATAATACAAACTCTGGTTCAGGGCTTCAAAATGGTAGGTACCTATTTATTTGAAATCGCCGTCGATTAAATTTTAACTTTAAAGCTAAAATATCTTGAAAATTTCAGGAGCTACAACAACCAATTTTATATGAGCTTTTAGAGAATTTAATGCTCTTTCCAATGATGTATAATTATAAGCAATTTGCTCAAATATAATCGAAAGCATGAGCAATTATTCATGAGCGTGTCAAGATTTCAAAAAATGTCCAGAGCCAAAAAAATCGCTATCGTTTACGGTTTTTGAGAAAACTGAACTTAAAGTTTTAGACAAAAAGTCGATTAAATTCCAACTTTAAAGCAGGCTTGTAGCCAGGTTTTGATAACAGAGGGGGCAACTTAACATTCAGGAGGGGCAGACTTATTTTCATTTTCAGAATTATTAAAAATCACAAGGTGAAAAAACTTTATTTTCAGAAGTTAATAATAACTGATTACAAAATATAAAACCCTAACAACGCAAAGAAATAATAAAAATATATAAAAGCGAACTTATAAGGGGCGTAATGATAGAAATCAGTTTAGTTCTGTATTGGATTATCTCGAATTCGTCTGTAAAGAAATTTAATCATTTTTGTCTCAAATATTTGTCTATTCCAGGCTTTTGAGCCCCCTGCCTGTTTTCTTTAGTATTTCAATTTAAGAACCGGGAATAAGAAAATTATTGAATTTGTCGCGACTTTCCTGTCTATTCCAGGCTCTCAAGCTGAAAAGTTCAAGAATTCATAAGCTGTAACTCTAACTCTGATGGTTCAAAGAAAGCGCTACAAATGGCCATGGCCTACTAGATTTTTTTAATCTGTCAAAGTTGAGGTGATCTTATTTTATTGCACTTGGAAATCACCACAATAGGGAAGGTGCAACCTAACGAAACCACTATAATTGACTGACTACTTCAAATGTTAAAGTTAAGATGTTTTCTTTTCGATGTGGAGCTCAATTATTTTTGTCTCAATTATTTGTCTATTCCAGGCTCTTTAGCTCCTCCCTGTTTTCTTTAGTTTTTCAATGCAAGAGCCGGGAATAAGAAAACTATTAATTTTGTTTCGACTTTCGTCTATTCCAGGCTCTCAAGCTGAAAAATTCAAGAATTCATAGGCTGTCCCTGTCCCTGATGGTTCGAAGAAAGCGTTAAAAATGGCCTACTAGAATTCTTTGAACTGTCAAAGTTGAGGTGCTTTCATGTTGCTGTCCCAGACTTATTTGAAAAGTGTGGAGTGAATTTACTCTAAATTACTATTTTTGTTACACTTGGACATCACCACATATGAGAGGGTGCACCCTAACGAAACCGCTATAATTGACTGACTACTTAAAATGTCAAAGTTAAGGTGTTTTCATTTCGATGTGGAACTCAGTCATTTTTGTCTCAATTATTTGTCTATTCCAGGCTTTTGATCTTCTCCCTGTTTTCTTTAATTTTTCAATTCAGGAGCCGGGAATAAGAAAACTATTAATTTTGTCTCGACTTTTGTCTATTCCAGGCTCTTAAGCTGAAAAATTCAAGAATTCATAAGCTGTCTCTGTCACAGATAATTCAAAGAAAGCGCTGCAAATAGCCTACTAGCTGTTAAGTTGAGGTGCTCTCGTTTTGCTGTTCGAGAATTATTTGAAAAGTGTGGAGTGAATTTACTCTGATGTGAGTTCTTTTTGCTTTGCAGACGAATTTTAAAAAATCAACCGATCAAAGCACAAGACTGACAAATTTCAAATTTCATTGTTTTTCTAGTCTAGAGTGGGCAAGTTTTTCTTTCAGAGCGGGCATTGCCCACTCTGACCCCCTCCTAGCTACGGGCCTGCTTTAAAGCTGAATATCTTGAAAATTTCATGAGCTAGGAAACCTAATTTCACATTGTGATGTATTATCATTATTATTGTGAAATGTGGCAACATTGTTGTTAAAGGTTCTGGGTTCTAGGTTCAAACTGGTACTGGAATTTCATGGCCAGGCCAGTATATATTTGACTCAACTAATGAATGTATTGTGTGTCCAATAAATAGGTTTAGTAAATCTAAGGGTTGTAGTTTCAATTCTAGACTAACGGACATTACACACATGGTCCTATAGAGTTTTTTTCCCATCGAAATTTTCAAATAATATCGATTTCTAAGGTCAAAATAGAGAAAAATCCAAAAATGTATAATGGATTTGGATCGGATTAAAGGTTGCTTAGGTTCAAATATAAAATATGACAATCATAAAATTAAAATTAATCAAAAGAATTTACATTGTTAGATAAATTTGGTATGACCGAGGCAAAATCGGTTATCACTCCTATGGAAGCTAACTTGAAATTAGAAAAAAGGCTTAACCAACAAGATGAAAATATATCATATCAATGTTTGATTGAGTCATTAATGTTTCTTGCAGTAAATTCACGTCCTGATATAGTTTTTGCAGTTAATTATTTAAGTCAGTATAATAATTGCTATACAAATGTTCATATTCAACATGCTAAAAGGATCTTACGTTATCTAAAAGGGACTCTCAATAGGTAGTTGGTTTTTGAGAAAGATAATGATAATATTTGTGGATATTGTGATGCAGATTGTGGAAAGGACATTAATGATGGAAAATCTTACAGTGGATATGTTTTCAAGTTGGCCGGAGAGGCAATTTCTTGGGAGGCTAAGAAACAAAGTTGCATTTAGTGTATCCAGCACTGAAGCAGAGAATGTTTCCTTGTCATTGGTCTGAAATATATTTTAAAAGAGCTTTTTGGTTTTGGGAAGATGCAGTTTTGATTCTCAATGATAATCAAAGTGCCCAGAAATTGGAATGAAATCCTATGTTTCACAATCGTACTAAACATATTATTAACAAGTGTCAAGAGAATAATAATATTCAGTTAAATTATATACCAACAGATAAAATGATAGCTGATATTTTGATTGAAAGACTACATGGACCAAAACCTAATAAACGTGAAAAATTTTGGTTTAGAATAGATATTATTTAAATATTGCTGGATTCAGGGAAGCTGTTGGAGATGTTTTAATCCAGAATTACCTTCCTCCTATTATTGTGAATTTAACTGGTACCACTACATGTTTTTGATTGAAAAAAGAATATCATTCAATTTGTCATCCTTTAGCCATTATTCTGTAGTCACTTCTTGTTGGAATAAATATTTCTTAGTTTAATGCCGCAAACTTCTATTAAATTACCAATATAAACCTACAAAAAATAATTACCTACAGTCTGTAATACCTAATTGGATAATTTTAATGGTTCTGCAAAACATAATATGAATAATTACAATTATTGTTTTTAATTTATTATGTTATTGCTATTTGTTTGAAAATTAAAAAATTATGTTTCTCAATTTAATAGCTTGTCGTTAAACAAATTTAATAAGCTATTATGTATTTTGTTTTACATATATTGGTATTACAACACTGGAAACTTTCAATTAGTTTTTTATTACCAGAAATTACTTAATGTTAATAATGAAAAATTCCAAAGAAAAATACGGAAAAATCTTTATTGTACAGACTTATGAGACAAAAATTTTGGGGTTTATATGCAAACCAAAAGGATACTTGTAGCAAAACGTCAGCAAAATATTTGATGAGAGCCTCATCAATTATCAATTTCCGTTGAATGTTTTGGAAAGTTGGAACATATTGATGGAAAAATTCCCCAGTTACCTACCCCAGAAAATACTATGAGAAATCATTTTTTTTTGATTTTCAAAACAAAAAAGTGGAACACCCTTGGATTTGCAATGGAATGTTGCTTACAAAATTCCGTGTGAGGATTGCGAAATGTGTAGGTACCTATTTCATTGGTTATCGAGACGTGTTTAAGGGAGAAACCTAAACTAAGAGAGATATGCAGAGAAGAAAAACACAAATTTGCATCCTT
The DNA here is from genome assembly GCA_917834065.1 of Ceutorhynchus assimilis. Classification (NCBI taxonomy): domain Eukaryota; kingdom Metazoa; phylum Arthropoda; class Insecta; order Coleoptera; family Curculionidae; genus Ceutorhynchus; species Ceutorhynchus assimilis. The sequence continues at coordinate 35,364,693 of OU892284.1, forward strand.
ATATTTTTGGTAGAACATGCAAGAAGGGAAGTTATAGTTTTTTCACTGGGTTCAAGGGAAAATTTACAACCCATTTTGGGTTAAAATCATTTATTTTTATCAATTAAAATCATAGGGGTCAGTGTTATAAATAATTTCCAATATTTATTTAGGGTTTGATAGGTTATTTCAGTTATAATTTTTTCCTAAACTCTCCATGAGTATAGAGCAGTATTTTTTTTCCAAAAAAATTCAATAAGTACCTACAAGTTTTTGAGCTAAATTTTTGAAAATTGGAATAGTCTTTAAACTAACTCAAAAAGTGTATTTTTAAAGAAATTTCAAAAAAACATACATATACAAAATTAAAAAAAATACAGACAAACAGTCATACAAAAAAAAACTAATAAAATCTCACCTCAGAAAAAAATAAGCAGCATTAAAAATCTCGGACAAATAAATCACAAAAACACTGAGAAGTACCACTCGATTGCGATAAAGTTTGGTCAGTACTGTTCGGAACGACTGCTAGGGCCCAAGACCACCGGACAATTGAAATTAAATGTCGAAAAATTTCGAAGAACTAAATAAAGCGATCAATTAGCAAATAATTTACCGATTTTCATGCACCTCGTGCGCCACATCATAGTGGGGGTAAACTAATAAATCTATCGAACGCCGAGTTTAGGATGCTTGGAGTGGTAAAGGAAAATATTATTGTTTCTTCAAAGGAATCATAAGGCGAGATTTGATATGATTGCCTTCAAACTCATTGGAAAGATGTATTTTTAAAATTATTGTTAAAAAAATTTGAAGGTACATATTTAATTTCATCTAATATTCATACATTTATTTGCATTTTTTTTGTACGAGGGTGTAGAAATGGACGCATATTTACGTATTCGTAATCAGAGTTAAAGGTTTTTCAAGATAAAAGAAAATTGAATCATTTATCTCAGATAGTTTTTAAGATATTGAGCCTCAAAGTTGAAACTTTGTCTCAAATTTTGGAAAACCTTCAAAGCCAATTATCTTGATAACAAAGTCCTATGGCTCAATGCCCCAAATAACCTTTTTTGAAGCCCGAATCGATATCTACAATTGGAAGAAATTTCGTGTTGATAGATTTCCTGCTTTCTAAAATATATATAGAAGTAGATACTACCTTTCGACACTACCGGAAATTAGTAAATTAGTAGTATTTACTTCGTTTTGAAGTAAATACTACGTAGAACATACTAATACTTGTAGTAGTAGGAAGTACTTCGTTTTTATTCATACCACCGTCTCAAATTTTGGAAAACCTTCAAAGCCAATTATCTAGATAACGGAGCCCTATGGCTCAATGCCCCAATGAACCTTTTTTGAAGCCCGAATCAAGATCTAGTGAATGAAATTTCGTGTCGATGGCTTTTCTGCTTTTTAAAATATAGTCCTTCGAAATATTTGAAAATTAAGTTTCCTTGGCATATACATCCTTTAGAAAAATATCAATTCTAATTTTTCTCATTTTTTTAATTTTTGATTTTACCAATCGAAAGAGGGGGTCAAATTTAGTGGAAAAGCATTTTCGTGATTTTCCTTTTCGAAGTTTTAAGGCCTGTAGAAAATTAAAAATTATTTTTGCATTGCCTCACAAAATCGCTTATAACTCAATATCTACAAGTTCTGATGCATCATATTTGGATATTCCTAATCAGAATTAAATGCTCTTTAAGATAAGCAGCTTAAAAATCGCATACAAGCTTAATTTTGTCTTTGTTCTTTGATATTAAAATTCCTTCTCAATTTAAGTAGGTATCCTGAATCATGGTTGTATTATATAAGTAAATTATTCTTGTCCTTCGTTATCTTCGTATATGAACAATAAAATCCAAAAAATTTATTTGCACAAATCTATCGAATAAATTCCCCAACTGATTCGGTAGTCTTTGTAACGCATAATGACGTCAAAAGCTTCTGTGTGAGGAATCACTAATTAATTGGATTATTCTTTCAGTGGTTTCTGATTTGAATATTTCTATTGTAAAGTATTAAGTATATAAACATTATGTAAACATAAAATACTTTAGACAACTACGTTATATCTTGCATTATGTACAGGGTGTTTTTTTTATATATTGACACCCCACCTACGGCACCTACAGCCTTTACCTTTACAGGTAGAAAGAAAGGTGTAAATACAAAAGTTGTACAGTTTTGGCTAAATTTTTAGAATCCATAGTCAGAATAGTTATTTATGCAACAAGTGTGTAAAGTGAACCTTTTCTCACGAATGTGAATTTTGACGCACGAGCCGAAGGCGAGTGCGACAATCACATGAGTGAAAAAAGGTGCTTTACGCACGTATTGCATACAAAAAATTTTCTACTACCTATCAAATATGTGTAAAAAAATAAATTTAGACAAATTCTTCACGCACTAGTGCGTAAAGTATTCTCACTTTACGCACTAGTGCGTGAAGTAATTTGCCAGAAAAATAGTAATTTGACAGTGTTGACATCTGTAATTGACATTACTTTACGCACTAGTGTGTGAAGTGAATTACTTTACGCACTAGTGTGTGAAGAGAAATTTTACGTCTTCTGAATAGTGCGTAAAGTGAGTACTTTACGCACGGTAGTAGAAAAACAATATTTGAATGTCAGAAAATTTTGCATGCTTCCAGCTTTTTTCAAATGGGATGCCCTATATTTCATTCTATATTCTTGAAGAGCACAATGCCCTGATTCCAAAAATATATAGTTTGTCTATATTTGATTGAACAGTCTCTCATATATTCGGCTCCAAAAATTGTGAAAATACTATCCTACTACTGATTTTGTGAACCATTCTACCTATACAGGTACACATAAGTTCCGCTATAATGCACTTATTTGTACAGGGTGTTTTTTTATATATTAACACCCCACCTACAGCCTTTACCTTCACAGGTAGAAGAAAGGTGTAAATACAAAAGTTGTACAGTTTTGGCTGAATTTTTAGAAACCATGGTCAGAAACAAAATTTGAATGTCAGAAATGTGAAATTTTGCATGCTTCCAGCTTTTTTCAAATGGGATACCCTATATTTCATTCTATATTCTTGAAGAATATATATATTTGATGAGCAATCTCTCATAAACTTTGTTTTTTTTTTTTAAAGATAAAAGTCAAAATGACATTATGTTGGCAATACAATGTAAAATTGTCAATGCTTCAAATTTTTTATGTAGAAAAGGCTTGTGTTGCCAACATAGTTACTAAATTTTTGACTTGGGGAATTATCTTTAAAAAAAAAACAGACTTTATATTTGGCTTCAAAAATTGTAAAAATACTATCCTACTACTGATTTTGTGAACCATTCTACCTTTACAGGTGAAAGCTGCAGGTAAAATTTGAGTTACTTGGTTTCTCTGATAGTATTTTTAAAATTTTTAGAACCAAATAAGTTGGATACGGCTCAACCAAATATAGACAAACTATATAGTTTTAGAATCGGGAAATTGTGCTCTTCAAAAATATAGAACCAAATATAGGGCATCCTATTTGAGAAAAGCTGAAAGTATGCAACATTTCACATTTCTGACATTCAATTTTTGTTTCTGACCATGGATTCTAAAAATTTAGCCAATTCTGTACAACTTTTGTATTAACACCTTTCATCTACTTGTAAAGGTGAAGGCTGCAGGTGGGGTGTCAATATATAAAAAAAACACCCTGTACAAAAAAGAGCAATTTTGAAAATTCGAAACTTTGGTCTTCAAGGATCAAATCTGCAGTCCATAAATTACTTTGGACCATATAACCTTTGCTACTTAAATAACGTATAATAATCAATAAAACTTTGTGGTTTGTTGGGTAATGATTAATTTTCTCAGGCACTATAACTAGAATTGAACATTTTTATTGTGTGTAGTAAAATACCTATAATTAAGAAAAATGGAAATTATTGTTTAGTAAACCACACTTTTTTTTTGGTAGGTAATTGATTCATGAGTCAAGGAAATTATAATAAAAATTTGTAACTGTAATGAAAACTATTTTATTCCACCGTAAAATGCATAAGCACAGAGTAATACAGCTGCATTATTCGATATGGTAATACACTTACTTAGAGACAAACGTTAACATTGTGCAAATATCATACAATAATGATTCTTGTTCAATGTGGTCATGGAAAAAAAAAGAAATATATTAATAAGTATAAAATTACGCATAATGAGCAATGAAACCCCTAGCCCCCGATTTCACCCTCTCAAAGTTCGGCCGATTTGTTTTGGCCAGGGTGAATTAGCCAATATTAAAAGTCGCCCCCTCCTTTTGTATACGTTGTTACAGTTCTTATAATGCACGTGTGCCAGAAGTTAATATTTCTATAACAAGGGGATGATCCCTTGCTGTCATAACATATGCTTCTGAACTATGGGTGTCGCTTATTGGATTATATAATTCTTCTTAAAGGATTTATTAATTTAAAATAAGTGTATTGGAGATGAGATATGATGGGTATACATTTATCTGCTTGACTCTCCAAGATTTGATTCAGATTTTCCAAAGACTGTAAAGACCTCCAGCTTCGAGAGCATGTTGATGTTTTAACTTTAGATTTTTTAGCATTCAAGGCTTTAGTCGTTGGGATTCAATCAATAACAGATTCTTTGTGCTAAAATAAATCTTCAGAATTTGTACAGTCTTCAGTTCAAAAACTCTTATTCGGCCTTCAAGAGGCCTAGAAGACTTCAAGATATTTCTTGCTTTAGAAATAGGCAGAGTGTTTCAAAGATTTTAAAGTTTTCAGGTGCTTCAAATTACGAGTCTTAGAATCTTTGGAATTTTTATTCTAAAATCTTAGAAAATCTTCAAAGCGTCCTTCAAAGTATTCAGTGATGTTTTGTGTTTTTAGAATCATTGGTGTTTTTATAGTCTAATTTCATGATTTTAAATAAATGTCAAAGTTTTGTAGTTATTCGGAGTTCTTGGTGCCGCAGAATTAAGAGCTTCGATATCTTTGAAGTTTACAGATTTTTTTACCTCTCTAAATCCTTAGATCCAACTTATTAATCAGCAGAGTCTTTGAAGTCTAAGTTCTTAAAACTTGAAAAATAAAACTTTAGAATTTTTAGTTTCTGTAAGTAAAGAGATCTTTAGATCTTTGGAGCCTTCAAGGACATTGAGAGTCTTTAGTTGCAAGTCATGAATTTTCACTTTCAATCTTCTAAATTTTTAAATTTTGGAGATTCCCAAGTTTCAAATCAATCAAGAGCCTTAGATTCTTTGAAACATTTCTAAGTCTGTAGAATATTTAGAAATTCCAGGCTTTGAATCGGATGAATCTTTGAAGTTTATAGGTTTAGACAACTCATAAAGTGGTTAGGATCTTTGAAGAGGCTTCTCATAAAGGGTCTAGGATCCTTGAAGAGGCTTCAAGTCAAAGAAAGGCTTTGAAATATTGGAATTCTTCTGAAATCTTCTTGGAAAGTTTCTTTCTAAAGGCTTCAAGAATCTTTACATCTTCGTCAATTCTTAGAGACTTTAGACTTCAATGATCAGAATCTCTAAAGTCTTTAGATGCAAGTCATGAATCTTAAAACACTTTCAAATCTTCAAGATTTTTAGATTTTGGAGAGTCCCAAGTTTTAAATCAGAAGCCTTAGATTCTTTGAAACATTTCTGAGTTTGTAGAATATTCAGAAATTTCAGGCTTTGAATCGGATGCATTTTTGAAGTTTATTGGTTTAGGCAACTCATAAGTGTTTAGGATCTTTGAAGAGGCTTCAAATCAAAGACTTTAAAATATTTGAGTTCTTCTGAAATCTTTCTTGGAAAGTTTCTTTCCAAAGGCGTCAAAAATGTTTACATCTTCGCAAATTCATAGAGACTTTAGTCTTTGTTGATCAGAATCTCTAAAGTTTTTAGTTGCAAGTCATGAATCTTCAAACACTTTTAAATCTTCAAGATCTTTAAATTTTGGATATTTCCAAGTTTTAATTCAGAAGCCTTAGATTCTTTGAAACATTTCTTAGTCTTTGAGAATATTTAGAATTTTCAGGCTTTGAATCGGATGAATCTTTGAAGTTGATAAGTTTAGGCAACTGATAAGTCTTAAGGATCTGTGCGAAGAGGCTTCAAATCAAAGACCTTAAAATATTTGAATTCTTCTGAAATGTTCTTGGAAAGTTACATTATTAACCAATTATAAATAAGTTATTTATGGGGATTAATAATCTTACAAATCCTCATGATATCTACTACCTACCATATTAGATTTGATGACGATTCCAGTAGAATCTTCAGCCGTAGATCTAAAATCATGAAAAATTTCAGTCTTTAAAATCCCTAGTGCTGTATCAGTGGAAACTTCATCATTCATTTGGTTTATGATGAGATTTTTTCAGAAACTGGTTCAAATATACCAAAGTGCCTTTCCAATGTCCAATAATCCTTAAACAACCCAAATTAAATTTGTCCAATTTTCAATATAAATGTCCCTCTAACGACATGAACCAATTCGTCATCGAAATTGACAAGCCGATGAAAAATCCTGACTGAAATCGGGAAACACGTGCGGTCTTTTGAACGTCTAAATAAAACAGATTACGTAAAAATGGGACAAAAGGCACATTATTCACGGTGGGTATAGTTGCCCCCTTTTCGTTATGGGCTATGCCAAATTAAGAGCGTTATACCGTGTAATAGGATTAAAGTCGAATTAAAATATTGGTTATTTGAGTGACTTTAGATAAATAAGAGAAGCAGAAAATTTTAATGACAAAGAAAATTATTATACACAAATTCCTATATAATATTTCACTTTATTAAATCCAATATTTCACTTCCATGTGGCAATATAGGCACTTCAAAACCAACATCGAATAAAGTCAATACTTGCTCTCAACCTATTTCCACCCTTATTCGCTTCATCCATAAAGTACCCTTAAAATTTTGCAGAGAGTATCAGGTTGCGGGCTACCCATTGGCCCTGAGCAAGGGTCGTTTTCCACCCTTAAAAGTATCTCTGGCCAATGGTGTAAAAGCCACCCTAGTCGATTCGGGGATAATTTACGAGATTCGGCCAGAGAGCAAATATTTTGGTATATTAGTTTAATTGGGCTGACGAAGTCGTGATTTTTACACCTAGACAAAAAGTTGTGATTGTATAATTTTCGTGTGCGTGTGAGTTTTCATTAAAACTGGTTACTAATGAAAATGTCTTTTTCTAGTGACCACGGTCCGTGGGAAGCAGGAAATGTAAGTACCTATAGGTATTAGAAAATCGTTTAAAGATATACTAATTTTGTAATCATTTTCCATATAGACATATTTAGTTATTCAGCTTTTCGGACAAAATTGTATTGATTTTGTGTGATTTATATTCCCATATTTGAGTCATAAGACGATTTGCCCTTTTTGTTTTCCATTGAAAGTCCTGTTCGATTAATTCAGATAATATTTTTTCTTTCAGTTATTACTTATTTTCATTCTTTATATGTAGGTATTTGACTATCTTCTTTATCTTGCTATAAAGTAGGTAAGTATAGTTCCAATTTTTTCCTCATTGTTATCCCAAATCCTTTCATCTAGTCGTGAAGTTATTAGACAGTCTGCTGATGCCGGACTACACTTTAGATTGATCTCTAGATAATCACCTTTTTCCTCACTGCTATCTCAAATTCTTTTATGTTTATATTTAGTTTCTTCTTGTTTCCTTCTATAATAAATCTTAAAAAATTCTCAGTCCTCTTTTTTACTCTCCTCGAAGGACAGTGAATGATAGTTTTGTGCTTATAAATTTTATCTTAAATTATTAAATCCTATTTCTAAAACGGAGGTGAGCATGACGTAGGGAGTTATTAGGCAGAGTCTAATGCCGGACTACACTTTTGAATGATCTTTTAGATAATCACCTTCTCATCTTTAGTTACTTTAATTACAATCTTGACCTTATTAGTTCTTTGTTTGTTCCGATTATCCGATTTCTGCTCATTAGTTTTTTAGTTATTGTCTGGGTTGCACGTAGCATTCGTCAGATTAGGATACGTTTGAAAAAATGGGAGTCTTTTCATTCTTTTCAGAAGCGGTTGAATCAACAGAATGAGTGAATATTTAGACATAGTAATAATTGAAAAACCTGATTAAAAGCTTTATTTGGATCCGGAAAGATCTTAACAATGCAATATTTGAGAATAGTACAATCAAACCTGATGATAATGGAGTAAGAGCTTTTTCAAATAATATCATATTCCCACTGACGGAACTGCTTCACAAAGACTTCCAAATCTAATAAATTATTTAAGAAAGTGTTTTGGAACGTTTCTAAATGGCTTAGTGAAGTTTTTTCAGAAATTTCTGACAGATTTTCAAGTATTTTAGAGCCCTATATTGAAGTTCCAAAGTGTTCCAAACTGGTTCAAAAGGTTTCCAGTTCTAACTTGAAGCCTAATTAATTGTCCTAAAAGTTCTGAATTGGATTTGAACTTGTTAGAAATATTTTTTCAGGTAATGACCAACGTGAATACAGGAACACTACGGCCCTGTTTGGGAATCGGCCCACTGAGCAGTGGACTCAGGCTTCCCGTGCCAATCCTTGACGCGTTTCGTCCTTGTTAGGACTCATCAGAAGGACATAGGCTGAAGCTCCCTGTCCAAGCAAAATTGAACTTCGTTGACCAGTCAGAAACAACTACTCCGAGGGCAAATACCCCTACCGGCGTTGAACTACACTGATTGGATCAATCAGTGTAGTTCAACGCCGGTAGGGGTATTTGCCCTCGGAGTAGTTGTTTCTGACTGGTCAACGAAGTTGGATTTGAACTGTTTTGGATACTTATTAAAGATGTTTCACAAACGACATTCAAGACGTCTGCTTACTTCTTCAAAGCGTCTTAGACATCTCATAGACATCGTATGTTACAAAACCTATCTGCCTAAAGACGTCTTCAGGACTAATATTTCATTATAATTACTCATTTTATAACATTCAATTTTTATCCTAAATTGGTTCAAAAGGTTCTAACAGGTTTCCAGTTCTAAATTGAGTCCTAAATGTTCTAAAAATAACTCTGAAACGTCTCAATTGTTCCAAAATGCTACTGAAAATTTTGATTTGGAATTGAATGGATGGTTTTGAATGCTTATTAGAAGTTCTACAGCAATCTAAATTTGTTCTTAAAAGCCTTCTGAAAGACGTTTTGTAACTTTTATCATGATGAATCCTATGATTCTCGCCCTTTTTAAAATGTTTCTGGAGATTCTAGAGCGTTTGGAGTGTTTTGGAGCATCATTAAATGGGTTTCAAACTTCTAAATTATTCCAAAATGCTTTCGGAAATGGTAAATCGGTTTTTGAATGTTTTGGAGTATTCTTAAATTGTTCTAAAATTTCCAAGATGTCCTGAAGCGTTACAGAATGCTTTTGGAAATTCTGAATTGAATTTTAAGTGTTTTAAAATGTCCAAAAGGCTTATTAAAGTTCTAGAGTGTTCTGTAGCATTCTATATAAATGGTTTCCAGTAATTAACTTCGAAATTGAATGAGAAACTAATTATGTGGAAAAGACGTCCCTAAGATGTCCACAAACGACATTCAAGACGTTTTGATTACGTCTTTAAGGAGTGTTAAAGACATCTTGGAGACGTCGTATGTTACAAAACCCAACGTCTTTTAGAAGTCTGCCTAAAAAAAGACGTCTTCAATAAGACGTCATTGAATTTCTTTTGAATACATAAACCATTATTCACTTTTAGACCCGGTTGTACGAAATAGTGTGGCTCTTAGTTGTCTTTAAGTTGTGAATTTAGGACATCTTATGGATGTTTGGTTTTCAGATGTTCATGTTATACGCAGACCTTAAAAAGGCGTATTTAAGACTTTGTGTGCTTTCTAGGTGGGTAAAACGTCGTGATACACCCCGATTAAAGTGTACATTCTGTAGAATAACCTTTCCTGAATCCGGATTGAAAATTACTTAAAATTTGCTGATTTGCTGAATTTTATGACTCATTTACTTCATTTCCAAAGTTAAGTTAATGGATATGTGGTTACCAATTTTTCAAGATTTTTATTAAAAGTTCTTATTAAAATACCTATTATCTATATCATTACTATGTCCCAAAAAGGACTATTATAAGTCAGAAGTATCAAGTATCCCTGTTAGTTTGACAAACATCTTCGTAAAATTATTGCCAAAAAAAAAAACAGATTGCATAAAAAATTCAAGAAATCTTGCTTGCATCAGAGTGAAGTCTGGTTCCGGACTGAATTGTGTTATTTAACATTTATTTCTAAAGCGGAACATCTTATTCCCGAAAACATCAAACATTTTTGGTCATACGTGAAGAGCCTAACAGTGTTTCTGGTTTGCCCAGCATAATGCAGTACAATAATCAACCCCTCATTAATTCTAAATGATATTGCTGATGCGTTTGCCTCGCACTTTCAGTCCTGTTATTCAAATCATGAAGATGTGGACTTGTCCAACAAAGCTCTGTGCCACTTTATCTTTTCATATCTTTACCGCAGAGGAAATCATCGAGAAGTTATCATCCTTGGATAAATCTAAGAGAGCAGGCCCTGATGGCATTGCACCCTTATTGTTGAAATCTTGTTGCTTCCCCTTGTAAACCCATTGAGAGCTCTTTTCCAAAGATCGATGGATGCAGGTTACTTTCCTTCCTTATGGAAAAAATCTTTTCTTCCCGTTTTCTAGGCGGGTGATAGTGTCGGTTATCAGTAATTACCGTGGAAAATTTCTTCTCTCTGCCATTCCTGAACTTTTTGAGTCGATTCTTACTGATGACATTCGAAACTACCGGAAATTAGTAAATCCTTCGTTGTGAAGTAAATACTTCGTAGAATATACTGGTACTACTTGTAGTAGTAGCAAGTACTTCGTTTTTATTCATACCGCCCATTATTCCTGTACAACATGGATTCTATAAATAAAAGGTCGTTCTGCTTGTACTAACCTAGCAGTTTACGAACTTTCTTGTTTCATCCGTTGAAGCTGGCTGTCAGGTTGAGAGTATTTATACTCTGTTTCTGCAGAAATCACAAACCAGTCAGAGCGAATTTCATTGGGTGAAAACAGTCAGAAAACTAGTTTCAACCAATGAAATTCGCTCTGACTGGTTTGTGATTTCTGCAGAAACAGACCTACTGATTATACTGATTTATCTAGCCTTTGACAGTGTTTGTCATCTTATTCCTATGGTCATCATGGTCATCTTCAGTCATCTTTTTACTGATAAAAAAATTGAAATTATCTGAGATCGGTGTCTCTGGTAATTACATTTGAACTGATTAAATTCTACCTATCTCAGCGTTGTCAGCTTGTTACTGTTTGTGGCTCTGTATCTTGTGACGTAGGTACCTACTTGTGACCTCTGGCGTCCCCCAGGGTTCGCATATCGGTCCTGTGCTCTTCTCATTATTTATAAATGATGTTTTACTATAATGTTTCAAAACATTCCAATGTCTCTTATACGCCGACGACCACAAACTCTTTAGCTCGGTTGGCCCTGGTCTCGATGGCTTATTGCAGTCTGATCTGTTTGTATAATTGTCTAGTTCGAAGTTTGTTAGAGTACTGTTCTGTGATCTGATCACCACGTTACGCTTGTATCATGTACAAAGACTGGAAAGAGTTCAAAGTAAATTTCTTAAATACCTGTTGTATAAACTTCACTTTCCTTATAGTACCGTTCCTTTGAGGTGTCAAAAGCCTTGAGTGTCGTCGAAGAAATGCTTATTTGTTGTTTCTCTACAAATTTACCAATGGAGTAATTGCCTGCACTTATCTTCTAAACTTGATCACATTTTTAATTCCAATAATACAAGACAAGTGCAGTTATTTTACTAGCGTTATCACAGAACTAAATATGGTCCTAATGTTTTTGTAGATTGTCTAGTTTATAATAATTATACATACCTAATAGGTATTTCCACGATTGTGATCTTTTCTCTGTTAGTTTGTTGGTATCTGTTAAGAAGATATTGAGAGATTTGTAATTTGCCTTTCCTGTATAGGGAGTGGCTGACTGTTTTTTATCTTTGTACCATTTAGAATATTTTATTCTGTAGTGTATTGAATTTGTAAATATATAAATAAATTACAATAACACAAAAATGAGAATCAATATGTTGTAACATAAACATTTATTCCTTAACAAATTCCATATGGACATTTAGTAAAATTATGATCATTTTCCATTTCATCATATAAGTAGGTACTACGTATTTATTTTCTTTCTAGGGTGCAGAATTTCCATCAGGATACCCAAACGAAATAAATGGTTACGGCGGTCTATGGGATCCCCATCATTTTCCTGGACAAAGTCCCGCTCTCGGAGGATATCCTGATATTTTAACTGCTTTCAATTCTGATTTGGGTAAATATAATGTATGATAAACCTTTAAATAATAGTGTATTATATTGCTCTTATTGGGTAATATTACTTTCTTATTTTCTGCATTGTTACTATTGTTAGTTATTTCTTCTATTCTTTCTTTTTTATACATTTTACATAACACTATACATGTTTCTTCTAGTTTGGCCACGTCAACAATGCGCAGGAGGTTTGGTATCGAGCCGCTCGGGTCGTAGCGGCTCTTCAAGCGGACATTCTTCGAAAAAACCACGTAGAAGAGTCGCTACGATAGCACAACGTAGAGCCGCAAATATCAGAGAACGACGAAGAATGTTCAATCTCAATGAAGCTTTCGACAAACTAAGAAGAAAGGTATAAAGAAAAACACCAAGCAAATCTTATATTTTTCGTACTTTATTACTTTTTTCTAGGTTCCTACTTTTGCATACGAAAAACGCCTATCTCGCATCGAGACTCTTCGTCTAGCCATTACCTATATCAGCTTTATGGCAGAGTTACTACATGGACATCCGTTGGATCACAAAGGCGGCGATATTTATCCTCCAAGAGAATACGTTCCTTATGGACTGATTAATTAATTTTTATCAAACTTATTTGACGCTTTTTTCGATGTTGTTGTTTTTGCTCACTCATAAGCTTTTTATATCAGAAATATTGACTCTGAAGTATTCTTTTGGTTCTGTGATATTGATTGTAGCCTAATATTCTTTGTACAAGGTTTGAGAGTCTAATCTCTTGAAATTTATGCTGAAATGTTCATACCTACCATGTTTTGTAAATGTCTCCTAGAAGTCTATTGTGGTAGAAAAAAAAACCTTGTCATTATCATAAATATCCATGTCTTCCATATATAATTTTTAAATGTGTATATTAAGTAATGTAATAAATAAAAAACTCCTAGTCAGATTAAAACCATTTTTATTACTAACTTTCTCATACAAACAAAAACCATTTAAGTCTTAATAGCATAACCAGCTATTTCATGCAAATTTGTTTCCTTGAAACCCATCACTATATCCCCTTTAATCAAGTGCTTATAAGATTTTTTGGCCCCAGTCAAATTCTCCATAAACGGAATACTACTTTTAAATTTGGCTTTTTTGAATTTCAGCTTCACAGTGCCGTCAGGTAGTTTTTCATTTTCACCTTCAGGATTACCAACTTCGCCTACCATAATATCAGCAATTTCTACTGATTTCATTTTGGCTTCGTTTATGTCGTTTTCAATTTCAGCTTGATAGTTGTCTAGAGTTTTGGATATTGAATTTATGTTCTCTTCAATGTTGTTTGCTTGCTCGTCGAATGCGGTATTGTCAACACCCTTGCTTCTCTTTTTTGCTTTCTTTTTCTGGATAAATTTATCTATGTATGATAATTCTGCACTGTCATTGAGCTTGCCTTCAATTTCCAGTATATCTCTGCTTTCATCTAATGTTTCGTTATGGATTTCTTCTTTTGTTGGTATTATTCTCTCTCGGGTTACATCACTAAATCTTACACTTTTCCTTCTTGTCACTCCTTTAATTTTTTGAATACTTGTTTCTGCGAAACTTTTGTTGGTTTTAGGCTTTTCAATTATTGGTGTTGGATTAGTAGCAATGTTTAACATTAAATCGCAACTAATTTCATCCTCAATAACTGTGGTGTCATTCAAATCTAATGCCGGGTTAGTTAAACCTTTATCTTCTTCTTTGGCCTTTTTATTTTTCTTCTTTTTTGATTTACGTTTCACTTCATATTCCTCATTTATAATATCTTGTGTATTTACATTGTCTTCACCATTAAACATTGGATTTTCTAGACCACACTTTTTCTTCTTTTTTTCTTTTAGTGGTATTTCATATGGATTTGCAATAGTTGGTACAGAAATGTTAGATTCGATGGCATTATTGAAAACTAGATTATCTATGCCTTCTTTAGATTTAGATTTTTTCTTTTTTGGACTAACATCTTGGCTATTTATTATATTAGATTGTTGTTCGTTTGAATTACTCTCTGTGGATTCATTTAGAGTTGACACTTCCATCTCTTCAATAGTTTCCTCTAAGTTTTTAGCTTTCCTCTTCTTTTTCTTTTTAGATTCATTTATGCTGGAATTTAGTTCAACATCTTCACTTTGAATTGAAATATCCATGTCAATGTTTTTATCTGGAAAAAAAATATTATAGTACTTACCTAGATCACACAATGTATTAACAGTGGTTACCTTTTCTCTTCTTTTTCTTTTTTGTGCCATCATCCTCCTTCTTTTTCACTTCAGGTGTTCCTTCATTGATGATTTGTACTTGTACTTCAAAATTTTCAGCCACTTGTCCCACTGTGTCATTAAGAGATTCACTCATGCTTTCATCTATTGGTTCCAAAATGTGCTTTTCTAATTTGGCTGGTGAATATAAAGGATCAAATGCTGGATTGGCTAGCCCAGAGTCTTCTGGTTTTTTCTTTTTGGATTTGTCTTTCTTTTTTTTGGTTGGAGTTTCATCAAGAGTGTCTGTTTTCTTTTTCTTTGACGGTGTATCTTCGTTATTAGTTGCATCTTCATCTAAAACTCTTTTTTTATCTTTTTTCTTTTTGGGAGTTGTTTCGTTTTCAGTCACATAGGATTTGAAACCAAAGCCAAAGCTGGGTTTAATTTCACTTTCCGATTCAGATTCTACTTTATTTGTATTAAATCCAAAGCCAAAACTAGGTCTTTGTTCTGTTTCTGAATCATCATCTTTTTTTAAAACTCCATTGTTGCCAACAACATAGCCGTGACTCTTTCCAAAACTTGGTATTTTCTTTTTGAAATAATCAGACATAAGGCCAGCATTGGAGAAATTTTTCTCCTTCACTATTTCATTGTTAGCTTCTGTATTAATTGATTCTTTTTGTATTTTCTTATTTTCTTTCAAACTCTTTTTTCCAAAAATATTAGCCAAGTCTTTTTCAGAGTATCGACTTATGTCTTTGCCCCTGGTGAATTTTCTATAGTGCACTCTGGCTTTGGAATTTTGTGACTTTTCCTCCAACGATTGTATTTTACTTTCAGTGTTCTTTTCATCTTGTTCGCCACCTCCTAAAGCAGCTAAAAGTGCTGTGAAATTTGTTTCGTGTTCTGTCCATTGGTCATCAGATTCCTTATAACCCACACCTAAAGAAAATAAATGAAAGTTGTGTATGTTCAAGGTCTGTTCCCACAGAAATCATAAACCTATAAGAGCAAATTTCATTGGTTGAAAACTGGTTGTTGACGATTTACACCAATCAAAAACACTGACTGATTTGTGATTTCTGTGAGAACAAACCTTAAGTCTTCTCAAATTGAACCTCAGGTTTAAACTTACTCACACAGGCTCCTATTATTATAGTTTGAATAATCATGTTTTTTCTCTATTCTACTTATTACCAAACAATCCTAGAAGTATGTGTACCATCGTCACCAAAAGTAACTGGAACAGCATCAAATTAGCTCTTGTCCTATTATATGAATTTTATTGTCAAATATTTGTTAAACTATGTATTAAATGCATTGAAATGAATGACAGTAGAATCAGTCCAGGAGATTATTATGCATTATTTGTGTCCCAATTACTTTTGGTGACGATGGTACATTTCTACCCAATATATTGCATTACATTAGAGTGATTTCTCCCAATATCATATTAACACAGATAGACATTACAGTAAACAAATTTTGTGTTGCCAACATCTAGAAGAGATCTACCTCTGGTGTATTGCTTGAAAACATTAGAGTTTCAAGACTAAAAACGATTACTGGTAATGTTGCAAGTTGCATCAGTGTGCATTTCTTCATTATTTTGGTCAAGTGAATGATGGGTTTTGTTTACACCTCTGATGCATCCCCACCATGAACCCCCATCACACACCTCTCCTTGCCCATAGGGGGTCTTGCCATCACAACAAACATCAGTTTATGAATAAAATACTTGTCAGTGCAATTTGTGTACAACAAAATGTAGAAAGTTCTCTTACCTTGACTGTCATTTTTGTAGGAAACTTTAATATGTTCCGTCCTTCCGTCTTCCTTTGCTCCCAGCCCTTTCCCTTGAGACCAACCCATTTTTTCCAGCAATTTCTGACCAAATTTGCTGCTATCTGTGAAAGAGGCAAGTTGGGTTTTAATCACGATAGTTTGAGATATAAGTATTTGGAGTTAACATATTCTCCTAATGTTAATTTTAGGTTGTTTTACTTACCCTGAGACCAAGCTTTGCCCCTTGGATTAAGGGACCATTTTTGCTTTCGTCTTTTCTCGGCCAGCATAGACATGGTAAGTTGTGGAAGCGATTTCCTTGGGAAAATTTAATTAATGAAAGTTAAATATAATTTTTGTTTGTATTTATAGGAAAACCCGTTTTTAAAGGGCCGAACCTTAACCTAAACTAAAAAAACCGCGTGTTTTTACAGCTGTCAGGTCAACTGAAGTCAGTGCAGACTGATCGAGTGAGCTCGCTCGAAGTGACGTAACGTGGAGTAGGAAAACAGTTTGTTCGGAATAGTTCTGGGTTCTGGTTCTGAATTGAACTAATTGTTCCTTTTCGGAGTTTACTGATTACGATCTATCCGCAAGCGTGTATTAATTATTTTTAGTTTGAGACGCGAGAAAACACCTGAGGCGTTTTCTCGCGTCCACTTATTTGAAACTATTTCAAAACTGTTTTAAAAATAGTACATTCTCGCGATAAACCCATGACGTCACGTCAAAACTGGTTCAAACCGTCTCGAAATACAATCCAATCCTTTCAAACCATTTTCTCGCGCCGAGAATTTATGACGACATGGTGACATTACTTGAACCAGTTTTGAAAAATGTTTTGAAACATTAGAGACGCGAAAATACGCCTCTATATTCTCGCATTTTGAGTGTGCAGTGCAATAATTTTTGTTCGGATCGATTTATCATGACCGAGCATTCCGAGCGCTAGCAGATCAGTAATTTCTATTCGGGCTTTTGCAGTGGTGCAACGGACAAGTACCTATTGTTCGTCAACTTTCCGTATGAGGAGCGAGGGGGTGAAGGATATGGCTGGGTGTGAGACTTGTGAGAGTGACCCTAGAGTAACTCTAAACAGGTGCTTACTTGGAGCGTTACGCTGGAATCGTTCAGACATCGAGAGTTGGCGTACCCAGAGTGCGCCCAAATTACCCCACTCAGGGACTGGGTTGAAAAATGCACCGCGGTTTTTATGGGGTTTGACGTTGACATTTACTGCAACGCAGCAACGCCCAAATACGTTTAGAAACCGGCACCCAGAGTGCACTTCAAGTGATGACGTCAACAAGACTGACAAACAACTACTATAGTTCATTGACTATACCTTCACGCTTCATTTCTAAACACACTCCAGCCATAAATAATTCATGGCTGGTATATTTATGTAACCAAATCTTGAATTACTACCAAACTGGTTCGAAATCGAATTTTATTGGGATTTGCGAACAAAGCTGTTTAGAGTAAAGTGAAACTTCTTAGCAGGCGTTCTGATATTTGGACAGCTCACCTCCGGGCTAAGTTAACTACAGGGTAAATATTGTAATTTTACTCGTTAACCCTGGAGTTAAAACCAACCCGGGGGCAATGTCATTGCCCGGGGGTGAGTCGCTATATTTTTTTTACTGTATTCCTTCTTTACATCGAATTACACGGAACGTGTCGCTCTAGAGCTTCTCGGAGTCACTTCAAAACTCACAATTATTCAGATAACTATCGGGGGCTTGTTTGGGAAGGATAAATACTCGAGTACATAGAGTTTTAAATACATAAGCTAGGTTCGGGATGCAACAGCGGAGCTGGAGTAGAGTTGGAGTGGCGTTTTTATCACGTGACCAAAAAGCTTTTAGAATGGATGAGTAGATTAGTGAAACCAAACGGCCAGGCCGTGCCAGTTTGCATTTGGAGTTTCTTAACTGAACCTAACGCTAACAACGTTGTTGACCCCCGCATGCATGTGAAGCTACTCTTTTAGCTCAAAATGACAATACCCGAACGCATCGGGAGTGTTTATTGCACTTGGAGTTTATAGAACAGTCATCTCGAACCAATGAACTCGAACCCACCTATTGCTATATAACTTGCGTTCGGTATTTTGCTCAAAGAGCAGAGCGTGCAGAGCGGAGCCGTAATCATGTGACCAGTGAGCGCACAGAGCAGTTAAACGCTGTATTAGGGATCGAAATTTTAATAAACGAACTCGAATGAGCCTGCACCTAGTACACTTTTTAAATAAACGAACGGTAAATTAATGTTCGGAGAACTCAAATCAAAATATTGAATGCACGCACGGATATTTGCAGTATGGAGTAAAGAGAGGGAGCTCGTTACTCGTACTCTGCGAGGAGTGCTCCGAAAGCCGAATAGATATGTCACAAAATGTCATTATCAGCTGGGTTGATTTATTTTTTAGTCAACTTTATACAAAACTAAAATAATTTCTATTTGTGATTCATTCTGTTTTTGTTTGTAAAATGTAATATTTCTGTGTTGTAATTGAAAAATGTCCGAATCAACTAACGTAAGTGTTTTTCTATGAACTTTTGAAGTTTAGCTTTAAAATCATTGAGAATTTTCTGCTTGTTTCATTTCTTTCTTTTTTCTTCAGGGATATATGAGCGATTCTGAGTGTTCTGAGGATGAAATAGAGCCCAAATTGAAATATGTACGTCTCAATAATGACCTGAGAGAAATTTTGAATAATACTTCTGCGACATGCATTGCAGTGCATACAAAGGTAAATAGATAACTACGGTATTTTATCAAAATTCCATTGATTTATTTTTATAACATAACAATAAGTAACCACAGACAAGGTCGAAAAACAATGCAGAATATTTATAATTATTGGTTCATGCATATTTACCTCTTTTTGGGAATAGTTTTTGGTATTTATTTGTATAAATTTGTATTTGGAAATAAACAAAAATAATTGTATTTATTTTCTATATACCTGTTAATTGTAATTTATGAGATTTGAAGCTGAAATTCTGGAACTATAAGTCCCCAAATGAGCTGGGATTGTAGTCATCTACTAGGATAAGAATCACTGAAAATTTCAGCTTTCTATCTTTAATAGAAAAAAAGTTATGACCTTTCAAAGTTTTCCAAAATCTAAAAATACCTTCCTACTAAAACAATGAAATTTAAAAAAATTCTGTTGAGATTTTGTGTCCTAATGGTCCTTTGGGATCCCCCAAATTCCATACACTAAAATATTCTGCGATTTGAAGCCGGATTCTATGGAAAAAGGCACTCAGAAAAATTGAAAAATTCATGAATCGCCCCAAATTGCTTGACATGATTTTATTTCTGGAACTATAAGTCCAAATGAGCTGAAATTTTCTGGGATTGTAGTACTCTAGTGGGATAAGAATCACTGAAAATTTCGGCTTCTATCTTCAATAGAAAAAAGTTATAACCTTTCAAAGTTTTCCAAAATCTAAATTATAAGGTAGCTGAAAAAAATACCTTCTTACAAAAACGATGAAATTTCAATTTTTTTTCTGTTCAGCTTTTGTGTCCTAATGGTTCTTTGGGATCCCTTAAACTCCATACACTAAATTATTCTAAGATTTGGAGCCAGATTCTATGAAAAAAGGCACTCAGAAAAATTGAAACATTGATGAATCACCCCAAATTGCTTGACACAATTTTATTTCTGGAACTATAAGTCCAAATGAGCTGAATTTTCAGGGATTGTAGTCCTCTACTGGGATTATAATCACTGGAAATTTCAGCTTTCTATCTTTAATAGAAAGAAAGTTATGACCTTTCAAAGTTTTCCCCTCGGTTTTCCCAAAATCTAAATCATAATAAACTCCATACACTAAATTATTCTGAGATTTGGAGCCAGATTCTATGAAAAGAGGCACTCAGAAAAATTGAAAATTTGATAAATCACCCCAAATTGCTTAACACGATTTTATTTCTGGAAAATAGGAAATTCCATACACTAAATTATTTTGAGATTTGAAGGCGAAATATTTGAAAAAAGGCCGTCAGGAAATTGAAAATAACAAAATTTCCCTTTTGCCATTAACAGAATTATTGCAATCAGCGGAACAACCCAATATGAAACATTATCAAACCTCAGCCAAAATCCTTTTTCCAGTTTGTCTGTCTCGGATCCCACTGGGGCGTCATTTACGTTCTCGACCACCAAGGCAACAATATAGTGAGCAAAAAATTGAAAGCGCACACTGTGAGTGTCAATCAAATATCGATCGATCAGACTGGCGAATACATTGCCACTTGTTCTGACGATGGCAGGGTGTTTGTCCACGGACTATTTTCCAAAGAGCATAATTTCAATCTCAACATTGGAAGGCTTGTCAAGACTGTGGCCTTGGATCCTAGTTTTTGTAAGAATCCTACTAATAAGAGGTTTATTACTGGTAAGTTGATGCAATCAAACATCAACAATTTGTATAATTATGATTTATTTAGGTGATGATAAATTGACTTTGTACGAACGCACATTTTTGGGCAATCTACGTCCCACTGTCCTTTGTGAAAGTGAAGGTTTGGTTCGGAGCCTTTGTTGGGGTGAGAGTTTTTTAGCTTGGTCCAGTAATATTGGAGTCCGAGTTTATGACATGAACGCCAGATGCTCATTGGGAATGATAAAATGGGAAGAACATCCAGGGTTAGTTAGTGGTTTTATTAATTTTGATAGATTTTTTATTTGGTATAAATTAGTGTGTCAATAGAAAAATTTAGATGTAATCTACGGTGGGCCGATAGCCGGACACTTCTTATTGGCTGGGTGGATACTGTAAGGGTTTGTGTAATAAGGAAAAGAAGCAATATTGAATTGGCTGTCAGAGCTTTGCCTGAATATTTAGTTGATCCAGGTAAAATATAACATATTATGCAATTTTATTAAATTAACAAACAACTTTTTAGTTTCTACATTCCAAACAGAGTTTTATATTAGTGGAATCGCACCACTTGAACAACAATTAGTTTTGTTGGGTGTACCCAAAGAACAAGATGAGAACAATAAGAGTTTACGTCCACAATTGTATATAGTAGAATATAAGGATAATGATTATAGTGATATTTGTACTGATAGTTTAACTTTAAGAGGTAATTTGAGTTTTATTTTATCGGCTACAATTAGTAATTCATTAATTTAAAGGTTACGAAAAATATTCGGTAAACGATTACCATTTAGATGTTTTAATAGAAGAAAACATGTTTTTTATTGTTGCTCCAAAAGATGTCGTTATTGCTAGTCCTTACGATTTAGATGATAGGATACAGTGGTTCATCCAGCACAAGTAAGAATCTATTTTTTTCAATTAGCAAATTGTTTTCAAATATTCTTATAGTAAGTTTGAGGAAGCTTTGGATATACTAATGCATAACGATGGCCGTAAAATCCACAGACACACCGTTCAAAGTGTAGGGGTAGATTATTTGGATCATTTGCTCAGTCAAGGCATGTATGACGCCGCCGGCATGTTGGGGTTGAAAATTTTCGGGAAAAATCCTTCATTATGGGAGGATCAGATTTATAAATTTGCCAGAGTACATCAGTTGAGGTAAATTGACAATAATTTTTTGTCATACATTTATTATTACTAAACTTTTTTAGATCTGTTAGTCCTTACATACCAAGGACAAAAGAATCCAAGTTAAATCCTCACATATATGAGATGATTTTGTATGAATATTTAAAACTTGATGCTCAGGTAAATATTTTATTTTGTCTCAAGTGGCTACTCATTATCTTGAATATTTTAAGGGTTTTGTTCAATTAATTAAAGAATGGCATCCGGACCTCTACAACGTTTCCGCTGTCATAAACGCTGTACTAGATCACATAATTCATGACGATGCCAATAAGGATACTTTCATAGAAGCATTGGCTATTTTGTATAGTTACGTGCAAAAATATGATAAAAGTTTATCCATGTACCTCAAGTGAGAATTTACCTATTTTATTTATTGTACGATTATTTCATTGATGATTTTTTTTTAGATTAAAACACAAAGATGTTTTCACTTTAATCCAAAAACACGACTTACATAATGTAATCCAGGACAAACTCACAGATCTGATGGATTTGGATTATAAAAAAACTGTTGCGCTACTTTTAGAAAAAAATAATATTCCTTCAGAAAAAATTGTCGCTAAGCTTAGGGCGAATAATTTACATTTATATAGAGTAAGTTAATTGAAATTCAGGTAAGGAGTTTTAATATTCCTTGCAGTTTTTAGACGAATATGACAAAAAAAATACCAAAGGCAAATACCATAAAGAGTTAGTGGAACTATACGCAATATTTGATAGGTCAAAGCTATTGCCCTTTTTAAAAAAATCTGATCATTATCCTATACAAGAAGCTTTGGATATATGCAAGAAGAAAAAGTATTTTCCTGAGAGGGTTTTTCTTTTAGGTAATTTCTAAGTTTTATAAAATCGAATATCCTATAATGATTTTTTTAGGAAGAATGGGTGATACGAAAAAAGCTTTAGACTTAATTATAAACGAACTGAAAGATATTCAATATGCCATATCCTTTTGTCATGAACATGACGATACAGATTTATGGGAAGATTTGATAAATCATTGCATAAATAAACCAGGTTAACATTCAAATACTTATATTTTGAAACAATGAATTGAAAATCTTTTTGTAGAATTTATAACATTTTTGTTGCAAAGTATTGGAAGCTATATTGACCCGACTACTTTGATTTTGAAAATGAAAGACGACATGGAAATTCCAGGATTGAAAAATTCTTTAGTGAAAATGTTGAACCAGTATAATTTACAGGTATACATTGGTTGTTGGTTATAGGTGTTTTTTTTACAATTCTTTTAGGTTTCAGTTCAGGAAGGATGCAAAAAAATTCTGGTTTCAGATTATTTCAATCTTCAAAAAAAATTAGTACACGTTCGTCAGAAGGGTACTTCAGTTTGTGGGGAGACTTTATGCGGTGCTTGCCATTATAAGCTCATTCAAAGTGGTAAGGAATATTACTTTTTTTTTTGTAGGAAATATTATATTTACTATTTTTCAGATATGTCTAGAGTTACTGGTCTGAAAATGTTTAATTGTAGACATATATTTCATAAGGAATGTGTGGGAGATGATACCACTGTTTGTGTAGTTTGTTATCCGTCTGAAAATAAATAGGTTTGGGGTGACGTCAAAAATAAAAAGTGAGTATGAAGAGCTTTATTAAGTAGTAGTTCAAATATGAATGAAAAATAATGTTTATGAAAATTGTTGAAGAATTGCAATTATTGTCTGTGTGCGGCAGCAGAGTAGGTGATGGCTGATCAATAATCCTCTTTTACTGTATTTCTACAGGGTGATCTCATAAATGTCACCACCTCCTAACTTTTTCATTTGAGGTTTTTGACAAAAATGTCAAATACAGAAGTTTTGTATGTTAAGAGGATGGTGAGAAGCTCATTTTCCCAAAATTTAAAAATTTTACAGTGGAAAACAGCAACATGAAAAATCTCGGAAATCAACCTACAATAACTGAATTAGTTGAAAATACAGTCTCACATATTTCAAAGTTTTCCTGAAAAACTAGTGAAGGGAAAATTTTGAAACTTTTTGCATGTTAAGAGGAAGGTGAGAAGCTCATTTTCCCAAAATTTAAAAATTTTACATTGGAAAAGAGCAACATGAAAAATCTCGGAAATCAACCTACAATAACTGAATTAGTTGAAAATACAGTCTCACACATTTCAAAGTTTTCCTGGAAAACTAGTGAAGGGAAAATTTTGAAACTTTTTGCATGTTAAGAGGAAGGTGAGAAGCTCATTTTCCCAAAATTTAAAAATTTTACATTGGAAAAGAGCAACATGAAAAATCTCGGAAATCAACCTACAATAACTGAATTAGTTGAAAATACAGTCTCACACATTTCAAAGTTTTCCTGGAAAACTAGTGAAGGGAAAATTTTGAAACTTTTTGCATGTTAAGAGGAAGGTGAGAAAACAGCAACATGAAAAATCTTGGAAGTCAACCTACAAAAAATGAATTAGTTGATAATATAGTCTAACACATTTCAAAGTTTTCCTGGAAAACTAGTGAACGGAAAATTTTGAAGCTTTTTGCATGTAAAGAGGAAGGTGAGAAGCTCATTTTCCCAAAATTTTCCAGTGGAAAACAGCAACATGAAAAATCTTGGAAATAAACCTACAATAACTGAATTAGTTGAAAATACAGTCTCACACATTCCAAAGTTTTCCTGGAAAACTTAGGGAAAATTTTGAAATTTTTTGCATGTTAAGAGGAAGATGAGAAGCTTGTTTTCCAAAAATTTCAAAATTTTCCAGTTGAAAACAGCAACATGAAAAATCTTGGAAATCAACCTACAATAAGTGAATTAGTTGAAAATACAGTCTCACACATTTCAAAGTTTTCCGGGAAAACTAGTGGAGGGAAAATTTTGAAATTTTTTGCATGTTAAGAGGGAGGTGAGAAGCTCATTTTCCCAAAATTCAAAAATTTTGCAGTGAAAAACAGCAACATGAAAAATCTAGGAAATCAACCTACAATAACTGAATTAATTGAAAATACAGTCTCACATATTTCAGAGTTTTCCTGGAAAACTAGTGAAGGGAAAATTTTGAAACTTTTTGCATGTTAAGAGGGAGGTGAGAAGCTCATTTTCCCAAAATTTCAAAATTTTTCAGTGGAAAACAGCAACATGAAAAACCTACGATAACTGAATTAATTGAAAACACAGTCTCACGCATTTCAAAGTTTTCCTGGAAAACTACTGAAGGGAAAATTTTGAAACTTTTTGCATGTTAAGAGGGAGGTGAGAAGCTCATTTTCCCAAAATTTCAAAATTTTTCAGTGGAAAACAGCAACATGAAAAACCTACAATAACTGAATTAATTGAAAACACAGTCTCACACATTCCAAAGTTTTCCTGGAAAACTTAGGGAAAATTTTGAATTTTTTTGCATGTTAAGAGGAAGATGAGAAGCTCGTTTTCCAAAAATTTCAAAATTTTCCAGTGGAAAACAGCAACATGAAAAATCTTGGAAATCAACCTACAATAAGTGAATTAGTTGAAAATACAGTCTCACACATTTCAAAGTTTTCCTGGAAAACTAGTGAAGGGAAAATTTTGAAACTTTTTGCATGTTAAGAGGGAGGTGAGAAGCTCATTTTCCCAAAATTCAAAAATTTTCCAGTGAAAAACAGCCACATGAAACATCTAGGAAATCAACCTACAATAACTGAATTAATTGAAAATACAGTCTCACATATTTCAGAGTTTTCCTGGAAAACTAGTGAAGGGAAAATTTTGAAACTTTTTGCATGTTAAGAGGGAGGTGAGAAGCTCATTTTCCCAAAATTTCAAAATTTTTCAGTGGAAAACAACAACATGAAAAACCTACAATAACTGAATTAATTGAAAACACAGACTCACGCATTTCAAAGTTTTCCTGGAAAACTAGTGAAGGGAAAATTTTGAAACTTTTTGCATGTTAAGAGGGAGGTGAGAAGCTCATTTTCCCAAAATTTCAAAATTTTTCAGTGGAAAACAGCAACATGAAAAACCTACAATAACTGAATTAATTGAAAACACAGACTCACGCATTTCAAAGTTTTCCTGGAAAACTAGGGAAGGGAAAATTTTGAAACTTTTTGCATGTTAAGAGGAAGGTGAGAAGCTCATTTTCCCAAAATTTAAAAATTTTACAGTGGAAAACAGCAACATGAAAAATCTTGGTAATCAACCTACAATAACTGAATTAATTGAAAATACAGTCTAACATATTCCAGAGTTTTCCTGGAAAACTAGTGAAGGGAAAATTTTGAAACTTTTTGCATATATGGAGGAAGGTGAGACGCTCATTTTCCCAAAGTTTCAAATGTTTCCATTAGAGAAATTGTCAAAAGTTTCTAACTAAGTCAGTTTTAAGCATACAGGGTGTGTCAAAAAAGTGTAGCAGTGCGAAGTTACATTGTTTTAAATGGAACACTATGTATACGGGAAAATCATGGAAACTTGCATGGTAATGAATTTATTATCTAACATCACCAAAACATATCACCGTCCTCCAAGTCCAGAGTATCGATAAATTCATCGAAATACGGACTCTCTGGTAACTTATAAGGTTCCAAATTCAAAAAATAGTCCTTAGTAAATTGCATAATATTTTCGGGCTTCAATAGTAGAGCACTTTGCAGGTAATCGGCCAGCATGTCTTGAATTTCCGGATGGTCTCTGATGAAAGTTTGCATTTTGAATTCGGCTTCCACTTTGCAATCCAAATATTTCGATACCAATTCCATGTTGGTTTCCCATACTTTTTTCAAAGCTATGTAATCGTAGGGTATTGGTTTGCCGTAAGTGACAAATTCCGGATTGATGTGGACGATATACGGACATCCTTCCCATTCTTGACTTATGATCATACCTGGAAAACAATTCATTGATCCCAATATTTGAGAGTACAAAAAATCTGTTACCATAAACTGTCAATACTGTAACCGATAAATGTATTATACCACACTCTTCCATGATGGTTCTATATATTTTACAAACATCTACAGGATGCCCATTCACAAAACCTGGTTTAGGCCCTTTACATTCCTGAAAATCAATATTATTAAAACAAATAAATTTGTTTGATAAAAGTCTTACATAAATATTTCTACACATTTCTCCGTTAATATAAATCGTTGATAGTTCAAAGACTCCTCGATATCGTGTAATGGCCAAATAGCGCATCAATATAAAATTTGCCCCTTCTCCAATCAAATCTTTGGTTTTGCTCAGTGAGTAATAATTTCGTTTATCATCACTGATTGCCTCCGAACAATCTCGATATTTTATATAATACTTGTCTTTCATCAGGGCAAAATACAAACGTTTTTCTTCTTTGGGTTGATGATAAAAATACCTATATATTAATATTACAAATATTTTGTACGTATTTATATTCTTAACTCTGTTCTTCTTTCTTCCATAGTATGAAAATCCTTATCTACCCACGATATGATTCTGGATCCGGCGTTTTCTCCATCGACATCGAATTCGGACGACAAATGCACAACAAATTTGTGGGGCGCCTGACGGATTCTGTCTTCAAGAAATTCTTTGTATCTTTGCAACTCAATTTCTTCTGTTTCGGGTGGCTTCAAAAATGTACTCGAGCCAGTAGTTTTGACTGCTAACTCTAAAAAATATTAAAACAATTACGATTATTTCAATGCTTGTTGTACCCTTACGTTTTTTTAATTCTTTAATTTTTTCTTTGATATTCTCGTTGATTTGTTTCTCGGTGACGTTTGATTCTGGCTGTGCGCCTCGTACTAGTTCCACTTTCAGGCACAGACCTCCGACGGCTTTAGGAGTGGCATTTTCCTCGTCCAATTCGTCAATGTTGCTTATTAGCAAAGTTTCGCGGAAACATAAACGTCTTATCAAAGTTTCATCTAAAATATTAATCAAACAGTTACCAGTTATGATTTATATCTATGTAAGAGTTAATATAACATAAATTTTTGTGTGTAATTTTATATTTATATACTTTTTACAATAGATACTGCATTGCTTTTATATAATGTGCAGTATTATTAAATATAAATTAATACTTTTCTTGATTATTATGTAGAATCTATTATAAGACATATAAGTATAATATAACGCTTTTGTATTTATTGTTTAATTGTTATTATTTCATCATAGATGTTCAGGAACAATATAATAATGCTTATTTGTTATTTCTGTCTAATTTTATTCTTTTTATTCATAGTTTTTTTGGCCTGAATATCTATGAAGTTTTGATGTATTTTTGTAATGATTATTATTGCTAGTGCAAGCGAAAAGTGATATGTAATGTTGTTTTATTTTTATTACCAAAAGTGGGTTTTGACAGTGTATTAATATATCATATTATTATTTAATTTTATTTGGTTCTTTAATTTACTGCAATGCTAACATCCACCAGTCTGACGCGTACTATTATGATTTTGGGTCTGCTGATTACACACTCCCTCAATGATAATTTTCGGATGGTTCGCTGGGATAACTTACTCCGGGGTCTCGATGTGACGGAAATGACCAGGATTTTCTATGCCGTTCTCTATACGGCTATCGATTGTTGTGTACCAAAGAAGAAGCTCTTAAGCCATAAATTTCCACGATGATTCTCCCCTGAGCTAAAAGACCTAATAATTAGGAAGAAAAGTGCCCACAGAGCTTGGTAGCAGACGGGTTCCCCTGCTGACTATGTTGAATTTTCACACCTTCGGGCTCAGTGTAAGACTCTTTCCAAAAAATTATGTCGTATGCTCAGAGGTGTCATTGCTTAAGGATAAAAATTTAAAACATTTCTGGTACTTTGTCAATGCTAGACAACAGACTTATGGGTCCCTTCTTACATGTTCTATGACAGTAAATTCGCAAAAACTGGACCTGAACTAGCTAATCTCTTTGGTACATACTTTCATTCTGTATTCTCAAATAAGGCATGTGTAATTTGCCAAAGCATTTCTGATAGTAACACTCACATTCATGATTTTGGAATCTCCATCTCAGTTATTTACGAGGAACTGTGTAAGCTATGGATCTTTCGTGGACCTGGCCCAAATGGCATCCCCCCTCTGATGCTCAGTAGATGTAGCTTTATAGTATTTCGTCCTTTGTTTATTTTGTTAAATGGATCACTTAGTAGTGGGGTATTACTTGAGATTTGGAAGCGGAGTTTTATAAATATAGGCCTATCAGTATCCTTAACACTATCCCTAAGGTCTTTGAGAATATAGTTAAACTAAATTCTTAACTCCTGTCATCAACCCTTGAAGGAACAAGAAGCAGGTTTCCGGCCAAAATACTCAACCGAAACTAACCTCCTGACGTACCAGGATAAAATCTCAGAGATTCTTGAAAGCGGTGGAGTTCTTCACTGCATAAATACCGATTTTTCGGATGGTGGGTCACAAGTGGCATGGAACTCAATGCCTTTAAATGTAAAACTATCGTTTTCTCCAAAAGTCAAAGCCCCATGCAATTTGCTTACCAAATAAACAATGAACCACTTGAAACAGTGTCCCAACAACGTGATTTCGGTGTCATTTTTGATAACTCGTTGAGCTTCTCCAGCAACATTTCGGATATCGCTACCAGGTCTCTGAAGCTGCTGGGCTTTGTTAAAAGGTGTACAAAGGACTTCACTAATATCTCTTCCATTAGGCTTCTCTACTAGTGTACAATGAAAAGGCCCATCCTGGAGTAGGTACTGCTCCTCGGTTTGGTCACCTATGTATTCTGTCCACATCAACGCCCTGGAGCAGGTGCAGCGTAAATTTGTACGGTATTTGGCCTTCAAGACAGGTACCTATTCCTCCTCCAGAAAATTATATCTACAACTATGATGACCTCTACCGACGCTTCAACATGCAACCCTTAGCCGCTAGACGAAATCAAAGGGATTTATTAACATTCTTCAAAATACTGAACTCTCACAACGCTTCCATGTACCTACTATCCAAAATTGGACTTCATGCCCCAGGAAGAACCACACGCTCTTCCACTACTTTCTCAGAAAAGATTCACCGGACTAACTATGGCACGAAACACTTTCATTTCCAGAGCTTCTCAAATCTCCAATGAGTTCAATACCCTCGACTTTTTCAGTACTCGTGTGAAGACTTCAAAATAGAGCTTAACTCCCTGAACAAAGTTCCTGTACCTATTAATTGTTAATGCGATGTTTAGTGATAAGAAATAATTTTATTGTGCGTTTAAGTCTATTCTCAAACTGATCTATGAGCCGCTGAAACGTTGCCGGCGCATTTTTAAGTGCGAATGGCATTCTCGTATAACGAAAAATAACAAACGTTGTTGTAAAAGCTATTTTATCGCGAGCTGGCTCATAAACACTTACTTAATGGTAACCGGATCTGAGATCAATGGTTGTCATGTAAAGAGTCTGTTTCGGGGCGTGTAATAGCTCATCCAATCAGGGGCGGATACAGACCTTTTGAAAGCGGGGGGCAGTTTAAGTTAAGTAAGCCAGATTGTGTTAGTTTAGGTTAGTTTTGGCAGCGCATTGTGCAAGATGCGGTTTTTCGAAGGAATGGCCCATAAAAATATGGGAATGGGGGAACTATTTAGGAGAATAGGGTGATTTTAAATAGGTAAGTACAGGCTGTTTTTTTATATATTGACACCCCACCTGCAGCTTTTACCTTTACAGGTAAAAGAAAGGTGTAAATACAAAAGTTGTACAGTTTTGGTTGAATTTTTAGAAACCATGGTCAGAAACAAAATTTGAATGACAGAAATGTGAAATGTTGTATGCTTCCAGCTTTTTTCAAATGAGATGCCCTATATGTAGTAGATGGCTGCGGAACTCGCTGCGCTCGTCCCGCAGAGGTCCACTCATAAGTTCCGCAATAATCCACTTATCCATCAAATCAAGATCAAGTCAAGTAGCTTGAAAATCAAGTCAAGTCGTGAATCTCTTCTGACTGTAATAGCATTAAATTTCTGGTAGTCAACACATAGTCTTAAACCACCTGTTTTCTTAGGGACTAGTACAACTGGTGCAGCCTATGGACTTTGGCAATTTTCTATAATGTTATATTGTAATAGCTTATCTAATTCTTCTTTCAGAAGTTGCTTTTTCTATGGTGATGGTGCCAATCTGTATAGAAGTAAAGACATTGGAATGTGTTCTTTGGTGTTATTGTAATGCACGGCGTTGCGACTCCCCCCAGTTTGAAATGTATCCTGTCTTTCTCCTAGAAAGGCGTTAAATCTTATATTTTCATTTTCTGTTAGCATGGGTACCTCCATCAGGCCTCAAAACATTTGTAGTTGTCATTCCTGAACTTATTTAAATTTAAAAAAAAAAAAAACATAAGGATAATTCAAGTGCCTGGAATAGACAAAAAATTAGTTGACACAGCGGGAAATTGAAAAGAAAAAAAGAAATACATTAAAATAAATTACAGGAGAGAATAAATGAAAAATGAAGATTCAGATGGGACAAAAAAATGAAAATAAGTTTAAAATGACTTTCTGGAAGAAATAAAGCTCCATACCAATATTCCATAATGAATAGACAACTTGATACATTTAAATATTTGGGTGTCACATCTTATAGACTTATATTTTGTCTTTTCAATGATTGAAAACATTTTAATTTTTTTTTTGTGTGGATTCTCAAGTCATAAAATGATATTAGGTCTGTTTCTGCAAAAATTGCAAACCAGTCAGTGCGAATTTCATTGGTTGAAAACTAGTTTCAACCAATGAAATTCACTCCTGCAGACCTGTTATCTCAATTTACCAAGTTCTGTACAGTCAGGTATAACATCCTTCAGATCGAACAAAGCATACTGATGATGCGCCTTCAAGCTTCTCAAGTACTCGTGCCGGCATAAAACGGTTCTATCAACTTCATTTATTAAATCATTCAAAATTTCTTCAACTATAAACAGATTTTTTTGTTTTTCCTGGCTTTCTTCAACAGCAGCTAACTCTAAATAAATAATTAGTTGAAAGTATTTTGGATTATAAGAAACAAACCTATTGCATTTATTTTCTCAAAATCGTATGATGATGACTCTTCAACTGCTTCAGTTTGACTTTGAAGGTATTCGATTATAGTATCTTCTACATACTTTTCTATGGTTTTAGGTTTGTTTGTGAGAAGGGAAAGATTCATTTTTTTTTTTTCAAAATGTGTTTGTCATTGATATGTCAGAATGTTTGTGTATCAATCATTTTTGATATCAAAACTGAAGGTTCTTGATGCTGTGATTCTTGTATGGTACCCGGTATGGTATGGAAGAACATTACATTGTCCCCTCGTTTTTATTCTCATCGGTGACTTCTCACTGACTTCACCGATGAGTTAGCTATCTTTGTTTAGTGAATGGAAAATGACGGCCATAGAATGGTGGATTCATCGGTAAAATTTGATGAGAATAAAAACGCAGGGAAACTTTCTCATAAAGTTTCAAAGTCAAATATGAACCCTGGTGAAACAATTTGTACATACTTTATACTTTACATGAGTAATTACTAGGTAGTTTAGCAAATAAAAAGATTATTATAGATTTGAATATATGTAAATATAATAAGCAACCAAGTTATTAAAAAAATGTATTCAGAGATATTTGTTTATAAAAAAAAGAATTAATACAGTGTCCCATTTTTTCTTAATGTTTATTCCTTAATGTTAACTTAAAGCTTAATCCATTCGGGTCTTCAAGTTCTTGATGGTGACTTTATCCTTTTCACTGCAAAAAGAAAATTTGTTAAATTAACCATTGAGATCATCTACATGTAGTGATGTGAGTCGAGAATATTCCCATGCGAATATTCGCGAACATTGGGAAATTTCCGAGAATATTCGCCGATAAAAAATGGAAACGTTCTCCTGAATGAGAATATTCCCGGAAACTTTCAATCAAAAACTCTCAAAAGAATATTTCCGAGAACTTTCGAGAATATTTCCAAGAACTTTCCAGAATTTTATAAAAATGCGAGAATATTGCGATTACAAGGTCTCAGTGACATCATTTCAATTTATGTGGATGACGTAGTGCAGTCCAACTGTCATTACAAAAACGCTGATCCGATTTACCCGATCAGCTGATGTACCTACAGTTTGTCTTTTCTTTAAATAATCTTCATTGAAGAAAGATAAAAAATAAAGAGCTGAGAGATTGAGTTAATCAGATCAGCTTTTCCTTCAAAGCCTTATTCAACCATCCATAAAAGTTTTTTTACTACATAGTTCAAATTTTAGCTGATCTTACAGAAAAAAATAGGTGTTTTTCTTAGTTTAAAGTCTATAGTCAGTACACTACAATAATAGGTAAATAAAGCTTACTACGATTTGTCTGATTTAGCTATAAATTTAAAAAAAAAAACAATATTTCCATAAGTTCCCGAAAATTTCCGAGAATGTTCGTGGCTTTTGAATGTTTCGGGAATTTTACATCACTATCTACATGATTATATAAAATCCTGGTTAATGGAGTATCAAATTCATTAACTGAGAGTTAACATCATACTTACATTATGTATACAGTTGCACCCCAACCAGAAACAGCATCCCTATCAAAAGCATTAATCAAAGCTTGCGAAATAGTCTCGAATAAATCCTCAGGCCCTAGATTGGGTTCCCACAAAGCCTCGCACATACCGTACAATTGTGCAGAAGCGGTACCTCCTACAACAAAATCTTTAGGCTGATTGATGCAACCAATAAGATCCATATTGCAAATAAATGGCTCGTAGGTTTTCGGGTCTAAACCAGCTACTACAGGTTCTACAAAGAACGGCCCAAAGCGTTTTTCGTACAGCATATGAGACAGCATAGCGCTGAATACTTTGGGCGACATCAGCCTGTTTTCTTTGAGTTCGTACAAGTTTTTTCTGAACCGCAGTTTTTCTCTGACTGTTTGGGTATCGGTGGCTAAGCCGGGCAGACCGACGTAGAGATGGGGCCCCATTTCGAAGACTTTTTCGAAATTTGTTGCTAGGGTTTGAGCTTGGATACCGAATCTTCTATCGGCAGCTATAGCGACGCAATTTTCTCCTTTCATTGCTACCATAGCGCCTCCGTTATATGCTAGGATCGACTAGAATAATAATAGATTTTTGTTTAAAGTGTATTTGATGAATTTGAAAAGAATACATTGAAAATATAACCTAATATTGTCCAATGTTGAAAAAAATCTAATATTATATTGTTTATAGTAATTTTGATTTATTATTATTAATTTACTTACCATTTTTCTAGGATTTTAGCACTTTAAAGTAACAATCTATACGTTTTTTGAAAGATGATTTTCCAGAATTTAAAAGCAGAGGATGAGGTTGTTAAATTTGTTGATTTTCGAAATGTCTTACTTTTTGACAGTTAACATGGAATTGTCAGCATGACAGTAATTTATAGGCTATTTCTTTTATACGAACTCCATTTGTGCTCGTTCATCAATCGAAACGAACACGAATTATTGCACTGCACTTAATAGTGTCACAACTACCCGCTTTACGGAGGTGACATGCGGGGTTTGTAGCTTTGGGGGTTGATGGAGAGAAACTCGCTCAGGTTATATATAAATATAGATATATATTTTCCCAAATATAACCTTACATGACCCTTCGAACACTGGGGTCGTTATAGGGTCAAATAGGGAGCCACACGTCAATGCTGCTTGGGGGACTGTAGATTAAAGTTTATCGTCACCCTTATGCCTTGTCCAGAGGGGCGTTCCCAACGAGAGGTAATTGCACTGAACAACGATAAGGCTGAAGATACCCAGAGGGGCTTTCCCAACGAGAGTACTTGCACTGGGGAGACTAATTCCAGAGGGACTTTTCCAACGAGAGGTACTTGCACTGTTTTAAGTCTGCCTTTGCTGCGGCTTGCGACGCAATTTATATCAATTTATTGCTGAATTGCAATAAACATTCAATCGAATCGGCAATTAAATTAATAAGGTTAAATACCGGGTCCTCCTTTCCTAAGCAGCTAAATAGTTGACAATAGTTATTGTATTCCTTTCACACCTATGAGGAGCTCCGGAACACGCATCTCTTCCTTTCAAATCGGGGTCGACATACCGAAGCGAGTAGCTCGAGTGTTTCAAACTCTTGAAAGGAATACATTAACTAATGACTGCCCCCTAGAACACGCACTTGAAAACCTCTTTTGTCTAGAACTGAAATAACTATATATCAATAAAAAAAAATCCTGTGCAGCGCCGTACACGTGGTAAAAGTTAAACTTTTTAAAAACTCGGCAACGGAAACGAGCATCTGTAGTGACGTCACAAGGGTATCAGCGCTTGACAATATTAGGCAATCTTCGTTGCACTTCTAATCCTTCATTTGTGGCAATCAATGGCTGTTTTTCTTCGTTTCTAATATCATTTTTCATCATTTCATCAGGCCTTTTCGATTTTGGAAAAAGAACGGTTCTGGAACGGTTCAAAACAATCGGACAGTTCATCAATCAACAAAATGACAACAACTCGGCTATCACAAATTTGAACCGTTCTAGAACCGTCCTTTTTCCAAACCCGAATAGGCCCATCATTTGATGGTTTACGGATATAGTCAAAAAAAAATCGCAGCACACAAATGCATAAATAACGAAAATAATCACAAAACACAATAGTTGTAACGGCGCTTGTCAAGTAATAGACAATCCTCTTTCTAGTCTTTCTGCTTATAGTCCTTGGTTTGTGTCAATGAATAGCTGTTTTTAGCCGTTTTCCAGCTCTTTCCGTCTCTTTGGACTGGTTTCTCAATAG
Source organism: Ceutorhynchus assimilis (assembly GCA_917834065.1). NCBI lineage: Eukaryota > Metazoa > Arthropoda > Insecta > Coleoptera > Curculionidae > Ceutorhynchus > Ceutorhynchus assimilis. The sequence goes on from OU892284.1 coordinate 35,400,318, forward strand.
TTGTATTCCTTTCACACTTAGGAGGAGCTTGAACATCTCCGGAGCGTTACGCGCTTATTCCTTTCAAAAAGTGATTGTTGCACCTGAGTGATCAAGCCCGACTCAAAATAATGGCGTTTCCGATTGGTAGATCTAGTGCGGAACTAGTGCAATTTTTTCTATTTCTATCTTTTTCTTCTACAGGTCGATTAAAAGGATGCAAATATACTCAGTGCGCACTGAATATACCAATCGGAAACGCCATAAAATGCACGAAAGCCATCGCATCTGGTTCTTTCAAATCGTGATCGACTAACACCGGAGCGAGTAGCACTAGTGTTTCAAGCTCTTGAAAAGAATACAACTAATAGCGAGTCACCTCCGGGTTGTTTTAACTCCAGGGTAAGCGTGTCCAGTTACTAGTTTACCCTGAAGTTATCCTTAACCCGGGAATGACCTGCTATCAATAAAATATAGCGAGTTACCTCAGGGTTGGTATTAACACCAGGTGTGCGTTCGAAATCACCCTGGGCGTCACACCGAGTGCACACCAGCCATGAATATTTCATAACTGGTGTGCACTCGGTGTGACGCCCAGGGTGATTTCGAGCGCACCCCAGGGTTAACGTGTGAAATTATAATAGAGAGTTCTCGTGGTGACCAAATTTCAAATACCGTAACGTTATCTTACCGTAACGCTATGCTATGTCAAAACTAGTTTATGCTCCATTTATGTCTGCAAAACAGCAACTTCTAATAATTCCTCCATAAAAAACACCAAGGGAAAAATATAATCAAACTCAGGAATCTTCAGGATAAATAAAACTTAGAAAACAAGCAAAAAATGTTGGGTTAGATCACTCAAATCAGCTGTCAAAATGGAAACAGATTAGGGCGGGTAACTATTAGTTGTATTCCTTTCAAGAGTTTGAAACACTCGAGCTACTCGCTCCGGTGTTCAGTCGCCCCCGATTTGCAGGTGCGTGGTGCAACAAAAACTTTCCGAAAGGAATAAGCGCGTGAAGCCCCGGAGCTGTTCCGGAGCTCCTCCTAGGTGTGAAAGGAATACAACTATTATCAAACTGCTTTGACAGTTAACTTGAAGTTAACTTTTTGAATTACATGTAATTCCAGAAGTTAACTTTAAGTTAACTCTCAAAGTAGTTTTATAATACCCGCCCTAATAAAACTACTTTGAGAGTTAACTTAAAGTTAACTTCTGGAATTACATGTAATTCAAAAAGTTAACTTCAAGTTAACTGTCAAAGCAGTTTTATAATACCCGCCCTTAGAGGGTTTATGTGTCTTCGTGTCCGAGAACTCTAAAATACCGAACGCACGGTAAGGGTGGGTATTATAAAACTACTTTGAGAGTTAACTTAAAGTTAACTTCTGGAATTACATGTAATTCAAAAAGTTAACTTCAAGTTAACTGTCAAAGCAGTTTTATAATACCCGCCCTAAGTCGCTGTCGGAAGTCTCCCGTACAGCTCTATGACGTCACCGCCAAGACGGGAAGCAGTACCGAAAATGCTATTATTTATTGCGCTTATGAGGACAGGAAATATTTGGAAAATTATCAAACTCTGCTTTTTGACTATTCTAAAGATAAAGTTGAACATCGAGTTGAACTAGAGTGACTTAAGAAACTCATGTTTGACACTTACTTTTCCAGGATCCTTATTCTTGAAATAGGGGAGCAACGTTCCCAGGAGAACGGTGTTCCGTGTTTCTCAATGATATGCAAAATGATACTATAAGTAACAAAGATCCAACACTCGTTCTTCTGGAAAAGGTATGATTCCAACATTGAGGATTCCAATGAGATTCCAACCTAGGATCGTCGGAAAAAATCGTCTGGTTTTCGAGTCGTGTGTCGAATTGTGATTCTAGAATCTCCGCTCAGTAAATATTAATGACGTCACTGGCGCATTTAAAACGTCATTCAGTACTGAAAATAATATCGGAACGGCGTCCAGTAAAGTCAGTACTGACAGTAGATATCGGAACATAGCCTGAATCAGTTCGGTTCAGTATATATCCGGAAACGATTCCATTTACATGAGCCGCTTTCCAATGTACATTGGCGCGCTCTAGAGCGCCACGCATAGATTTGTACCGTTCCAGTATCATGACGTGTGACGTTTGTCCGTACGTATAGCTCAGAAACTTAACGCTCCGAGTAGCTCCGAGCGTCACTCTCCCATACTGGAAAGCGGCTGTGAACTACGAACAATGAATTTTAACTGGTGTGACCGCGTTTTTTTTAGGTTTCAAAAGTACGTGTCATTCGGAGTCGCACGAACTACAAAGTCACACCTAATGCCAGTTTTCCACCAAACGGACAAAACACAAACAAACCCCAAACTCAAACTTTTCCCAAACATTTTCAGGACTTGTTAGAAAGATTTTTACAGGTAATGACCAACGTGAATACAGGGACACTTTTGCTTGGACAGGGAGCTTCAGCCTATGTCCTTCTGATGAGTCCTAACAAGGACGAAACGCGTCAAGGATTGGCATGGGAAGCCTGAGTCCACTGCTCAGTGGGCCGATTCCCAAACAGGGATCGAAGTGTCCCTGTATTCTCGTTGGTCATTACCTGTAAAAATCTTTCTAACAATTTCTATTGCCAACGAAAGCTCAGACCAATCAGTGTAGTTCAACGCCGGTAGGGGTATTTGCCCTCGGAGTAGTTGTTTCTGACTGGTCAACGAAGTTCATTTTCAGGACTAACGTGTTTTGCGACAGTTGGAGTTTTGTTTTTCGAGTCCCGCTAGAGAAAATAAAACATCAAGATCGCTTGATGGAAACAAGAGTTTTGTGTTTGTTTTTGCTCTAAAACATAGAGACAAAACACAAACTCCCGTTTAGTGGAAAACCGACATAAAAGAACACGAACATTTTACCCGCTTTGTATATCAAACCGAACATGAATTCTTGCACTGCACTCTGAAAGTGTGCTAGTGCAGCTACTTGGTTACAACTCCCCATTCTGGAGCAATTAAAATTAAATTTCCAAATGATCTCATAAATACAAACTCGTTGAAATTCTGACGTAAATTTCACTGTCAAATTCAGTGCAGTGTTGCATAATCGCATTTTCCAGCCAGAAATCAAGAAATGGCATTTCAAATCCGTCAAACCCAGAAAAGTTTACGTTTTTTCCGATTGCCCATCACGTATCTGGGACGATTTCTCAATGGTAAGACGATGCCCATAACCGAGGAACATATCAGAAGCAAACTGGAGAAAGAACTCGAAGCTTCTCATGTGGTAAATTTTTCAAATTTTCTTGTCTGTCAAAAATACTAACCCCCAAACAAAATGATCGATCTGTTTCTGTTGTTGAGTGTTATAAAACGTTGTGATTATTTTTTCCGTCCGCTGTGCCACATCAGTATTGATAAAAATCGTTAAATTAACAGTTAACACCATCATGTTGATGTATTGTAAAATAGGCAGTGAAAATTGGTTGGTTATCTTTGGTACTTTGATGGCTCTGGTACTAAGATGTTGTACGACTTTGCACCCTTACTCCGGCGAAAATAAACCCCCAATGTATGGAGATTACGAAGCTCAGAGACATTGGATGGAAGTCACCACAAATCTGCCCCTCAAAGACTGGTATAGGAACACTACAGATAATAATTTATTATATTGGGGCCTGGATTATCCTCCTCTAACAGCCTATCATATGTATTTATGTGGAATAGTCGGAAGTTTCATTAACGAAAATTTCACCAAGCTACATGAATCTAGAGGATACGAAAGCGAAGAACACAAGTTTTTTATGAGGACTTCAGTGCTCGTTGGAGATTTATTGATATACATTCCAGCTTTAATTTTTTATTATTACTCTTGTGTCAGGTTAGAGAGGAAACTTGAAGAAGCTAAACCAAAAATTAATCTTAAAATTCTTGATACATCTTTATCAGTTGTTCTAGGATTACTTTATCCTGGAATAATTTTAATTGATCACGGACATTTCCAATACAATTCAATATCTTTAGGCATATTTATATTTGCCGTAATTTCTATATTATGTAGACAAAATATTTTAGCTTCAATCCTATTTTGTGTTGCCTTAAATTACAAGCAAATGGAATTATACCATTCAATTCCGTTTTTCTTATATTTGTTAAGTACTTGTGTGCCAAAACCTGGCCAACCAGCAATATCTGGAATAATTTCTTTAGCTAAAATTGGTATAGCCGTTGTAGTAACTTTTATTTTAATTTGGCTACCATTTATTTTTAATATTGATGATACATTGCAAGTTTTACACAGATTATTTCCTTTAGCTAGAGGTGTATTTGAGGATAAAGTTGCTAATATTTGGTGTGCTCTAAATGTGATTTTTAAATTTAAAACTCGCTTTGATAATCAACAAATGATGCGAATTTGTTTATTTAGCACTTTATCAGCTATTTTGCCTTCAAGTGTTGATTTGTTTTTACGTCCTAGTTTGAAGAAATTTGTCTTATCTTTGATTAATTGTTCATTAGCATTTTTCTTGTTTAGCTTTCAAGTCCATGAAAAATCAATACTCCTAGTTGCTGTACCGGTTCTTTTATATTTCCCTTATGCTCCTTTTGTAAGTTTTTGGTTTTTGTTTATATCAATTTTTAGCATGACTCCGTTGCTTGTTAAAGATAACTTACAAATAGCCTTGATAGGTTTAACTGCGTTTTATGTTATATCTTTTCGTATATCCATGGAGCATGCCTTTAAAATTATGCTCAATAGCAGCGAAGGTTTAGTGGAATATTATCAAAGATTAGCTTCAATGGTTTTTGATATTGAAACTTCAAAGTCGATGAAACTAAAAACAAAGCTCATGTTAATTTATCACAAGATGCTACAAAATAAACAAGCCCTGTTTGCCATCATTCTTCACATCGCAATAGCTTTTTCAATATCTAGCTGTATCATTATTTTTGGTTTTAGTTTATTATGGGAACCGCCAAAGAGATATCCTGATTTATTTCCTTTAATAATATCAGCTTATTCCTGTATTCATTATGTTGGGTTTTTTATTTATTTCAATGTCAAGCAAATAAGTTTGCCTCAAGAGTTTGAAGATATTAAAAATTTTAAAATTAGAAGGTCATCTTCAAGTGAGAATTTTTTGAAGAAAGGGAACTAATAATGAGTACAAGCACTTTGTTATTTTATCCTCTTTTACTACCTAAAAAAAGATAAAGAGAAATATTTTCTGCTCGATATTCCTTTATTCAAAATATTTTCTGTAAAAAAAATGTGATATAGGAACTAAGTGTAGGTTGTTTGAAACAGAGCAGATTCTTTTTTGTATGAAATGTGTTTTGTAGAAGCTACCTAGGTATATGGAAAAAAATTACATATTTTACTTATGTATACTCACATATGTATTGTAAATTGTTACTAAAATATTGTAATACAAAGTTGTAAATATTGTTATTGTACTGGTAGTAAATTTTTCTTACAGTTTTATAAAAGTGTTTTACTTATTTCAAATTAAAATATGCTTTATTGGTAAATATGTAAAACGTTGAGTCACATCATTGAAGAACTCGTTCAAACTGTAATACGTCAGAAATTTCTCTACCTCTATATGTAGACTCCTTTCAGTGTTGAGTTTTCTCATCTTTAAAGGAAGTTTATTAAATTTTTGCTCCCATGTAAAATGAAGCCATAAATAAGTTCTTAGTGAGGAATAGACAACTTCAGCACGTATTGTATTGACCCCTTAGCTCCAATTTGCACTTATATTTTCTAAAGACGGTTTCCAGAATAAAAAAGTAACACATAGTAAGAATAACGTGACTGAAAAACAGAGGACGACACGAATCATAAGGCTTGGCTCCACACAATTATGTAATAGCCCTTTTCTGTAGTAGGAACACTGAATTGAACAGATAGTCAGAACAAGAAGCAAATTCCGTATCGAAGATGGGACTCAATAATCGTAAAGTACTCACATTTGGCAATGGAGAAATTCAGGTTATTACAAGGGGCAAACCACCTAGGAACTCTTTGCCAAAAATGTGGGGAATTTAGAGGACTTTGTGGGGAATTTGAAGAAACTCATCGGAATTTATGAGAATTTGGAGGAATTTATGGGGAATTTGGGAGAATTTGTAAGGAATTTATGATTTCCAAGATTCCTCATGTTGTAATTTTCTACTGGAAAAATTTGAAATTTTGAAAAAATGAGTTTCTCACCTTCCTCTTTACATGCAAAAAGTTTCAAAATTTTCCCTTCTCTAGTTTTCCAGAAAAATTTTGAAATATGTGAAACTGTATTTTCAACTTATTCAGTTTTTGTAGGTTGATTTCCAAGATTTTTCATGTTGCTGTTTGCCATTGGAAAAATTTGAAATTTTGGGAAAATGAGCTTCTCGCCTTCTTCTTTACATGCAAAAAGTTTCAAAATATTTCCTCCACTAGTTTTCTAGGAAAACTTTGAAATGTATGAGACTGTATTTTCAATTAATTCAGTTATTATAGGTTGATTTCCAAGATTCCTCATGTTGTAATTTTCTACTGGAAAAATTTGAAATTTTGAAGAAATGAGTTTCTCACCTTCCTCTTTACATGCAAAAAGTTTCAAAATTTTCCCTTCTCTAGTTTTCCAGAAAAATTTTGAAATATGTGAAACTGTATTTTCAACTTATTCAGTTTTTGTAGGTTGATTTCCAAGATTTTTCATGTTGCTGTTTGCCACTGGAAAAATTTGAAATTTTGGGAAAATGAGCTTTTCACCTTCCTCTTTACATGCAAAATGTTTTAAAATTTTCCCTTCACTAATTTTTCAGGAAAACTTTGAAATATGTGATACTGTATTTTTAATTAATTCAGTTATTGTAGGTTGATTTCCAATATTCCTCATGTTGTTATTTTCCACTGGCAAAATTTGAAATTTCGGGAAAATGAGCTTCTCAGGTTCCTCTTTACATGCAAAAAGTTTCAAAATTTTCCCTTCACTAGTTTTCCAGGAAAACTTTAAAATGTGTGAGACTGTATTTTCAACTAATTCAGTTTTTGTAGGTTGATTTCTAATATTCCTTATGTTGTTATTTTCTACTGGAAAAATTTGAAATTTTGAAAAAATGAGTTTCTCACCTTCCTCTTTACATGCAAAAAGTTTCAAAATTTTCCCTTCTCTAGTTTTCCAGAAAAATTTTGAAATATGTGAAACTGTATTTTCAACTTATTCAGTTTTTGTAGGTTGATTTTCAAGATTTTTCATGTTGCTGTTTGCCACTGGAAAAATTTGAAATTTTGGGAAAATGAGCTTTTCACCTTCCTCTTTACATGCAAAAAGTTTCAAAATTTTCCCTCCACTAGTTTTCCAGGAAAACTTTGAAATGTGTGAGACTGTATTTTCAACTAATTCAGTTTTTGTAGGTTGATTTCCAATATTCCTCATGTTGTTATTTTCCACCAGAAAAATTTGAAATTTTGGGAAAATGAGCTTCTCGCCTTCTTCTTTACATGCAAAAAGTTTCAAAGTATTTCCTTCACTAGTTTTTTAGGAAAACTTTGAAATATGTGAGACTGTATTTTCAATTAATTCAGTTATTGTAGGTTGTTTCCAAGATTCCTCATGTAATTTTTCACTCGAAAAATTTGAAATTTTAGGAGAATGAGCTTCTCACCTTCCTCTTTACATACAAAAAATTTCAAATTTCTCCCTTCACTAGTTTTCCAGGAAAACTTTGAAATGTGTGAGACTGTATTTTCAACTAATTCAGTTTTTGTAAGTTGATCTCCAAGATTTTTCATGTTGCTGTTTTCCACTGGAAAATTTTGGGAAAATGAGCGTTTCACCTTCCTCTTTACATGCAAAAAGTTTCAAAATTTTTCCTTCACTAGTTTTCTAGGAAAACTTTGAAATGTGTGAGACTGTATTTTCAACTTAATTCAGTTATTATAGGTTGATTTCCAAGATTCCTTATGTTGTAATTTTCTACTGGAAAAATTTGAAATTTTGAAAAAATGAGCTTCTCAGGTTCCTCTTTACATGCAAAAAGTTTCAAAATTTTCGCTTCACTAGTTTTCCAGGAAAACTTAAAAATGTGTGAGACTGTATTTTCAACTAATTCAGTTTTTGTAGGTTGATTTCTAATATTCCTTATGTTGTTATTTTCTACTGGAAAAATTTGAAATTTTGGGAAAATGAGCTTCTCACCTTCCTCTTTACATGCAAAAAGTTTCAAAATTTTTCCTTCACTAGTTTTCTAGGAAAACTTTGAAATGTGTGAGACTGTATTTTCAATTAATTCAGTTATTATAGGTTGATTTCCAAGATTCCTTATGTTGTAATTTTCTACTGGAAAAATTTGAAATTTTGAAAAAATGAGCTTCTCAGGTTCCTCTTTACATGCAAAAAGTTTCAAAATTTTCGCTTCACTAGTTTTCCAGGAAAACTTTAAAATGTGTGAGACTGTATTTTCAACTAATTCAGTTTTTGTAGGTTGATTTCTAATATTCCTTATGTTATTATTTTCTACTGGAAAAATTTGAAATTTTGGGAAAATGAGCTTCTCACCTTCCTCTTTACATGCAAAAAGTTTCAAAATTTTTCCTTCACTAGTTTTCTAGGAAAACTTTGAAATGTATGAGACTGTATTTTCAATTAATTCAGTTATTATAGGTTGATTTCCAAGATTCCTCATGTTGTAATTTTCTACTGGAAAAATTTGAAATTTTGAAAAAATGAGCTTCTCACCTTCCTCTTTACATGCAAAAAGTTTCAAAATTTTCCCTTCTCTAGTTTTCCAGAAAAATTTTGAAATATGTGAGACTGTATTTTCAACTAATTCAGTTTTTGTAGGTTGATATCCAAGATTTTTCATGTTGCTGTTTTCCACTGGAAAAATTTGAAATTTTGGGAAAATGAGCTTTTCACCTTCCTCTTTACATGCAAAAAGTTTCAAAATTTTCCCTTCACTAGTTTTCCAAGAAAACTTTAAAATATGTGATACTGTATTTTTAATTAGTTCAGTTATTGTAGGTTGATTTCCAATATTCCTCCTGTTGTTATTTTCCAATATTCCTCATATTGTTATTTTCCACTGGAAAAATTTGAAATTTTGGGAAAATGAGCTTCTCAGGTTCCTCTTTACATGCAAAAAGTTTCAAAATTTTCGCGTCACTAGTTTTCCAGGAAAACTTAAAAATGTGTGCGACTGTATTTTCAACTAATTCAGTTTTTGTAGGTTGATTTCTAATATTCCTTATGTTGTTATTTTCTACTGGAAAAATTTGAAATTTTGGGAAAATGAGCTTCTCACCTTCCTCTTTACATGCAAAAAGTTTCAAAATTTTTCCTTCACTAGTTTTCTAGGAAAACTTTGAAATGTATGAGACTGTATTTTCAATTAATTCAGTTATTATAGGTCGATTTCCAAGATTCCTCATGTAATTTTCTACTGGAAAAATTTGAAATTTTGAAAAAATGAGCTTCTCACCTTCCTCTTTAAATGCAAAAAGTTTCAAAATTTTCCCTTCTCTAGTTTTCCAGAAAAATTTTGAAATATGTGAGACTGTTTTTTCAACTAATTCAGTTTTTGTAGGTTGATATCCAAGATTTTTCATGTTGCTGTTTTCCACTGGAAAAATTTGAAATTTTGGGAAAATGAGCTTTTCACCTTCCTCTTTACATGCAAAAAGTTTCAAAATTTTCCCTTCACTAGTTTTCTAAGAAAACTTTAAAATATGTGATAATGTATTTTTAATTAGTTCAGTTATTGTAGGTTGATTTCCAATATTCCTCCTGTTGTTATTTTCCAATATTCCTCATATTGTTATTCTCCACTGGAAAAATTTGAAATTTTGGGAAAATGAGCTTCTCAGGTTCCTCTTTACATGCAAAAAGTTTCAAAATTTTCCCTTCACTCTTTAAAATGTGTGAGACTATATTTTCAACTAATTCAGTTTTTGTAGGTTGATTTCCAATATTCCTCATATTGTTATTCTCCACTGGAAAAATTTGAAATTTTGGGAAAATGAGCTTCTCGCCTTCTTCTTTACATGCAAGAAGTTTCAAAGTATTTCCTTCACTAGTTTTTTAAGAAAACTTTGAAATATGTGAGACTCTATTTTCAATTAATTCAGTTATTGTAGGTTGTTTCCAAGATTCCTCATGGAGTTTTTCACTCGAAAAATTTGAAATTTTAGGAGAATGAGCTTCTCACTTTCCTCTTTATATACAAAAAATTTCAAATTTCTCCCTTCACTAGTTTTCCAGGAAAACTTTGAAATGTGTGAGACTGTATTTTCAACTAATTCAGTTTTTGTAAGTTGATCTCCAAGATTTTTCATGTTGCTGTTTTCCATTGGAAAATTTTGGGAAAATGAGCTTTCACCTTCCTCTTTACATGCAAAAAGTTTCAAAATTTTTCCTTCACTAGTTTTCTAGGAAAACTTTGAAATCTGTGAGACTGTATTTTCAATTAATTCAGTTATTATAGGTTGATTTCCAAGATTCCGTATGTTGTAATTTTCTACTGGAAAAATTTGAAATTTTGAAAAAATGAGCTTTTCACCTTCTTCTTTACATGCAAAAAGTTTCAAAATTTTCCCTTCTCTAGTTTTCCAGAAAAATTTTGAAATATGTGAGACTGTATTTTCAACTAATTCAGTTTTTGTAAGTTGATCTCCAAGATTTTTCATGTTGCTGTTTTCCATTGGAAAATTTTGGGAAAATGAGCTTTTACCTTCCTCTTTACGTGCAAAAAGTTTCAAAATTTTCCCTTCACTAGATTTCTAGGAAAACTTTGAAATATGTGAGACTGTATTTTCAACTAATTTAGTTATTGTAGGTTGATTTCCAAGATTTTTCATGTTGCTGTTTTCCACTAAAAATATTTGAAATTTTGGGAAAATGATCTTCTCACCTTCCTCTTTACATGCAAAAAGTTTCAAAATTTTCCCTTTTTTTAGAGGAATTTGTGATGGGCTATTTGGAGAAATTTGCAGGAATTTTGAGGAATTATGCGTGAGAAATTCCCCTTTGAGGAATTGTTTGTATCAATTCTGGAATGGTGGTTTACCCCTTGGGTTATTAGCAATAACTCTCTGGGTATAGCAACCAGAAGAAATTTTGTCGCATACTCTCGCAGTATGGTCTTCAACCTTTAAAGACCTGCCTATTGACAGACCTGATAATTTATTAAAAATTGGCATAATGATGGGTTCATTTTCCATGAAGTAAAGTAGCACACTGACAACTTTAATTGCCTCAACAAGTACCTGCAACGCAACCATGGATAAAGCCAATACTACCCTCAATGAGAGCCCATCCCAACCTGCTGCACTCTTATCCCTTATATTTCCGACCATGCATTTTGCATTAGTAGGAGCAAAAAAGAAAGATTCAGCCACCACTACATGTTTCAGATAGCTCCTGGGATCACTCTGTTGAAATTTTGGTTGCGAGAATATTGCAATGGAATAAATTTAGGTCATTTTGTTGTCAATTCCACTTCACTTACCATAATTTTCACCAGTTAGCATATCATTACACTTACTTATTCTTTTGTGTTATTTTTAGGAGGTCATAGATCACTCAGATGGTTGCGGAGAGAAATTCTCTTGTTTAGTAGTATCTGAAAAATTCAAGGGAAAACAACTCTTACAAAGACATAGGTATGTAAACTTTTAATTCAATTTATAAAGTTTCAATATTATTTTTGCAGATTAGTGAATACCGTTTTAAAAGAAGAATTGCAAAATATTCACGCTTTTTCGCAGCAAACACTGACACCAGATCAGTGGGCTGAACAACAAAAATAAATTTTTAAGATGACAGGTTTATCTAGTAATGCACAACATCAATTTAAAAAGGATAAGAACGGTAAGTACCTATTGAGCAAATTAAACATAAATTAATAAATTTTTCTAGGTATTGAATTCAATGTATCAGCTCCAGGCAAAGTTATTTTACATGGAGAACACTCGGTAGTTTATGGAAAATTAGCAATTGCTGCCAGCTTAGGCTTAAGAACCAAGGTTCATTTAGTAGAAATAGACTGTCCTGTTTTTATTTTAAAAATTTTGCCTCTTGATTTTGAATATACTTTTAGTTTACTTGTAAGTAATTTTTTTGAATAAATCTCTGTGTTTTTATAAATAAAGGTTATTTTAAGGAAATTCAAGAATTGCTGCTAGATAAATCTCCAAATGTTATCACAAATGTGGCCGATTTCAATTGGGAATTGCCGCAATTAGTTAATCACCAAGCACACTATGAAATAGTTAAACAAACTGTTACTTCTTTTTTTACCTCGAAACGCAATTATCTCGATAATGTAATTATTAATTCTACATGTTGTCTGTTTTATTTGCTCTCTGGCATTTTGTCTTCAGTAGATGTCAAACTGAAGTCTTTGTGTATTACTGTTGACTCAGAATTGTCTATGGGGGCCGGTACAGGAAGCTCGGCTAGTGTTTCTGTTGCATGTAAGTTGTTGCTTACAAATTGTAATTTTCAATAACTTTTTTTTGTATTATTAGTTTCAGCCCTTTTTGTGCACTATATTAAACTCAAAACTTCAAATCTTGAAAACATTTCCAAAAAAGGTTTCAAACAATTTGTTTTTGATAAAGGAGACCTAGAAAATAATACACATTTTAGCCAACGGGAGTTAAAGGCAATTTCTGAATGGTCCTTTTGCTCGGAACAAATATTTCATGGAACACCATCAGGTCTGGACAATACAATTTGCACTTACGGCAACTTGGTAAAATTCCGGAAAAACCATTCGACATCAAATTTGACTATTGAAACGCCCATTGACTTGCTTTTGATTCATAGCACGGTACCTCGTGAAACTATTAAGATGGTTCAGCGTGTTGCCGATCTCAAAAAGACATTTCCTGATGTTTTTGAAAATATATTGGACGCTTTGGACCAATTGACAAGAAACGTATTGGAAATTATTAGGAAAATGGACGAGGCTTCAGCTGCTGGAGATAACGAGGAAGTAAATAAAAATTTTCAACTTTGGGAGATACTTATTCAGATGAATCATAGTCTGTTGTCTTCTTTGGGAGTTTCGCATCCAAAGCTTGAAGAAATTAATATAATTTTGAATAAGAATGGGTACGGATTTTTATATTGTATTTTATTGTTATAATATTGGATATTTTTTTAGTTTGAAAGGCAAACTTACTGGCGCAGGAGGCGGTGGGTATTCGATTTCAATTTTGCCGCCTTCATACGATCCTGAAGAGGTCATACGGATTTTGAAAGAACATGGCTTTTTAGTTATAGCTACCAAACTAGGTGGACCGGGAGTAAAAGTGGATTCTTTAAAATAATTTACATTTTTCATCTGAGATTTCTTGAGGGAAAGCTTGAAACAGACTGACCTAGTATTATGCAGATCTAGTTTTAAGAATTTTATGCTTAAAAGGTGACAGTTTATTTTATTATTCCTCAGTGTGTTTAGTTATTTTTGTATTTGGTTACTTAGTTAATATAGCTTTTTTAATCAAAAATATTTAATGTTTAATAAATTAATTTACTTTTTTTTACCTAATAGACTTAGAGTTTGTTTATATTTTGGCTTGTGCTGTACATACAAATCTTGGAAAATTCTATAATAATGTAAAATCTATTATCTAACGTGTCTCAAAAGCACCAAATATGTATGTTTAAAAATATTCACAGAAAGGAAACTAATAAGACAAATCCCACTGGACAATATAAATCCGGGGAAGTTTTATATTAATTTATTTAAGTCTACACAACTCCCATAAAAGTGAAATTAAAAAGAAGACTCAAAAATGTAATAAAGTAACTTCGCAATAAAAGAATTCATTAGAAACGCTACAATGCGTTAAAGTCAAATAGGCATTTTGCCGTGGTGTTTCATGGACTGGAAACAAGGGTGCGATTGTCTTTAATCGTCTTTCTGTATTCCTGTTACAGCTGGCTTGATATGGGATTTTTAAGTCCGGCTATAAGTTTCCATGGTGTGTTCCAGATTATATTGTGTTATATTCCCATTTGAGCCAAGAAAATTTATGAAAAATTAAATCTTTACATTGACATTACAAAACCTCTATGCCACTCTACCTTTTTTCGAGAATTCGAGAGTTGTTTTATATATATATTTATAAATTAAATTGGTTGTATAAGGTAAGGTTTAAATAATTCCACTCTGAACTGAAAAATAATACCTATTGGTTCAAGGGTAAGAAGGATCAGATAACAATAACCCAACTAACAATTTTAGTTTTATAACGGCTCAGAACGTTAACAATGAATATATTTTATAAAACGTTCTTACAGCTTTTATAAACAAGGAATTGGTGCAGATTTATAAAACAAATAGTTCTGTAAATGTTTTATAACTGTTTTATAAACTAATATAATAAAGCACTTTTATTACGTTAAATGACGTTATATGTATTTTAAATGACAATTACTGTGACTAATAAACAGTTTGATAGGATAAAATGACGTTAATAAAATAGAATTCTATTTATTTTTTAAACCCTCTGTATAAAACTGACAGCTCCGGCCTGCTAGGGATTTTACGTTCATCCCCTATCCGCCATCAGCCCTGCCAGTGGCGAACTTATTGATTTCAGACCACCCCTTGCTCTATAGTGGGTCGACTCCTGCTGAAACCGTGCTTTTCGGTGCCGAAAAAATGTCGGGAACAGTTTCATTTTATTTCCGTTTTTCCGTACAGTAAACCATGGGTTCGAAACGGTACAAGAAAAAGTGGTTCCCGGTGCGTTTTTAGGCCGCGTATACCCGGATTGTGCAGTGTGTGTTTGTGCGTCAAATATATTTGTACTTATTTTCAAAAAAATTAAATAACAATAAAATTGCATAAATTAGCTCTATATAATAATTGGGACAATCAAAAATATGATGAACAAAAAATTCGAAACGATTATGTCGGGGAAGTTTTCGGAAAACGATGTAAGAAAAGTCCGCAATATGGAAAGAGGTGGGAAAAGCGAAATGTGATATTTTAGCGAGTGGAAAATAAATTGCCGCGAAAATGCAGAAAGAAAACGCAAATTCTGGCGAGATTCAGCACCAATATGTTGGACCTTACCGATTGGAGAAAACCCTCGGGAAAGGACAAACAGGTAGGTACCTACTTAAGATGTAACAATAATTATTTGTTTATTAGAAATAAGTTTATTATTCAACTCGGGGTAAATTACGCTACTCGTGTCCCAAATACTATCCTTGTAAATAATAATTATTGCCAGTTATCACAAGTAAAATACTTACATAAAAAACTAGGTACATTTCTGAGATTTGTTTGGAAACGCAAAATTCACACAGAATATAAGTTTAGTCAAGTTGGTGAAGCTCAAACAAAGGGTAACGAGCTGTTTCAGTACGATATCTCCCTAAAACCGAGTGGATTAGGTACTAACTGCGGATTCCAGAATTTGCGAAAGATATTGGAAGTTTTTAAAATAATGAGTGGAATTCTGCGAGACGAGCGCAGCGAGTTCCGCAGCAATTCACTCGTTTAGTCGCTAATTCTTTATATATGTCGATAGAAGATTCAAGCTATTTAAGTACGATATCTCCCTAAAAACGAGTGGATTACTGCGGATCCATTCATTAGTTCCAGAACTTACGAGAGATATCGTCAGTTTTTGAAATAACGAGTGGAAGTGAAGCAGCAATTCATTCGTTCAGTCTTCTCTAGGGTTTCCAACCCATGATTAGTTTTGATAAACTCAAATTGTGATTTTCCATGTGTTCACAAAAGTATGATCTACCTAAAAATTAGTGGACTGCTGCTTGCTACTCGTTATTTCCTAAACTCGCTTGAGATTTGGCGAGTTTTAGAAGAACTCGTTATTAGGTAGATATCCTAGTTGAATAGCTTGTTATCCTTCTGTCGGCACATGATGAAGAATTGAAGTTTGATGTTTTCAAAGACCTTGATGACGACTAAATGAGTAAATTGCTGCGGTACCACTCATTAACTTTCAAGAGCCCTATTTTCCCATGCAAGTCTCGAAGATGGGGTGTATCGATTTTGAGTAGGATATGAAGGGAAATTTACGAGTGGCTCCTGAAAATAATATATTACAGATAATTCAATTTTACTCTTTGTTACCCTAAAATGTATTTTTCCATTCGCGCCACTCAAGTATGTTTATCTTGCTACTGACGTTATAAATTTTCATCCTTCCGATGGGCTTGTGTGGAGAAATCGCCCAAAATCTCGATTTTTCCTTACAAGATAACGTCCTTGTAGAGGGTTCTGCAGCACTCTAATAAGCAATATACAGGGTTATTCAAAAGTAAGCGGCATCCTTTTGGGGGCGTATTCCTTACATACAAATAAGACAAAAAGTTCCTATTAACATGGCTCCGGAAATGCTTCCTAAGGGAGCTACACCCCTTCGAATAGGACACCTGAAAGACGTGTTTTTCTGTAAAACTTTGAAATCCTTCACAAATGGATTTGGAAAATTGGTGTATTTTATAAACATTTGATGGCAATTAGGATACTAAATTGAAAATTCAAAAATCCTAATCAGTGTCACATACTGGGGAGGGTGAAAACATTTTTTTACTCGTCAGATTTTTGCGAAACATACGCAAATCACAAAATTTTCAAAGTCAATTTTCTCGTAAACGGTACGCTATATCGAATTGAACCAAGAGTAACTTTTCTGTGTAAAAAATTGTAAACTTTCTGAATTTTCAATCAGAATCGCAAAAACCTGACGAGTGAAAAAAATAGGGATGGTTTAACCCTCACCCTCCCCAGTATGTGACGCCACTGATTAAGATTTTTGAAATTTCAATTTAGTATCTTAATTGCCATCAAATGTTTATAAAATACACCAATTTTCAAAATCCATTTGTGAAGGGTTTCAAAGTTACAGAGAAAAATACGTCTTTCAGGTGTCCTATTCGAAGGGGCGTAGCTCCCTTAGGAAGCATTTCCGGACCCAAAAAGTTCCTATTAAACTTTTTGTCTTATTTTTATGCAAGGAATACGCCTCCGAAAGGATGCCGCTTACTTTTGAATCACCCGTATATAAGTTGGTTTTTGGGAACTGAAGATGTTGGAAAAGATTTTCTTTATAGTTAGTCCAATCAAATACCTAGTATTTTTGGTATAGGAAAGTTTTGAGTTAGTTTTGATTTTCTCCAATCTTGATATTTTTTGGGCTGCTGAATTCGAATCTAAGATTTGCTAACAAAATTTCGTGAGGCAACATTGAAAAAAATGCAAAAAAAGTAAAAAAAATGGTAGTTTTGGCAGTCTTTTGCGTATAACTCGAAAACTATTCAGTTTTTGGAGAAAACACCTCCATTCAAAATGAAAGCAAATGAAATTTTCTATAAGTTACATTTGTTAAATTTTTTTGCAGGACAAACCGTTTCGGTTCAAGCGCTAGTTGAAAATTGTCGTATTTTATCTATCTCCACAAAAACCCATATTTTATCTGCAAAACTCTTATTTATTACCAAAACATTATTTTCATCACCTTATCGTTATAGTATCATAGTCCTATATCTAGAGGATAGGGAACGACTAGGAAGAAGAAGAAGAAATTATATTATTTAAGTGAGAGATCTGTATGTTTCACGATGGTCATTCATTGGAAAAGTGTGATAGGATTGATGACTAAAACCCTATCTTCTATTTGGATCAAGCTGTTCATGATAGAGATGGGAAGCTGTTATTTAGAAATAACGGTTGCAACTATTGTTTCAGTTCAAAAATAACAGGTGAAAAATAACGCTCAAATAAAAAAAGATTTATCCACTCAGGTGTTAAAATAACACCTTTTAAACTTAACACTGGTTGTCGTTGTCGTTGTTACAGATGCTGAGCGTTATTTTTATAAACATTTGTTCATGGCACTTGGCAAACGCAACTCCGGCTCTGTTCTCTTCACTGGCGGCGGGTGCTGAGCAGCCGCTGGAACGCTGGAACAGTCTGTCTTCATCTATTATTAAGAGCGTTTAAGAGAGGTGGATAAAAATTTCTTTTTTCTCGTTAACGGCTGCGCTGCACTGCTCAATTCTCAATTATGGACAAAATACAGAATAATAATCACATTAATCACAATAATACACAGGCACGTGTGTTCTCTGACCACACTCCCCACTTCCTCACGCTTTAGCCGTTGCCGCCTACTTCTGGCACCGCTTGAATTAAGCTCCAAATACGTCATAGCCGATCGATAATCGTTTAACTGCAACCCTACCACGAGAAGTTGAAAATAACGACAACCTGTTATTTTAACCCAGCAAACATCGAATCATCTCATAGAAGTATCAAAGATATACCGTGAGGTATGCGACTTACACACACTAACATCTCAAAGATCTCGCAGGAACTGCCAAATGTCCGCCTCAAGGATATCTTATGTTATATGAAAAGCAAACGTCCCATAGAAGTCTCGGAAGAACATCCACAGTTCGTCTCAAGGATATCTTATGTTACATGAAAAGCAAATGTCCCATAGAAGTCTTGAAAGAACATCCACAGTAAATTTGAGCAAGATCTTCAAGCGATTATACAACTCACTGTACATTATTCCCATATGACACGAGAGGCTTAATAAGTGATAAGCCTTTTAGGATTATCGCGCTTGGTGGCATTTATAACAAATTCTATTATAGAATTTTTTTTTAATTTTCAACTATTGTAGTTTAGTTCGTTGTATAACCTTTTGAATACCACTTGATGTTTCAGGATTACCTAATACTTTTACCTGACACTCAACGCATTACCAGCAACACCACTCCTCCTTCGGAGTCGTGGTGTTGCTGCGTAACGCGTTTCGTGACAGGTAAAAGTATTATCCGGTAATCCTGCTGAAACCTCTTGTGGTATTACATTCGACAATACTTAGAATGTCGCTAGCCAATGTTTATGTACCTAACATTGTAATTCGAAACCACTTTGAGAGGTTCCAAATTACATTTTAATTTCATAGAACGTGCCTCCAGAACATTAGCAAGAACTTTGTAATGATTATTTATTAGACAGAGAGTAGAGTACCATAGTACCATATAAGTCACGCAAGAAAATATCCAGTGATCCCGAAGGGCAATGTGGTTGATTTTCTGTGAATTATATAGTAATAACTTACTTTACTCACCAGTCCAATACAAAATACTGTCCAACACTATCCTAAACATACCAAAGAATAGCAAAATCATAAATTATTAATTATATTTTTAAAATTATTGATAGGTAGATGAAGAAAAATTGAATAAAAACATGCATTATACATCAAATTAAATTTAAAATTGCCCGACAACTTTTAAAAGGGAATCCAACGATGCGTCAAACTACTCAAACTTGTTATACATGAAAACCCAGTAGGTACCCCCTTTTCATCACATAGTGAGATAAAGATTTCCTTGCCCTTAAAACAAGAGAATAAAATACTATTTGCTACTGTTGGATGTTCCAATCCAAAAATTTATTAAAATAGAAAGTCCAAGTATATATAATTATTTTTTTTAAATTGTTATCAAGTACCACATTAAGTGACAAACCAATTTTTATAAGGGTACACAAAATGATCATCATAAAAGCAGAAAGAACATGTAGGGTGATTCACTGCACTTTTCTTTTCACAACACTAATTATTCTAATTAATAATCAACATCAACTACCGTCAGGTGCCAGGTAAAGAAAACCCGAACTCCAAAAACCAACAAACTTACAAACTAATTGTGAAATCCACGTCCTGCACGCAATATCCAATGGCAAAATAGGAAGTACAGAAAATATATTAAAACGTTATTCAAGAGCCAGAAGGTCAGAAGGACCAGAAGCCATTATGTGACTAATGCGATGCGAGGTTAGAGGTTAGGGTAGTAAAAAAAAACAGCGTTTTTCTCTTCATTATATCAGGAGGATATCGCAGAGCATCTTCGAGAATGTGATCGCTTGTAATGAACTATCGAAGTGATATCGACATTAATTTTAAGATTCCGTAGGAAATTAATTGAAACTTCTATTCGACAAAAAGGTGAGATATAAATTGAATGTAGCTATCCGACGTTTTTTTTTGTACTTCACCCTGATGTTCATATGAAATATATACAGGTTTTTGGGTGACGTCTCGGTGGGACAAGCCATCGATATACGTTGAACATATCCAGTTTATATTCTACAGAACGCAAGCTGCAATATTGCCAGTATGTGCAAATAGAATTTAGATAGTCCCTTAAATTATAACTGTCTCTAAAATCTCCTGCGGACGACCCAACCAAAGAACAGGCATGAGACATTTCAAAGTCGCAATTAGAATTCTTCAGTACTTCTTTACATTGTAACATAACAATATCTGCAGGGGATTTAGAAAGAACGTCGCAAAACTGCCTGTAGATGTTTCGTGCTTGCTGGGAAGTTGTTATTTGAAATTAACAGTAACAGTTGTAACTGTTATTTGAAAATAACGGTTTTTCCCATCTCTAGTTCATGATTGCAATAAGAGGCTGAGCTCTATCGCTTCGCTTGAATTCTACAGTTTTGAAGTCACCTCCAATAATGCGCTGCATACTTTAAATGCCAACCTCCTTGGACAAGTGGCAGTTGATTCTGTCATCTGCGACAACACCTGAACTAAGTGACATCAAGTCAGTGGTCTCTGGAAAATGAGGATGTTCGTGGAACCAAATCAGCAATTTTTTTGCATCGGTTATGTCTCGTTCTTGCATCGTATCTCTGCTGTCAACGTGTTCCACTCCAGTGAAGTGCTCAATTTCTTCGCACACATTAGGTGATGCTGTCAGCTCTTGTATCTATCTTATTACATTTGGAGTTACTCCATGGCCATTAGTGAGACCACCACTTGTTTTCATTGATTTCATCAGAGTTTGCTCGATCGTCTTATAAGTCCAGGTGCCGTACCAAAGTTTATCAGTCCTCCGAATGGTGGAACATTCTCTTGCATAGGCGCCGGAATTTCAAAATTACTATGGGGGCTCGGGCTCCAAAAATTAACATAAGTAGAATTAATTAGACCGACAGGTCTAGGCTACTAGACACAAATACTTAAATAGGACCAGTTGACAGATACCCATTTCACTGCAGGATGGCCACGCTGGATCATTGATCGTCCCTGCAGGTTCCTTCATGTTATTGGAATTCGTGCATTTTCGGCAGCTCGGCTATACTCGGCCTCGATAGTACCATTGGCGTAGTCAAGATTTTATGTTAGGGGGAGGGGGGAGGCAGGATAGGCAAATTAGCAGAAAGTGATCCTTGCAGCAGTGGCAGCTGCAGGAAGAAAAGCGCCGCGAAATTTTTGGGTCTTTTTACTGTATTTTTGGGATTTCTAATGATGGGGGCAGAGGGCAAGCGGAAATGCGGCTATTTCAACAAATTTTGATGAGAATTTATAGTAGGACGTTACTTATATTATAATGTACGTATTTGTTTATTTTCCATTTTAAATTATTTATAAAATTTAAAGGCCTATTTGCCTTAACCGGCTACAAGCCAATTCGACTTATTACTCCCTATGTGTCTAGTAGGTTTGTCAGGTCTGTATATACATTTTCCATGATAAACTATAGGTAGAAAAGGCCAGTGTATTGGTACATCATGCAAACCTCAAGGAAATAATTCAACGACTTATTGAAAAAACGTATATGCCTGCAAGTGTCTCTTGGTGTAACACTCATCACGCTTATTCATCAAGACAACTTATTGATTTTCTATATGGCTTTGGAATTTGTTGTAGCTATGACGAAGTAATGAGGTACAAATCTTCAATAGCAACTACAGTTTGCCGTAACATGCAATCAGCAAACTTCGAACTACGGCGAGCAAATAGCTTGAAGCCTGATTGTTTGATTCAAACGGTAGTGACTAGTGGACAATTTTGATATATAGATCTCCTCAGCAAATGGACTGAAATCAACACACTCCCTCGCTATGATGCCTCGCTTTCATTCAAAACAAATTGAAAAAAAAAAACTCAACTTATGGCACGAGACAAACTTATAAATAAGCTAATGGGGTGGCCAAAAAACGAACTATTTTTTATACCCATATACAGGTTTGACAGGTCAACAACAGGCTAATTTTAATGCAACAGAATGAAATGTCTAGAAACACTCTAAGGTTGAATAAAGAACGAAAGATAACGATTTCCCCAATCCCACCTCCAGCATTCCCAGCGCTCTTTGGCCACCTTGTTGTTGTCTCCTTACGCTTCGCGACAGGAGGCAAACCACATCTCGCTCTAAAATCTATACTTATTTTCCTTGTTTAATGAATTAACTATTATTAATGGGATGCTATATTGGTGTTAAAGTTGCTCAATATATTGGGATATAGAATATCATCCATAACTCTTTAGAATGTAGCGGGCGCATTTTTCAAACCAAAGGGCATGCGCAAGAATTTATAATGCCCGTTTTCTGTGCTGAATGCGGTTTTTTCGATGTCGTTTTCATGCATCTGGATCTGGTGGAAGGCGCTAGCTAAATCTAAGGTGGTGAAATACTGGCAGCGTCCCAGCTTGTTCAAGAGATCCGTTATGTTGGGTAATGGGTATCTGTCATCTAAGCTTCTTGTATTAAGGCCCCTAAAATTTACTATACTATACTAAACAAAAAAATATTCGAACTGTTTTTCAAAGTGGGTATAGCAAAAACAACAAAAACATAAAACACACAAGTTTGATATGAAAATAAATAGTTAGGAATGTTAGAATCCGGAACTCAATATTTTTGTACCTACCCACTACATACAATGTCAAAATCACTATGGGGGCTCCGCCCCCATAGCAAATTCACTACGGGGACTCAAGCCCCCATGGTTCCGGCACCTATGTTCTCTTGTAGTGAAACGCTCGAGGAAACGCTCGTATTCAGCAGGTGGCATTGTAGTTTTCAAGGCGAGCATATTCTGGAGGTATAGATGACTGCATTTAGCATATAGATTATGACCACTGGCGTAAAAAAAAGGAATTATTCCATATATGGTTTGAAGGTGCAGTTCCCAGTCGCCGCTTCTTTCTGCTTCATTAAAGTGCTTCATCAAAGTTACCATTTCGAAATATACAACCCAGAGCTTGGCAGTTCTGCCACATTCTGCCAAAAACTGAAGCTTACTTTTGAATTCATCTTGCAGATCTTTCGCAATCTTTCAATTAGAAAGAATCACTGTTGTGTCCATGTTAAACAAGATTTCTTCCAATTGATCGACCTTTGTAGCTGACTGAAACATTATTTTGTCAAAGTTCTGTGGGCCAACATATGAGCTCGTACTGCCCTTGCGTATGCGTGGCCGATCATGATTTTTTCAGTTGAGTTGAGTTTGCTGCAAATATTATATTGAAAAGTTCAGTCAATCCATAACCCAGCATAATGAAACCAATTGACCCCATAAACGACAGCAGTAAATGGAATCCTCCTAGCCTTATTACAACATTTGAAAGAGCAGGATCATCCGGGCGGCTAGCAAGAATCTCTCTTGCCTTGAAATAGAGGGGTTGGTCAAATGTCACTATAGGCAGGTAGATTTTGTTCAAAGATTTAGTCTTCTCTACTCCGGCCAAAAATGCTGTGAATATTGTATCATATTCACTTGGAGGAACATTGATGAATGGCTGATAGCTAATAAAAGTTACTTCATATGGTATGTTTCTTTCAATATCTTCCATAAATCCATTCCATCCTGAGAGACCAGGAATGTCTATCCTATCACACCACAATAACATTAATTCCATTTAATAAGTAATTAAGAATATTATGTGGATTTTTAGATCTATGGACTTTGCACTTATCGATGTTAAGTGCCAAATGATGATCTTCACACTAGTTGAAAAAATTGTCAAGTTCTAAACCATTGATTTTTAACATTTTTCCCATAGATCTTTCCTGATAAGATTGAGATGAAGATTGCCTGAAAAAAATCTCAAACAATGATTTGTATTCCTGAACAAGAACACATTCAACCAGCAAAAAGAACACCTGATTCCAAAAACACAAAAATAGAACAATGTTGCGTGATAGAAAATATATGGAACATATTTATTCAAGACTTATATCTGTTCAATGTGGGAATTGCTATGTTGATTTAATTCGTCCCCATTGCATGCGTGAAAAATTATTATTATCATAAACCACGTGCACTTTCTCATCAAACTTCTCTCATTTTCCCCCTCATGCTTTTAAAAGTATCAATTTGTTATGGTACGCCTAATGGATATTTACTTGGTTATATGCACTTTACAGGGATACGATAGCATTTCTTAACTTAATAAAGGAGATATCCATCTTTCGGACCCTTTTTCGATAATACGACGTATCGTCCCTATTTGCAAAGGGTCGGCCTCCCTTCTTAATATAAACGGAAAGATCAACAAAATATCTATGATTGAGTTTTAGGCCCCAGGTTCCGGTTATATAGGGCTAGTCATTTTTCAAAAAATCGATTATGCATTGGATAACTTATATGTGAACAACAACATTGGAAAGATCATTTTAAAATTTTTACTTTTACACTTTTGTCCCCACTTATATCCAGTTTGTATGAGGAAAAAGACACGATGTGACATTTAAATGTAAATTCGATTAGTAGTTCCTTTCGCAGCTAGCATACAATCATTACCCTTGAGCTTTAACCCCAATTAGGGCAAGGCTTTGATGTACAATGTAATGTAAGAGGGAGCGATAAATTCCTTGGAGACAATTTCGCTGCGCTTTAAGTACAGATATCAAATCACATAGAATAGAAGCGAAGTGTGTATATCCTCTATCCAAAGCTTTGTATGCTGATTTTTATATTAGAAATACAAATAATTCACTGTTCAAAACACATAATTTTTATTTTTATTGGGACCAAGTGTTATATAGGAAAATTCAAGACAAAAAATAAAAAAACAGCTAATGCTTTTCTTCCTCGGTTGCATCAAAGCAAATATCTGAAAAAGTACCTTTGAACTGAAAAGATCCGTGATACAAAGCTGCATTTTATACAAAACCTTCGACAAAGGATTTATATTTCACAACAGAGGTGGTAAAATGTTTATGATGAATTCCCTTTCCGGAGAAACGTATAGTTGTGTAGGTTTTTTTCCCGGAAGATAAATAGCGTGGATGTTCCATTGAATCCGCTGACACAATTCCATTTACCAGCAACTTCTGACTTATTGTAAATTACACAAAGGAATGTGTGCCATATACTCATTTATTATGTACAGTTTTAGAAGAATATTTGTTTTTTTTGTAATAGACATTTTAAAAACTGAAATTCCAAAGAATAAATATGCAAATGAACAACGGATCCTATAAATTAAAATTCCTCCGGCATGCTCGATCTATTAAAACGCAGGGTGCATGGCATTATAGATCTCGCCCTTATAATGCAAATAAAAAGGAAAAAATATAATGTCAAATGCACTTTATCAGCATTTTAAATAGGGAAACCCCTTTTGTAAAAGTTCCAATTATAGCTAAAAAAGCAAAAAGGAAACTCGAAGAGATGAGTTTTTGATGGCTTTTTACGGATTACAGTCGTCGAAGCATGGGATTGAAAAAGGGGATAGCAAAGACAAGTAGTTGCGGGCTCATTAAATTGAAATTATGTATATGGAAGAAGTTATGAATCAAATGAAATAGTTATTTATTTAGTTGATTGAAATAAAACAGTACCCATTTCCATCATGGGAAATATAAAATTTATCCAATAAAATACTGTATAAAAGAAGATTTCATCAATTTAAGCCGGCCATGACAGAACTATTTACGAAAAATTGCTATATTGCTTTTATTGTTCGTCTGCTGATATATATCCATCTTAATAGCTACCGTGAAATTCTCGAGGCGCCTCAAGATTAAAGTTCAATAACTGAGCAAACTCACTTTAATGTGGAGGATCTTCGTCGAGTAACATGTGCGGAATCTTTGATCTATAATATGGCACGTCATGCATCGTCATTAGCTTGATCGTATAATAAAATATGATAATTCCTTTGAAGATAATATGGTTTATGATGCTAATTTTGTCGGAATTATATTATGATGTATCTATTTGTCTCTTTGTTTATTAGAGTCCAATTAGGATATTCAAATTACAGTTTTTTAAATGGTGAAGATGAAACATAACATCGTCAATATAGTGAAGACAGGAATTTTAGGATTTCACTTATTTAGAATAAGTGTTATATAGAAGAAGAATAGAGACAAGAATTTTAAAGAAATTTGATCATTTTTCTTTTCTGTTCCAGGACTTTGACTGTTCCTTGATTCTTTTGTGGAAATAAATTTCATTCCAGGCTTTTGACTGTTCCTTGATTCTTCTATGAAAAGAAACTTGGATGGAAACAGAAATTCAAGAGCCTGGAATAGTTGAAAATTGAAACTAAAAAGAAGAGACAGCATTTTCGAGAAAATTTGATCATTTTTCTTTTCTATTTCAGGCTTTTGACTGTTTCATGATTCTTTTATGGAAAGAAATTTCATTCCAGGTTTTTGCCAGTGCCTTGATTCTTCTATAAATAGAAATTATGATGGAAACAGAAATTCACGAGTCTGGGATAATTGAAAACCGAAACTAAAGAGATGAGAGTGTTAAGGAAATTTGATCATTTTTATTTTCTATTCCAGGCTTTTGACAGTTTCTTGATTCTTTTAGGGAAAGAAATTTTATTCCAGGCTTTTGCTCATCTTCTGTGAAAATACATTTGGATGGAAACAGGAATTCAGGAGCCTGGAATAGTTGGAAATTAAGAAAGAGAAGAGGAATAAAGACAAGAGTTTTAAGGAAATTGAAGGGTTGTTAACAAAGTTTCAAATTTCATTCAATTGAAAATTGGGTAAATGGCA
This sequence comes from Ceutorhynchus assimilis, assembly GCA_917834065.1. Classification (NCBI taxonomy): domain Eukaryota; kingdom Metazoa; phylum Arthropoda; class Insecta; order Coleoptera; family Curculionidae; genus Ceutorhynchus; species Ceutorhynchus assimilis. Next base: position 35,427,103 of record OU892284.1, read on the forward strand.
TCCATAGCAACATTTAACTAAAGTTCCTTTTTCCTAATAGTCCAAGAGCCCAGAGCCGCCAGACACAACTTATTTTCTAAAGGACAGAATATGTGGGATTGAGTAGCACTTATAGGTACTATGAACGTATGTATATTCGCTAAGTTGGGTAGACGGCCAATTCACTGTTATTTGTAAATAACGGTTTTTCCTATCATGGGAAAAACCTAATCCCATTTCTACTCTAGCCTAGAGTAGACTGTAAGTTTAAGAGTGGGAAATCAGTTGACATTGATATCTCGCTCACTCTCAAACGCATGCATAGTACCCTCGCGCTTACACTCCCGGAAAAATTATTTTGCGTCTGGGGGGATGTTTGGCCGGTGCGATTGGTCTGGCTGAGCACACGTAGTTATGAAATGGTCTCCCCAATACCATATATAAAAATCAAGCGTTAGAACAAAAGTTAAAGCTTTCTTCAGCTTTCGCACCTGATGTTGGTAAATTGGCCGTCTACCCAACTTAGCGGGTATCCATACGTTCATAGTACATATAAGTGCTACACAATCCCACATATTCTGTACTTTAGAAAATAAGTTGTGTCTGGCGGCTCTGGGCTCTTGGACTATAATTTAGACAATAATTCTTATAATGAAGAAACCGAAACGATCATTCAAGCTGCCCAATTCAATCGGCTAAATCTCGAACCAACTAACTTCAATAAACTAATGAATGATCTCCTGTTCAACTACAGTCAAGTAGCCCTTATATTTAAATCTTCCTCCAGGATTAGTCTTTAGGAAAAATTAGATTTCTAATACTTCTATTCAGACCTCCTTCTTTTTGTAAGGGATAAAAAACTCAATCCTTCTCCTGCAAGGTCATTTTGATATACGAAACAGAAGCAGTAAAAATTTTATTGCTTTTTCCCCTTCTTTTGGTTGGATTTATTTCATATATATTTCCAATCTTTTATTATTATTGTCTAAATATTTGTTCAAAAATATTCCACTATATATTCGACCATTTAAATCGTATGCTCAAGGTGTAATATGCTGAGAAAAGTGCCTGAGGACTTCAGCACTTCTCGAGATTGCAGATTTACAAGGTCATAGCTAACTTTCACAGAGAATAATTGTTGTTTTTTCTCTATCTCAGAGTATCCAGTGTGCTAGTTCAGTTTCGTTCTGCAGCGTTATGGAATAAATCCCATCTGTCCCTGTTGACTTGGCTGCAGAAAATTTAATCTTCGGACATGTGAAATCGGGATAGTCGGATAGTCTTAAAGACTTCATGATTTAAAGTACACCAATCTGAGCAACCTTCATTGTACAATAAAATGAATATGAGAAAAACATTGACATCACCTCATCAATCGTTATTCACCATTTTTCTGTCGATACTTACCAGATGTTTTTGCTTACCAGGTCATTTCATAGCTAAAGTAATATGAATTTAAATATTAGGGAAACGGTACTGATTTATATCACAACTTATTTGGATATGATGCTTATTTTTTAATTTATTCGCTATTGTTTTTATATCAAAGTATTTTCGTATTTTTTAGGTCAGGTATGAGAATAAAAATCGTCCACCTCTTCTACAATGTCAAAAAAAAAAAACATTAAACTTTCCCAAGGATCTTTCTACATGAAAGATGGGGCTCTGTCCCAAAGGTGTCATTCGCGTTTTATTGGAAATCGACTGGCTAAGATAATCAGAAAAATTTGGAAGCTGATGATTACTGGAATCAAGAATGAGAAAGTTTCTCGCCTCCTAATGCCTAGAAATGAGCTAAAGCGTTTCCAATGTTCCAGAAAATATCACTACAAATATAGATTTCGTATTGAGGATGACTTATTTTCATGTTCCACCTTACTTTTATTTATATGTATTCGAAGCCTTGATACGCAATAAAAATTATATATTATCCACTATATTGCCGTTCCAATAAGATCTATGGCCCTTTATTGACTTCGTGACACAATTTCTCAAATATTAAATTGATATAGATTGGCCTGACTTGCACAAGAAATCCTCTAGTATTGTACATAATATAATCAATTATGATTATGTGATTTATAATTCTGATAAGAATTCCTTTGAAAATATTTTCCTGCAAGTAATATTTATCCGTGAAATTTGGATCTCACGTACCTTAATTTAGATTGCAACCCTTTTTTGAAACAAAAATGTATAATATTTTATTTGGAAAGCCTTTTTAAAAAAATCAAATCCGTTTTCCTGGCATCAGCTGTTGCTTGCAGTAAATCCCCTATTATTCGGGAAAATGGGCACTGGGGGATTCTCCCAATTACGAGTATATTGACCTTCCAGATGATTCATTTTTCTTGCTAGAATATAAGAAGGGCCAAAGATTTTGTGCGCACAAAATCATTGAGACAATATTCGATATAATACATACCTCTATCCTTCTAAAAAAGTAAACTTCTAATTGAAATTTTATTGTGGAAAACTGTTAAAAAATTTATTTTATTTGTTCCAGGCCTGGTCAAACTTGGCGTGCAGTGTGTCACAGGAAAGAAGGTGGCCATTAAAATAATCAATAGGGAAAAGCTTAGCGAAAGTGTTTTGATGAAGGTAAGCACACGATAATAATAGTCTTCAAAAGCTAAATAATTGAGGGTTGAATTTAATTTACATTTAATTGAGCAATATTATCAATCAATGGTTTTCCATGAATGGGAACAAATTTAAAAAAAAAACTGCGTGGAGGAGCCATCCATCATTTCGAGGAATTGTTTAGAGGTGCTTTTTCATGTTTTTCATCAGACAAATTGTCTGGTTTTTTTTTGCTTGTTTATACGTCGATAAACATTTGATGCAAATGGTAGTGATATTAAAGATAAAGTAAAATGAGGATTGATTCAGTGGAATTCTATCGAACAAATTTTACCCACCAGGGACCGAAGATACTTTACAGGTCAATTTATGGAAAATAGACGTTATATACAAGTTCAAATATCATGCCTTCAACTAAATGTATCTATTGCCGAACCTCCTTTACAAGCATCATTTTAAACATTCTGTTGAATTCTTATCTTGACAACACGTTGTTTTCAAACAACATAAATCCCATACATCCATTTTCGTTTCCCCGATGGACCAAATCCCGAAAACAAACTGCCATTCAACTTTTTTTCGTCTAGTCACTCGCTTCGGAAAAGTGGCCGAATGAAATATTCAATGTCGTTTTCGGAAAATGGCTTTTCTGCACCTGCTTCTGAAGGGCGTTTGGAAAATGTGTCGGTTTCGAACTTGACGCAATTCAACTTGTAATATTTTCCAGGAAAAAATTGATTATAAGTCAATCAATTACATTCACTTGCCCTAAGATACTCAATAATTTTCTTTGCTGAAATTATACAGGAATATAGAGTTTATCTAAAACGCCTATTCTTATCTACTCTTGAATGTAGATTATTTCCATACTTTTTCATTTCTGCATTATCCAGTTTCTTCTAGCAATCTTCTGAATGTCATCTCTTTTAAATTCTTCTAACACTTCCCATGTCTCCTTTCAGTTATTCTCGAGAATGAGAAACAACTTACCGACTCAACAGACATCTTTGAAAATGAGAAATTACAACAAATTTACCAGAAATTCTTGAGAATGATTTATGAGAAACTTCTCAGCAGATATCTTTTCGAATGAGAAACAACTAGCAAAATGTATGGACCTATTATCGTATTTTCTTACATTTCCTCAATTGTCCCAATAACGGTTTCTCTTCCGAAGACATTAAGTTTACCCTTGTCTGGCCCAAATGAAATATTAAATCGTTTTTGGGGAAACGACTTTTCAAGATGTCGGACAGAATGATGTAAAGTAATAGTGTGTAAACATGTCTGGGTTATAATGAGCTTTTATTGGGCTCTAGGAAGTGTCCATTACCTCTTGATTAATGGCACCTGTTTGGCAGTTAAGTCCGTTTTTTTGGGACATAATTTATCATTTCCTATATGGTTTATATAGTTCGGTCGGATATAACATACAACTGGAATTATTTCCATAGCTACTGTTCCATTAATAATAGGTTCGATATTCAACGACCCGATATAGAATATTCTGCGTTTAACGATAACCGATTTTCATAGAGTAACATTTTGTCCTGACCGCACATTTGCTAAACATTCATGGCACATTTGTCCACACCCGAAATTGATAAACTTAACTGACCATCATCGTTTATTTTAGTATTAAATCCCTTGGGATAAAATTATTAACTTGAGTCTAGAAGCTCTTGTGCAGACTAATGTTACAGAAGAATCTATTTAGGGGCAACATTTCTAAGAACTCGAGATTACCCAAAAATGTATTAAAAAGTTAAAACAATTCACATATCATCCAAATACAATAGAATCAATCAAAAAATTATTTTTCTTCAAATCCAATTTGCTAAATCCCTTATTGCTTGTTGTCCGCCACTTCAGCTACAGCTTCGTCCTATTAGATGGGGAAGTTTTTCCCCACATATAGTCGGAATGTAAAAGCAATCGGAAAAAAATATTATTGACATGATAGACACATCAAAAGGCGTCGAAGGCATCGTGTTCCGGACAATCCGCATTGCAGGGAGAATAAGTGAATTGTTATAAGGAGGCCAGTTTTTTTGTTTGACATGATTTCTTGGGGCTTTGATGGATTCTGGCTTTTGTTCTCTGCATGTTTCACACGATCCCTCAATATTGATTTGTAAATGTTTTGAAGCTGTTATACATTTTCAGCGGTATATTCTAATTCAATATTAACAAGGCAACATTAACTGTCTGCAACTGGCTGTATGATAATCGTGTGCCCGGGCAGACTATAATATATCAAGGTAAACCCCCCCTAAAGCTGTCACGCACCCCTGTCTCCTCATTGCCTGCAGATTAAATGGAAGATTAACGCGTTCAACTATTATACAGGTGAAACGGCTGTGAATTGCTTATCAACTTATCAGCGTCCGAAATTGGCGTACACGAATTTATTCCGATATAGAAGGTTTTAAAATATACAGCAATTCAGCGCAGAAAAATTCCCGGAGCGATCGTAGTATCAAGGCAACAAAAAGCACAAAATAAATGTGCAGAAAAAAGTCAGAAATAGATGGTATTTTACCTCTTATACCGCATTATTTGCTGGACTATGTGCTGTAGGAGCACTAGGTGGGGGTGCTGCTGGTATAGCAAGAGCAGTAAATGACGCTAAAGTTGCCAATGGAAAGTTGCAAGAACAAAAAAGACAATCAAAAAATGGAGACTTTAGTTGGCAGAGAATGTTATGTTTTTCTTACTAGCTTTGTCAATACAATACCTGATCAACTTACTGTACGATTATCTTGAAAGTCTATTTGCAATTAGAGGCAATGTCAAAATATTGCAAGGCGTTCAAATGACGTCCTCATCTCTTCCTTACATTCAATGAATTATTGCTTGGAACTTTTTTTTTTGTATAAAGCTGCAATACTTTCTAAACATTACATAATCCTTACTTATCGAATATCCATTGATTTGAAGAGTAAAGAGAAAAGAACAATTTATGTCTTGTTATAAAGAAATCGTTACTGGAAACTGCACCAAGAATCATTTCAAAGGAAAATAAAAGAGAGATCGTTAATTTTCTTATAATTGTAGACTATTTTTAGCTCCTTTCCCATTTATTTTATACCTTGTTGCAGGTCGAACGGGAAATAGCCATAATGAAATTAATAGATCATCCGCACGTGCTGGGTCTGACGGACGTCTACGAAAATAAAAAGTATCTGTAAGTATTCTTTAATGAAAATTAAATTATAAATGAAAACAGACAATTTATAGTTGAAACTTAACAGAACAGACAAAATATTGGAAGTCATGACGAGCATTTTTGACCAAAAAAAATTTACTTATACAGATACATTTTTGGCTATTAATATCATGACGGTTGCATAATATTCCCCTTTTTTTTTGTTAATCCTTCTTCAAGCATCGGGCGCGATGATATTTCAACTTTAAAAGCGAAACTTCCAAGTCGAAACTTTTGGTAATGATTAATGATGTGCTCGTAGAATCTCTTGGGATTTGCATTAGGGGTTTTTATGAGTTCTACAGGGATAGGGTTTTACCTAAATGTATTATTTACTGCATTAAAGTTTCACTAATTACCATGTTTTTTCATTTATTCTTTTGATGAAAAATATGTACAATAAACTATGATAGTTAATTGATGATTATAATTATTATTAATAGCCCACACAAAGGCTAAATCAAAAGGGAACATACAAAAAGCGTAAATTGGGTTGGAAATGCACCGTTTTTGATTGATAAATATACTATTAAATTGAAATAGGGCGAAAACGTGTTTTTGTCCCAATCATTTTCCAAAAAAAAATGGATTATTTGATACGAATTTTCCTGTAATTTCAGCTATTTAGTGTTGGAGCACGTCTCTGGGGGAGAATTGTTCGATTATCTCGTTAAGAAGGGCCGACTGACGCCTAAAGAAGCCAGAAGGTTTTTCAGACAAATAATATCAGCGCTGGATTTTTGCCATAGCCATTCCATTTGGTAAGTACCCAACTACCATTTAATGGAAAAATCTATATTATTTAAGTAAAAATGTGCCAAGGCAAACCTACATACAAATGATAAAATACTACAAAGACCGGATTCACGATTATTATTGAGCTAGAAAACGCCTAACCATTATATAAATGCCTCGAAATATAGAAACTTGGATAATATCAGACCGAAACTTTGTCTTTACATTTCAGGTAGTTCGCTTCAAGTTTTGCCATTAGACAAACGATTTTAATTACTGAGTACATATTTATTATTTGAAGGCTGCTATTGTCTTTAAAGTTAGTTTCATTATCAACATTTATATTCTTAATTTATTAGTAACTTTCGTAACTAACTATTGTTTTAATAAATGTTATCATCAGTTCTCTGATACATTTTTTGATTGATTTTTTATCGTAGATTTATGGGCAATCAGTAGTTTAACAAGAAGTTGCTTCGTGTGTGAACTCATGCACAAATACTGTGACATTTCTTGGTAATCCATCTTATTAATGAATGAATTGTTAACTGCTGAGTTCCACTTATTACCTACTTGATACTAACTCAGTGAACAGTGAACTCATAAGTGAGACATACTTATTCACTGAAATGAGCAAATTTTCAAAATAATAAGTGCAACTCTTTCACTAAATTCCTTCGTTTTCAGGTCCGTATCGTTTTTGGTTCTTGAACTAACCCAAACTAATAAGTGAAACTCCCTTACTCAATTCTTTCGTTTTCAGGTCAATATCGTACTTGATGATAAGCATATTCATGAGTAAATTGCTTCTGAAACATTCAACAATTCTCTCATTAATAAGCTGTTTACGGACTCGAAAACCAGAGAATTTTTCAATTAAAAAAAGCCCCACACACAATTCATTAAAATTGAATTCCAAAGTCTCAGCAATCTGTATAATTCCTTCGATGTGTCTACCGTAATTTATCAGGATACGATACACACCTTATACTTCAAAATTTAGGCTTATATTGAATTATAATAAGTGAAGTGATAGAGAATACCTTGATTTAAGTTAATTAAGTGATAATTTCAGCCACAGAGATCTCAAACCCGAAAACCTCCTATTAGACGAAAAGAACAACATCAAAATAGCGGATTTTGGAATGGCCTCGCTCCAACCTATGGGCTCGATGCTGGAAACTAGCTGCGGTTCGCCTCATTATGCATGTCCAGAAGTTATCAGGGTGAGTAACCAGTTTCCTTCAATTATTGATTTACACCCGCGATAATCAAATCTTGTGACGCAAAGCATATAATTCCAGGAATACAATGTATTATCTAGTAGATAGATATTTATAGAATTTGAAAAAAAAAGATATTGTGACTATGATTTAAGTCACTGGGTCACTAAAAGAACTTTGTATCTTTCGCATATAGTTTTGTTGGACCAGTTCCAGCGACTAAAGCCGCCGGGGAAAAATAAAAATAGAATACTCTCTAAAAGTCCTTTCAAATAGGGATTATCGAATGAAATTTTACGGTATTTGGGCTTAAATCATACATAAAAGTTCTTGCGAAAATTGAAAACTCTCTGCCAGATCACTCAACAGAAACATATTTTCTTCTTTTGACCCCATGCAGAATTACAAACATCTAAACCTGCAAAACATTTATCTATGTTCAATATTCAATTCATGTTTGTCTCTTCGGAAAATGATACTCGAGATCTTTTTCAAAAACATATAGGTACAGTAAAATATTCCGAAAGAATCATGTAAATTTTGTTTTGTACGATTCTCCGAAATAATATTCCTCCAAGGATTGAAAACTCCAAAATAACAAAAATACAAGAATAGTTTTTCTATTGAATAATTTTGTTTTCAGAATTCATGAATATTTAAAAAACGTTCAGCAATAGACGCGAACAAGAACAAAAACAATCATTACTGTCTCTGCTTCCTATGTTAAATTTAAACGCAGGAGAAAATTATTTTCATAAATATACATTAGGTGTGCACCATTAAATTTCAAATTCAAGACCTTTGTCGACTTTGAAAGTTTAAATTTATGTTTTACTTTGAGAAATGCAATTACACGCTTTTTTTAGCTTCTGTTGTTTCAGAAAGGTGAAGCCAAAAGTGTAAAGTAATTGGAAATAAATTGTTTGAAGATACATACTTTTAGGTTTGTTGTTTTTAGAAAATGTCACTGGAATTGTTTCTGAAAGGTTCATGAATATTCTATGGGATTATTTAGCTCGAACATTTAGGTGTGAGTCGCATTATTCCAACAGAAGAGTTTCTATATTCAAGTATCGCGAGATTTATACAAAAGATGTAAAGCAACCAAAAAGAATTATTGCTGTTTCTGAAACAGAAGGTATTTTACTCCTTATGCCATTATTTGCTGGACTATGTGCCATAGGAGCACTAGGTGGGGGTGCTGCTGGTATAGCGTTGATTTTAGAATATATCACTGGAATTGTTTCTAAAACGTTCATGAATATTCTATGAAATGTTTTAGCTCGAACATTTAGGTGTCAGTTATCATAGTTTCGCATTATTCCAACAAAAGAGTTTTGATATTCAAATATTGCGGGATTTATACAGAGTGGCAAAAAAGTAGCGCATAATACCTGTAACTTTTTAATTACCTCGTATACGAAAAAGTGACCTTGATGAAAGTTGGTCAGTGAATTATTTCCTACATTTCTACCTAGACGAATTGTTTCTGTCACTTCTGGTTTGTTTGCTATCCCCACCAACATTGTTTTTTTAAATGAAACACCTTCTATGTGTTTCCATATTTGGATTCTACGTAAAATTCTAAGCAAATTTCATATGATATACCGTATACTCAAGTTCAACTGTTTTGATATTATTGACAGTTGAAAATCAGCTTTTTTGCAACTTTTACAGGCTGCAAAATCTAAACGGTAAATTTTAGAGAAAAACCGAATTCATCTGTCTTAGATTTTCATAAACTATCATTTGACATCGACATCAACTTTGAATTTAACCGGAGATTACATCTAATTGGAATTTTCAATCATGGATTAAATTCAAAGTTGGTGTCAAATGATAGATTATGAAAATCTAAGACGATAATCTAAGATTGTTTTTCCTCTAAAATTAACCGTATAGGTTTTACAGCCTGTCAAAGTTGCAAAAAAGTTCATTTTCAACTGTCAATATTTTCAAAACAGTTAAACTTGGATATAGGGTATACCACATGAAATCTGCTCAGAATTTCACGTAGAATCCAAATATGCAATCATATACAGGATGTTTCATTTGAGAAAATAAAGTTGGTCTGGTTAGCTGACAAACCAGAAGTGACAGAAACAATTCATGTAGGTAGAAATGTGGGAAATAATTTACTGAGCGACTTTCATTAAAGTCACTTCTTCATAGTAATTAGAAAGTTACAGGTATTATGCGCGACTTTTTTGCCACTCTGTACAAAAGATGTGAAGCAACCAAAAAGAATTATTCCTATTTCTAGAACAGAATGTATTTTACCCCTTATTTCATTATTTGCTGGACTATGTGCTGTAGGAGCACTAGGTGAGGGTGCTGCTGGTATAGCAAAAACAGTAAATGATGCTAAAGCTGCCAATGGACAAAAAGGAGCTTTATCAATACAATTCATCAACTTACTGTCCGAATATCGATTTTTATACAACTTTCGATCTCAGTCTAACTTTCTAGAAAAATCCCTTCTAGAAATTTCCTATAAACATAATTTCTCTTCTATTTATTTGCAACTAAAGGCAATGTCAAAATATTGCAAAGCCGTTCTCAAATGACGTCCGCATCTGTTTCTCGCGTTCAATGAATTATTGCTTGGAACTTTTCCAACTGAGCGGCAAATCCTTATTGACGAAATGTTTTCTTGCAGCCTTTAGTTTTTATGTTTTTATACCTCACAGTCAAAATAAATTTTCAACACCTTACTACATACAGATCAGTCATGGAGATATTTTAAGCACATTTTCCGGATAGTAAATCGATTTAACTTTCGATACGAGGTTTTGCGTAACATTGTAAACGAGCTTATTCACTGATTTGGAAATAATTTGATTTGGGTTGCTCTCCCCCTATACAACATCGATATTTTTGTCACATAATATGTGTGGGAAGAAGGTCTTATAATAACATTTTGCACAATCCTAATGGAGTTTTGGAGTTAATTGTTTCTATATTGAGAGTCCAACATCCAAGAGAGATTATTTTTGAGTTGGTTTATCCACGAGTTTTGGAAACTTTCCAAAACTTTAATACAGCAGGAAGCGTAATATTTCAAAAATTCCATGTTTTAGATATAAAATGGCTGTATACGTGTTCTGATTACATTTTAAAGGTCGAATGTGAGCCTGTAGATGTAATATTTATCCTAAATAGGTTCATATAGTAGTAAACGTGTTTTCACGGTTCACTTTGTATAACTATTTCGATTGAGTAATTTCAAAATGATAGTGAAAGTAAAGCTGGATTACACATTGATGTTCTTCGATTGTGTTTTTGGAAACTCTTGACCTAAATCAGCCTAATTTAAAAAAACACCGCTATTACTCTTAGAGCCCTTCACACGGACCCTCCTTGAAATTTATTACGTACGTAATTGCCACTTAACAAACATTTTAACTATGAAAAGGTGCAAAAGGGTACTTAAAGTTAGGCTTCATTTACCTTTCCACATACAAGTGGATTCTATAATTAAAATAATTAGTGAGTTTGACCTTTATATTTTTCGATAAAGTTTGAGTTAAGATACTGAATAGATCCTAATGTAAATACTTGACATCCACAAGAGTTTATTTACCTTGAGTTTCCATTAATTGAAATTAATTGTACCAAAACTTTTGAAGATGTACCTAGTTCTTTATTGCTAAATTCTAAAATACATATTTCTTTTTTCATTAAATTTCAGGGTGAAAAGTACGACGGTCGAAAAGCGGACGTGTGGTCTTGCGGCGTGATCCTCTACGCCCTTCTAGTAGGCGCCCTGCCCTTCGACGACGACAATTTGCGCCAATTATTGGAAAAAGTCAAACGGGGAGTGTTTCACATTCCGCATTTCGTACCTCCCGATTGTCAGAGCTTATTGCGGGGCATGATCGAGGTCAACCCTGAAAAACGACTGACGGTAGGTTCCGATTTGTTCTAGAAAACTTTACGTCATCTTATTTATTAAACTAAACATCCACTTGAAAATATATAGGTGATGTAAAAGATTCTTTATCAATAATTATTTAAAAATTTAGATGTAAAACAACCAAAAAAATTCCTACCCCTTAAGCAAATAATGGAATTTGCTGGATTATCTGCTCTAGGAGCGTTGGGTGGGGGTGCTGCTGGTATAGCAAAAGCAGTAAATCTAGAGCTGCCAAAGAGTTGATCGATAAGTTGGTCGGGAAAAAAGGATGTAGTTTCATTATTTGGAGCCCTAAAGGGTTGAGACTTCATATTTGACGAACAAACTAAACCAAATTTTTCCAGCTGTAAGCTTTAATAAAAGTCCAATCCTTCTATCATTATAATAAGTTTTCTCCTTGAAACTTACCCGTTCCTAGGCCTAGTTTATGCATTCACAGAGTAAATTTTACGTCAACATGACCTCGTTTCTGTCGCTTAAAGATAAGTTTGTTGCCGTCAGTATAACGACGTCTCTTTTATTTCAACGCGAATGTAATATTATAACGGAAAGAAAAGTTTACTTGTTCCAAAGCTGGCTGGCAATTTCAATACGTTGAAAGGAATGTACTTTGTATGTGAAGTTTTGTTTGAAACCGTATATGCTCTTTAGGAGCTAAACTAGATAGAATTTAAAAGAATTTATCTACCAAAAACAGATTCAATAATTATTTATAAACCTAAATTATTGAGTATACATATGAGCATACACCTACACTTATTAGCAATACCGATAATGATAAAATCGATACACTATCGCGTATAATTCTGTTTCGATAAACACAATAAAATTTATTTTAAATAACGAAGGAAATGATTTTGTCCGCAAATCCCCTCGTATAATCGTCAAAATCCATTAAACGTAATGGGAAAAAGCTTTCAGCCAACAACCAACCACCGCCATGGGAAAAATCTACCCGACTCAAATAAGCTACACAAATACCATTGCGAGAATTTTAATTTAAAATCATTTATACACAATGATAAATCACACGATTCCTCGAGGATATTTATTCAAGTAGAAATTAACTTTAGATATTTGGAATCTCAAGTTAATTGTAGATTAAAATAGTTTGTTTTTGCTATACCTTATCCCAAGTTAGGGTTCAAATACTGTGCAAACCAATTACAAGAATCCAATGCAAGAGACAAATAGACAAATTTCCTATTAATTTTTTAAATATTTTTTTAGTTGTCCGATATAAATAAACACCCTTGGGTTACTGCCGGAGGCAAAGGCGAATTAGAATTGGAACAACCCATGATGGAAGTAGTCCAAACCCACGTTTTACCGTCCATTGAATCTGTCGATCCAGACGTTTTGCAGGCCATTTGCAGTTTGGGTTGTTTTAAGGAGAAAGAGAAATTGATACAGCATTTGCTTAGTCCCAGGTAAGAATCTTTTCAATAAACATATAACTTTCATATTTCTAAATATTTCTTTCAGTCATAATACCGAAAAAGTAATCTACTTCCTTTTGCTGGAACGGAAACGACGAAGGCCGGCTTTCGAAGACGACACCGATTCGGTATTGAGGATAAGACCAGCCGAGACTGCGGATCCTCCAAAGAAAAGGATCGACACTTGTAGGGTAAACGGACAAACTCCTTTACAGTTCGGACAAATTAGCGAAGGGTCGCCGTTGACGCCGCGAAGGTCCCATTACAAACGACATCACGCCAGAAGAAGTCCTTCGACCGGTAGTACCCATAGTAGCCTTAGTATTCATTCGCCAACTAGATCTTCGGGCGCCTCGAGTCCCGTTATGTTTAACAGCACACCTTCGAATAGTCACTGTAAGTGTATAACAGATCGATATAGAATACAAGTTTTGAAAAGTTTTAATCTTTAGCTGGTATGTCCTCGCCAGTTAACCAACGTACGCCGTCCTCTCACCACTCAGCCTCGAATACGCCCTCTCATCGAGCGTCCGCTCATCTGACGTCGAATACTCACGTGACCGTCACCCCTCCGCCCTCTACGCCTACTCACCACAGGGCGAACAGCAGCGGAGGTACTTCGATGTCGCTTACGTCGCCCGAAAGTGATACTAGTAGTTTAGTTACAGGTAATAAATGGACATCTTTATGATACGTCCGTCTGTCTTTAACATCAGCATGAAATTGTTCCTGCTCCCAGTAATTGAGTGGCTAGTAGTTTAATCGCCTATCTTTCCTATGGTCATCACTAATGATGAACTTCAGGATATTATGTTAGAGTTCAGAGTGTCTTCTAAAAAACAGAATATTCGTTTTACTTCAATCCAGTGTCCAACAAATCTTCTGAAAAACGAAATGAAAAACAAACAGGACCTACGTTGTGGAAACTTACTCAATTTTACTTACTTGACATGCTCCCGACATAGGAAATATTAAGGAGAGAAAATAGGCCCCCGTAAATGTCAACCAAATGTCAATATTTCATTGCAAAAACAAATTGAAATGTAAAGAGGATCGTGTCTGTGATAGCAGATATAGCTCATCAAAGTACGTAGGTCCTTGCTACTATGCATAGCAAATATCCGAGGAAATATCCCTTCGTAGATTTTCTTGAATATCTCGAAAAATACTAATCTGATTTGGACCTTTTTGAAGTTTGATACCTACAAAAGGACCCCAAAAACATACTGTTTCATTTTAATAGTTAGTTAGCCAGTTTCACCAGCAGGTACTGAGGTCCCATACGAGAAGCTACTCAGCTGTAGTTGTTTTTGAGCCAATATCTCTAGATTGATTATTTCAATTTGTTTGCTAGGATATTCGCTCGTCAGAGAAGGAAAATGTTAGTAAATTCAACAAGGCCCTAATGCACGTTCTGAATACCCAAAAATTAAAATCCCAGCACAAAATGTAGCACATAATTTCTTAGGTTTAAATTTATTCTTTATCTGCATTGTTTAACTTGTTCACAGCATGGAATGATTTTTGTTAAATCCACGAAGAATGCACATGCTCAAAAACAATATAACGTTTATTCAACTGACCTGTGATCGCTCCTTTCGACACGCAAACTAATCACAAATTGGATTAAACAATCAGTTTAACACGAAATGAAAATAAAAATTGAATAATGAACTATTGCAGATAAGCGTCTAAGGGACCCTCTCTTTTCTAGTCTCTCATTCTCTCTGCCTCCCTTTCGGTGGTACTTTTTTGCTGCGGAGCGCTCCCATTCTCTAAAAAATCCACAGCGCATACAGGGTTGCAACATTCACCTTTTTTTCCTATAGTAGACAGACGTTTTTTTAAAAAGTTAAGATTCAAAGAAATAATATTTCAAATAGGTTGTTTTCCTCAGCTGAGGTTGGATTTTCTAATGTTCTGGCATTCTCTATATGAAAACGAAGGAGTAATCGAAAGAGACAAATCGTTTCAAGTTTCAACACTTTCTTTATTGTCTTAATAGCGTGACGAACCCCATTTCCAATACAAGCAGGTTTCACAGTAAAATTAAT
The DNA here is from genome assembly GCA_917834065.1 of Ceutorhynchus assimilis. Taxonomy (NCBI): domain Eukaryota; kingdom Metazoa; phylum Arthropoda; class Insecta; order Coleoptera; family Curculionidae; genus Ceutorhynchus; species Ceutorhynchus assimilis. The sequence goes on from OU892284.1 coordinate 35,442,240, forward strand.
CTTCTTCAAACTTGTTAGAAATTTTCCTTCAATAGTTTCGTATGTAAAAGCCTACAAGCCATCATCAACATAAGTACAGTGTTAATTTCATCTTCTCCTGTCTATGCATCCTTGAATTTGAAATTCTCCAGGAAATCTGTAATTGTCTTGTTCAAACATCCAGGAGCTGGTTTAGCTCCATATAAACTTCTCTGAAGCCAAAAAACTCGATCTATGGCAAATTCAAACCCTTCTTTTTGCTTTATGTAAAATTCTAAAATTCCTCTATTACCTTCATGGTTCCGGGGGATATCAGAAGATAAAAATTCCTCAAGCTACCCTAATTCCGAAATTAGGAGAAATTATTCCACTGATTCCTTTCTTTGTAGGAGTCAAGTGCATTGGGGACGCTCAGTGGCGGTGCTGCAGGTATTGCAAAATCTTTAAACGAAACTCAATTCTGCTAAAGATACACTAGCATTTTGTTTTGGTAAACTTCTGGACCTTTCCCTACTTCGAAACTTTAAAACATAGGCTTTTTCCAATATTCAAAGATACAGCTTTCACAGAGTTCACTATCCAGCTGAACATCTTCATTTTGATTATCCAGTCAGGTGAAGATTGATTTTCTAATGGTCTGGCCTTCTCTATAAGGAAATGAAGGAGCAATTGAAAAAGGCAAATCGTTCCAGCACTTTCTTCGTCTTAACACCGTATCCAACCCAATTTTCAATGCAAGAGTTGCAGGTTTCACAGTAACATTCATCTTCTTCTTCAAACTTGTTAGAAACTTTCCTTCAATAGTTACGCATGTAGAAGTCAACAAGCCATCATCAAAATATGTACAGTGTAAGTTTCATCTTCTCCTTGTTACGGGATTATTTTTTCCCCTAAAGTAAAAGTACCCCCATCTAGAAATTTATTACTAAGTTGTCATTTCACCTATACAGGTTTTATTTCGCTATTTTTCAGTACCATCTAACAATAATTGTGGTTATTTACTTAAACATTTCATAGTATATATTGTTACACTTGCTTTATAGTACCGATAGTGCTATTACAGATTCCCGTATTACCTTCCTTTGTACCATTACAGTTTCCTCTATTTGGCAGGCAGTCAGTCAGTAGCAGTACCAGTGTCTCCCAATAGATTCTGTAAAAATTTCTCAAGGTTTTGAAATGGGTACGCCCCACGTTGGGCGCCAATTTGTTACGAATCTGAAGCGATATTTAATATTCAGTGATTTTCTTTTATTTTTCCTTTACAGCTGATTTTTGACATTTAGAATTTTCCTTTATTTTCAGACTGCGACGCGATCACGACTACTCCAATCCTAGAAGATTTTAGTTAAAAATTATCGCTTTTATACCTTCCTTTCTTTGGTGTTGATTTGATTCTTTGTATGCTCTAGGCTGTTTCCTGTTTTGAAATATCTTTTGTTCAGAAACCGACTTACTGCAGGGTTGAAAACAGGTGGGGACTCACCCCACTCACCGGAATTTTGTGGGCTAGTCGGAGCTTCCCGATAAGTCGGATTTCTTCTTTAGGCCACCTTCAAGAGTCATATCCCTCCCTTCACTCTTTTCTCTCTTAGCTTCCTCATGTCGCTTTAGACTCGTAACATCCTGTCTATGCATCCTTGAATTAAAAAATTTTCAGGAAATGTGTAATTGTCTTGTTCTAACAGCCATAAGCTGGTTTAGATCTATATAAACTTCTCTGAAGTCAAAAAAACTCGATCTGTGGCAAATTCAAACCCTCCACGTTTCTTTATGTGAAGTTCTATAATTCCTCTATTACCTTTAAGGTTCCGGGGAAAATCAGAAGATGAAAATTCTTCGAGCTACCCTAATACCGAAATTAGGAGAAATTGTTCCACTGATTCCTTTCTTTGGAGTGTTCAGTGCATTGGGGACACTCAGTGGCGGTGCTGCAGGTATTGCAAAATCTGTAAACGATACCCGATTCTGCTAAAGATAAACTTGCATTTTGTTATGGTAAACTTCTGGATTTTTTCCTACTTCCAAACTTTAAAACATGGGCTTTTTCTAATATCCAAAGATACAGCTTTCACAAAGTTCACTATCCAGCTGAACATCTTCATTTTGATTATCCAGTCAGGTGAAATTGGATTTTCTAATGGTTTGGCCTTCCCTATAAGGAAATGAAGGAGCAATCGAAGAAGGCAAATCGGTCCAGCAATTTCTTTGTCTTAACACCGTGTCCAACCCAAGAGTTGCAGGTTTCACAGTAACATTCATCAACAAGCCATCATCAATAGAAGTACAGTGTAAGTTTCATCTTCTCCTGTCTATGTATCCTTGAATTTAAAATTATCCCGGAAATCTGTAATTGTCTTGTTCCAACATCAAGGAGCTGGTTTAGATCCATATAAACTTCTCTGAAGTCAAAAAACTCGATCTGTGGCAAATTCAAACCCTTCTGGTTGCTTTATATAAAGTTCTATAATTCCTCTATTACCTTTAAGGTTCCGGGGGACATCAGAAGATGAAAATTCCTCGAACTACCCTAATACCAAATTAGAAGAAATTATTCCACTGATTCCTCTCTTTGCAGGGCTTAGTGCATTGGGGACACTCAGTGGCGGTGCTGCAGGTATTGCAAAATCTGTAAACGATATACCCAATTCTGCTAAATATAAATTCGCATTTTGTTATGGTAAACTTCTGGACCTTTCCCTACTTCCAAAACTTAAAACATGAGCTTTTTCCAATATCCAAAGATACAGCTTTCACAGAGTTCACTATCCAGCTAAACATCTTCATTTTGATTTTGTCTTCGCCACCAAACTTATCTACAATTCTTATTTTTCAGGTTCTAATATTTTAAATCCAATGACCCCACCGGGCTCACCCCACCTGAGTACGACCAGTCATCATTGGCGAACGCGCCTGACGACCATCAAAAATAGCTTTTTAGGATCACCGCGGTTCCATCGAAGGAAATTACAAAGTAAATTTGTTGCCAAACCTCTGAATCCTTATATTAAATGAAATATTTTTACAGCATCCTCGGAAGAAGTTCACTTGACGCCGGAATCGTCACCAGAACTAACCAAGAAATCTTGGTTCGGTAGTCTGATGACGACGGAAAAAGATGAAACGTTTACTATATTAGTAAAAGGCAAACCTTTGGCTAGTGTTAAAGCTGATTTGATTCATGCATTTTTATCGGTAAGTCTTATATGTTACAAATTATAAGTTACTAATTATTTATTTCAGATAGCAGAACTTAGTCATTCCGTATCAAGTCCAATGTCATTTAGGGTAGAATATAAAAGGGGTACAACGGGTCCTGCCATGTTTCAGCGGCACGTAAGATTCCAAGTTGATATATCAATTATAACTAAGCAAACTGATAACACCAAAGAGCATTTGTATGCGATTACTTTTACTTTATTGTCAGGTAAATATAAGGAGTGTTGATTATTAACAATTGCCTAACAATAAATGTACTCAGGTAATATCCGACGATTTAGAAGAGTATGCGAACATATTCAAGCTCAAGTTTGTACAAGAAGACCGCCGCCCAGCCCGAGAGCTCAAAGAAAATTTACTACTGAACTGAGCGAAAGTTCCAGTTGTGGCTCAGATTCTAGTGAATTGTATTTGAGTACTCGACAGGTAATATTTTTCATTCAAATTTTTTTACGTAATATGCATGTTTTTTTCTTGTAGGTAAACGTTCTCCAACTCGAAACTAGCGACATAGAAAGCGAATGCAGCGTCTTCGACGTTCGCACAGCATCTCGCGACGTGTCCAGACGTGCATCGACCAACAACAACACGGAATCGCTGGAACAGAACCCGCCCGGCACCCCGAAAGCGGTACGATCCAACTCGGAAAACACCGACTCGTGCGAGAAAACTTGCATGACCACAATGTCCGGCAGTTCTATTGCGTAATATTGGTTAGTAGTTATCGTAAGTAGGGTATGGAATTATTTTCAGTTTTATCTGGAACTTTTCGGTTGTTGGAACGGGGTGGTCTTCAGGCGGGTCAAAATGAGGCGAGTATGGTACGAGTGGTACAAGTATTTTAGGAATTTTTATGAAGAATAGACTGGGAATATTACAGATGTGGTATTATTTTGGTCGCTTCAGTGGATTGAGAATCTTAGAGGATTTTCCACATCTGTTTTGTTGTTTTTTTTAAAGGGATATTTACAAGATGATTAAATTTTTTAATTAATGCGTATCCTTCTCATGTCTTTCTTGGACCCTCCTTTGTTGATTTCCTTAATTCATTCTAGTACACATAACGGCAAGGACAGAAATGCTATCTCAATCTGGAAATATTCAACTTCCCATAAGTTTCTTTTGATTGGTATCAATTTTTTGAGGAGGGACTGAAGTCCCTAGCCTACTGAGGAAACGGAGATAAATTTCAGAGTAACTGAGATAGGCCTAGAATTTTTTAAAAACTCTCAAATGTGATTTGCGGGAAACTTTTGGATTTTCTTCACAAGAAAAACAATTTTAACTCCATTTACGAGTTCTGGATCCACTTGCAGTTTATTTTTCCTGAAAAAAGTGACTGTAAGCTTAAAATCCTGGGAAGTTAAAAGTCACTGTGATGCTTAGTATTTTCAAGAGGTTCTCAAACGCTATTTCAGGATAATTTTTGGATTTTCTTTAAAGATCCTCAAGGATAACAATTCTAGATCAACTTGCGGTTTATTTTTCTGGATAAAAGGGACTCTAATCTATGAATCCTGGAAGATTAAATTCCCTCTAACGCAAAGTAAAACTTCTCCAGGTTTGCATGGTTCTGAAAAACCTCCAAATTTGAATGGATAATAGAAAGAATAAGAATATTTTATTAATTCAGGACAACCTTAGCAATACTGGGAATGTTTATTCTGTAGTAGTAAAGATGGTCATTCGCTAGATAAATTTAAATTGAAGTTATACTACCGGGCCTTACAAAAAAAATTACCAATTTTTGGAAAGTGCGAAGGAGATAGACTACAAATTCCCTATAATATTCACTACTTTCCTCATCATTTACTACAAAAATCTAATCATCTTGAAGTTAAATCCCCGACAAAATAACAAATTATTCAAAATGATTTGAAAGCAATTTCAATTTATTTTATACTAAAATATTAGTTCAATTATTTGTTTATTGTGTTTTAATTATTATTATTCGCTATTTTAAATATTATATTTGTTGTTAACGTTACCGTTAAATCTGTAAATACTAGTCAAGAAAAAAATTGCCTGAAATAGCTTTTAAAACGTTGAAGCAAAAGTAAAGAGCAATTATAAGGTATTGTGCAAAATACAAAACTAAATCAAAAATAAAAACATACGCCAAATAATCTAATGAATTAAGAATTCTCGAAATATACTGGACTTGATAAGAATAAATAAATTTGCTCAAAAATTTTCAGAAAATAAATTAAAATCAAGAAATAATTACTTAATTATTATTATTATGAAGCCTGGTATAATACAATCGCAATATGAATTATTTATGTGCAATATTGATTATAAACTTAAATATACAGGGTGTGTCATACGTTTTTTAATTGATTTACAGTTAATTTTGTTTAAAAAGTCGCCTCCCCGCACCCTCAAAAATGAATAAAAACAAAACGAGCACCCGAAAAAAAAAAAACTTGTTCAATATAACTATTTTTGGTATTAAAAACTAAAATAGGTTGAATGTTTTTGACAAAATCTAAAACACCAAATAAAGTATTAAGTAGTAGCGCATATAATAATAATATAATGATGAAAACTATATAGAAATTGTTAAGGGAAAATTTAAATCAGTGAGGTTGATTCAAGTATATGTGTTTTAGTTTTATTTTGAAATAATATATGTTTCAAGGTGGTTTGTATCAAAAGATATTTTTGTATAGGAAATTTGCGGCATTTTCAACCCCTACATTGGGTTCTTGTAATTGGTTTATATATACAAGTGCTAAAAGTCTAATTATTTTGATCTTTATCTTGAAATAAGTATGACTGACTTTATAGTGATAGATTTTTTATTTCTTGAGAATGCAATTCACATAATTTCAAATAAGTTTATTTAGTAACCGTACACAATTTGTTTAAAATTAGTAAATAACAGGTCTGCAGCATGGGTTGTAAACATTAAAATAATACAATAGCTCAACTTTAAACTACTTTTCTAACACTGAATTAGATTCTCGAATTCCCAATTCAACCCCTTGACAATAGTTATATCCACAGATTTACGACATTACTTTTCCCACCTGGCCAACAATGGCACCCCAAACATATAAAACTACAAAAATAAAAGTAACTTATCGATATCTAAAACAACTATTCACTTTCACAGTTCTAGAAAAACGCAACAACACAGACACAATACACCACACTAAACATCTTTGATACAAACCACTCGAATTTGAATTTACATAAACAGCTCTATAAAACAATTATTTTATTACAATATTCCATGTATGTATCATAATATACTTTAACAAATTGATTATATAAACTATATACCTTGTCATCCAGTCGAAAAAAATCTAATTTAAAAATGTAATAGGCTTTATGTAAATATGCAAAAAAAATCTGTGCGCGCTTATGTAATTTGACTTGTTCTAATTCAATGTAAGTGTCCGAAAATTATCTAATTCTATATAATTATTATTACGCTGTTATGTAAGTACATCAGGCAGTTTGGCTAGATTTTGATAGCTGAAATGCCTCTTCGTCATTCGAATTATACATATGAATAAACCCCAGCCGATTTTAGCGAAAAAAGAAAATCATATTGTTATTAGATAGGGAAAAAAGGGTCGTACTTAGGTATGTATATAAAATAATTTGACAGTTTTAAACTTTTCCATCAACTCAATTGTATGAAAAAGATTAAAATTGCCCTTATAAATAGCTAAAAACTATAGTCCATGAAATTTAGGCTCTAATAACTTTGTAAAATGTCCAAAATTATGGGGCGACGATTATGGGAAATTGCAGGTGAGCACAAAAGCCTCAGAGTTATCACACCTGTAGTTAAAAAATTACCAATCTCTTAACTGTGTTTATCTGCAATTATATCCAAATTTTGAAAATAAGCATTTTTGTAAACATATCATGCTACATCATTTATGATTTGTTTGTACTTACTTTTGCCTTTTGTCTACCATACAACTTATTTAAAACTCGAAAAAGTTTTAATTAATTTATAAATGAAGTTGAAATACTGCAATTTGCTTATTATACCTCTGATTGTTTAGTTGATTTTTTGGGTGTAAAAAATACATAGAACTATTTCCTGTTTATAAATAAATATTTCAGCTATAAATATTTGTCGTTGGCGTTTGTGTTTAAGTTTTTTTCAAGTGATTAATTTATTAATTGAATTATAAATTATACTGTGTAAGTGCTTGTAAATAATATTGTGATAATAATAAATCAATTTGCACAATATGAAAAAAAAGTTGTTTTGTGTTACGAACTCCCAAAAGAAGTTTGCAAGGCTTTAAGAAAGTATTTCTTTAGTACTTTCTTGGTAGGTATGTATATTTCAAAAGAAAATTGAGATGCTAACGATATGTTTAGAAGATATCTAATTTCATTGTATTGAAACTAGAAGCGTCGTTGAACAAATAACACCCGACAATGATGGAACATATTAAATTTCAAACCAATTACCGTATAAGTAAGTGTAGTGCTTACACCTGTCGTTTGTTCCTTTGTTACTAGTTCCCCTATTAAGTGTGTAATCTAAATCGCCGTAAAATTATAGATACAGAATAACGGAACATTATCATTTTAGTTTTTATGGAAGAATATGGTATAATAATACTTGTGACAGATATTATAGAGAGTTAATATAATCAATCTGTTAATAAGAGACATGGATCGGCGTTGTTCTAAGGAAAGAATGAAATCTCTGTTATTCTTTTATTCTCGTTCAAAGCTGATTTGTCTACAGTCCTGTCAAATTCCAACATTAACATCTAGCTTGACTTGAAGGAGAAGTAGTCTTGGGGTAGAGTATCTAGAATCTTACAGACTAACAGCAACTCATAAGGTAACTGACAATTACATGTTTTACTTTACTTGTAATGATTCTGTCTTTTGATAACCCTTTTTGCAACTCATCCCAGAGATTCTTGAGCTTAGGCGTGTTCGTTACCATATCATCTTCAACTTTTCTTCTTATAGTTAAAGAAATCTAAACAAATATCATAGGTTTTGTCTTCGACATTGCCATCACACTTCTCCTATTGTAGAAGAAGCATTATTACAATCTGCTATATTGGTACGTTTTTTCTTTGAAAACTGAGAGCAGCAACTTTCCTTCCAAAACATCAAATTAGAATACCTCTTAGCAGAATGTTCATTTTGTACTTCCATGTGGTCCAATAAGCTTTATCATCGAGTAATCCCATATGAACTATGGTTATATTATATCCATCCTCCTATTCCATAGTTTAATGACTACTTTTTCTTACCAATTCAACCCTTGATATTCTCAATTTTTCTCGCCTTCGTTACCATGTTAAAGTATAAATCTTAATGATTCAAATTACTTCTAAAAAAAATAGGGTAAAACTTACGGCCAATGTAATGGCTAATTACCTACGATGTTACTAATATTCCCACCCTGTTCTCCCTACATTTATTTAACCCTAACCTTCCCCTTGGGTTGCGTCACGTGCCAGCTTTTGCCGGTCTGTTCAACACGATGTTCAATGTTTGTATCGAAACAAACATCCATTATAATATTAGCCAGCAGTATTTCCTTTTCAACTGAAAAACTATGCAGCTAAAATAGGTTTGTTAGTTGTACAATAATGATTCTACAGCCCTGCAATGTAGAACTTACTAAAGTGCATTATTACGATCGGAACAAGAGGTAAGTATAACCGGTGCAATTACATATTGAATTATGAAACTTGAATTTTTAGATCACAAAATATGTCCGTATCCACTATAAGCAGAGAAATGTATCAAAATAGCTTTAATAAAAATATGATTATCAAAAAGAATATTTTCGGACATAGATGGGTTCTGAAAATAAACGAACAAATAGACCCGGAACCCAAAAAGAAAAACCAATTTTTATTTGTTTATATTTTGGTGTTTATTAGTCTTATTTTAGCTGTGAGTTTTGGAATTATATTTTCTTTAGGTAAGTACCTACTGTTTTTGCATTTTAAAGTTAATTTTCTTTACCTTCAAATTAATAACATTCAATTTGATTTATGCTTGGGTGCGCTTCAGTGAGGATGATCAAGGCAAACCAGAAAATAAAATATGTGTTTCTGGCTTCTTGAACCTATTTTTCAAGATGTTTTTTGTAAAATTTTCCTAAAGTCGTTTAAAGTAGGCTGATAATATGACATATTTCAGATTACAACACATTCAGGGCAGAAAATAAAACTACACTAAATAGAGGCAAAATTTTAGAACAAAATGAAACAAATTTGGAAAATAATACAATTTATATAACAGACGAAAGTAACTTCGCACATCAGAATTTAGAAATTATTAGGACATTACCAAAAAACGATAATAATTATAATAATGGATCTCGATACAAGGTAAACTAAAATTGTTTCTAATTTTCACATGTGTATCTGTACCTACATATTGTAATTTTTCAAGAATTACAATAAGTGGATTTGAAGTAGGTAAAATCGAGGAGGTAGTCATTTATCAATTTGTGGAGATCTTCTTCAAACTCCATAGATCATAGATCTCCATGGATCTCCTGAGATCTCCAGGCATATCCTTGGATTTCCCCGTATCTCCTTCGGACCTGCATATAGATCAATAACCACTCTACCCCAACTTGTGGATCTTCACGTATCTCCAGTGAGCTCCATATTTTTCCACTCCACCGAATATTCATGGATTTCCACAGATCTCCATGAGATCTTCATCCCGTAGGACAGTAGATTTCCACAGTCGCTACCACCTTGGACATCAGTCATTTTTTTTGGACAGAAAGTCTCCATTTGTGGAGATCTTCTCCACAGAACTCCATGAATATCCTTGCATGGATTTCCATTAAGATCATTTGGTTTTTCATGGATTTCCGTGTATCTCCTCCAAACCTCCATATAGGTAAAGGGTGTTTTTTCATATATTGTCATCCCCTAGAGCCTTTACCTTTACAGGTAGAAGAAAGGTATAAATACAAAAGTTTTGGCTGAATTTTTAGAAACTATGGTCAGAAACAGAAATGTGAAATTTTGCATGCCTCCAACTTTTTTCAAATTGGATGCCCTATATTTCATTCTATATTCTTGAAGAGCACAATGCCCCGATTCCAAAAATATATAGTTTGTCTATATTTGATTTAACAGTATCTCATATATTTGGCTCCAAAAATTGTAAAAATACTATCCTACTACTGATTTTGTGAACCATTCTACTTGTACAGATGAAAGCTGCAGGTAAAATTTGAGGTATAGAATTTTTAATACCTATTTAGAAGTACCAGTCGTTCTAGTGAATAAACGTATGTCGCTTCTTGAACAGACAAATAAAATTAGGTTAGGAATTTCCTATTTGTACTTGAATTTGACGTATTAGCAATCGACATTCGTTTTTGTTGGTAATTTTTTGTTTCATGCATCTGATTCGTGATTATTAAATAAGGATGGGGTTATTCTAAATGGGTACTAAAAATACTATAGGTAGGTATATACTTGGTTTCTCTGATGGTATTTTTAAAATTTTTAGAACCAAATATGTTGCAGACGGCTCAACCAAATATAGACAAACTATATAGTTTTGGAATCGGGAAATTGTGCTCTTCAAGAATTTAGAACCAAATATAGGGCATCCCATTTGAAAAAAGCTGAAAGCATGCAACATTTCACATTTCCGACACTCAGTTTTTGTTTCTGACCATGGATTCTAAAAATTTAGCCAATACTGTACAACTTTTGTATTTACACCTTTCATCTACTTGTAAAGGTGCAGGCTGTAGGTGGGGTGTCAATATATAAAAAACCACCCTGTATTTGAACAATAACTTATTAAGTATATATAAAGTCAGAATTTGTAAGATTATAACGATACTAACATGACTCACTCAAATGTCAGTTATTCTCATTAGTTCAAAAACTACAGGTTTCAGGTGAGTGTCTTATTTGAATAGTTCAATAGTATTTTGGTGAATAGATGGTGAGAAAGATAGTCCACCCGTATAAGTTCCGCAATAATCCACTTATTTGTACTTGAACAATAACATTATATAAAGTCAAAATTTGCAAGATCCATTCACTTTTTGTCAATTTGCCTTTTGAAAGGAATTGGTAATGTCACTTAGTCACTTTACCAAACTAGTAATATAATGTGACAAGTTATTCAAGTACAAACGAGTAGATTGTTGCGGAACTTATGGGTGGACCTCTGCGGGACGAGCGCAGCGAGTTCCGCAGCCATCTATTCATCAATATGTTGTTTAATTACGATACTAACCTGACTCACTCAAACGTGAGTAATTCTCATTAGTTTAAAAACTACTCGTTTCAGAGGTGAATGTCTTAATTGAACAGTTCAACAGTATATTGGTGAGTAGATGGCTGCGGAACTCGCTGCGCTCGTCCCGCAGAGGTCCACCCATAAGTTCCGCAATAACTCACCTATTTGTACTTGAACAATAACTTATTATATAAAGTCAGAATTTGTAGGATTATCCATTTTTTTTTCAATTTGCCTTTTAACAGGAATTAGTAATGTTACTTTACCAAACTAGTAATATATTGTGACAAATTATTCAGGTACAAACGAGTGGATTGTTGCGGAACTTATGGGTGGACCCAGCCCTATATTCACCAATATGTTGTTCAAGTAAAATACTAACCTGATTCACTCAGTTGTGAATTTTTCTCGTTAGTTCAAAAACTACTCGTTTCAGGTGAGTGTCTTATTTGAACAGTTCAACAGTATTTTGGTGAGTAGATGGCTGCGAAACTCGCTGTGCTCGTCCCGCAGAGGTCCACCCATAAGTTCCGCAATAATCCACTTATTTGTACAGGGTGTTTTTTTATATACTGACACCCCACCTACAGCCTTTACCTTTACAGGTAGAAAAAAGGTGTAAATACAAAAGTTGTACAGTTTTGGCTGAATTTTTAGAAACCATGGTCAGAAACAAAATTTGAATGTCAGAAATGTCAAATTTTGCATGCTTCCAGCTTTTTTCAAATGGGATGCCCTATATTTCATTCTATATTCTTGAAGAGCACAATGCCCCGATCTATATTTGATTGAGCAATCTCTCATATATTCGGCTCCAAAAATTGTAAAAATACTATCCTACTACTGATTTTTTACCTGTATAGGTGAAAGCTGTAAGTTAAATTTGAGGTAAAGTTTGTTTCGCCAGGGTTTGTACTTGCCACCAGCATTTGCCTTCCTTGTTTAACAAATAAAAATTCAGTGAAACAAATCAATGACGTCAAAAATGTTCGTCGGTTCTTAAACCAGAAGTCATTCATTTTAATTTGTCAAAATATTGAATGTGTCATATGAATTAATCTACGACAACCCTTTTTTTTCAAGTTTCAAGGTCAAGTATGAACCCTGGTGAAACGGACCTTACTTGGTATCTCTGATAGTATTTTAAAAAATTTTAGAACCAAATATGTTGGAGGCGGCTCAACCAAATATCAACAAACTATATAGTTTTGGAATCGGGAAATTGTGCTCTTCAAGAATATAGAACCAAATATAGCGCATCCCATTTGAAAAAAGCTGAAAGCATATAATATTTCACATTTCTGTTATTCAATTTTTGTGTCTGACCATGGATTCCAAAAAGTTAGCCAATACTGTACAACTTTTGTATTTACACCTTTCATCTACCTGTAAAGGTAAAGGCTGTAGGTGGGGTGTCAATATATATAAAAAAAATATCCTGTACATTAATCACGGTACTTACCAGTTCAAATGCAGCCGAAGTTTTTGGATCTCCATAAATATCCATCATGGATTTCCATTCCACTGAGGTCTCGATCTTGTAGGACAAAAGATTTTCACAATGACTACCCCCTTGAGTAAAACTTCCTATCTCAACCAGAAAAGTTCTTCTTCATATAGAAAAGATCTTAAAATTATAAATTTTTTGTTTAGGAAACTGATACATCGAACCCATATTGCCAAAACTGTACAAACAACGAAGTTTGCATGAAAACTCGAGAAACTGAGAAGCCAAGATGTATTCTGATGACTGATAAAAGAGATCCCACAGGTGAAAATCGATTCAATTGACAATAAGTTGTCTCAATCTTAAATTTTTCAGGATGTGGTGGATTATGCAAGATCAATACAGAATATTGCAAAAACCTGGACAAACTATTCCAGGTGTATCAGTGTTTGAAATTGAAAAATTTACTCAAATGTCCCGAAAAAACTTTCAACTGTGGCAACATGTGCATTCCATTGGAAAAACGTTGTAACGGGCAGATTGATTGTATCAATATGATGGATGAGAAAGAGTGTGGTAAGATTTGAAAGAAATTTCATAAAAATCAAATCCATATTGATGTAAAAGCAATTATTTTACATTTTGTCTGAAAAATTTATAAGACTAGTGAGGTTTTCAGTCAAATTGTAAAATTCCTCCTGATTGTTTTTATACGTGCTTTATATACAAAAACTTTCAAGCGAGAAACCTCTAAAATACCATTTTGTTTTAGAATGCAATTTAACTAGTCATTTCCATTGTGGCAACCAAACATCTTGTTTAGCAAAAGAGAAGATTTGCAATGGAAAAGTAGATTGCTGGGATAAATCTGATGAAATTCATTGTCAAAAAAGTCTGTAAATTGGAATTTTATATTTAAAAAAAAATCACATTGTTCAATTTTTAGATATTTTCTGTGAAGAAAACTATATCCCTTGCACAAACGGGCAATGTATCCCGAAAGAGAAAATGTGTGACAATAAGCCAGACTGCTTAGATAGAACTGATGAACCGTTTTGGTGCCAACAAATTACAAAATCTAAGTTTTGAGTCGAAATTTTGATAATCACCGGCTCTTGATTGATTCAGCAAATCAAAAGCCTGTAATGGATTCAAATTTTGATTGTAACTGGTTTATTGATTTGCTGAATTATTTTTCCAAGGCCAATCAAAGACCCCAAATAGTTGATTGATTATTACTGGTTCTTGATTTGCTGGGCATTTTTTAAAGAGAAAATGTATCAGTCCAAATTTTGATCATTACCGGCCTTTGATTGTCTCTAAAACAGTTGTTCAGCAAATCAAGAGCCTGTAATGATTGAAATTTTGATTGTTCTGTGAAAGCACTATTTTTATATTTTCTTTTTTAAATAAAAATAAATCACAAAATTGAAAAACTGTTCTAATTTAATATCCTTGTATTTATCAAAAAATAAATAGTCAAATTATCACAATAACACATATACAAAAAAAACATAAAGTAAATATAAATATGAGGCTTATAAATAAATTATAAATCTACACAAAAGTTAGATAAAAAGTCTAAAAGAAAAGTGAACCTATTTTCTGTACTATTACTATAGTCCACAAGCTTTTTAAGAAAATACGAAAAGTTCTTCAAAGTATCCTACAAAAAACATCCATTACAAATGTATTAACGCAAAAACATGCCAACTCACCTCATCCCAATCCCGATTATAAAATCCAGTACACTGAGATTCAAGCTCTTCTTTGTCAATTAGATTGTTATTAAAAAGGCAGGAAACGATTCTAGCGAATACATCCCACGAATCTCTTTTTTTGTACGAATCTTGAAGCAGTTTTACATTTCTTTGACAAAATAAAGCCTTAAAATGGGAATTTGATGTTAGCTGTAAAGCCCAAATATTGACAAAATATTCTAATAGTTCTTGGGTTAAAATTGAAGGAACTTTAGAAGCTAAAAATAATTATATAGATTGAATACAATAGAGTTTTATGCATTTATACTTACCTATTAATAAACAAAAATCAAAAACAGTAACACATATAGTGACTGAAATCATATCGCTGAGATCATTTCTTTGTGTCAATGAATTATAAGTTTGTTGCAGGAGGTTTATCACAAAATATTTGTCGATACTGTTGGTTTCTATAAGTATACAGCAAGCTTCCTATTAAAAATCCAATATTAAAATTTTTCTAGCAGGAAAAAGCTTATCTTACCCTAACATTGTTGAGAGAATGAAATCCACTCAAAGTTTCATCATTGTGGTCACACTCTCTGCCACCAGCTGGAAGTACACAAGCGATTTTCTCTTTCTCAATTCTTCGTCCATTAGTGAGTTTCTAAAAGTCATGGGAAATCTTCACAAATGATTTATTCTATAAAAATGCAAATTTTTGGCTTAAGAATTTGAGCATGAATGGAAATAACACAAGTACGATTGTATTCAAATATGTTTTTGATGAAAATCAGGAGCAAATAGTTTCAAAGAGGGGCAAAATCCAACAAATGAATTGAAATTTTCAAGAATCAAGAAAAATATAGTTACCCTTTGAATTTCCCCATCAAAATCCTTAGTAAACACATTCAAATTAACGTGACTATTTAACCATTGTTTCACTCGCTCCGAATACATTTTCTCAGTGATTCCAGTGCAAACTTTTTTAGTTTCTTCCAGCGCATCCACTGGCAGTAGACTGTCAATACAAACTGGAATTTTTTGTCGAGATATTTTTTGTACTTCTTCGTCGCAGTTTTCCAAAAATCGAGACAGATGGGTTTGAGCTAGAGCAGTCGCTTGCATTCTGAGAAGAGTCTGAAATACCAATAGACTTTGCTCGAAAATTATTGCTACTAATCATTGTATACCTTTTTTTGTTCTCCGTCATTAATACTATCATCACTTTCACTTTTGAGCAATGTCCCTTTAAATTCCTTATTGGCTTCTTCTTTGGCTTTAGGAACTAAATCGTGACAAATATATTTAACTGCTGTCGAAGCAATTCTTTCACTAACAAATTCTATTGTTTTTCTCAAAGATGTTGATTGGCCACTGAAGAAAGCTTCTTCTAATTGTTGCTATTTAAAAAAAAAACACATTGTATAATTTTCAATTTTTTAGAATTAATATTGTTACCTCTAACTTTTTTCTACCCATCTCAGTATGAGATTCCACAGCAGTCACAGGTGTAATATACTTTACAGCAACTTTACTTCCAGGACCATTCATTAACAATATTTTCTTGATTTCTCCCAAAAACGGACAACACAGAGACAAAACACTTTGATTCGCTATAGCTTTATCATCCAAAAAGTAACTTTTCAATTTTTTGTTGCCATTTAAATGTCTATCAATTTTGGGATTTTTTATGCAAAAATTATAGTATTCAATGTCAGGAAAATGGGGTAGCTCAAATAGCCAACCTAGACAAAACTTGACTAGGGCGGCGTTAGATTGCGACTGTTCTTTACTGTTGTAATTCTGATATAATTGAAATAATATACAATTGACTGTGGTGTAGTAAGGCAATCGTAGAGTGACATAGTCTAACATTGCCAAATATTTCGTCAGCCAAGGTATAATAAAAACTACCGTGTGTTTTTCTATGGATAATTCTAGTAGGCATTTGATGTTTAGAGCTGGGATTGTCTGAAAAATTTAGTTATATCGATTGTGCTGAATTAATAAAACCATAAACCCACCTGTTGTCTAGTCTTAACTTGAGATTGTAAAACATTTTTTGGTAAATTAACATTATCAAACTGGTAAGGTAGTGATTCAATAAATCCTAAAAATTTTGCTAATATTCTTAAATCTTTAATACAATTTATGTATAATTGTCTAGTATTTTCATCTACTTCGTTACCTGTAACAAAATTACATAATATTTATTTGTAGCATTAGATATAACTACAACAGGGAAAATTAGGGAAACAGACAAAATTTGACTTTGACATCAATTTTCTCTTGAACCCTCTGCTCGACTTCGGCGAATTTTTCAAAGATTGTAGCTTGATTCTTCAGGAATACATCTAACCTATTAGCGTTATTAAATTATTCGTCTTTATACCATATACAGGGATGGAAAGAAAGTCAGAAATTTTCAGTTTTTTGAGACACCCAACTACTGGAAATTCAGAACAGTTTTCAATACTTAACTTGAAGTAAACATTCACACACACGACTTGAAGTTAAAAAACGACACATTTTCATATGCAATTTGTATGTCGATGTGGAGAAAATTAAGGTCAATATGCATCTTTACTTCGAAACTCTGTATTTTCAATAATATTGAAAATATCAGAGTGAATAAAAAATGCAAATGTTCGGAAAAGATTGGGCTATAATTTGGTGTTGAAAACTTTTCTGAATTTCCAGTGGTTCACTCCACAGGGTGTCTCAAAAAACTACTGAGTGTCTTTCCATCCCTGTATACGATATAAAAACGAATCATTTGATAACGGTAATGCATCAGATGTAATTCTGAAGGATCAAGCTACAATCTGTGAAAAATTCATCGAAATCGAGCGGAGGGTTCAAGACAAGAGAAAATTAATGTCAAATTTATTGTAAATTTTGTCCGTTCCCCTAATTTTACCGGTGTGTGTATGAAGCTACTTACTCTCGTCTTCTAATTCTGTACCAGAAAACTTGGTATCATTAAGTTCAACAATATCGGAAACAAAAATATCGCACAAATGCTTATGGAAAAAACAATTTCCAGACACAACTATAAACTCCTTGAAGAACTCTTGATAGCCTGAGAATACTGGAGGGGCATTAATACCATTGGAAACTTGTTTAGTCACCAAACGACTTGTTAATCTATTAAGCTTATCTGCATCTATCGACAATTGAGGCAGAAATGAGAGGTTGCTTTCTGAAAGACCCTTTTCCTATATATAAATAAAAAAACACACAATAAATTCACCAATAATAATTAAAACACAAATATTACCTTTGGCCCTCTAGCACAACTACTTAAAAGCTGATTCTTAAACAACCTGGCTAAGTGTGCATAATTTGTAGGTCCAGCGTGAAACTTGAATAAACTTCTAATCCTGCTTTCAAGCCCTAACGAAAAGATCCAATCTTTTTCCAAATGATGCGTTTCCCAAACTCTCAAAATCTCATAAAACAAATCGCGTTGTTTTTTAAATGCGTGAAAACTTATTTGATCAGGAAAATTTTCTTTGTTGTCAGTATCAATGTTAAAACACACATTACTTTGAGAACTGTCAGTTATCAGTTCAATACAAGCCGATTCAGCCTTTTTTTCCGAATATGTCAATAGTCTTTTGGATAAACCCGGACAAAATTCACGAACCCTTTCATTCTCAGCTAATAATCTTATTGTTGTTTTATCATAAAATTGTATAATTCTAATTTGGGTTTCTAGACTTTTAACGGCAAAATATAAAACATTGTGCGCAGTTTTAAAAATTTCCGAATTACATAGACTATTCTTAGGTTCCAAAACTTCAACTCCTAAATTTTCAAACTCAAGCTGTATGCTTAAAACTAAAGAAATTAAAAAATAAATTTCACTAGTGATGTTTAAAACTAAATTGTTATCTAAAATTGTCTTATAAATATCTACAACATTATTTATATTGTTTTTATAAGTTACTAAGCTAAGCATTGGCTTAATGTCTGAATTAGTTGAGCTATTATGTCTTATCTTTATTAGAGGATGGCTAGTGTTTTCTATGCTGTCTCTACGAGACAAAATCTTTTGCTTTTCCTCTAGAAGTAAATTTCTTTGTTCTATCGCTACATTATTAGAAACTTCTGTATTTTTTTGAAAATTAAAACTATTTTCAGTTTTTTGAAATCCACTGTTTACTTGTTTGGGACAAATATTTGTAGGGTTTATTCTACGAGATGTTTCCTTTTTTGTGTCTATAGATTCTAGGCTTTGCCTTTTCTTTTTTGAACTATTTCTAGGTGCTGTGAGAAAGTCTCCTAGCGAAAACGTATATTTGTCAACGGATCTTCTTGTTTGCTTAATTTCTTTAGGATTTTGATATAGGGGCGAAATAGGGCTGAAGCAGCTACTGTCATTTCTATTTCCTGGCGAATAAAAGGTTTTAATTGGAGTTTTATGCTGTTCCACCAATGATTTATCTGAGCAAGGACTTTGATCTGTTGGCTGAGCATTAAATAAGTTTACTTTGATTATTTTATGGGCATCTTTTGGAGTAGGATTTTGCACTTTCTCTATGTGCTTAGGAGTATTGAGCTTGTTAGGAGTGTCCGATAATTTATTTTTACTGAAACGAGAAAAAGTAGTTAATAGGTTTGTTTCTGCAGAAATCACAAACCAGTCAGAGTGAATTTCATTGGTTAAAACTAGTTTTCTAACTGTTTTCAACCAATGAAGTTCGCTCTGACTGATTTGTGATTTCTGCAGGAACAGACCTATTTAGTTTTACTGGTTTTAATTGAAAGAAAATTATGTATCATGTATACAAAAGTTACAAAAAATAAGAATATTCTGTATTGGGGTTGGGCCTATTTGGACCACTTCCAATAGTAAATAAATGTCAATTTCTGAGTGATTTACAAGAAAATTAATCCCTGAATCTGAGGCTCAAGTTTCATGAAACTGTCATTGGTGCAAACCGCATTTTGATATATTAAACCGTTTTGTGAAAGTTTCATTAACTTTTCCATTTATGAAAATAATTGATTTTTGTATAAAGGTACTTTTCCAAACAGAATCCAGTGACGTTCTCAATTTTTTGGTATTTGGCCCTGATTTCAAGATATTGATCAAAGTCCGATTTTTTTAATAGAACATTGATAGTACATTGATAGCTCATTGGATAGCACTGCTTTTACTGATTTCAATAATATGGGGTTTAATAGGTTTATTTTCGATAGTTACTTTCAATAGTTAGTTAATAGACAAGTAAAAGAGTGAATTGAGTTTTTGTCTTAAGAATCAATGTCCTAGAAAAGGACTTTATATTCAGTAGGGGAAATCAGAAAGACCTCTTTCTAACCCATATTGTTTCTTATGACAAAAGCAGATATAATTTTTTAATTTATCATTGAAAAATTTTGGTTTGCGCCAATGAAGATTTCATGAAATCTGAGCTGAGCCTTAGGGTGGGAGGTTATTTTATTATTATTATTATTATCTTGCTCAGAAATTGACGTTTCCCAATAAAAATAACACATTTAAAACTCTCTCTCATGCAAAATTTCCATTCAACCTAGGTACTTTTAGCAGGGATGCCATGTTTTTTCCTATTACTTAGTAGATTTTAAGAAAGATTTGGCAACATGGAGACAAACATTTGGGTTCATTGTAATTGTTGTAGGTACTACGTAACAAGAGTTCACCAAATTTACCGAGGATTATACCTACCCTTTGTCTTTGTCTAATAGTTAATAACAGACAAGGATACAAGCATGACAAATTTTAGGAATTTTGATTCGAATCCACGAGCTAGACAAAGATATAGTCCGTTGCATGGTTCTTGAGCTACGACTACTGAATAGACAGAGGGAACAATGGGCTATTGCTGTGTTGTCATATCAATAATATTAATTATTACATGAAAATGAAGGAAATTTTATTGCAATTTTCATGTATTAATAAATATTATCGATATGACTACGCAGCAATAGCCCATTGTCCCTTCTGTCTATTCAGTAGCCGTAGCTCAAGAACCATGCAACGGACTATAGATATATTGATTCAAGTCGGACACGAGACAAAGCTGAATTGAAAAATGTGTTAAGTTTCTGCTTTATAGTACAATACTTAAATTCAACACACTCATGTTTGGAATGATGAATGATAGCAAGCCATATCATGATTTTTTGATGTAAAATAAACGTTTTTGGGCGTGGCACCCGAGAAAATTTTCTGCCTCCGGCGGGCTTTTACTCTTCTTTTCAATTTGAAAACGGTTGGCCCGAAATTCTAAAATCTGGCCCCTTTTAAAAATATAATCTGGCACGAAATTTTCAGAGCCTGTGGCAACACTGTTTGGCATCCCCGTATTTTTGGGACTCTGACGTCACAGTATTAGCCCGCGTTTTCACACAAAGCAGTTTAAAAATTTGATTCACAAATAATTCAATTCTTGGATTTTATGACTTACCATGGTACTTCCTCATGTATGAAATTCAAAAAATAGGTGGCAAAATCGATTTGCCCCACATTAAAGCTGGAAATATCATTGAAATCATCTTCATTCTGCAAAAAAAATCAATGTTTACACTTTTGTAGGTTAGGTTTTCTAAAATATATTTTAAATTTCTACCTCAGGAACCGCTTTCAAAAGCCACTTAATGAATAACTTTGTAGGTATTTCTTGGTTTATTATTTTATTCAATAAAGCATCGGCCATAGTTTTATTTGTATATTAATTAAATAAAAATAAAAACATTTAAAAATCATCACAACAAAAACGAATTGGGCGATTATTTAGATTGGCTGATTATTTGACATCACTGACAACTGTCACCAGTATTTTGTTGTTCTGAACTGACACACTCTGCTCTGATCTGATCTTGTTGCTCTGACCTGAGTGATATTCTATTTTGCTGCTTACCTGGACTTGCTGCAACCAGAACTGGAATCCTATTCTCGAAAAAAGACAGCAGCTTTATAACCATTCTCATGAGAATGCAGCTTTTCTGTTTTGAGAATTTGGTTCCAAGTCTGTTCGGAGCAGATCCACCGGTACTCTGTTTCCATTATGCTATTCTAACCTCAATTTTTGAAATTGGAGGGAAAACGAAAGAAACCCAAAAAAAAAGTTTGTTTTTAATAATTGTTAAATATTAAAAGAAAATTATCTAGTAATTATAATTACCTTAAAATGGCCAGTGCTGTGGAATCGATGGATATAGATGAACCTCATCCGGGCCCCTCCAAACTAATTGAAGCAAAGGAAGACTTGGACATAAAAAAAACTTCTAATCTTCCATGGTAAATTAAGAATTATCAAATTATTCAATACAATAATTGAGTACCTCAACACGTTCTTAATACATCGTTAAGCTTAATTTTTAATGAAAACATAATATATTCCCACTATTTTCAAAAATACTACCATAACAGTACTTAAGTAGCCCTAGTTTTAATAGTTGTATTGATAACTAATATATTTGTGAATTGTGACTGTATATAGCTCGGGTGTAGATCAGGGTTGGCATACACAATTACCCTTTTAAAAATCCCATTGGGTTTTTGACACAAAAACCCATCATGAATATTGACAAAACCCCTTTGGGCTTTATCTATATTAAACATAATAAAAATCCTGCGGAAAAATAGTCATGTGTTGAACAAACAATTCTTAGATACAAAAGTAAAATATAGAAGAAACTTTTCTCCTGATAACTACTATATCCTATTCACAATTTGTAGTCCAAAAGATCGGTCCAGGTAAATTTATCACCTTTTCCCTATCAAAAGGTATTGAAAGGTGATAAAATTTTACCTGTTCCTTTGGACTACAGATTGTGAATAGACAATAGTAAAGTAAAATCCCGAGGGTTGAAGAGCTCTTGCAGTTGGTGTACATATTTCTCACAATCTTCACACATTCATTCACAATGGGATCACAATTGTTCACCATCTGTCACAATCGCGACACAATCTCACACAATCTGTTACAATCTGTCACAATCATTACACAATCTCTCACAATCGTGTCACAGTCTCTCACAATCATGTCAAAATCTCCCACAATCGTTGCACAATATCTCACTATCTTTACACAATCTCTCACAATCGCTACACAATCTACCACCATCTGTCGCACATACGGTTCCTCCAAGGGCCGGTTTCTCAATAGAAACTCATTCTCATGTTAAGCATAACTCCAGGGTAAATATTGCAACTGGGCACACTTACCCTGGAGTTAAAACCAACCCGAAGGTGACTCACTATTGAGACACCGGCCCCAAATAGTTTGATTTACTTAATTTTTGCCTGTAATAATACCTTTTGATTAGCTAACTTTTGTATGCCACCTACTGCAGCATAGATTTCTGAACTCCGTTGTACTGAATAGGGAAATACTAAGGGGAAGGGGACTATCCATAAACCATAAAACAAGCAAAAATATCTGAGGAAAAATCAGAGTATATCGAGAAGGACCTAGGTTTCTTTACTTTTTTAAGTTGACAATAAATTAACAATTTTTATTTAAAGAATTAACAATAAAAAGCCAAAAAGTTTCACATAAAAACCAAAAAAAATTCATCCTTAATCCAAGTAATATGGAAAAATAAGAAACTAACTACTAAAAGTAAGGAAAACTTCTTTATGGTGGCTGTTTTCAGAAAAATATGGGAAATTACTAAGGGTGAGGGAGAAAGATGCCAAAAGAAGAGACAACAAAACAAATAAACAAAATGAAAGAAATTATGAAAAAATTGAGAAAAAAAAATAGAGAGAAAAATAGTAAAAAGCTCGGTAAAAACTAAAAAAAAAGACACTTAAAAAATACTAAAACTGCAAAAAAAGCTAATCTGCAAAAAGTACAAAATGTAGACTAATAGGGGATTGATGATGAAACATCAGAATCTCGATCACAATCAACAGAGTCATTAACTAGCTTTCATGATTTAGAAGGTGGAGAAGAATATTTCAATGAAGCAGAACAGCAGCTTGAAGAACTTGAAGTAGATTGGTAATATGCAGTTGCCTACTCTAACAAATACCACATTGGAAAATTGACAAAAGTAGAGAATGTCAGATAATTTTTTTAGAAGTCTTTAGATGGCCTAAAAATCTAGACCTGGACGTTGTAGAAATAATATATATGTATTACTTATATATGGTCCAATGTCCAATCCATTTTAAAAACTATCCATTTACACTATCAACGTTTGAGACACAAAAAATTAACAACATTTCCAAGGAAATAAAGTCCTAATTTGAAACCAAGTACTTATTGTTCGTTGATTTTCATCTGACACTTTCCATATATGAGGCGCAAGGGGGTGAAGTATATGGCAAAAACAGGTGTGACGTCAGGTGACCATGGGCGTTCTAATGTAGGGTGTCACCTGCTCACATTCCTTCCGAGTATCAGATTAAAATCGACGGACTTTATGTATCTATCTCACAACAATTTTTTTTAATTCGTCATCATTTTCCTGTATCATTAATTAAAACTTTTGTCTGTCACTACGTAAGATGATTTTTTCAAATTCAAACACCCGGTATATATTTAAAAAATTTCGATTCCATAGGTGGCGTAGAGAAAATGCATGTTTCAAGTGTGATTCACAACTTTCAAAAGCGGTTGGAGATGTGCGCCCACACAGGGTGACACTTGACTGACATTATTTTCCATCATGAATTTAAAAGCGCACTATTATTACTTCATTTAGCTGTAATGGAAACAATTGAAAATTTAAAATGTTATGCTTATACCTACGTGAAAAACATGCGTTTCCTCTGCGCCACCCTGTATAGGGTGTCCCATTTTGGTTGTACATAAGGGATAACTCGGTTGCTATTAGAGTTAGGAGGATGCGGTTTTTGTGAACGGTGGTTACTTTTCTACCAAACGAAAGATGCCGTCAACAGAATTGTCATTTTTTTTTTTTCAGATACGTGTTCTTGAAAATGTTGCATTTTGGGACAGTCCTTGGTATCTCAGTTCTAAGTGATCAGATAACAACTCGGGTGACAATAGATTCTTATAGATCTTTTTATGTAGATTCCAGTGGAGTAGTCAGTTTTTCTCTGGAAGTGATAGTTTATAAGACCTGTATCATTTTCCTTACAGATTTAAAGTTCTTTTCAAACACATTGTTGTTTATAACAAAAACAGACATAATAGGGATAGACCTATTGAATTTTATATTATTGAAATCAGCAAATGCAGAACTATCCGATAAGTTTTTAACATACAGTGCGTCTCATTTGAAAAAAGTACCTATGTTTGGTACATAATTGAAAAACTCTCACTTCTAGAGAAAAACTGACTTCGCCATTGGAATCTCTGTAGAAAGATCTATAGGAACTCGTTGCCACCTTTTGGAACACTTATGAGAGGATCAAGATAAAAGGGGTGTCCCAAAATGCAACTTTTTCAAAAACACCTTGTAACTGAAGAACAAAAAGGGCGATGACAATTTTGTTGACTGCAACTTTCGTTTGACAAAAAAGTAGCCAACGTTCGCGAAATCCTTCTAACTTTAATAATAGCAACAGAGATATTCTTTATGTACCTACACCTAAAATAGGACACCCTGTACAACTTCTCAATCCGAGTAATGTGTAAAAGAGAGATAAAAATACTGAATATTCTTAACACATTAGGTCTGTTTCCACAGAAATTTCAAACCAGTCGGAGCATTTTTGATTGGTCCAAATCGCCAAAAACCAGTTTCCTGACTATTTTCAACCAATGAAATTCGCTTTGACTGGTTTGTGATTTCTGTGGAAACAGACTTATTGATTATGGTAATATTTTTTAATTTGTTGAAATTAGAGAGAAAATGTAGTTTTGATATTTTGTTGTTTTATTCTAACCCAATTATTATACATAGTTTTTACACAATCAGTCACCATCATTCATAATCGTACACAATCACTCACAATCTTAGCAAATTTCCTTAAAGATTGTGGAATTTGGCAGTCGGCATACATATTTTGGGCCAGCTATTCACCCCTCGTAAAATCCTTACCAATAGGTTTGTAGAGAATTCAATTGGCTTTAATTAGAGCCTTATTACATTGAAATGGAATGAAAATTAAGAGACCTGCAAGGCAAAACCTGTCTCAGTATCATTTTTGGAAAATTTTCAATGTTCGAAAATTTCAATTTTGAACCTTCTGAGGTGTTAGAACTAAATTAAAATCTCAATTAATGGGTTTGTAGAGAATTTAATTGGCTTTTATTAGAGTCTAATTACATTGAAATCGGATGAAAATTAAGGGACCTACAAAACAAAAAATTTCTCAGTGTAATTTTTAGAAGATTTTCAATGTTTGTTTGATGAATTTAATTTTGGAGCTTCTCAGGTGCAAAACTGTTGAAACCTATTAAAAATTTCAATTGATAGGTTTGTAGAAAATTTAATTGAATATAATTAGAACCTAATAACATTGAAATCAGATGAAAATTAACGGAGCTGCAGGACAAAAACTATCTCAGTGTCATTTTTGAAAATTTTTCAATGTTTCATAATTTCAATTGTGAAGCTTCTCAGGTGCAAAACTGTTGAAACCAAATTAAAATCTCAATGAATGGGTATGTAGAGTATTTAATTGGCTGTAATTAGAGCTGCAAAATAAATATACAATTTTCTCTGGTTAAATAAATACAAAAACCCTGAAAAACACAAACACTATCACAATAACCCGCAAAAACGCAATGATCCAATGGAAATTTTCAAAAACCCGAGTTTTTGCCAACCCTGTTTTAGATACATGTATCTCTGATCATTCTGCTCAAAAAATTGTTTTCAAATTAGTCAAATTCTGCATAGGTAAATCAAATCAAAATATGCTTTATTGTATAAAAAGACACAGTCTCATTTACAAAGCTCAAATATAATATGCTTATATATAGGTAAGTTAAGTCTATGGTCTATGGATAGAAACTTGCAAATACTGAAATAAACAATAAAAAATATCTTGTAGGATTGAAAAATATAGACCGCAAACTTTTGAAGAAATAGTGGGCAATGAAGACACCATAACCAGACTAGGAATATTTTCAAAGCAAGGCAACGTTCCAAATGTCATTATTGCGGTAATTTAACATCAACATTATTTACATTTTGTATAAAACTTCTATTATATAGGGTCCTCCTGGTGTTGGTAAAACCACAACCATTTTGTGCCTGGCAAAAATCATGTTAGGGTCAGCCTTCAAAGAAGCAGTCTTGGAATTGAACGCTTCAAATGACAGAGGAATAGACGTAGTCCGTAACAAAGTGAAAATGTTTGCCCAACAGAAAGTTACATTACCACCCGGGAAGCATAAAATTATAATTTTAGATGAAGTAGACAGGTAATAGATTCGAAATCATTTAACATGAATTATAAAAATTTTGCTTTCAGTATGACTGAAGGAGCTCAGCAAGCTTTAAGAAGAACCATGGAAATCTACAGTAATACTACAAGATTTGCACTGGCATGCAATTATAGTGAAAAAGTTATTGAACCTATTCAATCACGTTGTGCCATTTTGAGATATTCACGCTTAACTGATGCACAAGTTTTAGCCAGAACTATACAGATTTGTCAGAAAGAAAATGTAATTTTATACTTGTTTATTGTATTTTCAATTTACAATGTGATTATTGTTTTAGGTCAAATACAGTGAAGATGGTTTAGAAGCCATAGTATTTACAGCTCAAGGTGATATGAGGCAAGCTTTAAACAATCTTCAATCTACTCATAACGGTTTTGGAGAAGTAAACTCGGAAAATGTTTTCAAAGTTTGTGATGAACCTCATCCCATGCTTATCCAGGATATGCTTAAATCTTGTTCAGAGGGAGATATAAGGAAGGCATATAAGGTAACAATTCAATCAAATAATAATTATTGTTTGTGTTAAAGTTAATTTTCAGATTGTAGAACATTTATGGAACTTGGGTTACGCTGCAGAAGACATTATTAAAAACATATTCAAAGTGTGCAAAACTATGGACATGGCAGAACCGGTTAAATTAGCTTTTATAAAAGAGATTGGGTTGACACATCAGAGGATAATCGAAGGATTGACCACTTTAATACAAATGTCTGGTCTTCTTTCAAGAATGTGCTTGGCGGCTGCAAAATTGAGAAGCAGCCAAGCTTAATCTTCATCATGTCTTTATATTATATTATTTTTGTATTTTGATTTTGACGTGTATTTATTAACTTATTGTAGAGGGTGCCATTCACGTAGAGATCGGTATCTATAAATGTTTCAAGTATCAGTATCTTGATACAAATCTCACTGTGTATTCGTCTGTCTCAGTTTCAATGTGTGAATGGGGCCCTTAAGACAACATTTGCTTAGTTTATTTGAAAAACAAACAATTATTTATATACAAAATATGTTTATTCTTAAAAAAAAAACTTTTCTAGTTAACATAAATCACATTAATATTCAACTATTAATAATTTATTCATTCAAATATCTTCAACAATTTCGAAACATCCAAGCTAGAAAATTCACTTTTGAAAATCATCAGTAATTCAAGAGCATCGTTTTTCCCATCCAAATTGGTCGCACTACTAGGAATATCAAAAAATGTAACATAACTAGCCAACATTGGTAAATTCGCATCAAACTCTTTTCCGACAATAAAATTTTTGAGGTTTAACTTGAGATGCTCTTCGTGAGATTCCAGTATGCTGGTTATTTCTTGTTGAAAAGCCAAAACTGTTTCTTTAGAGAGAAGATTTTGGGAGGCTGACGATTTCATCAGTACTTGTTCCATTATTATTTTTAGTTGCCATATAACGAGGGTGGATGGTTGAGACTGTAGAGCAAGGACCAACTATAAAACAAAACATTGGCTATCAATCAAATTAATTCTTGTAGATTTTTTCCATGTCATGCCTTACCTTGATCAATGACACCATAATAATAATCATCATCAACTTATCCTTAACAACAGCATCATAAATCGCCCTGGTCAGCATCTGTATAAACCTCTGCTCGTAATGATTCGCTTTGGTTCTATCAAGATTCAATACGGATTCGCAAAATCCTTTTATGGCGTCGTCAGAAGTGAAATTTGTTATGGAAAGATAGGGTGGATCCCACGGTACCACTCTAGAGTGCGTCAAAGTTCGAGCAAGTTCGCTGTGGTACCCAAACTTGTCTGTTATGTAGCTGAGGCAACCGGCGCGTTGTTTGACTTCTATGCAGCCTGTAGTTGAGAGGATTTTACTGAAAGAACCAATTACTAGTTTGCTTCATATATACAGTTATTTAAAGATTTATGTTTATTTCTGTTAAATATTCTTACGTCAATGAATCCCAATTTCTGCCTCTTTCAAACACAACTGGCCAATATCGTGCATCATCCACTGCTACTTTAGTCAGCAAATTAATATCTGGTATGAGTCCCGGTGCCTTGATTGAAGTTTCTGCTCCATCTGTAAATTTAAATTATTTGGTATTCATGCTTTGACAATGTTTTTCTTAAACTTACTTAATTTAACAACTCTTAGTTTGGCATAACAAATATCATCATAAATCACTTCTTTTGGTATTATTAATCTGGGTTCAACGGCTAGGACATATAAATGTCTAAATGCTTGTAGGTGATACCTGGAATTGATTATTTTTTTATAGTAAAGGAAATTAACACAACAAAAACTCACCTATTATCATTACTATGGGTAGGAAATTTAGGATAAAAGGCACAAATCAAAGCAGCCACACTAGCAGGCGAGTTGCTAAGTGTATACCTGCCTCCGCCTAGAAATAGCAGCCCTAGCGCCATGTGAATTGCTAAATGTGATCCGTATGTCACTATGGCACTATTTGGGATACCTACTCTACAACGTAAATGACGAATCAGCCTCATTATTTCAAGATTACCAGTACCTGCCATAACCTGAAAGAACGCATATTAAATCAAGAATCAAACTATAAAAATTGTCTACCATTGAAGCACTTATTAATAAAACATTGAGACAAGTTTCTATTGTCGCTTTGCCGGCTAATTCGGCAATCGACTTGCCAGTTAGTGAGGTGAACATATTACAGAAAATCAGTAAAGTTTCAAAGGCTTCTGGATCAGCAGAGCCTGCAAATTTCAGGCCTAAAGCGAAGCAAGCTCCTGTGATGATATTACAGTAGGCTTGACTAGAAAAAAAATCATAAAGTTTTCAATAATTTATTATTTTTAAAAAGGGGTGCTTACTTCATAGCCTCATAATCTATATCAGCTTCATTAGTAGGCGTAACTAAACAATGAGGAAGAATAGTTGCAGGTACTTGACGGACTACCCATTCTTTAGTTGGTTCAATGCTGTCCCATAGAATTAGAGCTAAAAATATTTACAAATATAGAAATCCTATCATTTAAATAAAAAACTACTGCATTATACTAAATTATCATTTCAAATCATTTTATATATGTAGAGTTTCATAACAAATGTTCTCACATCTGCACAATATCCTCAACATCAAAAAATCTGGCCTAACAAAGTCCAACAAATATTGAGTTTCCGGTGGCGCCATCCAATCAGACACGGCCTTATTTCCAGTTCCTAAATACATCAAACCCAGAGCCAGCGTAGCTCCAGGGGCGGTAACGTCCAAATTAACCGAAGACCCTTCCCGAATTTGGAAAGAGGGTGTTTTGTACTTGTCCCTTTGAGATCCAGTTAGAGGTCGCTTGTTGCCTCCAACCATGTAGTAAAGCAAAGTGTCCGGTACGTTGAGATCAGACATTCCAGTCGATTGGTTTCCGTATTTAAGCATTACCAAACCCAAACCTAAACCAGCTGCAAGTGAATAAGATTCGCGATCTACGCTGTTTTCCATTTCTGGTCCAGGTGGACGACCGATTTCGGACAGTAAAACCTTCAAAAATTTAGGGAAATTATTACTAGTTTTTTATTGAAATAGTTCTTACCTCTGCCATGTGTCTATGCGCACTACGCTGATACAATAAACCAACCCCCAGTAATCCTGTAACTTGTAAATTTTGAAAAACGTCCAATTCCATAGAAGTAGGTGGCAACAATGCCTCAACGTGTATTGCCAGAATTTTGGTGAGATGTTGGTGACAGGTTCCTCTGAAAGCTGCCGAAAGACCTAAAAACATTTTCATAGGTATTTTACCTTAAAAAAAAAATCTTTAATACCTAATAACATTCCAACGCTTGTCATTTCATGTGCTCTTCCTATATACTCAAAAGTATTTATAACAGCCAAATTTTTCAGGTGACCATTCAAACCTAGAGCCATCAAGAAACCGGCATGCTCCATTTGAGGTTCAGCTCCACCTACAAAAACACCAATTCACCTTAATATTATCTACATTTAAACAACATACATACTTTTTGGTTTATTAAAAATAATCCAAGTGTTATCAATGTTCTGTGCATCTGGAGTCACTCTAAGTCCATTGGCGACTCCGTTATGGAACAAGGGCCACAAATCCATATTGGAGGGGGTGTCTATGTGATTCAGTTCCACTGTATTGCCTCTAGGTAGCGCTTTACCGGTTAGGCATAGAACTGGTGCAGCTAGAGGCTCTGTTATTATTGGAGTTGCTGTACGTAATGTCATCATACCTCTATAAAATATTGTTAGTGTGCAAAATAAAGATATAGAAGAAAACTGTTTTTACCTTCCTACGGGCAACGACATGGTCCGGATACAAATTCCATACAAATGCTTTTCTTGCTCTTCGATAAAATCATGATCTGAAACGTCGGGTCTTTGAGTCAGGGCTATTGTGACTGGTTTTGAACTTGTTAGCATTTTTCTGGCTTCCATAACTCTATAAAAAAAAGGAAAATTAACTAAACTTACTAGGGATCTGGTATCTAAATTATTTTGAAATATACAACCATTGCAAGTATGTTTTACATAAATTTCACAAATTGAAACCAAAAGTACGCCTAGAAAAGCTTGTGTATGATTATAAGCTCCAGTTTTAGGTTGTTTTCTTGTTAAATATACATGTGACCTTTTCGCAAAAACTTCTTCTTATAACTACTTACCACAAAAATTATATGTTCGAATTATAAAGTTATCTCAATTTTGCATCACATATTTACCTTGTATCATCGCTGAATATCATTTTAGTCAAACTAGAATCGATATCCTCCATACCATCCAAATCAGCAATTTCTTGTTTGGTATTAGGCATGGTCTCCTGAAGTTGAAAGCAAATATTCATTTTTTCCTGGAAAAGCTTGTCTTTCTCCTAGAAAACATTATATTGCCGAGCAACGATTATTATAGAAAAATATTTACCATTTCAATTTTATGAGCCTGAGCAACCAAATCGTTCCTATACAACAAATGGTAAGCTTCCGAGGGCCAATCTGATGGAGGATTTTCCCTGCACTTCCACAGAGCGTTGTATATCAAAAAATATAAGCCAGTAGGTAAAGTTTCAATGTACCTAAAATATTAAACTCTTATTAACAAATTTTTAAAAAAAAAAGCAATACATTACCCTGTGTCTATTTTCATATCCACCATCACCAAAATAACTTGTTCCATGGTTGTGCCATTCATAATAATGCTTTTATGTTGTAAAACCTGTTCTGGTGTCTCAGATACGTCTTTAGTGAAACTTTCTAAAAATACTTCTTCCGGGCAGGTACGATTTGCTTGAGAAAGCACTCCAACCAACTAAAATTAAATACTTTCAATGACAATAAGAGAAATGCTTAAAATACTTGCCTGTACAATATCCCTAGATCTAACATTGACATTAGCAAAATAAGGATAAGGCAATATGGTTTCGCCTTTTAACAACCTATAAATATGTTCCATAATGCTGACAGGCTTCTCACTTAAACCTGGCCAAATGTTAACAGTTTTGAACAAACTTTCTTTAATTTTTGGACCACCAATAGACATTTCTTTTGGGAAATCCTTCCAATAATGAATTGCGTACTCCTTAAGTGCTAAGTCATTGGAAAGTTTACTTAGCAATTTGGCCAATAAAAGCAAACTATCTGTGTACAATGTATTCAACTTAAAATCTTCATAAAGCAAGTGTAATGTAAAATGAATATAGCGAATGTAAGGAAATAAAACTCCTTTTGGATTTACAGTAACTTTAGGGTCATTTTTCAGTGGCTTTTTTAAATATGAACCTATAGACAAAGGCAAGTGAACGAGTTCTGTTAAACCGTCAACAACATCCTTAGATACATTATTCAACATGTTAAACCAATCCTCGTCCGTGCTAGAAGGTGTAGGTTTTGGCCTTTTGACATCTGGAACTTCAGATTTATCAAAAACCTCTTCGTCTTCATATCCAAAAAGTTCTACAAACAAGAAAATATGCTTTTTTTTTCTTCATAAGACCTGAAAATTACCAAATAACAGCCCCATAAACATCTCCCATTCATGTTTAGCATCACTATCTTCAGTACCAATGGCATTTCTTGTCGAGTACCATCTACAAACGAGAACCAAAGCAGCATCTCTGGGTAGACACTGTCTTAGAGCTACTAAAGAATGCTCCACTAACGAGGATGAAGAAATAATTGGTAGCGTTATTCTATAAAAAGATCCGTCAGAGTATTTTAAAGTCAAACGGTTTTTCAGTGAGTCCATTAGGCCAACTGGTACAGATTTCTTTTCAGCTCCTAAAATTGAAAATAATGAATATATCGATAAGTGCAGGTTCAAACAAACTTACTGCCCAAAAATCCGTATTGCAACGGAGTGGGATTCAATCTGGGAGGCATTATGTGCACTTTTTGATGGGGATAAGACGGTAACACTGGAGAGTAAAGGTGTTCATCGAATTTTGGTTCTTGTTGCGATAATGGCAAAAGACTACTGCGTCTACAAATAAATGTTTTTAGTTGTCATTGACTTCCTAACATGGATTCTTAGTCAGTAGTTATGTTATTGTCAAGACTAAATTGATTCCTGAACAAGTGTTGAAACTTTACCTTGGAAATGGTGAGGACATGTGACGCCTATCTAAAGGAGACGGTGTGTGTTGCAATAAAGTACCTCCAATATGCAATTTTCCTACCATTGTCAAACCAGAATACAATGTAACATTACCGCTATGTTCCAGAATTGCTAACATATGCAAATGCTTAAAAAAAATATATTGTTTGAAGATTCTTTGTAATTATTATTTTTCTTACAGGAACGTTAATGGCATCTTTGGCGCTAATACTCGTCAACAATCCAAAAGCAATATTAGGACCAGAAAAATCAATTTTCACAATTGACAATTGAAACCTTGACGGTAGGACATAGCAAAGATACCATTGCCCTATAATGTCTTCAGTTAGAAAAACTGTTGACGCTGGTAAACCTGTAATAGTGTCCCTAAAAAAAAACATTAATTTCCCACAAAATTTAAAAGCAATTTTACTTACTGTACTGAGTAAGTGTCTGTCCAAAGATATTCCAAGCAAATATAAGGATTCGATCTTAAATGGGACATAGATTTCGAACAATTAAAAAACGATTTGGCGGACATATTATCATTGTTCTGCAAAAAGTTTCTAGACATATTGTCTTTTTTGGACATAGGCGTGATCCATGGACTATTATCAACATCAGTTGTAGCTGGAGATTGACAACGACTAAAAAATTAGAGGGTAAAACATGATTTTTGCAAAGAATTTTAGGTTTCACCTCATAGCAGCCATTGAGCTAAGCGATCTAGATTTGTGATGCAAGTGGGACATTTTTTCGCTGGCAGTTTTATTTGTCCCAATTGGGCTCGGTGTAACAATGTGCCCGCTTGTCATTAGGTTTTCCCACATTGAGAGACGATTTTTTAACTACAAAAAATATGGATAATTTGATTCATCAATAGGAAGTGTAGGTATATTTTTTCATTCATACATTACTAACACATTTTCAGTTTTGAAACATGGATATCTATAGATTTTCAGTTTCACTAACAAAGTTATTTATAATTTTGAGGAAAGACTTTATATACCTAAATCATTATAAGAACAAAATTATTATTAAAATAATAAACTACAACAATATTCATTAATGACTTACAGCTGGTACTTGAGAATGAGTTGAGCATAACTGAATATCTATATCTGTTATTTTAAGTTTATAAAGATAAATTAGAATATTAATGTGAAGAATAGACATATAAACGACAGTGAATAGAGTTCAGTTATAATTTTGATTTCTTACTTTATTCGAATTGAATGCTGCACTATGACTCCCATGATTATCGTCCCCATAATCCTTTTCATCACACCTGACCTTACGTATTTTATAAACACTATGTTCTTTAGTTAGCGTATCGAACACCATACAAATGCTAGGATTATTATTAGTGTATAAGACTTTATAATTTGTTCTGGACAGTCGAGTTATTGTTGAATTGTGACTTATTGCCACTGGACATATATCATCTAAAGGGTAATTCAGAGAGAATAAAGTACCACCTTCTTCAGAGTATTTTTCCTGAATAAGGCCTAAAAAATGTATTTTCAAAATCGATTAGCAAAACTAGGTATTAATACCTTCTACACTCTTTTCAATTAATATTCCAAACTTTGTGTTCCACACTTTCTCAATTTGAAAAGGTATTGAAATAACGAAATTTTCTCCTTTATTAATAAAAACTCTAATATTGTGAGAATCAATTAAACATATGGCTGATGTTGGAGTACCTAAATATATACAAGTTATTTCAAAGTACATAAACTATGTATTTTATGAAATTTACCAGAAGCCTCATCCACTTTATTATATACGTCCACCAAACTAGGTTCAAACATGGGTCTTTCAGAATAAAATGTAGACCATATTGCTTGCTTTATAGGTAATGGAACAGTATAACAACTAATGACCTAAAAAAAATATATAAATTTATTATTTTAATGCATATTATTTTGTCAACCTTTCTTCCATTATCCTGATCATTAATACTGTTTAAAAGACCTCGAGACCAAACAGCAGTATGTCCTTTAACATACAATTCATCCTCCATAAAACCAGGATCAATTTTGCAATTTAAATATGATTGATCTGAATTGGGAGAGAACGCTGCAAAATTGATAACATTAATTTTGTCCAGGATACATATGATATACTATTTATTTTGTTTAATAATTATTCTGATTATTCCACAAAATACCTCCAATAAGGATTAATATTTCTCCTTACGTTTTGTTTTATTAAACTCCCCACTAGACCTTCTAGTCTCATTTTTCTTCTCGTTTGTACCCCAAGAAAATCTTTTACTAGGAAATCTAACACTAGCATCGGATAATCTTTTTCCAAATGGCTTTTTTTGCATGCTGCCCTCAGAAGTTTTAAAACTGATAGAATCTTCAAAATATTCGCTATATTCTGTAACATGATCTTTACTACCAGATGAAGGGGCATAGCTTCTGTTTTGGGTAGATTTTGGTGAAGCATCTTTTTCATTATCCAAGCTGTAATATCACATAGTTTATTGCAAAGTAATTTTTTTCAATGAAAATTGAGCAACCTTGACGAAAATTCATCTTTTGGGGCAATTCTTAAAGTCCAAAATTCACTGGTTATGTCTTCGGATAAGGAAACCTTTTCTAGACCACTTTGAAGATAATCATCAAAGTCTTTATTTTTGAAAATTGGTTCTAGCGGTCCTGGGTGTCTGGCAACTTGCTGCCGACCACGGGGTATGAATTCCTGCAGGAAAATATTCATTGATCCAGTAAATATAGACAAAACTTAATTGAAGTTGAATTTACCTGTGGATCTGAGGCAGCAATCATGATTTCCAATTTATCATCCAGATTTGCTAAAGAAATAATTTCCCTTGGGGAAAAATAAATTAATGTTTAACAAAAAAAAAATACCCACTGTGTATTTGGTGTGATTACTGGATGATAGGTATTTGGCTTCAAATTGTAAAAATGTTCATTTCTTGTCCATTATTATTCTATAGTGATTTTCGACTGCAAAATTTCAAAACTAGCACAATTCGCTTCCGATTTCTACTATAAACGAAAACCGAAAACAGGAAAAAATCAAAACAAAACATTCATCAAATTTTGAGGTTATGTTTAGCTTTTGTCAGTGAAGTGTGTGTCTATAGGGGTTTTCATTTGTACTACTCCAACAAGATTTACTTCCAGAAGATGTGAAGAATCAAGAATAGCTGCTCACGAACAAGTATTTTTCTTACCAAATTTAACGTAAGCCACCACTTTGAGAGTGCAGTGCAAGAATTCGTGCTCGCTTTGATACAGATCCCAAGCGAGAAAAAATTCTCGTGTTCTGTTCTACTATTGGAGCGGAGCAGGCCGATTAATTAAGGCCCGTATTCATAAGGTCTGTTTCTGCAGAAATCACAAACCAGTCAGAGTGAATTTCATTGGATGAAACTAGTTTTCTGACTGTTTTCAACCAATGAAATTCGCTCTGACTGGTTTATGATTTCTGCAGAAACAGACCTATAGTCGATGCTCAAGGTTGCGTCTTGGCTCAAGTAATACGACTTGACGCCATATTTACGTTTCCACCCAGCACGGAACGATGCTCACAACTGTCAAAATTCGGAGCTTGAGCCAAGCACCCGTCTATGAATACCGGGCTTAGGACTACTGATCTTCGACGGTGCAGGTGCACAAAACCGTCTGCTCCATCTAGTGTAATTGAACTTCTACAATGGCAAAAACGGAACTGCCCATAGCGAGTGCAGAGTAGACGAATATGCCATAGTAGCCATAATTTATCAATCAAGCAGTTAAGACGCTGTCCTACGGACATAAGTAGGACCGCGCCATACTGCTATAAAATTAACCTTGCGTTTGGTATTTTGCTCAAAGAGTAGAGCGTCCTAAGCGGAGCCGTAATCACGTGACCACAGCTGCTTTCCAGTGCCTAAATTGTTAAATAGAGTATACCGCGTGTGGCTAAATTCACCAAAATGGTGCAATGCCACCGGTGCTGTGATTTATCGATTCACTAATGCATGCTAATATCAAACCCTGTTTAATTTAACAACACTGTTTTTTCTACCATTCCACCACGGTACCTACACCAGCTGAATTTAGCCACACGCGGATCATGCTCCGGGAGTGTGACGCTCTTGAACTGTTCGACATAAGCAGCATTGGAACGCTCTCGTCTTGACCCCCACCATTTCGGACTTCAAGAGCATGGAACGCCGAAATAATGGTTGGTGCACGAGGGTGCAGGGGATAACAGAGAGTAGTTCAAGTGTACGACACTCTAAGCTCTGGAACGCGCAAAGTTATTGTGGAGCACTCCTGACTTGCTCAGGGGTAACTCAAATGAATTGGGTCACTGAAAAGCACTTCAGAGGTGCTTTCTTTTCTGAGCTTCAAAATTCCAGGGTTCGACGCCCTAGGGCGCATCATCGCACGCTCTGAAAAGAGCGGTAATTAAGGATCAAAATCCATCAAAATCTGTGTTCAAAAATCTAACCTCAAAATACAAAATGTGTCCTGATGGTCTCCCTGTGTAAAATTAAAATTATCAAAATAAATAATAAAAATAAATCAAATGGAAAATAATTCTTCAGAAAATGCTCTAATTTCCATAACGATGATAACGGAAATAAGTACCTAACTACCGAAGAAATAAGCTTTGTTTTGGTTCGAAATTTGGAACGGTTCTGAGATTGCGCAGAACTGCTTGCGCACAAAACATAATTGAGGACTGTTCTAAAACTAAGGGCGGGTATTATAAAACTACTTTGAGAGTTAACTTAAAGTTAACTTCTGAAATTACATGTAATTCAAAAAGTTAACTTCAAGTTAACTGTCAAAGCAGTTTTATAATACCCGCCCTAATTCTGCTACAAGCTGCAAATCACAAAATTCCAAAACAGTTCTTCCTTCAGAGCAAAAACTGAGAGAACCGTTCTAGAACAATCCCAGAATTGTTCTTATTTAGTTCTAAATAAACCAAAACGCTGTCAACACAGTACGATTCTGAAAAAAACGAAAACGCGTTTTATAGGTGCGTACGAAAAGTCCAACTATTGACACTTTTCACCCTGACCCGTCATTAATGTCGTACTTTTTAGACCATTCGTACCGTTTAGCGTTCCATTTTCCCGGTGTAGTTTAAATGTTTGCGTTCCAAAACATAACTGCACCGCACTAACGCTAACCGCTTCAGAAAAATCGTACGCACCACATAACGTGCGCATGTGTGGATTGATTCCGAACTAGTTCTGAGTGAAACCAAAACAGAGCTATCCGTGCGTTCGGTATTTTGATCTGGGTTCTCCGAGCATGAATTTACCGTTCGTTTATTTAAAAAGTGTACTGGGCGCAGGCTCATTCACGTTCGTTTATTAAAATTTCGAGCCCTCTGATACAGCGTTTAACTGCTCTGTGCGCTCGCTGGTCATGTGATTACGGCTCCGCTCTGCTCTTTGAGCAAAATACCGAACGCAAGAACCCTTTTCACGTGGCTCCGGTTTAACAAACCGCAACATACCGCTCAAATTCGAGTGGTATCGATCACGTCACTTTGTAACCGGGTTAGAAAACGGTATGTCATTTCTCTAACGAGCACGGCGATATGGTTACGCTTAACGGTTAGAACAAACACAATAGAAAATTTATAAACAGCAAAGAGCGGGAAAATTGTGACAGGTGTAAACTGAAATATTGAGTCATATTAAGTTGTGTTTTGTTAATATTTGAAAGTTTCTACCTACCTATAATCAATTGACGAACACGGAAGCAATTAAAGTTGAAATAAATAATAGGGACTTTTTTTTTCAAGATACACGGGAAATTTTGGTGCAGTTACTAGAAGGTAAATCAACCTATATTCGACAGGTAGTTGGATTGCTTAAATTTTAAAATAACATTTTTCTAACCGTGCGTTTTCGAGTGGCATTTTCAATAACGTCATCACTTGACATACCGCTACTAACCGTTTTGTAACCCGGTTAGTTTAAACCGGAGCCACGTGAAAAGGACTAAGGTATATGGGAGGCGTATTCTTTCGGACCGGATCAGGTGATCAAAACGCGTTATGTTCCAGTAATCACGTTCTTTTGCATTTTGATATTTGACAGTTAGCGAATCATGATCCGAGAAATTCAAAACATATTGAATATTTTTTTTTGTGATTAGTTTGTTCCGATCTCGAAAATCTGGACAGCGTTCTTTCGGATCTTAAAATTGAAACATGTTCCAATTGAACAAACGGATCAGGATCTCTGAATCATGATTCAAATATATTGCGAAAGAATGCGGCTCAGATAAATTATCTAACACTAGTGACAGTTCGGACACTGAGCTTCGACGCCTCACTGAGGCGGCATAGACGACTCCGGGGCTTTCCTTTTCAATAATTCAGTAATTCTACTCTGACTGTTCAAAGTGCACTGACTCTTTTCGATCTGTTCAACTGTCCGTTACTTTGAATGTTTTAATTCTGTCCCATTGGCACTAACTCGATTTTAAATTACTTACTCTAAACACTCCATCTGCATTATTCTATTTGAATTCCTTCTGCATCTGCACTAACTCTGTTCTGTTTGCACTGTTTTGATTGTTACTGTTCGAACTACTCTAATATGCTACCAAATCAATGAATTTATTTTTGTAGACGAATGCTCCATAATTTCTAATAATTTCCATGCTTAGGCGGTGTTAGGAAGCAAAAAATTCTATCCAACAAACCCGAGTATCGAAAAAATCGCATATCGATATCAAGCTATGCTCGCTCAATGTTCAATGGACATCCCTAATGAAAAGTGAGGTTAAGATTGAGTTCAGTTTTGAGGACTCTTGAAGAGATTCCAAGAAATTCTTGTTTTTAAATAGTAACAGCAACTAAAACCAGTGGACACACATTCCTAAATCAAATTCCTACCTATTCAAATTACCACATTTGTCCAAACCTGAAATCTATTGCTTATAGAATCCTTTTGGGATGTCGAGTGAAGTAACAGATACCCCAAAAAGACAGTTTACCCCAGAAGAATGGATTTATTTGACCAACTATTTTGTGGGAAACAATTATAGGTACAGGGAAAACATAATAATTCCGAGAAATTTAGGACCTGTTCATATAAAGACCAATGAAGAAAAAATGGTCGAAGCCTTCTTCGAGGGCTGCCCATTTAAAGTTATCATGAGCTGTGTAGCAGGTAAATTTTATTATCTATTCAACAGTCTTCATTATTTAATCTTGCTTTCTAAACTGACTTTCTTTTAGAGTAATACTACATTAATCATGTTACAGGATATGGATTGGGTGCAGTAATAGGACTTTTCTCTTCAAGTATCGGTCCTCAATCGATCACCAGCGTAGAAACTCAAACTACTAGACAAGTTTTTAACGAAATGAAAACCACCACTTTGAGTTATGCTAAAAACTTTGCAATGATTGGAGCTCTATTTTCAGGAGTCGAATGTACAATAGAAACGGTTAGTTGATTAACTACTACTGGACAATGTTAATGATCAACCTTATTTAAAAATTTTGGTATCCAAAGATAACCTCTCATTGAAGTATTATAGAACAATGTTAATTTAGTTCAGTTTTGTCTTTGTCCTAAATCAATTTACCATATTTTTAGATGAGAGGTAAATCAGATTGGAAAAATGGAACTTATGCTGGAGCTGTAACAGGTGGTATGATAGGACTTAGAGGTGAGCATTTGAATGTCTATTATTTCATTACATAGGTATTACCAATTAATATTTTGTTTTATTTCAGCTGGCGTAAAGGCAGGCATTGTAGGAGCAATGGGATTTGCAGCATTCTCGACAGTAATAGATTATTATATGCACTCACGTTTTTAACAAGATTTTGGTCTTTTAGTTTCTTAATTTATATTGTATATTATATTATGTGTTTTTTGTTAATAAAAAAATATTCCTTAAATAATGCCGATTTATTTGTTGTAGGTAGAGGAGAAAAAAAAAAAAATCAACCCCCAAATTATTGATTCCAGCAATTAGAATATTGTTCTTATATTATTGAGAAAAGGGGTAAAATCAATGCACTGTGCAAATAAGCAAAAATTCCGCGAGTCTAAACCACAAGTTTTCTTTATAAAGAAACAAGGAACTTTATTTAAAAAAATAACAAATTTATTACAACTTCAATATAGTAATTTCAAATAGGCGCCTTATCTTTTGCAGCATTTACTGTCTATACATAGAATTGTATAGGCTAATTAAAAATATTCTTAATTAACCCACTAAGTCGTAGTTTCAATAATTAAAAACGTCAAACCGAATATGCTTCATTTAAAAAGTTTGTGCTAATTTATGATTATTGCAATGATGCAGTGCAGGCAGAAGCCTTAATAGTTTTTACATGCAAGTTAAATTGGCAATAAATATTTGAAATTGAGTTAAGTACTAAAATTACACGTGCATGAGAGCTAAAAATTGGGCTCTGTTTAGATATACAGGCACTAAATAGAAATCTAAATCTATAATACATTTTTATTTCTGATTTTGGAAGATTCTAGAGCTGAAACAAGCTTGAAAATTCTAGTCCCAACTGTTCTAAATCTAAAACTCAAAATAAAGGAGTGCCAAAAGTTCTTATTTTCGCACTCCAATCTAGAAATAAAATTGATTTTTGAGAATTCAGGAGGTATAAAACCTAAGTTAGTGATGTTAAATAAGCTAATGTTGATCCCTCAGAGAGCTGCAATTGAGCTAGAAGTGTAAAAATGCTATTTCCGCCTCTTTAAGAGCTCAAAATTGAACTGATGAAGCTTGGAAATGCTATTCCGGGCTCTTCTAACGCTAAAATTTGAACTGCAGATGCATGAAAAATCGATTCCCAACTGTAAAATTTGAAATGAAGTAGGTAGGTACTTACTATAATAGTTCGCTCTTGTTTGACCTGGAAATGACCTGGAAAAAATTGAAAATACTATTCCCAGTTCTTCTAGAGCTCGAATTCAAGCTGAAGAAGCATGAGAATCTTATTCCTGGCTCTTTTAAAGACAAAATTGAAAAGGAAAAGTATAAAACCCTCATTTTGTGTTCGTTAAGTTTAGCTAGAGCAGTTTAAAAAGCTCAGTTTGACTTTAGTAGCACAGAATTCAAGAAGCCTAAAAATCTTATTTATATATTGCTCTTCTGAGGACAAAAATTATTAAGGAAATCACCAAAACTCTGCTCTTTGACTTCTTGATTCTAAAGATGCATTTTAACTAGAGTGGCTCATGTTTGACCCTTGCAGAGCTGAAATTCAACTAAAAAAAAAGTTGGAAATCCTATTCCCGACTCTTTAGAGCTTGAACTAATAAAGAAAGTTCTATTCTCGGCTCTTCTAAAGATGGAAATAAATTTAAAAAGTATGAGATTCAGATCTTTGCCAATATTTGAGCTGAAGTTGAGCCAGAAGAACGTTTTGAAAAGCTCATGTTTGATCTTTGAAAAGCTAAAATTCAACTAGAAAGAGCTGGAACTTCTGACTCTTAAATTTGAAACAATAAAGCATCAAAGTTCTAATTTTCGCACTACTCATAAGTACCCTGTACCGTTTTTGATAAAAAAAAAAAAGGACCCAACGTTAATACATGAAGTATTGATCACTTTGTCCATAGATGAGTGTGGTAGTTGATCGTAAATAATCAGAAAAAAAATAAAAACTCAATTTGAAGCAAATTCTTTCATATGTTCAGCTCATAACGGCCCATGAGTAGGTATCCAAAACTCTACCGATTTTGAAAAAAAAAGGACCCAACGTTAATACATGAAGTATTATGATCACTTGTCAAGAGATGAGAAGAGTGTAGTAGTCGTCGCAAATAACCAGAAAAAAAAATTACTCAATTTGAAGCAAATTCTTTCATATGTTCAGCTCATAAGGACCACAACTACTAGTGTAGTGACGCGGAAATAAACCACCAAGAAAACAATTAAAGGTTCTGACTATTCTAACCAACTATGAAACAACTAAAGACCTGGAATCCAACTACCAAAAATTAATTAAGAATAACAAGGACTTACCAAACAACTATCCCAGGAAAGATCGTCACTTAGACAGCA
Organism: Ceutorhynchus assimilis; assembly: GCA_917834065.1. Lineage (NCBI taxonomy): Eukaryota > Metazoa > Arthropoda > Insecta > Coleoptera > Curculionidae > Ceutorhynchus > Ceutorhynchus assimilis. The sequence goes on from OU892284.1 coordinate 35,485,784, forward strand.
CAACCAGAAACTTCAATTGAAAATCATCTGAACATCGATATCCAGAAATTTTTGAAAGCCGACACCCCATATTGACTAATACATTGGAATGTGAATAAAGCAAAAGTTCATGGACTTTTTTTTTAAGTGCTTTCAACAATTAACATTCCAAAGAAGCCGAAAAAATTCTAAAAGGATCAATAAATCATGCACGAGCCTATATGATGATACCCACTAAACTAACCACTCAGCGACGCCCTTGATAATTAATTAAGAGGGGACCAAATACACTAATTGATCGGACAATGGAGGAACCAACGATATAAAAAGGCAACTTTGGCAGGAGAAAAGCGTGTTCGAGAAAGAGCGAGTAAACCGGCAGAACTATACGGCGTGAAGGACCAGTGTCGGTTGAGTAATCCAAGAAACAAGTAGTAGGTAGTCGAGAGATCTGTGTCCAGAAAGTCAGAACTACGGCGTGAAAGAGTTGTCAAATTAACCGAGAGAAGAAGTACGACGTGAAATAACAGCGTGAAAATATTCCAGTTTTTTATAAAGTGTTCATAATTAAAGTAACTTACTTCGACCAATAAGATTTCCATGTAATTAGGTGTGGCCAACAGTAAATATATTTATCTACAAGCGTTTGGTTATGACGTTTTTACATAACCATTTTTCTAGTAATTGGAGTTATGTTATGAGACTCATAACACAACTAGTGGTGTTATAGACTTGGTTATGAATTCATAACACAACTAGTGGTGTTATGGACGAGGTTATGAATCTATAACACAACTATTTTTGGTGATTTGACAAATGTCGAAGGTAAACCTGTAAAGGTAAAATGAAGGTAGAAGGTAGACAACTACTAATAAACGAAATTAATTGAAAAAACATTCTTATTTCTCGCTTTGTAGATAAAACGTTGTACATTACACGTGCGTTTAAACATGACTACAAAACTCGTGTGATTAGAACGAATCGGTCTACGACCTCGTCGTTTTAATCTTTCACACTTGTTATTGTAATCATGTTCATAAACGCACTTGTAATGTAAATAACTATATTGTTAAATGTAAGTAGAGTTTTTTTTATGTTCAGCCAGAAATTGTGAAGGCAAGAGTGTGAATCGAGTCAAACTGTAAATAAAAGTTTTTACTTGGAATCATATAAATTTTCCTTAACAGTTAATGCTTATTAGAAATCTAACAATTTTATTCTAAGATTATTTATTACCGATGTCTGTTATTTAATAACGAGCATTAAGTATTTATTTTAATAAAATAAACTTTATTTTAATTAACCACAATATTTCTGTGTTTTACTCTCCATCCGCAAACAGGACCCATTTTAAACTGTGTCTCAACTCACCGCTCGCCAGTTTAACATCTTGCCAAGTTTCTGAATTTCGGGTCTCATCACACTAGTCCTAAAGATAAAATTCAGCCTGAAAATCCTATTCCCGGCTCTTTCAAAGACAAAATTGAAATCCTGATTTTTGATCGTTCTAGACTATTCTAGAGACTAGAATTAAAGTTGTACGTACTGTAAAGTATAACCTGTAAACTAAATCCAAAGTTATTCTGGAAATATGTGAATGTGAATCATCAAAAAAATCTGACAGTTTACCTTCTAGGATGATGATGTACAATGAAGAAAATCTCGAAAATTAATGAAGATATTGCAAACGCATTTGGTTAATATTTTGCAACACTTAGGCCGGATTTTCATGCATCCGTTTTCCGACGAAATATGTCCGAAAAATCTTCTATTTTGACATATTTTCATACGATTATGTCAGAATAGAATGTTTTTCGGACATCTTTCGTCGGAAAAACGGATGCATGAAACTCCAGCTTGACTTAGCAAGTAGCATATAGACCAGTCGGTATTAACCAGTGACGTATTAACTGATCAAAGCATTAATACCCATAATATAAAAGTGTAGGTAACAATATATGAAGCAATCTTGAGTTTTTCCGACAAATTAACAGTTGATCGTAATGGAATTCTTAATTTTTTTTATTAAAAAGTGTGTATGTACAATCACTATTCCTCTTTTTTTGTTGTTTAACCAGTCACTAAAATGTGAAACTTGAAACTTATCCAGATTACTGGAAACAAAGCTATTAAGTACCCATTTTTAAAAACGGTGATATGCATCATCTGGAGTTCCACGAGGTGGCCATACAGCTCACCTCTCTGCTTTTTAACCTGTTTGTTAATAATAGTAACAATTTATAATGAAGTAAGAACTTTAATGGATATGGAATTATAAGAACATAGACGTCTGAAAACTGATTTGTGCATATTGTATGATATTATTAATTCCGAAATTTCATGTCCAGAATTATTACAACTAATCCAATTTCATATACCATCAAGGCGGTTACGTTACAATTATCTGTTTGGCAAAAATTATCATAGAACAAACTTACTTTAACTCACCAATTGATAGGTGTATATCTGTGATAAATCATAATACCATAGAAATATTAGGCATAAGTAAAAAGAATGTTCATAAGTCAAATTGAAAAAATAGGTAGAGAATAGGATGGGATGGGATGTATTGTATTATGTATTTGGTTATTAGTTAGTAATACTATACTAGTAAGTAATATTGATTTGTTGTCAGCTGTATTGTAACTATATTGTAAGCTATAACATTTAATGGGGGAAACCCGTAAATAAATAAATTTAAAAAAAAGTTGAGCTAGAGCCGCTAAAAAAGTTCTCGTTTGTCTTTAGAAGCAGCGAATTTCGACATTAAAAGTGTAAAAATTCTATTCCCGTCACTTTTATAGGTGAAACTTATGGATTGAAGAAGCACGAAAATCTTATTTACTGATCTGTCGAGGACAAATATGATTTAGAAAATTACGAAAATTCTGCTCTTGACGATTTTAGAGATGAACTTAAACTAAAGAGGCTCATGTTTGGTTTAACAACTGTGGTTTAACTCTTGTAGAACTCCTATTCCCGACTCTTTAGCGCTAAAATTTGAACTAATATGATAAAAATTTCATTCTCGGCTCTTCTAAAAGATGGAAATAAACTAAAAAACTATGATAACGTTTCGAAAAGCTTATGTTTGATCTTCAAAGAGCTGAAATTCAACTACAAAGGAATGAAAACCTTTTTGCCGGCTCTTCTAGAGCTAAAATTGCAGTAAAAGTAAAACTCGGATTTTTGACCAGAATAACTGGAACCCTTCTTAAGAATACTAATTCGAAGAGAATTAGGAAAGTCTAGAGTTAAAGTTGTGTTAGAGCCTAAATTCTGCTAAAAAAGAATGTTATTCACGGATTTTCTAGAATTAAAAATATTCTGGGCTCTCCTTAAGAAAAAAAGAAACCAGGAAAAGTTTAGTTCATACGAAATCAATCCGAATAGCATTGAAACTGTGTATATAGGCGGCATATTCTTTTGAAATTAAACAACAGTCTAGGAATTAAAATAGGTATAAGAATTTTTCGTTTTTGGGAATTCCTAGGCTGTTCCACGCATATGCTTAATTTCATAAGAATTATGCCGCCTACAGAGTTTTTATGCTATTCGAATTGACGTTGTATAAACTACACAAAACTCTGATTTTCAAGAACACTAGAGGTGCATGATGTTGAAGCAGATCGATTTAAAAAGCTTATAATTAAAGGTGATTCTAGTATAGCTATAATTCAACTAAAAAAGAGTGAGAAATTTTTTTCTCGGCTCTTCTACTTCTATAGAGCTAAATTTGAGAAAAAACTCTGATTTTCGACCGTTCTAGAGTTACAGTTAAGCTAAGTCGTTTCAAAACGATCACGTTTGACCTTTGTATAAAATTAAATGAAGATGTTAATAATTAATGATATAGAGCTATTGGCTTATGATATCAAATACACCTTTTTTTGCCTACCACAATGCGAAATTTCCAAAGTGAACAAACTATACCGTAAAGGATAACAATAAACTTCTCTTGATGGGTAGGTATACCTTTTTCCACTACTTCTTTTTAAGCACATCAATTTCTTTCAAAGGCTATTTTTATAAAAGCAAAGCTCCTTTCGCATCATCGTTTTTTTTTCTGTCCGGTCTCTCTTATTTCAGATCGGACGCGATTTATATAAGGACTGGTTTCTGCCGGCGAACCCTACGATTATATCGATGGATGACGGCTTTTGTGAGGTGCATCTTTGGTTCGAAGCTTTATGGCATCGGATACAGGGTGAACGAAAAATCACATAACAATTTTTTTTTTTAAATTGAAAATATGAGGTGCTTTGATTTTATCGCAGATGCTTTGTTCCAATAATTCTTCATAAAAAGGGAATTATGAATGACCCAACGTCAAAAAGTTTTGCCTTGCTCGAACCCTATACAGAGAAGTACTACGTACGATTAAAAAATTCCATTTTATTTAGGAACTTATAAATTTTAATCTGGATGTGGATTTATTAAAAGTATTATAGTAGATCATTAATAAGTGAACATTTTCCTTGCTCTACCCAGTATAGTAGCCTCTAGAGACCAACTTAGAAGCTCTCCCTGATGTGGTACCATTTCACGACACGGCGGTGCCGACATCACCAGGTACTCGCGAGCTTTGAACGTCGAAACTTTTACGCACCTTCATTCTAAACAGTTTATCGGACTTTGTGCGTGTTTTTGGTGTCTTTGATATTTTTTTAAATTGTATTCTTGTATTACAAAAAACGTAAGTAGATATATAATTTATAAATATAATATAATACCTATATGAAGTTTTTTTGCAGTTTAAAATATCTAATACAAAAAAACTTAAAAACAAATAAATTATGAATAAAATATAAAACATGTTACAAATATAATAATATCATAAACCAAAGACAAAATCGTTAATTAATTTTTTGCTGACTGTATAACGCGTTTCTTGAATTTCACATTATGTTTAAGTTAACAAAATAGAATACAGAACTACCTACTATAACGAATATTCAAGTGAAATAAAATCATTCGTTGCATAACATAAAGAATTAAATTACTTTTAAAACAAGTTCAACGTCAGTCATAACTAAGTAGGTATAGGTACCTACTCTCACTTCCTGAGAGATTGATTAGGTTCAGTCAATGGTTTATCGTCTTTTAAATTCTTCTACTTTTAATGAGCTGGTACCAGGTTTTCAATAATTGGTTTTCATTTGACAGAAAAATTATTATTATAGAAATATCTGGTAGGTAGTACCTATTTTTTACAAAAACATTTAGGATATATAGGCCATATAAAGGGCAATACATAGTTTGAATTTGTTACAAAAGATTTCTGTACTCAAATCTGTTTGACTATCTATATGTCTAAAATGTAGCCTGTTCGTATACCAAATAGTTGTCTTTTAAGATATGAATTTACTCTCTAATATGGACATTTTCAAAAGAACGTCTTTTTTTGGTCTTCAGGCTTTTAGACGTAATGCATACCTAAAAAATACCTCTTTAAGACACTGTGTGCTGTCTGGGTTAAAACAATTAGCTTTTTGAGTTCCAGATAGCACGAGTTATTTTTCTAGTTAGTAGGTACCTACTTACTAAATATAGAATAGGTACTCTTATTAGAAATTGTTTGGGCATGTTGGGTGTGAAAATTACAGTACTTATGTTGTAAGGAACTCCATTATCATTAAGTGAATTTTAAGTATTTCAGACATAGGTACAAGAGTTCCCTGACAAACTTATAAACAGTAGGATGTATAAACTGACTTCTTTAGACAAAATTTAAGATTCAAATTCACCAATTTCAAATACATCTTTTTCTAGATTAGTTTAGTTGAAAAATGGGGATGTTTTCTCAATTTGAATCAAGTTATATTATGTACTTATAAACAAAATATTTCCAACTGGAATTTTTTACCATGTTTCATTAGACCAATTATTCTTATTAAGTAATTGAACATTTCCCCAAAACAATGTTTTTTCATCATTTTAAAATCAATTATGTAAATAGACAAAAAACATTACAGTTCATGTTTATTTGCTAGCTAAATACATAAACCGTTGTTTATATTATATAAACTTGTTTTATATGTAATGAAAATTTAATACGTTCCGTTTTAAATGTAAAATTACGCAAAAGACACACCTCCGGCCACTATATAAAAAGGTCAATTCAATTAATTAATTGTGTATTTTAATTCAAGAATATAAGTGTAAAGTGTTTTATTCATTCTCATTGTAATCTTGTACTTTTACAATATAAAAAAGTTCAAACAATCAAAATTAGATCATATTATAATAAATTATGGTTTGATAAACAGAACCGTTTGTTAATTTTTTTTTCAACAATGAACAATAAATTAAAATGATTTATAATTACTAATTTGTGATGTATTGTTTACTGATACATAGTACACTTCAAGGGGAAAATCCATCGTACAAATAACGACGCACTTAGAAAGTTTCGAAACAACAAAATAATAAGACATTAGACTTGTAGTTTTTATTATTATTTATTAAAGTTATATACTATCTACATTGATGTAGGTAACTACCTGTTTTAACATTCTGCAAAGCTGTACTTTGTAACCTTGCAAGACTTAATTGACTTTAATGGCAGATTGATGGAAGCGCTCTTGTTTTACAACTTCTTTTTGTGTAGAGCTATTTGTAGAGATAATCAGGACATGTTGTTCGAAGGAAGGCTAAATATAATTATTTAATTATATGGGGAATTGCAAAAAGTTTATGAGTTTTGTTTCAATTTATAATCACTTGACATAAATAGTTCTATTATATTATACAACTAATTATTTAAAAGGATTAAAGTGTTTGCCAATAAATAAGTAAAATCGTATTTAATATCCTGAAAAGGCTAATAGTTCATAATGTAGTTTTTAGAGTTTTTCTTCTTTCCTAAGGCTAGAAGTAGAAATAATCCTAATTCAAGTTCGTATGTGTTTTTTATATCCAGCAAGTCTACAATTGTTGCAGTTTTTCCTGGCCAATTTTTAAGGAATCCCGAAATATGTTCGATAACCATTTAAAAAAAATTATAGAATTTTGCAAATTCCAACTGTCGTGTTAGGGTTGAGGCGTGAAATAATAGTTCTTGTAGTACTCAACAGCGTCGTTTATTACTCGTAAGCAATGGGCAAAACTACACCGTTATAACACAGACAACTTCTATGACAACTGTCATTATCCTAAACTTACCCCTAGGACATTGAATGATGGAATATCTATATACAATGGACATGCTAACAGCACACCAACTTTCTTCAATCTATTGGACTCTTTGGTGTCTTATGAATTGTTCCAGATTTAGTTTCAGATGAAGATTTCGAAGTGTTTTAAACACCAGATGTCAAAAAATCATTTTCTGGAAACGCTTTCCTGGTTTTTGTATTAAGTAGATTAAGAAGTAGGTAGGTACGTATCTTCTCCAATGGATCAGAATTCAATTTTCTTTTTATCTTTGATTGGTAGGTATCTACATAAACATATTTTAACTTTCTTGAAGTTTTGGAGAATCTTCCAGAAGATTGAGTCAGAAACTGTAGATTTGAAAATTTTGAAAATTTAAGAATTTTCATAATGCCTTTTACTCCTATAGAGCTTCTACATTATTCTGATTTGATTTTTCAAAGTTGCTGTCACTCGAAATACTATTTTTCAATGAATTCTGGATGGTATGGGCTACATAGAATAGGTACCTACCCAATTTTCAACAAGATTGAGTCAGAACTCCCACTCCTACAGTGGCATCTATATGAAGCTGATTTGATTTTTCAAAATTGCTATCACTCGAAATACTCCGTATTGTTTTTATGAATTCTGGATAATTTGGGCTGCAAAATATCCAATTTTCAAGAAGTTTGAATTAGAAATAATACAATTTGATATATTTCTCCAAAATTACTGTCATTAGAAATAATGCATACGGCCTACAAAATACCTAAGAATAAGTTACAAAACAAGACAATTCTATAATCGTTCAACATTATTCATGAACAAGCAGCATTCTTTGGGATTAAAAATTAAAACCTGGGTCAGGTAGCTGATTTTTTTTTCTCAGTTGTTTTAAAAACAGGTCCTTGCACCTTGGTTTCTTACAAATTCAACACCATTATTCAATAAATAACGTAATAACGTATAGTAAAAGGATTGATAATAATTGAAGATTTTTTCATCCTTGAAGAAAATATTCATAGGTTATATGAGGATGTGTTTTCTTTGTAACTCAAGATGATTATTAATTTTCAACACGCACTGAGTCATGATATAGAGGGGACGGAAACGTTTATGGAATTATGTTATTAAGTTGTATTATATTTTAATTGTCATTAATTTGTTCAACAATGATTGACCTAAATTGTATGTCTTTTGTGTACATTCGTTGCATCTTTTTCATTATATACATTTCAAGAAATGTTTGATTGAAGTATTTAAGTACAAAGTTATATATGTACTTATAGTCATTTTTGTTGCAAACTAATGATGAGCTTGAACTTGGAATAATGAGAATGCTGGAAGTGGATCGAATCAAATTTAACATCCATTTATAACGTTAATTTTGGTTCATATGGAACCAGTTATTACGAAAAACCGATAGCGATCAACCTAATGAAAAAAACGCAGCATTCATAAATGCCATCCTGATATTTATGTCACGACAAGCGAATGAATTTAATCCGACATTTAGTGCCTAACGACGCGGCATTGAACCTGTAAAATAAATTAAAAACCAAAATTAATAGGTGTAACATGATATAGGTACTACTTTGGAAACAACTTTTGTCTTTATATGGCTATTTTTTAATTGTACAGTTTGACTGCTCTATATTGAACTTTGGCCACTTGATCTTTCACCTGTTTCTATTGCATTCTGGATAACGCTGCCAAACTATATACATTGAAATTGCCGTAATGTACCAGGACTTACCCATAAATTTATTGGTATTAATTTTACATTTGCTAACATTCCAAATGAATCTAAAATCATTATAATATGTCTAGACAATATTGCGATTTTTAATGGCTAAATACAATGCATTCGGTATTCATGTATACATCGATGTTTTACTTATTTTTCTAACCCTTGACCAGACCTTTACCCAGATATTTACATATTTTTTTTTTATTGTTCCAGGAAAATCTAAAACCTGGAACACGGAAATGGAATTTGTAAATATGTACCTACTATTTGAACTGTGATAAGCCAGGAAGAAATTTAAAGTTGGAAGTCTAGCAATTATTTGGAGTGATCATGGATGCGTAAAAGAAAACTCGTTTATAAGTATTGGGTAAGTAGTCTACGCAAATATTTTCTCAATTATTATTACTTTATATACGTCACTATCTGGATTTTACGCTGCAACATAATTATTCACAAAACGTAATTAATTTATGTCTCAACTTCCCAGACGTCCACTGATAGTTGCAACCTTTCGTCACGGATCACTAGTCAATCGGACGATTTTTGAATTATTGACCTAATTTTTTATTTTTCTTTGGCTTTTTATTTGTTGTGGTTATTTATTTATTGTTGCTAAATTTAATTGTTTGTTATTTATATTTTTATAGGTAAAACATCCTCGTGGGTAGGTCAAGTTCATCTAAAAATAGTTTTTTTACAGTACGTATGACGTATTTAACAACAATACTCTCTCAAAGAAATATATCCTATGTATAAGACCATATTAGGTCTGTTCTCATAGGAATTACAAACCAGTCAAAACTAATTTTATTGGTTGAAAATAGTCAGAAAACTTATTGTTCGCGATTTGCACCAATCAAAAACGCCCTGACTTTACTGGTTTGTGATTTCTGTGAGAACAGACCTCTGTTGTTTCTAAACCAGAGCTGGATAACTGATGCTATAAGTACTAGTTACAAACCGATTTTAAACTTATGATACCCGGAACCAGGAAGTAAGATTCAAATGACTATACCAAAATGCTATCATAAGCCCAGTAGATAAAGAGTGACATTATTTTTTTCGCGAAAACATTTTTATTTACATTTAAAAACTTTGTACTTTTGACTCTGATTCTTTGTTCCTGCAATACAGTCTGTAGATTTGTAATTATTATATTTAAAAAAAGGTCTTTGAAACAAATAATAATCGATGTCCAAGATAGATTATCAAATCTGCATAATTACTGATAATATAAGTGTAAATTTTTCAATCATAGAGGATTTCAAATGCAAAAGTCTATGGAAAAAGCAATGGATCAGAGAAACCAGAATGAAATTTAAAAAGTTGGAATAAAGCTAGTTTCAAGGGCTCAAGGGGATGATTTGTTGATTTCAAGATTGGATAATCTCAAGGGAACAAAAGAGAGATTCTTCGCCTAAACTAGAAATGGATCATGTCCAATAAATTACAAATAAGATAACAAAATAACTTTTCTACTTCCTGTAGGTATTTGTTTGGGTCAAAGTTTTAAACTTCCTAGGGATAAAGCAACTTCCTCTATTTTTCATATTTTAAGCTAATTCCTTCTTCCAACTTTCCTATAAGAAAGTCATATATCCTCGGATTTCTTCAAGCTTTCCGGGGATTTCTTTTGGATATCATGAACGATGGATAAATTCATAAATTTAATGTTTTGTATCATTTATTTTGAGATTATACATTTAAAATCGCTTCTCCTTCTTTAGAAATTCTTTTACTTTCTGTGCACTTGGTTGAAAGTTTAAAATTTCCCCTTAAAGTTTCTATTTTTTCTTAGTTTCTCGGACCTCCTTTAAATTTCCTCTGATTTCTTTGAATTTGTGTGAGAATTTCTTCAACTTTCTCAGGACTTTCCGGAAATAAAGCATCTGCCAAATTGTGCATTGAAACTTCAGCTATTTTCGTCCTTTTTGGACTTCCTTTAAGATTCTTCAGACTTCTTCCAATTTCCGTAAAAAATCCTCATCGAATTTATTCAAACTCCTAGAGTAAAAGAACTCCATATCATAGGAGTACATAGTTCCTAAATTATAATGTCCAGGAAAAAGATTTGCAACCTCCTAATTTTATCATTTTATTTTAACGACTTAATTAGGCCATGAACTTAGATAAATAATTTAAATCTGCGGTCAGTATAAATGGGAAATTTAGGACCGAGTGCTCCAGTCTCTGGCCGGTTACGATGCGCAAGTTCTTCCCTCGTATGGTCAAAAAGTACGATCCGCTCGAGCAGCATTTTCATTGGACAGCGGCTGTCCTACGTCAGAAAGTTTAAATTTATTTTAGAAATTCTTTGAGAAATCTAGTCAATTTTTTAACTATTTATTTATTATAAAGAAATTTGTATTAGTATAGTGTAAGAGTATAGTATTTATTTTGGTTCAAAGTGACTTTGATAAGGAAAATCAAGTAAGTTTATGCACGATTTAAATGTTTTATTTGGTTTTCTCATGCAAAAATTCTGTTATGATTGCCAGGCAATCTTCTTAGTCCTAGGGTGAAAACCCCTTATCCACAATAGCTTGGGTGGGTACTATTTCTTGGGAAAACTCGAAAAGAAACTTATATTTTTGAAAAAATCCAAGGACAAGTGTAGAAATAGACTGAAAATTACAACAAAACTGACACAAACTTTTCAAAAGGATTTAATTGATTATCGTTTTCCCTTTTTCCAACCTTATAGTTTCCTGTCTACAATTTTATATAGGTACATATATAGGGTGTTACAAATTAGTGAGTAAATTTCGGGATAACCATAAGGGAGACAAGGTTATTTAAATTAGGGCAAAGTTACGCAATTTCACAATATGGCATTATTAATTTTGAAATCCGACGTTTCGCCTTTTCTTAACCATGTCAGAAAAAAAATAGATTTTATTTTTGGATTTTCATCAAAAGATACCGGTGTAAACCCAGTCATTTCGATTGAGTTGATACATGCTATGTTGATACTACAGAGCGCCATTTTTGACCAATCAAGTCAACTATAGAACATTGGCTAGCTTTGGGTGCGTTTACATGAGAACCATAAAATAATATAGAAATATAATTTTTAAAACTTTTACTGATTATACTGGTAACAAGACAAGAATTCAAATGTTACAGGAGCCACTTAACATCTTCAAAAATGTGTCTGGAACAGTTTGCAATTTCATCAGATTGGATTTGACTGAGACTCCTAGACATTTTGAAACATTCTAATTTTTTGAAGTTTCTTCAAATTGGACTTCAAACCCCTGCAGCATCTTCAGAAATAAATCAGAATCAGTTTGGAAATGATTCTCATTATAGCTCCCATTAATGTTTTGGTCATTTCTAATAAATTTGACTGGTTCCAAGTGAGTTTCTTCTGACAAGAATTCAAATCTTACAGAATCCACTTAACATCTTCAAAAAAGTGCCTGGAACAGTTTGAAATTTCATCAGATTCGATTTGACTGCGACTCCTAGACATTTTGGAACCTTCTAATTTCAAATTTATAGAGAATTTCAATTGGCAATGATTTTAGGATTTGTGCCGACTAATTTAGACCCGCTCTATCGATTGGAAAAGTCAAAATTCGAAAAACATAAAAAAATAAAATTTCGAGTTTTTTAACCCACCTCTTTCGGCTTTTTATTAACGTTTACAACTCTTGAAATTAAAGGGAGAGAACGAAGTATTGAAAAGGGAAAATCAAGAAATTAAAAGAGAAAATACAGAAATAAAAACCGAATTGCAAGAGGTGAGAAAAACAATAGAAATTATAGATGAGGAGAGAAGAAAGAATAATGTAGTGATGAATGGATTAAAATTTGATAACAATGAGCCGGCAGTACTGGTAGATGTGAAGGCATTTTTGAACCAACACAAGTTAATATTACACCTAAATCAGTTACCAGGATAGCAGAGAGAACCTGGATAATAGAACTACAAAATGAAGTGAATAAGAGGAAAATCATGGAAAATAAAACAAAACTCAAGGACATGAGTGGAGAAAGAGTTTTTATAAATGATGATATGACCAAGCAGGAAAGGGAAAAACAAAAAGAAATAAGAATATTTGCAAATCAGGAAAGGCAAAAAGGCAAAGAAGTAAAGATAGGATTCAATAAGGTAACGGTAAATGCAGAGGAGTGGAGATGGGATAAAGAAATAAATAAATTAAAAAAGACAGGAAAAACCTTATCAAAAAACTGAATAGCCAAACGAGCAATACAAGGAATGAGGAAAACAACACAGCAATGGAATGGACTATAAATAAGGAAGTGATAACAAGAAAACTGAGGAAATATGTAAAATGGGTACGTGGAATATTAGAAGTATGTTCGGGAAAGAAAAAGAACTAGAAAAAGAATTCGAAAACACAGACTTGAAACTGCTAGCCATAACAGAAACAAAGAAGAAGGGACAAGGAATGATAAATATACTAATACATTTTTCGAACATAAAGAAATACATAAATATACACGAGAGATGAAAAGCAGAAATGAAGAAGTCGATAATAGATTATGTATTCGTAGAAAAGAATAATAGAAAGGAAGTATTGGATATCAAGGTTAGAAGAGGGCCGGAAATAGGTAGTGACCACTTTTTACTTGTCACAAAAATTAGAGAGCCAGGTAGAGAATACAAAACATGATTATCAAAAGATAGAAAAAAAATACAATATGAATCAGTGAAATTATACAAACTACAAAATAAAGAAATAGCAGAGAGATACAAGAAAACATTAACAGAAAGATTCTCTAATGATACATGCATAAATGAGAATACTAATGTAGAAGACATGTGGAAGTATTTTAAGAAAATAGTTATGGAGACAACATAAGAAATATGTGGCACTAGTAAGAAAACTAATATATATGGTATTCGGTGATTTTGATAATATACATATATAATTTAAATAATATTTGAAACTATGAGTAGGTACCATCGTCACCCAAAGTATCTGGGACACAAATAATGTATAATAATCTCCTGGACTAATTCTACTGTCATTCATTTCAATGCATTTAATGGATAGTTTGACAAATATTTGACAATAAAATTCATACAATAGGACAAGAGCTAATGTGATGCTGTCCCAGTTACTTTTGGTGACGATGGTACCTACCTATTTCTTATAAAATCAAGAAATAGGTACCTACCTATACTTTATCTTATCCTGTCTTATTTAGTCAAGATTTTCGTTTTTTTATTCATAATAATTACCATCAAAATCTCTTGAAACGGTAAAATGTTTCAATAGAAATGAAAGTTCTCTTATCCATCCTGCCTTTAATAAACGGTAAAACAGGAAAACGCATGTTTGGAAAACTCATAATTGTTCCACTAAATTAAAATTCGAAAAGACATTGGTGAAACATGCAATTTTTAACCGTATGCCTTGATAATCAGTTGATAGCTCGGTAATTAATCAATAATTCATTCTTATTTTTTATCGGACGATGACTTGGCTGACCCGGACTGATGGCCAATGTAGAGCATATTTTGGGAAAAATATAAAAATAATAACACAATGATTCTGGTCACGGCCAGATTATGAATTTTATGATAATTTGCTAAAAATATGAACTGTTATTGTTTTTTATTGAAAACGAAATTTTGTTTTACCAAACAAAATCCCATACACCACTTATTGATAGAGAAATCGTCTCTTACTACATTTAGCTTAAATATTCACATCATAATAAGTTATGTTATTTCTTTTCAGTGAAATCTGTAACAGATCTCTCCACCGACATGGCATCTGCAAGCCATTTAATATTCAACGCCATCAGAATATACTGGAAAACTCTTTTCATAGTGTTCTATCCTCTGGCACTGCTTCCAGTTTTCGTATTCGACAACGTTGCAGCCTTACGATGTCTCTACGTTGTTCTTCTTATGGCCGGTTATTGGTGAGAACACCATTTATACTTATAAGGTAAAATAACTTGATATTTTTCTATACAGGGTTTTTGAAGCTCTACCTCTTCCCATAACTTCTCTAATACCCATGGTACTGTTCCCCCTGATGGGCGTATTGGATTCAGATAAAGTATCTTTGTGCTACCTCAAAGAGACCAACATGATGTTTGTCGGTGGTTTGGTCATAGCCATTGCAGTGGAACATTGTAATTTGCATAGGAGAGTGGCTTTACATGTTATCAAAAGGGTAAGTTTAATTTATATGTCAGATTAAGGGCCAAATTATGGACCGACTGATAAGTGTCAGGTTGTTTGTTACCTAGCAGGTACTTTCTATTCTCTAGAGCATGGAAAGTACCTGCTAGGTAATAACCTGACACTTATCAGTCGGTCCATAATTTGGCCCTAAAGTAAAGTTAAGTCACTGTCTAATATATGACTTTGTCATAAACCAAAAAATTTTCTGATGAAATCCAAATCCAATGTTATTTGCAACAACGTTCGCGGCTTGTTTGCTGGCTACCTTATTTTGTAGTTATTGTGTTGATCCCTGTGTTAGAGAATATCGGAAAAAACCAAAGCCTCAAAGATGTTCTTGTTGTAAAAGTATAAAATCATTTTTGTGAAAAAATAGTTTAGTTTCAACTGATTTGGATTTTAGATTCGGGTAAAACCAATGGTAAAACTGTTCCAGTTTGACGCGTACATAATGAAGAAGCAAATATCTGTAAATGATCTGGTGTCGATAAAGGAATACTAAATAAAAAATACATATATAACTGAACACCTTATCTGTCTTTTTTGGAAGTAAAATATTTAATTTCAGGTCCTGTAATTTTCGTATAATACCCAGACAGCACATGAAGTCTTGAAGATCTTTTTTAGGTCTGCATCACCTACGTCTGAACGTCTAAAGACCAGAGAAAAGACGTCTAGAAGGCGTTGTTTTGAAGATGTCCATAAGATGTCGTAAATTCACATCTTAATGTTTAAAACCTAGAAGTAAATAATGGTTTATGTATTCAGAAAAGATCCAAAGACGTCTTTAAGACATCTCGTTCTTCAGAATGTCTTAGTCCTAAAAACGTCTTTAGGCAGACTGGAAGCGTTGGGTTTTGTAAAATACGACGTCTTCAAGACGTAAGCAAGATGTTTTGATTAGTTTTGAATGTCGTTTGTGAACATCTTAGGGACGTCTTCAAGATGTATACAAAAAATTTCCCACAGAATTGTTTTCTCATTCAATTTAGAAGTACTGGAAACCATTTGGAATACTACAGAACACTTTAGAGCATTATTAAACCTTTTGGAAAGTTCAAGACACTTAAAATTCAATTCAAACTATCCATAAGTACTCTGTAGCGCTTCAGAACATTTTGGCGATTTCAGAACCATTCAAGAATTCCCCAACACATTCAAAAACCGATTTACAATTTTCAAAAGCACTTTAGAACAATTCAGAAGTTTGAAACCCACTTTAGGACGCTCCAAAACACTCAAACACTCTAAAATCTCCAGAAACATTTTGAAACTTTTGAAAAGCGCCAGAATCTGATTCAGGTTGAAAATTGCAAAAAGCTGTAGAACTGTAGACCTCTGATAAGCATTCAAAACAGTTTAAATTTAAATTAGAATTTTCAGGAACATTTTGGAACCATTGAGAAACTTCAGAGTTATCCTAGAACAATTAGGATTCAATTTAGAGCTAGAAACCTTTTAGAACTCTTTTGAATCAATTTAGAACACAATAGGGCTCTAAAATACTTGAAAGTCTGTCAGAACAATTTAGAAATTACTGAAAGACTTTGGAATGCTCCAGAACTTTTCAAGCAAGTTAGAACACTTTAGAACTTCAATAATAAGCCATTTAGAACGATATAAAACACTTTCCAGAAGCATTTTGAAAGACTCCAGAACAATTTAAACATCTCAGAATTATTTCAGAGAGCCTAGCGCCTGGAATGGACAAAAATTGAAAGTTATAAAATGAGTAATATAATAATGAAATATTAGTCCTGAAGACGTCTGGGTTTCGTAACATACAACGTCTTGAAGACGTAAGCAGACGTATTTAAGATGACTTTTGAGTCTTGTGCTGTCTGGGTATCAGTGTACGTGATAGTAAAACCGAGAAAAATTGATAGATTTTTGTATGAAGTATTTGAAACTTACTACGCGCTTTATATACAAAACCATTTAATCGAGTATTATATTATTATATACAGGGTGTCCCCGTTCAACTGGTCAAAAATGCTAGGGTATAAGTATAGAGGAACCATAGGGAAGTAGTTTGAGATAGGTCGGAAGTGCGTCGTTTCCAAAATACAGGGTGTTGAAATTTAAACAACCTCCTTTCATATCACCTCAATGCTAGGCTGTTCAAATTTTCAGGGAGTTGCATTAGGTATACGAATTTTTAAATATCATTCCTACATCAATAATCCCTTAAAATTTGAACAGTCTAGCATTAACCTTTGAGGTGATATGAAAGGAGGCTGTTTAAATTTAAAAAACCCTCTGTATTTTTGAAACGACGCACTTTCCCATCGGTGTCCTATCTTAAACTACTTCTCTATGGTTCCTCTATACAGGGTGATTTTCGTAGCTCGTGCATTAGCTTACAGGTGGATTGAATGCTTTTTCTGCTAAACCATCTGCAAACTGGACAACTTCTAATGCACGGGCTACATAAATCACGGTGTATACCCTAGCATTTTTGACCAGTTGAACAGGATCACTCTGTATACGAAACAAGGTGCTTTTTCCAGTATATTTTTGATTTAAGCCGTCAATGTCTTTTTGAAACAATTTTGTCATAAACCCAAATTCTTTGTAATGAAATCAAAATCCAATGATACTCATAACAACTCTCGTTATTTGTTTGCTGACCGGTCTCTTTTATAAATACTGTTTCGTTAAATGTAGAAAAAAAAAGAAGCCTCAAAGCCCTCGAACATGTTCTAATGAATATGCCTGTAACAAGTAATGTTAATATTTATTAGGCTTTAACATTTTGCAAAAAAAACTTTTGAAATTATTTCAGGTAGGATGCAGTCCCAGAAAACTAAATTTAGGACTGGTAACCGTAACGATGCTAGTATCCATGTGGATATCGAACACTGCCGCAACGGCAATGATGATACCGATAATCGAAGCTACATTGATTGAATTGGAAGAACAAGGCATCGGACAGATGTTTGTTACTCCTTACATCGATGGAGAAAAACCTAAGTAGGTAGTCAAAGTGCCTAATAATGTTAATTGCTCATTGATTCTTTTAGAGAAGGCGAGGAGGAAGAGCAGCAGAAAAGACCTACGAAAGAAACGATGTGCTATTTTATGTCCACGGCTTATGCGGCTTGTATAGGTGGAAATGGGTGCATCATTGGAAGTGGTACCAATTTAACATTTAAAGGTAAACAGAATGATAAATATAGAAAATGCTTTAATGCACCATACTTTACCCCATCTACAAATGAAAAATACCTAACAAACATCATTATGGAGTTAATAAATCAATGAGATTTTACAAGAAACAATAAATTGTATCTGTATAATTTATTTTAGGTATTTACGAAAATAGATTTGACGATGGTCCAGGTGTGGAATTCGCAAAATGGTTGTTTCTCAATGTACCCATGATGTTAATAATGATGTATCTCACCGTTATCTGGTTGCAATTTTGGTACATGGGACTTTTCAGACCTAATTCGGCAGATGCCAAAAAATTAAAGTAATGATAAATCCAAAACTTTTCATTTACTCAAACGTGATTCTTTCTTTTAGAGTTGGATTGCAAGGAGAAACCGTAGCCAGAAAGCTCATCGGCAGAAAATTGCAAGAGATGGGACCCATGTCTTTTCATGAGAAGGCCGTTGGTAGTTTATTCGTATTTTCGGTAGTTTTATGGTTCTTTAGGAAACCGCAATTCATTACTGGTTGGGCAGAACTGATAACTCAGCACAAAGTAAGTCTAAGAAATTATTAGTTTTTGTAAATTACCTACCTACTATTTTTTTTATAGGTCAAAGATGCCACTGCAGCTCTAATAGTAGTATTGTTGTTATTCGTTATCCCTTCGACTCCAGACTTTATTTATATGTTTAGCAAAAATGAAAATAAAAGGCCCAAGGCTCCATCTCAAGCTTTACTGACATGGAAAGTGAGTACAGTAATTTTTTTATGGTAAAGTTTATTCTGTTGTAACTTTACTTATAGTCTATTTGAAAAATAGGAGCAATAAACCTGTACAAATGAACTATAAAATGTGAATATAATCCAATCTGTTTGTTCCCTTTTTAGGTTGTCCACCAAAAACTCCCATGGGGTCTAATCTTTCTCCTCGGAGGAGGTTTCGCTTTGGCAGAAGCATCCAAAGTAAGCGGAATGAGTCAACTGATCGCAGACCATCTTCACGGATTCGCAATGCTGCCCAGATTCTGGGTCATGGTTATTTCGTGTTTGTTTGCCACATTGCTGACGCAATTTTCCAGTAATGTGGCTGTCGCCAATGTTGTTTTACCTGTGCTGGCTGAAATGTCTTTGGTAAGTAATATTTCGATACAATCGTCTATAACAGACGGTTTTTGTCTAATCGAAATACGCAAGTTATACTCAGACAACATACAGAAACATTCTAAAATGTTTTTGGTAATTGTAAATCGGTTTATGAATGTTTTAGAAGTATTCTAAAATGGTTCTGAAGTTTCCAAATTCTTCTGTAACGTTACAGAATACTTTTCGAAATTCTGAATTGAATTTTAAGTGTTTTGAACTTTCCAAAAGGCTTAGGTATTAAAGTTCTAAAGCCTTCTGTAGCATTTTAAATGATTTCAATTCAAGTAACTTCTAAATTATTGACTGACGTTTTTCAGATGTCTGCTTACGTGTTCAAGGCATCTTAAAGACGTTTTATGTTACAAGACCCAACGTCTCTCAAACGTCTGCCTAAAAACGTCTTTATTTTATGACATTTTCACAAGACATTCTAAAGACGTCTTCAACGAGATGTCTTAAAGGCGTCTTTGAATTTCTTTTTAATTAATAGTGTGGCTCAGTTATCTTTAAGATGTGAATTTACGACTTTGGTCTTCAGACATTCAGACACAATGCAAACCTAACAAAGACGTCTTTAAGACTTTTTGTGCTGTCTGGGTAATGACTAATGAATGAAAAACTAGAACTGAAGGCTTTTTACAAAGTTATCTATAATATTATTTACAACTCCTTCTAACGAAACTTCTAGCTCTTGCATTGAGTTCTTGTAACTTATTGTAAGTGTTTGAATAATGCGTGCATTGACCTCAAACTTATTTTCTTAAGGTCGCCAAAATCCATCCAATGTACCTCATGATGCCAGCGGCTTTAAGTTGCTCGTTCTCCTACTGCCTGCCAGTTTCGACACCGCCGATGGCAATAGCGGCAGCTCCGTGTAATATGTCGTCGAAAGAAATGGCAAAAGCTGGATTGGGCGTAGCAGTTATTTCTCTAGCGACATTGTTTCTAGTATTTCCAATATTAGGTAATTATATTTGGGATTTCGATGCCTATCCGGATTGGGCAAAGCCCTAAAGTAGATACGTACTAAAATTTGGTATTACATATTAGTGTAATTTTTAAGTTTTGGATTCGTTTTGTCTGAATGCCAAGAGTTAGGAATAAATTGTTTTTGTGATAAAATAAAAGGCGATAATAGCGAAAATGTGCCTTCAATTGTGGTAATTTTACTTTCTAAGTAACAAGTTCTTATTTATTTATCAATTCTGATTTTTCTAAAATTTGGTGCTTATTTCCCTAATAGTACAAACGGTAAAAACGTTAATTTGCACTATAGAGAAAAATGTCTATTGGACGTTCTCAGCAGGTATTTTGATGTACGTTTTTGAAACGTTCTGACATCCAATCGGATACTATTAGGGAAATGTCTATTTTCATTCATTTGTAGAAAAATTTTGTTGTATTAATTACGTAAAGAAAAATATGTGAATCAGAGTAAAATGAAAAAATTAAGTATAAAAAATGGAAAATATGTTTTTCAGTAGCTTGCTTTAATAAAGACTTTTTAATATATTTTTGTTTTACAATAATTTTAGTTGTCCTTTTTGCTATAAGAATAAAACTAGGACAATGATAAGCTCAATCTTTTCTTAAGGTTGTTAATAGTTATATTTACCTAGCAAATGTGGAAAGTGATGCTTTAACACACGCAAGACAGTAAATAAGGCACTTTCCGCACGTATTAGGTACTACATATTACCTATGAGCATTATCTATCTACCTCTCCGAAGTCTATAGGTACTTTACCGCACACTAAGCAGACAAGTCTACTTCACCGCATAGTGTCCGGTAATCTGCTACTTGCCATTTGCAAATAGGTGCGGTAAAGTGCACTTTACTGCACATTCGTAGGTAAAATTAATAAAACTTGCGCATTCATATACAGTGTGTCCGTAAAGTAACAGATAAATTCAATTAAAATGCATATATTTTTTTTTTATGGAAAAACGCTCGAACACGTCGATCTTAATTTTTAGTTGCGCTGTTTTCAAACTAATTTGAATTTATACCAGGTGACCCATAAACGAGATATCACATGACACTTCAATTTTTTATATGAAATGCAGTACGTGTATATTTTGATGAATATGGATATGGATAGAACGAGAATTCATCTTGATGCGCTCTATCAATATTCATCAAAATATACAGGGCATTTCATTTAAAAATTTCAAGTGTCACGTGATGTTTCCTTTTTGGGTTAGCCACTGAAAATTGAGATTGATTGACGTGTCTGAGCCTTTTTCCAATAAACATGCTTAAATTTTAAATGAATTTCTCCGTTACTTTATGGACACACTGTATTTAAATAGCTAGTCTTTTTTTGAAAACCAAGGTTTGTAGGAGTAGGGTGGAGTGTAGACGTCGAAAACAATAAATAGCTCTATTCAAAACTATCGATAGTATACTACTATCGAAAACAATCGATAAGATTTCTCGAACATCGATTTTTGTCGATAATATTCGATCGCTGATAGCTCGAATTCGCTGAATATGCTTGAACTTGAACTGCTCAGAATCAGCTTTCGGGTGCCACTCATTGAGCGCTCCTGAGTTACTCCGAAGTACCCCGGCTACGGTTTGACCCGTTCGGTTTCAAGCGTTCGAGTGCAAAATGCATAGATTATGACAGGTGTGAAGTATTGATTACAAATGGTGTGCACTGATTTGGATGATAAGTATCGCTATCGGGAGTCCTCCCCGTAGAGATCTGTGACGTCACTGCACCAGCATTTATTTATTGCTCTTTTGAACACAAAAAATATTTGGAAAATTATCAAACTCTGATTTTTGGCGATTCTAGAGATGGAGTTGAACATCGAGTTGAACTAGAGTGGCATTAGTTGTATTCCTTTCAAGAGTTTAGAACACTCGAGAAACTCGCTAGTGTTATTCGCCTCCGATTTGAAAGATAGGGCGCTTTCTTTCATTCAGCGGTAGATCCATCAGTAATCAGCCTTTCTTTGTCTATAGCTCATAGAAAATAGGAATGTCTGTCTTATAATGCTGGCAGCAGATGGATCCATTGCTGAATAAAAGAACGCGCCCATATATATGCCTGGAGCTGTAATTTTCTTGTGTAATTCAACTGATAAAACGTGAAAATCCTATTCGCGGCTATTTAGAGCTGAAATTTGAACTAACGATGCATGGAAATTCTAGTCACGGCTCTTCTTAGGGCCAATTTCTCACAAAGTCATTAGCGAATCCGTTCGGACCAATAATTTCGGCTTTGCTTTGACAGTTCATACCGGTATAGTTTTTCACAAATAGAGAGTTCTCGTGCAGTCCAAATTTCAAATAACGTAACGCTATTTGACAGGTATGACAGTTCTTACGATATTATCGTTAACGGAGCCCGCTATATCTAACGGGACTTAGCGGATGCCTTACCGTAACGCTATTTTATGTCAAAATTAGTTTCCGCTCAATTTACATCTGCAAGAACAGTTACTTTTAATTATCCCTCCATGAAGACCATAAAAAACACCAAGTGAAAATTATTCAAACTCAGAATCTTTAGGATAAATAATAATTAAGTTAGAAAACAAGCAATAAAAAGGGGGTTAGATCACTCAACTCAGCTGTCAAAACGTAAACAGAATAAGGGATAAGAGGATTTTTGTGTCTTCGTGGCCGAGAACTATAAAATACCATGTAAAATACCGTATTGTTAGCGGTACCGTATTAGCGTAGCGTCTGAGGCACGAGAACTCTCTAATATCTAACACAAAAATGTATGTTTCTGTAATTTATGGTGTATTTTTTATATTTCTCTGCCTATCTGCAACAACTTCAATAATAATTATTGTTAATAATAATTACAGTTTGTATTTTTTAACTTTGCCCATGCGTCATCAATGAGACCATGCATGTTCTTATGCGGTTTACTGGTGGTCGTACACTGAAAAGTTGAAAAATAGATACTTTAAGTGGTGGTTTATAGCCATTTGAATAGATCTCAAGCCCCTCAACACGCCAGAGTACCAGTGATGACGTAGGAGGCGTGTCATTTCTTGCCTTGACGTAGGGTGTTTGCACCATAGGATAGGTGATTAAGCTGATTTTTGTTTCGTGCATATTTGTCTTGTTTAGATCTCGTTTGCGGTCATTTTGGCGCTAAATGCATGGCTTATCTGTCAAGATGACCGACTGGTCAATCGCTTAAAATTGGCTTATGTTATTAAGGGTCGAATTTATAGTCGCTCCTTGAGGTTTCCTCAGACCTTAAGGAAGCCTTGAACATTTAGAATTGACATGACTCGCTCGTCAAAAAGTAGCCAAATGCCCATTCTAAACTAATGTCCTCCAAGGAAGACTCAAGGAACAACTATAAATTCGGCCCTCAATAATCTCGATCAAATATATTTTTCAATATCAACGTTTGTATCTGATGAACGCGGCCACGATTCACCCAAGGTGAGTTCGGAATGGTGGAAAGTGTCGACACTTTTTACACTATTGGCACCGTGGCGTTCGTAATTGGTAGGAGTGTTTGGTGTACACTTTATTTGCGTTTAGAAATAATTTGGTGTCCGAATAGTGTGAAGATGGTAGGACACCGTTTACTCGGTACAAAATGATGGTGTATTTGGTGTTACACCGCCGATTACACCTCCATCACGTGATATAACACTGCACTACACGAACACCGCACTAGCACTGCCCAAAGTCCTATTCCGAACTCAACTCAAAAATAACGAAAAATGACAAGACCTGTCAGTAGCCGCAATCACGTGAGTAGCGAGCGAACAGAGCAGTTGAACGCTGTATAACTGTGCCACAAATTTTATTAAACGAACGCTAATGAGGCTGCACCGAGTACACTTTTTAAATAAACGAACGGTTAATTCAAGCTCGTAGAACTCAGATCAAAATACCGAACGCACGGTGTATATTCTTAACTATGACCGTTGGCGCAAACCGCTAACGAAGCCCCGGAGCTGTTACGGAGCTCCTCGTAGGTGTGAAACTATTGAGAACCGACCCTTAAAATAACAATAAAAAAAGTATGAAACTCAAAGTTTTTGTCAATTCTAGGGCAAAAGTTGAGCTAGAATATTTTGATGAGCTCCTCGAAGAGCTATCCAACTGGAAAATAGTGCAAATCATCACATTCCGAACTAGTTTGAAACAGAGATATATTGGTTTGGAACTGGTTCAACATAGAGCATTGTTCTATATGAATCGAATCAATTCGGCTGGTTCAGTATTGATCCGGAACCGATTCTAGTTGAACCACGAACAATGAATTTTCTCGGTGTGATCGCGTTCTGGCTTTAAAAATACGATTCACTCAGAGTCGCATGAAGTACGAAGTAACTCGGACTCACACGAACTACGAAGTCACTAGGAGTCACACGAACTACGAAGTCACTGGTTCTGATTGAACTGCTTCAAATCAGTTCTGGATTCGTATTTGTCCTCTGGTTTGGAAAAGTAACGTCGGCTGAATGCTACCAATCATGAGTGATAAACGACATTGACGTACGGATTTGTCAAGTCTTTTGTCGAAACGCCATCAAAAAATTTTCTTTTCATCAAAAACTTTAGTGAGAAGAGCACGTCTTTTCTCTTGCCCCATTAAAAATGACGTGAGTACCTAATTTAATAGATAATTATTAATTATTTTAAATCTTTAACTAACTAGGATTAAGGGAAAGCTTATATTTGAATGAAATTGGGTAAAAAATTCAGTGAAGGGGGCAAAATTCTGGGACGCTTTCAAAAACACGTGTTTCAGATGTGATTTTGGTGCTCGTTTTTTGATGACGTGGGGCCCCTTTTGCCTTCTGTAAACTAGAAATTGTTGTTTGATTCTGTTTTTGTTTGAAAGTTTGAACACCAAAACATAAAAATCTAATCCATGAGGTATTCCAAAACCTAACCTCAAAGCGAAATGTAGCCCCCATTTACACGTTTTTCATTTCTTTGTAATTTCCAGCTCCAAGGTATCGAGGGATACACTCTACGAGTGTGTCAACGCCGTTCTGACCAATGCCAAGGAAAAGAAGAAAAACTTCTTAGAAACAGTGGAGATCCAAATTGGTTTGAAAAACTACGATCCCCAGAAGGACAAACGTTTCAGCGGAACAGTCAAGTATGTTACCTGAATATGGGAAATTTAAAGTCTATAGAGTTTCAAAATAATTTCCATATAATTTGCCATTTTGACTTTAAATTACCTATTAAACTCAGGAAGCCACTAGCTGGCGGACCTGCACCCAGGGTCTTAAAATAACTGGGGAGATATCACTTGGAATTTTTCCAAGTGTATCGACCAAATAAAATATCGTAGTTTTTCCTTCTAATGGTGAGGTAAATGTGGTGAGTCTTGTATAATTTTATCTTGATTTATTTCCACTTATAGTGGTTTGCTTTTCATTATTTTTTGAGTCCAAAAATCATGAAAAATAAACTAAAAATTGCATAATCAAGCCAACAAGGCAATGAAAAAAACAAATTTGTTTTGTACGGAAGATTAATGCAAAAGAAAACTGCAATTATAACTACCTCCTTTACAGTATCTGTGTAATTGTGGCTTTAAAATTGCAAACAATCTTTGACATTACCAAGATAAATAATAACTTCGTTTTGACAAAGTATTTTTCTTATGAGATAGTTTTCTTCCAGACTAAAGCACATTCCTCGTCCAAAAATGCAAGTATGCATTCTTGGTGACCAGCAGCACATTGATGAAGCCAGAGCTAATGAAGTACCCTGCATGGACGTCGAGGCTTTGAAAAAGCTGAACAAAAACAAAAAACTCGTCAAAAAATTGGCCAAGAAATACGATGCTTTCTTAGCTTCTGAAGCCTTGATCAAACAAATCCCCCGTCTATTGGGACCCGGTCTTAACAAAGCTGGTAAATTCCCTGGTCTTTTATCTCACCAGGAATCTATGACTCAGAAAATCGATGAAGTCAAAGCTACCATCAAGTTCCAAATGAAGAAGGTACTTTGCTTGTCAGTAGCTGTTGGACATGTTGACATGACCCCAGATGAACTTGTCCAAAATGTTCATCTTTCAGTCAACTTTTTGGTGTCGCTGTTGAAGAAGCACTGGCAAAATGTGAGGTCTCTTCATGTCAAATCCACCATGGGACCACCCCAGAGATTGTACTAATTTTAATTACATATAATGTTGTATGTAAGAAAAATAAACTTATATAACTTTACCTTATTTTTGTTTTATTTGATTTTCATAAGGAGAAGCAACAACTATTATTAAATTACAGACAAGTTATTTCAAACGCTATGTATTTAGTTAGTAATTAATTATTAATATAATTATAATATGGAAAAAATTGAAACCAATTTGGGTAATCTTAAATTTAAGCTTGTAAAACAGGCCTTGCCGATTTTGCTTCTAATTTTTCATTGGTCAAAGCATAACCGGTACCACCCTAAAAAAAAAATAAACATGTTTCAATTAATATTTTCACTTAAGTATATTGACTACATACCCTTTGCATAACAATTATATCCTTTTCTTTAAGCTTCTGGCCAGTTACTGGATGAAGCATGTCTCTTTTAATTAGTTTTTCTACACATTCCAAAGTAACAACATCTCCCCTATAAGTTTAAATTGAAAAAACATAAATACGATGGCCAAAATACTTACGTAGGTCTTAAGACAGCACAAGGCACCGAATTGCTCAATATGTCATGAGTAACGGCGCACATGTACCTATTTTCTTTAGTGTGAATCGATTTTTTATCACCCTCCGCATTCACAGGAGTGAATTTAACGTCGATCAAATCTTTAACTTTTAGAGGTCTGCCCGAAACTGGGCAATAAATTGTAGGATCCGGTTTTTCTAGGATGGGTTTTTTCGCTTGAGACGATTGTCCGGGAACCCAGAAGCTTGGCAGCTCTTTGTCCTTTCCATTGGCCATATTCGAAATGGACGATGTACTTGGTTCTAGAGTGAATAATAATCAACCAGTAAATTTATTTTTATTGAAAATTGGGTAACAAAAATTTGCAACAGCAATAATTGAGAATATTAAGGGAGATTTTATAATACCTGATTTGAAACCATCAATTTTTGTGCTAGCAATATTGGTTTCATTTTTTATAAATTGCGTAACTTTCTTCTCATACTCAGTAGCTTTTTTAGCAGCTTCATCGTTTGCTTCTTTTTTCTTCAATTTTTCATAGTCTTTCAAGTTTCTGCTGTACTCGTTTTTCTTTGCTATTATGTATTCGAGGATAACTTCTTTGTCAAACAAATGACCATCTTTGCTGGAAACCAAAAATCTATGATTTGTGGTTTGTAGCTTCTGATAATAGGCTTGTTCGTACAGCAATCACAAACCAGCTAGAGGGAATATCATCTGTTAAAAACAGTCAAAAAAATAGCTTCAACATATGAAATTCACTCTGACTGGTTTGTGATTTTTAAGGACTAATTATTATTCCAGAATAGTTTAAATTCTCAATATACCAATAGACGAAATTCCTGAAAATCCACTTTCATTTGCTACCTACCTATGTTTTGGTAAAACTAGTAATTTTAAAATTATTGGAGGAGAAAGAGGAAGGTTGGCAGCTCATAATACTAAAATTTCAAATTGATCCAATGGAAAACAACAATAAAAGAAACTCTGGAAAATCAACTTTCAAAAACAAAATCCACCTCTTCATATTTTGATACTTTTTGGAAAAACTATTAAGGGGAAAATTCTGAAATTTTTGGAGTAGAAAGAGAAAAGTTGGAAGCTTATTGTATTGTCATTGTACTAAAATTTCAAATTCATCCAGTGAAAAATACTTACCAAAAGAAGATTTTTTTTTAAAGTTATAGTCTGAGAGCCAGCGCCGAAAAAATTCTCTGAATTTACTAAAGCTAGTTTTTGTACAGTTGATTACAGTATTTGCGTACATAAACATATGACGGTCAGTCAAGCGAAACTTGGGACAAGGACCCAGGGTGTCTTGTTAAAGGTGTTGAGATAACTTGGGTAATGAAACGAATTTACTAAAGCTGAAAATCAATATACATATTATATATAACATATAAACAACAGTAGTGTTAGTCAGTCAGTTGAATAGCGGGACC
Source organism: Ceutorhynchus assimilis (assembly GCA_917834065.1). Taxonomy (NCBI): domain Eukaryota; kingdom Metazoa; phylum Arthropoda; class Insecta; order Coleoptera; family Curculionidae; genus Ceutorhynchus; species Ceutorhynchus assimilis. Next base: position 35,514,186 of record OU892284.1, read on the forward strand.
GTGCTGGTCAGTCAGCCCCAATAAATGTAAAAATCTGCAAAATAAATTAATATTACTGAACAAACCTATTAATTTAAACTTCAACCTGTAATCAACTGACTTTAGTAAATTCAGCGAGTTTTTTCGGCGCTGGCTCTCCGGCTATTAGTTAAGAGTTCTAATATGTTCATGGAAGTTTTAAGTTACTTCTAAAGTGTCATGTGACGATTTTCCAGATATTCTGAAAGTTTCAAGTTCTAGATTGTTTCCAAAATTTCCATATTACGAGTTCTAGAGTGTTCCAAAAGCTTTTTAAAATATTGCTGAGAGTTCAGAATTGTCCTAGAAGTTAACAGAAATCTTCCAAATGTTCTCAGATACTTCTTCAGTTATCTGTTCAAAAATGTTAGGTTTTAATCCCGAATTTTTGCCAACCCAACTCTGTAAAACTGACTGTAAACTGTAAGAGGGTTCTATTTTTCACTAAACTATTGCCTAGGATTCCTAGGAAATGTGATACGGGAATAAAAAAGTAGAGAATTCTGAAAAGAAATAGGGGTTTAACCGAGGGTTTTACTCACGTTATAACAGGATTTCTGCAGGGCTGAAGGCACAGAGAGCAACAATCGAAATTCTTCACTGAATCTTTACCCATTCTTAGGGAATTTGTGCCATAGCCTGAGGCCTGGGCATCTTTCTTTTTTTCGTGGTAAGTATACACGGCTCCAGCCGTACAATTTCTCGCGTGTCTGGTCATGTTTTAATACGAATTTATGCAAACTTTTACAAGGAAAATAATAATTAATACTACTCAATTTTTTCCAGGCAGATACACAATACACATAACCTCAAAATGAAAAACCAAAACAAATCAACAAATCTGACAATGCGGTGTTGCCAGTTTTATATGCATACGAAGGAAAAGTGCTACTTTGGGATTTTGACTATTGCTGTACAATTTTTGGAAACTCTATTCATTATAAAGCCACAAATTTGTAATACCTGACACGAAATAATTTAGAAAATTGCAAAAAATATCCTGATACTTTAATTCTACTGGCAACATTGTAAGACCCTAGTAAAATAAATTGTTTCTTGTTATTCAATACTAGATGGCGCCACTTTGCCACTCCTATTCTTTTTACTGAGAAAAACTGTAAAGTGAACATAATTTGTTACTATCGAATAATACAGACAAACTTGATGAGAAAAGCCTGATTTTTGTTAAATTTAAATTACAATACAAAAATAATTTCAAATGTTAGGCGACCCACATCACGTATAATACATACGTCATCATTTAAAAGGCGAAAAACGTGGACCAATCACAGCTCGCCAACGGTGACACTGACGTTTTAAAATTGAGGTTCCTAGTATTCACTATTCATTCATAAAATTTTGGGTACCTTTACATTTTTTACAATTCAAATTCAAATAACTAAAAACAGATTGTTCTTGATTGGATTTAACTATATCAACTATTAAGGTAAGTCATTTCAATCATAGTAGCAGTGTTTCAAGCAATAATCGTTCTTAACCTCGAAAAATCTTTACTCTAGATTTTGGAATAGTTTTTCTGGAAAAACATAACTGAACATGGAGCTGAAATTCTTGATTTTCACCCTTTTTGCGTCTATAGTTTCCGTACAGTCGCTGAAAGCTGGAGAATGTGAAGGTAAGTCATAATTTTTAAAAGCAGTTTACACCCCTAAAATTCAAATCTGTTTTGTTTAGTTGTAGCAATTTGTCCATATTATATTTGAAAAAACCTTTGTTTTCCAGTTTGTATCAAAGTTCTGGACAGATTTAGAAGCACATTACCAGAAAGCACTATAAAAGATCACAAAAAGATAGAGAAGGAATTTAAGCTTTTCTGTAAGGACCTTAAAAACAAGGAAAACCGATTTGTAAGTATTTGAAATCAAATTAAAAATATGTTTACTCTTAATAATGACCTTAGTTTGCTTTCCCTCAAAAATCAAGGTTGTTTGATAGAGGTAGGTTGCCTGGATAACTTTTATGACGTCATCTAGGGTGCCTCAACATATCCATAAGGCACCCTGGATGACGTCATCAAGTTACCCCTCACCATCACCAGACAACCTGTTAACTTTAGGAACTTTGCTCGTCTAAAGTAACCCATTAAGATGTCATTAAAAGAATGCAAAAATCTATATCTAGATCTAAAAATTGTATTTTTTAAACTGCTGCGGATATGTGAGCTAAGACTGTGACGTCAGAGTCCCAAAAATTCCAGATTTCTCATTATTAAATCATTCCAAAACATGACTGCATGAATCGATATATCTATTTGTCTGTTATCAACAATAGGGCAATCCCACGACCTGTCAAAACATAAATTCAATATGGCGGCAACGGTCAAACATTTGTGATGTGTGTTTGTTTTCTGTATATATACTACGAAAATACAAAAATTATCCTTCTCAAGCAATGGAAAATCCCCTTAAAATTCCACAAAGACAATATGCGTTAAATATACTAAACATAAAACTCAGTTCACTACCTTAAACCTGTTTGCGTTCTGTACTATGCTGTAAAAAAGTAGAGGATGGATATGATTGGTGGACTAATGTTAACTAGTACAATGAACCGGAATGTTTGTCTCCATGTTGCCAAATCTTTCTTGAAATCTGTATCTCTAGAAATCATTACCAATAAAGATGATGTGTTATCTGTGTTATGTTTGTTACATACTTAATTTTTTCAAATGAAAGTCCCTCTTTATTTTTATTGTAATTAATTCAGTCTCTCAACATTACTAGAACCTGTAAAGTAAATGCCAAACATCCATTTGACTTGGTTTTTGAAATATGGCAACATAGCGTTTCTGTTGAAATGGACAATATTTCAGACTTTAGAAAAATGTACAATATTTCCTACCCTGGGCCTTCCAGACCTTCTAGAAATCTTCAATACAGATTATCACATTTTTCTAAAGCCTGTAATGAAATATAAGACTGTTCCCATACATTTCAACAAAAAAGCTGTGTTGCCATATTTCAGACAAAAGACAAAAAGAAACTCAAATGGAGGAGGTTTGGCTTTTAGGGGTTTTAGTAATGTTGGGACGCTAAATTAATTACAGTGAAAATAAAGAAAAGAGGGACTTTGATTTAGAAAAATCAAGTTACATACGGCATCTTAGAAACAGTTTTTGTTTGGCAACATTGCAAATACCACCATTGATTGAATCGGGCATTTCCAAAAACCCCAGGACTGGGACTCTGTAACGAATAGAGATATTTTCTCTGTCTCTATTGGCGTCCCCTATCTATTGATTTCAAACAGAGAGAATATAGTTAGTACCCTCGCAATAGTACCATAGCTATCTCTATCCGTTACAGAGTCAACCCAGGTAGAACATTTTTTCACGCGCATTCTGGAATATTAGGCTGTTTCCATACATAATGACAACCCTGTATTTTTTTGTGAATAGAAAAAGTCCAATTCCTTTTTTTCATTGGCAAGTGACATAGTTCTTGAAAAAAAGGTATTTTCCATAGTTTGTTTGGTGGAAAGGAACTTGGAAAGTTTGTTGGTTTCTTGTTTTTCTATTGGGAACAATAGATATTTACCATACTGGTAAGATGTAGACAGTCCACTATAGAGTTGGTCAATTTAAAAAGCAAATAAAAATCTGTTGGTCAGTGTTTAAAGGTTCAATCTTTGATGTAATGTTTCCTAGGTTAATTCGTTTCTGAATTTTTTTTATTAATGTAGTATAGGAACCTATTCTGAACCCGTTCTATTCTTGAGATATGAGTATCATAATGGGGATTCCAGATGGTTGAAGCATATTTTAAACAGGATCTCACAAGACTGCAATATAGAATCTTCAGAGCATGGATGGTGTCGAAGTCATTTGTATTTCTTTTGATAAATTAAGCATCCGTAATGCTTTGTTTGTTATGAATGTTATATGATCAATATACGACAGGCTCAGGGCCAGAACAACTCCCATATCCATTATGGTTTCAGAGACTGTGAGGATTTCACCCTCTATTGTCTAGTTATAGGTTGTTATGTTTCTTTTTCTAGAGAAAATCATTAGTTTGCATTCTGAGGTATTGAACTCCATCCCATTTGAGTCACACCACTCCATAAACCCATTCAAATCTCTCTGCGGATCCAAACAGTCTCCCAAATTCGAAATTATTTTAGATTACTTTAGCGTAAAAATCAAACGAGAAGAAGCCACTGTCGTTAGCGCTGACAAAGAAAGCAGATTTCCTTTTCTCTGGGTCCGTCCCATATGAAGTGAGACAAACGATAACGCATGTGGCTTCTTCTCGTTTGATTTCTACTCTACGTCATCAGAAAAAAAATAAAGAAAAAGTAGATTTGAAGCAGGAGGCAGCATCATTGACAAAGTAGTTGAAGATAAGTGGGGCAAGGTGTGACCCCTGAAGAAACCTGTATTTTATCTGACAGAAAGTTATTAACTTTGATAATCTGGCTACGTCCAGTTATGTCGCCCTCGATGTACCTGAACATGAGTTCAGAGAGTCCCCAAAATTTAGTTTGTTTGTCAATTAGGACATTGTGTGGTACCTTATCAAAGGCCTTGAAAAAGGCTTTATATTTATATTGAATGTACTTCAAAATTATCTTCCATGGCCTTTGTGATAGTTGTTGTGTGAGATAGAAGGTTCAGTTCAGCATTGCGACCTGCGCAAAAGCCAAACTGTTTATTAATAATTAAAGGAAATAAAACAGCTGTCAAATATTTGGATACAAGTTTTCCGAACAGTTTGGGTAATGTTCTCAAAATGTTAATAGGTCTGTAGTTTTTTATATTAGAAGTGTCTCTGTGTTTGTGGATGGTTACTACATAACTGGACTTCCAGTATTCTGGAAAGTGGCCAGATTCGAGTGAGCTAATAAATATGATATGCAGAGGTCTAGAGCAGTTTTTAGGCAAAATAGGATAAATTTTATCAGGGCCTTTATAGATGTTCAGTCCGTCAGTTGTGTGTATATTTCAGAAATACAGATTGAGAACTCAGATACATTTAAGTTCTTGAAGGAGGCCTATTAAAAATCTATATCTGATTCTAATCTAAATGGACAAATTTGTATGTTTCAGTGTTACTATCTTGGTGGTTTGGCAGAATCGGCTACCGGCATCCTAGGAGAAATGTCCAAACCGATAACGTGGTCTCTCCCGTCGGATAAAATCTGCGAAAAATTGAAGAAAAAGGACGCCCAAATCTGCGAACTCAGATACGACGTGCAAATCGACCTCAACACCGTCGACCTCAAAAAACTCAAAGTCAGGGATTTGAAAAAGATCCTCAACGATTGGGGCGAAGAGTGCGAAGGCTGCATCGAAAAGAGCGAATATTTGAAAAGGATAGAAGAACTTAAACCAAAACACACTGAACTATAATTTTAAGGAAATTATTATTGAATTGTGATTTTTTTTTTAATTGAGTGAATGTATATTGTATATGATTTAATTTATTGTTGGATTATTTTCAATCCAATGCATTTGAATTTTAGAAAATTATACTGTGCATTTCTCAATCAGTTCCTTTTTGCGACTAAACTTTATATTTATGTAATTATTATAAAATTTTTACCATTAATTTTCTGGTAGTTTGTTTACATAATTTATAGGGCATAGAAAAGCCGAATTTACAACAAGATACAGGGTGTTTGTTTAAGAAAAAAAAACATCGTATTTTTGTCCTGCCTTTATTATACTGCTCTCGCACCATCTCAATAAAGATACTGTAGTCAATGATTTATTTATATTTTTTAGGTAAATTATTTTTCTTTAGTTTATAAGGAGGCATTTTATATTTGTAATAAATATTCAATTATTGCAAAAATAAATTTGTATTGATAATTCAAACTTATCAAAATCGATTTTAAGCTGCCCAATCTGGAAACTCTTCCAGATTCCATATGAGCGGCCCCAAAAATGGAAATACGGCAAATAACGTCGCTAACGATATTATAACGACACCTGTGCCACACTTGAACATCTTCGAAGACGACATGTTGCAGGCATCGGCTGTTATGGCCATCGGTGGTGTCGAAACTGGCAAACAATAGGAAAAGGAACAGCTTAAGGTAGCTGGCATCATAAGGAACATTGGATGAATTTTTGCTGTCTGTAAATAGAAAAATTGTTAATGATTATATCAAATCTTCACCCAGAAAAGTAGAGGAAGTTTCTGGTATTCCAAGTATGTGGTTTTTCTGAGTCAAATTATTGTGAATTGAAATTCTTACCACAGCCATTTCGGATAACACAGGCAATATGACATTAGCCACCGCAACATTGCTGCCGGTGAATTGTGTTATGAAAGCTGCGAACGTACAAGTCACCATCATTACGTAAATTTTAGGCAATTCGGTTACTTTTACCAAAGTATCTCCCAAAAGTTTGCTCATTCCACTAGCTTTCGAAGCGTCGGCTACTGCAAAGCCTCCTCCAAGAAGGAATACGAGACCCCATGGGATTCTTTGTTGGATTATCTTAAAAAACAATAAAAAGCAATTATTATTCAAAAAACTACCTTAGTATCAGAAGGAGTAATGTTGAAAATATATGTTAGAGACAAAAGGTTCATACCTTCCAGGTGATAAGTCCTTCAGACGCTTTTTTTGGTCTTTTCTCTTCATTTTTACTGAACATATAAATAAATTCTGGCTTTGAAGGAATAATAAACAATATGAACACAACGATCATTGCAGCGGTGGCATCTTTCACCTCAAAAGAAAAAAATCTAATAGACTATTTATTTATAAGGAAAATCTAACATAGAGAGTGAGCTCAAGAACAAAATTAGAAAAATATTTTCCTAGTTTTTGTCTGTCTTTGAATCTCTGGGAACTTGCAAGTTTTCCTTTCATCCTGATTAAAACATTGCGTTATTCAACCCTTAATTTATTCTGAAACCAATCATGGCAGGGGGTTTGAGGTAAAATTAACTTAAAAATACATTCTCTTTTTTAGGTCAGGTGTATGATCTCCCCTACCCTTAGAGAATTGAAATTGAAGAAATTTTTCAGAAAATTAAGAATTAAGGTTGAACTTTAGAAACATGCTCTACACCTCTCATCTCTTTCAAATTCTACTACACCTTTTCCATAAGTATTTCAGAGTGTATATCACTTGTAGTTATTTCAGATTCATCATTTCTAGTTCAGAATACGTCAATATTCCAGTTGTGTAAGTTTAATTTCAGATGAGTTTTATTTGTATTTCAATTTTGTCAGTTTGTAGTTCAGAAAACGTCATTTGCGTTTCAGTTTTGGTCTAGTTGTATTTCAGAGGAAAGTCATTTGTATCAGAGTTTTATTTCAGAAAACATCATTTGTGCTTCAGATTATTTTATTTGTAGATCAGAAATTATATTTCAGAATTCATCAAATGTATTTCAGATGTATCAATATTGTAAATTAAGAATTAATTGAAATTTATAATGGGTCACCTATAATACACCTAGCCTGTATTGATATGGGAAAATCTGCGTATAAAGTATTACCTGATGATTTCCAAACTACATCTAACAAATTCTAAAATATAATTCACGTTTTCTGAAATAAACTCAACTAATCGAAAATACAATTGACGCTTTCCGAAATACAATTTACTAATCTAAACTGCAATTGAAACTTTCTGAAATTAAACTGACGTGGTCTCTTGAAATAGGTACATATTAACATATTATGAAAAGGTGTAGTGTAGTGCGATAAACCAGTCATTTCATTTGATTAAGCGCACTCTAAGGTTTAAAATTGAACAGGTACCTACCCAGAGCTGTTGTACTACTGAATATTTTGAATACTTGAAGTAAATACTTAAGTACAAGTATATACTTAAGTATTTGACTTAAGACTAATCCAAACCTTGATGGTACTTGTACTTGCAATTTCAAGTTTTTCAAATTTCACTTGTATTTAATACTTGATGAAGTATCAGTCGAGTATTTGTTACTTGAAAGCTTTTGAAAATTTGTACTTAAGTGATAATAAATTACTTAAGTACCAGTGAAATTACTTGAAGTAAATATTTTCAATTGAAGTATTTTTAAATACTTCAAAATTTACTTCACGACTAAATAAAGTTTTGTCGATTCATCGCGTGACGTCATAAACACACGCACAAATTGCAAAACCAATTTAAACTGACTGAGCAATACGTGTGAGAAAGCGAAAACAATACGATAATGTCGATAATAGCTCTGTTCCAAACGAGATGAGAAACGTTCGGTAATTTCCAGTCGATCAATTCATTTGTCAAGTAGGATAAACGTTCATCAACTTAGGTGGGCAACTGGAAATTACTGGTTCTGGAACGGTTCTCATGTCGGTTGGAACAGAGCTAATCTATGCAGGAGAATCAGAAAACGCGCGCCAGCGCCGGCTGTCTGACTCACTTTGTGCATATGACGTCACAGTGCTAGAGGAGTGGGGACTTTATACCACGGTATCTTTGCAACGGTTGGTCGTAGCCTAATTTGTTAGTTTAATTCGAACAATACTTGAAATAAAAAATACTTGAATATGTACATTTTTCTACGTGTCATTTCAAATATGCAAGTTTAAGTGAATACCTAAACTTGACTCTGACTTTCGTGGAATTTCGTACTTGTACTTGAATTTGGACATTTCAAGTCAATTTACTTGATATTTTAAGTATTTCCTTCTGTACTTATACTATTGTACTGGTACTTGATTCGTATTGAAAAAGAAGCTTGTACTTAATACTTAAGTACTTTTTTCTTGGTATTTACAACAGCTCTGTACCTACCCATAAGTATTTTACTTACTTTATGGTCTGTTATCATTTCCGCCCATCCTGGTATCAATTGCGGTTTTCTAAAAAACCATAGGAGCACTACAAGTATGAAACAAAATCCCACCGCTTTTTCATGGAATGTCATCGGTCCCATTTCTACAAGCTTGTTATGGATTACTTGCTTGGCTGCAAGTTCTCCTTCTCTACCTAAGCTAAGAGAAGAATGTTATTATCATACAGGGAATTCCAGAACTTTCAGTTTGAATAAATGGATATTCATCCAAGGTTTAGGTGATTGCTCCATTTTGATTCTAGAAGTTGCTTTTTGATTGACTATATGGGTGTTTTCCAATGTGCGAAAAAGTTTCTAATGCCTGGAGCAGGTTTTTTTTAATTCATATTACTGGATTTTGATTTTGGAAAGTTACATTTTCATTGATTAGATGTCGAGGAAGAGCCGCTTCCAAAAAACTATAACCTCCAGAGACAAAGACTTTGACTCCAGAGATAAAAAGCAAATTTGAAAAAAATGTTTTTCAATATTTCAAGTTTTTTTGATTCATTACTGGATTTTGATTCTGGAAAGTAACATTATTTTCATGGATTGGATGACAAAAAAGAACTTTGAAAGAATGCCTGGAGCTGGTTTTTTTGATTCATTACTTGATTTTGATTCTGGAAAGTTACGAAATGTCTTGGAGTACCTAGGTTTTTTTTTCGATTCATTAATTATTACTGGATTTTGATTCTGGAATCAAACTCTAATTTCAGACCTTCCAAAGACAAGAAGACTAATTTTTGATCCCCTTGATGGAGCTGAATTTGAAGTAGAAAAACAGTAAAATTCTTGTTTTTGACTCTCCTAGAGTAGAAATTGAACTGGAAATGTTTTGAATTTCGATTTCTGACCATTCTAGAGTTGCAGTTGAAATAGAGCGGTTTAAGAACGTCAATGTTTGCATTTATATAGAGCTAAAATTCAACTGAGAAGAATAAAAATTCTATTCCAGGCTCTCCTAGAATATCAAACTTTAATTTCAGACCTTCCAAAGACAAGAACACTATAATTTCTGATCTTCTTGGAGTTGAATTTGAAGTAGAAAAACAGGAAATTATTTTTTTTTTTTGGCTCTTGGTTTCATTGAAAGTGGACAGAGCATGTAGCATGAATTTGGTTTCGTGGTTAGATACCTTGATAAGCTCCTTCTGGTTTTTGTCTAATTCGTCAACATCCATATGTAGATCTCATCGTTTACTCCGAATACTGCAGTTAAGAGTTTTCCCAAAACTTCTCTTTTCCACGATTGGATAACACAGTTTGTGGTCAGTTTTGTATCCATTGAAATTATTTTTCCTTTTCTTTGAAATGATGGATCAGTGACATGCATTTTTTGTTCATTTTCATTGATTTTACTTGCTGACAGATATCGTCTAATTGATGAATTGCACCTTGAACGTTCATAGAATCGTGCATGTCCCATGTCCTGGTTGAGGATAATGTATCAAATATTGATTCGCTTTGGACCCTTGGAGCATCCACAATGAATAGAATGGCGATCAATATCTTTTTTCAGTGCTGTCTTGGGCTTCGTTTGTTATTGTTGTGGACTAAAACTGTTAGTCAGTTTCGGCATTTGACAATATTGGAATTAAGTGATGCATAGATCTCTTGATCTTCTGCTCTCTTTATAGTAACCACTCACAGCAGTTTGTGTCTTTACCTGGATGCACTTTAGTGATTCTTAGTGGCCATTTGCTTGGGTTGATATTCTGATCGTTTACTAGAACTAAATCTCCAATTTTGAGCGAATTCTGATGATTCTTCCACTTGTAACGCTGCTGAAATTGATGGAGAGTCATTTGACCAGCTCTTCCAGAAATCTTTCTTAGTTTTCTGAAGTAGTTTCCATCTTCCAACAACGTCCGAGTTTATGCTTGTAATTTGTATGGGAAAAGATATAATTTCTCTTCCAATTAGAAAATGACCTGGAGTTAAATGTTGCTAAACCATCTGGATCATCTATGATTATAGGCACAGTGGTCGAGATTTAAGGCTAGCTTCTATTTGGTGAGTAAATGTAGTCATTTCTTCATAAGTAAGTATTAGTTTTAAATGGTACTTCATAGACTTGACGCCAGTTTCCCATAATCCTCCAAAGTGAGAAGAAGCTGGGGTAATGAAGTGCCATTGGGTTCCACTCGCAACCAAGGTATCTTGGATCTCTGACTTCTGTATTGTACTGTAAATTTCATCATGTAGTAGGTATACTGGCTCCTATGAAGTTGGTGCCCATTGTCGCTATATAGATGCGCACATCTTCCATCTGGAAATAAATCGCTGGAAAGCTGCCAAGAACGTGTCTGATGACATATCACTGATAACTTCAATGTGAATTGCCTTTGTAGCAAGACATAAGACAAAGATTGAAATATACCCTTTATAGGATTTGTAATCTCTGCCTTTTGTAGTTTTGATTTGAATATAATTCCTGCGTAGTCGACACACGAATTCAGGAATGGGCGCAACATTGTAATTCTGAAAACTGGAAGATTTCCCATATGTTGCTCGATTATTTGAGCCTTGATAGCAGGCACCTTACACAGTTGCTGATAATCGTCTTCACTCAGCGTTTTGCATTTATTATCCAGAAACGACCTCTTATATATGATATCCAATCCACCACATTGTGTGATTTTTTAATAGAGTTGAGCTTATATCCCTCTTGATATATTATCAGCTGGGTTGTCGTCGGTTCGTACGTGATGTGGAATAAGTTTGTTGATTTCTGGATTCTGATTCTGATTATATTTTATTTGATTAGATAGCGGAGAAGAGTATTTTCTAAGAACTTATAACATCCAGAGTCCAAGACTTGGAAGGAAGACCCGTTCAGAGACAATTATTGTTGAAGAGCCAGAAGAGTATCTCAAGGTAATTTCTAACTTTCAGAGACAAAAAACAAATAGGAAAAATGCTTTTCAAGGTTTAAAAGAGCTCCTATATAAGAGATGGATTCTTTTTTGAGTTTTTCTCTCCTTATGCTTACACATTTTACTTTTTTTTCCCTAAAGAAAATTTGATTTTCTCACTTGATGCTCTTTGCGTCTTCGGACTTTGGCCTGAAAAGTCCCATAAACCAAACTTGCAGCCACAGTATCGAAAGATACAACATGATTAACATCATGGGTACGTTGAGAAACAGCCATTCTACAAATCCTACCCCTGGACTATCTTGAAACCTACTTTCGTAGATACCTGAAATAAAATATAAGATCATTGAATATTTGAAAGTTTCTTTTAGACCAAAAGATAAGTAATATTTTCACCTTTGAGAGTCAAATTCGTCCCACTTCCAATGATGCAACCATTACCACCAATGCAAGCCGCATAAGCAGTAGACATAAAATAACACATTGTAGCGTTGGTAGGTTTTCTCTGTTTTTGCCATTCCTCCTCTTTAGCTTCGGCGGTTTTCGGAGCGGCTTCTGCGTCCTCTTCTGGCAAAGGTTCCCACATTTTCCCCACGCCCTGAGCTTCCAGTTCCATCAAGGTGGCTTCGACAATCGGTATCATCATTGCCGTCGCCGCCGTATTCGATATCCACATGGATACCATCATTGTCACTGTTGCTAGGCCTATGTTCAGTTTTCTAGGACTGCAACCGACCTAGAAAGGGAGTGAATGTTTGGTTTAGAATATTATGTAATCTGGAGTCGAAAATAGCTATTTTCTACCAAATGGAAATTTGCATAATAATAAAGACTGATCACAAAGAAATTTCACACTTTCATTATGTATTTTGGATTTGATGGCAGAAAATTCATTGGCGAGTGTAATCATCAACTTTTCTCGATGTCCAGATACCATTCTCCATGTTTTACCTGAGGATGTTGCTGGTGGCATTCGAACGCGAATCTTAGAAGTAAAAGAATTTAATAGAAACAAGATAACATGTTTTCATACTCGAGATTAATGCATGAACGGAAAATTTTAGGAACACCCTGTAAATAATGTCGGGTTTTATAGATTCACAAAACAAGAAATTTGTAATATCGTAGGAGTTGGTATATACTTACTATTTTAATAACATGCAACGCCATTCTCCTGTGCAAATTACAATGTTCCACTGCAACGGCTATGATCAAACCACCGACAAACATCATATTCGTTTCTTTGAAATAACATATCGACGTTTTGTCCGAATCCAATACACCCATCAGGGGGAATAATACCATGGGTATCAAAGCGGTTATGGCCAGAGGTAAAGCTTCACATACCCTTCAAGATTTTTTTGCAGTTCGTAAAACAATTTTATAAAGAATGTATAGTACCAAATTTACCAGTATCCAGCCATAATAAGGACAATGTACAAGCAACGATATGCGCTGGTGTTGCTCAGCAAAAACACTGGTAACAAAACTAGCGGGTAGACTATGACGAAAATTGTTTTCCAATACATTTTCCAATTTGTCCATATTAGTTTGCATGCCATGACACTGTAGGTAAAAGAGAAATACCAGGTTTGCAACAATTTATCCTAAAATAATTCAAAAAGTACTTATTTGGAAATAAAAATGTCTTATTTTTGTCAATGCCAGACAGAGATGTGCCAGTACTTTATTGTCAGTTGCGCACCTATGTTTATAGGTAGGTAAGCAACTTTTTAATAAAATTATGTCGGCCTTTCAAAGAATTACCTAATTCTCTCTGAACTTATTTTTGGTCTATTATACCAACTTACTACCTATTTCTTTGTTACAATGCTGAAAGATAACGTTATGACAACAAACTACTAAAACCAGTTAATGCCAATCTAATCTTAATTATGATTTTATATTTGTCTCTTAATAATATGCAATAATTCTGCATTGATAAAAATAGGTAGGTTATGCAAGAGCATTTTCAAGTCCAGACAGGTTGAACTGGAGGAGAAATTTATTTTAGTTTTAATATTATTGATCAACTATATTGCATTATACAGGGTTGCCCATCGAAAACGAAACGGCATTGATTTTAGGCATTTACTGTTCCAACAGACATGAAAACCGTTCTAGAACGGTAATTTTCAGTCGATCAATTAATTTGTCAAATGTTCAACTTATGGAAATGGAAAAGTATTAGATGGGCAACTGGACATTACTGGTATCAGTCAGTTATTAGTTTATTTTCTCTTTGTTCAATGGGTATGGCATAATTCAAATCTCCTAATCACTTGAAAAAAGGTGTGATTTATTGTACTATGAGTACTGTTATTATAATTCAATATAACGATTGTCATTAGATCAATAATACATACTCTTATTCGGATTTTGGAGTTTTAAACTCGTTATACTTTCACGTAGCGTGGAATGAAATCTTTCGATTGGACTATTCGAGTTTGGATTTCTTGGAGTTATGTAATCAAACTCAATTTTGTATAATGTACATAGGCGGACTTAATTTCCAAAGTGCTCAAATACTTAAAATCTCGCAATTTGTCGAGAGTGGACGAAACATAAGGGATTGGATAAGATAAGAATAGGGGACCGTAACACGATTAAGAGAGCGATAGTCAACGCAAAAACGCCATCCGCCAGTTTTCTTCTTAATCATGACTATGGGAGACGACCAGGGAGAGTCAGAAGATTCAACGACAACCAACATCTTCTCCAACTCAGCATTGACCTCGGTCTGTAAAGCACGAGACAGCGGGTAGTAGCGCTGTTTGATTGGAGGCGAATTAGTTTTGATAGTCAACTTCACAAGATTTGTACAACCAAGTCACGTCACTCATGTTCGAAAATGTGTCTTGGATGAAGTTTTTGCTGATCAAGTGGAAGGCTACCACGACTCTGGATAGCAGACACTTTAGGAAATGATTCCTGAGAATTCCGGAAAGTCCATTCACCAGCATGGGAGATCTAGTACGATTCCCATTACTGCCAATGATCGTGCATCACTATCCAACAAAACCAGATTACTGGTTCTGGTACGATTCTCATTTATGTTGGAACAGGAGCTAATTGTCATGTGAAAATGAAACGCTTAAACACCTCAACTTTGTTTTTGAGGGGGACATTTAAGTATTAGGTGTATTAGCCAACCCTCACCTGCAATCCCTTGGGCAGGGTCAAACTCACCCCTAGGAGAAGGGGGTTGAGTTGCATCTCGTTTAAGAGGTCTTTCGATTCTCTTTACAATGATATCCAGTTTATGACATTACATTTTATTATAAATCTCAAAAATTAACTCTTAATAGGAGTGATTTACAGTATTAAAGAGATAACATACATGTTACATAATAAAAGAAAATACACCTACCATCAAAATCCTTATGATTGTCAATCCATTTTTGATCAAAGCAAAAACAAACTGTACGTAGAAAGTGGTCCGAGATCATTGACCATCATCAGAAAGGTGGAGGTCGATTTTATGTTACCACACTCGGAAGAAAGTCCTGTGTGTAGTTTTTTTTTCCACGTCAAGGTGTGTTATTACAAGTGGTTTATGACATTGCGGTTCGGCCGAACCATTAAAATTATTCTTCAATTTATTATCATAATAAAAGGCTTCGTTCTTCCCATGACTTTCTCTGTTTGCTCGAGATGGATTTATTACCGATTGGGAATTTATTCGAAATGCAATATTTACTTTGCTATGCTATTTCCTCTTAAGACTTTCTTATAAAAGTTTTATTTCCGTTTTGACTTATTATGGTACCTATTTTACCAGGAAATTCAGTTTAATGTGTGAAAGAAAAAAATAGTTGTAATTTTAGCAATTTACCAACTTCTTCCAAAAAAACGTGGTCATCGGTACCTAATAAACCACATCGATACACATAAGGAAACCTTTTCGGTTCGGAATTCCGAGCTTTTGAATAAATTACCAATTTTACGATGTTGTTTGACGACGGTTTTGGCCCAGAAGACGGATCTAATCAGAAAATAAAAGATCGCGAAATTAAAATAACGCTGGTCCAATATGCCAGGGAATTCCGTCTTGGGTTTTTTTCACTGACGATCGTCAATAAAAGATTATAAAGACCATTTTTGGGTAAAACATATTACATAGTTTCGTTTTATTTGTTAGATTTCAGGATATTATTTTCAAAAAGGCCTATTTCTGATTCAACTTAAATTATCTGAAATCATTTCGCCGTGGGGTGTATTGAAAAACAAATTCAAATCAGCGCCCACACACTTTACAATAGATTAAAAATAACGATTAACAATATGCTTCGACCATCGCAATTTGGGTCAAAATCAAAAGTTAAATTTTTGACAGTACAATCACGAGCTGGTTATTGTTGTTTGTGTGAGGAATGTGTTCAAGGTGTGTGCTTTATTACACTCTTTTGTCTTCCGTATGGTATATCCTTCCTCTGACAATTGGGAACAAACATTCAATTGGAGTGATTAATTTTGTTGAATCAATTATCTGTGAATTTTTTCTTGTTGATGAAATCATGATGATAATGAGCTAAAGTATCACATTGAGTCAAAATAAGTAAGAAACATTTCAATGTTTTTCAATGTTCACCGGAAGGACATAATCAAGGCATTGTTTTGTTTCAATAGCCTTTCTATTTCCACACATGCTGTTTTCATTGTTAAAAATATTAATATGATTCTTTATTCTTTGATTCTTGATGTGAATTAGAATTTTCTTTCTTCGATTTTCGCAGGTCTATTTGCTCTGTGCTCACTAGCTGGAGGGGTTGCAGCCATTGTTCAAACAGTCTGAGTCAAGGTATCAAAGTTGAAAAATGTGCCAAACCAGACAGTACAGAGGCATTTTGAAGACGTAGGTACCTAATATGTGCACAAACGAGATGACATTCTTAAAGTGTTTTGTAGCATTTTAAATGGTTTTCAGTAACTTCTAAATTGAATAGGAAATGAATTCTGTGGGAAGTTATTGCAGACATCTTGAAAAGGTCCCTATAAGATGTCCATAAAAGACATTCAAGACGTTTCTTAGACGTCAGTTTACGTGTTTAACGCATCTTAAAAACGTCGTATGTCACAAAACCCAACGTCTTTCAAGGCTCAGTTGTCTTTAAGGTGTGAATTTACGACATCTTTTCTCTCGTCCAGAAATAAAATCGCGTTAAATAATTTTGGATAGATTTATTTATCAATTTTTCAATTTTCTGAGTCCCTTTTTTCATAGATTTCGGCTTCAAATCTCAGTATAATTTAGTGTATGGAGTTTAGTGGGGCCGAATTGATCATATAAACGCAAAATTTCAACATAAAAAAAATTGTAATTTCATCATTTTAGTAGATACCTAGTTACGTAAATTTCTATCTTAACTAAAATTTTCTGAATTTTCATTATTGGAACAACCAAAATGTCTTATGTATGGCCAAATTTCAGAAGATTTCGGATTTCGTTTTAATCAATTTAATTCATATTTTCATAGTTAACTACCTGAATTTTTTTGGAGCGATTATTTTCATTTGACACACACACAACCAACAACACAATAAGAAAAAAAAAACATCAAACAATTTTATTAATAAGTTTATTATTATTGTTGCCCACTACAATTTAGTTTATATTATATGTATTAAGATTGTGATAAACAATGATTATATAAATATTATTTATAATATAATCATTGCTTACGATTTCATAATTGATAAATTAAATTGTTTTTATATACAGTTTAAAAAGGAATATTTGATGGTCCTACAAAAGAAACAACCAGGGATTAAACAAAAAAAAAATATATATATAAGTAAAAAAATACAAACTTTCTATTACGTTCTCTATATTTTTGTTTATTCTTTTTAATGAATACCTACATACTTTACACATGGCATGGCTAGAATAATTTAAAATATTTGAAAAATGTTTCTGTGTTTATTTAAATATATAAGTATTAACAAACAAACAACGCAGTAAAAAGTTTATAAATTAGATTAAGGTCCCAAAAAGGTCACATACATAAGGAAGTGTTTAGAGGATTAAAGCAAATTTGAATTTAAACATCCTTATGTCCCCACACAAATTACTTTATCATTCAATTTACATTGGTAATGCGGATTAAGGAAGATTTAAAATTTTATTGTGGGCACGCATTGCATAATATTGATGTTCAGCTATTTTTATTGAATAGGATCGTTTTACCTACTTTGCTATTATGTTTTGTTGGGGTATTCTTGGGGAATTCCCACCACCCTCTCTTACATTTATTTGTTCAAAATCACCATAAGAATGCCATAACATCACAACTTGATTTAAAACCGTCCATAAACTGTTAAAATTGGCACATATGCCAACCGAAAGATTTAATACTCTTTTATTTTCGGGGAAAAAACCACAAGGCGCCACATAAAATTAAAAATTTAAATTTCACACTTTTGGATTGCTGGAAATTCTTCATTCTATTGTTACACACAATTATATTGGTATTTTATTGTTCGAGAGTGATTGATTGCCACCATACTATATAGTTGAACATAATAATTCAATAAACACCCGCGCAGACGGGATTTTAAATAGTTGATTTATTGTTTATTTTTATTGTTATTTAGGTGCTAAATTTTTCGAATGTTTTTGGTTTTGGTATTTCCAAAGAGATAATCTTAGGTAAAATTTGAATAATCTTCGGAATTTTTCGATAATATTGCTTTTTTTTTATGCAAGCATTAGGTATACCTATAGAGGTCGACCCAAACTAATTTACTAAGGTACCTATTCAATAATATATTGACAACATTCAATTAATGTTCGTTTCATTTAATAATTCCCACTTAGGTACTTAACCTACTGAAGTTATTTCAAGCGCAACTTTTTAGATCTCAGTAAAAAAGGCATCATTGGATTTCTAAGATTGGGTATTATTATGGTTACTTGTATACAAAAGAAATTAATTCCGGCATTATAATTAATGCCCAATTAATAGATGATATAAACGATTTTTTTTCTAAACTAATTGACCAAAAAAAAACTGTACACGGATTGAAAAATAAAAGAATTAATTACCAAATAGTGATTTATGGAACCGCATTCTCATCAGAACAGCAATTAACGTCAAAATTATCGAGTCTTTTGATGTGATGTGATACCATAAATATTTTTAGATGTTTGACCCATAAGGTATTACTGTATAGATGACGTCAAGGATTTTTTTTTAAGATTTGAATTATTTGTTTACTTTGTTTATTATTGTATTTTTTTAAAGATCCGCCATGTGTTGACATTTTTCGGGAATTTGGATTTTAGTCTTTACGACCCATAAAATTTCGGTTCCTAATGTCTTTGTTAGACTTTATAAAGCTTTGAGAGATTTTAAAATTCCTGGGAAAAGAAATCTACTTTTAAGAGACTTTAATGTAGTTGCATAAGAATTAATCCTGATGTAGGAATGTTAAATTACATTTTTGTATCTATTGTAATAATTTGGATTCCTTTATTTTATAATTAATAATTTGTTTGTACTGTAACTTCTATGATTTTGACTTTTTTATATTGTAATTTTATTATAATAAAATTATTTCTGAAATTTGAATACCAACCATAGAGTTACCCACTGATTATTATGCCACATAAACAACCTATAAACTTCAATTTGTTATTATTGTCAATTTTAGTGTTATTTACGGGTTCTTTGTCTGCATTCTCAATATACACTGCTCAACAATCGAACTGGATAATTGCAAATATACTAAAATCCTCATTTAAACAAATAGATAATAAAAAGGTGTTTTATATTATCAATAAACAGTTAATTGATTATCAATAAACTGGTTATTGATAATATAAAACACGTTTTTATTTTCTATTTTTTTAAATGAGGATTTTAGTATATTTGCAATTATCCAGTTTGATTGTTGAGCAGTGTATATTTTGTTTATTTGTAGGTACCTACGTGAGTGGGTGTTTATGACTTTAAGGTATTTATCAACAATAAAAGCGACTCTGTTATTGTTTTGTCTTTTCTGTTTATAACTTTATTAATTCTATGATTTATTTTGTTATTTAGCTGTTGACAATTCCAACAATCGATTTTTTGATTGATTTGAGATAGTAGATAGCATTATAAGGGGTTTTGACTAATTTTTGATGCAAATTTAATAATAAAAACTTCAACAGAATCAAAAGTAATATAGGTACCTAAATACATAGGTACTGCATTAATTAAAATTAAATATAGGTGATGCATAATATTTCAATTAATTAATAAGGAAAACAAATCCCACATATTACAACTTCCTAAATGTTGTAAACCCCTTTTTCAAAGTATTGCTGATTGCTGTTCTTGTTTCATCATTTTAATTTTTATTTGATTAATTATTTCAAAATTTTTCGGCGCCAGAATTCCCCACACAACAAAAATTTTTATACTAATTTTATGTAAGCAAACAATTTTTTTCGTTCTGTTATTTTGTCAGCGAAAATTAACATAATTGTAGACTGTCGCCATCAGCCAAAGGTCGAGTGGTGTGGCTCTCGATGAATTCCTATATTATGTTATTTGAATAATATTCATGAAGAAGCCTCCTGAAAAATATCAAAAAGGATTCCCAGAAATGAAATTACAATTTTTATGTATAAATCATCTATTTAGTTGAACTACAAATTTTTTATTGCTGGGAATTTCCAAAAATGCGTCATATGATGAATTTGACTTTTATAATTTTTATGGCAATATTGAGGAATTTGAAATAAACCTACTGGGTGCTTATTTGAAAACGAACCACCCTCAATATTTTTTCAATAAGTGGAAAGTTACAATAAAACTAAAATCACTTAACATTAGTGAAAGCAATTGAAAATGAAAAGAAAATCTGAGTACCTATGACAAAGTACAGAAATCCCTTTCCGAATCAAGTCTGATGTTTTATCTTTTGGAAGGTTGCTATACAATTCAAACATTATGGTGTAAGAGGTAGACTTCTAAGATTCATTTAAGACTTCCTCCTAATTCTCCTGCAAAGCTTGATATATTTTTTAAACTTTGATCTATCAATTTTATTAGACAACTAGCTCCTACAAGACTTGTGGCATTTTAAAGACTAATTTTTGTTATACCTTTTTTGGAAATCAATTTTCTTTGGTAGAATTAACTTTCTTCTACAGAACTTATTCCTATTTATTTTAAACTGAGCTGGAAATTGAAGATCGTATGCTAAAGCTCACACGAGCACCTCACATTGATCGTAATGTTTTCATTAATTAAAAACCGGGAAGTCCATAATAGTTTCAATTAGCATTAGCAAATTAGTTCTGTCAATATTTGTTTATTAACGAGCTTTTTTAGATCCATCTTTATAGTCGTTTGAGTGTATGCTGGAAGGATTTTAATTTTTAATTAGGTATTTCTTCTAGGTTATCCTATATGTATAGCTGCTCAAACTGAGCATAAAGTAAAAAATAAACTAAAAAGCAGGGTAAATTCTATGCTCAGAGAATAGTTTCCTAAGATATTTTTGATTGGAAATATAAACAGTATAGATGATGTTATTGAATAGCTGTAATTATCCTAAATATTTTCTGATGGCCAAAATACGTTAATAATAATTGTAGTTTTTGGCTATCTGGGAAACCCCAAACATAGATCTAGTTTGTAATTTAGCACCTACAAATTATTAATAAAACTCAAACAATATTTCTAATCGTAAAAACCCGAAAAACAAAACTCCCAATGTTTGTTTGTGGAACCTTTCTACTAAATAATACTAATAGGATTGTTTGTGTTAATATGGAAATTGTATAATGACTTCTTTTTTTTCTTCTACTCAAACGGAACTACATAATAATAGTCTTAAATTATAGATAGTTTATCACCGTCTGCTGCTTCTGTCTTGATTTATTTGATATTTTTACTACTGCATAAATTATTTTTAATTATTAGGTATACCACAACACTAATTTGTAAATTTGGGCAAAATAAACTGCTAGTTCCAATTAACTTTTTAAATCAGGTGATGACTCTCACTGCTCAACTATTTTAATTAATTATTAAATAAAATAATTCGGTATGCAAACGTGATTTGCAAATATCCATTTAATCTTTGAAGATGATCAAATCAAAACTTTTGGGGTTTCGAGTCTAGCGATCAATAGTTTGTTAGTGAAGAATTTGCAAATCATTGAATCGCTTTACATATTATTATAACCTTGTCTTTATTATTTGATGCTTTTTGACATAAAAGTATTAGTATTATCACTTAGCACTTTTTTTGAAAACAATCGCAGAATTATAATGCTAATTGTTTTTGGTTCAAATCTATTAATAAACTTGACTTAAAGTTCTTCTTTGCTAAGCACTGTTTCAATATATCCATTCAAATCAATTCCATAATTATTTTGTTGACCTTCATATAGATTAAGAAGTTTCGTCTGAGTAATCAAGATATTTTGTAATTAGTGTGATTATTTTAGGTGATCTTCAATGATCTGCACTTTCAGAACTTCTGGCCAAAGCAAATTATTCCTGAATTCGATAGTACACCAAAAACTCTGGAAAGATAAGACACTTTCCAATTTATGCATGGCCAACATATTCCCGATAACTGAAACAACTCAATTGTTTTTTACTGATGAATTTATTGCTTTACTCTTTGTTGGCGGTAAATTATGCATATTTGTGGGTGGGCGCCAAAATAAAGATAATTGTCAGTCAAACCCAAAAAAAAAAAACATAATTTGTTCGTTTAAGATACCTACTCCACCTTTGTTTGACGATCCTTTTCCTATAGGTAATAAAAAACTAGATCTCCGGTCGGATAATTTTTTAATAATTAATGCCCAGACAATCGAAAGTTTATTTGAATTTGAAATTTGCTCGTTAATGTGAATCAAGAACCAATGATGAATAAAATTTAGATTCATAATACGCAGTAAAACTTTTCTGCAGTTCATAGTAGTCAAAGCTTCAGTTATTACTGGTCCTTCAAAAAAACTACACACCGAATCAAAAACCGAAAGTAATCAAAATTTTGACTATTACTGGCTCTTGAATACCTCTAGAAAAGTTATAGAGCCGATCATGAGCCGGCAGATTGTAGACAAAACAAATAGGTACCTACGTTATCTGCTCTTTCATTATATTTTTCAGATTTTCACCAAACTTCCACCAGTTGATAGTTTCATTGTGGTCAAGATTTTTCGAGCTTGCGGGCCATCGTTTTTGACATCCGTTATTAAATCTCTTATTATATGGTATTAATAATTATACTATATGTATAATTCCTATTTAGAATAATAATTATTATGTCGTAGGTTGTTCTCTATGACGTTGGGACATTTCCAAATTGCTAATTTCTAACAGTCAGCTAATTTGGAAAGAAATTGGTCTTGGCATAATAACAGCAGTCCTGATAAATATTCAATTTGGATTATTACTTTTGCCTCGTGATTTATTTTAATTGGTTTCCGGGCAATATTTATTATATAAGCCATATATTTTAGTTAATGAGTTCATAATTAATGAAATAATTTCTGACCTATAATCAAGTGAAAATCAAATTCTGGTTGGCAAGAATTGGTTTACAATTTTATTAAAAAAAATTCAAAGGACTCGCAGATTAATAATAACTCCTTGCATTCCAAAGAATAAAAGTTATATCATACAAGCACCTATCATTCATCCGTAATTAATTTAAATCACATTCCAACAGATAAAAAAAAATTACGGAATCCGGTCTAATTGCTTCTCTTTAATGGTGAAGCTGAAAAAGATTGATCGAGATTTTTTTCTGAAGGGAGTGGTCGTCGTAAAAATTCTATTACGCCCCAGCCAGCATTGCAAACTGAGGACTATTTAAAAGCAATTACGTGTATTAGAGTATTAATTAAATCGATAAACGATTCATTAAATTGGTTTGATTTCAAAAAACATGCCTATATCAATAAATAAAAATTGATTTTAGATACTAGTTTATTGTGTAAAGTCCGTCGTTTTTAATCTGATACTCGAAAGGAATATGAGCTGGCGGTACCCTACATTAAAGAGCCAATGGTCAATGGTCACCTGACGTCACACCTGTTTCTGCCATATTATGCTTCACCCCCTCGCACTTCATACGAAAAGTGTCAGTTTAAAAACGACAAACAATAGATTTACAATTAGTATTTCAAAAAAATTAATTTACAAAATAAGTCTATAATATAAGTATGAGTTTTTTCCAAATATTATTATTTAAATGAACATCTAATAATATAATATTATTTTAATTAGGTGTATTATAATTATATGATTTTTTCCTGGTTTCTGTCATGTGTGCATTTTTAATTTATTCACATTGTTCAGTTTTTTATTGTGTGAATATTTCTTCACATATTAATTATAATAATTTTAAAACAATAATAAATAAATAATAGGATCAAAAACAAAACAAGTTCTTTGGAATTTTAACAGAATTGTGAATTTTTATTGTTATTGTTCAGAAAAGAAATATGGTCACTATTGGGAAATGGACTAAGAAATAAAAGAACTTGTTAATTATTGATATTCAATATATTTATTATATCGAACACAGCGTGAACTTTCCGAAGCCTGTAAAATAGTCGCTAAACTTTTAGTGAAAAAAAGATAAAAGAAATACAGAAAAAAAAACGCAACCAATGAAATGGCCGTTTCTGGGTTGAACCATGGATTGATCGTCGACCCATTTTGGCTGCTTCTGCAAAACTTCTAGGAGAACTCGCCGCACCGGAAATGAAAATCAAAAAATGAAAAACTGGCGAGCGGACGCTGACGTGCAAGCACTTGTTTACACTTGCAAGTTTTGATTTTCTGTATGAATTTGGATGCAGACTTTTTTGGACTATGCATGCAAATATAAAATATGTATGCAAGTCCATGTTTACACTTGCTAATAAAATTTACTGGCGCGCCAGTTTTTATTGGCGCCACTAAATCCATGCATGTGTAAACTCACCTTTACATATAAAAACTATTATAAACACATTCAGTCATCTAGTCCAGGAGGTGGCGCCAAAAACATGCAAGAGTTTTCGCAAGGCGGATATTTTCAAAATAGGTCATACTTTAGTGTTAGAATGCTAGTGTACAGTCAGCACTCACAGTTCCGGGACAGCTTGCTCTGGGACGCGGGCAAAGTTGTAATTTTAAGAAGCATCTAAACTGTTTTCTCAAAGCTCAAAACTTATAGAAATTTTGCACATTATATGTTTGAAGGTCACAGATAACGTATGTAAATCGTCAGACGTCTAGTTCGTTGCAAAAAGGGGGTCAGACATCCTCAAAGTTTTTATTTTATGGCATTTTCTTCAAATATATTTGTCAAATACCTGCAAAAATATATTTTGACAGGACACCGAAGAAAATGCCATAAAATAAAAGCTTTGAGGCCGTCTGACCCCCTTTTTGCAACGAACTAGACGTCTGACGATTTACATACGTTATCTGTGACCTTCAAACAGATAATGTGCAAAATTTCTATAAATTTTGAGCTTTGAGAAAACAGTTTAGATGCTTCTTGAAATTACAACTTTGCCCGCGTCCCAGAGCCAGCTGTCCCGGAACTGTGAGTGCTGACTGTACACTAGCATTCTAACACTAAAGTACGATCTATTTTGAAAATATCCGCCTTGCGAAAACTCTTGCATGTTTTTGACGCCAGCTCCCCAACTAATCCTTAGCTGCGATATAAATTAGCAAAGTATAGGCTAATAATCAAAGTTTAATTTATTAATTTTTGTTTCACTGATATGAATATCAGTTTATCCAACACGCCACCTCAAAAATTTGATCAATTATACTAAAAGTGTAATACAACTTAAACCTAGTATAACATAAATAGGCCCGCTTTCCTTATGTGTGTCTTTCCTGGGGAAAATTACAATAACGGTCCAGCATTTGCTGCTCGGGATTAGGGAAAACCCAGAAAAACCTAATCAAACCACTTAACTTATTTACTAAGCCTAATTCCATTCTAATTTCTCAAATTTCACTTGCATCAATGGTTTGGTAAACATGTCTGCTAGTGGTTTATCTGTGGACAAATTAATATTTTATATTAATTACGATCAATTCAATATGATTTGATCTTTTGTGATTTGTTGGATTATTTGTAATACTTATTGAGGTCCATTGTTGTCCTCCTAGGTCATAATTGACTCTGATATTAATGTTTATGCATATTTTCTGCTAATGATTTTAACCAAAGAGCCTCTTCAAAAAGAAAAACCATATATTCGGCTTCAGTAGATGATGCCGTTACTGACAACTGCCTTTTTGTATTCCAACATATCACAGAAATTTCAAACAGTTTAAATAAATATCCTGCTGTGCTTTTATATTGTTTATATTATCATCTCCACCTTCCTAGTCAGGATTAATAGAATCACTCAAGAAATTGATACATTCACAAGTGAAATATTGTGTCAACTTCACATTGATTTTACCCTTAAGATATCTAAGGACCCTTTCCAAATATTGCCAAAACTCTTTATTATTCTTGTTTTAATACCTGCTCAAAATATTAACACTGGTACTTAAATCAGGCTTGATATACATAACATAACATACATTAAACAGACGATTAGATTCCGGCAAGGGCTATCATGTTTTTCTTCTGAATTTAAACCAATCAAATTCAGTTTACTAGGAAGTGGAGTGCTGACACAGCTGATGGCACAACAGTCATTCATATTAAATTTATGTAAAATAGTTTTCATGTACATTTGAACTGTACCTATATGAAAATTGATCAAGACTAATTTTATTTTTGATTACCTTTTAATTTTATGACCCAAAAATAGTTTACTGTCTTTCAAATAAAACATAGAACAGTTATTTGCCAAATCCCTTTTAAACTATTCAATGTATTATTATCTGCAGTGGCAAATACCATCTACAGAACTACATAATAGCTATTTATGTACCAAGGGGATTATGTAGATTATAATGCCCGAAGGCGAAACTAGCCCGAGGGCCTATGGCCCGAGGGATATATTTCGCCTGAAGGGCATTATAATCTTGAAATCCCCGTGGTGCATACAATGCTTTATTTTCTACTCAACACAATGTTTTTTCATCAATTTGTTATTAACAAAATCAGTTAAACTTGTGTGACAGAATATTGTTTTGTATTTTGACATGTACCTGTACCTGTGACCTGTACATAGAAACGAAATAAATTAATATATCTATAAACATCTCATAAGGCAAGGCAACGGTGGTGGTCCTGTGGGTTAACGCGCTGGACTACATGGGAAACATTGATGGTAGACTGGGTTCGAATTCTGGCTAGACCGAAAATTATTTTCGGTCAGACATTTAGTGGCTGCCTAAGGTAAAGTGCAAATTAATAGAACAACAACAACAAAAACACCTTAAGGTATTATAAGCGGGCGTTATAGATAATAACGCCCGCAAAAGCGGGCGTTATGGATCAGGTTGTTATAGGTGTGTTAACGTATTTCGTTTCCTAGGTATTATGGATCTATAATAGTAAAGTAGAAAATAAATTATTTTCAGTCAGACATTTAGTGGCTGCCTAGGGTAAAGTGCAAATTAATAGAACAACAACAACAAAAACACCTTAAGGTATTATAAGCGGGCGTTATAGATCATAACGCCCGCAAAAGCGGGCGTTATGGATCAGGTTGTTATAGGTGTGTTAACGTATTTCGTTTCCTAGGTATTATGGATCTATAATAGTAAAGTAGAAAATAAATAATTTTACATATTGCACCTTTGTCTAAGATATAAATACAGTGGTTAACTGATGAATTTTCAAACCCATTTTCTTTATGAACTTTCACTATTATTTCAAACCAACATCTAGTGGTTTGTTTTAGTCCATAGATACAAAGCCTTATAAACTTGGTTAGGTTTACTTGTCACACCTTGAGCCAGCCAGCCTTCAGCCTTCAGGAACCTTCATAAAAATGGCTTCCTTCAATGTCCCATCCGGGAAAGCTGTTTTTACATCCATATAATGTATTAAAAGGATAAACTGATTAAAAACGTTATTATAAACCAGAAATCTACGATTCTCGCCACCTGTGCAAAGATTTCATTATAATCTACCAAGTAATGTTGACTAAAACCACGAGCAACTAAGTAAGCTTTGTATCTAAATGGTTTTCCAATTTCATAATTTTCAATGGAAAATATCCATTTACAATCCACTATATTTTTATATTCGGGTCTTGATACTAACGACCACGTTTTATTTTCCAATAATGAGTGAATCAATATCATTTGGCAGATCTGTTTTAATCACAGATTTACTATACTCATTATTTAGTTTAATGAGTTTATTAGGGTTAACATTTACCTACTTTCCTGGATTGTTACTCATCTGATATAGCTATATCAGATTTATTAATCAAACCACCGATCTTGACAAACTGGCACTTTCAGGGGAAAGGTTTTATTAGACTATCCAAGATGCTGTCGAACTCAAATTAAAATGTCCGCCAAGAGGAACACAAACCCTTTGTTTGCTTGTCAAAGTCGCGTGTTTTGGATAGGCTAATTACCAAAGTGTTACATTCATTTTTGACACTTTTTCAGTTCAGTTCAGTTCAGTTTATTAATAACTACTGATCTTGACAAACAATCAGAGGAAACAGCTTTATCATCAAAGTGTTTTACATTCACTTTTTCATAATCACTATTACCTACTAATATTGACTTACTCGAAACTCTGATTGAAAATCACTGGATAGTTTATTTCTATCTACCTATAAACTCAACAAGTTGCATATACACACCATTTTCTCCAAAATTTTTTCAATAGTGCAAAACAAATTTATTGGATGCAATTTACTGGAGGATTTTAATTTAACTACTTTGGGAATCGTGATTATAGTGGAAACTGAATGAATACCATTTGGCAGATCTGTTTTAACCACAGATTTACTATAATCATTCATTACATAGTTTGATAAGTTTGTGTGTTAACAGTTAGCTACTTTCTTGGATTGCTTGCTCATCTGATTTTGCTTTATCACCAAAGTGTTATGCATTCCCTTTTTGAAACTTATCATTAACTAACCACTGATATTGACAAAGAGTCAGAAAAATTGGCTCTATGACCAGAAAAGTTAAACATTTACTTTTCAAGCTTATCAGTAACCACTGATCTTAACAAACAGTCAGAGAAATCAGCTTTTTACAATTAAAGTGTTCTATATTCACTTTTTTTAAGCTTGTTAGTAATTACTGATCTTGACAAATAGTCAGAGGAATCAGCTTTATGACCATAAGTATTCTGCATTTACTTTTTCAAGCTTATGATTAACTAGGTACTGTTCTTGACAAATAGTCAGAGGAATCAGCTTTATAATCAAAGCGTTCTACATTCACTTTTTCAAGCTTATTATTAACTACTGATCTTGACAAATAGTCAGAGGAATCAGCTTTATGCAGATTAAAAAGGCTTGGAGGACAAAAACAAATTTGTCATATCTACAATAATGTCCTTAACTACAACAAACTTATGACTAACCACATCCCACACTTCATATTCATTTGGTTCATAACCAACCAGTACAGCTTTCCAGGATTTGATATCAAATTTTGTTTTCCTAGTTTTTATGTACCTATAAACGGTATTATGGAACCAAACACTTATGAATATTTTACTTGAGGCTTTTTACTACGCCACATTTCCTATGGTGTTTCAAATTCTTTTAAAGTTTTAGTAGGGGTCAAACTAAGTGAGAATGTTGCAGTTAAAACTGCCTCCAACTTTTTTTCTATATAGCTGCATCATTTAATTTGTGGGGTTCATGGAACTGTCAAATGATGACTTATCTTTTTGCATACCAAAAATCTCTCATTTCAGTAGCTAGATATTCACCTTCATTGTCACAGAATACATTGAAAATCTGTAAATTGAAATGTGACCCACTTTCAGCAACTGAATCTTGAAACATACAAAATACATATGACTTATGACTCATCAAATATGTTACACAATAGTAAGTAAATTCATGCACAAACAGTACAATGTTTTTGAAATGGAAGTCGCGCTTGTTTATGCACGCTCCACATAAATACTCATTGTATAACCTGATCGATTTGCGCCCTAAGTCCTCGATCTCTATTTTTTTTTTTTTTTTTTATAATAATTTAATAATTTAAACCTCACCAATGTGGACCAAACGTTCAAACCACAATTGATAATTTTTATTTTTTTATTTAATCGTCACTATTTGCTTGAATAATAGTGTTTTTTTTTTAAATTTCCAATAACAGTGAGTTAAAGAGCAATTATTATTAAAGTGTTCAAAGACTTACCCATAAATTATAAGCTTACCGCCTTTTTTTTTTTTTTAAACAATATTCATACTACCCTTTGCATTTTTCTTACGGACATCAAAAAGACTTTCCTGTATGCCCATATTACTGGGAATACTAATTGTGCCCTTTTTGGTTACTGTTATAAGGGTTCCATTATTTTTTTTTTATTGATAGAATTGTTTTGTTTCATTTTTTTTCATTGTGTTTCAGAGACTTGATTTTTTTTTTTGAAATTGCGTCTTTTAAAATCGGTTTTAAAATATCCTCAACGATAATTATTCCTAAATTGCTGAGCTCGGGTGTTCTTATCTAAGTTCAAGCTCTGTTAGCATGAAGCCTTTTGTTTCTTTTTGGTTTCAAATTTTCCATTGTCACTATCAGATTAAACACTCCCGGTTTTCACAACCGCAATGAATACACGTACACTGGGCCCATAACCTGTTGGGAAATGGACTAAGAAATAAAAGAACTTGTTAATTATCGATATTCAATATATTTATTATATCGAACATAGAGTGGAAATCAGAGCGTGTGAACTCGTAGAAATAACTATACGAACTGACTCAACAAGACAAAGAATTACAAACCCTTTCTTAAGTAAACGATTCCTCATGTGTTTACCTTACATATAAAAACTATTATAAACACATTCAGTCATCCATAGCTGCGATATAAATTAGCAAAGTATAGGCTAATAATCAAAGTTTAATTTATTAATTTTTGTTTCACTGATATGAATATCAGTTTATCCAACAATTAAAGACTTCAGACTGAATATTTGAGGATTCAAGAGACATCCAAAGATTTCAAAGGCTTTGATTTGAAGCCATTGAAGAGAAGACTCCAAAGATTTTGAAAACTTCAAGACGTCTTGGTTTTCAAGCCTCTGAAGCAAACTTCCAAAGATTCCAAAATCTAGGGCTTTAAAAACTCTAAAGTTTGTACATTTTTAGGAACCAAATGTGTTTTAAGCTGAACATTTTAAGTAAAGTAAAAAAGTTCGAAATACTTAGTTCACAATCTTTATTAGTGGTTCAGGGAGATCTGGGATGGGTTGATAGATTTTTATTTCAGTTGTTCCTCCTCGGTAACGCGATAGGCTTTTCTTCAAGAGAAACTTTCAAACCAAACCCTTTTTACATCTGAAATAATTAGGCTAAAAACGAATTTGCAATAAAGGCTGGTGAAAATGTTGTGGCCTTTTCCAACACCAGAAAATAAAGTTTAAATAGGTATTCTGAGGATTCAAAGAAAAAGCATAATATTAACTGACATAGGAAAGGACTCATAATTGCAAAACATTCAGAGCAAATATTACCCAAGTAAAAAAAGAAGGAGAGAATTTTCCATTGTAAGAATTTTGTGATAAAGCATGGAAATCAGTTAATACATCATGATCATACTACAATACAAATTTGAAAAAAAAATGTGTCTTTTTACTTAGTATCATGTTTGTTGGTTTTCTTTCTTGTTCTCCCCAACTTTCTTCTTTGATCTTACATAATTTGTTTCGATTCTCCGTCTTGTACCAGTACCCACTGTCCAATTTATATACTATTGAGGAAAATATGCTTTTTAAATTATTCAAACAGGCAAAGTTCTAGACGAGATTCCTTATTGGACCGCCAATGTCACACCCACACGTGTAAGTCATTCTTTTGGTGATAAATATCATCATCGGCGCCGTGGATCTTCCCTGACAAGGTCGCCGTCCGACCTTCTGCTGACGACGATCATCTTTGGTTTAATTACTTATTTATGCTCATCGTTGACGACCAAATTTTTTTCGGTTAACACTAACATACGGATGTCGTTCAATAAACCGAATATATAAATTTTTAATTATTAGTTGACACGTTAATTGTGTGAAGAAAGATTTATTTTATTGGCATTTTAAGGCAAATTTTCAATCTCTCTGATATCTTTTGTTCTGTCTATCGAAGTATAATTAAACTGACTTGATGAGTCGTTTTAAAAATTAGGTAACCATAAATTACAATGAGTGAAGTTTTAATAATAAAAAAACCATTAAATAACATCATGTCAAAAAGAAACACGAATCATCATCATTAGATTCATTAATCTGTTTACTTGTTGTTCGAATGATGGTTTTTTTCCATCTGCTAGTTATTGTTTTCCAGCAGACCCGAACCATTATAAATCATCTTTATAGCAATTAACATTTTTGCGATGAAGGAGCGGTTTATATAATAGCTTTAATTTGTTTTTTATTGTTTCAATTTTTTTCGTTCTGGGAAATTAGTCAAGTTCAAGTTCACACAAGGACTTTGGATGAAAACTGCGTCTTCTTGTATGATTTCTTTCTGAAAGGTTTGTGTCTATCAGTCTTTTAACTGTTCATAAAACTATAGGTAATTACTATTACCTATTATTTTTACTACATATCTCTGCGGTCTTAATAGTCCTCCTGAAACTTAGTTGCCTCATACGGTATAGTGCACAAAGAACGTAGTGCTTTGGTTCTTAATTTCTTGATCTAAACGGTTTTTGAACTGGTTCTTTGTTGTTGACGTGACAGTGTTGTTACCAAGACTGTTCCAGAGATAAACCACCCTGTTTGTTAGAAAGTTTCTTCTCATTAGCTTGTTACATTTCTCCTTGAAAAGCTTTAGATTGTGGCCTCTGAGGTTGGTGTTTTGGTTGAGGTGATAGATCTCTCTTAAGTCGCATGCATAGTGCCCAGTCATTATTTTAAAAGGTTCATTGAGATCTCCCCTCATTCTTCTAGCTTTTAGGGTGGTTAAGTCTAGCTGGGTTAATCGTTCCTCATATGGCGCAGTTCATGAAGGTCTGCGGACAGCTTAGTTATTCTTCGTTGTACTCTCTCAATTTGCTCTATGTCTTTAGCATAGTAAGGATTCCAAATAGTTTGTGCATATTTCACTCTTGGCCTGACATATGATTTATGTAGCTTTAGTATCATATCTTTGGAGAGGTCATTAAATGATTTTTGTATGAGGTAAATCATTGAAAAGGCTTTTTTGGTCATTTGCGTGATGTGAGTTTCCCATTTCAAGTCCTGGGTTACAGTGATTCCTAGATCTCTCTGTTGTATGACAGGTGTTATTTCAAACTGAACAAA
Organism: Ceutorhynchus assimilis; assembly: GCA_917834065.1. Lineage (NCBI taxonomy): Eukaryota > Metazoa > Arthropoda > Insecta > Coleoptera > Curculionidae > Ceutorhynchus > Ceutorhynchus assimilis. The sequence continues at coordinate 35,547,265 of OU892284.1, forward strand.
AGAGTACCTAATTCAATTTAGGGTTGTTCTGGCCAATATGTAGGACTATGCATTTGGAATCATTCAACGGCATTTTCCATAGCTGTGTCCATTCTTTGATATTGTTTAGGTCTTTCTGAAAAGCAGCATGTTGCGAGAGTGGATTTACATAAATGTTTCCATCGTCGGTAAAAGATGCATTTCTTGTTTCCAGCCCCAGATATAGAACACTTAAATAGGCAAAAAAGACTAGAGGACCGAGAACTGATCCCTGTGGTACTCCACTATGCACTCTGTGCTCTTTTGAGAGTGTTGGACCCACACGTACCTGAAAAGATCTTCCTGTGAGGAATCCTTCGATCAACTGGAGTAAGTTGCCCCTAACTCTGACGTGTTCGACTTTATGGATTAGGAACTGTGTTGGTATTTTGTCAAATGCTTTTTGGAAGTCAAGATAAATCACATCGATTGGTTCGTGGTTGTCATCTGACAATGTCCAGTAGTTGAGTCTTCCTTCTTTTGCGATTATTTTCTCCATACATTTGCACAGTGTACTCGTTAAACTAATAGGTCAATAATTTTCTGCATGCTGTTTATTTCCTTTTTTATAAATAAGCGTCACCACTGCTTTTTTCCCATGCTGCAGGGAATTCCCTTGTTCTTGCTATGTTAATATTAAGCATGTCAGCTAGTGGCCCTTTTAGCACTTGAATACAGTTTTCGAGGAAGACAGGAGGGATTTCGTCGAGCCTTGGACTTGATGATAATTTAAGTGATTTTACTACAGTTTCAACTTTTTGAACACGATATTTTTTAAGTCGGTTGTAGCATATGCATATGGTAGTGTGGGCAGAACCGTATTCGAGTTGGGCATTGTGAAAATTTTCCCAAACTCTCCTGCAAAACACTCTGCAATATCTTGATTTGATATTTGTGGTTCTTGTGTTATTTTATCAATTAGGCTAAATTTGTGATGTTTTGTGTTGAGGATGCGATTTATGTAGGCGTAGAATTGTTTACTATTATCCAATAAGGTTATGTTCATAAGTTTTTCTAGCTGATGCTATGCATGCCTTCGTCTTGTTGCTTTGTTGCTGGTATTTTTGGTAGCTTGATTTGTTACTTCTATATGTATGCCAATAGTCTCGTTTTCTTTATTGGATCTCTTTGAAGACTTCCCTGGTCAGCCATGGTTTTTGTGTATTTATTTTTTGAGGTCTGATTGGAATGTAGGTGATTATTGCTATAGTCAATACCTCATAAAACTTCTCAGTAGTCATTGGATTTGTTACTTGCTGTAAATGTTGCTGTAGGCTATTTCTCACTGCTTCATAATCAGCTTTCCACAATTGCCTCTTGTAGACTTTGTGTGTTAGCTGTGCAGTAATCTGGAGCTGCGATTTGGTTGTGATGACTATGTGATCACTTTTCCCCAGTGGTGTATAATGTTGTGTTTCAAATACAAGTTTCTTCTCAATAACTATTAGTAAGTCCAACAGTGATATTTCGTCGTTTCTGAACTTAGTTGGAAAGTTTACAAGTTGATGTCCACGGAGGTTTCTGTAGCTTTCCAAGAAATCATGGCTGCACTGGTCGTTGGGGTGCACTTCCAAGGCATTCCAGTTGATTTCTGGGTAATTAAAATCTCTCATGACAGGCTCTTTAAGGGCCATAGCTTTTTCGATAGTCTGTATAAAAGCCTGGTTTTGTTCTTCTGTAGTCTATAAATACATGCAACCAAAAGTTTGATTTTGCTTAACTTAATTTCGATCCATAGTGATTCAACTGCAGCTGACGGGTAGAATTGTTGATTGATAACAGCATGTGTATTGTGCCCGGCAATGTTGCTTTTGACATACACATACACATAAATACCTCCTTGTTTTCCTCTATCTTTGCGGAACATCATATAGCCTGGTATGTGCACCATGCTATCGGGTATTTGATTGGTCGGCCATATGTTTCGGTAATCAAGATGATAGTTGGATCTGTGTGTTGTATGCTAATTTTCAGTTTATTTGCCATAGAGCATAGGTTACTATACCAAAAGGAAATCTGAATAAATGATTTAATTAGTTTTTTGAATCTTTATTTCCCTCGTTGAGAGAAGAAACTATTCTTGGTACATTGTTAATATGTATATCTGAGCCTTATGTTTACTTCCCCTTTTCACTTACGTTCGTCGAAATCTTTAAGAACAGCTTTAGGTTGGGATCCTATCGACTGCGCCATGTTATTCAATTATAAATGATACGACTACTATATATAGTATCTATATTTCATCCACAACAAAGAATCTTGAATTTCAATCATATACTTACTTATCTACTTCGATATATGGCAATGAAAATCAATTTATGTATTTGTAAAGCTAAAATTTATTACGGCTTTCAATTAATTTATGATATTCGAAGTGGCAGTCAATCATAACAATATTAAATGGGAGTAGAACTAATTGATTCTATAGCAGCTACTTGGCCGCATTATTCAGAGTGCAAGTGCGATAAGACTTTTTATGAACTAGATTGATAGATGTAGGTGGAATGTTGTACGAAAAGGTCATGGATCTTATGGATGGTAGTATTTTTAGATGTGACATGTTAATAGGTAGGTATGTAAAGTAAAGTACAAAGCTATCAAATTGAGTCAATAGTAGGTAATTATTAGTAGTAGGATAATTATTTTATAATGACCTTTGAAACTCCCAAATCAAAACGTTCAGAAAAGAAAATGGACTTTGCACAACTTGAAAAAGTAAACGACACATTGCCGTCTAAATAAAATTAGAATAGAAAAGAATACGACCTTGTTTTGAAATTGGAAGAATGCGGTTCATCTTTTTAACAGGAAGTTGGACAATCGCGAAAATGTCATTCTCACCGTTACCTCGTTGGCGTCACAGAGTTTGAGGTGGTTTAAAGATTAGAATCCTGCCAATCCGTATGACATGACAGTTGACGTGACTTTTCCCGCAGAATTCTTCATCTATGTTCCTCAGAAATTATGGTTTTAAAATACCATTTACATCCCTCCCACATCAAATCACTAAATGTGAGAAAATGCAGCCAAGCTTCTCCTATACTGAAAAAAATGAGGTACGAAGGGAAATTAAGGCTTTATTAGATTTAGGAGCTATAAAACAATGTGTGTACAGGGTGATCCAGTATTTTTCTTTTCGCTAAAAAATTTTTTTTCGAAAAAATCAAGATAGCCATTTGGTGTATTTTGTTTCTAGGAATTTGGGTACGTTTTTCGAAATGTTATTAGATTTTTCGTTAAAGCACTGTGACAACAATAGTACATTATATACCTAGGTAGAGAAGTTGGTCATTATATACCGAGCGCTTTTATAAACCGAGACGCGTAGCGCCGAGGTTTATAATGCGTAAGGTATATAATGACTTTCTCTACCGTGGAATATATAGAATTTTTTTTACTACTGCTATAGTAGAAAATAAAAAATAAGTTTGAAATCTGAGCTCAAATTATTATTTCTAGTTGAAAGTGCTGCCCTCTATCAACATCTATGGTAATTTCCTATGATACATACAGGAACCTGTTTTTTTGATTAAATTGACAGTTTGAAATTGAAATTAAATCAATAGAAACCTGTAACGTTATGACAATATCCTTGCGTCATGACGTCATTTTCATTATTGACCTAGGTTTTTTTCCATTATTTTCATTATTAACCTAGGGAGAGAAATTCAATTTTTTCCGAGAAAAATAGATTGAATAATGACTACTTCTCAGGTTAGTAGTAAAAAAAATTATTTAGATTTACCTTGATACCATTTCGTCTATTCTTATTTGAATCTTAAGTGAGAATATATCGCAAATTACTAAAATAATGATAAACAAACTTTGGTATTTGGAATGAGAAAAATAGGGGCGTTTCAAAAATTGATTTAAATATAGGTTGTTCCATTTAAAAAAATTACTTTTGTCGTCACAGTGTTTTAACGAACAATCTAATAACATTTCGAAAAACGTTCCTAAATTCCTAGAAACAAAATACACCAAATGGCTATCTTGATTTTTTTTAAAAATTTTTTTTTAGCGAAAAGGTAGGGGGTGTTCACTTTATACTGGATCACCCTGTACACCCAAAATCAATTTATCTCACCATATTTTTTGGTGGATAAATCTAATGGTAAGAAGCGGTTTGTACTAAACTTAAAGAAATTAAATGAATTTCTGGATCTACCTCATTTTAAAATGGAGTATGGAAGGACAGTAATAAAATTATTGCAACCCGACTATTATCTTAGTAAAATAGATTTGAAATACGTTTATTTTACTGTAGCAGTTTATATCCGTAAATATTTATGATTTAATTTTAATAATCCCTGCTATGAGTTCCAAAGTTCTCCCCTTTGGCATTTCTTTTGCACCATATTTGTTTACCAAAATAATTAGACCAGTCATGTTGCGTTTAACGTTTTTCGGTTATCACCCTGTACTACATGAATAAATACACGGAAAAATACACAGATGTAATACGGGCATTAGCTTCAAAAACAGAGGTATTTCGTGTGTTGCTTATATGTATTGATGACTGGCTGCTAATTCATGAGAGTCGTTCTTTAGCAGTTAAAAACACATATTTTGTGGTAGAAATATATTATTACATTCTCTAGGATTTTCAATTAATTTTGAGAAATGTTCCGTGGAACCCAAAACAAAGTGTATGTTTTTAGGTGTCATTTACGATACAACAAATATGATGCTCAAAATTCCACTTGAAAAATGTAAGAAAATTCAAGATTCCTTATATAAACTAAAGAACCAGTCTAAATCTAAAATAGGGTATCTAGCTCACATAGCTGACCTTTTAGTGTCAATTTGTCTTGCTGTCAAATATAGCAAAATGTATACTAAAAAACAATCAGCAGGCTAACTTGAGTGAGAGCCCGTGTAATAAAGGAATTAATCGTCGAAATGTCACTAGCGGCCATTTTGGGATACGAAACAGGGCCTGATTAACGATAATTTAGGTTTTTTCTTTCCTGTCACAGAGTCGTATTGGTTTTAAATAAACTAATTTATTATTACTTACACAGTTACATATAATAATATTTATAATTACTAATTTATTATTTTTATTATTAAATATACAACAATGATAATAAATGACAACACGGATATACTAAAATCACTTCGGAAATCATAACTAAAATTCCGCTTTACACCGCACGCCTATGACCTCCGTCAGAAATAAAGAAATAAAATAAAATTTCGGCGCCCCTGCCGTTTAATGCCAGGATGGTATCCCCTAATGGCGGCGTGCGTATGAGTTAGCCTGCTGATTGTTTTTGTATATGCTGTGCTAAAACGATAGAGAGGTAGATATATTTAGCACTAGAAAAATCTCGGGGCAACTATGAAAGGACAATAACAATCTCAAATTTGCTTAAAACAGAAGTACATTGGTGGCTAACAAACCTCTCAACTCTATACAATCATATAACAGTAAGTCCACCAGCAATTGAGATTTTTACTGATGCCAGCAAAACAGGTTGAGGGGGCGTATGTGACAAAAGAGATGAGGTACATGGGTGGTGGAGTAGTCAAGAAACCCAGTTACACATGAATAATTTGGAACTTGAAGCCATTTATTTTGCTAGCTATTTGCCTAGCTAGTGAGTATCATCACTATATAGTTAAGAGTAGACAACACTACAGCCATGGCATATATCAATAATATTAAAAGTGTAAAATACCCATTTCTTAATACAGCAAAAAAAATATGGCAATGGGCTGAAGTTCCAAATATTTGGCTTGTTGCCTCTTATGTTCAATCAAAAAATGACATTGCAGATAAGAACTCTAGAGTTGTATCAGAGGAAAGTTTCTAATATAGCTTTCGAAAAAATTATCTCGGAGTTTGGTAAACCAAAAATTGATCTGTTTGCATCTAGGGCAAATACAAAATGTTGTAGATATGTATCTTGGCACAGTGACCCTGACTCTGAGGCAATTGATGCTTTTTCAGTGTCTTAGAAGGGCTTAAAGTTTTATGCTTTCCCTCCCTTTCCTCTCATTTTGAAGGTACTAACAAAGAATATAATAGACTCCGTCTATAGAAGACCCGTCCGCCGGCGAAAATATAAACCCGCGTGATGGCGCTACTGTGCTACCAAAATCCTTCGTTTCTGTGATTAAATTAATTTGAGGCACCAAATACACCGGTTATTGCGGAGCTGCGTTGCCAAGTTGTGACTGGCTATGTTCAGCACCGTGCAATTCACTATTATGATAACAAATAATTGGAAGTTTTGCTATTGGGTAGGTATTTCATGTGACTGCACCAATTTAAGTACACAAATTGATAATTTTAGTATAGATTTTGCATAGGAAATTAATTGTCTGTGTTTTATAGGTAGGTATGTACTTATTATGTACAGTTGCGGCCATTGGAATTGGCACAAATTTTTGAATGCACCTTGTATTCCATCAAAAAAATGAACTATTTGACTTTTTGAAGTGAAAACTTCTTTAGAATCGTTGGGAGTGATTTGAGACTCGATGAAATGGAAAAGCGACCCGATGAAATGAAACGAAAAGCAACACTTTTTTAACACGCTTATAATTAACACACAATACACAACAAGAACCTGGAACAAGCCAAGTGAGCTGGAACAAGTCTGGAAAAGTCTGGAAATCTCTGAAAACGTCTAGAAAAAACCTGGAAATTTCTGGAAAGGGTCGGAAAAATTCTGCCAAAGGTCCCAAAAGACCTGGGGATCATTTTCCAGAATCCGGATCAGTATGTATGTCTGGATAAGATCTGGATAAAGTCTGTAAAACTCTGGAAAACCCTGGATAAGTCTGGGTATTGTCTGGAAAAGTCTGGAAATCTCTGGAAACGTCTGGAAAAAGCTTGGAAATTTCTGGAAAGGGTTGGAAAAATTCTGAAAAAGGTCCCAAAAGACCTGGGGATCATTTTCCAGAATCCGGATCAGTCTGAACAAGTCTGTTAAAGTCTGGATTAATCTGGATGAAGTCTGGAAAACTCTGAAAAGCTCTGGAAACGTCTGGAAAGAGCCTGGAAATTTCTGGAAAGGGTCGGAAAAATTCTGCCAAAGGTCCCAAAAGACCTAGGGATCATTTTCCAGAATCCGGATCAGTCTGTACAGGGTGCTGCAATTTGGAGTGTTTTTACAGAAAAAACACAATTCCAGACCAGATAGAGGAAAATTGACTTAGATATCATGGAATCGATTTTCGAGAAACGTCGATTGTCAAAAACCGTATCGCGATATCTTCAATGGTACCATTAATACATGGCGATGTTCGATTTTCCCCTATTATGAAAAATGGCCATAAGTTTTTTATTTATCAATTTTTTTCATTTCTGTAAAAACATTATGGAGACACTTTTTTGAGCACAATCCAATGGCGGACTCGGTTTTTTTTCTATATCGCTCCGATTTCGAGATATCGACCAAATTCCGATATTTTCAAATGAAACATCCTCTATAATAATAGCTCATTGGATAGCTCTGTTTTTGCTCATTTCAATGATATAAAGTTCGATAGGTTTATCTCTAACAGTTTTCTAGAAAAAAATTTATATCTGTTTCAGTCATAAGAAACAATGTGTTAGAAAGAGACCTTCCTCACTTTCCTTACACATATAAAATCCTTTTCTAACACATTGGTCCTTACGACAAAAATAGATATGATTTTTTTTCTCGAAAACTGTTAGAGATAAACCTATCGAACTTTATATCATTGAAATCAGCAAAAAGAGAGCTATCCAATGAGCTATTAATATATAGGGAGTTTCATTTGAAAATATCGGAATTTGGACGATATCTCGAAATCGGAGCGATATAGAAAAAAACCGAGTCCGCCACTGAATTGTGGTCAAAAAAGTGTCGTCATAATGTTTTGACAGAAATAAGAAAAATTGATAAATAAAAAACTTATAGCCATTTTTAATAATAGGGGAAAATCGAAAATCGCCCTGTATCAATGGTACCATTGAAGATATCGTGATACGATTTTTGACAATTGACGTTTCTCAAAAATCGATCCCATGACATTTAAGTCAATTTTTCTCTATCTGGTCTGGAAGTATGTTTTTCCTGTTGAAACACTCCAAATTGCAGCACCCTGTACAAGTCTGGATAAGGTCTGGATAAATCTGGATAAAGTCTGTGAAACTCTGGATATTGTCTGGAAAAGTCTGGAAAAGACTTGGAAATTTCTGGAAAGGGTTGGACAAAATTCTGAAAAAGGTCCCAAAAGACCTGGGGATCATTTTCCAGAATCCGGATCAGTCAGTACAAGTCTGGATAAATCTTGATGAAATCTGGAAAACTCAGGAAAGCTCTGAATAAGTCTGGAGAATGTCTGAAAAAGTTTGGAAATCTCTGGGGCTGGCACGCTTTTATAATACATCGAACTAAAAAGTGAAAAATAAATATATTTTGAAAAAACTAAAAAACACGCTTTCATAGTAAATTGAACTAAAAAGTGGAAAATAATTTGTAATATAAAAAAAAAATATTAATGAACAAAAAATATTAGAATTATTGTGAAAAAAGCGTGGGGTGCTCAATGTATAAGAAATGTGGAACAAAGCACCCCAGCGTGTATTTTAGTTTTTTTAAACTATATTTATTTGCGTTCTTTCTCAAGTCTTTTGGAGGGGGGGGGGCGCCTCTGTGTATGTTAGTTTGTGTGTAATGCATGCAGTTCGATGAAGGTTTCACTTCTACCGGGTGTGAACTCCACAGGATTTTTTTTTAACAAGCCGTTATTGCCAAAATTTTGTCAGTTTTGGCTTTATACAAAGCGCGTTCAAAAATTTGTGCCAATTCCAATGGCCGCGACTGTACCCTACCAGTACCATTGAATAATAATAGGTCTGTTTCTGCAGAAATCACAAACCAGTCAGAGTGAATTTCATTGGTTGAAACTAGTTTTCTGACTGTTTTCAACCAATGGAATCCGCTCTGACTGGTTTGTGATTTCTGCAGAAACAAACCTAATATTATTAGGATAAATAAAAACAAAATAATAAATAGTTTTATAAGTATGTATTTTTACAGTAATTTTCTGTCACTAATAAATTCATTATAAAAAAGGAACTTAGACCGATCTACAAAAAAATAAATAAATAATTCATAATTCAAAATAAAAACATAAATTTCTAAGTGGCAAATTCGCCAAATATACTGAAAACCCCAAAGAAAATGATAGAACATAGCATCCATTGATATTCTTTGCTTAATTATAAAATAATATATGTTGAAAAATTAAAGAAGTTCAGGATTCTAAAATATCGCTACAAATAAATTACTAACGATAAAAAAAAAATTGCATTTTCAATATTTACAAAAAAAACTATTTATACATATTAATATTGGGTTTTTCTGGAACCTACCAGGGTGTGCGAAATACCTGAGGTACTTAGGTACGGTACGTACCCACTGTCCTAAAAATAAAATAACAAAATCGTTGCGTTTGAGCGATTTTTGCTATTTTTTAGTGGGGGACAAATATTTGACGTGGAAAGTTTCCGTTGGCCCTCCCTGTTTAGTATAGATTTTAGATTTCTCAGCATAGGTAAAGATTATACAGCATGGGTAAAAAGAATGGAACACTTACAGGGGTTTGAAAAGAATCGCTCGGACCTGTCAATTTTATTTTTAAGCTGCGCATTTTTCGGAGATTGAGTTTAACCGGAATTTTCAATCATGAATTAAATACAAAGTTGGTGTCAAATGATGGGTTTATGGAAAATTGATAAGAATGTATGATCGGTTTTGCTCTTAAATTAACCGTCAAGGTTTTAGAGCCTGTCAAAGTTGCAAAAAAATCAACTGTCAATATTTCCGAAACAGTTGAAGATAGGTATAGGACATTATACATAGAATATTTCAATATTTTTTCGTAGAATCCAAAAATGCAATAACATACAGGGCTGCCGTTGGAAATAACAAAGTTGATGCAAGTAACACCATTTCTGGAACACCCTGTCTATTTTTTTTCTCCAAAAAAAGGGGAAGCTCAAAAATAAAATTGACAGGTTCGAGCGATTTTTCAAAAAAAAAAGATAGTTTCCAAACGCCTGTAGGTGTTTCATTAAAAAAAATAAGGCTTTGGATTTGGATTTCGTAACGAAGATTATTCTGAAATAAACCTGAAAGAATTGAAATATGTAGGTACCTTCTACTGGTTTTTCAAATTTTTCATCTTTTGTTTTAAATCTTTTTTTAAATTATGTCTTGACCATTTGCAATATTTGAAGAGATTGGTGCTTACCAGGTGAGATATTAAAAACGATCTATGCTCATAACAAGGATTATTGTTGTCACCTAACCATTGAACATTTTCTGTGATAATTTTGTTTTTAATCCGTGCACCAACAGACTCTTGATGTTTATAGATATCAAAATATTCATTAAATATCAACATAAATCGCTGAACCATTGCATGCATATTTACAGAAGGTACTAATAGATGTATGGTTTCATTGCAACCATAGTTTTTGTTTAACAAAAATATATTTTTTTTGTCAGAAAGTAAAGAATAATCACGTGCTTGAAATGAAGATCGGCAAACATCGCATTGAAATTTATCCAGCGTTTTTTTAATAAGATACCCTGCATAATAAGAAATTGCGCAATCTTCCAGATCAGTTTCTTCAGCGGAATTACTCGTAGATTTAGGATCGGTATTTGTATTAGATTCAGACACGGTATCGTCTAATAATTGATCCTCTAAAAATGCATTAGTAGAGCTAGTAGATGGTTGCTTATTCTCATTCTGATAATGCAGAGCTTTTGATGTTGATGCCAATAATATATTGGGGCAAGTTGGTTGTGTGAGTTGGATGTCTGAATCTTCCTCACAATTGGACAACTTTGACGGTTTTAAAAGATTAGTTATTGATTGGATTCTAAAAGCAAGTCTAAAAGATTTTGCTGAGGGATTCAGACTCCATCCACCACGTTGTCTAATAATGGAAAAAGAATTCTCCAGGAAGTCCTGATTGAGACGATTAGTTAAAATAAAATGATTTCCGTCTTGCTTTTCATTTTCAAATAGAGCCAGTATTGCATTAATTGTTTGCACCATACCGTCAAAACATGGTGGTCTACTATATCTAAGAATAGATTTTGTTTCTGATTTTTTAGGCTTTGAATTAGACACTTTTATTAAAGATGAAAACATATCTCTGCTAGTTCTTAGAACTTCCAAAACCGCAGGATTTTTTTCACTGAGGCCGCGATTAAAAGGATTTTTGTCATAAAGGCGTTTACTGTTTAAGGCGTCAAATAAATTATTTAAAGTGAGAACAAATTCTGCAGTATCTAATCCTTCTTTATTATTAATTAAATTTAATTCGACGCATGTTTTGATAGCAAAAGCAACTGTTTTGGAAAAAATTTGTAGGGCTAGACGACAGGACATTTTTTCGAACGGACTTGGATTTAAATGTTTGTCACTAATTTTTGTCAATGCTCTAGCTGTTTTGGATGCTCTATCAATTTCTACGGTTTTTCTTATCACATCAAAAGATATAATTTTATCCTCAAGTTTATAAGTTCCTGTGAGCAAATTATTCCTAAGACTCTTAAAAAGGTGGGGGACATCAAAAATGGCAAAAATTGTTTGATCTTTTGAAATAAAAAATGGGCTTTCTTTTGTTATTCCTAAAGATTTGAACGCTGATCGATTAGTAGAGCCCTGATCACACACAATAGCTTTTGGAATGAAACCGATTTTTTGTAATTCATTAGTAACATAAATAATTAATTGTTTTAATATAGTTGAAGGTGCCGAGTTATAGGAAAAAAAGTAGGCTATAGGCATTTTCCAATTGGAATATAAACCTCTCATTGAGAACGCTAATGCATGTGATGCTTCTTTAGATGTTCTACCGAGTGGACCAAAGTCTTCAAAACCTTCAATAATATCTAATTTTTTATTGTATTCTAGACAGCTCTTGATACTAACTTCATCAAACGCAATTACACATTTTTTTTCTTGTTTACTCATAGTAGCACATTTCATTTGAAGATGTTCCCTACAGTTTTCATCAAGTCCAGCTTTGAAGAGATTTGAAGAAATCCATCTTCGAATCGTACTTACTGCAGGTAGGATGATTCCCTTCCGCCTCAAGAAACAATATGCTGCTGGACTTTTATAGAAAAAAGAAATGGCAAATTCTTGCTCTTTGCGGTTCCACACTTTCCTTCGTGAACCTCGAAATTGCATTAAAACAAACGTTTGGGCAATACTAGATAAAACAGTAATAGCAGGCATAAGATTAGATTTAAAATTTCTGGCGTTTTTAACTTTTTGAGACAATTCTTTTAGACGGCATTTATAATTCTTTAGTTTTGAAACGTTACATCTGAGTTTTTGTTTTAATGCAATTTTACGAGGAGTATATTGTGCATCTGGTAAATCTGAAAGTTCATTTGCAAAAGAGTTATCTAGATTTTCTTTAGGTCGTTTTTTTTTTTGAGAATTTGAATCTGACATTTCAGGACTACAAAGTGGAAGTATATGTCTATTTTGGTAAGTTCGTTTTGGCGTTAAAACCTTTAAAGCTTCATAGACTTTTGGAACTGCATCTTTTTTTAAGTAAAATTTTTTTTCAGTCCTATAATCTTCGTCTGTAAAATGATTCTCGCACAGGTATTTATTTCGAATATCTTCAGGAGCTAGTCCAGCGAGTGAAGGATTTCCTTAAAACAAAAAAAAATATATAACAATAGTTTTTCTTTTTCAAACTCTAAAAACCCTTATAGTAGAGCCTGTGTTTTTTTTTTTAATGGCATGTTTTATTATAAAATATTCATTCATGCATATTTTTAACGACCTCTTTATGGTCGTCTCCCATCAGGGAGATTTTTGGTTATAGAATCCCCTTTCAAATAAAGTCCTGCCAGGTAATTTTCTGACATCCTGTATAAACATCTGATTTTTTTCGTAAATCTAGGGTAATATTTAAAAGAGGCCCTTTAACCAACCACCGGTCAAATGATTGTTAATTCTTCCGCAAAAAAATGGGATATGAAAATTTCAATATACAAAAGAATACCTAACTTACCGCAATTAATAATCCACTGTTTACACAGATCTTCATTTTTAAATGGAAATCTAAATAATCGCCGTTGAGAATTACGTCGGCTAACACCGCAATTGTAATATTGGCAAATATTTCCAGACATTTTTAAAATAAGTGTTTTCAAATTTATACAGCTGCCACCGAATCGGATTGATCGCCTAGACGCTTAATTAAAAATAAACATATTGTGAACTTCCGAATTCCTCTTGGCACGCGTCTGGCGTCCATCTCCCCACGGACGCCGGCTTATCGCCGCTGAACCAAAAGCACCTAGCACCTACAACAGCGACAACTCGGCAACAGTGGGCAATAAACTCTAACCAGCGTCCACCCCGGCTAAAGCCGGCGTCCATCGAGGTCTCAAATTTTAGAATACGGACGAGACTTCTAGAGACGGTTAGTCTATAATATTCTTTGGTACTAAATAAAATTGTACAAGATAAGGCAGAGGGTGTGGTAGTTCTACCAGATTGGAGCTCACAAGCCTGGTACCCATTATATAAAAAGCTTCTTGTAGGGAAACCTCTAAAACTTTAACCACATCCTAATCTATTGTCTTCACCTTTCAGATCACAACATCCACTAGCGAACACACTTACCTGGTAGTAGCTAATTAATCACACATTGAGGAAAACCACCTATTTAAAATATTATTTCTTTAAATCTTAACTTTTTAAAAAACGTTTACTGAATAAAAGTAAATGTTGCAACCATGTATTTGTTCAGTGAAATTCATGAGAACGAGAGCGCGCCGCAACAGAAAAAGTACCAGTACGAAGGGGAGATAGAGAATACGCAACTAGACTAGGAAAGAAGCTGAACGGGTCTCTTCAGACGCGTGTCTGTAATTATTCATTATTCAATTTTCATTTTATTTTGCATTAAATTGATTGTTCAATCCAATTTGTTATTAGTGTGTGTGTCAAGGAGCGATAAGGTCAGTTGAATAATTGTTATTTTGTTTTTGAGAGTACAATTATTTATACAAGTATAGTTTTTTTCATTTTTATGTTTTTTTTGTTTCTTTATAACATTTTTTATAACATGTGCATTGTTCATGTATTTAGCAAAAATCGTTTCATGCTGTAAACAACACCGATTAAGAGTAAATTAATTCCTAAGAAATTATGTGCTGTCTTTTTGTGCTAGGATTTTGATTTTTGGATTCAGAGCGTGTATTAGGGCCTTGTTGAATTTACTAACATTTTCCTACCCTGATGAGAGAATATCCTAACAAATTGAAATAATCAATTTAGAGATATTGGCTCAAAAACAACTATAGTTGTGAGTTACCGTAACCAGGGACCTCAGTACCTCCCACAGATCGGCTAACTAACCAAAAACTCTTCAGTATTGATTATATAGGTAGTGTTGATTGAATGTAGTGTGTGTAATTAAAATTTTAGCACAAGAATAGGGGCGGTACCTAATTTAAAATGCCATTGACTTAAATTATTGAATTAATGACTCACAATTATTATTAAAATGACACAGTATGTTTCGATTTTTGAGAAGATCGAGGGTTTTTCTGCCGTGCTCTTTTCCTTCGTTAGTTCCAGGATGAGAACGTTACGATTTACTTCAATAATAGAGTAGACATTTCACAAATTTTTCGTTTCTTTTACATATCACAACCTCCCTTAAATTTCCCTAATATTTGCTATGTCGGGCGCATGTCCAGTAAGTAAAATTGAATAAGTTTTTACAACGTAGGTCCTATTTGTTTTTCATTTCATTTTTCAGAAGATTTGTTGTTTAAAAGGTAATAAAAATTCACACCGTTCAATCTTACTGAACGAACCCGGGTATGTTATACTACAACAGCATTCAACATAAACAACGCAATTCCAAGGGATTCTATACAGACCTGTCTGGAGTCGCTCAACCCCAACACCACTAAACAATATGATTCAGTAGTATATAAAGAATGGTGGAAATTCCGTGGAGACTCTGTGGACCCATACACCGCTGGAGTACCAGAGAGGTACTGAAATTTTTACAATCCATGTTGGACTCCAAAACCTGGAAGTATGGGTCATTTAAGATCTGCACTTTCACTAGTATTGCCCGGTACTGTTGGAAGCTACATGGGTATTAGGAGATTTATGAAAGCAATATCCAGACTGAGACCAGGCAAACCCAAGTATAATGCTACCTGGGATACAAGAAAGGTACTAAACTACTTAGGAGCTAAATATCCCAATGATACTTTAAGCTTACGAGAGCTTGGAGGGAAGTTGGTAATACAATTCTAACCTTGGCAACAGGACAAAGGCTACAAACCATCATCTCCCTGATTCGAATAAACAATATTGAAATTACACTGGAGTACTGGAGGGGCTACAGGTGCTCATTTCTGGCAGAATTAAAACCTCCAAGCCTGGGATGAACCAACCATGCCTATTTTTACCTTTTTTCAAGGAAAAGCCTGAAATCTGTCTGTCTAATATCCAAATCGTAATAATTGTTTGATTTCACCGCAAATAATCAAGTATTCTGAATATGATTAATTGACTTTTAAAATTGTCTTCAAAACACTTGAAACTCAATTAATTTGTCTGCATGCAGACATCTTTAACACAAACCTTATTTGCCATGAAAAATGGCAAACTTCAAAAAAGATGTTAATTTTTTAAGTGGCTAGACGATGCAGTCGATGCACAACAAGTTGACTTTCAATTAGATATCAAAAATATTTTTCCTTTGGATTTCATCAGTTTATACAATGATACTAGCACCTTATGTTGGAATGAATCAGGCAAGTTCTAAAATAACTAAGTCGTAATATAAAAATTAGGAATTACATATTACCATCCTGATATGTTAAATCATTAAATTCTCGAAAATATTATTACATAATTTTGGTAATAAAGATTGATTATGTTATTCTCGTTCGCCTTTCATCAAAAAAATAATTAATAATGATAGGTAGATTGCTCAATATTTCTTTTTCGTTAATTAAATCAGATGTGTATTGGATTGGATTTGTTTTCATTTGGAAGAAATTATTGTAGAATATTCCAATTCTCACGGATATGAAAAGAATCAAAACTAATTTAATTTATCTCATGCCCCATCTAGACTAGACCCAAATTCAAATAACCGAAGAAGAAAAAAAAAAGCAAAATCCCAAAACGTTAGAAACGAGAATTCGATAATCGAAAACAATCGTCGCGGCATCTTACCTCATTGGAAACCTCGCTTATTGGAATGCGGTCCCATCTTCAAATCTGAAGAAGTTTGTTGTTTACAAAAACACTCCGGCGGCCTTGGCCTGAGATTTTTTGGGAAACTCCAATCGCTGCTCCGGTTCAAAGATTTACGATCCAATCTAGAAAAACCATCTCCGTTTGATGTAATATAGAACCTGTATCATTATAAATTAGCGGGTTCGTACCAAAATATAATAAATCAATGGTTTATTTTTGAGGAATTTAAAGACAATTTGATAACTTTTCTTTTTCTAAATCAGCCTAATCTACGTTTAATAATTTATCCCTATAGCACCAGAAATGTTTAAAAGTTAAAATTTTAAATACTATGAAAAATCATGTCTCATATTATCTTATAGAAATTTCCTGAGAAAAGGTCCATGACTGCAAATAATTTTGAAAATTTCAGCTCATTTGGAGATCGATTTGGCCTTCAAATCCCATAAGGTATGGAGTCTCAACATGGAAAAATTTTAAAATTTCGTTCAATATTGTATTAAAATCCATCCAATGGAAATTGAAACCTTTTCCAATTCTAAAATTCAGAAAGCGGAAAATGTACTTATGAGAAAGGGAAATTGAATTTCAGTAGGTGGAAATTGTAATTCAGAATGAGAAGTTATCAATCAGAATGTAAAATTTAAAATTTAGAATAGGAATATATAATATTCAGAAATGGGAATTTGAAATTAAGAATAGGATTAAATTTCAGATAATATAAATTCAGATATGCAAATATTTTGAAAACCATTCACAGTATGGAGTGTCCCAAATGAAAATCTCAACATGAAAAAGCTTACCATTCAACTTTTTTGTTGGTGAGATTGTTAATCAGCTAAAGGACTACATCTTAGCTGATTTGGAATTAAAGTTCCAAAACCCAACCAAGATGCCTCAAATCAAATTCAAAACCTATCAAAAGTTTACAGTTTATCTATATTAAGTTGCGGCTTTTCTTTATAAATAAAAATGAATCAACCTAGGTATTACAAAGACAAAATTCAATAAAATATTCCAACAATGACTGTCAACTATTCCTATTATTCAAACATCGAACAAATTCCAAAGAACCAAATTCCGATCCGGAAAAAAAACTGACTACTAATCCCAAAGATGGAATCTCCGAGAACCATCATCATCATCAGGTTCACCGGCATTAGAACCGTCAACAGAATCCGGTAACGATGACGTTTCCGCGGCGAATTTCTTATAAAACTATCGTCGGGTACCCAGCGGAGAACCATAATCGTACCGACAGTAGTCCGAGCCACAGCAATAATTAATTGTGTTATTTTAGTTTTGCGTGTTTGTAATAATTAAACAATTATGATTGTTTTAAGCGGTGTTTTGTGTTTTTGTGCCTTGTTCGGTGGTTTGCAGGGATCCGCTATACCTATGTGGGAGTATTTGAGTAAACAAGAAAAGGTAATTAGAGATAATTTAAATGTTTTAATCAATAACCTCATTAACTGTATCAAGTTACTCAAGTGAAATCATGTTTACTTGGAAAAGAAAGTGAGCATCAGAGGTGTTGACCTGAATGATAGCAATGGTTAATTATAAATTTCGTATGCCTATATCATCGGACACTTGTGAAATGAATTTGTTTTGACTGTAATTGGCTTTTTCTCAATATTTATAATTATTTAGAAATTTTTTTTCTGTAAATGGTAAATGGAAATACATATAATGTTTAGATAAAAGAAACTACAATTATTGCAAAAGAAGGAATCAATAATTTAGAAAAATCTCAAGAGCAAAGAAATTATAACAAAAATGTAGATAACTAAATCAGAGAAAGTCAAAAAAAACTTGAAACCCCTTTAGAAAAAGAACAAAAGGTTCAGAAAATTATACTCAAGAACCAAGCAGTAAAATATTTAAAAAAAACTAAAGAAAAATCGAAGAAAATTTAATAAGATTAAGTCGTTAAGACATGTCTTTCTTAGGTTTTCATTGCGTCTGAACGTTTGAAGACCAAAAGTGAAAAGACCTGTTGAAAAAATATCATAAAAATGTTTATAGGCAGACGTTTGAAAGACGTTGGACTTTGTAACATACATAACTTGTCACATTATATTACTAGTTTGGTAAAGTCACATTACTAATTCCTGTTAAAAGGCAAATTGACAAAAAGTAGATAATCTTACAAATTTTGACTTTACATAATAAGTTTTTGTTCAAGTATAAATAAGTCGATTATTGCAGAACTTATGGGTGGACTTCTGCGGGACGAGCGCAGCGAGTTCCGCAGCCATCTACTCACCAATATACTGTTGAACTGTTCAAATAATACACTCACCTGAAACGTGTACTTTTTAAACTAATGAGAATAACTCACATTTGAGTGAGTCAAGTTAGTATCATAATTACATAACATATTGATAAATAGATGGCAGCGGAAGTCGCTGCGCTCGTCCCGCAGAGGTCCACCCATAAGTTCTGCAATACTCCACCTATTTGTACTTTCTTATTATGTAAAGTCAAAATTTGTAAGATTATCCACTTTTTGTCAATTTGCCTTTTAACAGGAATTAGTAATGTCACTTTACCAAACTAGTAACATAATGTGAGAAGTTATTCAAATACAAATGAGTGGATTTGTTGCGGCACTTATGGGTGGACCTCTGCGGGACGAGCGCAGCGAGTTCCGCAGCCATCTACTCACCAATATGTTGTGTAATTACGATATTAACCTGACACTCAAATGTGAGTTATTCTTATTAGTTTAAAAAGTACACGTTTCGGGTGAGTGTCTTACTTGAACAGTTCAACAGTATATTCGTGAGTAGATGGCTGCGGAACTCGCTGCGCTCGTCCCGCAGAGGTCCACCCATAAGTTCCGCAATAATCCACTTAATTGTAATGCTTCTAGCTTTTTTCGAATGGGAAACCGGGGTTCTACTGTACTATAGAACACTTTAGAACTTTAATAGGCCTTTTGGAAAGTTCAAAACACTTAAAATTCAATTCAGAATTTCCAAAAGTATTCTGTAACGGTTCAAAACAATTTGGAAACTTCAGAACCATATTTTACAATGCTCCAAAACAATCAAAAACCTATTTACAATTTCCAAGACCATTTTAGAACAATTTAGATGTCTGAAACCCATTTTAGGACACTCCAAAACACTCCAACGCTCTAGAATCCCTAGACACTTTTAGATCACGTTCAGATTAAAAGTTACAAAACGCTTTTCTTCTTGAATTTTAACAGTTTTTCCTATTCCAGGCTCGTGATTTTTCCTTATTTGTTTATTCTAAATTCTTAACAAATCACGTATAAAGATCCATCTTCATAATTTATTTCTTTGAGTTATTAGTTAATTTATTATTCTCTGTATTTGTATATATGGTTTTTACACATACTTACCTTGTTATTTTCCCTTGTAAGGTATATAAGGTCAATTACCCATAAAGGTTGATTCTTTCTATTCTTGAAATAACAAAAAAAAAATCTTTATTGTTAAATCATCTTCATACACAAACATTTGTTACCATGCGATATATGAAGAAATACCAATATTATTTATACAAATGCATTTTTCCATTTTCAATGACCTTTTACCAATATAGAAAAAATATGCACTTTAATTTGATATAATTACTTTGTTATATAACTTATATTATAATTTTATGTAACCAAATATCATTGAAACTTGGCGAGGAGTGGCAAGTTATTTTTTAATACATGCAAATCGATTGAAATTATACAATTATAATGAAAGTGGTTTCTCATCGATAAAAAACAACGTATATTTTATATAATGTAATCTTCTTGAAGGGTTAAAACATTATTTACATATAGTGGATGAAGATAGTGAGGTTTAGGACAAAAATCAAACTCCTGGATTAAAAATTCGCCGACGTTTCGGCCTTATATTTGGCCTTCTTCAGGGCTCTTCTTCAAATCAGGAGCCCTGAAGAAGGCCTAATATAAGGCCGAAACGTCGGCGAATTTTTAATCCAGGAGTTTGATTTTTGTCCTAAACCTCACTATCTTCATCCACTACTTCTAAACCAAGGACGCGAATATCTAAACCATTATTTACATACAATGATCATGGACTTAAAAGCCAATTTGGTACTGTTGACGTACTTTTATATAGAGTAGGTACAAAGTAGTTTTACTTCAAGCAAAATAAACGAAACTATCTTTATTCAAATATAATTTTTCTCAAGGCAAACTTTATTAAAATCATGTAACAGCGGTAATAATTTTCCAAGTATTTTTTCACAATAGGAAATTATTCTCATGCAGAAAAAACTAGCTCCGTGCAGTTAGATAATATATGAATAATGAATTAGATTCATATTTTATTCAACATAGTTTCACCTATTTTTACTCAAAAAAACAGAAAAGTTGCTGTTAAAGATAACAGTTATTATAAAGATAACAGTTATTATGAAACTGTTAGGATATCAATGTCACCATTAAGTACTAAAAGTACTCTTTTTTTTCTAGACTTCATACATTTACTCGCTCTTCGCCAACCAAGTAGAGAAATTCTGCGATGGATCAGCGGTGCCCTTTTGCAACAGGCAACTTTTGAAATACGGCCTTGGTACCTTGAAAGATATGGGAGATGATGACTTGGACGCGATGGATCCTTACCAAAGGGATGCTAACAATATAAGTAAGTTTGAATTTGAGTTTTGTTTTTCATAATAGAAATTCATTCATTCATCTTGGATCTTAATTTGACAGTATTTTTATGCAGGACACTCTCTTTTTCTCAATTCACTTTTTACTAGGTACCACATTCAAACAGTTTTTTCATTGATAGGTACACCAGTTTCTTTATTCATTGAAATCAATTGGATTCAGATCTTGGGCTTCTTTGCTGGCTACTGAATGAGTTTCCTCTATGTTGAGGAAATTTATATCCAGCTATTCCCAGAGGCGTTTTCTCAAACATTTCTCATTTCTCTTCTCGAAAAGTTTCAATCTGCCATTGTCTGCCAAAGCTTCTAGAGGAAAAAATCAAGCATGTATCAGTTTTCTTTAAGAAGTTTTGTTTCTGGAAGCATAAATTCCTGAAAAAGAAATCATCAGACAAGTATACATTGAGTTTCTATTACAGGCTCTAATATTTTCCTTATTTTTTCTGAATAAGTAGGGAAGAAGGGGTAGGGATACTTTTGATGAAGTTAAGACAAAAATAAAAATTCATGAGCCAAGAATAGAGTCGTATGAGAAATAAAGCTGAAATTTTATGCAAATTTACAAGAAATTGTCCGACTATGGTATACATTGCGTTTCTCGCCTCTATTATTCAACTTCCAGAATCTAAATGAAGCAATAATTCTAAAAATCCTAAACAGTAGCTCTTCTATACCTTCAAAAGCAGTTTTTTCATATCATGTTTCATGTCTTTGGAAGTTGGAAATTTCTTTAATGAGGTTCTTTAACAAATCTTCTTGATCCAGACCAAACAAATACTGAACATTTCAGGCCAAGGATTATTCAAAAAAAAAACACAGGAAATGTTCATATATTGTGTAAAATACATCAATATTTACTCATTTCCACTCAAAGTTCGCAAATATATTTCACCAACCTTGACAAACCATCAATGCTAATCATCAATTTAAATATAAATTTATATGTCGAACTTTCAACTATAATAATATGTAATTATTTCGTCAATAAAACGGAATCTCTAGTCACGACAAACGATGGTTATCTGCCATTTTTGTCACTATTTTACGTTCATTTGTGCCTATAAAATAACCTTGAGGCACTTTACCTAGTTGCATAATAATTTTGTAAGAGGACTATCCTATTATTGTAGACTTAAAAGAGCAGTAGGTATGGCATTTCAAGGTGTGTTAATATGTCGATTGTTCAAATCTAAAAGTGCAACGTCTTTTAGGAAGACCACAATACATATTATCCAACCTTGACTTTTTCCATAATAATAAATTTGTCATAAAATTATGATTTCATCGGTCCTTATACATATTTGGGATTGCCCACACATAATAATTAATTTTTGTTTTGTTGTTTCAGTTTGGGAAACCTTAATGCAAGGACATCGTTTCCAGAAAACCACTCCCAAACCACAAAAAAAGTCAACAGCCAAACCCAACTCTTACGAAGACGAATCGTTTTCCGACTATGACGAATACGGTTCTCAAAGTGCCGCTAGTGCAAGAATCGACAACGTCTACGTCCTCCCTCCACCAAAAGATTTTGTAGTCAAATACGTTGAAGAATTTCCATTAAATTCCAAAGCCAGCATCATAGACATAATCAAAACTCCAGACGGTAATGGTGTTTTTAATCGTTTCCAAAATCAATATCGCCCCATTAGTGTTACTACTGAAAAAGTAGCTTCGAGCACAAGGAAGCCTCTATTGAATAGAGAAAATGAGTTTTTGACTGGTAGAATGGTTGTTAAAGTGTATCCAGATGGTACTCCGGTTAGAGAAGCCACTCAAATGCCTCAGGATGATGATTTGAGTCAATATCAGCTGCAACATGTGAAAATTCCAAACTTTAATTGAACTAGAGTTTGTTGAGTTGAAGACTTTTGTGCCAAAAATCGGAGCACTTGCTGCCTAAACGAGTGCAAAATACTCAATTATTGTTAAGATCAAGAGAAACTTGTCTTATGTGATGGTCTATATTTACTTTCTTCATATATAATTTTATTTAAAAATTCTCTGTGATAAATTACAATAATTCATTTTTATATTTTGTTCCCTTTGATTGAATTTTTTTTTCTAAAATTTGTGATATTATATATCAAACGCATTAATTTATTGTTATTTTATTTAATAACTGATAATTGATGAATATTTCATATAAAATAGGTGCATGAATGTGATTTTTAATTTATTGAATGTTTGTATGATTATTTTTTTTTTATTTCGTCTATAAGCTTTTGTATTATACTCTCCTTTTTTCTATCTATATTAATTATTTGCGATTATTGTAATAATAATTGTGAAGTTTGATGTTTTCTGACTTGTGCCAGATATGAATCTGGAAATTCCTATTAAAATTTTTTTGTTTTTTTGTTCTTAGATAAGGTTGTATTTATTATTTAAGATTGTAAAGTATGTCTTTTTAATGAGAAAATATATGAAATTAAGTTTTGTAGAAATAATAGATCTCTAGCTTTATTTTACACCATTACACCTCACCAATAAAAGTAGATCAAATCCATAATGATATGACGTATTATGTATAAGAAAATCTCCAAGAAAGAATAATTTCACTCTCAAATATGATTTTACGAGGACTAATTCACATTTTATCGTTTCTTGACTTCTCAAAATGTATCTGGTAGGAAAGAATTGCTACTTATTGGCGACAATATGCAATTGTAGACGCAGTGGCGTAGCGTGGGGGGGGCCGAGGGGGCCATGGCCCCGGGCGGCATACAAGAAGGGGCGGCAAATTTTAATCAAAAATCTAAAAACTCTAGGAACTTGCAGGTGCACAAACCTGTCAATAGGGAACTTGCAACTGGGTATAAAATTTTCGAAAGCAGTCCTTCACAATATTCTTCATCCATTGCGACAATTTTCAAAAAAGCAAACTTTAACACACAAAAATAGCACTGCGTCAGCAGGATTTCGTTTGCTGCGTTTGTTGTTTACGAAATCTTGACGTCACGAGCGCTGCCATATTTATATATTCCTTTTATACATCGAGTTACACCGAACGTGTCGCTCTAGAGGTCCTCGGAGTCACTAAAACACACTATTCAGATAATTATCATTCTTTAATATTAACATTACCTAAAAGGGCTTCTTGCGTCGCCCGCATATTTGGTGTTTCCGCGCCAAAGTTTTTGATTTGAATTTCAATAAAAAAATTTTTCGTAGAACGTGTAAGTAAATTAAAATGGAAAAAAAGAAAACTATGTAGGTAATATCTGATCACTAGAAGTATCTGAAAAAAAAAAGAATTGAAAAATATGAAAATTTCCTATTGAAGATGCTATTTGACTTTTACTACTTTTTCTTGACTGATATATGAAATAGAGGGGGCGGCGAATTTCCGGTCGGCCCCGGGCGGCGAAAGCTCACGCTACGCCACTGTGTAGACGTATTTATTTACCAAACAAGTGCGAAAAGTTGCTTTTTCACTTTACCGTACCCTGCGGCAGCACAGTACCTATATCGGTATATCTTACGTCACGCAAATGAGTAAGGTTAAGTGTACTTTACCGCACGCAAATGGGAAAAAGTGAAGTCAAAACTCTACATAATGATTTTCGATGTAGGTATACTTATATTATAATCATAATGATTGAAGAACTGCGATCTTCAAGAAATAATTATTTGAATCTCATGATTTTACGAAAACCAACATCGTTCCTTGGCTTCTCAAATGTATCACAATTGTAAATGTATCTGGTAAGATAGTATTGTTACTCCTTTCCTCCTTTCAATAAACACATCTGCTGAGACATTTACGTGAAGTTTGGATAATTTCAGCTAATTTTTTTACCAGCATTACTTTTATGTCGAGTGTAAATTATTGGAAATACTATGCACAGGGTGGGCCAATTTGGACACTTTTAATAGGAAACGTCAATTTCTGAGCGAGATACAAAAAAATGAACCCCCCACTCCGAGGCTCAAATTTCAAGAAATCTTGATTGGTATACACCACCGCATTTTGATATCTTCAACCGTTTAGCCGCTAGAGGGCGATTCTCGATTTTGAGCAGTACTGGTGAAACCTTCATAACTTTTTTGTTTATGGAAATAATTGATTTCCGTAAAAACTTTCTAAAAGCACTTTTTCAGGCAGAATTCAGTGACGTTCTCAGTTTTTTTCTATTTGGCTCCGATTTCGAGATATTGATTAAAATCCGATTTTTTTCAATAGAACACCCTATATATTAATAGCTTGTTGGAAAGCTCTGCTTTTGCTGATTTCGATGATATAAAGTTCGATAGGTTTATCTCCAATGGTTTCGGAGAAAATAGTTATTTATGCAACAAGTGTGTAAAGTAAACCTTTTTTCACGAATGTGAATTTTGACGCACGAGCCGGAGGCGAGTGCGACAATCACATCAGTGAAAAAAGGTGCTTTACGCACGTATTGTATACAAATTTTTTTCTACTACCAATCAAATATGTGTCAAAAAATAGATTTAGACATATACTTTACACACTAGTGCGTGAAACGTGATTTACCAGAAAAATACTAAATTGACAGTGTCAACATCTGTCATTGACATTACTTTACGCACGAGTGTGTGAAGTGAATTACTTTACGCACTAGTGCGTGAAGTGAAATTTTACGTCTTCTAAATAGTGCGTAAAGTGGGTACTTTACGCACGGTAGTAGAAAATAGTTATTTATGTAACAAGTGTGTAAAGTGAACCTTTTTTCACGAATATGAATTTTGACGCACGAGCCGAAGGCGAGTGCGACAATCACATAAGTGAAAAAAGGTGCTTTACGCACGTATTGCATACAAAATTTTTTCTACTACCAATCAAATATGTGTAAAAAAATAGATTTAGACAAATACTTTACGCACTAGTGCGTGAAGTATTTTCACTTTACGCACTAGTACGTGAAGTAATTTACCAGAAAAATACTAAATTGACAGTGACAACATCTGTCATTGACATTACTTTACGCACTAGTGTGTGAAGTGAATTACTTTACGCACTAGTGCGTGAAGTGAAATTTTACGTCTTCTGAATAGTGCGTAAAGTGAGTACTTTACGCACGGTAGTAGAAAAAAAATTATTTAGATTTTTGTCATAAGGAACAATGTGTTGGAAAAGGACTTTATATCTGTAAGGAAAATGAGAAAGGTCTCTTTCTAACACATTGCTTCTTATGACAAAAACCGAAATAAAACCTATCGGACTTATATCATTGAAATCAGCAAAAGCAGAGCTTTCCAATGAGCTACTAATATATAGGGTGTCCCCAAGTAGCACATAATATGGGGTAAACATCGTTTTTCAGTTGGGCCAATATTCATTAATTTTTGTTGCTAAATCAACACAGTACCAATATTGGGGCAACGTTAGTTTTAACTATGTGGAAACAATATTTAAAAATAATCTTGTACCAATATTGTTAATTAACTTTTCAGTAATTTGAATATTGGCCCAAGACTTCTCACTACAATATTGATTTATGAAATATTGGCCAAATATTACATTTTATATTATCGAAACAATATTGTAATATAATATTAATTCAATATTGGCATTCAATTTTTTATTGATATTTAAATTGACTTCAAAAACTTTGCACACACAATATTTATTTTCAATTTTTTCACAATATTGATACTTTTTTGAAAGCCCAATGAAGGGCCAATATTTACATACCAATTTTTACCAAGGTTAGATTTTCTCAATTGAAAATGTTGGTCCAATATAGGGTATTCAATGTGCGCACTTGGTGTGCCGACCAAAAAATAGATGGAGACTCTGTCTTCACTTTACCTGTCTTAAACCTGGTTCCGGGATGAAGCCAAAAATTGGTCGTTTTCTCTCTGCGGGACCCTGGCGGGACTTAACCGTGCTGATGAGTTATGATACAGCGAAACGGGTCTACGGATGGTCCGGCAGAGAGAAAACACTTCTTAGTCAATCCTTATAATTGGTCCGTTACCTTAATTAAATATAATATAAGACCAAGATTTACAAACGTCTTCGGGCCAATATTAGTAATTTCAATTGGCTCTATATTGCATAAAGTTCTTGATATGATATTGATTATTTCTTTTTGGGCCAACATTTGGTTACGTTTTTGTACCAACGTTGGTATTTGTTTTTGGGTATATATTGACATACGTTCTTGGACAAATATTACAGAATGTCCACATCTTTTATTGGGCCAACCTAGAGAATCTGACTTGGGCCAATAAATCGTAGTTATTGTCCCAATATTGGCCCAACATGGGAGTGCTGCTTGGGTCCTATTGAAAAAAATCAGACTCTGGTCAATATCTTGAAATCGGGACCAAATAGAGAAAAACCGAGAACGTCACTGAGCTCTGCTTAAAAAATTATTTCTAGAAAGTTTTTACGGAAATCAATTATTTCCATAAACAAAAAAGTTATGAAGATTTCACAGTAGGTACTGCTCAAAATCGAGAAATGCCCTCTAGCGGCTAAACGGTTGAAGATATCGAAATGCGGATTGCACCAATCAATATTTCATGAAATTTGAGCCTCGGAGTGGGGAGTTCATTTTTTTGTATCTTGCTCAGAAATTGACGTTTCCTATTAAAACCATCCAAATTTGGACACCCTGTACATAGACCTTTTCCCATTTTCGTTTTCAAGATTATCCGCTTTGGAGGTTTTCTATAAAATTTGAGATAAAGTTTCAATTTTGAGGCTCGATATGTCGAAAACTATTTGACATAAATGATTCAATTTTGTTTTATATAGAAGAGCATTTAATTCTGATTAAGAATATATAAATATGCATTAGAATTTGTGGGATAATAATTGAGTTATGAGCGATTTTGAGAGGCAATGTCGGATGATCAAAATTATTCAGGGCCAAAAATGCAAAACTTGTTGCATATAGGTTTACATCAATGTGACATAAATTTCACATCTATTCGAGCATGACATTATGCGGTAAATTTAAGTTGAAATTTTACCCTATTATTTAGAAATTATATTATATTGGGTTCGTTTCGTTTATTTCAAAATCAAAGTCCAATTAACACAGCAATAATATTTATTTCACAGTCAAACTTAAACTTAAAACTTCTAAATACCAGCTTGCTTTATATAGCCGTAAATCCATTCATGTACAATCTAAGAATACACGCGATAACTCTCCTTTTCCCGATTAAGTAGAATTTACTAGATTATAATAGGAATCTGTAATTTCTAGGGTATTCGACAGTCTAGGATTCTTGACACACTGGCGGCCGTTACAATAATTACGTACATTTTTAACTTCATGTAGTTGCGTTTACTGTTTAATGGGTTATTGGCTGCAATACCCTTTTCCTCTAACTTTTTCCAAAGGAGCTTGTTGGGAGAGGGATTTTCACCCAATTTTTGTTGAAATTTTCTTGTATTTTTGTTATTTTATTCAAATAGTAACCCAATCCAAGAGCCGGGAATAAACTTAATTTAAATTTAATATAAATTGAATACATATAAGTTTGTGGTATTAAAATTTGAGTTTTGATTTTTCCCGGCCTTTGATTAGGGTTGCCAACTTTGTTTTTTAATTTTTCTGGACGAAGGTAATAAAATATCAGGACATACGGTATAAATTCTGGACATATTACGCGCATCAGTCCACAAAGCTGGACGCATTGAAAACATCCTTTCAGCGTCATCATTGGACCCAAATATAGAAAATGCAAGTTGTAAAATGATACAGAAATGTTTCAACTCAGTATTAGTCAAAACATAATAGATTCCATTTTCAAGTAGGTAATGCATAATTTTCGTTATAAACCAAAACCGGGTTTATAGCTGGCTTAATTTGACAGAGAATTATTTATTAAGTTGAAAATTAAGTACAATAGGCGTCCTGCAATAGGTTGTTACAGGACGCTGGACAATGAACCCCAAATGGTGGACGTCCACCGAAATGCAGGACGGTTGGCAACCCTACCTTTGATTGGCTACAACACCCTTTTCATTTCCTTAATATGTTTTTTCAAGGGGCTTTATTGTTGAGAGAAGGATTTCACTTAATTTTTCATGTATTTTTCTTGTATTTGTGTTATTTTATTTTATATTATTTAAATAGTAACCCAATCCAAAAGCCGGGAATAATTCCAATTTGAATTTAATATAAAATTGAATACAAGTTTAGGTTATTGAAATTCAAATTTTGATTATTTCCAGCTTTTGATTGGCTAATAGGTAATAATAATATTGTCACGCTTAGGTTGTTTGTGGTCAGCGGTGCCACCACTTTATATCTATACTTGGCTGCGTCGGCTAAGGGTTTATCCTGAAAAAAGATTATGGGGGAAAAGGAAAGATTTCACCACTAGTAGTTAATACATCTATTGTTACACCTTAATTTATGTAGGAGATGATTAAATAGGGTTTACCAAAAATAGATCGCAGTAAATGTTCTTCCCTGGTGGGCCATCATTTGACATTCCCTTGGAATGCCTATTTTTGGTTACTACCTATCAAGATTTCCCTAAAAATAGGCATTCCAAGGGAATGTTAAATGATGGCCTACAGGAAAGAACATTTACTGCGATCTATTTTTGGTAATCCCTATTCAATCATCTCCTACATAAATTAAGGTGTATAACAATAGATGTATTAACTACTACTACTAGTGATGAAATCTTTCCTTTCCCCCCATAATTTCTTTTCAGGATAAATCCTTAATAGCCGACGCAGCCAAGTGTAGATAAAGTGGTGGCACCGTTGAACACAAACAACCTAGGCGTGACAATATGCATTTGTAGGGTAGTTATTTACCGAACAAGTGCGGAAAATGGTCTTTTACCGCACGCAAATAAGAAAGGTTAAATTCAAGCTCTACAAAATGGGTAAAACAAACGTCCAGTTAGGGCGTCTGCGAGGAAATGAAGGGCGTCCATCCAAACCTATTACATATTTTTAATGTGGTGAGATAGTAGGTACCTATTATATATATTACTAGCTAGTGGAGAAAACGGAAAGTGTCGCTTTCTGCACGCGATTGTAGCTCGGCCAAGCAATCAAGTGAGGAAAAGAGACATTCCGCACGGTTAGGAACGCTATTTTTCTTACGAGCTTGCAAAAAGTAGGTACTTACTTTTCCGCAAGCATTTTAGGACATGAAAGTACCAGGGTGACCTAACATTGCATACATATTTTACTTTTCTGCACTAGAGCGGAAGAGTAGTACTTTCACGGCCTCAAATCCGTGCAGAAAAAAAGCACTTTTCGCACAATCTTAAAAAAAAATAAAAAAATTATGACGGGAGATTTTTGGTCGTGGCGCCATCTAAAACTTGGATACAGCACTAAACAACATTTTGCTGTTTGCTGTAAAAGTACTGACGGTCAATAGACCGACCAAAAATCAGTAGTTGAGAAAACAAGTTTTCTCCTATTATACACTTTGTGGAAATTTCATATCAAATATATCGATATTTTTCATTCGTTTTATGGAATGTATCGATATATTATTTCGATATATCGATATTTTTTTTAAGGATTGTTCATCCTTATCAAGGTTCGAATCGGCAGCTGGCCTGCGAGTGACGTCACCACTATTAGCAGCTGATGTTAATGACGTCACCCGTAGACCTCGATGGATTGTTTGCGATTCAGGCTGTGCTTGTCATGGTGCGTACGAATTTTCTGAACCGGTTAGCGTTAGTGCGGTACAGTTATGTTTTAGAACGCAACCATCTGAACTACACCGGTAAATGGAACGCTGCACGGTACGAATGGTGTAAAAAGTGCGACTTTGGTGCGTACGATTTGTCTGAACCGGTTAGCGTTAGTGCGGTGTAGTTATGTTTTGGAACGCAACCATCTAAAGTATACCGGAAAATGGAATGCTGAACGGTACGAATGGTGTAAAAAGTGCGACATTAATGAGGGGTCAGGGTAAAAAGTGTCAGTAGTTCGGACTTATCGTACGCACCATGTTGTTGTAGTCCTTTCAACAGTTTAGAACACTCGTGCTACTCGCTTCGGTCTTCCGGTGTTAGCCGACCCCGATTTGAAAGGAGCTCTTCCGGAGCTCATCCAAGGTGTGAAAGGAACTATTAGAACATAGATATTGCTCTAGTTCAGTACGGGACTTATTTATTATTTATTTATTTATTTATTTATTTATTCAATTCTTTACAAACACTTTATAAAAAAACAGTAATTACATGTAAAGCTTATAACATTTCCGGCTTAACTGCTCCCAGAGCACTCCCAATCTGGACGGTGACGTCATAGATCTTTACGAGAGTGTTCCGCACTGCTCCAAGAGCGATTATAAACTAAACGAGGGCACACCATTTGAAATCAATAGCCGAATCTACACTGTACGTCGAAAGCGCTATAACATAGGAGTGGAGTAGGAATTCTCGAATTCAAACGAAAATGCTACTCTTATTACTCTAACTCTGATACAAAACTCGTTTCATATCGTAATTAACCACATGACCATTTGAAGTAATACTAGTGCAATATCCTACATATGTGTAAAAGTGAGAAAAGTACAAGTAAGATTAGCCTGTGACGTCAAACGGTGCGAAAACGATTACGCGAGTGTGAAAAATTATCCACGGCGCCGATAACCGCGCACGTATTCCAGATCAAAGTCGCCATATTGGTAACTGTCTAATCAGAAATTTTAAGTAAGTAAATAACGAGGATTTACCACGTATTACCTGTAATTTAGCTGGTTTATCCATTATCAAAGAAAACTGTGGACTTTTGTACGTAAGTAGGTGTAAAAAACACGTAGGTAACCCCCCGAGTTAGTGCCCGAATCACCATTGAAAAATCGACAAAGTTATTGCATAAAAATCGCACAATAGTTTTTTGGCCCGAAATTTTTTGTGCTTTTAAGGCACGGTTTTGGCCCCAAATCGAGTCCTGATTGTTTTCGCTCGGGGATTCTTCGCGTCGCCCCAAATTTGCGTATCGAACCGATCCGGTTGGGGCCCCTGGGAAAATTTAATAGGGTACTTGCCAGCACTTTGACAGATGTTACAATTTTTTTTTTTTGACATTTTTATCTAATTTTGAGGTGAATCTTGCCAGAAAAACAGTCATCCTTTAACTTTTCCACAAACGTTTCAAGTTTATTTTGCATTCGAATCCAGAAGTAAGTTTATGTATTTTTTAATTATCCCTGTTAAATGATAAATTTTACAATTTCCCAGAACAAAGGATCATTCTAAGTATTACAAGTGATTCTATAACTGCAGAGTAGGGATTGCATGTTTTGTATTTCGAATATTTCTTGTTTTTGTGTTTATATTTTTATTTTGGGATATTTCGATGGGCCGTAGCAGACAAAACAAAACAGTTATTAGACTTTTAAAATCCACCCAATTGTATTTGTTGACCTTATTATCAGATTATATTTGCAACATGTTCTTTATACTAAACAATTTTGATAAGAGACTAATCTATTTTTTATAGTAATTTTCAATTATTATATGTCATTATTTTGTTAAGTGCTCTTTTCTAACTACTAAGGTCGATTTAGATTTTGCAATAGCAAAGAACTTGCAATTTAACAATTTGGTTTTACACATGGTGCCTGATATTTTTTTAGTCGCTTGTGAACATTGAAATAAGCAAATTTTATACCACAAATATCAATTTTCCTTTATTCGTTCAGGGGTTTTATTGAAAATTATTCACACTTTTAATGAATTAATAACGGATGCAAAGTTTACTGTTATTAGGGATTTTGGGAATCATCTGGCCAATAAGCAAAATTCAAATTAAAAGCAAATTCCAAGAAACAACTAATACATTATAGTTTTATTACATTTTGATGATATTGAAAGCAATATTTTTTTTCTTTAAAGAAATCTATAATTTGTAAGTAAACATCTTGTTTGTAATTTGAATTATTTTTGTTTGTTAGCATAGTAGGTGAGTTTCTATTCTGAAACTAAAGCATTGTGAGTTTCTGTAAAAATACTTATTTCTTCATGAACAAGCCACATTTGAAAGCTTTACTAGTCTTTTCCTGATTCTAGAATATTTAGAAAGGTTGTGTTGTGTATTTTATTTAGGTACCTCTGAAACTATAAATCCAAATGAGTACGGATTGTAGTTCTCCCCCAGGATAAGAATCGCTGAAAATTTCAGCTTTCTATCTATAATAGGCTTTAAAATAAGATTTAAGATTTTACAAAGTTTTCAAGGAACCAAATCATAAGGTCTGTTTCTTCTCATTTTTTTTGAAAATTCTTCTAGGTATTTACCTATATTTAATTGGTTTGAAATTGTTGATGGCCCTAGTTAATATATTAGGTATTCAATTCTTGATAGGTGACAATACTATGATATTTTTCTTCTAAATAGAACTGTTGATTTGTGGTCAAAAATTTATTTTCTTATTTTATATTCTTTATTTCCTTTTGAATAAGATAAAATTAAGTATTTTAAAAAATGGAAATATAGT
Organism: Ceutorhynchus assimilis; assembly: GCA_917834065.1. Lineage (NCBI taxonomy): Eukaryota > Metazoa > Arthropoda > Insecta > Coleoptera > Curculionidae > Ceutorhynchus > Ceutorhynchus assimilis. The sequence continues at coordinate 35,580,633 of OU892284.1, forward strand.
TTTTGTTTAACGAATTTTTAAAAAATGTTTTAAATTTGTCACTAGTTGACACTCAAAAAATTAAAAAATCTAATAGTTGACATATAATAGGTATTAGTAGTTGACATGGAAATGAAACGATTTTTTATGATCAATAATGGTCCAAGGCACTTAGCGAAATAACAGCCATATTTTACCATAAAATTTAACAGCAAACTATCGATGCAATATTGTTAAGGATCATTTATAGATGCTAAAAACCAAAAATGCAACATCTAATTACTTTTAGGGGATTTTATAATAGTTATTTATGATATAAGTGCTAAAAGTGACATTTTATTTTGTGAAAAGGGAAATTTGGGACATGACGCCGAAGGCGGAGTGTTCCATCCCTTTGAACAAAATAAAATCAGTTTTAGCACGAATATCATACACTATTTTTTCTACAAACGCACTAAAAGTGATTACTTTTAGCACTAGTGCTAAAACTAATGACTTTTAACACCAGTGTCATAAAATGGCATCTTAGACACTGACAGCATCCGTTAAAAATGTCACTTTAAGTGACGTTTGTAGAAAAACAATATTTAGTGCAAAAACAGGGCTTTTTTTGTTTATTTCACTGTATTTCGAAAACTAAGGATCGGATGGTTTTGCTACTCGGGTAATAGTTTTAGAGCATTGAACAAGCTTTACAATGAGCCATGATACAACCCTGTAGGTCTTTTAGTCTTTGAGAAATGATTTTTTTCCCCCAAAAAAAGAGATTTTCGTAAAAAATTCCTAACTTTTTTAATTTTCATGCTAGACAATTAATTTTTTACACATACATAGTAGATGAGGCAGGCTTTATTGAGACCAAATTTGCGCCCGGTCCGATGGGTCGTTTCGGCATAATACCCTTGTCAAGCAAAATGGGGATGTTTCTAAAGCAGTCTGTCGAATTGAGGATAATTTTTTTATATTTATTTTGAAAAGTCCACCGATAAGTCGAAATGCCAAACTATCGATCCTCTATCTCAGATTTTCCATTTAATTTTTTAATCGCAAGTAAAACGGCTTCGAACATGACTGAAAATGGAAAAAATTGACGGGAATTCAAACGGAGTGACAGCGAGCTCCCCCCCGCCCACGCAAATTACATTTTTTTTTCCATTTTCAGTGATGTTTGGAGCCGTTTTACTTGCGATAAAAAAATTAAATGGAAAATCTGAGATAGAGGATCGATAGTTTGGCATTTCGACTTATCAGTGGACTTTTCAAAATAAATATAAAAAAATTATCCTCAATTCGACAGACTGCTGATCTATAAATAATCCTTAAAAATACTGCATCGATAGTTTGCTGTTAAATTTTATGTTACGAAAAAAGTTATCTGCCCTGGCCTAAAGTAAATTTTAATTTACAACATACAAAAAACTAGATATGAACATGACAAGAGGGACTATTATTTTCAACCATCAACTTCAATGGGTGTCAGAAATTGGTATTTAAGTCTCTCTCCAGCAATAATTATTTTGGGGTTTGGCAATTTCCTCAATATTTGGTTGAATTTTATAAAACTTATATCTTTCTCGTTTGGTTTGAATATAGTTTTATTTCCGTCGCATCAATTCATAACAAGAACTTCAGCTTCTCTATTTTCAAAGACTTTTTGTAGGATGCATACATATTTATAATCCTTTACACTGCCAGGGAATTTGGCTAATATATATTCACCTTCTTTATAACCATTCACTATTATCAAGCTCTTCATTATTCTCTTCTTCAGAAGATACGTCATCCATACTACTCCCAGATTCAACCCATGACTCATCATCGGTACTTGAGGAGGAATATTTTTGTTTCCTCATAGATGGCTTTCGTTTTCTCTCAGTAGTCTTCTGTTTTCTGCGTTGCTCCAGCTTTTCTTTTCTCAAAATATTAATCAACCATCCAAGGACCTTTTTTTTTAGTTATACATGTAAACCCCAAACTTTGTGAGTGACTTGCTTACATCAAGTCCGACAACTTTTTCCTCTACGACTTTTCTCGGAAATGGCACATATGCGTACAGCCGACTCGCAAACATGTTGATCTGACGTAGCTGTTTCCTGATACATGTAAATCTAATTTTACGAATAATGTTTGATTATTATGTCCAAATTACGGAAATCAACTTGGCCAACAAAAATAATGGCAAATTAGGGGGAATCCGATACCCCCAAAATGTCGATCTGACGAGGTTATGTTTCCTGATACATGTAAGTCTCATTAAAATTTTTTTCGATCTTAAATTATCTCTATAATGTAAATAATTTGCAAAAAATAATATACATAATCGAAAAAAAAAAAAAAACAGCAAAGATACATTTTATTGTAATCGGTAATCAATGTACTACAGACTACTTTAACTTATGAAAAATATTAAAAAGTTTAAAAATTATTAAAAATTAAATTCTTTAGCTGATGATACAACTCACTGACATTATTCCCATATGACACGAGAGGTTTAATAAGTGATAAGCTATTTGGGATTATCGCGCTTGGTGTATTAAAGTTTAGTTCGTTGTATAACCTTTTGAATACCACTCGATGTTTCAGGATTACCTAATACTTTTACCTGACACTCAACGCGTTACCAGCAACACCACTCCTCCTTCGGAGTCGCGTTTCGTGACAGGTAAAACTATTATCTGGTAATCTTGAAACCTCTTGTGGTATTACATTCGATAATTTATACCTACTAAGCTAAAGTCTGTTTTTTTTTAAAGATAAAAGTCAAAATGACATTATGTTGGCAATACAATGTAAAATTGTCAATGCTTTCAAATTTTTTATGTAGAAAAGGCTTGTGTTGCCAACATAGTTACTAAATTTTTGACTTGGAGAATTATCTTTAAAAAAAAAAACAGACTTTACTTCATTCCATTTAAATTTACCAGTGTTGCCAACTGCTCTTTGCAAAATTAGTGGCACTGAATCCCACCTTTATTGTCAATTACTGGCAAATACAAAATGTCGAATTGAGGGAAGCCCTATTTTTAGGCGATTCCAAGTCAGACACAAGGCTTGACTCCTTTTGTATTAACATTTTCAAATCAGAAATGATGACTTCAGGTTTCAAGACATTGGCTTAAGCATGAGTCACTCTCTCTAGTTACCAGAATTTGAATTTGTGTTCATCATATCCTGAAACTTCAAGAGTTGTCATTCAAATCAGCATGCGCATGCAATATAATGTGACTATTATATAATATATAAGGCGCTTTTTTTTTCCCATCGATCTATCCAACATTATCAGTCAGTTATTCCAAATTCTTCTTCTTCTTCTATCCTTAACTTTATTTCCTGTCGGACAAGACTAATTTAGCATTCAGAAAACATTATTTGATCAAGACTTACTTTTGTCCGACATATATGTATCAGGAAACATAACCTCGTCAGATCGACATTTTGGGGGTATTGGACTCCCCCAATTTGCCATTATTTTTGTCGGCCAAGTTGATTTCCGTGATTTAGACATAACAATCAATCATTATTCGTAAAATTAGATTTACATGTATCAAGAAACATAACCTCGTCAGATCGACATTTTGGGGGTGTCGGACTCCCCCAATTTGCCATTATTTTTGTCGGCCAAGTTGATTTCCCTGATTCAGACATAAAAATCAAACATTATTCGTAAAATTAGATTTACATGTATCAGGAAACATAGCTATGTCAGATCAACATGTTTGTGAGTCGCCTGCGCGCATACATGCCATTTCCGAGAAAAGTCGTAGAGGAAAAAGGTCCTTGGATGGTTGATTATAGTACTTGTTAACAAAGCCATGCTTAAAATTAATTGCACATACATGTATCACTAGAAATAAAATTAAAGTTTTGTCCGCGTTGGACCTTCATGCTTTTCATTTGTAAAACATTCGTTCAAATTATAAAATGCCCTACAGACCAAAAACTGCTTGGTCATACACTGAAGCCTTCTATAACCTGTAAGTTTCCTAAGTTCAGTAGGCAAAGCATTAATAATTTTTTTCACGTTTTAAACAAAGACTAATGTCTATTCAGCTCCTCATTAATTTTTTTAAAGACAACCATACACTTTCAAGAATAAATATACAGCACAAGGTTGAAATTTTATGCTGCAGAAATAGAAGTCTGCATGAAGATCCCCTTTTGACTCTACATACTAGGTGTTCTCTTCTGCAACTGCAACACAAATACAGATTTTAAAAGGGAGCTTGCACAACACCCCCAGTAGCATATTCCATAGGATAAAGGTGATTGAATTAAAGAAATGTAGACAATTAAAAATTTTGACATGTTCAAAAAATTTAAGGTTTTTATTTTCATTATCAAGAATTTTATTCAATTTAAGATTCGAGAGACCGTCATTTTCCAGTTGAATATTGTTATTGTAATGTCACATTTATTTAAAATTAAGAATATTGGTTTTCGAAATATTGAGGGATAATCGGTTTGCATCAAACCATTTTTTCAACAAAAATACATCTTCCTTAGAAAGCCCGTCAACTTCCTGGTTATGCCATAGAATTGTTTGATCATCCGCAAACGCTGTAAATCTTTCCCTTATTGGAAGATGAGATATGTCATTGATAAAGGGTGATTAACGATGTTGCTCCTGTAGAGACTTGCTAACTTACCTTGATGTAATGAATTTTCTGATAAAATTAAGGCTTATAAAATTTTTAGAAATGCAAATGATAACGAAAAGCAACATAAGTGGCAAGAGTTGTCTCACAGGAACAATGTGGTTGATTGATGAGGTATTACTATGAGAAGATAGATATGTTTAAGGGTAACTCCAAGGAAATGTGGAAGACACTGAAGAGTGTGTTTGGCACAGGTAGTTCTATAAGGTCCCAAATTGTATCGCCTTTGACATTAATGATGAGCGGAAAACTGTCAGAGATTGTTCGTAGATTGCAGCAAATTTTAACTTTTGTTAGCAGTATAGAAAGAATTGGCGATAGCATGCAAAATGGTCAGAAATGGACCAATCTCGATGCCAATTTCAATTTGGAGATTTCTAGGTTTAAGTTGTTGAATATGTTTGATGCTCGAAAAATTTTGAAACCACTAGTCATGTTATTCTGAACACATCTCTTAGGACTGGTAAAGTACGAGCGTTTCCAGACTCTAAAATTGAAATTTTGGGCTCTTGAATTGTTTTTTATTCCTGAATTTCAAGCCTAATTACATTAAAATTGACAAATTTGTAAGTCTGTGTTGTTGTTATCAAAAGAATTTAAAGCTTCGCAGCTGCAAAACTATTGAAGCTGATTGAAATTATTAAGCAACTAGATTTGTAGAGGGTTCAATTGACAGTAATTCAAGCCTAATTACATTGAAATCAGATTAAAATTAACAAAGTTGTAAGGCAAAATGTAATTTTGGGACAAATCCAATTTCCTTAAAATGACTTTGAAAGACATTTTTTGGTTTTTTGAGGAAAATGTTTGAGGGATTGGATATACATATACAGCTTTATGAAGTCCAAATTTTAGGATTTTCAAGCCTCTCTTGTTGAGCATCAGGGCCAGGAATAGGATTTTGATGCATTTTTAATTCAAACTTTAGCACTAGTCTAGGATTTTTAAGCATCTCTTGTTAAATTTCAGTCTTACAAGGTTCTGATCTGATGAAGAATTTTTCTGACCCAACTCTCTGTATGTATACCTAATATGTAGTGATGTAAAATGCTCGAGCAAGTATTTTCGGAGAACGTTCTCCGAGCAGGATCGAGAATTAACGAGCAAAAACGAGCAGGACCCGAGAATTTATGCTTTTCATCAGAAGCTGAATAAAACAAAACATTTTTTAAATAAATTCTGATTTTTCTCAAATTTCCCGAAATTCCCAAATTTCTTGTGAAAGTTCTGAATATTCTGAAAATTCTTCATAAATGTGCTGAAAATTCTCAAACTTCTTAGGAAAATATAATACATAAGTATTTAGGACCGATACTTTTGCTCTCGATTAACATATTTGATACGTTGTCAAAGTTTTGCATGGGCGAAGGTCTATAAGTATGATGTGGTTAGAGCACATTCTAACCCCTGATTATTTTTAACTGTCAAATGAGAGCAAAAGTACCAGCATTTAAGGCTGGTTCATGCATAAATTCTTTTTCTGTTTCTTTAACTTTTTCCTTATGCATAAGCTTTTCTTTTTCCGTAAAATTTGAGGTATTTCATGCACCAAAAATTAAGAGTTTTTATCAGTCTTTAATAATGACATTGTTGACGTGTATGGGAAACTGCGAACGGTTTGTTGGATTTTATCAGGGTGTTATAAATATTATTTCCCACGTTATTTTCAATTCAGACACGTATTTTAAGTCGTATTTGTTGTTTCCTTTAAAAAATTTCCTGTTTTTGAGGTTAAGTCGAGAAATATGGATGTTTTCATCTACTGCGCAGGCGCCATCGAATTTATCTGTAACTTTATCCGTAAAAGCATAGACTTTAAAAGATAAAAGTTAACTATCTTTATTTAGAGAATAAAGAAAATGATACGGAAAAGTAATGTGCATGAACACCTGCATATAAATACATGCAACTTATACATTACTTACGGATATAGATAGCGACTAAGTTACGGAAACGGAAAATATTTTCATGCATGAACCAGCCTTTAATCTCATAATTTGTGTCATGTTTGACAACAATAATAATTCTTGGAACGACAGCATTGAAAACATGTATGGGCGATTCTTACTGACAGTTTGCAAACTGTCAGAGACTCCTGTGGGAACAGACCCCTAATTTGGGGTTTTCTGTGAAACTTCAACATACAATTTAGGAGACTTTTTTTTTGATAATAAAATAAAATAGTGATTTTAGTTTGAGTATATTCCAGTACAACGCTACCTTTGCTTACAAAAAAATAGCTATTAGGCAATTCAAACCACGTGACATTCAAGATGGCGTGGCGGCCACACATTGGCCAAAAAACACAAAAAAAAATCTAGTTTCTGCCCGACTTAATAGTTTACGTACCTCGTCAACAAATATTTTATTAAATAATCAAAATCAAAGTTGCAAGCAAAACTCTAAGGAAAATAATTTAAAATACGCATAAAAACATATTCAAAACAAACTTGCTTGGCCGCCACGCCATATTGAATTTTCCTTTTTGACAGATGGATTGAATTGCCTAATTGCTGCTAAGTTGCTTTCTGGTTCTCGTGCTCAATATTCGATATATCTCCGCCTTCAACAGCTTGTGCTTGAGAACGTGCTGAATATTCTCTATCATGCTCAATGTGCTCCGAAGGTAATATTCAGCACGGACCTTTTTTTCGTGCGCGAACGTTCGCGAATGTTCTCAAAAGCACAATCAGAACGTTCCCTTGTTCACATCACTACTAATATGTAGATTCCTCTAGAATGGCTAAAGGTATCTACATCTTGACAATTCAATATTAATTAAGCCCCTCTCTTTTTTTACTTGGAGATATTCTGTTTCTATATCTGACAATTATCATTGGTTGTAATCCTGTTAGTTATAGTCATTCTTCTAGTACAAGTTTAATTATTTTCTAATAATGTTCTGTTTTATTTCCAGGCCAAGCAAACGAGAGTTTAAAAAAGTGAATCAAAACTGTGCATTGAGATGTCAGTGTTGAATCAAAGTGGTGAAGAGCAGGTGGAGTGTCCGTTATGTATGGAACCGCTGGAAGTCGACGATTTGAATTTTTTCCCTTGTACTTGTGGATATCAGGTAATAACTGATACAAATTTGTTAAAATTACATCCACTTCCAAATTCCTCTTTGATTTGAATAGAAATGTGTGCAGGCAATATGCTCATTTTGTAAAAGTGTAAAAATAATAAAGCAAAATAGGTCTTTTTATTGAATACAGCATAATGATTTGATGTGTCACAATACTCGTCTTGATCATTAATATTCTGCTCATACATTATTGACACAAATCAATTAAGATTCTCGACAAGCTCTTAAGGTTGGCGGTCATTGAATCTTGAAAAGATGCAGCTTTTGATCAATTTTAACACTATTTAAATTATATTTACCAAAGCACTTTGACTATTGTCGATAAACAAATTACATTGATAAACAAAGTACATTTTCTCTTGTTTATTAAATTGTTAGAGATACATCTTGCATAACAGTGCGATTTTTTTTTATCTACAAAAAAAAAACAACTTTGTTATGATTGAGAAATGTAATGTTTATTGTATGGCTCCCACGCTTGGTGTGTTCATATAGAACGTCATTAGCATAATAATTAACAATTCAAGCAAGTTTCCCAGATAGTGGAAAAGAAGGAATCTTTTTTTTATTGTTTGTCGATTAGGAGATTTGTGTTTTTATTATCTTTTATCAACATATTAAAAACTGTATGTTATTTTGTTTATGAATTACTAGATTTAGATAATATTCATGCATGACGTGCTTTTATTGGGAATCTTGGGAGATTTTTCAAAATTTTCAAGAGTTATTTAGGTGCATTTATAGGATATTATTGAACCATTTTCTTTTTTAGATTTGTCGTTTCTGTTGGCACCGAATCCGTTTGGACGAGAATGGCGGCCTGTGCCCGGCGTGTCGCAAAGCGTACTCCGAGAACCCGGCCGATTTCATTCCCTTGTCCCGCGAACAGGTAAAACCGAGTTTTGAGAAAAGTCAACGTGTATTTTTCAATGACAATTGTGCAGGTTGCCAAGTTGAAAGCGGAAAAGAGGCAGCGCGACCAGCAGCGCAAAGCCAAGCTGACAGAGAGCAGAAAACATCTGGCCAGTGTTAGGGTAGTACAGAGAAATCTGGTAAGGATTGGTTAATATTAAATGAATGGTCAAATTTCATAAATCACTCAAAATCATTCTAAAAAAGTTGTGGAAAAGGCTATGTTTTGGATCATTTATAATAAATTTGTTCTCTTTTTGTAGGTATTTGTTGTTGGTCTTCCTCCTAGGCTAGCCGATCCCGAAATTCTAAAACGTCACGAATATTTCGGCAAATTCGGAAAGATACATAAGGTAGTTATAAACCAGTCTACAACGTATGCGGGCTCGCAAGGACCTAGCGCAAGTAAGTCAAACTCAAAAGAGGTTTTAAAAAAATTATTAACAATTTGATTACAAGGTGCCTATGTAACTTATCTGAAAAGTGACGACGCACTGAGGGCGATACAGGCCGTCAACAACGTCACAATAGACAATAGGGTAATCAAATCGAGTCTCGGGACGACCAAGTACTGTTCTCATTTCATGAAAAATCAGGCGTGTCCTAAGCAGGATTGCATGTATTTACATGAATATGGTGAGTGACATAATAATTGTCCCAAGGTCAATATTATTTTGCAAAATAAGGAAACTTTTTGTTCAGTCACTCACATGATTCACCATAATAGTTCCTTTGTCAATTTGTTTCAAGGAGACCCTGAAGCTAGCTTCACTAAGGATCATATGCATGCGGGGAAACATCAGGAGTACGAGAAAAAATTGCACGAGGACCTTTTGGCAAGGACAAAAGCACAACAAAACGGCAATGGACAGAACGGTACAGAGGCGAAAGTTAGCCAAATATCACAAAAAGGCGTCAAAGATGGGGCAACTGGGGTGAGCCTTATTATTATTTTAGTTGTAGCTTTTTTCCAACAATAAAATTATGTTTCTAGTCAAATACATCTAAAGACGCAAATGGGAGCACAAACAAAGAGAATTGGCCGGTGTTGGACAAAGAAAAGAAACAGGAAAAAGACAAAGTTAGAAAAGGCAAAACGAAAAACGGAGTGGCGGAACCCAGGACGAAGGAGAAGAAAGAGGGCAAGGGCGTTAGCAGTAGCAGTAGCAGCGAAAGTAGATCTTCACAGGATAGTAGGACCACTAGTACAAGTAGCAGCAGTAGTCAACCTATAAACAGCAAAATAATTATTGATGGTAAGAGTTTGTGTGATCTCATCAGAAATCTAGGCTAAGTTTTTGTCTAGATAATTTGTAACTTTTTTGTTCTTTGTTGAATTAATTTGAATTTTTAATATCTCCTGCTCTAATGTCTTGAAAATAATCCCACAAAATTTCATATTTGTACCTTGCATTGTTGAGGCAGATCATCTAAACTACCATTTACATCAAACAAAATGTCCTTTTACATTTTTAGTTGGACTACCTTTGTTTATATGTTATTCCATTCCAGGCAAAGATTCAGATACATACCATTCGCCAGGCTTCTCGACAGAGTCCAGTCCTTCATCGTCACCCCCTAGCACCCACTCGCCACCTCTCCAACTAATGGTTACACCCCCAATGGTACTACCCGACGCGCCTACTTCCTTCAACACCTCGCCCAACTCATTCCAGTGCAACAACGGAACCTCGTCGTTCGCCAGCAAGTTGCCGCCCAATTTAGTGGTAGGATCCGAAGACAACAATTCCTATTTCAGCTCTAGCGGTTTCAGTAAAATGCACAGCGCTAGTTCTGTAGATAAAGAACAACATTCTATGGATAGAGATAGATTGGGTGGGGACGCGGGCGTTGCCAGAACTTTGGGAGATCTTCAAGAGGATAATGGGCATCAGTTGCTGACAGATACATTACCTTCCATAAATACAACAGAAGACTGGGCGGCGGCTTTTGGTTTTGCTGGCGGACAACAAGCTCGTGAGCACGATCTTCTTCAACAAAAAATTCAGCAACAGAGGGATGTTAGTAAATTGCCTAGTTTTGCCACTGGATATGGTTTAGGAGTTAATGACAATGCATTTGGAAAAGGTAACAAACAATCAAATTATAGTCATTTAGTCAATAATTATGATTTTACAGGTTCTATAGATAATTTTAGTGGATTTTATGAAATGTCTAAGTTACAAGAAAACCTAATGGATGCCCTAGCGAGTAAAACAAACGGATTCAATATAAGACCACACGATGGGAACGTGCACCAAAGGGTGCAACAGCCTCAGCAACCTCCACACATTAGCAACGGACTAGAACAAAATATGTCCAAGTTCTTTAGCGATTTCAATAAATTTAATGCCAAGGAACCGCCTAATTCTTCGCCATACCAAAACGGTTACAACGGTCTACACAATCCTTATCAGCATATATTACAACAGAAACAATTGGAAGAACATTTTTTGAATCTCGGACTTAAAGATTTCGGCGGAGCGCAGACGGTAATTTTCACTGTTGTGGCTGTTCAAGCAACAACAATTAAATTGTTTTTTTTCATGTTATTTCTTAGACTGTATATCAAAATGGAATTCCCACACCTACATATACGAACGGAGATGCATCTCTTCTAGGCTCTATTCATAATTTATATTCAAAACCGCAGGTAAATAGTTTATTAGTTATATTTGGATGTCTTAATTTGTTGTTTTATGGTATATTTTGGAATTTTTTGAGGATAGAAATGTCCACATGCGTTAAATGTTCATTGAAACAAATCCTCTAAACTATCTGCCGTTTATAGGTAGTCTCCCCCCAAACACAAAATACAAGAAATTCAGAGGCAGAATTGGACTTTGACCCGTTCCAAGAAACACAGAAAGCTTTAGCGGAAATGATGGCGACCGAGCAAAATCACAAACCACACAATCCAAGCTTAAATACAGGTAAACTTAGGAGTTTTTCACATGAAAATCAGACTAAATTTTGATGTTTTCTAGGTCGCCCGTTAAATGGTCTAGTTCATAATCAAAATAGTACTCACATACCTCCTCCACCGCCGGGATTTTTACAGCAGCAACAGCAGACACATATGAATTCGTTCGGTAGGTGGAACTTTCTCTAGTGGTATGTTTTGATGAAGGTTTTTTTCTTTGCAGGAAGTAAAATTCTACCATTTTTAAATATGTCCAATAATCAACAACAGCAACAAAATAGTCCGACAAATAATTGGCCTAGTAGTTTTAATTCTCAAATACCACCACAAAAAAGTAAGTACCTACCTTTGTATGTTTCTTAAATCCCATCCGTTTATTTATTTTGACATGAATTTTCAAGCTTGTGATAAGTTTGTCGTCATCAGAAAATTGAAATTAGTTCATTGTCATAGGTTCAGAACAAGAGTCTTTCTAGAATTTTAGGAAATTATAAATTTATGTGACAAATGATTCTGATTGGATAAGAAGAGTAACATGGCCATCACTCTTCCCAGGCCTAACCTCCTTAGACTTTTTATGGGGTCGTATGAAGAATCATTTTAGTGGGGTTTTCATTTTTTTTGTACCTCGCTCAGAAATTGATCTTTACTTGGCAGTGTTGCCAGAGAGCAAAAATGTTTTGTACCAAAATTAAAAAATAATTGTACCAGAGCGGGTTATCCGGTCACTCGGCCAGGGAGGACACGCTGATTTCTTCAGTGTAGCGCACGTGCGGCCTAGAACATCTAACAGTAGATTTGTAATATTCATAATAGGTATTAAAATCAGTTGACAATATAACTCCGGCCCTTGGGGCTCGTATAACCTCGGTCCTTCGGACTCATAACGTAATTAAAACAACACTGGCCATTCAGGCCAGAGATTTGAAAAAAACATATGGCAATACTGCATATGATACAACAAACGTTAAAAAATTGACGTTTAGTAGGCCTTGTTTTCTTTAAAACTCGATACAAAATGGCGTTTCTTTGTTGTTCTGTGGGCACAAGATTAAAAACACTCTCGCCCTTCGGGCTCATGATTAAAAAAAAAAACGCCATTTCAATCCTCTAGCGTTACAGTGTTACCAAAAGTTAAAAATTTCAATCAGCCTACAACATCATAACAACCGTTTCTTCATGTCAGTTGCCACTTGTCAACGTTTTACATACATTAACAATTAGAAATGCTCCAAAATTACCGTTAAAATGTTGGAACGTTGCTGTTGTAGGCCTCAATTTGAATCACAAGGCTGTCAATTGACAAAAAAAGTCATAACAATCGTAGGTGGTCCTGAAAATGAACTGGTCAATTGTCAAAAGTCATAATATTGTATGTAGGCTTGTCAGTTGTCAAAAAAAAATTGAGTAATTATTCCGAGTGTTTGAACCGGAAACAATCGAAAATTTACTCTGATGATAGTTTAGCTCAACCAAGTCATCATTTAAATTGTTTCCTACTTTATCTCGCTCTTTATCTTACTCATTTATAATCGGTTTTGGTTTTTACTAATATATCCTACTTTATCTTCTTCTTTGTTTTACTCACTAAAATCTGGAAAAACATTATGTTTGAGATTGTATTTATGGCAACGTCGCTTTTGATCAAGTAGGTCTTGTAATAATTTCATTTGGCATTTTAGATAGTCGGCCATTTTCGAGTGTTTTTATTCAGTTTCTCCTCGAATTTTCCACTTTTCCAGGCCGGTTTCGATCGGGTAAACTGTTAATTATATGCGAGTCCGAAGGGCCGGAGTTATTTTAATCACAGGGCCCAGTTTATGATTCTATTGGTCAGCGGATAATTTGGAGCCAATCAAAAACCGGGAATATTTAAAATGCGATTTTTAGCGCCCAATCAAAGAGCCGGGAATATTCAAAAACTTTAGTTTTATCAAGTTGATTTTGGAATGTTGGTTTTCTATTGGGTTTTCTTAAGATTTTTACTTTTTTCAGAAAACGGTGCTTTTTGCAAACATATACATACTATTTTATCGTTGTCTTTGTCTTACTCACTATAATCAACAAGTAAACCTTGTAATGTCATTTTCATTGAAATTAAACTAAAAACAAGTTTCCGATGCGTTATCTAGGGAATTTTAATTATTATAATCATTATTTGACAATTTTTAATTGAATTTTAAACAAAAAACTTATTTAAAATGTTATTTTTGTTTTTCGAGATGTAATGTGGCAATGTTGCTTTTAGTCGGCCATTTTAAAGTGACGTCTTGTGATTTTTTGCCAGTTTTTCCTCGAATTTTTGACTTTTCCGGGGATTTTTAATGGAAAAAAGCGATTTAACATACGAGGTTTTGAGTTTTCTCCATTTTCTAGCAAAAATTTCCGCTTTTAAATGCCATAATTAGCAAAATCCCATTTAAAATGCTTTTGATGTGACAACGCCGCTTGTCGCTAATTTCAATCAAGGAGGCCTTGTAATAAATATCATTTGTCATTTTTGACATTCGGCCATTTTCATTTGACGTGTTTACATTTTTATCCAGTTTTTCCTCGAATTTTTAACTTTTCCGGGCTGTTTTTGCTCGGGAAAATTGATTTAAAGTACGAGGCTTTGAGTTTCCTTCATTTTGTATCAAAAATTTCGAGTTTTTCAACGGGGTAAGTAGCAAAAACTTAAGTTTCATCAAGTAGGCTTTGGAATGCCATTTTTCAATGTTTTTTTTTTTGGATTTTCCGCTTTTCCGATCAGGAAAACCTATTTAAAGTACGAGGCTTTGAGTTTTCTTTATTTTTTGCCGAAAACTTAAACTAAACACAAACTACGTCAACCAAAAACCACAAAACGAGTGTTAATTAACATTGACATTAGATTAAGTAGGCAGTAGGCTAATGGCCGTTTCCACCAATTATTTTAGGGGAGCCTTAGCGATAGGTGGGTTCGGCTTGCTCACTCCGAGTGACTCCATTCGCACTCCAGGCGTTCGGGTTAAGGTTCGGGTATTGCTTTTTACCGTATTAGGGGTGACTCCATTAGCTCTGCTCACTCCACTCCAACTCCGTGCTGAATAGCCGAACCCAGCTGATAAGTATTCCTTAAACTGACATTTCTCCATATAAAAATGTTATTTTAGGGAATACTTACCGATAAGGCTCCCTTTAAATAGTTGGTGGAAACAGCCATAAGACCATATACCTATTATACTAACGTATATCGCGCCTTCCCCATTTACCCAATGTGCGGTTTTTGAAGCAAACAAAGAGAGATAAAGTTATATGATCTCGCATAAGTCTATCTTTGTCTAACGAAGGAGACCGAGGTTATGAACTGCGCTTGCGTTAAACTCTAGATTCTTATTGGCCGGCGGTTGCCATTTTGCATCAAGCTTTTCGTGCCGTGTTGTCATGTCAAGCTAAAAAGCACAATAAATTAGGATCATTTTTTGAGGTTATAATTTGGTCGATTGTATTTGGATTCCAAAACACTAATAAAAATGAATATATTGGTTTATTTGTCGAAATCGAGTATGTGTTACACGCACCAAACTACAAAATTCGTCATGTTTCTTGTGAATGTTGAAATAACTCGAAGATGAAAATAACGTTATTGGCAACCCTGCAATATCAGCTGTTTAAAATGAAATCTTATTGGAGGAATAACTTCAAATTGACGCATGCGCATTGGAAAAACGAGTTCACTTGAGACAAAGAAAGCATCGTTCTATCTCATAATGTTTGCTTCAAGAACTCAAACCAACCCGCGATATACGTAGTATAATAAATATATGCATAAGACTCTTTGAAAATTTGGAAAAAATAAAAAAATTGGAAATTGTACCAAATATGCCAACGTCGCACCAGCATACTTTTTCAAAATGGATGGTACCAAACCTGGTACAATTGTACTACCTCTGGCAACACTGTTACTTGGTGTCCAAATTGGCCCACCCTGTACAGGCTGTCAAATTATAAAGTACCACTTCCTGTAACTTTTTTATTTTTGATCGTACATTAAAAAGTTACAGGGGGTGGTACTTTATAACTTGACACCCGGTACACAAACTTTCTGATCTGGCCTCCATTTTGGCTCCAAAGCAAAAAATTCAATCGACTCCCTATACCAGGAGCCATATTTATGGAAACTTTTTCTGCTATTTTGATGAATACTACCGGCCCTAAACCATCATGAAGACTGTCTGAAATAAGTAATGTGCGACCAACGAGAATTGAACAACGGCAAATATGCAAACTGATATTTCTATCACACTCTATTCCACTGCAACTGTGTATTTCCATATCATTTTTTCCTCTTTTCATAGTTACCAACATATACCAGTAAATCTTCCAATTATTTTCAGCTATTCCAAACACATGTAACGACTGGAAAGTATTGGACCCAGCAATTCTAAGTTCAAGCCGCAGCTATCAGGTCCCACAGATGGCGCAAGGGGGTCCACCGACAGTGAGAGACCCATACGCCGCTCCAATTCCTCCCTTAGGCACCCAACAAATTACGTCACAACAACAGCAAAACGGCCCGATGAGACCGTTCGATTATCCGCCTAGCAACAACAGCCCGTTTTCCGCGTTCACCCAAGTACAACAGCCGGGCTACAGCAACGCGTTTGCACCACAACAGAATGTAAACAATATGCCGTGGTTCACGGCGAACGACATAAATTCGCAAATTTCCACTCCGCCGGGGTTCAGAAATAGCCAGACATCCAAGCAGCAGGAATGCTAAGGCACCCCTGATCCGATTAGTTAGCTGTAATATGGATCACAACGTTTATTATTCACTGGATATTGATTTATTAAAATAAAAAGCGATTATGTTTCTTAGTTTTTTTTTGTGCAATATTGTGTTAATTTGATGTCTATATTAATTTTTTATTGGTCAAAACAAAGCAAGAGAGTAGAAAAAAATTGTCATATATTATTCTGGTTCAGCATAATTATTTCAAAATTTGTTTCCTACATTATTGTTCTTGTTTTGCAAAGATGTTCGATCCATAACAAGGAGCTTAATGAAAAGATACGTGTAATCGCTACCAGGTACCGATTTAAATTAAATTGTTTAAAAATTGAAATTAAATTTGAAGGCGGGGGTGCTTGGTCACAATGAAAAAAGCATTAAAATTAATATTCTATCCATTTCAGTATATAATTGAAAGTAAAACAGCTAAATATAATGTATTACAGTATTGATTTGTGTTTTATTTTATTTTTTTTTCCGTTAGTCGAGGAATATGGTCATTATGTATGTACGTATGTAAGGTTGATCTATTGTACTCCTCCCGCTACTGAGTTCGGATTTTTGCTGCTCTAAGCCGCCTCTCTAGTTCAAATTCTAATTAACACAGCAATAATTTATTCCACTTAACAATACACTCTGACACTAATTACTTTAATAACTAACTCAACAATTAAACTCTTACAACTCACAACAATAATCACTATTTAAATCACATCACAGTCGAACTAAAACCTAAAGTTACAAGCTAAAACCCGTCCTTATATATAGCCGTAATTTATTCCTGTAAATTCCAGAAGAACCGTGATCAACCTTGTTCTCGACCATCAACGTAAAAACTCGAATCTTTACAGGATTCTTGACACACTGGCGGCCGTCACAATATCTAGTGGTTCTTGGGTTGCAATGTCTTTTAACTGTATAAGGGTTCTTTATCCTTGAGCGACTTACGGCTTCACAGTTTAGTAGAAGATAGTGAGATCTCTTCTTCTTCACAAAATCTGCAAATGCTACCTTCTTCCAACCCCAATTTCTGTAGGCGTTCCTCAAGTCCCGAGAGAAACCTTGTTTAGTCTTTTCTTGCTAAGGTTGACCAGCAGTTCTGATCATTTTTTGATTTGAAAACATTGAGGCAGAATTAAAAATACAAAATTTTTGGTAAAAAACAATTTATTATTTATTATTCAATATTACTTCCTATAATTTTTACACTATTTACAATCGGTTCTTAACTAAAACCAGAACTAACAAATGACCAGGAAATAAAAAAAGTCAATTCTGCAATAAAATAATGATGAATAAAGGAAACTCCACGAGAATAAGTCATTTGTAAGTTCAAATATCATATTGTACCTATATTTTATTAGAAAAATAAACCTTACTATCCTTTTTACAAATACAATTTTCTCAATACATATTTAATCACAAAGACACTTTTGTTAAAAAAAATTTAGACCTAAAGTAATAAATTTTGAGACAAAAATTCTTTATTTTATACTGTCCAAGAAGGGCCGATTTATGCAGTTTTAGTAGAGTTTTGGTCAATACACATTTCTTTTAGTGTTGATTGCTTTTGGCAAAAAATCCAGTGAAGGCTTTAACAAATGAAGCTGAACCAAATTTTCTGGACAGTATAAAAGGGAAAACAAAGATATACTTCTTAGAACTTATCTGTATATCCAAGTAGTTGTTACAAAATCCGAACCAGTGTCTATAAAAATGTGGGCAATTATGTCATGAATAAATAAAATCGAGCAAAAGCAAAACTACCTGTAAATTGATTTGCATAATTTTATATTTTAAAAAATAAATGCCTAAAAATTGAGAAATTTTTTTAAGCAAATTTTCAGTCAAAATAAAGTAAATTAGGTACCTATGGGATATTTTACAAATGATAACAACAAGCAAATATATTTCTTGCATTGCTTCCTTTATGTTCAAAGTAACCATTTCTATTCATTTGTAAAATATACTATAAATATTAATAAACACACTTAACTCAAAAAATAATTCATAAATGTTACACAGTAACAATAAAAAATTATTTATACAGGACGGTGTTGTAGGTAAAGTAAAACTGTTTGTCCTGCGTAATAATTATTTTTGGATTTTCCTGGCAACCAACATTGTTACCTCCAATAATTATTAGTTATCAAATAACACAAAAGTCAAACTAAAAACTAACAATAAAAACTATATTTTTGGTTTTTACAAGGTAGATTTTTTCTGTTGAAGTTTGTCTAATACATATTTACAATAAAACCTAAAAGAAACACAACATTTTTAGTCAAATTGAACATAGGAAAACAAAAATTCTTACCTCATTTTAATCAGTATAAACAATATATTCTGGATCGGCAACCTCTTGAGCAAACGACGATTGCACCATTTGCATACTGCTCGACGATCTGCCTTGAAGGTTATTCCTCCCGCCTTTGGATTTGGCGTGAGTTAAAATATGGCTTTTCAGGTTTGTCGATTGGGCGAATTTCTTGTTGCAACCGTCAAATGGACAAACATAAGGCCTGTCTCCAGTATGTATTCTGACATGTGTTCTAAAACAAACATTATAAATAAGATAATTGAATTTCCAATGAATTTTCATTACCTTAGGTTGAAATCGAGACTAAATCTTTTGCCGCAGCCTTCGAAAGTGCATTGGAAGGGTTTTTCTCCTGTGTGCACCAGCTGAAAATTAAATAATAATTTGTTTAAACAATCTTTTCTACTATAACAAAGTAGATCTTACCTGATGTCTCTTTAATTTGCTACTTTCAACAAAAGCTTTTCCACATTCGGCGCAAACGTGTACTCTAGGGCCGTGCGTATGTAAATGTTTTCTCATTGCTGAATTGTCTCTAAACATTTTATTGCAACCTTTATGAGGACATGCTGAAAATGAGAAAAAATAATAATGAAATTGAAAGTATGAAACTGGCTAGAGAAAAACTAAACTTGATAAAGTATCATCAAATAATGATCTCATAACTTTTGGAAATTGAGTGCAAGAAATGATAATTTCAAAGACAACGATTCTGTTTTTTATGGAACGACAATACTCCAAAAGAACCATTCTGAAGGATAAATGACAATAGTAATTTTTTAACACAAAAATTCTGAATGTACATACCAATAGTTCTCTCTGACAAGTCCTGATTGGGTCGTCTCACTCTGGGACTCTTCAGGCCGGGCCTGGCAAATTCTGCCAACTGTTTGGGATCAGACAAATCCAATCCAGGCATGCCTTCTTGCTTGACTTTTTCGCCGGTCATGTATTCGGTGTAGTCTGGATCCGGGTCTGGATTTGAACCTTCATCTAATTAATGAAGAAAAAAACATATAATTTTAGTTTATATTGGTAACAAGACTAAAAGCCTATTTTGTTATTCAAATCTGTTTGATTCGGATTCATGGAAAATACTATTTGTCCATTTATAATGTGCCTTAGTTATTCTTAGAACCAGTTTATTTATCTTCAGATAACTATATCTATTAGACAAATTCACCTATTGGTTGGCCATTTATTCACGCAGATTGCATTAAGAACCTCTGTTTATCAGAAGGTAAAAAAGCCACTCCTTAATTTGGTATCTACTCTTGCCAAGGTATTTTTTTTTTTTTTTTTTTTTTTTTTTTTTTACGGATATGCGCACTCGCAAGGACAATGTCCTATCACGCTCGAGAAGCGGCAAGTGCGCGGAAATGTCGGTGTATGTTGGTCTTGAAACGGTTCAGGTTGTAACCTGCAGGGAAAACCGTCGCAGGGAGTTTATTCCACAGCGATGCTGTTCTCCAGAGATATGAATTCTGATATAGTGAGGTTCTTGGTGCCTCTAGTTTGACAGTAAATTCATGGTTACCGTCTGTTTGACGCGTTCGCCTGGTAGGTGCTACTCTCGGTGGAATCATACGTGCCAACTCTTCAGAGCATTTTCCGTGATAGTACCTGTAGAAGAGAGATAAATCGCCCACAGATCTGCGATGTTCGAGACCATCCAAGTTACGAGTAAGTGCGGGGTCATTGATCAGCTTGATAGCTCGTTTTTGCACGGTATTCAAAAGCATTAAGGTATGTTTGGGTGCAGCACTCCATATATGTGAGCAGTACTCCATAGTTGGTCGAATCTGGGCTTTGTAGAGTGTCAGCAATTGGCTTGGTGTGTACAGATGTCTTGTACGAAATAGCACCCCCAGCTTTTGGGAGGCCCTTTTAGCAATATCTGCCACGTGACTGTGCCAAGACATGTTGGTCTCTGCAGTAACCCCCAAGATGTTCAACTGACTCTGTAATGTGACAGCACTTCCAGATAGCATGATGTTTGGCTCACCGGTGCTGGTCTTTTTTGAAAACAGAGCTGCTTGGGTTTTCTGCGCATTGAACTGTACAAGGTTTTTGTTACCCCAGTCCTCTATTATCTCCAGGTCGTTATTTATCTGCGATATTTGAGTTAGTCTAAGATGATGGAATTCACGTGCGGAAAGCCCTGTGGGTGGTATGAGTGAGGAGACTACATTACCATCGTCTGCAAAGCAATAAAGTGGATTTACTGTTTTATCTATGAGGTCATTTATGTAAATCAGGAAAAGAGTTGGCGAAAGGATTGCTCCCTGTGGCACACCAGCATTTATTTGGTAAGAGTTGGAGTTCTGGCCATCCAGTGCAACATAAATGGATCTGTCCTTTAGGTAACTTTCAAACCAAGTGCAAAGTTTCGGCGATAATCCCATTGTACCCAGGTATATCAACTACATAGGAAAAACTTACTCAATAGGGTACTTGCATGGAAAATTAAATTGATTATTGTTTATTGCAAACTGTAGGAAATCGAAAAAAAATCGTTACTTTTTTTTAATTCCGCCCAAATATGATTATTCCGGAAGTTATACAAATATTAAGTTTTTTATATATAGATATACTGAGCATGTGCGACGTCACAACTCACAACGTATTATACCTAAGTAATGACGTCGGTAGGACATTTCAAAGCGTTGTATCTCCGTCAATTTTTGACTAACAAGAAAAAGAAAAAACACGTGTTGACTTATTTTTCATGGACTATCGAAATCAGCAATAAAAAAATTTGATGCAAGGGGCTTATTCAGATAGAAAATAGTAGTAGGGCCACACCAAAAGATTCTAGTTCTTGCACTCATTTTGTTTCCAGTAAATATAAATTTTTAGAAGATCAAACTAGGCTTTGGATGCACTAAAATTGTTTGTTTTGTCTTTATATCATTTCAAATGCATTGAATAGAGATGACATATTCTAAAACCAAGGTTCTTAAAGTTAATGGGTTCTCTGGTAAGGAGTAACTTGATGACGTAAACTTAGGTGCCTTATGAAGATTTGCATTGTTGAAGCACCGCAGCTGACGTCATAAAAGTTATCAGAGCTTTCCAGTGACCCGTTTGAGTTACTCCTGAGCAACTCAGAAATGCTCCACAATAACTTTGCGCGTTCCAATACTAGAGTGTAATACACTTGAGGTGCTTTCCAGTGACCCATTTGAGTTACTCCTGAGCAGCTCAGGAGTGCTCCCCAATTGCTTTGCGCGTTCCAGTGCTTAGAGTGTCGTACACTTGAGCTACTCATTTCTGTTATCCCCTGCCCCCTCGTGCACCAAGCCTTTTACCTATGTTCCATGCTCCTGAAATCCGAAATGGTGGGGGTTAAGACGAGAGCGTTCCAGTGCTGCTTATGTCGAACAGTTCAAGAGCGTCACACTCCAGGAGCATGATACTCTAATAATTTAGGCACTGGAAAGCAGCTGCAACTCAAACAACCTTGTTCGAAAACAATTTTTTTTTTTAAACATACTTGTATTCCTTTCAAGAGTTTGGAACACTAGTGCTACTACGTCTCGTATTAAAGCGAATACCATTGGAAGGGTTAGTGCGTACTAAGTCTATTCATGTCTTTTTCTACCAGCTTGTATAAGAAATAAATAAAAATACATTTTTCCTGCACTGGTTCTACCAATGGAATAAAGCTGTGGAATAAGCGCGTAATGCCCCAGAGCTGTTTCGGACCTCCTCCTAGGTGTGAAACGAATACAACTTATGATTGATTTTTTCTATGAGTGTTGAATAATATGCATAATATACATCCATTTCCTTTTGATCAATGTGAATTATTACTCATACAGTGAGTTTTTTTTTTTCATTACTCAATTGTTTTCAACCAATGAAAATATCCTGGTCTCATTACTCCACTATTTAAGAGCCAATCAGAAAATTCGACAAGTTGACAACAGACTTCAACCTTCCAATAGATCATTTTGATAGCTGATTTCTTAGAGCAGGTAAGTTCTTAGGTGGGAGGAGTAGGAACATGGAGTTGGAAAATGAAGCCATTTTTTCCCAGGTATTTTGAGATCCAAAATAATGGCGGTATAGCTAGCTCGTGCCTATTAGAGAGTTATTGGACGTGCAATAAGGACAAGCAGTATTTAAATTAGCCTTATTTTGACATCTACGCATGCGCAATTGTATCCGAAAATAAGGATTCCCTTAATAAGGTTACTGCTTGTCTTTATTTGTGCATGGTTAGTGCGAGGCAGTAAACTTCCCTTATTTCAAATGTCTGACATTTTGGACGACTTTGACGTTTCGCTTTCCGACGATGACGTAATTTTACTTAGAAAATTTATTTTTTACAATAGTTTTCCATTTTACTGTGGGTAACATCAAAAAATGGGTATCAGCAGAAAATCACAAACAGAAATAAACACTTTTTGAGACTAAAATTTATAAACATAACTATCAGCTGTCAAAATTATGAATACAAAATAAGGTAATACTCTAGCACCTACTACACTCTTCCAATAACTGTTTTTCCTTGGAAAAATAATGCTGATGCACTAATAAAATAACGTAGATCCTTAATACTGCGAGGCAGTATTTAATAGTTCCAATAACTCTCTATTATCTATTAATCATAGAAAAAGTATAGTATTCTACTTGTGGGTAATGGCTATTACTCACTCGGATGATTACAGTACTCGCCTGCGGCTCATAGTGCAAACTTCATCCTTTGTGAGTAATAGCCATCATTACCCGCTCGTTGAATAATATACTATATTATCTTTTCTCTATTATTTTTAATGCATTAGACAAAGATTAATACATTGCATTGCAAAACTCTTCTATTCTTGATGATCAAAGTAGGCTTTGGATGCATTAAAGGTCTGTTCTCACAAACCATTCAGAGCAAATTTCATTGGTTGAAAATAGTAAGAAAACTGTCTGTTGACCATTCCTACCAATCAAAAACGCTCCGACTGTTTTGTGGTGATTTCTGTGAGAACAGACTTATACAACAGTAAATGTATCTTGTAGATATTTACCAGCAAGTTTATCCGAAGATAAATAAACCGGGCTTAATTCTATTGGTAAGCGGATAACTGGCCGACCAATAGGATTATAGAATGCGTTTTCATCCTTTAGATTGCATTACCTGACAGTTTATCAGGAGGTGAATAAACCGGGTCTTACAAACAAAAACAAAAAAACGTGCACTATGGCTACGTTCCAATACTATTCCGCGATCATATAGATATTTATCACCTGATTTTAAATAGATTTGAAATGAATTGAACACGTGTCAAAATTATCATCGGGATGCTCATAGATTGGATTTTGGAACTTCTACTATGTGCGCATATTTGATTTGAAGTGCAACTTTTCACGCTTAAGGGCCGGTTAATTCACCTGCTGATAAAGTGTCAGGTAAGCAATGTGACGGATAAAAATGCAATCTGTAATCCCATGAGTCGTCCAGGCAAATCGAACCAGCTGATAATTCAAGATGGCGACGTGGGCATAACATACTTGACGACCGTAAAGGTGCCTTTTCATTCAATTCCAATTGATTGCAATTTGGATGGGAATTGAATTATTGTAAACGTGCCTTTACGGATGTCAGGTGTGTTCAAAGTTTATGAATATATTAGCTCTGTTCCAACCAAAATGAGAAGCGTTCCAAAACCAGTAATTTTCAGTCGCCCACCTATTTTTCAATAAGTTGAACGTCTTAGGGCGGGTATTATAAAACTACTTTGAGAGTTAACTTAAAGTTAACTTCTGGAATCACATGTAATTCAAAAAGTTAACTTCAAGTTAACTGTCAAAGCAGTTTTATAATACCCGCCCTTAGGCAATTCAAACCACGTGACATTCAAGATGGCGTGGCGGCCACACATGGGCCAAAAAACACAAAAAAATATCTAGTTTCTGCCCGAATTAATAGTTTAGGTAAAGTTTGTTTCGCCAGGGTTTGTACTTGCCACCAGCATTTACTTTCCTTGTTTAACAAATAAAAATTGACTGAAACAAACAATGACGTCAAAAACGTTCGTCGGTTCTTAACCATAAGTCATTCATTTTAATTTGTCAGAAAAATTGAATGTGTCATATGAATTAATCAAGGTCAAGTATGAACCCTAGTGAAACGGACCTTACCTAGTTAACAAATATTTTATTAAATAATGAAAATCAAAGTTGTAAGCAAAACTCTATGCAAAATAATTTAAAATACGCATAAAAACATATTCAAAACAAACTTGCTTGGCCGCCACGCCACATTGAATTTTCCTTTTTGACAGAAGGATTGAATTGCCTACTATCCTAAATACTTGACAAATGAATGGCAGCAAATATCCAGTTAAGTTCCCCAAAATTTTCTAGAGGGCGCAAGTGAACTTGGAGTGTTTCAAATTTCGGCGGTAAATGTCGATAGATTTAAATCGCTTAAATTGAGTAGAAGGAAAGATGACTACATGGACAATGAATAAGTTTAAATATCTCCCAAAGCGTTCAGTGCCCCCCAGAGAATATTTTTAAAAGTGTCAGCGTCAACTTGTCTTGAAACCACACATCAAACTTAACTTTTGAGGTTAAAATTGCAATCGATTATTTACGCGCCAAAATTTAAAGAGCTCCAAGTACAGAAGCGCCCTCTTCAACTCAACTGTCAATATTACATGCCATTGATCATGTAGAAAACACCATTCTAGAAGGGTTCTCATGTCAGTTGGAACAGAGCTTTTGCGAACCAGTGCAAAAGTCATTTAACACTGGTTCCAAAGTGTCAATTCAAATTAGAGTTATTTTTCAACGGAAGAAAACATCAAATAATTGTTCTGGGATAGCTTTTATACAGGGTGTCCAATTTGAATGATTGCTATCTCTGAAAGGGTAAAGAGAGAGGTATACGAGCAAGAACACTTAACTTAACAGGACTGGTTATTGAGCCTGAAAGTGTCTCCCATTTCAGCCGCAATCGCAAATTTTTGGCGTAAAATGCGTAATCCGAGTTTAAAGGGAAAAAATTAGAGAATTCTCGTGCTGTCCAAATTTCAAATACCGTAACGCTATTTGACAAGTATGACAGTTCGTACGGTATTAGCGTTAGCGGAGCCCGGTATCTAACGGGACTTAGCGGATGCCTTACCGTAACGCTATGCTATGTCAAAACTAGTTTACGCTTCATTTCCGTCTGCAAGAACAGCAATTTCTAATAATTTCTCCATAAAAAACACCAAGGGAAAATTAATCAAACTCAGAATCTTCAGGACAAATAATAAGTTAGAAAACAAGCAAAAAAAGTTGGGTTAGATCCGAGGTTAGATCACTCAACTCAGCTGTCAAAATGTGAACAGAATAAGGGATTGGAGGATTTTTTGCGTATTCGTGTCCGAGAACTATAAAATACCACGTAAAATATCGTATTGTTAGCGGTACCGTATTAGCGTAGCGTCTGAGGTACGAGAACTCTTTATTAACTCACAAGCACAGCCTGAATCGCAAGCATTTCATCGAGGTCTGCGGGTAAAGTTAACAATCTTAGCTGCTGAAAGTGGTGACGTCGCTCGCAGACCCTGCCGACTCGAGAATTGGCGAACGTACGCCTTATGATGATGAGCAATCCTGTTAGTTTACGATTCTTGGGTACGAAATCGGCTTAATTAGAGGCGTTTTTTCGCGTCCACTTTTTTGAAAATGGTTCAAAACTGTTTTGAAACAGTACATTCTCGCGATAAACTAATGACGTCACGTCAAAATCAAATTATTTTCTCGTGCCGAGAAATTATGACGTCATGGTGACATTAGTTAAACCAGTTTTGAAAAATGTTTTGGAACATTTGGGACGCGAAAAAACGCCTTAGATAGAAGTGGCAGAGGCTGAGTTCGTTTTTGTCGTCGTTCTCGTCGATTTGCTCAGAAATTTAGACAGGCACCTGACTGGATAAGAGAGTTTCAATTTACAAATCAGGTGCCTGTCAAAATCTCGGAGCAAATCGACGAAAAAGATGACAAAAACAAAACTCAGCTAGATTTTGTCCATTGAAGATAAATTTACAGGGTTGCCAAATTTTTAGTCGTTTCTGAGATATAAGGGAAATTGGCCTTGAAATTTTACTCGAAACGGGTGTTCAGAAGTTTCACTTCAAAAAAACAAAAAGAAAAAATAAAATCTGAGCTACGTTCCAATTTTGCAGAAAACTGTTCAATGTAAACACGATTCTGGGATTCCGCGCAAACGAAAATCATAAACATCAATCATGGCACAGAATCAGGCAATGGTTTTTGACGTGATGGTGGCACCAATTGTTGGAACCTGGAAGACATCAGGTCTGTTTCTGCAGAAATCACAAACCAGTCAGAGCGAATTTCATTGGTTGAAAACAGTCAGAAAACTAGTTTCAACCAATAAAATTCACTCTGACTGGTTTTTGATTTCTGCAGAAACAGACCTATCTTTAACTTTAAAATTCCCTCGTTTTTAAGCTTTGCCCTGATGTAAGGTACCGCATTTTCCCATATAGGGCGTGTTTGGGTTGACGCTCGACGGAGAGAGCAGAGCGATTACGGAGTAACGTGACGTCACAGGGAGTACACCGTGTCAAGCCAAATAAACTTGTGCAAAAATTTTGGGTTGAGCGATCAGCTGATTATTGTTTATTTTTCTTAGCATATATTTTTTGGAGTCCGAGCCTGCATTCCGCATTTGCACCAGAGTTTTCTTGTTTGTTTTGCATTTTAGCCGATAATTTTCAAACAGCCCCATTTTCTTTTGTATTTTGCAAAAAATGTCGTGTTACATACCTTAATAATAAAACGCACCTAAACACTCTGAGGCTGCCAAGTTCCCTTGGAAAAATATGTTCAATAATACCAGTGATGAGGACTATCGAGAAAATTTGATCAAAAGTAAACAATTATGCAGAATTTACTAGCTATTTGATTGTTAACATTTAAACATAGCTAAAACTATCCATCTAACAAGTATATGTTAAAATTCGGGATTGTTTATTTATCTTATCACGGAAATTAGGTTAGGTTTTACAGACAAATTAAACTGCGCATGCACGCTCCAGCTGCCCACCCCACAAACTCGGAGTTTATCGAGCTCGCTCTGAGCGCTCAAAATATGTCAAACCAAACACAATCAAGCGTTGTCGGAGCTTCAAAAATAACGGAAGAGAGACAAAAGTGCAAGCTCTGAGTGCACCGAGCGTGAACCCAAACGCGCCCATAAAAAGCTAAAAAGCATGTGTGAAAAAAAGAGATGTAACAAAAAGCAAAATTAGGTCTGTTCGCGCAGAAGTCACAAACCAGTGACAGCAAATTTCATTGGTTGATCACAGTAGAAAACTAGTTCTGATTGATGAAATTCGCTCTGACCGGTTTATGATTTCTGTTTGAACAAACTCATTATTGCGCACCTAATTTATCGATGGTGCTGCCAAAATTAAAAAGTGACCAAAAACCGAACTACTGTGTAACAATTTCATAGTTCAATTAGCTTTTTTTACAATTAAACTATGGAAATTTAACTTAAATAAATCTAAAAACATTGATGTATTGTTTTTTTATTTCAAAAAAATGTCCAAATTCAAACCAAAAATCCAGGAAAAAATTCAAAAGAAAGGCGGCAGCCGCCATGTTGGGTCATCCATATTGGCAAAATACGGGGCGGCCATTTATAAAACATGGCAGAAAATTGAGCATGGCCGCCCCAGGATCAAAACAAACTTTGTTTGGCCGATCATTTTTCCTCGAAATGTTGTTTTTCATCAGTTTTCCGCGATTTTTCTTTCGTTATAGTGATCGGCAATTGTGACCCTATTGACCTTCAATCGCGTCCGACCAATAGAACGCCCGCATCGACGGAAAATTCCATTAATAAAATACAACCAAGTTATAGGATGGAATTTTAACGAAAAACTTACCATCGCTAGCTCCTGAGGCCCACATGGTAACCGAGAATTCGCCTTCCATCGTTTTGATTTGTACTTGTTTCTGTTCCCATTTTCTAGGCTTTGTTTCTATGTGCATGTCACTGAACAAAAATTCGTTTTCTCGCTTAATTTGGATGCCTCGGTTGTTTTTGAAGTTTTTACGCTTTTTCGACGGCCCTGCCGTAGTTTCCACGTACATATCGGCCTGATCCGGCACCGGTACATCGTACAAATTCAAAGGATCCCCGGAATCGTCTATAATCTCTTCGTGAGTCTCTAAAATAAGCTCGCGACCTTCCAGCCCCTGTCCGGACATCAAGGGCTCGCCATATTCGACGATAGCGTCCACCGAATCGCCCATATCGATAGGAATTGTTTCAATTTCGACGCATTCCTGTATATCCGGCTGTATTTCGACGTCGCACATCACGTTCGGATGATGATCCTCCATTACTCGAAAATTTATTTGTTTATAAAAGATGGAGGACAGACACACACAAATATGGCGACGCTCAGTTTCAAACACAAATAGAAATGGCCGCCGCAAAGACTGAAACGAACGTCATAATTTGCCCAACTTTTGAATTCATTTCACATTTGTAACTTGTCCGGCAGGATCACTTTCACTCTCCAACCTCAACCTTATGCCATAAGCTAAACAAGGACAATAATCTACTCGGAGTAGTCGGGCTTTTTAAGCAATCGTAAACTTGGGGAAAATTTAGAGCAGGGTTTATCGATATATAAATCGATTCGCGATGATGGAGCATATTGGTCTTGTAGAAAGAGAGAACAGTTCTTCATTGGATTTGGACATTCAAAAAGGGCATTGGGCTTTAACTTTCAAACGTTCTGCTTCTAAAATTGTATCCATATTTTTTTTAATAAAAATATCGATATGAAAAATAAGGAATAATATCGACACAGATATCGATAAGCCTTCCTCTAGTTAAAATTAAAAAAGAAATACGTCCAGCGGGCGGGGCTTGAAGTTTCCATAACAACGTATGAACGAGAAAGAGAGAGCTAATAAAAAAACGATGAAGGTATGAGCGCATGCTAATTTTTTTCCACAGAGGCGGGAAATTCAAAATGTTGGTGGATGAAAGATTTTGATGTGTAGTTCCTACTGCTGGGATTGCTGGGGAACACAAACAACAATTACATATTAATTTTTTTTTTTTTTTAGAAAATCTATCTATTATAAATAAAATAGCCAATACATTTATTCCTATATATAAAAAAAACAAACAAAAAGTCTATAAAATAAATTTCACAAGCATTTTTATAATTTCAAAGTAACACTTAAGCTTTAAAAAATATTTTTTCGTAGGGCTACATTTTTTTTTTCAAACTTCCCTGGCACCGAGAAGCATTCGTTAATATTATCTTTATGGACAGCACTTTTTCATTGCATACCTACATTATTGTAATGGAATAGTAGAGATCTAACAAAACGAAACATAGTATTATTAAGGAGTACCTTTTAAGTGTGCAATAAAGGTGTGTTCTCACAAGAGACAGAAACAATCACTCAGCGGTTTATTTTGGAACAACAGCATTGAAAACATCTATAGACGATGCTTTTTGACTCCTGTGAAAACAGACATTGAGAATGCTAAAGCAATTCACCAAATTATATAGTAAAAACCACATTAGATAAAGCTCTATCACACCTAATATGGTACTGAAACTACTGACCCAGAAGAAAGTCTGAAAATGATTTTGGCAAAGCTGAAGAATATTGTAAATTGTATTTGGACAAAAATAACGCCTCAACCTCTATTTTTTTTTTTTAATCACATCCTTGTCAATAATTTTCAAGTATATGAAACATTTCACTTGCCACTCGAAACAGATATCATGGCAAGTTAAATCTTTCATTTTTCTAAGCTAACAGTTGTCGAATCTCGTTACTCTCAGCCGAATCTAAATAGGATTTGCCATCTGGTGCTACCCCATCTTTTTTGGCGCCTTTTTGCAATAGCAGTTCTACGCAGGTTTTGTGTCCTTCCCAAATCGCTGCTAAGATCGGAGTGATTCCATGTTTGTCTTTGGACTGGAAAATAGAAAATTAATTTTTTATCCTTAGAGCAAATATTATTTACAGGATTGGCAATTTTCTCTACTCTTTGGTTTTTTGGATGGATATTTCCATATAAGTTAACACAAATATCCACAGGAAAACCTGTGTTTGTGTTTTATGAAGGACAAATACAAGTACCTACTCTTTGATACTCCTAATTGAAATTTTAAAGTCTGATTGTGTTTAAGAGTGTTCTAATATTTTCATGGAAGTTTTAAGTTAGTTCCAAAGTATCATATGATGATTTTTAGGATATCCTAAAAGTTTCAGTTCTAGATTGTTTCCAAAAGTTCCATATGATTTGTAGTGTTCCAAAAGCTTTCTAGAATGTTGCTGAAAGTTCAGAAGTGTTCTGGTCTATTCTAGAATGTTTCTGAAATTCTAAATTGGTTCTAGAGTGCTCTGTAATGTTTTACAATGTTTTTAAAGATTCCAATGGAGCGATATACTAATGAGAAATATGGCATCCTCACATTTTCATTAATTTTACGGACTCTAACGTCATAGCCCTTGCCAGGGTGATACTTACGTTTACATCGGCCCCAACAGTAATTAAGTACTCTATCACAGCTTTTTGGCCATAGTCGGCAGCATATAATATCAAAGGACGTCCATCCACTTCTTGGTTTACATCTACTGACTGAAATACAAGAATCTGTACTGATACATCGTCAATTTAATGTTTAGAGATTATAATAAACTATGGAAAAATTATTGTCTCAATAGGGATGAGGGGCTTTCATCATAGGGTGATTAAACTATATGTTGTAGAATTAAATAAAACTTACCTCTTTCTCTATGATGTGTTTAACTTGTTCCAGGTCGCCGTTTTTTACTGCCCACACAAATTCGCTACTCATTTTTTTTGTTAATTTTTGAGGTTTTTCCTAGAGAAAATAAACTTCTCTGTTTGCAAAATGCCAAAAACCAAAATTGCAACTTGCTTGAAAGTCTTGCAACAACAAAAAAACGTCAGTCTGAAAGACAGATGACAGAGTTGTATTTCTTTCAAGAGTTTGAAACACTCGTGCTACTCGCTCCGAGCTGCTTTCCAGTGCCGAAAGAATTGTTAGAGTATCATGCTCCTGGAGTGTGACGCTTTTGAACTGTTCGACATGACCAGCACTGGAACGCTTTCGTCTTAACCCCAACCATTTCGGACCTCAGGAGCATGGAACACCGAAATAAAGGTTGGTGCACGAGGGGGCAGGGCATAACAGAAATGAGTATTTCAAGTGTACGACACTCTAGGCACTGGAACGCGCAAAGTTATTGTGGAGCACTCCTGAGCTGCTCAGGAGTAACTCAAATGGGTCACTGGAAAGCACCTCCGGTGTTAAGTTGACCCCGATTTTAAGGAGAGAGATGCGAGGTGCATAAACACTTTTCGAAAGGAATAAGCGCGTAACGCCCCAAAGCTGATGCGGAGCTCGTCCTAGGTGTGAAAGGTACAAAAGTCGAGTTTTATGTTGTGTTTTATGTTGTGACGTCATAGTATGTTAGCCATGCTCGCTAAAATGTAGTATCCCAAGTAAATACAACATACTACTGGGTTAAAACTCTCGCTAAAATACGCCTAAATATAATCTGATAGCGAATTCTACTGGTAGGAGCAGTGCAGAAAAAAATGTATTTTTATCTCTTTTTCTATACAGGCTGGTAACAAAAGACACGGATACAATCAGAGCGCTCGGAGATGCGAAGAACAGGGATAAAAGAGTAAAACAGCAGTTTCAAGTTTCAATAAAATCACCATTGTTTTACATTTATGAATTTTAAAAACGCATATAGGCCGAGTTCGGCTTTGCACTCCACGGAGCGGAACCGTATGAGCATTAATATCGTGACGTCATACGCAGAGTGCGCCCTGAACAAGTGACAGTTGATAACTAATTTCTCTGGTTCTCCATCCATCCCATGGAAGAGAGAGCGAACTCAGAGTACGTGCTCGATTGTAACCCGAACGTAATAAGAGAACACTCCGAGTGCTAAAACGAACAGGATCGTATCGTTGCGAGCGCGCTCAGAGCTAACAGAGTAGAGTGTCAAGCCGAACTCAGCCATAAAAACCACTGTTGCCGTACCTTCAATCAAAAAAGACATTCACGTTACACCGTTGCCAAATTTCGTCGTCGGGTTTGCAATGCAACGTTGCCAATATCTGTTATGTTGTGTGTGTTCATTTTGTTGCATTTAACATCAATAACTGATTTTATTAATAAAAATAAAAATAAAATAATGTTTTAATTATTGAAACACAGTTTTTATTGTGTGTGTGTAATAATAGTGTAAAATTTAAAAATGGTAAGAGATATTTTTGACAAAATGTGTTTGAGGTTATGTTATTTTGCTGGTCTTTTTGGCCTTTTTTTTCCTTCAAAAAAGTCAACAAGTTTCAGCTTTTCAGGGCTTAAAGAATAATAAATGTCTGGTAGTTCCGGCTTTGAAATTAAAAAAATTTGGTCGTTTTAGGACCCCAGTCTGCCGCCTCAAACTTTTGCACCACCTCCGGGAATAGGGACGCCGCCTCTGATGCCCCAGGTAAGAATTTACATCATTTCTACATTATTGGCACTAAAAAAGGAATCCGAGTTTTTTCTAATTATGGCCAATTCCATTCTCAAACTACAATATACTTACCTACATTAGTTGAATCATGCTGAGTGCCCATATGGGTGTTTTCAACCCAGACAAGATGAACCATAGAAGATGTATGCTCTATTGCTCACCAATTTGAGCATGGACATCTGCGTCCTACTGAACTCAGAATGGTTTTCCCAACTTGAATAATGTAATTCTCGATTTGGTTCTTGGCCATTACAAGATGCCCAGCCTGATCCAATGCTGACGAATTACTACTACTACTACTACTAGATAGCAATTACTCCCCTTCAATCTTTCGAATCAGTTTACAGCATAATCAAAGCAATGCAAACTTCCAAGGATATTAAGGCTACCATATTATTCTGATAAAAAAACGGGACATCTTTATGAAGCAAATGTTTCATGAATTCATAGGTTTGTTCCAGCACATCAAAAACCGCCCCATGAACGCGTTCGAAACCACTCCATATACGAATTTCGGCTTCTACGCACACATTTTTGGCTTTGCACAGAATCGTGACGGTACATGGGCACTAGTGCAAATTATCAGATAATTGCATACTAACTGGTGCGAAAACTGGTGTTTTGACATTTTTTGACAAAAAATTTAAATTTTTGATTTATGAAATTCTCCCATTAAATACAACTCGTGCAATGGAAATATATTTATAATTTTCCACAAATTTGCACTCATGCGTTTTTAACTGAAAAAACTAACAAACTTTAGCAAAAATAATTTTTTTTTTCGGGACCACGCCCATAGGTCGAGCCCACGGATAATACACACTACCACTACAGGACAGCCTATCCTCATAAGGCCTGTGTAGAACAAATCTGAAGCCCCCCTACTCATTGAGCCCCACCAAATCACCATTTGTATAATAATATGTGACGTAAACAGCATGTCGTTTCTCACTTGACGTAGGCTGTTTGCACCACAGGTTATGATTCCACGGGCTTTTGCTTTATGCATACTTGGTTTAAATACATTAATTAACATTTTAAAACAACTATTTTCAGATCTCGTTCGCATCTTCCTATTTGCCTATTATGTTAATCAAAATTAAATAATATTTTTCATCATAAATTTTAATTCTAAACTAAGACTGCTGGCGCAAACAGCTGATGACTTAGTTGATGACGTTGGCAATTGTGATACACCAATATGACGGGGATTATCTAAAACGAGGTCGATAAGCAATCCTTAGTGGTGTGTATGGTCCTTGGGCCGAACTCGCCAAATTCCAAACTGTCAATGTCAAATGCTGTCGAATAACCATCACGTTGCGATCTGCTGAGACGAGAGATGAGGCGCAAAAATCGATTTATTTATGCCACCGCAGAGACTGGTAATGAGACCAATAATGAGACGCAAAAATCGAATTATTTTACGCTTTTTAAAATATCAGAGAATACAGGACATTTACGCGTCCCGACAACAAATTTGGGGACGCGGGACATGAACCTTGAAATAAGGGACTGTCCCGTATAATACGGGACGTATGGCAGGCTTAAAGGATATGGGTTTTACTACTACTGGGTATAGAGTTATAAATGATTACTTTGGTTCAATCTCATAGGAGAACATGTTTTTCGATTTTGTATAAAACTTTGTACCAATCAGAAAAAAAAGTCAGTAGAAAGTTTCCCAAATGGTTCTCACAAGACCTAAACGCACTAACCATACAAAAAAATATCGCCTATCAAAAATACAAGCAAAGCAGGCTTCCTCTTGATTATCAAAACATCTCCAACTTATGTTCCTGAATCCTGGTGTAAGAATCTCTCTCCACATAGCCCTAAAGAATTCTGGTGTTACACGAGCTCAATCATCTAACTAAACAAAGCCTATGTTCTAGGTACTTCTTTCCTGCTGACAAAGCCACAAAGAAGTTCACATCAACATTTGGGTTGTAATCATGCAAATAATGTGGTACCTAAACCTGTACTTCTCGGTCCTTGTTTTTGAATGATAGTATTTTTCTCTACTGTTTGATCATCTTCCATGTCACTTTCTTCGTTTACTCTTTCTATAGGTATAAATTGATTGTCTAAAACCCTCTTATTTCCATTAAAAATCACATTTCTTCCAGTAACAATCTTCCGCTGATTTTCTTTCCACAACCTATACTCATTATCAGCATATCCTACCATTATTAATTTCTCTGATCTGGATTCTAATTTTGACGTTCTGCTACGCCATTCTGCTCTGAATTATAAGCCAGCATATATTGTATTATTATGCCCTTCTCTTGACAAAAATCTTTAAAAATGTGTGATGTGTATTTACCCCTATTCTTGCAGCTTAATTTCTGTATTCTTAATTTAAATTTAGCTTCCACGATAACAACATGATTTTTAAACTTTGATAAGGCCTTACTCTTACTACTCACCCAGAAAATTACAGAAAACTTGAGAAATTGCCAATAAAAGAAATAAAGTATGACTTAAACTGTCATATGTTGTTGATCATATTGGCCCACAAATATCAGTCGACACTGTTTCCAGATGTCCCATTCTTTCATGCAACAACATTTTGTCTTCACTGTAGATTTATATTGATTAATTTAAAAAAAATGTACATAATATATATCTCCTTCTAACATTCCTTCAAGTATTGTAACTCCATTTTTGATAATTGCCACCTTTTTATTAAAAAACATTACTTCAAAACCATTTTCTTACAGATACTAGATTATGGAGTAAATTGTCACATACCTAAACATCTTTCACAGTTATAAGTTTACCAGTTTCAGTTTTTAATTTTGAAAATTCCTGTGTTGTTGCTGTGATTGTTTGTCCTTGTTTAGCCACATTTATCTTATGAAATACATGATTACTTTCCAGAATGTATTTTCCAAATGTTTCTGTGATTAAATGATTTGTCGCTCCACTGTCAACAACGAAACACATATCACAGTGTTACAAGACAAGGCATTTTCCAAACTATCTTCTGATGATGAAAATGTGATGTCTTCTTCATGACTTGCTTATAACCTATTGTATTTGTTCCTCCCTTATCTTTTTTCCTCAATTGTCGAGCGGGCCTATGTCCTATGTATGTTCTAATTTTTTTTAACTCTGGAGTTCTCCTATAGGTACTAGTTACAAGAAAGAGTGCTCAGACATTGATATTGATACCTTATATAAAAAAAAACGCATTTATTAGCATTATTATTTTTATTTATAAGTAAAATCCTTGAAATTTCAAGGTTCCATTACCAGGTATGCCTGGTTTCCCCCCAATTATACCTCCACCCTTCAGCGTACCTCCGCCGGGATTCGGTGCTGCTATACCTCCCGTGGTCGTCCCACAAACCAGCGTTAGCAGCGAATGGACTGAACATAAGGCACCAGATGGCAGGACCTATTATTACAACAATACCACCAAACAAAGCTCATGGCAAAAGCCCGACTGTATGAAAACACCTGGAGAAGTAAAAATAAATAACTAATTTGAACATATTATTAGATATTGTGGTTTTTTAGCTGTTACTTTCTCAATGCCCTTGGAAAGAGTATACGGCTGATAATGGCAAAATTTATTACCACAATGTTAATACTAAAGAGTCTAGGTGGGTTATACCGCCAGAATTGGAGGAAATTAAGGAAAAAGTTGCAGAAGAAGAGTAAGTTAAAGGCACAGTTGCTACTAAATAATTATTATGTATTTATTTTAGAAGCAAACCAAAATCTTCACCGCTTGATTTAAAGGAAATTTCTAGTCCTTTGCCAGCAGCGACAATATCTGCTCCCATTTCGGAAGCTAATTCACCGAATATTTCAAATTCTAGTAAGTTGATGCATAAATAATAAATCTAATAATAACAACTATAAAAATTAATTGCGTGCTTTTCCAGTTATGTTTCTGAATCATATCGACTAAAGCAATCGCGTTATTATTATTATTAGATTGAGAAATGTGTAGCGATAATAAGTTTAAATGTACTTGTTCCAATAACGTTAGTGGTTTTTGATTATTTTTCAAGTTAGGGTACAGTGAGAAATTGTGCTAAGAATAAGTTTGTATTTACTCAAAAATATATTTGAGAATATAAATAATCTGTTATTGAACTAAGGGTGAAATGGATTTTGTGAATTTATTTGGCAGGATTGAGAAAACAAG
This sequence comes from Ceutorhynchus assimilis, assembly GCA_917834065.1. Classification (NCBI taxonomy): domain Eukaryota; kingdom Metazoa; phylum Arthropoda; class Insecta; order Coleoptera; family Curculionidae; genus Ceutorhynchus; species Ceutorhynchus assimilis. The sequence continues at coordinate 35,617,999 of OU892284.1, forward strand.
TAAATAATTACATAGTTTTGTTTATTTAGTTGAAAATTTCTATTTCAACTTGGGTCTATCCCAGGCTCTTGATGAGTTTTCTTGAAATTTCTTGGAATGAACAAAATTCAAGAGCCTGGAATAGAAAAAATATGCCTATCCATGGCTTAATTTGCTTTTTATTCCAGGCTCGTTTCTCTAAAAATAGAAAATGTGTCTCTTTTACATTATAAGCATAAGTGACAAATTTCATTTGATAACTACTATCCTTATTAGCCTCCAGTCCTGGTCCGAAAAGTAATGCCTTGGAAGCGGCAATGGCGGCCACCTTAGCTGCCATTTCGATACCGACACCTCCTAATAAGCCTGGCGACGAAGATTCAATGTCCAATCATAGCGAGAAAAAAGAAGCAAAACCTCCCAGTGTCGAACCTAAAGTTTACAAAGACAAAAAAGAAGCAATGGAAGCTTTCAAGCAGCTACTCAAAGATAAAAACATTGCTTCCAATGCTTCATGGGAGCAGTGCGTTAAGATCGTTCAAAATGATCCTCGGTATGAATCTTTTAAGAAACTTAACGAAAAGAAACAAGTAAGTATAAGACAGAGATGATCACTATAAACACAGACAACTAATTTTGGTTCTATTTCAGGTATTCAATCAATACAAAACTCAAAAACAAAAAGACGAAAAAGAAGAACAACGAATAAAAGCGAAAAAATCCAAATCTCAACTAGAAGAATTCCTGATGAATTCCGATAAAATGTCTTCCACCACCAAGTATTACAAGTGCGAGGAACTGTTTGGCCATTTGGAAGTGTGGCAAACTGTTTCGGAAGGTGACAGGAGAGACATTTACGACGACGTAGTATTCGCGTTGGCGAAAAGGGAAAAAGAAAACGGCCAGATATTGAAGAAGAGAAACAAAAAGAAACTGGCCGAAGTGCTAGAGTGTATGACAAAAATTAGTTATGATACAACTTGGAATGAAGCACAGGTATTAATTATGATTATTAATATTAATGTTATTATTTGTTTTTGTCTATTAAGGTTTTGTTACTGCAAAACGGATCATTTCAAAAAGATTACCAATTATTGGCTATGGACAAGGAAGATGCACTGGTAGTTTTTGAGGAGCATATTCGGCTTTTGGAAAAAGAGTTTTTGGAAGATAAAGTAAGTAATAATTTGGTTGTGCTTGAATAGTGCTACACTTTTGTGAGAATGTACAACATTCTGCAAGTCTTTTTTCATTACCTTATTAGCCTGGTTTTTTGCATTTTCGTTTAGGAAAAGGTAAAACGTCGTCAAAAAAGACAATATAGAAAAAACAGAGATCAATTCTTGTCTTTGCTGGATCATCTTCACGAAGAAGGCAAACTGACTTCAATGTCTTTGTGGGTGGAATTGTATCCTCTTATATCGGCAGATATACGCTTTTCTGCTATGCTAGGTAAGGTAATAATTACGCTTATATTTTTACCACTTTTGAAGTATAGGAACATAGAATATATAGGAACCGGGCACAAATTGAAATCCACGTCCCCTAGTGGCAGTTTTCATAAGAATTTGTGTAATAAACAATTAATTGGACTTTTGACAAAATGTCAATATATTCTAACCTATGAACGAGACTATGCGTTAATTTTTCATTTTGTTAACTTGTCTTATATTTCAAAAAATACAATTGGAAATAAATGTTCGTTTCTTAATAGTTATTTATGTATCAAGGAAATTATGAGGGTGTTAATACCCCAGGGCAAAGTTTGTGTGTTTACGTATTCACCATATGACACCAATTGCCCGTGGGTATTAGCACCTGATAATTCCCGTGATACATAGATAATTTAATTTCCTACTGAATTTACTGCATTTTGTCCATTTTTATAAAAGAATAAACCATAAATCTAAATTTCTATTTTTTGTCAAAGTTTCACCTATTCAAGGTAAAAGCGGGAGTTATGGAAATCCTTAACTCCCTTGGGAGTTAAAACCCTGTTTATGATTATCGTAACCAAGGTATTCTATGGTTATAATAGTTCAGTAGGAAATAATAGTTTTTTATGTTTCAAGGGTACTAAGTAGATGATTATGCCCTGAGGGCGACAGCCTTACAAAGCCGAGGGCCTCTGGCCCGAGGGTTCGTTAGTCGCCCGAGGGTATACCTATATCTATTAGTACCCGTGGTGCATACAAACTTCTATGTCATACCAGGGGGACTTTGAAATCGATGCAACTTTGCGTACACGCAAACGACGTCATTTGCGGCGTAATTGTCAACCTGATGTTTAGAATGGTACATTAGGCCCGCGCGGGCCAGAATGTGTACTTTATGCCCGCACGGGCATAAAGTGATGAATGGGCTCTTTCACTAATTTTTGAAATTGGCATATTTGGATAAAGCAACTAAAAACAGAATTTTCTGTATTTTTACTTTTGAAAAATTCATAGTCCTTCTTGAGAAAACAGAAAAAAAAGAAATACCTCCAAATAAAAACCCAGAATTTATTTCTATGACGTCGCAGCTCGCTATTTGACCGTGTTGCCACTAATTGTTAACATTGAAAATTTGTAATAGATTTAATTCTGAAATGTTCCCAAAATATCATGAAAAGTAGTTAAATTAATTAGTTATGGATTCAAGATTTTATAACATTTTTTTTGAAATTATGCTTAAACACAATTTAATATAATTTTCTATGTTTAGTTTTATTTATTTATTTTACGTTGCACTACATTTAGTCACCACCGACAACAGCGCATTCGAACCTTTACCTGCATTTACTACAGGATAAATACAGCAGAGGCGGACAGCTCTTTCCAACAACAAGCGAAATGAAAAATATTTATGCGACGTCAGCAAATCGGCGCGTTTTTAAATAATTCAAATTTTGGTAGTTTAAAATGCCTGTAAAAAACTTATTTAACCTTGTAGAACATTTTTTTTTGGTATATGTGCCTAAAATAGTCCCTCCTTTGGGATTTTATACCTAAATTACGTATTTAAATTTTAGTGAAAGAGCCCATTATGTAGATGGTATCTAAGGTATAAAAAGACAATAATGTACTGGTATGACATAAAATATAAATTGTATCCACCACAAAGGTCAAGTCTGAATAAAAGGGGTTAAATAGGGAATCAGTCTTGGGGTTCATTTTGAGTTTGCGCAAGCAAGTTAATGAACATGACGGAACGTCTATCCCGGCCTTAAGACTTGTGTCAAAAGGCCAATTGTTTATTATACAAATTCTTTTGAAAACTGCCGCTAGGGGAATTTTTGACCGGCGCCTATAAATCTCAAACTTCTTGCCTTACAGCTATATTAATCAAGTACCAAGTGAAATTTCCATTTGTTACATCATTTTTCCAAGGGTGATCAAGAGCCGGTAATAATCAAAATATGAACTATTATAAGTAGTGACGCAATTTAAACAAAAATGCAATATGAATGTGACAATGTAATGTGACTCTTGCGAAGCAAAATTTGAAAAATTTCTACTTGGTAAATCTCAAACTTCTTCTTGCAACAGTCAAGTATCAAAGGGTAATCACGAGCCGGTAATAATCAAAATATGAACTATCATTAGTAGTGACACAATTTAAACGAAAAAGCAATATGAATGAGACAATTGCAAAGCAAAATTTGAACGAAAAGGCAATATGAATGTGACACTTGCAAAGCAAAATTTAAAACAATTTCTACTTGGTAAATCTTAAACTTCTTCTTGCCTTAGGGCCGGTATTATAAACATGTTTTAAAGTTAACTTTGATTGTAACACTCAACTTTAACTTTTAAAATGTCAGTTTTATAAAAATCCCATTTCTAAAATAAAAAGAAGAAATATAAGAAGAAGGAGAGGACAAAAAAGAGAAAGATATCCTCGAATTTTTGACTTGGATTCATGTTTTGATGGTTTCTGTTATTTGTTATTTTTGTTCGATGCCGTTTCTTTACTAAATGTTAAATTATTGACAGAAGAACTGTCGAAAACCACAATTTCTTACAAAATTAACTTTAACCGATACCCCATTCGCCCGATAAAGTTAACTCTGAAATTAACTATAACATGTGACGTCATTTCAGGAGTTAACTTTCAATTAATTGCCAAAAGTTTTGTAATACCCGACCTCCGCCCTTAATTAAGAAAATACCAAGTAACATTTTTATTTGTTACATCATTTTTCCGAGGATGATCAAGAGCCAGTAATAATCAAAATATGAACTATTATAAGTAGTGACACAATTTAAACAAAAATGCAATATGAATGTGACAATGTGATGTGACACTTACAAAGCAAAATTCGAACGAAAAGGCAATATGAATGTGACACTTGCGAAGCAAAATTTGAGCAATTTTTACTTGGTAAATCTCAAACTTCTTGCCTGAAAGTACCAAGTGAAATTTCCATTTGTTACATCATTTTTCCAAAGGTGATCAAGAGCCGGTAATAATCAAAATATGACCTATCATAAGTAGTGACACAATCTAAACAAAAATGCAATATGAATGTGACACTTGCAAAGCAAAATTCAAACGAAAAAGGAAAATGAATATAATATTTGCAAAGTAAAATTTGAACAATTTCTACTTGGAAAATCTCAAACTTGGTCTTGCCTTAATCAAGTACCAAGTAAAATTTCCATTTGTTGACATCAGTTTTCCAAGGTTGATCAAGAGCCGGTAATAATCAAAATATGAACTCTCATAAGTAGTGACAGAATTTAAACAAAAATGCAATATGAATGTGACAATTGCAAAGCAAAATTTGAACGAAAAGGCAAAATGAATATGACACTTGCAAAGTGAAATTTCCATTTGTTACATCATTTTCCCAAGGGTGATCCAAGAGCCGGTAATAATCAGAATATGAACTATGCAATATGAATATGTCAATGTGATGAAACACTTGCAAAGCAAAATTCGAACGAAAAAGCAATATGAATGTGACACTTTGAAAGCAAAATTTGAACAATTTCTACTTGATAAATCTCAAACTTCTTCTTGCCTTAATCAAGTACCAAGTAAAATTTCTAATTGTTACATCATTTTTCCAAGGGTAATCAAGAGCCGATAATAATCAAAATTTGAACTATCATAAGTAGTTACACAATTTAAACAAAAATTCGATATGAATGTGACACTTGCAAAGCAAAATTTGAACAATTTCTACTTGATAAATCTCAAACTTCTTCTTGCCTTACGGCTCAATCAAGTACCAAGTAAAATTTCCATCTGCTACATCATTTCTCCAAGGGTGATCAAGATCCGGTAATAATCAAAATATGAACTATGAATGAAAAATTCTACCGTTTTAAAAATAATGAATTTATGCGGGACTTTATGAACTCACTGTATATTAAAATCACAAGGGTTGGCAGAAATCCCGGTTTTTGAAAATTTCTATTGGGTTTTTGTGACTCACAGCTCCGTTAATTTTCATCCGATTTCATCTAATTAAAGCCAATTAAATTTTCTACAAACCCATCAATTTGGATTTTAATTTGATTCCAACAGCTTTGCCAACCTTGCATAAAATAATAATATATTGATTATGTTTATATTCCATATAGGTCAAACAGGTTCCACTCCATTAGACTTATTCAAATATTTCGTGGAAGATCTAAAATCGCGATTTCACGACGAAAAAAAAATAATTAAAGACATTTTAAAAGAAAAAGAATTTGACGTGAAAGCTTCCACTTCATTCGATCAATTTGCCACAATTATTTGCGAAGACAAACGAAGTGCCACATTGGACGCTGGTAATGTTAAGTTAACGTATAATTCATTATTGGAAAAAGTAAGTTTTTTCTTTAATTTTTCAAGTATTTTTATGTGTAATTTTTTAGGCTGAAATAAAAGAAAAAGAAAGATTAAAGGAGGAATCTAAACGAATAAAAAAATTGGAAAATGCCTTTAAAAACCTCCTAAAGGATTTAAATGTAGACTTTGAAAAACCTTGGGAAGACATCAAAAGTAAAGTCGAAAACCAAGAAGAGTATAAAGCATTCGCCAACGACTCCGAACGTCAAAAAGCCTATAAGGTATCCGCCTTTTTTCTAACACCCAACCTCAATTAGTAACATTTTTTTTCAAGGACTTCCAACACGAAATGGAAGAATCCTGTTCGCACCATCATTCGCGTTCGCGCAAATCGAAGAAAAACAAAAAGAACAAGGTCAAGTATCGTGGATCAAGCTCCAGCGACTCTGATGAGAAACACAAAAAGTCGAAACATAAATCTAGAAGCACCAGCCCCGAATCTGAGAGCGACTATGCGAATAGCAAGAAGAAGAAGTCGAAAAAGAAGCATAAAAGGAGAAGTCGATCTGTAAGTTATGTTTTGGGTATTAATTTGTTGGTGGTATTGTATAAAGTAATCGGGATTTGAGTAGTTGTAGAATTTGAGAAGATAGAGAATTATTTATTGAAAATAGAAGATTAACTTTTCATTTAGAATGATTGCTATACAGAAGATGCCTCAGAAACTTACCTTTAAAATGACTTATGAAAATATTTCATTCAACAATTAATTTGAATAGTTGATGTCCAAACAAGAAATGGATTTTTCTATCCCTAGACCTTATATTGTCCTAATAGTTTTATTCAATTTTTAGACCTGATTTTTCTAATGAAGCTAATTTGATGCCGTCTTGTACTTTATCAAGTGGAAAAGTCCTTTTTAAACTCGTATTTACGTGTCCTACTTAATTTTCCTATGCATGCAGTAGGTGTGTTTTAAGACATCGTTTTGTAATTTGTTTAATTGTAAAAATAAAATCCTAGGTTTTACAATGGGTAGTAACTATTAATTATTGAATTGTTTTTGCCAGAGTTCCCCTTCGGATAGAACGAGAAGTGGCGAAATGAGCGAGAGTGAGCTAGAGAAACAACGCGCCTTACTATTGGCCAAATTAAAAGATGAGAGTGACTAGCACAATAATTAAAAAACACCAGAATCGTTGTAAAATATATTCAGAGGGAATTTTGTATTATACATATTTTCTCAAAACTATCAATTTGTTTATTGTATGTATGAAGGTATACAAAGGTGTATTTTTTGCAGGGCTGGTAATAATCATAATTATTGGGAATGTTAATTCTCGGTTTACTCAGTAAAATAATACATATTTTTTAGGAAAATATTTTGTGTTTTATTCCAACTTGTTTTTGATCAGATGTATAAACTTCACTCTGGTAGAGTTGAAATCATTTGTTGAGGTCCTGAAGAAAGATGCTCTTATGGATTAGAGGTGCAAAATTATTTATTATTTTTTATTATTATTATTATTATTAATATTTTACAATAGAAGGCGGCAAAACCGATGAGTCTATTGATTGGTTTTTATATCAGTTCACAATTTTAAGTCCATAATTAATTTTCACATCCATTGTATCTCAGATATGGTATTGTTTTGTCACTAGTTTACTGGGGATAGTGGACAAACTGTCTCTGTCTACACGATTTTTGAAGGAGTTAACACTAGTGGCATTTACCGTGTCTTGATAAGTCTCAATCAAATCTCCACACTGTCTTCTTTGGTAGAAGGTTGTAAGATTAAGGCGCTGTAAACGTTCTTGATAAGAAAGACTGTTGAGCTCTAAAGGGATTTTAGTTACCATTTGCTGAACTTTTTTTAGAAGATCTATATCTTTGACATAATAAGGACTCCATATCCTTTGCATATATTCTAGTTTTGGTCTTATGTATGTCTTGTCAAGCTTAAATATCATATCACTAGATAGGTTTTTAAGCGACTTTCTTATAAAATAAATCAAGGTGTTCACTTTTCTGATAGTTGTTGAGATGTGACACTCCCATTTGAGGTCTTTTGTGCATATTAAGCCTAGATCTTTCTGTTTTTCGACTGGAGTCACATCAGTGTTTCTTATAGTGTACCTATGATTGGGATTAGTTTTTCCCAAGTGAAGAACAGTGTACTTAGATTCGTTTAATGGCATCTGCCATGTTATAGTCCATTATTTAATTTTATCAAGATTGCTCTGCATTTGTAGGTATTGGTCACTTGCTCTGCACGTAGAATTTGTTTTGTCTGCAAAGGATGAGATGACACACGCGAGATCTGCAGCGCTTATGTATAATATAAACAGTAAAGTTGCAATTACTGAGCCCTGTGGTATATTGCTATGCACCTCACGACTACTGAAAAGAACATTGCCTATTTTTACTGTAAAGGTCCTTCCTTGGATAAGTTCGCTGATAACTCTATGCACATTGCCCCGTATTCCTTTATGCTCCGATTTTAGCAGGAGTCTCCTGAAAGCTACCTTATGAAAAGCCTTTTCAAAATCTATGTAGACAATGTCAAATGGTGTATTACTGTCATCCCTTTGTTGAATCTTTCCAGCAGGTTGGTGAATGTTGATCTTCCTGGTAAGAACCCATGCTGTGAATCAGGTATTACTTGCTGTTCTAGTAAAAAAGATGTCAGTCCATTCACTAGGATTTTCTCTACGCATTTGCAGAGTACGCTGGTGAGACTTATTGGTCTGTAATTTGATGGTTCCAGTTTGTCCCCCTTTTTAAAGATTGGTACAACTATTGAATTTCCATATTTCTGGAATAGGAGTTCCTTTCATTATAGAGTTTAGAATAGTGGCTATAGGACTGGAGAGCATTTGAAGCAGTTTTTCAAAAAGAGGGATGGAAATTCATCAGGACCAGGACTAGACTCCGCCTTTAGAGAAGAAATGACCATTTGTACTTTTTTTGGGGTGAATTCTATATTACTTATCTCTGCAACGATGTGTAGTTCAGGTGAAAGAGTTGGTAGGTTGTTATCTTCTTGAGTGAAGACTCTCTGGAAGTCCAAAAAAAAAAACATCTTCCATATAACTTTTATTATAATAAGTATCTCTATTCATAAATATCACTTTACTTAAGGAAAAAAAAATATATATTTACAAAATTTGTGTGGCCACACTATTCGTAAAGTATATAAAAGCCCCGGTCAAATTTACAAAAGTGGCACCCAAAAACACACCCAACCATTTCCCATCGGACATCGTAACTAAACTAGCAGTCACGTGACCGCACAGTATTCCAGGAATTGTCGCTATAGTGTTGCTAACGGCAAAGGTGGTTCCCGCATGATTGGGTGCCACATCTACATGGTTACTCAAGTGCCCGGCAGAGTTGCAGGCGCTCAAACCCATCGAAATGCTTACTAAAATCAAGGCGAAAAAGAGATGTTCAACTACTCCAAACATTGCCAAAAATAAAGCCGGGCCTACTAGTCCGATACAAGTCATTAGTCTTCTGACATTCAAAACACTCCAGCTTTTGTTTAAAAGTAACCCATCTGCAATATGACCTGATATAATCCCGAATATCGAATTGACAATGTAAGGAACCGAAGTTAAACTCAAACTATGAGCGTTTGCTCCTAAAAACGTATGCATGTAAGTCGGCAACCAATTCATAATAATATACGAAGACCAGTTCATTGCAAAGTGTGCAGCATAAATCGCCCATAGCGGTTTACTCAAAATAAAATCCGCCCAACGGATGCTGTGACTGACAACTTTGGGCATATGCAATGGAATCGCTTCCTCTCCAGTAAACACATCTCTAGGGTAGAAACAATACCATAAAAAGAGCCAACAAAAGCCGAAAGAGCCGAACCAGAAGAAACAAGCTTCCCAGGCAAAATGGGGACACAGAATTGAGGCTACTGTTTGACCTACGGAGCCTGAAGCTAGGAGATAGGAGAAGGCGCGCGATCGTTCTTCTACTGGGATACTGTGGGCAAAGAGGTGGAATATTGTTGGTAGACCTGGAAAAATAATTATTCAATTGAGCAAAAACTACCCAGATTTTAAAAATAAGTGGACCAGATAGCTACTTACCTAAACCTTCTGCAAATCCTAAAAGTATTCTGCACGTAACCAAGGCTGTAACACTCCCAGCAAGAAATGGAGTAATAAAGGTGGCTATACTCCACAACAAAACACTGCATATCAATACGTTTTTGGCTCCCAATTTTGATGCCCAAAAACTTCCTGAAAAATTTGAGAAAAGAATGGTAACTGGAAAAAGCCAATCTAATAGTAAATTTCAATTTTGATGAACTGAACATTCTCACCAAATATTTTTGAAGTTTACAGAACTCAGAATCTAAACATCGTATGGTGTAGGTACATCCAACTCTTCTTATTCAATGAGTCATTTCGGAGGAGAGCCAGAAAACTGGCTAAGGGATGCCTGAATATTCACAATGGTCTTAAGAAGATTTAGGAAATTTCGAGGGAAATTTGCAAAAACTGGAAAATTATCAAGGTTTGTAGTATTCAAGATCTGTAGGCAACAGAACATTTGCAAAATAACGACTCAGGATCTAAAGGTCCTGAGAATTTGAAAAGTTCTACTAATTCCAAGGGTCTTTTCATAGAAGAACCAGGAAGTTTGCAAAGTCGATGACTTAAGATTTGAGATCTTCAGAGAAAATTAAAATAATGACTCAGAAAAGAAAAACAGAGAATTCTGGATCTAAGGGTCCTAAAACTTGAAAGGATCCTACCTTATAATCACAAAAGTTTGCCTGTACCCATCTTCTCAAAGAAGAATCAGAAAATTTGCAAAGTAATTTAATGTTTCAGCATCTGAAGGATTTTTCCGAGGGGTTTTTCACCTAACAAAATTTATACACCGATTAACAGTACTAATGGCCGTTTGCACGGCTATCACTTAAAGGATATTAAATCCAAGTGGGGCTTTGAATGTCACTTTTGTTTCCACAAAAGTCACATTCAAAGCTCCACTTGGATTTAATATCCCCTAAGTTAGAGCGGTGCAAAAGGCCGTAACTGAGATATTTCCATGTATTAACAGATATTTCTATATACCTAATAACAAGTTATTGCTAACTATTTCCATGTATTAACAAAATATTTCCACATATTGCCAGGTATTTCCCTAGTATTATCACATATTACCAGGTATTGCCATGCTATTGACAGACTAAAATCAAATATTTGCGTTGCCAGAATTCTAGACTAGGTATTGACATATCCACAGGTATTTACATGTTATTAATGGGTATCAACCAATGACATTAACATATATTGCCTAGATATGTACTAGTATTGACATATATTACCTACATAATTAAGAAGTAGGTATTGCAGTGACGGCCATTTGCACCACTATAACTTAAGGGATATTTAATCCAAGTGGAGCTTTGAATGTGACTCTTGTAGAAACAAAAGTCACATTCAAAGCTCCACTTAGATTAAATATCCCTTAAGTGATAGCCGTGCAAATGGCCATGATTTGTACACCGATTAACAAGGTGATAAACCCCTTAGATTTTTCTAAGAAATTTTTAAGGTTTGCAGAATTCAGGATCTAAACATCTCATCTCCTTTTATCCTATGAGTTCTTCCATAGGAGAAAATTGACTGAAGATTTAGGAGTTTTCATCATAGAACAACAGCACATTTGCAAAAAAATTACTCAGAGATCCTAAAGAGTTTTCCTTTAGAAGAATCAGAGTGTTTGCAAATCAATGACTGAGATTCAAGATCTTGAGAGTCTTTTTGAAGAAGAATCAGAAAATTATGACTCAGAACCCAAAGTTCCTAGGACTTGCCAACAATTTTTTTTTTAAACCTTCATCAGGGACTGTAACAAAAACATCAAATACCCATTGAAAAACTCTACTGCCTTAATGTTTAGATGGCTAAAGCAGAAAATAAGAAGTTAGGTATTTTTGTTACAGTCCCTGATGAAGGTTTTAAAAATGAAAACCGAAAGGGTGGCAAATCAAATATCAATTTGTATAGATACCTACAGATTTTAAGAAAGAGAAAGATATGGCAACATGGAGACAAACATTTAAGATCATTGTACTAGGTAACAGCAATGAACTAACAGGAGTCCACCAAATATACCTATCCATTATTTCTTCATAGCATAGTAAACACAACTGGAGTTTGTATCCATATGGGCTAGACAAAGATACATATATAAATTCACATTGGACAAGAGATAAAATTGAATTAAAAGATGTACTAAGATTCCAGCTTCATAGTACAATACTTCAATTCAACTCAGTCATGTTTGGGAATGATTTACTAATTAGACATTCGGCAGCATTGCATTTTTGGGACTCTGACGTCACAGTCCCAATCCGCGTTTTCCCAACAGTTTAAAAATTCGATTTCCAAACAAATACTTCTACTAAGGGCCAAATTATGGACCAACTGGTAAGTGCCTGGTTGTTACCTAGCAGGTACTTTCTATTATCTAGAGCATAGGAAGTACCTGCTAGGTAACAACCAGACGCTTACCAGTCAGTCCATAATTTGGCCGTAAATGGAATAAAAATAAACTTATTGATAATTCTTACCGATAATCTGACTAGTAAAATATCCGAGAGCGAAAGCCGACAAAATCCAGCCTTGTAAATGCAAATTCCATCCGAATACTTTGGTCATGGGCACTATGGCGATGGGCATGATCACCCTGTCGGCACTGTTTATAAAATTGGCGAAACTGCACAGGGCTACGATACGGGAAGTTCTTGTGAACCATCGTATTCGGGCCATTTTATTCAGTTTTCAATAAAGTTCAATTTATTTGAATTTGTTCGACAGTTTATTGATTAAAGCCTCATTGTTTTTAAATTAGGTAATCGGCAATTAGGAACGGAATTATTAGTATTTTTTCTAATAATAGGAGTTCAGTTTGTTCATGTTTTTTTTTCGTGAATAATTTGAAATGTTTACACACAGAAAATCGTGAATATTGAATGAACAGCTGGCACAAAACGTCAAATGTCAAGTCTCCTATCTCTTCCTCTTCTTTTCTTTAAGGCTTTTTTACATTCAAAATCGACGAAAAATAACTCAGGGCCGCGATCAGACGCTGCCTACATCATCACTGGTTCTTTGGCGTGATGGGAGGCTTGAGATTTGATCTACACAAGCCTTATGAGCTATCCTATAGTAGTAGTGTGTATTATCCTTGGGGTGTTTGTACCACATACTATACACTGCTTGTTCCGAACAGTTTTTAGAGTAGTTATAAAATATGACAACGCCGCATTTCCGAAATGAGTTCGGTTCGAGATTGCACTCCGAAATGAACTAGAGTAGAGTAAATTTTTGGTATTATCGTTCATTTCCACTTCGTTACTCTGGAGTATAAGCTTTATACCAGAACGCAATAATAATCTTGCTCCGTTCATTCTGAACTAATAGAGTATGAAAGATGGCACCAAAGTTCCTACTTTATTTTTTTTTTAAAAAAAGAAGAAATATTTTTACCATAACCTCAAAAACAAACGTTTTGTTTATAAAAAAAAATTAAAATTAATATAATACTATTATTTACAATTATTTATCTAACAAATTATGGCTGCAGGACTTGATAGCTTCGTAAACCGTATCCTTTTTCTAATAAATTTCCGATTAAATTTTCAGGTTTATTTTCCTTAATTATAGCTTTTAGATACTGTTTCGATTATTACTTCGGATGGAAGAAATTTCATTGTAAGTTCAATTATAGGATTGTTTTATAATGTATTTATATTCTTTTTGGTTTAGGGGACGCTTAAAGGCTACGACCAAACGATAAACCTAATTCTTGATGAATCCCACGAAAGAGTTTATTCAACGACAACAGGAGTCGAACAAGTTATGTTGGGGCTGCATATAATTCGAGGAGATAATGTGTAAGTTGATTAATTTTTTAAATTATTGGCCTGGAATACCCAAAAACTTTGATAGGATTTTTGCAATACAATTACCTACAAGGCTTTATTATTGTAATTTTGCTTTATATAATAAGTTTCGAGTCTAAGATATATATGGGCGATAATACTCATACATTACAAATTACTGGGAAAAAACACTCATGGGATTCGAAAGAATTTGTAATTTATCTACTCATACAAATCTACAGTACAAATTAGTTGTTTTCAGAGGTAAATTTGATTTTTTCTCTTTCCAGCGCCCTTGTAGGACAAGTTGACGAGGATATAGATAATAGGCTAAACTTAGCAAATATGAAAGCTGAACCATTAAATCCTGTTACACATTGATAGTAATAAATTATAAATTTGTCTTAAAAGTTTCTTCTATTTCCTACTGTAATTTGACTCAATAAAAATAAGCCACTGTATAAAGATACAGAGTGATCAATATTCTAATATTCCCGGTTCTTGTAGGAAATCTTTCATGAAAGCCAGTAATCGAAAATAGTTCTACCACTGTATAAAGATACAGGGTGATCAATTTTTTGTTATCCTATGGGCGAATTGAATAAAATTATGACCAAATAGGGATTTCAAAAAAATACACTCCCAAAATAAGTTTATTAATTGTACAAGACAACATTTAAAAAAAATCATAACAAACTAAAAACATTTCTCACACTTTACCAGTAAACATATAATATTTCTTGTAGTGATCATACATAATTTTAAACATTTCTGTTGAAGCGCTCGATAAGGCCCTCATCAGGTAGGAAATTGCGTGATGATCGCAAAGAGAAATCAGGCTGTAGACACAATTATTCAAATGTAACTGGAATAAAAATAATATTAGATAAATCCTTTATTAACTATTCGGACTCACCTTGACATTAGGATACAAATTTATTTGCTCATAGGTTTGAAGTATATCCGCTATCAAAAACACCGCTATGCGTCCCATATCCTTTTTACACCAGACTAAATTCTTAGTCAACTTCTCCAAAGTGTGCACGCAGTCTGAAGCTACTTTGGGGTCCAGTTTTTTTTCACTACTATCCGAGTTACTGTAATCCGTAATGGACTTTAGTAAAATCCTGTATTGTTGCAAAAAAGCAGGTAACCGATCCATTATTGTAGCATTTCGATATTTAAGCAGCATTTCCAGGGTGGATATAGACATTGAAAATACTTGTTCAAAATGTTGGTGTTCGTGTTTTATAAGAACTTGAGGTGTCATTATGAACATATCGATTAAAGGTGGCGATAATATGAACTGAAACAACTTTGTATGAGCACTATGAAATATATTTAGGTATATACTTACATGTTGAGTTTGAATAATACTTTGTTTCAATTGCACAATACCCTTAAACAATTGTTCGTCATATTCGTTAGTCTTTAAAATATGCAAAAGCTCATATACAAGGTTTTCCAAAACATCTTGCCAAATTTTCATTTTTACAGGATTCACATCCACAGTCAAAATCGATTTCCAATTCTTAAGTTGCCTGACTAGATGTTGTTTATTTTGAGATTTAATGCTTGCATCCTGTAAACAGTTTTCGATGAAATATTTTTCATGAAGAAATATATTAAACTTACTGTATTATCAAATAAGTCTTTGACTAATATTTCAAATTCCTCATTTGCTATTAAAGTTACAATTAATCTAACTAATTGACAATCTTCTTCGCCTATATCGACTTTTTTACACGCAGTCCAAATTCTCAGCACAATATTATCAGCACTGTTGATTTTTGTTTTGTTTTGTAAAATTGCGTTGAACAATAAAGCACATTCGTGTTTATTTTCATTAGAAATATTTTCTAAGGCATAGTTTAAATAGGAATCTAATTTTTCAAGCAATTGCTTTAATGTTTCAGAACTGTTTTCTAGAGTTAGGTAATGTTTCAAACAAGTTGCATAGGCTTCAACAGAATACTCAGACTTGCAAACGAATTTGGACATTTTTGTTAGAATTGTGTCTTTGTATTGGTTTAGTTTTTCCTTTGCTGATTGGTCAATTTTTGATTTTTTAATCTAAAAATAATACAATTTAATTTGAAGCAGGGCAAGTATATGGAAATTCTCACCTTGGTTATAGCTTGCAAAACAGAAATACTAGAATTCAGATGATTGATGTTTTGCAAATGTTTGGTCAAATATAAAACTAAAGGTTCAAATTGCATGATTGATTTTTCGCATTTGAAAACGTTATCGATTGAAAGGTTGAAGAGAAGTTCATGTTTATTGAAATTCTTGAGAATTTGAGCACAGAGAACTTTAATGTTGAATATTTCGGTTAATGGGAACTTGCAAGCTCTCAATGTGCCTAGAAAATTATATTAATTAAATCATATTATATTATTAAGAGAAATTACCTATTATCAAATCTTCTAGCAACGTCCTTGTATCCTCAGAACAATTTTGGATATCTACATTTAAAGACATAAAATATAAAAGAACCAATTTTTGAATGTTTACATTGCTATAAATGAAGGGAACCTTCTTTAAAATGTTCATATAATTTTGAAGTTTGTCTTCTTTGTTTATAATAGTTGATGAATTTTGCACATCGCAACCATTATAGAGGTTTGTTATGTCTTCTAAATTAGTTATTTTCAAAGAATCCTCACTGTCAAAGAAAATCTCTTCCGGGTAACTGGCAAATAATTTTGAGCTAAAAAAAGAATTAGGTAAATTTTTAAGTGAATTTGTTATTTAAAACATTTACCTCAAACTTATATTTTGCTCCCCATTGTGCTTTCTTTTGCCTTTACACAGCTTATTAATTTTTGTTAACAAAACATAAACTGTGGCCTTAGTCAAAGTTGAGGAATCCAAAATGTGATTGGTGTTTATCAAAGCATCTTCCTCAATCAAATGTTCTGCTAAGAATGTTAGAGAAGTTTTGTCCATTTTAGGAACAAGAAAATTTACAGTGAATTTGTCCGAAAGCAAATCACGCCAAGTATCATCTAGATGTGTCTGAAGAGTTTTGACAATGTTGATGGTGATTTCGTCGTTCATTTCCTTCTCGAATAGCAATATTGAACGTAGCTTTTGGATGTAGAGCTTTTGCTAGAAATACATAATTGGTTTTTTGAAAATGCCTCTAGTACTAATAACCAGTGTTGCCAACCGTACTATAATTATAGTATTTGTACTGTAATTGAATGGTTATATACTATGTACTATCAAAGGTACCATGTAATATCAAAGGTATTATAGTACGCCTAAAATACTATAATTAAGTATTATCAAATTATTTAGTTTTTTACTGGAAACTAATTTCTATTTTCCTAAACCTATTTTGTTGGCTGCAAGCCCTCAATCTATTCACTTCTTAATCATAATTTGTTGCCTAATCCTACTTTCTATTAACAACAAATCCTAATCCTAATGTGTTGGCGTGCAAGCCCTTATGTCTAGTCACCTTTTTTTTTGACATTTTAAATGTCAACTGTCAAAAGTGTTAGTTTAGTGTTTTTTTGGTTACTGGATTTATACTGTCAATTGTTAATTTTATTGATTTTCCTGAGCGGGTCCTTTTTTTATACCAAAAAAGATGTTATCGAACGCACCCCTATTTAATTTTTAAAATTATTTTTGATTTTTTTTTGTTTTTCGCGGGAATTTTAGTGTGATGCGCACCTGACTTTTCGTTTTTTCTCCAAAAAATGTCATAATTTTCCTTTGAATAGTTTTCCAGAAAAAAAATAAAATGTTAGATGATGCATTTATGCCTAATTTAGTTGATATTCATTAATATTCAATGAGGTTATTTTCCACTGGAAAAATTTGAAATTGTACTATGATATGCCCCTGATTTTCTTCTTTTTTTCAAGAAAATGTCATAATTTTTTCCTGGACAGTTTTCCAGGAAAAAAATAAAATGTTAAATGGTGCATTTATGCCTAATTTAGTTGATATTCATTAATTTCCAATGGGGTTATTTTCCACTGGAAAAATTTAAAATTTTACTATGATACGCCTCTGACTTTCCTCTTTTTTTCCAGAAAATTTCATAATTTTCCCTTGGATAGTTTACTAGAAAAAAAAATGTTAGATGGTGCATTTATGTCTAATTTAGTTGATTTTCATTAATTTCCAATGGGGTTATTTTTCACTGGAAAATTTTTAAATTTTAGTATGATACGCCCCTGACTTTTCTCGTTTTGTCCAGAAAATTTCATAATTTTTTTTTGGAAGTTTTCTAGAAAAAAAATAAAATGTTAGATGGTGCATTTATGCCTAATTTAGTTGATTTTCATTAATTTCCAATGGGATTATTTTTCACTGGAAAAATTTGAAATTTTATTATGATAAGCCCCTGACTTTTTTCTTTTTTTCCAGAAAATGTCATAATTTTCTCCTGAACAGTTTTCCAGAAAAAAAAATAAAATAGTAGATGGTGCATTTATATTTAATTTAATTGATTTTCATTAATTTCCAATGGGGTTATTTTTCACTCGAAAAATTTGAAATTTTAGTATGATAAGCCCCTGACTTTTTTTCTTTTTTTCCAAAAAATGTCATAATTTTCCCTTGAATAGTTTTCCAGAAAAAAAAAAAATATTAGATGGTGCATTTATGCCTAATTTAGTTGATTTTCATTAATTTCGAATGGGGTTATTTTCCATTTGAAAAGTTTGAAATTTTACTATGATACGCCCCTGACTTTCCTATTTTTTTTTCCAGAAAATGTCATAATTTTCTCCTGGACAGTTTTCCAGAAAAAAAATAAAATTTTAAATGGTGCATTTATGCCTAATTTAGTTGATTTTCATTAATTTCCAATGGGGTTATTTTTCACTGGAAAAATTTGAAATTTTAGTATGATACGACTTTTATCGTTTTGTCCAGAAAATTTCATAATAGTTCGATCTCTGTGTGTCCCACCAGGACAATTGTTGGCCATCTGTCTCCAGCAAGATACTATAATTTATACAAATGTACTATAATTTTATAGTGTTTCTATACTATAATGGTTGATCCACAATTGGCAACACTGCTAATAACAAACTCTTACCAGTAGTTTCTTGCAAGGATATTCTCCAAAGTTTGAAATCCTTTGGGCAATCAATTGCCACTGTTTGATGTCCATGTACGAGTGCAAATATTTCAAATTTGCAGCCGAATAAGTTTTGTCCATAACTGTAGCCATTTGTACTTCATTATTCATAGAATAATAGGCCAGTGTTATGTAAACTTCAGCCCATACATAGGATAGATTAAGAAACGTTCTCATTGCTATGTGATTCTATTGATATACATTATTATTTTCAATAATCCAAGGATATATTACAACACTTACATGTTCTGTTTTCAAAATTGCAGGTCCGAAATTCTTTAAAATCTCTCTCAATTCTTCAAGGCCCTTTACAAATTTCGCAACCACATTTAGTGGAATGCTGTGATCTGCAATTTTAATGCTTTGTAAGAAACAACCCATTAGAACTCCTAAGATCTCCAAGAAGATAAATTTGTTTGTATCTAAAACATAATAATTATTGTATCGGTATTTAGTTTAAAATTCTTTTTTGTCTTACCATTGCTAGTATAATCTTCAATGGCAGCTTTTAAATGATATGTTATTGTTGCAAATATGTTAATTGATTGCCAACTAGCTAAACTGTTAAGGCATTTGGTGAAACATGCAAGGATGTTTGTAGTGAAAATCTCGTTTATTCCTGGATTAACTTCCAATGAATCTACTATTCCTCCAAAATTATATGTCTGTTCATAAGACTCAGATTTTTGTTCTATAATAGCATTTTTCAAGGCTGGTATTATTTTGGCAATAAAATTTTCCACTCTATGAAGTTTTGCAAAAACTTCAAATATTGCTATCACTACTTTTTCGTAAATTTCCTTACTTTCTCTATTTGCAAGCATTACAAATGTTGTTAAACCACTAGCAAGTGGTTCAATAATTAGGGGATTAATTGCAATACAACTTAAAATAATTTCTAAAACTGTATTATTTTGTGGTTTCAATGTAACAAGAGTCTTCAAGATACTTCTTAAAAATTCTGTAAAACTAATATTTGAAAAAGTGCAATCAGTAAAACTATTATTAGACCCCAATGCACTCAACAATCCTAATAAAACATCCATAGATTTGCTTAGTGGTAAACTTAGTTTTTGTTTAAAGGGAATTTTCATTGAAAACCGATTAGAGACATCAAATTGCAAGCCCCCAAATAAGAATATAAAGCATTTGAATATTAGTTGGGGGTCTTTAAAACTTGCAGAAAATGCAGCAAAAAATAAACTTAAAGATGTTCTGGCAATAGCGTTATCCTCTTGTAAAAATGCAAATAGACGCTTAAATACTGGTTTTGCTATTGTAGATGTTCCATTTGCTTCATCGATAAATATATTATCAAAGAAATTTTGGAAATGTTTTATGTTTCCTTGTAGTAAGCACTAAAATATTTTTATGATTAATCCACATCATGTATTTAAATAATAATTACTTTTTGTATAATCTGCACGGTCTCATTAACAACTTGTGGATCATTGTTAAACATCAATGCCTTTTGCACCAATACAGAAAATATTGAATCCAAGAATTGCTTCAAAAAATTTTCTTGTACAATAAGGTGTTTTGGAAATAGAAAAGGCTTTGCGATAAAACCAATATAATCTCCAGGTAAAGCAATTGCTTGTAAAGCAACTGCTATTAAATTGCAATAAGATTCCAAATTATATTTGAAATACTGCTGAAAGATTTGGTTTTCACATAATGATAAAATCAAATTGGTTACTTTTTGCAAGTTATTGGTAGAAAGTTTTTGGTCAGCAAGTTTCTTTTGAATAAGCTAAAAGAATTCTCATTTATTATTATAAGCTAATAGTAATATATATCTTACTTCAATTATACTGGAAATATTCTCATTAGTTATATCATTCTGATTGAGTTCCCTAAACTCTTTGGACAATACCCATTGGTTTCCCAAAGACAACAATTCCTCATCCGGTATCGAAGCCGATTTATCTAAAATCCAATTTAAAAGGAGGGCTTCTTTGTGACGGGCGTGAATCTCCTGAGCCTTGAAAGCGTTATCGGCTATTTTCAGTCTCTTGTTAAGGGGCTCTGCCTCGTTGTCTAGGATTTTTAGTAGTCCTAAAAGTGGTTACAGGTTTGAGGTTATGTTTTAAAATGTTGTTATTTTTTTAATGTAAGTACATTATTATGGAAGGACATTTTAAGTAAGGGTTATAAATACATATATTATGAGCTACTTACCTCCTGGAAGGGACATTTTGTGTATTTATTTGAATATTATCTCAAAAAAACCACCTTGTTTAAACAGAAATAATATACCTAATAAGAGGAGATTTTTTTGATACAGACGTGTAAGTAAACACTTGAATATTAATTATTTTATGTAATTTAGGTATTTTGATTTGAAATTATTTGTTTTTATTCATGTTTTATTAGTTAATTATTAATTTTAAAAAAGAAAACAACAATACAATGTTGCTAGCACATGGAAACAAAAATTCAAATAAATGTCAAATTTGGTTGGCATATGGCAACACTGCGAAAATGCCTGTAGCGAATTATTTCCATAAAATTGGTGCTGCACCAAGTTTTATGTTGTCCACAGAACTGATTGGGAACGGTATAGCAGATGTCATCCAGGGATCACAAAAATCCGAATTTTTGGTTACAGTTCTTTGTTCTCAGTTCATTAAGAATCGGTTCAACCAGTTCTAGGATTTAACGAGAACCATAAGAGAAGATAAAATCGAAAAATTCGAAATTTTAGGACGCGAATAATTTTCGTGTTCCGTTCCAAAACAGTTGGCGGTACAATTAATCTTGAGCTGGTTCATAGTAAACATGGGCTCTACGGCAATCCTGAACCAGCTCCAAACTGCTTCCGACTCGTTTCTTGAATAGGAACGGTCCAGTAACTCCACTACCACTGGACCCCATTTTTCTAGTTGTCCGACGTTAGCTGGGTTCAGCTATTTAGCACGCAGTTGGAGTGGAGTGGAAACAGATTTTTGTCACGTGATCACAAGTGATAAGAGTGAAAAATAATACACGAACGACCGGAACGGTCGGAGCAAAAATGTCAAAGCTGATTTGTTTTGTTCCGAAACAACAGTCAACCGTAGCCGGTAGCCGCTTTCGGTCGATAATCGACGTTTAAAGTGACATTTTTACATGTGAAAATGTCACTTTAAACGTTGATTATCGTTACACCTCCCTTAAAATGGTCGGTGCAAACGGCCATTAATCGTTCGTAAAATGATCCGAAGTCGAGTACTCGGGTTCGGTAAGTGATCTTATTGACTCGGTTTTCTCGGTGATAGGTGAGTTCGGAATGGTAGAAATTACGTTTTCTATTAACACTAAGCGTTTTTTAATTGGTAGGAGTGTTTGACACTTTTTTTGCGTTTGGAAATAGTTTGGTGTCCGAAAAGTGTGAAGATGGTGAGACACCGTTTACTCGGTACAAAATGATGGTGTATTCGGTGTTACACCGCCGATTACACCTTCATGACCTGATATAACACTGCACTTCACGAACACCGCACTAGCACTGCACTAAATTCCCATTTCGAACTCAACTTATGTTTAATGTTTTTTTTCGTTTTGACAAGTTTTTTGTTCGAATTCCTGTCATTTGTTGTGCTTTGGGTGGTTTGCAGTCTACTTATTACTACAGGATGGTCTATACTCACTAAGGCCTGTGTGTATTAACAAATCCTCCCTTCCCCCCCAATGATAAAATACCATTGTGACGTAGGCAGCATGTTATTTCCCGCCTTGATTGCCTTGACGTAGGCTGTTTGAACAGCCGACGAATTGATTTAGTTATGACGTCGGAAATGGTGGCACACCAATATGGCGGCGATTATTACTAAAAACCAAGGTTGTTTGAGAGAGGTAGGTTGCCTGATAACTTTATGACATCATCTGGGGGGCCGCAACATAAGGCAAATCTCCATAAGGCACCCCAGACACGTCATCAGGTTAGCCATTACCAGGCAACCTATGAACTTTAGGAACCTTGACTAAAAACGAGGCCGATAAGCACTCCTTGAGGCCAAATTATGGACCAACTGGTGAGTGTCTGGTTGTTACCTACCAGGTACTTTCTATTCTCTAGTGCATATAGAAAGTACCTGCTAGGTAACAACCAGACGTTTACCAGTCAGTTCATAATTGGGCCCTTAGAGTGTGTATTCTCCTTGTAGCTGGTGAGCCCGTTTTACAATGGGAAAAATCGGGTGTTCCATTTTTAATGCTCACGACTGTACGTTCGGCCAGAGATTTCCACGTGTAGGTGGGTTCGGGATGACTGTTCTATAGACACCAAGTGCAATGAAAACTCCCGATGCGTTCGGCTATTGTCATTTTGAGCTAAAAGAGTAACTCCACATGCGTTTGGGAAGGACGTGCGGGAGTCAATTAGTTATTAGGAGGGTTAGGTTGAGTTACGAAACTCCAAATGCACCCTGGCCGTTCGGTTTCACTAATCCATTTCAAAAGCTTTTTGGTCACTTAAAAAACGGCACTCCAGTTCTACTTCAGCTCCGTTGCACCATCCCAAACACAGAGGGCTGGGATCACGACAAGTAGAATTCTACTTTCATGACGTCAGGTTGCCTAGCAACCATCATAATCGCCTGTTTTATATGCGATAAATAGGACGCGAATGACGTCATGAAAGTAGAATTTCTACCTGTCGTGATCCCAGCCCTGCTTTGATGCGCTTAAGAAATTAATTAGTTGTATTCCTTTTAGGAAGAGCTCCGGAACAGCTCTGGGGCGTTACGCGCTTATTCCTTTCGAAAAGTGTTGCATCACGCATCTGTTCCTTTCAAATCGGGGGCGACTAACACCGGAGTGAGTTGCTCGAGTGTTTTAAACTCTTGAAAGGAATACAACTATTAAGAAAATAACATTAAACTAGGAAATAAAAATCTTCCTCCATAAGAAACAATAAGATAGAAAAACTATAAATCGGCTACAAATTTCCTAATTATTTTAACTTTCCAGTAAAGCTGCACCTACTCTGTAAGTTGCTTTACACTGCACGTGTGCTCTCGTTATAACCTGCTCGGAGCATTTCCGCAGAGATCTGTGATGTCACCGCTCAGATGGGGAGCAGTTAAAGCTAAAAATGTTATAATTTTTTGTCAATAGTTTTATTCTACTAGTTCGGTTCAAACCGGATCGTATCAGTTCAAACCTACCTCAATGGTTCAAGCCGAACTGAACTTGGTTCCAATACAAATCGGATCTGAGTTCGTTCTACCCAAGGATATTACACACAGAATTGCTCATCGGCCTCGATTTTTAGAAACGAGGTCATATGGGGCCGTTGCCGACGTCATCAACGGTGTCGTTAGTTGTTTGCGCCAGCGGTGGTAGTTCAAAATATGAATTTATGATGAAAAATATTATTAAATTTTAATTAACATAATAAGCAAAGAGAAAGATGCAAACGAGATCTAAAAAAAAGAGTGGTTTTAAAATGTTAATTGACCTGTCTCGTAATAAAGGGGTTTGATCGTTAGAAGGAAAGATAGTTCGAGCGAAAGAGAGATAGGAATAGTGTAGTATACAGGGTGATTCGAAAGTAAACGGCATCCTTTCGGGGCGTATTCCTTGCATAAAAATAAGACAAAAAGTTCCTATTAACATGGGTCCGTAAATGATTCCTAAGGGAGCTACGCTCCTTCGAATAGGACACCTGAAAGACGTATTTTTCTCTATAACTTTGAAACCCTTCACAAATGGATTTTGAAAAGTGGTGTATTTTATAAACATTTGATGACAATAAAGATACTAAATTGAAATTTAAAAAAATCTTAATCAGTGGCGTCACATACTGGGGAGGGTGAGGGTTAAACCATCCCTATTTTTTTTACTCGTCAAGTTTTTGCGATTCTGATTGAAAATTCAGAAAGTTTATAGTTTTTTACACAGAAAAGCTACTCTTGGTTCAATTCGATACAGCGTACCGTTTACGAGAAAATTGACTTTGAAAATTTTCTGATTTGCGTATGTTTCGCAAAAACCTGACGAGTAAAAAAAAATAGGGATGTTTTCACCCTCCCCAGTATGTGACACTGATTAAGATTTTTGTATTTTCAATTTAGTATCTTAATTGCCATCAAATATTTATAAAATACACCAATTTTCAAAATCCATTTGTGAAGGGTTTCAAAGTTATACAGAAAAACATGTCTTCCAGGTGTCCTATTTGAAGGGGTGTAGCTCCCTTAGGAGGCATTTCCGAACTCATGCTAATAGGAACTTTTTGTCTTATTTTTATACAAGGAATACGCCTCCGAAAGGATGCCGCTTACTTTTGAATCATCCTGTATAATATGTATAAAATTATATAACAAAATAAAAATTTTATTTCTCTTTGAAACCTCATAAATAAAAAACAGATAAATCTCAAATAGTTTACAGAAATCAATTAAAAAAAAACCTTTTTAATAATATTGTAATTGCATCTCATTAATTTGCGGTTAAATGAGTCATTTCATATTCATACCGAAACATCCCTGGCCAATTTTGTGCGTCAATAAGGCGTTTACTAAAAGGAAATACAGTTTTAAATTTCTAGAGTCACATTCAATTATAATCAACATACTTTTGTTTATTTTCCTCATTTCCTCTTCAAGTTCATCAATTTTTCTCCTAGACATCAACAAATCCTTTTCTAATGCTCCAAACCTTTCCGCACTGAATTCTCGTTTGTATTCCTCAAAGGCAATTAAAACTTGATTATTTTGCAATTTTTGTTCATTGATTATTCGGTCTCTTGATACTATAGATTTTTGTAGTTCATTTAACTATAAAAATATATTTCTATTAACTTGTATTATTGTGTTTGAAAATTACCTGTTGAGCTTTTTCATCAAAACAACTATTAAATTGCACAAGCATATTGTTAGCTTGCACCACATCCTTAGAAAGTTCATTTATTTTGCTTTCTTTTTGAGTCACTATAATGCTTAGTTTGCCTAAATCTTTCTCCAATTCAATCTGTTTCCTCTCCATATTCCTATTAACACTCTGAAGTTCGTCCACTGTTTTTTTCATATCGGCAACATTTCTTTCCAAGCTACACCTTAAAATATTCAAAGCCCCATTTTCTTTTTTCAACTTCTCGTTGAGTCTATTAGATTCCATGTTTTCTACTCTAAGGTTTTCCATTGTTTTCATTAGTCGGTCACTTGAAACGGCTTTTAAGTTGTTTTCTTGTTTCAAAATTTCAATATTTGTTTGAAGAATGTTGATTTTTTTGCTGAGTGCTGTTATTTTTGTTAGAACTTGGTTTTGGATTTGGACTAGTTTCGATGTGCTCCATGATTCAATGTAGCGGAGATTCTAGAAGAAAAATCTATGAATTTTGCTTAAATAATGTGAAAAATAGGATTCTACCTTGCAAAATTGTTCCAACATTAGTTTTCTTGCTTTTTCAATGTCTTGTATTTCGAAATCTTTTTCTTCTACAAGTTTTTTGGTTTTGCCCAGTTGTTTCTCAAGTTTTCTTATCAATTCCTATAAAAACGTAGACTACATAAAAAATTTAATTTTTTTTTTAATTGAAAATTCTACCTGTGCTTCTTGTTTTTCCGCATGTATTTCAGCTATAATTTCAGTCTCATTTGTCTTTTGTAAATCCAAAGTTAAATACACCATGTTTTTTATTTTGGATTTCATGTAAAACACTAAAGTGCACTTGTTATCAGATATTTGACATTTCAAATACCTAAAAAAACATTTTTCTACTACCGTGCGTAAAGTACTCACTTTACGCACTATTCAGAAGACGTGAAATTACACTTCACGCACTAGTGCGTAAAGTAATTCACTTCACACACTAGTGCGTAAAGTAATGTCAATGACAGATGTCAACACTGTCAATGTAATATTTTTCTGGTAAATTACTTCACGCACTAGTGCGTGAAGTGAAAATACTTCACGCACTAGTGCGTAAAGTATTTGTCTAAATCTATTTTTTTCACACATATTTGATTGGTAGTAGAAAAAATTTTGTATGCAATACGTGCGTAAAGCACCTTTTTTCACTCATGTGATTGTCGTTCACTTTACACACTTTTTGCATAAATAACTATTTTAAAACTTAAGCTTTATTGTCCAAGCAACTTATTTATGTAGGTATATTATAGGGAAATGACATGTAACAAAAATATATACGATAATTAAGTGACTTGAATACATTATTTACCTAATAAATTTGATACAATGTAGGTATTTGAGGCAATCAGAAAACTAATAAAAATAATTAAATTATAAATTATGTATAAGGTGTCCAGAAATAACTTGAAGTATGTACATGTGGATTTTTTTATCAACTTCCAGAAATTTCCAGAGTAGCTATGCAACTCAACATCTAATATATATTATAAGCATTCTATAGTTGATGACAGATTATTTAGTTGATTGCGAAACTTTTTCCCCAGTTGGTCCACCCTGTATCTTATATGGTTTCCAAAATCCTCATGTAGTTACTTCAAGTTATTCCGGACACCCTGTATATAGATTTAATTAACAAGATATTGTATCTGACTGAAAAAAAACCGGACAAGTAAATACGTGCTTACATTTCCTTTTTCTGATATTGGTGTAGCATATCGATAATATTCGCTTTGAACTCTGAAAAGTTAATATCCAGTGATTGGGCGCATCGTATCAATTCGAAATCAGCAAGACCGACAGTGTCGCTATAGTTGAAGGAATAATCGGTCAAATCCCTTATTTTAATTTGCTAAAAAACAATGATAATTGAAATTGCAAGTACAAGTACCAATGTTTGGATTAGTACTTATTAGTCAAATACTTAAGTATCTTTGTGTACTTAAGGGGATTGAATGCGCTACAACAATCCCTGAAAATTTCAGCTACCTTGAGATTTAGATTTTCGAAAACTTTGGAAGGGCATAACTTTTTTTCTATTATAGAGAGAAAGCTGAAACTTTCACTGAGTTTTATCCCAATCAAGGGACTACAATACCTGAAAATTTCAGCTCATTTGCGCTTCTAGTTCCTGAGATAAAATCATGTTAAGCAAAGACTGCGTTAGGTGCTTAGCCCAGCAAAAAATATTTTGGCACTGAGGCGCATTCAATCCCCTTAAGTAAGTATATAAATACTTCAAGTATTTAAAATACTCAGTACAACAGCTCTACTTAGGTATCATTTTTACTTTTGAACCTCGTTTGGAACTGAAAATTAGGTATAATTGAAACAAGTGGTAGGTATAGTTATTGTAAGAAGTACCTAGGCTAAAATCATCAAAAGATCCTAAGTGTAGAAAAAGAAAATGAGATGTCCCTTCAGCGCTTCAGTATACAGGGCGTACCATTTAAAACGAAACAGGCTTAATATCTGATGGCACGTTTATTTTTAAAAAAATCGCTCGTACACGTAATTTGATTTTCAAAGGGGGAAGTTTTATGCAACTATTTTAAGCACTTCAACTTTAACTCTCTAGGCGGGGTAGGACCAACCATTACTATTTCAAATGGAACAAGGGGTCGAGTGATGCCTCATTTAAAAGAGCATGCAATTCTCTTTCATTTGAAAGAAAATTGAGCACTCTTTCAAAACAGGTATCACTCGACCCCCTGTTCTATTTGGAATGGTAAGGCTTGGTCCAACCCCCCCTAGAGGGTTAAGGTGCTGAAAATTTCGTCAAACACTCACACATCAAATTACGTGTACGAGCGATTTTTTAAAAAATAAAAGTGGCATCAGATATTTAGCCTGTTTCGTTTTAAATGGAATACACTGTATAATAAGTATTTGTAAAGTTTCCAGTTTTAAATTAAAACATTATTTGAATATTAATATCTTACCAATTTATCAGCAACTTCCAAAATACTTATATTCAGGTGCCTATCTTCTGTGTGATCGTTTCTTTGAACTATCGGTATTATAATTTTGTCATTGTATAGGAAATGCTCTTTATACGGCATTATTAATAATTAGGCGAAAAACACTCTAAAATTAATACAAATTATAATGGAAAATGTAAACAAAAACAAATACAAGAAGCGGCCAAAAAGAAATTAGGTTAGGTTGGTTAAATTTAAATTTAGGGCGGCAAAAAAGTAAGTACCGCAGTAAAATAATGGTTCTAGAAGATTTATCTATGCCTATGCAGCAAAAGTAATGTTAATTCTTTTACCTACAACAGTACACAATGAAAATCGCACTATCTCTTGTGTTGTAAGTTGAGTTTTACACACAAACGTGTGTTATGGTAAAGTAAATGCAGGGAACAAATACATCTAGAAAAAAGGGTAACAAAAAAGGACACCATTATGATTATATAAATGTTTTATTAAATTTGAAGAAGCATGTAGATTTAGTTTGAGATTTTCACATTGAAATATGCATAAGAATTTGTCCTCATCAATAATTTTTTACTGACCCAAGCAACAACTGAACCACAGAAATATGTCTCTAATATGCATCAAACAGATGAAACCCCAATCATTTCAAAACTTGAACAACTCTCCTATTATTAATTGTAATGATACGGTTGTTATCAGTTTCAGTCTTCATATGACAATTTTCACTAATATTAATATTGTTATCATAGACTGTATTTGAACATTCAATTGTATTATTTTCTGTACAATCAAATGTTTCAGTATCTACATGATCATTTTCATTAATACTGTTATCAAAGACAGTATCAGCAGTACAAAAATCTGTACAATTATTAGCCATAATGGTATCATTGTCATCTTGTTCAAATGGTACTGTTTCAATACTAGCAACATTAATATTGCTACAAACATAGGTATTGTCGCTAGTGTCATCATTTGGAATGTTGTATTCAATAAGATCATCTTCAGCAATATCTGAGACAGCATATGAGAACTCAAATTCGTAGGTTTTGTTTTGGAGCATTTTTATAATATCATCGAAAAGAGAAGAGACCTTATCGAAATTGTCACCATAAGCTTCCGCACCTAGAGATGCAGCCTTTTTTAATTTAGTGGATAATAAGTTATACTTTGTTTGTTGATTCAAATTTCTTTTTCGAAATTTGTCTTCATTGTGGATGTTTGCCAAGTCTTTCATAGTTATTTGCTTATTATATTTTTGCTCTATTTCCTCTTTGATTGAATGTCTGTTAACATGCATATTTAATAATGACTTGGTTTCTTTTTTTATTTCAGGTGGTAATTTTCTCCGGTGGGGCAACATATTGAATAAACTCTGCAAAAAATTTCTGTGTATTGGTATGATAAACAATTTGGAAATATTGCTCACCTCAGAAACTATATGATTATGATTATTATTTACATTTGCAATGACAAAATCTTCCCCTTCTGGTGAAACTTTCATTCTTATATGTGCTGGACAAGGATATTCATGTCTCAAAGTTCTAAAAGATTTCAATTCATAATACATATATCTAAGTTTGAAGAGTATTTTTACTTAGAACTACGAAATCCATTGCTTCTGCATTTGTAATTTCTTCCTCCGTGGACACAAGCCCATTCCACTTGATAAAATTTCAAGTCAGGATTTAAATATCTTTTTGTCTTTTTAGCTCCTCCGGAAATAGTTCTCGATTCGCGTTTATAAAATTGCACGAACTTCCTTTGGGCACTTTCTGTAATTTTCTGTTTGGCTTCTTCGAAGCACTTGAATTTGTCCCCTTTTGCAATGTCCAAGACTACTTCCATGTCTTTTGACATTATTCATAAACTCTTGTTGATTGGGACAAGATCCTTTATATTTTTGAGTTCTACAAAAACCGATATTATTCACTCTTTGAATACAAATCAAAAGGGTCCTTTGGTCTTTGGTTTGACTTGACTAGGACATCAGTCTGGATGAACCGATGAACCTAACCTAATTTTAAATACAATAATAAACATTAGGCGAGTTTCAGCGCTGCTAACCGGTTAGTTACCGTTGCTCTACCGTTGTCCACTGGTTCCGAACAATTAGAGTAGAGTACATTTTTGTGCCCGATGCGTCAGTTTTATTCGACTTGCTCGCTCTAGAAGTTCCACCTCGGAACTTTGGAGTACTCTCCCACCCACCCGAACGCAAAGTTGTATCTGTCAAGAGTTTGAAACACTAGAGTTATTCGCTCCGGTGCTAGTCGACCCTAATTTAATGGAACAGATGCCGCTGGCTTTCGTGCATTTAAATCAAGGTTGTTTGAAAGAGGAAAGAGGTAGGTTGCGGCCCAGATCCGGAAACCAAAATTCGATAGTATCGTCGCTCTAAGGTATCGTCTATCTATTATAAATGGACGATACTATCGATGGGTTCGGAATCCGGACCCTGATAACTTTTAAGGCGGTTACACACGGACGTGGATTGCTTAATTCATACAATAACGTGTAAACAACAACGTGTATGGTGCATGTCGTCTTTGTTGTTCAGTCCTGCTGCAGTATTCGTGCAGTGTTCCAAGTGTGCATATAATAGAGAGTTCTTATGCCATTTGAAATACCATAACGCTATTTGACAAGTATGACAGTTCTCACAGGAATTGACAATCGTTTTGCAGTGTTGCCAATCGGCGGATTTTAATCCAATTTGCGGATTTTTTTTGAACGATCGGATTTTTTTCGGATTCTTTAATTCAGCAGAGGATTTTTTGCGGATTTTTTAAGATAAAACGAATAAGGGCATGAAATCGCTTTAAAGCAGAAAAAGCCAACATGGCTGCTACGGCAGTATGAAACAAAAGCGTTTGGTGTAGTTTTGAGGTTAGGACAGTGCGTTTTTATTGAAAACAACTTCCAAAAACGCATTTATTAGGCAACTTTTCGCGAGGATAATCAAGCATAATCTGTTTAGCTGAGTTATCTGATGTGTCAATTGTTTCATACTTCCCTAACTCCCTCTCCATCAAATGCCTGCGAGTGACGTCACTATCAACAGGTTATAGTGATGACGTCATCCGCAGATTTCGATAGAATGCTTGTGATTCAGGCTGTGCTAGTGAGTTAATTTTTTTGACGAATTATCCCAGAATTTAAGGGTGGGGGAGCTAGGGGTTGTTCTCAATTTCACCAATAGATGTTGCACTGTTAGTGCATATATAATGGTTTATTTTTCATTCGCTGTTCACCGCTATGCGCGTTCTCAATTAATTTTTCGCGAATAGTGATGACCTTTTTTCCTTTTTGTTTTTCGGTAAAAGCACCTCGTAGGAAAATCGGATATTTTCGGATTTTTTCACAGCTGACAACGGATTTTTTGGTTATATGGCGTTGGCAACACTCAAGGATAATACACACTACTACTACAGGATGGACTATCCTCACAAGGCCTGTGTGTAACAATCCCCCCCCTTCCCCCCTTTTCCAAACAACCAGTTGTGACGTAAGCAGCATGGCGTTTCTCGCCTTGACTTAGGGCGGGTATTATAAAACTACTTTGACTGGAACACAAACACTCCACTCTAACTTTTTTAGAACAAAATAACACAAAAACTTGTACAAAAGCTGTGAAAACCGCATAAAACATAACAGGCCTAATCTACACGAATGTAAATAAATGATTTGTTTTACCTCAGGGCCACTGTCAAACTCATTTGTGACGTCACATGGACATGCCCTATAAGGGTTAGGGGATTTATGTGTTTCTGTGTCCGAGAACTATAAAAATAGCATGTGAAATACAGTATTGTTAGCGGTACCGTATTAGCGTAACGTCTGAGGCACGAGAACTTTCTATTTCTAGCGATTCTAGAAGTCACTTGAGCGATGAGCGTCATTCTGAGGTTTGCACATTCAAAAACGTGATGGTATTTTGCATACACCTTAACCCTTTTCACGTGGCTCCGGTTTAACAAACCGCAACATACCGCTCAAATTCGAGTGGTAGGTATCCATCACGTCACTTTGTAACCGGGTTAGAAAACGGTGAGTCATTTTTCTAACCGTTTTGTAACCCGGTCAGTTAAACCGGAGCCACGTGAAAAGAACTATTGATGTTTTTCCTTGCGTTCGTTATTTTGCTCAAAGTGTAGAGCGAGCTGAGCGGAGCCGTAATCACGTGACCAGCGAGCGAACGGAGCAGTTGAACGCCGTATAAAAGTACCGGAAATTTTAATAAACGAACGCGAATGAGGCTGCACCGAGTACACTTTTTAAATAAACGAACGGTAAAGTCAAGCTCGGAGAACTCAGACCAAAATAACGAACGCACGGTTTGTTTGCGCGTTCATGTTCATGTTTTATGTGCGAACATGTATTCAGTCATCCACGCCGGTGTATAACCGCCTTTATGAAACATGCAAATCTTCATATCTTCTTGATGACGTCATCTGCTTACCATTACCAGACAACCTTTGTCAGGAACTTTGCATTAAATGGAGTTCGGGCTTATTGAGCACTCAGGTGCAACAAACACTTTTCGAAAAGAATAGCTATAATCCTTTTAAGAGCTTAGAACACTGGAGCTACTCGCTACGGTGTTAGTCGACCCCGATTTGAAAGGAACAGATGCGCTTGCTTTCGTGCATTTAAATGGTTTGATTCGGGCTTGAACACTTCAGATGCAACAAACACTTTTCTAAAGGAATAAGCACATGACGCCCCGGAGCTGTTCCGGAGCTCTTCCTAGGTGTGAAAGGAATACAACTTATAGGCGCGTAACGCGCCGGAACTGTTCCGGAGCTCCTCCCAGGTGTGAAAGGAATACAATAGCTGGGTTCGGCTATACAGCGCGGAGTTGGAGTGGAGTGAACAGAGCTAATGGAGTCACCCCTAATACGGTAAAAAGCAATACCCGAATCTTAACCTGAACGGCTGGAGTGCGAATAGAGTCACTCGGAGTGCACGGAGTGAGCAAGCCGAACCCACCTAATGAAGACTATAATCCGTTCATTCCGAAAAAGTTGAGTATGGCTGAGTTCGGCTTTGCACTCAGCATGGATATCGTGACGTCATACGTGGTCATAAGCCCAACGCAAAATAGAACACTCTGAGAGCTAAAACGAACATCTTATCGTTTCGAGCGCGCGAGTTTACAGAAGGTGGGTTCGGCTTTCTCACTCTGTACACTCCGAGTGACTTCATTCGCACTCCAGCCGAACGGGTATTGCGTGGTATTGCTTTTTAGCGTATCAGGGGTGCCTCCATTACAGAGCTGGGCAAAGCCCTCAGTAAAAGGGCTTGAAGCCCTAAGTCCTAAGCCCTCTATCAAAGTGCTTCAATTTCAAGCACAAATTCCTTTTTATTTTCAAAAGTGCTTCACAAGCACAAAGCCCTCAAAGTGCTTTGGGCTTGACAAGCACAAAGCTCCCAAAGTGATTTGAAAAGTGCTTGAAGCACATCAAAAGTGCTTGGGGTGCTTTGAAAAGGGCTTCAAGCTCTTTAAATGTGCTTCAAGCTCTTTAAATGTGCTTGAAGTTCTTTATATGTGCCTAAAGCACTTTGAATTTGTAATAAAATTCTCAAAGTGGCATAAGCTACCGCGTACACTCATCACACAGAATTGGTATAGTAGAGACGAACTTTACATTTCACAGAGTAGCAGTAGTATGTTTTTTTTGAGATGTAATTCTGGGGTACTTGGGGTAGTTGGGGTACTACATGGTAATTCAATTTTAAGGTTTTCAAAATGTTCAATGGGGAAAAGTGAAAAAAATCCAGTGAAAAAGTTAAATAGGATACCAATATAAATTAATTATTTATTTATTTGAATAAGTTCATTCATTTTTTTTTAATTCCATTCTAAGCTTAAACCCAAAACCTCCATTGTTAAGAGAGAAAAGACATAAGACGGTTCAAGTTCAAATAATAGAAAAAAAAATTAAAGGACAAAATATGATCAAAAATTTTTAAGTGGGGGATAGGTTGAATGATGGTCAATTCAAATTCCTTTCAAAGTGCTTCAAGCCCTTTCAAAGTGCTTCAAGCTCCCAAAAGTGCTTCAAGCCCTCTTAAAGTGCTTCAAGCCCTTTCAAAAGGCTTCAAGCTCCCAAAAGTGCTTCAAGCCCTCTAAAAGTAATTGAAGCTCATTGAAAGGGCTTGAATTACTTTTTTCAATTACAAATTACCAAGCACTTTTCTAAAGTAATTGACTTTGCAAGCCCCAATTACAAATCTATAAAAGGGCTTGAAGCACAGGGCTTTCAAGTCCTCAAAGTGCTTCAAGCACTTTCGCAAGCACAAAGCACTCAAGCCCTGCCCAGCTCTGCTCCATTAGCTCCACTCCAACCCAGCTAAGAGTAGAGTGTAAAGCCGAACTCAGCCTATGATGGCACGTTGCCAAATTTCTAGATCTGTCAGAGGACGTCAACCTGTCCTGTCATAACTTTTTTTTTTATTTTTGACTAGTCTCCCACTAGTCTCTTCCACCTTTTTCTGGGTGACGGCAGTGAGCGGCCATATTTTACGGTAAGTTAAATTTTTAATTCACTTTGCAAGGCATTTTGTGCTGATTTTAAACAAAAATATGACTTGATTTGTTCCAATTCGTGTGCGGAAACTGAAACTACGTATAAATAAGTGCAGTTTTGCCCTTCAAAGGTCCTTCTGGGTCAGTTGTAATTGGGACAAAGCTTTAGCTTATGTAACACCCTTAGTTTAATTTTTTTTTGTTGGCAAAGGCCAAAATATCAACATCTAAGTTGAATATTGCTCTGAAATGATTAAAATATTTCAAATAATTAAATTATTGTAAAAATTGTACCAAAATTGAAGCCCTTGGATAGAATAATTCACCTGCCACGTTTTACATATTGCCTCCTTTTATTCACCCTGTAGATTTAAGCCTTTTAAGTTATTTTACAAAGAGGGGCTTCGCCCTTTTTTAAATTGCATAATTTTTCCTCTATCACGTGCGTTTGACGTTTCAAGGTTATGTATAGGTTTGTTCCAACATACCACAGGAAACCGTTCCATGTACTGTCACGATTCTGTGCAAGGCCTACTAGAATTGGAAATTCGTATACAGCGTGGATTGGTAACTGTTCATGAGACTTGTTGGAACAAACTTAGATACAATTTTAAAAAATGCATTATTTTCCATGGTTTTTATAAATTTTAATTGATTTATAACTGATAAGGCTTCACAGTTGTCCAATTAGTTACATCATCAACCTCTAAAGAAGGGTTTAGCAGTGGATGTTTATTTAGTTTAGCTGTCGGTTAACCAATGATAATTTTTAGTTAACCAACAGTTAAACTAAATATCCGTCCACTGATAAACCAGTCCTAAGTATGCTAAAGGAGACTTCTCACGACTTGTCACTGTTTCTCAATTTTTTTCACATTGTTAATTTTTTTTTTTTTAAATTTCACTTTGATTATGAGCTCCTCTTTCTCTCCTAAAAATTTCATAATTTTGCCTTGCATAGTTTTCCAGAAAAAAAAAATTAAATATAAGACAATGCATTTTTGCTTAATTTAAATTTTGCAAGTTAATTTTCATCAATTTCCCATTTCGTTATTTTTTATTTGAAATTTTAGTATGATGAGCTCCTAACTCTCCTCTTCCTCTCCTAAAAATTTCATAATTTTCCTTTCGATAGTTTTCCAGAAAAAAAAAAAAATGTAAAAGAATGCATTTTTGCTTCATTCAAATTTTGTAAGTTAATTTTCATTAATTTCCCCCTACTTAACTCTCCTCTTTCTCTACTGAAAATTTCATAATTTTCTCTTGGATAGTTTCCAGGAAAAAAAATAAAATATAAGAGAATGCATTTTTGCTTAATTTAACTTTTGCAAGTTAATTTTCATTAATTTCCCATTTCGCTATTTTTTACTGGAAAAATTTGAAGTTTTAGTATGATGAGCTCCTAACTTTCCTCTTTCTCTCCTGAAAATTTCATAATTTTCCCTTGAATTGTTTTCCATAAAAAAAATTAAATGTAAGAGAAAAAGAATGCAATTTTTGCTTAATTTAAATTTTGCAAGTTAATTCTCATTAATTTCCCATTTTGGTATTTCTCACTTGGAAAATTTGAAATTTAAGTATGATGAGCTCCTATCTCTCCTCTTTCTCTCCTAAAAATTTCCTAACTTTCCATTAGATAGTTTTCTAGGAAAAAAATAAAATGCATTTTTCATTTTGTTGCCACTGACAAGTTGATAATGATAATGTAATCAACTTCAACTTGACCTTTAATTATAAAATGTTACTGATGATTACTGCTGTGGATATGTCCTGGCATAATGTTGAAAAATTTATAGGTTTTCATTTTACTTTCGTTTTCTTTTTTGAGAATATATGTAACATATTAACATTATTTTCTGTTACAGACCCAAGCAACAACTGAACCACAACAAATATGTCAATGTTCTCGTCCCTACTACCCAAGGCCTGGTGCCAGCAAGCAGAAGAAACCCCAATCACTCCAAAAGTAGAACAACTGGGTGGGTTTCCCTATACTCACTTGCCATTCAATGCATTTAAAACCACACTTCATTTGAAACCAACATTTAGAGTGTTAAAAATAGATGCAAAATTATGTTATGTGTATGTTCCAATGTAGATGCTGTTATATAAGTGTCTTACTATTTCACCTTACACACAATTGTTTTTTTGAGCCAATATGTTGTTTGACTAACTTGGTCTTACAGGTCTGGTTCAGTCCTTGGTCGCTCCAAGAAAAATCGCCGCCGCCGCCATAGCCGAAGGTGACAGCTGCGAATTTGCTTCATTACACTATTTCGCTCTTTGCGGTCTAGGAGGTATTTTGTCTTGTGGTATCACTCACACAGCGGTAGTACCCCTGGATCTTGTCAAATGCCGTATCCAAGTAGACCCTGCCAAATATAAATCTGTATTCAATGGTAAGAAGTTTTGGATTATGTTTTTTTTTTTGAAATTGAATGATAATGTGTATCTGAATGATGAGACGATGACGAGACTGAGCAAATGATCCCCACAAAAATTAACTGGTTTAACAAGGAGTTTTTCTTTGTTTTTCTATGAACAATTTTTATTGGGGAAAGTTTGTCGTAGATGATTTTGGCAATCTGACAGATATTTTTAATACAGAGTGCTGTTTCAATTAGGGTTCTTTCAACTAATAACAAAGTTTTTTTTATTGTACTTTAGGCTTTAGAGTAACTTTACAAGAAGATGGAGCTAGAGGATTGGCCAAGGGTTGGGCACCAACCTTCTTTGGGTACTCCGCACAAGGTTTGTGCAAGTTTGGTCTCTATGAAGTTTTCAAAGTAAGTCGATTTTTTTTTTCAGTTTACTTGCATTTAAAAACCACACTCTAGGTGATTTTTCATTTAGCCTAAGGTGTTAAACATAGATGCTAGATTATAATGGTAAATTCCAATAGGGATATTGAAATTCGATTTTTATCCCTTATTTCACCTTACCAACAATAATACCTAATAATACAGTTTTATTTTTTTTATATAAAAATTCTTATTATAGGTAATTTATGGTGACATGATTGGTGAAGAAAACTCTTTCTTGTACCGTACCTGGTTGTACCTAGGAGCATCAGCTTCAGCTGAATTCTTCGCCGATATCGCCTTGTCTCCCATGGAGGCTGCAAAAGTCAAAATTCAAACCACTCCCGGTTTCGCCAACACTTTGAGAGAGGCCTGGCCCAAAATCTACGCCGAAGAAGGTGTCAACGGTTTCTACAAATCTCTAGTTCCCCTATGGATGAGACAAATCCCTTACACTATGATGAAGTTTGCCTGCTTTGAACGTACAGTTGAATTGTTGTACAAATATGTTGTACCCAAACCTAGGGCTGATTGTACTAAACCTGAACAGTTGGTAGTCACATTTGCTGCTGGTTACATTGCCGGTATATTCTGTGCTATTGTTTCGCATCCTGCTGATACTGTTGTCAGTAAATTGAATCAAGAAAAGGTAATTAAGGATTTAATTGTTAATATTGTATAAAAATATGTATCTGAATGATGAAACGATGACGAGACTGAGCAAATAATCCTCACAAAAATTAACTGGTTTAACAAGGAGTTTTTCTTTGTTTTTCTATGAATAATTTTTATTAGGGAAAGTTTGTCGTAGATGATTTTGGCAGTCTGACAGATACTTTTTAAGTTCTTAATTGTAATAATTGATATTATTTGTAAAATATTCAAGTATGTTTTTTTTTTTGTTTAGGGTACAACTGCATTGGGTGCAGCTAAAAAACTAGGTATGGCCGGTTTATGGAAAGGTCTCATGCCGAGAATAGTGATGATCGGTACTCTCACCGCTCTCCAATGGTTCATCTACGACGCTTTCAAGGTAGCCATGCGCATGCCCAGACCGCCACCACCAGAAATGCCCGAATCGCTCAAGAAGAAGTTAGCAGCCGAAGGCAAAACAGCTTAAGTTGGCGATAATTTAATTCTAGTTAAACAATTATTTAACTTATTGATTTACACAAGAAGCTAAACTATTCCATTCTTTTAAGCGTGGATTGGGTATTTTAATTTATGCCTTAAAATCGAGCAGTATTTTAAGTTATTAATTACCAAGTAGATGAAACAAAAAAACCATGTGAAGAGATACTCAAAAGGATTTTATTTTTAAATTGTTGTCTTTTTTTTTCTGTTTTTAGATTGTACATAGGAACAAATAATATATTAGGCGGATCTAATCCATCCTGAAAATTTGTATGTGTTTTATTTTGTACGTATTTAAGAGTTTGTGTGCTGTCTTGGGGGAGGTCCTCTTTTTTCAAAGATTTTGGCTTCGAATCTCAGAATGATTTAGTGTATGTATGGAGTTTCCTATTTGTAGACTTCTATTACAAATCCAATTTCATAAATGTTTCGGCGTTTAGATTAGGTGAGAAAACAAAAATCCAAAACCCTGGAATAGAAGAAAGTTGAAAAGAGGAAAATGAGAAAGGAAAGAGGAAAGCTAATTTTTGCTCTAGAAAGAAAAGAAAAACGCATTCTTATCTGGAAAATCAATTATGTATAGCAAACAGCGTGCGAAAAGTACTGGTATTTCTACGAATATATGGGTGAAACCCCACTCTTCCGCATGCATTTTGCGGTAATGGAAGTACCACTTTTCTGCACTAGTGCCGAAATATTCTTTTTTTTAAATTCTAGCTTTGATTTCTAGTATGCATTCTAAACTGGAATCTCTAATCTCTTGATTTTCTCATTGCAGTGAATCAAGAAAAACCGAAAAACCAACCCATGTCTGGTTATTAAAGAAAAATTCTTTAAGCTGGCAACAGTGTAAAACCTAATATCAATTATTTGTCAAAATCAGCTGGATTCCCCCATATCCTTAAAATCCAATATGTCAAATTAATTAAAGATCCTTGAAAATCAACAATAAACAGAGGAAAAGTTACAGAAAAATGAGGAAAAGTTTCCTTATCTTTACAAAACGATAAAGTTACAGTGAAAACAAAAATTACTGTATTAATTAGCGAATTCTCAATTAGTAAATATGTGAATTTTGTTGTACGTATTATATTAAAATCGATTTTGTGTTCAGTTTCTATAAGAGACCCTTTATATAATTAGAAAATGACCCTTTTGGAGTAACATTGAACTGTGGTAAGTGTCTGAAAAGCTTTGTCTAATCCTGGTTTTAGTTGATAAGATATTACAAGGAAAAATCATTAATTCCAAATATTTATAATTGAAATAATTCAAAAGTTTGAGGCCAAAGTAAACAGAGAATCAATATCAATGTATAATAGCCCTTCCTTAAAGTTTTCTGGACTTTGATTTAGAGGGTCATAACAAAATTGATCATCATGTCTCAAAGTTCATACCTATTAACCTACATAAGAAAATTCAACAGGAACTTCCTGACTGAAAATCTCCCAAAAAATCCAAAAATACACCTTAAATCCCAATTTATAAATATTTATTTAGGTTCTGTAAATCTTTATTTACAATTCTCAATCTAGCTTTTGGTACCTTAGATTCAATATGATTTACAATAAAGCAATCCTTGTACTTGATGTTATTAATAATACAGTATATAAACAATATTGCTTGTTCCTCTGTTATTATCACATATATAATATGGTATATAGTATACAGGGTGTCCCAAAAAGATACCGACAAACTTCAAGGGGTAGTAGGGGACATCAAAACAAGCATTTTTGTTTATATAAACATATGTCCGCAAATGAGCCATTTGGGCTGTAGAGCAAAAAAACTGTTTGGTATCTAGTTTTATTCTTCGTAATAATTAAATCAATGTTTACTTATTAATTTTGCTGTAATAGCAAAAAAATTATGGTATACGATAATTGTTCAACTCGCAAACTCTTTGGAATATTCCGGGAATAGCTTCTACATGGGTACAACTCGCCAGTATCCTTGCTATCAGATCTTCCTCATTACGAACAGGTGTTTCGTAGACTAAAATTTTCAGTAAATGACCCGAGGGTGTAATCTTTGCATTGAAGTAAATGGTCAACATTTTGAACAATTATTGTAAACCATAATTTATTTGATAATAAAGCAAAATTAATAAGTAAACAGTGATTTAATTATTGCGAAGAATAAAAGTATCAAACAGTTTTTTTGCTCTACAGCCCAAATAGCTCATTTGCGGACATATGTTTATATAAACAAAAATGCTTGTTTTGATGTCCCCTACTACCCCTTAAAGTTTGTCGGTATCTTTTTGGGGCACCCTGTATACTCATGGGTGCTTATATGGATTGTAGATGAAAACTTGTAAAAAGACATCATACCTATACCCATATTATAAATATGAGAATTATTTAACAGAAAACAGTTAAGTAATGTATAATGCATTTTTTATGTTGCAATTTCTCTAAAGTGTAATTAATTTAAAATGAGTGGTAAAGTCCATTATATCAAAGCAATTTAATTTTAATTATTTAGAAGTTTGAATCAGGCAATGAAATTCATTTAACTTAACTTGAATTTCTCATAATTGAGTTCTGTGTTTCCCTTATTCGAAATTATAAATTTTTGAAAATACCTTTACCCAATAACAGTTATACATTATGCCTAAATGAAAATCAAATTTAGTGTATGGAGTTTGGGGGATGTTCATTGACCATTAGGATACAAAATCTCGACAAAAAAAAATTTGAAATTTCATCGTTTTAGTAAGAAGGTACCTACCTTATGATTTAGATTTTGGAAAACTTTGAGAGGTCATAACTTTTTTTCTATTATAGATAGAAAGCTGAAACTTTCACTGAAAATTATCCTTTTCAAAGGACTACAATCCCTGAAAATTTCAGCTCATTGACACTTATAGTTCCTGAGATAAAATCGTGCTAAGCAATTGTGGTGATTTATCAATTTTTCAATTTTTCTGAGTGCGTTTTTTCATAGTTTTTGGCTTCAAATCTGAGAATAATTTAGTTTATGGAGTTCAGGGTATCCCGAGGGACCATTAGGACACAAAATCTCGACAAGAAAAAATTTGAAATTTCATCGTTTTAGTAAGAAGGTACCCCCCTTATGATTTTTTTGGAAAATTTTGAAAAGTCATAACTTTTTTTCTATTATAGATAGAAAGCTGAATCTTTCACTGAACATTATCCTTTTCAAAGGACTACAATCCCTGAAAATTTCAGCTCATTGACACTTATAGTTCCTGAGATAAAATCGTGCTAAGCAATTGTGGTGATTTATCAATTTTTCAATTTTTCTGAGTGCGTTTTTTCATAGTTTTTGGCTTCAAATCTGAGAATAATTTAGTTTATGGAGTTCAGGGTATCACGAGGGACCATTAGGGCACAAAATCTCGACAAAAAAAAATTTGAAATTTCATCGTTTTAGTAAGAAGGTACCCCCCTTATGATTTTTTTGGAAAATTTTGAAAAGTCATAACTTTTTTTCTATTATAGATAGAAAGCTGAATCTTTCACTGAACATTATCCTTTTCAAAGGACTACAATCCCTGAAAATTTCAGCTCATTGACACTTATAGTTCCTGAGATAAAATCGTGCTAAGCAATTGTGGTGATTTATCAATTTTTCAATTTTTCTGAGTGCGTTTTTTCATAGATTTTGGCTTCAAATCTGAGAATAATTTAGTTTATGGAGTTCAGGGTATCACGAGGGACCATTAGGACACAAAATCTCGACAAGAAAAAATTTGAAATTTCATCGTTTTAGTAAGAAGGTACCCCCCTTATGATTTTTTTGGAAAATTTTGAAAAGTCATAACTTTTTTTCTATTATAGATAGAAAGCTGAATCTTTCACTGAACATTATCCTTTTCAAAGGACTACAATCCCTGAAAATTTCAGCTCATTGACACTTATAGTTCCTGAAATAAAATCGTGCTAAGCAATTGTGGTGATTTATCAATTTTTCAATTTTTCTGAGTGCGTTTTTTCATAGTTTTTGGCTTCAAATCTGAGAATAATTTAGTTTATGGAGTTCAGGGTATCACGAGGGACCATTAGGGCACAAAATCTCGACAAAAAAAAATTTGAAATTTCATCGTTTTAGTAAGAAGGTACCCCCCTTATGATTTTTTTGGAAAATTTTGAAAAGTCATAACTTTTTTTCTATTATAGATAGAAAGCTGAATCTTTCACTGAACATTATCCTTTTCAAAGGACTACAATCCCTGAAAATTTCAGCTCATTGACACTTATAGTTCCTGAGATAAAATCGTGCTAAGCAATTGTGGTGATTTATCAATTTTTCAATTTTTCTGAGTGCGTTTTTTCATAGATTTTGGCTTCAAATCTGAGAATAATTTAGTTTATGGAGTTCAGGGTATCACGAGGGACCATTAG
The DNA here is from genome assembly GCA_917834065.1 of Ceutorhynchus assimilis. Taxonomy (NCBI): domain Eukaryota; kingdom Metazoa; phylum Arthropoda; class Insecta; order Coleoptera; family Curculionidae; genus Ceutorhynchus; species Ceutorhynchus assimilis. The sequence goes on from OU892284.1 coordinate 35,661,407, forward strand.
GACACAAAATCTCGACAAAAAAAAATTTGAAATTTCATCGTTTTAGTAAGAAGGTACCCCCCTTATGATTTTTTTGGAAAATTTTGAAAAGTCATAACTTTTTTTCTATTATAGATAGAAAGCTGAATCTTTCACTGAACATTATCCTTTTCAAAGGACTACAATCCCTGAAAATTTCAGCTCATTGACACTTATAGTTCCTGAGATAAAATCGTGCTAAGCAATTGTGGTGATTTATCAATTTTTCAATTTTTCTGAGTGCGTTTTTTCATAGTTTTTGGCTTCAAATCTGAGAATAATTTAGTTTATGGAGTTCAGGGTATCACGAGGGACCATTAGGGCACAAAATCTCGACAAAAAAAAATTTGAAATTTCATCGTTTTAGTAAGAAGGTACCCCCCTTATGATTTTTTTGGAAAATTTTGAAAAGTCATAACTTTTTTTCTATTATAGATAGAAAGCTGAATCTTTCACTGAACATTATCCTTTTCAAAGGACTACAATCCCTGAAAATTTCAGCTCATTGACACTTATAGTTCCTGAGATAAAATCGTGCTAAGCAATTGTGGTGATTTATCAATTTTTCAATTTTTCTGAGTGCGTTTTTTCATAGATTTTGGCTTCAAATCTGAGAATAATTTAGTTTATGGAGTTCAGGGTATCACGAGGGACCATTAGGACACAAAATCTCGACAAAAAAAAATTTGAAATTTCATCGTTTTAGTAAGAAGGTACCCCCCTTATGATTTTTTTGGAAAATTTTGAAAAGTCATAACTTTTTTTCTATTATAGATAGAAAGCTGAATCTTTCACTGAACATTATCCTTTTCAAAGGACTACAATCCCTGAAAATTTCAGCTCATTGACACTTATAGTTCCTGAGATAAAATCGTGCTAAGCAATTGTGGTGATTTATCAATTTTTCAATTTTTCTGAGTGCGTTTTTTCATAGATTTTGGCTTCAAATCTGAGAATAATTTAGTTTATGGAGTTCAGGGTATCACGAGGGACCATTAGGACACAAAATCTCGACAAAAAAAAATTTGAAATTTCATCGTTTTAGTAAGAAGGTACCCCCCTTATGATTTTTTTGGAAAATTTTGAAAAGTCATAACTTTTTTTCTATTATAGATAGAAAGCTGAATCTTTCACTGAACATTATCCTTTTCAAAGGACTACAATCCCTGAAAATTTCAGCTCATTGACACTTATAGTTCCTGAGATAAAATCGTGCTAAGCAATTGTGGTGATTTATCAATTTTTCAATTTTTCTGAGTGCGTTTTTTCATAGATTTTGGCTTCAAATCTGAGAATAATTTAGTTTATGGAGTTCAGGGTATCACGAGGGACCATTAGGACACAAAATCTCGACAAAAAAAAATTTGAAATTTCATCGTTTTAGTAAGAAGGTACCCCCCTTATGATTTTTTTGGAAAATTTTGAAAAGTCATAACTTTTTTTCTATTATAGATAGAAAGCTGAATCTTTCACTGAACATTATCCTTTTCAAAGGACTACAATCCCTGAAAATTTCAGCTCATTGACACTTATAGTTCCCTGAGATAAAATCGTGCTAAGCAATTGTGGTGATTTATCAATTTTTCAATTTTTCTGAGTGCGTTTTTTCATAGATTTTGGCTTCAAATCTGAGAATAATTTAGTTTATGGAGTTCAGGGTATCACGAGGGACCATTAAGACACAAAATCTCGACAAAAAAAAATTTGAAATTTCATCGTTTTAGTAAGAAGGTACCCCCCTTATGATTTTTTTGGAAAATTTTGAAAAGTCATAACTTTTTTTCTATTATAGATAGAAAGCTGAATCTTTCACTGAACATTATCCTTTTCAAAGGACTACAATCCCTGAAAATTTCAGCTCATTGACACTTATAGTTCCTGAGATAAAATCGTGCTAAGCAATTGTGGTGATTTATCAATTTTTCAATTTTTCTGAGTGCGTTTTTTCATAGATTTTGGCTTCAAATCTGAGAATAATTTAGTTTATGGAGTTCAGGGTATCACGAGGGACCATTAGGACACAAAATCTCGACAAAAAAAAATTTGAAATTTCATCGTTTTAGTAAGAAGGTACCCCCCTTATGATTTTTTTGGAAAATTTTGAAAAGTCATAACTTTTTTTTTATTATAGATAGAAAGCTGAATCTTTCACTGAACATTATCCTTTTCAAAGGACTACAATCCCTGAAAATTTCAGCTCATTGACACTTATAGTTCCTGAGATAAAATCGTGCTAAGCAATTGTGGTGATTTATCAATTTTTCAATTTTTCTGAGTGCGTTTTTTCATAGATTTTGGCTTCAAATCTGAGAATAATTTAGTTTATGGAGTTCAGGGTATCACGAGGGACCATTAAGACACAAAATCTCGACAAAAAAAAATTTGAAATTTCATCGTTTTAGTAAGAAGGTACCCCCCTTATGATTTTTTTGGAAAATTTTGAAAAGTCATAACTTTTTTTCTATTATAGATAGAAAGCTGAATCTTTCACTGAACATTATCCTTTTCAAAGGACTACAATCCCTGAAAATTTCAGCTCATTGACACTTATAGTTCCTGAGATAAAATCGTGCTAAGCAATTGTGGTGATTTATCAATTTTTCAATTTTTCTGAGTGCGTTTTTTCATAGATTTTGGCTTCAAATCTGAGAATAATTTAGTTTATGGAGTTCAGGGTATCACGAGGGACCATTAGGACACAAAATCTCGACAAAAAAAAATTTGAAATTTCATCGTTTTAGTAAGAAGGTACCCCCCTTATGATTTTTTTGGAAAATTTTGAAAAGTCATAACTTTTTTTTTATTATAGATAGAAAGCTGAATCTTTCACTGAACATTATCCTTTTCAAAGGACTACAATCCCTGAAAATTTCAGCTCATTGACACTTATAGTTCCTGAGATAAAATCGTGCTAAGCAATTGTGGTGATTTATCAATTTTTCAATTTTTCTGAGTGCGTTTTTTCATAGATTTTGGCTTCAAATCTGAGAATAATTTAGTTTATGGAGTTCAGGGTATCACGAGGGACCATTAAGACACAAAATCTCGACAAAAAAAAATTTGAAATTTCATCGTTTTAGTAAGAAGGTACCCCCCTTATGATTTTTTTGGAAAATTTTGAAAAGTCATAACTTTTTTTCTATTATAGATAGAAAGCTGAATCTTTCACTGAACATTATCCTTTTCAAAGGACTACAATCCCTGAAAATTTCAGCTCATTGACACTTATAGTTCCTGAGATAAAATCGTGCTAAGCAATTGTGGTGATTTATCAATTTTTCAATTTTTCTGAGTGCGTTTTTTCATAGATTTTGGCTTCAAATCTGAGAATAATTTAGTTTATGGAGTTCAGGGTATCACGAGGGACCATTAGGACACAAAATCTCGACAAAAAAAAATTTGAAATTTCATCGTTTTAGTAAGAAGGTACCCCCCTTATGATTTTTTTGGAAAATTTTGAAAAGTCATAACTTTTTTTCTATTATAGATAGAAAGCTGAATCTTTCACTGAACATTATCCTTTTCAAAGGACTACAATCCCTGAAAATTTCAGCTCATTGACACTTATAGTTCCTGAGATAAAATCATGTCTATCAACTTAGCGAGACAACTTCGGAAAATCGATTTTCCGTTATGCCAAGAATTTGCCGCTTTTTTGCCGCTAATTAAATGTGGAATTAAAAATTTTGCCGCTCTTTTGGTTTTTTCTTAATTACGTGTTTTGCTAACTTGACGTCAAGATAGCGAGACAACATCATCAAATATGTCAGCAGTAAAAAATTAGGTAGATGAAAATTTGCCGTTTTTTTGCCGCTAATTAGTTGTGTAAACCAAAAATTTGCCGGTTTTTTTTTTCCATAATTAATCAAGTTTGAAAAAAAAATATTTGTTTCGCTAACTTGACGTCAAGTTAGCGAGACATTATCACTAAAAATGTCGGTAGTGAAAAATTGAATGAATGGAAATTTGCCGTTTTTTTTGCCGCTAATTAGTTGTGAAAACCAAAAATTTGTCGCTTCTTTTTTTTTACAAAAAATCAAGTTTGAAAAAAAAATCATGTGTTTCGCTAACTTGACGTCAAGTTAGCGAGACAATATCACTAAAAATGTCGGTAGTGATGAGTTGAGTGAATGGAAATTTTCCGTTTTTTTGCCGCTAATTAGATGTGAAAACTAAAAATATGCCGCTACCTTTCTTTTCATAAGAAAATCGTGTTCGAAAATAAAATAATGTTTTGCTAATTTAACGTAAAGTTAGCGAGATCACTAAAAATGTCGGTAGTGATAAATTGAGTAAGTGCAAAATATCGGGTTTGAAAAAAAATATCATTGTTCAATTGACATCAAGTGAGCAAATCAGTATCATTAAAAATGTCGGTAGAGAAAAATTGAGTGGTAGAGAAAAGCTGTGGAAATTTGCCGCTTTTTGCCGCTAATTAAATGTGAAAACCCGAAAATTTGCCGCTCTTTTTCTCCATGAAAAAATCGTGTTTGAGAAAAACTTGTGTTTCGCAAGCTTGCCGTTAAGTTAGACCGACATCAACACAAAAAACGAAGGGCAGTATAAAATTAGGTGAGTAAAAGTAAATGATCTCCCACCCTTGATTTTTATGCAGCCTGTAAGTATATTTTAATTAGTGAAACTCAACATTTGTTGGAGCAAATATTTATTTCTAAATTTTTTGAGAATAGTTTTACATTTTTTTTTTCTTTAGCTTAGGAAAACTCTATTGAAGCCTTATAGGTTTCAAAAATCAGAAAGCGAAATATCGTGTGCTCATTTATACACAAAATAAAATAAAATTAGAAATAAAATCAAATTGTGATAAAATGGAAATTATCGATAATTTTTGGCAAATTTTCCCCAATGCATTTTTAGTTGAAAAAAAGCACGAGGGACGAGTGCCTTTTCAAGTTAAAAATGCATGAGAGCAAATTTCTCAAAAATTATAGATATATTTCCATTGCTCTAGTTGTATTTTATGAGAGAATTTCATGAATCAAAAATTTAAATTTTTAGTATATCCTCGTAAGTATAAAATGTCAGCAATCAGAAAAAATGTCAAATGCCACCCGTTAGTAAGCAATTATCCAATCCGATAATCCTGCACTAGTACAAATTATCACGTAAATAATCGTAATCTGATTGGTTGAAATCAACAATTAAAAAATGCCAGTTTATGCATGGGATCTGTGTCATTTGCGCGACAACCGTTTACGCGATACGAAAAGCGCGAGGGACAAAATCACGACGGAACAAAAACGCGACAGGACAAGTGCGCGATGGACAAAAACGCGACTGGATAGAAGCGCGAGAAACAAAAGCGCGAGGGACAAAAGCGCACGGCTGCGCAAAAACGCGACTGGATAAAAGCGCTAGAAGCAAAAGCGCGAGGGGACAAAAGCGCGACAGAACAAAATCGCGACTGGATAAAGCCCGATTGGCCAAGAACGCGAAGTGCCTTACTACGAGAACTGGAGATCGTTTTCCAAAATACAAGATATTTTTGGTGGCTCCGGTTCAAAAGAACGATATTTAAAATAGCAACATCAAAAAGGCGACATATTGTTAAAGCGATATATCAAAATAGCGACATTTGGAACAGCGATATTCAAAATGGCGACATCTAAAAAAACAGCAACATATCAAAAGAGCGACATATGTAAACAACGAGATTTAGAACAGTGACAAATTAAAAGAGCGACATTTACAACGACGACCTCTAAGCAAAAGAGGGAAACATCAAATTCTTCCAATATTAATCAAAATTATGTAGACTTACTCAAACTAACCCGTCCGTCTAGGGCAATCTCGTCCTCGTGAGTTAGCATTTTATTTAAAAAGCACTGCGCTCTCAAGAGACCCTGAGCAATCAATCAGTGAATTAACTTTGTTTTTTTAAATAAAATGCTTACGAGGACTAGATCGTACTAGGTGGACGGGTTATTTTGGGTTAGTTTGAGTAAGTCTGTATTGCGAAATCAATTTGAACCAATAATAATAAAGAAAATACAGACTTGCTCAAACTAACCCAAAATAACCCGTCCGCCTAGTGCGATCTAGTACTCATAAGTTAGCATTTTATCCAAAAAAACAGTCAATTTATTTATAGCGTAGGGTCCCTTGACCGCGCCTTGTTTTTAAAATAAAATTCTATTTAACGAAGACTAGATCGCACTAGGGCAACAGGTTAGTATGGGTTAGTTTGAGTAAGGCTGCATTTTTCTGAATATTATTGATACAATTTGATGTGTCCCTCTTTTGCTTACAGTCCTCGTAGATAGTTAGATACCTCGCGTTGTTGTCCAATCGTGCTTTACTCCAGTCGCGTTTTTGTTCCGTCGCGTTTTTTCCCTCGCGTTTTTGTTCCGTCGCGCTTTTGTCCCTCGCGCTTTTGTTTCTCGCGCTTTTCTCGCTCGCGCCTTTGTTTCTCGCGCTTTTATGCAGTCGCGTTTTTGTTCCGTCGCGCTTTTGTCCCTCGCGTGTTTAGTATCGCGCTTTTCTCCCTCGCGCAAACGACTGTCGCGCAAATGACACAGAGCCCAGTTTATGGTTCGAATACCAGTTTTGACAGATGAATAAAATTTTCTACCGACATTTTTATTGATACTGTTTACTGTTTTGCTAACTTGATGTCAAGTTAGCGAAATTGTAACGGTTTCGATTAGTTTAGGATTCTGTATATAAAATGTACATAAGTATCATAATTGTAGGACTTGAGAAATTCCTGAGAATATATTAATGCGTCGATTCGTTTCCCACACAACGCGTTAGGTACCCCTCGTACCCCGCTTCCGCTACGATGCACCAATTGGTTCCTATCGAATTGTGAAAAGGTGATTTAGTGGTCATTTGGTTTTTGATCCGATCACAGCTATTAATGGAAATTTTGAAAAGACGTCAGATTGTAGCACGTTCCTTTTAAAGGGATCTATATCCATTATTTAGCATCCTGAGTGAATTTGGTTCTCTTGTGGAGTTGTTGTACTCACTCATCGACTTATGTCGGATTAAAGTGATCGCCTCAAAGCTGAATATTACTCAATTCTCTTGGTGAGTTTTCCTATTATTTAATTACATTTTCTGAGTATATTGCTAAGTGTTGGGGCTTATTTGTGACGTGTTTTCTTTTGCTATAGAAAATTGGAAGATCGTCTACTCTTGGGAAATCGACAAACTTCTTATATTGAAGCTGAAAATCCACACTTTACATTCCAGTGTGTAAGTAGCAGTACTTAATTGTTTTTTTTATTTGAACGAAAAATCAATGAAGGTTGTGCAATAATTTTGGCAAATTGAATTCAAATATTTTGCTCTTCAAAATATTTCTCAGGACTTTTTTTTATTGCACAATAATTCATAGAAAATCGTAGTTTTCTATAGCTATATTTCAATAGGGTTTTTTATGTCACATTTTAGGGTAGCAAGGTTGTACCAAGAGGGTACGTGGTCATACCGTTAAAAACAGTAAAGCAGCTACTCGATGTCCAACTCTCGTTAGCTGGTTATTCTCACGATTAATAAGGCCCTTTAGATCGCCTATTCTACAATCCGGACGTTAATACAATCTGTGGATTCTCCAGATTGCCAGATAAGTGTATCAACGTCTTTGGGAACCTATTCTGGGAATAATATCACGTTACTATCGAACCTTTAATTTTTTTTATAGTGTGTTATCAATACATTGTGTAAGATTTAGGAAATATCCAAAATATTTGCGGGTTCCTGAGTCCTCATAATTTTATAACTCTGAAACCTATAGTCGCTATAGAAGTCCGCAAATTTGTTCGTTCACATCCTTGGAACTCATAACTAATCATTTGGGACTCTATGCCATAACATTTCGCGCCCAGAGTTTTATATCTTAACGCCTATACTGAGAAGTGTGTATATAACTGTTTACATAAATATTGTGTAAGCCGATTGTGATCACAAAAGGTACTGAGAAAATTATTACATATAGGCATTCCATAATAGCAAATTTAAGCAATAATTAACATTTATTCTGGGTGCGATTTCGATAAACATAATCTTTTCTAGAGTCTCAGGAACACTGAATGTTTTATTGTTCCATATTTTCAGAAATCCTAATATACGTACATTTGATTATGTTTCTGTTTGCTTGACTTCCCCTAGCTAATGTTTAATTGACACTTGATGATACCCAGTGACCAAGGTTATTGAATGAAGTTTAGAATGATTCGGTTCCTTGTAAGATGCAGAAAGTAAAGTAGAAAGTATTACGTGGCCGGATACTTAAACGTTTTGAGAGTGTAAAGGGATTTTCATAAGGTCACTGGCGCCCTTTTATTTTTATTCATACTTTAAGAACTTGCACGACCACTCACCGGCAGGTAGCTAGCCTGACACTCTTATTGACCACCCTATTTTGTGTATCTTGCTTTAGGGGAAAATTGGAGGGTGGCAAAATGGCGCCCAACTATTACGTTTCGGTTTAAATCTTCAACCCCTATTTTGGGAAAATTAGCTAGGGATAGTCTAATTTAAAAATTTTGAGGATTTTTTTTTTTTGATAACAAATTCTTTCTCTTTTCTTGATCAGGAGCGCGACAAAAAAGGGGATAATGGGTACCTATTGTGATCGAAGTATAAGATTTTAAGCATTTTGCTTGAATATAAACAAGGTCATCTGTTTATTATTATAAAGGAATATTTTTGCATTGAAAATTTTGGCATAGCCTTGAAATAGTTTATGTTTATAAATTCTTTTGGACAATAATGATTTCGACCTTGCCAAGTAGGGCTATACCTACATATTTCAGATAAAATTAAGCCTTGGGTCATATTGATTTCATTAATATAATAACTCCTGCAGTATTGCCAAATTTAGAATTTTACTGGGTTACAATATTTTGGGAAATCGTACTTCACTGTGAATAGAGGGTATTTTTGCAACAACTCCTGGAGAGGAAATACCTCTATGTGGTTATTTTTATAGGTAACCATTGTTGATTTTTTGGTTTGGTCGACTTAGTATTGGGATTAGGGGAAGACGAATAAGACGAATTAGATAAAATCGTACGTGGTCTGGCTTGAGAATTTTGGAACGGGTTTTACTTGAGCTTAAGTTTAGGTTCCGAGTTTGGTATTATTTTGTAAACATTATAAAGACCTTGCTTTGTTGATACGTAAAGATTTTCCGGTTTTGTTTTGGACTTTTATTTGGACTACTTTTGTAGGGTTCAAAATTTTGAGACTTGTTGAGTTGTGTAGGTAGGAACTCGGTTGTGTGTTATTTTTTTTTAATTTAAAAAAAAAAAAAAAAAAAAAAAAAAAAAAAAAAAAAAAAAAAAAAAAAAAAAAAAAGGTTGTGTGAAGCATTCAGCTACAACAATAATTCATTAGATAGCCGTGGTACTAGTGAGTGGGTTAGGTGTTAATAAGTAATTATAATATTTTTAAGTTAGATATATTTTGTGAGTGTGTATATTGTGGCACAATGGCGATGAAAATGGAGGTCAATCGTTTGGAAAAGGAAGAGTTAATATATGAGGTGATTATTCGCGGAATCACAGTGGATGACACATCCAAAGCTACCGACTTGCGTAAGACTTTTCGTCAGTTGTTGAAAGTCGAACGGAAGGATCCAAGATTTACTTTTCCAAAACATCCATTTACATTTCAGGAAGATTATGATGCACTTACACAGAAAATTACTGAGATTGATGATTTGCTTAAAGGCTTTGCGACGGGTCAAGAATCTCCAGAATATGCGAAGCTGGCTTCAAAAATTTCACATGCATATGGACGAGCAAACAAAATGCCTGCTTCTTCAGAGGATGAAAAGATGAAAAGATCAGAAATCCTGGTTTCGATTTTGGGTTTCAGAGCTACATTGCAGAGCAAGGCAAGAAAGCATAAGAGACTTTCGCAAACGCAGGGTCCTCTGGAAATTGCTGCATTATTGTCTTCAACGACACTTTCCAGTGATGAATCAACTACAGATGTAACTTCGGAATCCGAAGAAGAATTCCAGCCACCTCGTCATGCATCCACTGCAGCACCAGTGAATCATCAAGCATCATCTTCTACCCATATTAAGTCAGTTCCTGTGTATCAGTGGAACCTTAAATTTGATGGGAAAAATATGTCTTTGTTGGCATTTTTGGATAGAGTGAAAGAGCTTTCAGTTTCGAGAAATGTGTCGAAGGGACAACTGGTTGCCTCAGCAAGTGATTTATTCATTGGCCAAGCAAAATTTTGGTACACTGCTAATTGTGATAATATTCATACTTGGGATGATTTAGAAACACAATTAAAAAAGGAATTCTTGCCAAAGGACTGGAATGAAAAATTATTTAAAGAAGTTAATCAGCGAACTCAAGGACCAGACGAGTCAATTGGAATGTATATAGCCACAATGAAAACAGCTTTTAAAAGATTTACGTGTGACGTGCCAGAGAGCGCTAAATTGAGAATCCTTATGAATAATATTACGCCGTTCTACCAGAGTCAGCTGGGACTTACTGAAATTAATTCAATTGAGGAATTACTGGAATTGGGCCGTCGTTTGGAGGAGCGCAAAGCAGCAATTGAAGCTTTCACGCCTCCGCCAAGAAACAAAAAGTTTCTAGAGCCAGATTTGGCCTATATTTACTCTGAGCCATCTACTTCAACAGCAAATTGCGATGCTGTTTCTGAATTCACATGTTGGAATTGTGGGAAAAGCGGACACAGAGCAAACCTGTGTACCGAGGCTAGGACCAAGCATTGTTTTAAATGTGGATTTAAAAATCATACGGTACGCACGTGCCCCACATGCTCTAATAAACGTCAGGGAAACTATCAAGGGAGGCGCTAGATGACTGTATAGAGGCAATCCCACAAACAGTCCTAAATAAAGTCCCGGCTAAACAGCAGGCAATATTGGATTTCATTCTAACTCATGCGAAAGGAGATGAAAGACCTTATTTACAAGTGAAAGTTTTAGGTGTTCAATTGTGTGGTTTACTAGATAGTGGCGCTTCAAACAGCATATTAGGAGGTCCAGGCTGGGACAAAATTTCTTCTTTAGGTCTTAAATTGAATCAAAGCAATCGGATGCATTGCACGGTTGCTAATGGCGAAATTTGTGAAAGCGTAGGATCAGTTGAGATTCCCGTTGAATTGGAAGGACGAATTAAAACTATTTCAGTTTTAGTGATACCAGCGCTTAGACATCTTTTGATTCTGGGAGCGGATTTTTTCAGAAGGATGGGCATAATACCCGATTTGAGACATGGAAGCTGGACATTTTCGGAATTGGAACCCGTATGCAATGTGGATACTGTGGCTCTTCAGTCTCAAACCGAATTAACCAGTCAGCAACAAATGATTTTAGATAATATGGTGGCAACTGCATTTGATGAAATGGGTGACAGGCTGGGAAATACTACTCTAGTTGAACATTGTATTAACACAGAGTCAATGCCTATAAAGCAACGGTATTATCCCGTTTCACCGATAATGCTCCAAAATATTAATGGCGAATTAGAAAAACTTCTAAAAGAGGGTATTGTGAGACCAAGTCATAGTCCATGGTCGTCACCAATTCTATTGGTTAAAAAATCAGATGGTTCGTGGCGCTTCGTGGTGGATTATAGGAAATTGAACCAATCAACTGTGAAAGATGCGTATCCTCTACCATACGTGTCGGCAACACTAGATAAGCTGCGGGATGCTCGATACCTATCTTCCTTGGACATAAAATCGGCATATTTTCAGGTTCCTTTAGCAGAATCCTCTCGTCCGCTCACAGCATTTACGATACCAGGTAAAGGGTTATTTGAATTTTGTAGAATGCCAATGGGGCTTGTGAATGCACCGGCGACGTGGCAACGTCTCATCGACAGAGTGATTGGTCCAGAATTGCAAGATCATGTGTTTGTATATCTCGATGATATATGTATAGTGACACAAAGCTTTGAAAAACACATAGAAGTGCTTCAAAGAGTTTTTGAAAAATTGAAAAGTGCCAACCTGACAGTCTCCAAAGAAAAATGTAAATTTTGTAGACCAGAGTTACGTTATTTGGGATACATTATAGACAAGAATGGACTACACGTAGATCCGGATAAAGTTAGTAGTATTTTACAAATTCCTAGACCAAAAACAGTCAAAGAAATTCGTCAAATAATCGGGGTAATATCTTGGTTTCGTAGATTCGTGCCAAATTTTTCTGCCCTAATTGCTCCGCTGTCCAAACTTACTAGAAAGAATCAGCCTTTCATTTGGGATAAATCTTGCGATGACTCTTTCCAAGGAATCAAGGATTGCTTAGTTAATGCACCCGTTTTGTCATGTCCAGATTTCTCTCTCCCATTCACAATACAAACGGATGCCTCAGGATTCGGTTTGGGAGCAGTGTTAAGCCAACAACATCCGGAAGGAGAAAAAGTTGTTGCGTACGTCTCTAGGTCGTTAAATAAAAACGAACGCCATTATACGGTCACGGAACGAGAATGTTTGGCGGTTTTGTGGTCAATTGAAAAACTTAGACCTTATGTGGAGGGAACTACTTTCACGGTGGTGACAGACCACAGCTCATTGTGCTGGTTGAATAATTTGAAAAATCCTACAGGAAGATTAGCCCGTTGGGCGATTAAAATGCAAGCTTATGATTACACCGTTGTACACAGAAACGGTAAGGAACATATCCTACCTGATACTTTATCCAGAACTGTACCGATTATAGATGCTATTAAAAATACTGGCGACACGAATACCATACAGGAAAATGGTGATGCTCAGGATAACTGGTTTCGTAAAGTTTATCATAACACAAAAACGTCTCCTGGAAAATATTCTACTTTTAAAATTGATGAATCTCGACTTTTTAAGCATGTCAATCCAAAGCACCCTGATTTGGCCCAAGAGTGTGATTTTTGGCGGGAAGTCATTCCACGTGATCAAAGAAGAAAACTGATTGAAGATGCCCATAATTTACTTTGTCATGTCGGGGTATTTAAAACTTACAAATTCTTGACTCAGAAATATTACTGGCCCAAAATGAGGTCAGATGTAGCTAATTTTGTTAGGCGTTGTCGTACATGTATTGCTGTGAAGCCTGAACAAAAACCACCGGCGGGTTTAATGTTAAGCTCCCAAGTTACTATTTCCAAACCTTTCGAGTTAATTTGTGCAGATCTCTTTGGCCCTTTGCCAAGAACAACTTCTGGATATTCTCATATTTTGGTTGTAGTTTGTTGTTTTACAAAGTTTCCTCTTATTTTCCCGTTAAGAACTGCCACTGCTTCGGCAATTTGTCGTTGTTTAGAGGACTATGTGATTTTATTGTTTGGGTGTCCGAGAGCTATCATAGTGGATAATGGTACACAGCTTCGTTCTCACATGTTCCAGAACTTAATGAAAAGCTATAACATCTCTATCAAATATACGGCATTGTACCATGCGCAAGCAAACCCCACGGAAAGAATCAACAGAGTCATGAAAAGCATGTTGATGGCTACTATTTCGGAAAATCATCGGCTGTGGGATAAAAATTTGAACCGTATTGGTGCAGCAATTCGTGGAACAGTCCATGAGGTTACTGGTTATACCCCAAATTTTATGGTCTATGGTCGGGAGCTGCCTTGTTCAAATGAAAATCTTCTCGATAATGTTGAACCGATTTTTTTCGATAGAGCTACTCCGATGGAAAATCGGTCTAAATCCTTGAATCAAATTTTCTCGGACGTCAAAAAGAAGCTTTTTAGAGCTTATGAGGTAAATAAGAAGGTTTATGATCTAAGACGTCGTCCTGATGAGCTTCTGCCTAATCATTTGGTTTGGCGTCGTAACTATGTCCTTTCGGATGCATCGAAATATTTTTCCGCTAAACTTGCTCCTCGTTTTATTGGTCCTTTTATTGTGGCTAAAAGAATTAATCCATGGATGTACGAACTTAAAGATGACTCTGGAAAATCCTGTGGTGTTTGGAGCATTAAGGATCTGAAACGTCATCCAGAAGACGAGGATCCGTAGTTTTTTTCTTCGGTTTACTTAGGTAAACCTCCTTTTTTAGTAGGGGGGGATTTGTAACGGTTTCGATTAGTTTAGGATTCTGTATATAAAATGTACATAAGTATCATAATTGTAGGACTTGAGAAATTCCTGAGAATATATTAATGCGTCGATTCGTTTCCCACACAACACGTTAGGTACCCCTCGTACCCCGCTTCCGCTACGATGCACCAATTGGTTCCTATCGAATTGTGAAAAGGTGATTTAGTGGTCATTTGGTTTTTGATCCGATCACAGCTATTAATGGAAATTTTGAAAAGACGTCAGATTGTAGCACGTTCCTTTTAAAGGGATCTATATCCATTATTTAGCATCCTGAGTGAATTTGGTTCTCTTGTGGAGTTGTTGTACTCACTCATCGACTTATGTCGGATTAAAGTGATCGCCTCAAAGCTGAATATTACTCAATTCTCTTGGTGAGTTTTCCTATTATTTAATTACATTTTCTGAGTATATTGCTAAGTGTTGGGGCTTATTTGTGACGTGTTTTCTTTTGCTATAGAAAATTGGAAGATCGTCTACTCTTGGGAAATCGACAAACTTCTTATATTGAAGCTGAAAATCCACACTTTACATTCCAGTGTGTAAGTAGCAGTACTTAATTGTTTTTTTATTTGAACGAAAAATCAATGAAGGTTGTGCAATAATTTTGGCAAATTGAATTCAAATATTTTGCTCTTCAAAATATTTCTCAGGACTTTTTTTATTGCACAATAATTCATAGAAAATCGTAGTTTTCTATAGCTATATTTCAATAGGGTTTTTTATGTCACATTTTAGGGTAGCAAGGTTGTACCAAGAGGGTACGTGGTCATACCTTTAAAAACAGTAAAGCAGCTACTCGATGTCCAACTCTCGTTAGCTGGTTATTCTCACGATTAATAAGGCCCTTTAGATCGCCTATTCTACAGTCCGGACGTTAATACAATCTGTGGATTCTCCAGATTGCCAGATAAGTGTATCAACGTCTTTGGGAACCTATTCTGGGAATAATATCACGTTACTATCGAACCTTTAATTTTTTTATAGTGTGTTATCCATACATTGTGTAAGATTTAGGAAATATCCAAAATATTTGCGGGTTCCTGAGTCCTCATAATTTTATAACTCTGAAACCTATAGTCGCTATAGAAGTCCGCAAATTTGTTCGTTCACATCCTTGGAACTCATAACTAATCATTTGGGACTCTATGCCATAACATTTCGCGCCCAGAGTTTTAAATCTTAACGCCTATACTGAGAAGTGTGTATATAACTGTTTACATAAATATTGTGTAAGCCGTTTGTGATCACAAAAGGTACTGAGAAAATTATTACATATAGGCATTCCATAATAGCAAATTTAAGCAATAATTAACATTTATTCTGGGTGCGATTTCGATAAACATAATCTTTTCTAGAGTCTCAGGAACACTGAATGTTTTATTGTTCCATATTTTCAGAATTCCTAATATACGTACATTTGATTATGTTTCTGTTTACTTGACTTCCCCTAGCTAATGTTTAATTGACACTTGATGATACCCAGTGACCAAGGTTATTGAATGAAGTTTAGAATGATTCGGTTCCTTGTAAGATGCAGAAAGTAAAGTAGAAAGTATTACGTGGCCGGATACTTAAACGTTTTGAGAGTGTAAAGGGATTTTCATAAGGTCACTGGCGCCCTTTTATTTTTATTCATACTTTAAGAACTTGCACGACCACTCACCGGCAGGTAGCTAGCCTGACACTCTTATTGACCACCCTATTTTGTGTATCTTGCTTTAGGGGAAAATTGGAGGGTGGCAAATTTTAAAAATTAAATACAATTTAAAGAGTCATTTATTAACACACTCAAATGAGAATTTGTTTAAAGTGACATTCAGTGACCCATTCAGCTGGATAAATGTAAGTTTAAATGTAATGCTTATATTGGTGACTTAAGCATAAGCATTTTTTTCAAATGCTTCCATTTATTTTTGGTTAAGAAATTTATTACATGGAGAACTTGCCTGGTATATTTGGATGATGTCTGATCATGGGAAATTCATTCCAAGAACATCTCAATAACCTGAAACAAGTTTTTGACCGCTTCCAGAATGCCAACTTAAAAACTCAATCCAAAGAAGTGTTTTCTATTTCAAAAGAAAGTGGAACTCTCAGGTCACGTGGTATCTGAAGTTGGCATACAAGTTATGAAAGGAGTGATAGATGCTGTCAGAGATGGGCCAAAACCACGCGACAAACATGAACTGAGGAGTTTTCTAGGATTGTGTTCTTATCATCGAAGATTTGTAGAAGGATTCCTTAATACAGCTGCTCCGCTTCATCGATTAACGAAAGAAAAGTCAACATACAATTGAACCCAAGAATACGATTCCATATGCAGAAAATTAAAACGAGCATTATGTACAAGTCGAGTGTTGTCCTATCCAGATCAGAAGACATGTTGATTTTGCACTCAGATGCAAGCAACACCAGTATTAGAGCTATCCTTTCACAACTCTAAAATTCACAAGAGCATGTGTTAGTTTGTGAATCTTTAAATCGCCTTTCCGTTTAAATTTTCATTTGCATCTGTCACATTCAAAAGGATAAATATCCGAGTATGTTAATACGTGCCTTTGCCAATTACCTTTTTCTTTAAATTTTGCATTGCAAATTCACATTCAAAAGGATAAATATCAGAATGTGTCAGTTTGTGTCTCTTCGAAAAATCTTTTCCTTTAAATTTTGCTTTGCAAATGTCACATTTAGAAAGATAAATATCCGAGTGTGTTGAAATGTGCCTCTGCAAATTACCTGTTTGTTTAAATTTTGCATTGCAAGTGTCACATTCAAATAGATAAATATCCGAATGTGTTAGTTTGTGAATTTTTAAAACGTGTTTCCGTTTGAATTTTGATTTGCAAGTGCCACATCCAAAAGGATAAATTTCCGAGTGTGTTGATACGTGTCTTTGCAAATTATATGGTATGCTGAGTTCGGTAATTGCATCTGCCAGTGAAATGACCAAATTTTGAAAGACTTCACGTGATCACTTATCCCTTTTCACGTGTCAAATCAGATGACATCTGTCAAATTTTGCTCACTTCGCTCGCAGATTCAATTACCGAACCCAGCATACCATATAATTTGCAAAAACACGTATCAACATACTCGGATATTTATCTTTTTAAATGTGACATTTGCAAAGTAAAATTTAAAGGAAAAGATTATTTGAAGAGACACAAACTAACACATTCTGATAT
This sequence comes from Ceutorhynchus assimilis, assembly GCA_917834065.1. Taxonomy (NCBI): domain Eukaryota; kingdom Metazoa; phylum Arthropoda; class Insecta; order Coleoptera; family Curculionidae; genus Ceutorhynchus; species Ceutorhynchus assimilis. The sequence continues at coordinate 35,678,677 of OU892284.1, forward strand.
TTATCCTTTTGAATGTGATATTTGCAATGCAAAATTTAAAGAAAAAGGTAATTTGCAAAGGCACGTATCAATACACTCGGATATTTATCCTTTTGAATGTGAAAAAGCAAATCAAAATTTAAACAGAAAGTCGATTTAGGGCCGAATTTATTGTAGGTCCTTGAGGTTTCCTCAGACCTTAAGAAAGCCTTGAACGTTTAGAATTGACATGATTGACTTGTCAAATAGTGGCAAGTGTCCATTCTAAATTCGCGACTCCAAGGAAGATTCGAGGAACGACTATAAATTCGGCGCTTAAAGATTCACAGACTCACAGTCGGATATTTATCCATTTGAATGTGACACTTGCAATGCAAAATTCAAACAGAAAGTTTAAATAGACACAAATTAACACATTCTGATATTTATCCTTTTGAATGTGACACTTGCAAATCAAAATTTAAACGGAAAAGCGATTGGAAGATTCACAAACTAACACATTCGGATATTTATCTATTTGAATGTAACACTTGCACTGTAAAATTTAAACTCAAATACAATTTGAAGAGTCATTTATTAACACACTCAAATGGGAGGAGTTTTAAATGCAACATATGCCACGCCAAATTTATAGCTGGAATTTGTTTAAAGTGACATTCAGTGACCCATTCAGCTAGATAAATGTAAGTTTGAATGTAATGCTTATATTGGCGAATTTAGCATTAGCATTTTTTTTCAAATTCTTTCATTTATTTTTGGTTAACAAATTTATCATTTATAGCTTTGAAGTTGTATAGTTTGGTGTTTATAATCAGGCCTATGATGTATCCACTTCTGTTATTTTAACAGCTATGTTATAGCTCAACAGCTATACTTCTCTCTATTTTGACGTATAGAATAAACATTGACAGGCAACTTAACGTTGCTGTTGAAATAACAGAAAATGATACATCATAGGCCCAATTGTTTATTGTTTTTTACGCCCTAAAACACCTGCTAGGTTTTGTATTTAATTTGTAATTTTTGATGAAATATTCAAATATCACTATCAAATAGTATGCATTTCTAAATCTCAGTAATAGTATTTCTATAGTTTTTTTTTCTTCATATACTTATATCGCTGGCATCACTGAACTTCAACACAAATATTGAATTTCTAAACTCAAAAACAATTGAATGAAGCCGCGTAGAATAGCTGGGTTCGGTAATTGACACGCGAAAAGAGATGTGATTACGTGACGTCTGTCAAATTTTGCTCACTTCGCTCGCAGATGCAATTACCGAACCCAGCTATTATACGCGGCTTCATTCGATTGTTTTTGAGTTTAGAAATTCAATATTTGCGTTGAAGTTCACTGATGCCAGCGATATAAGTATATGAAGAAAAAAAATTTGTAGAAATACTATTACAAAGATATTAAAATGCAACCTATTTGATACTAATATTTTAATATTTCATCAAAACTTACAAATTAAATACAAATCATAGCAAGTGTTTTAGGGCATAATATTTTCAAAGAAGCTATGACCTCTCGAACTCCATCCAGCACCTACACTATTATTGGTAAAAAAGTTGTATATTATTATGACTCTCTGGGTCCTCTGTAGCATAAACCTAATATTCTCACACTTCGTTTCATATTTGCTGACTGGAAGCAACAATGGCTTTGGCTTCTGCTAAAATGATGACACGATACAAAACATCACACCACACAAAAATCCCGAGCTAAAAATAGATTGCCATGTTGCCAAGCTTCGGACGCAATAACATACTAGGTTTATGTACTGTATACTTGACTCTGTATATTATTTTCGCACCTCTACCGGAGAATCGATGAACTAATAGTATACATTTTTATCTATAACACGAATATTATTGCGTCCACTACCAAACAGAAAATCCAGTAAAATCATAAAAATCCCAATAGATGCTTCCACTTTTTATTGTGGAAAGGAAACTTAGAAACTTCTGTCACCTGTTGGCGCCTAAATTTTGTTTAAAAATTGACGGGAAGTCACAAAAACATGAGTTGACATTGTTGCGTCCGATATTCGGACGCAGTAATTCGAAGGAAGCAATAGTGTATGTGTTGAGGAAGTTTATGGACGCAGCAATGATAGGATTTTGTATATATATATATATATATATATATATATATATATATATATATATATATATATACATAATTATCGGTTTATAACGTTCTACGTCTTCCAATTCCCGATCTCCAACCATCTCTGTCAATCCAGGCATCCTCTTCTAAGCCTCTGTCTCTCATTTCTTCGTCTACTCCACTTCTCCAGCTCCTTCTCGGTTCTCGGTCTACCGCGTCTTCTTCTTCTCCCTGGCCTCCACTCAATAATTTGCTTGGGTATCCTTGTATCTGCCATTTTTTGTACATGTCCGAACCAAAATAGCTGTTTGTCCTTTATATCATCTACTATTGTGTGTTTTACGTCCATAATCTCCCTTATTCTCAGATTTGTTATCCTTTCCATCTTTGACCTGCCTGCGGATCTTCTCCAAAAGTCCATTTCAGTTGCTTCCAGCATTTTTGCGGTTCTGTTCTTTAGTGGCCAAACTTCTGAGCTATATGTGTGACTATGCTTTTGACTATGGTGTTGTATATTCTAGTTTTGTTAGTTTTGTTGATATTTTGGTCCCACAGTACACCATTTAGTAGGGATATTGCCTTGCGCCCCTGTATATTCCGGTCTTTAATTGCTTCGTCTAGAGTTCCCTCATGTGAGATTTTCATGCCCAAATATTTATATTCAGTACATTGTTTTATTTCTCATTTCTCCTCCTATATAGAATTGATTAATTATTAACTGAGTTACAGATTTTTTTTTAATTATTAGGGGACTGCTGGCTTCACGTTTACTTGTTGGTGTGTCACAATGGCAAAAAAACTATCTATATAATAATTAGGTGCTTTTTAGGTGCTACTTGCCTCTAATTGAAAATTAAGCGCTCCTTTAGTTTTTGAGAAAATCAAGAAAAACTAAGGGACTGCTAGGTTTATGAAAGCTAGAAGTCTCCTAATAATTAAAAAAAAAACTGTAACTCAGTTAACAATTAATCAATTCTATTTTTTCTTCGACTATTTAGAAGCACCTAAAAAGCACCTGATTCTGATACAAAAGAAATTTTTGGAAAAATATTTTTCACTATAGGGGACTACTAGCTTTCATAAACCTAGCAATCCCTTAGTTTTTTTTTTTTTTTTCTCAAAAACTAGAGGAGCACCTAATTTTTAATTAGAGGCCCTAATTAGCACCTAAAAAGCACCTAATTATTATATAGATCCCGAAGTTTTTTTGCCATTCTGACACACCAACAAGTAAACGTAAAGCCAGCAGTCCCCTTATAATTAAAAAAAAATCCGTAACTCAGTTAATAATTAATCAATTCTATTTTTTCTTCGACTATTTAGGAGCACCTTAAAAGCACCGAATTCTGATACAAAAGAAAATTTTGAAGAAATATTTTTTACTATAGGGGACTTCTAGCTTTCAAAAACCTAGCAGTCCCTTACTTTTTTTTGATTTTCTCAAAAACTAGAGGAGCACCTAATTTTTAATTAGAGGCCCCCAATTAGCACTTAAAAAGCACCTAATTATTATATAGATCCCGAAGTTTTTTTCCATTCTGACATACCAACATGTAAACGTAAAGCCAGCACTCCCCTAATAATTAAAAAAAAATCTGTAACTCAGTTAATAATTAATCAATTCTATTTTTTCTTGGACCATTTAGGAGCACCTAAAAAGCACCTAATTCTGATACAAAGAAAAAATTTGAAAAAATATTTTTTACTATAGGGGACTGCTAGCTTTTATTAACCTAGCAGTCCCTTAGTTTTTTTTTTTGATTTTCTCAAAAACTAGAGGAGCACCTAATTTTTAATTAGAGGCCCTAATTAGCACCTAATTATTATATAGTTCCCGAAGTTTTTTTCCACCTTGGGACTGCTAGGTTTATAGACCTTGTTCAAAGGGCACGATTTTGCCAAAAGTGGCACTTTTCGCCCGTAAAATGCACGGGGGCACCACTTTGAAAAATTTGGCACGATTCACATTTATTATTGTTCATTTTATTTCTGTACTAGTGACCCTAGTGAATCCTGACGTATGAGAATTGTGGTGGATCTGTCAGGCCATTGGATTGGTCGTTGTGAGTGTGACTAGTGACAGTGACGTGACTATCAATTGTCATTATACTGAATTTATTATATGAAATATATTATATCTTTCTCGTTTCAATCATTTAAATTTTCGCACCTCTATTGGCCCTATTTCAATTTCAAATAACTTTCCCTAATAACTTCCTGGCTATCTCCAGCCGTTATTGAAAAAAAAAATCCATAATTTTGAGCTAAAAAATAACTTAAAATAAATCTCGATTTCTCGTTCGTGTGAATAAATAAAAAATTGAAATTTTGGTCGTAGCTAAACAAAATCTCGAGGATTATTATTTTTTTGCGCAACCAGCAACCAGCAAAATGTTATACAAAATAGCTTATGCTGTGGCTGTTGCCATTACCAGTATAGTGGAAAAGAGCTCAAAAATTAAGTGGCTAGGTAGGTTTTAAATATCCACATATATTTTGAAGGTATGTTTTGAATAAAGCGGTGCATACAACTTTACCTCATCATCTAAGGTAATTTTATGCCCTCTACATAAAAGTAGGTACCTACTCTTAATATTTTTTTCATGAAATCTGTAATAGTTTGGTTGTTAAATCGTAAAAAAATAACACCAAGTGTGTTGCTTTCATTATAAAATTAAACGCCGTTTAATACCAAAACTAAGAAGCAGACTCGACTAAATATTTTATATTTTCATTTGCAAATATTCCTTCCACTTGAACAAACCAGATCATTTTCCCTAAATTCTGCAATTCTGATACTCACCTATACGTAGAGATATCAAATTGTTGAATATTGCATATTGCATTAGGTACTAATATATTTTTCCACCATACCTATAAATTATACTCAAGTTATTTTAAAAAAAAACCACCTCTAATATCTGTGTTGTACTCCTATATCCCCAACCGTAGGTTAAGTTAAATTAGGTTTTATTCACATTTGCAACCAATCAAAAAAAAAATTCTCAAAATTCATATTCGTTTACCCCTGCCCTACATCAGACTCGTGCACATATTAGTTCCAAAAGATAACGAGAAACAATTATTATTTTCATCAACTAACGTTATCATCGGCAAAACCATTCATAGAGAACGCTTTTAAGTGTGTTTCTCATTTATTTGCAATAATAATTGAATATTATTTTTAATTTTTACGCAATAATTAATTAAATATCAATCAGGAGTTTCTAAATAGCAGCGGACACTTGAACTTAATAATTATTTAGTAGATACGATTTGTTTTAATTCCATACAATAACAGATAGCTAAGATAAATATTGTTAGATTGTAAAATAAAAAAAATAAAAATAAATTTCACGTTTGTCATGATTTTCTACACTAAATTGTATTAATTTGTAGATTTTCAGAGTACAGTTTGGACGTATCTATCAAAAACGCCAGAAGTTATCACCATCATGCTCATTATAAGTTAATAAAATCACGTAAATCAACAATTTAAACATTTATAAAATCCTCCTTAATTTTTTCCCAGGAGGGTAATTGAAAACATCCTAATTTTCAGTTTCGTGTTACATTGTCGTAAGATAATAGTTACGCTAATGACAAAACAAAATATTGTCCTTTGGGATTTTAGCTGTTTGCAAAGTACCTACTTATTTAAGCAAAGAAATTAATTAAATATTTGTTTATTAAACATTGTGCTAATGTGAACCTAGGTCATCATTGTTGAGAGAACTCATTCTGTATTTAGTCACAAACTGGATTATTATAAAAATTGCTAAAATATTAAAATTTGTCTTTATTTGTTATATTCCTATATGAAACAAGTCTTTAAATCCTTTTTTATTTGTGGGACAACGAAAAAATCCAGCAGTTCATCAAATTGTAATAACTAATTTCATTTATTTCAGCTTAAATTATTTACAATTCCGACACGTATTCATAATTCCAGTCGACATCAATAAAAATGGCTTCGTGTTCTAAAAACATGTAATCATTTCACCTTTATAAAAAATTCATAAAACGATTCCATGGAAAATACGATATTTGCTCGAGAAAATTGGACTTTTTATTTCTCAATTAAATGTGTCTCTCCAAGGCTTTCTTTTATTGAATTAGGGAAAACTCGTCAAGGTTAAAGCCCAAGGGTCAAAAACTTCAAATATCCAATACCTACCACTAATTGTTTGTTGCCGATAAATACAAACAATAAAGGTCAAATTGACCACCTGTTTGATACAAATGACCCCCAGTATTGATAAAATTGAGAATGTTTATCAGTAATGGACATATACCTTAACAGGGTATGATGGTGCAGGGTGGTTCAGTTCACTTTTGTGTGTCAACGAATATTTCATTTGTAAACCTGTTCATATAACAAAAAACTTATCTTTAGTTAGTTTATTAAAATCTATTTATCCAAATCAATTCAAATTACATTATAACAATAAATTTCATTGTTGCAGCATAATAAAGCGATTTCAAAATGACTTTGAAGAATTTTCGTAAGATTCAGACTAACAGAACCAAATTCAAGCAAAGAAGATCAGGACTATTGAGTCCTTTAGTTGGTAACAATGGAAGCTATGATGAAAACTCAAATGTTAGGACTAATGAAAAAACTGAAAAAAGTAAAGAGTAAGTACAGACCTATGGAAAGATACATTTTTTTTTTTTTTTGAATAAAAATACGTATTTTATTGGTATCATAAATTTTGCTTCCATCATCTTTTTATTTAAAATTAAATACAAAAACAATAATCTAAGATTTATGTTGAAAGTTTTGGTTTCAATTAGGCCAAACACCGGTTTTCGACATTTGCAATTTCAATTGGTGGATATCAACACGGATATAAACATCCGAAATCCATTTTGTGTGAATTTTTCCGAACAGTGGTCCTTTTATTTCCTATTAGAATAGTTATTGTTTTGTGTTAGGCGGATAACTCATAACTTACGCAAGGAATAAATCTCATCACACATTAAGTTTTCATTATCTTCATTCATCAATTTGTCCTTAGTTTTTTTTTTTTTTTTTCCAGTCATTTTCCAAATATTTTTATTCAGAGCTAAACATTCAATAAATGGCATATCGATTTTTGGTATGCTTTCCATGCATGACGTTTAGAGATTAGTTAGATATGTTAATTAGAACTCTAAATACTATAGATTGCTTCTGATCGCAGTTTCATGATAATTAGTTGCACGATAATGATAATTTTTTTAAGTGCTCAGCCTACTACGGAAACATGTTTTTTTTTTTGTTAAATAATAAATGGTGCATTATGTAGGGAAGCTTTACTTCATTCATTATGTATATCATTTTATTATTTCAGATTTGCTAGGTGTATTCAGAAATATAATTCTAATAAAAATATCGTTTATCTCATTTTGTAGATAAATGGAACCGTACTACAGTCTACAGACACGAATTCCCTGTTCACTTAAACTCTCTTTACTAACAACTGCTTTTATTGAATTAATTGACAAAGTTCTCTAAACACCTATCACTTTTACAATTCTTTTATTTAAACTGACAGCAACTAACAAACTACGCGCCTCACTTACAAAATCAATCACCCGGCCGAATTAACTTTCTAGAATTCTGGAAGTTTCGTTCAAAGTTCAATACGTCTTTACGCAAGTAGGATTTGGGCTCTCTCTAGCTTTGGTTGTAATATGTATTGCAGTATGTATAAAAATTTAATACTTTTCAATATAATGACAACACCAAGACAATCATAAAATACCAAGTAAAATAATAAAGGTAACAAAAAGGTAGGTAACATTGAGAATCTATAACAATTTGCTTCGCTTCCATCTTCCCCAAGACATTCAACCTGATACTCTCAATATGATGAATTTACCTCGACGTTGTCCTGATGCCAATAAATGGCTAACAAAGGTTGATTCTATTGCTCTTTAAATTTGTAATACCTAGAGGCTCATGTCTTCCTGGACTCTATTAGATATTCTTTTCCGCAACTGTCCTACTACTTGCTAACTAATATAAAATAATGTATTTCTTTCAGTGAGGAAATCAGTATCTACCAAACCCTAGTCAACAACGAATTTTTAAGAAACGTCTTAACTGGATCTTCGCTTCAAAAACTAATCGATTGCATGCATATTAAACACATGAAACAAGGCGAAATTCTATTGGAACAAGGAAAAATCAATTCATATCTTTATGTCACCAAAAGTGGAACATATGAAATATCAGAGAATGGAAAGCAAACTGGAAAAGTTCACGGAGTTAGAACCTTTGGAGAAGTGGCCGTATTGCATAGTGCGAAGGCGGCACAGACTGTTAAGGCGTTGACAGAGGTAAAACAAGTTAATTGTAAATTAAATTGAAATAAGTAAATATTTTTTTTTTCAAAGGGGAAAGTATGGGTACTTGATTGTCTATACTATAAAAATCTAACAGTAAATTCGCATATCGAAAATAGAGATAAAATAATAGAATTCCTAAAAGATGTACCTACATTAGGTAGAGCCTCGGATGCCAGATTGTATCGTCTTTGTGATATATTGGAAGAAAAATTCTACCCGAGCAACAGTTTACTTGTCAAGGAAGGAGATATTGTTGATTGTTTTCTCATTGTTACATCAGGTAGTGCAACAATTTCAACTAGAGACAGAATTCAAAAAGTAGAAAAATTGAGCAGAGGCTGTTTTTTCGGAGATTATATATTTTTAAAAGAAACTATTAGTCTTTACACTATTGTGGCCGAAGCACCTGGCGTGGAATGCTTGTTATTATCTAGAAGACATTTTTTGGATCATTTTAATGATTTGGAGGATTTTTTGCATGGAAAATTACACAGTGCAGGTGAATAAATTTATTTATGTAATAAATATAGTAACAAGATTATATTATTTAATATTAATTTGCATTAATTCTTATGATTTGACGACTCATAACAGTTAAAAATAACCTGTGATGAATTTGAGAACACAAAACACAACATAGTTTAGACTAAAAATGTGGCCTTTGTAATGACACTTTCTGTTTGTCTAATTATTATTATTATAGTCAATTTGTTATTCAATAAAATATTTTAGGTTTCCAAAATGAGAAATACAATGAAATGAAATTAAAAGATTTAAAAAAACTGAAAACATTGGGAGTAGGTGGATTTGGCAGAGTGGATTTGGTGCAAAACAGAAGGCATAAAGATGACATTTTTGCATTAAAATTAATGAAAAAATATGAAATCAATGGTCAACCACAAATCGACCAGGTAAAAAAATCATTATATTTAGCTACTTTGTGAAAAGGGTGAATGTTGCTCTTCAACTCAATATAGAAGTACATATTGTCATTTTAGGTCTTCAATGAAAAAGATCTACAAATAGCTTGTGACAGCGACTTCATAGTGAGACTGTACCGAACTTTCCGGGACACGAAATTTCTTTACTTCCTTTTGGAACCATGTTTAGGTGGTGACTTATGGAATCTTTTAAGAAGACAAAGAAGAAAATGTTTTGATACTGATGCTGCTAAATTTTATGCGGGTAAAAATCTTTTAAATTATTTATCCATCTGCTACTGTTTACTGTCAAAGATAGCTTAACTTTGCAATCTTAAAATCTAAAATAAATTGATTCACTAACCGACTAGTGTGTAGCTTACTGGTATTTAAACGTTCAGAAATGCCTTGACATTTTATTGCTCAAACAAAATCCCATTATAATAAATTACAGCCTTGACGGTAGGAACTTCCAACTGTTGTCCTGAACATTAGTTTACCTTTCGTTTCCCATATTAGCAAAATCTCAAATAAGGCACTGCAAATATTGGGTTTATGAAGCATGTGATCACATTTAATTTTTTTTGTCTGGAATCCTTACTATGCAGTTCATTCAAATGATATTAAATACATACTACATAAGTGTCTTCGTTAGCATATAAACTATACATAACTAGTGACCAGATTGACTATGCAGATCTATTATAACTTGCTGTATTAAGGATTTTCCCACAGACCAATTCATAGAAAGCAAACAAGGATATGTTCTGGTGTCTGTCAAGGTCTTAAAAGTCCTCAAAATGGGAGGGTAAAGATAAAATTTGGCAACGCTGTGTAAAATGCTAAAATCGTGTAAAAACGAATCTTAGTTTTTATATTAAATATAGAAAAAAATATATCGGGCCAAAAAGAAAGCTATAGAAATTCTCTATAAAAAAGATGAAAAGCCTTTTTTCGGATTATTTGCAAACCTACACTATTCCATATCACCCTTATTGGCCTTCAAGTCAGCACTAACCCATTCTTGACACATTGGGACATGATATATCACTGACTTCTTCTCTGTGTCTATTTTATAACGCGTCGTTGTTTCCAAAAGATAATTCAAGATAATTCCAGAAGATAATTCAATTTTCAATTCCATACATATATTACAACCTTTAACAAAAGCGCAGCAAAACTGACATCTGGAATTTATCACATGACCTTGAAAACTTAGTGTTTCACACAAATATTTACTGTTTAAAAGTACAGGCATTGACCCCTTTATTCTAATAACTAATGACTATTAGTTAGTTACTAGGAAATCAAAACAATTTAAAAAAAAATTCAAGGCAGAATTTAAAATTAAACTCTTTTTCAGGTTGTATTATTGAAGCTCTTGACTACCTCCACTCCAAAGACATAATCTACAGAGATCTCAAGCCTGAAAATGTTATGGTATCAGAAACTGGCTACCTCAAACTGACCGATTTTGGTTTTGCGAAAAAAATTCCAATAAACGAAACTTCCTTCAGTTTCGTCGGTACTGCAGAATACGTTTCGCCCGAGCTAATAAAGAATCTACCCCATGACAGAGGAGTTGACTATTGGGCGTTAGGCGTATTTATTTTTGAATTACTAGTAGGAAAGTCGCCATTTAGAAATGACATGCATAATGATCTTAAAACCTACAAAGCAATTTTAAAAGGTATCGATTTTGTGACATTTCCTTTTATTGTTTCTCCGAGAGCAAGGAATCTTATCAAAAAACTATGCAGACCATTGTCTATAGATAGAATAGGCTGTCAAAAAAATGGCATTAAAGATATTAAAATTCATCCATGGTTCTCCAAACTTGACTGGGAAAAATTGAGAAATTTAGAGATTGAGCCTCCAATAAGGATTTCATTAAACAGTAAAACTGATACAAGATATTTTGAAACTTTTCAAGATGACAAAGAGGATGTTCAGGATGATTTTTCTACTTGGGATAAACATTTTTAAATTTATGTTGCACAATTAGAAAATTTGAGGCATTTGATTTTTTTTTTGATTCATTTTATTTACTATGTAAAGAAATCCTATTTGTGATCATGATATAATATTTCATGTACTTAAGATATTTTAAGAAAAATACATATGTACTTAATATTAATTTTTATTTTAAAGAGCTTGGTTGTGATCAATAAATATTATTTTATTAAGAATTACACTCCCAATTTTACAATTTTAGAACAATCAGTAAATTAAAAGAGGTATAAAGATAATTGGACAGCACAAGTGATCCAGATACAGATTTGAAACCAACTAAAAATTACAATTTGATAACATATAATAAAGTAAGGTAAATAATATATGAGGAATAATAGGGTCACAATTGACATAAAAGCAGGCATAAAAGTCCCTTGAAAAGGTATTTTTATATTGGTGAAAAATGTATTCACAGATTCAGTCAGGAATATTACTCTCAAGTTTTTCTGCTATTCAAAAAATCTGATATTCTTTTGCCAGTTTAAGGTAACACTTAAATTAGCCAGCCCATAATGGATCAATTTGGTAGGTACATACATACTTACTTAATGTGATTTATTAATTAAATTGCCTAATAGGGGCATCCTGTCAAGTTACTAGACCAACAAACCACAATTGATAATCCTTTCCGAAGTTTTTCTTTTAGGAAGAACAACTTCAGACTACTTTATTCATGATATGATCAAAAGCCTACTAGCAAATTTCGTTAATCTTGACGTTTAATTGGCATTTCCAAATAAAAGACATGAGCGGTCTCCTGTGCTTTCTTGAAGAGGTATGCAAGCTCAAAAAAAATTATATAAAATTTGAAAATTTTAAAAAAACATAATGATAGAAGCGATGTAACCTCATAGTGTATGAGGTAATTGCAGTGGAATGCCCAAGTGTTGTACTGTGTGGACATTTTGAATCATAAGTATGTACTTACTTAAATTATCCAATAAGTTATGTGCTGACTAAGCCAACTGAAAAAATAAAATAAATTTCTTCTAACATGACAATTTTTGATAAAGGAATTGTCATACAGCCAATGACCATCAACTTAACCCCTTTTCCTCTTATACAAGAAACTATACAAGCTAGATATAAAATTTAAACTACCTTACAACTAATATCCTCTTGGTGGTCCAGGAGGTCCCCCTCTCATCATACCAGGTGGGGGACCTCTAATTCCCATTGGTGGCGGTGGTGGACCACCTCTACCCATGCCCATGGCATTTGGAGGCATGCCCATCATACCAGGTGGTGGACCGCCCATCATTCCTGGTGGAGGTGCACCCATCCTAGGTGGACCATGGTTCATTTGTGGTGGACCCGCCATTTGACCTCTTCCTCCAGGCGTCATCACTTGCTGAGATGGCCCGCCTACACCTCTGACTGGACCTTGTAATCCTACAGGGACTCCGCTCATTCCTGCAGGCATTCCTCGACCTGCAGCTCTGCCAATGCCTATAAAAAAAAAATTGAGATCCAAAAATGCAGAAGGGATGTATGTTTTCGTTTTCTAAGTATTAGAAATTTATTTTTTAGATTTTATGACATTAATGCCATAAAAGACAATCCAGTTATGTTCAGTGATGAAGTAGATAGCTTAGAACATTGTTAGACTCTGCATTCAAGAAAATGAAGGTCATTTTGAACATTTATTAACTAATTAATTTTCTTATTTCATTGCAATGAACCATTTTATTTGATATTGAGTGTTTTAGGTTTTCTTGTTTTATTTAAATAAATTAAAATATTTTGATTTGAAATTCACGATATTTCGGAAACAGTTGTAGAATAGTTGAAGACAAGTATAGAACATAATACCAGAGATAATACCTACACCTCGACCTACAGTACATAATAAAAAAAATCTTGAATTTCAATTTTTAGAAGAATCCAAAAATAGAATAATATATAGGGTGTTACATATGAGAAAAAATAATATTTTTCTGATATTTCGTCATGGGTCACCGAGTGGGTCACCCTGTATATCCGAAGCCCTGTCACTGTTTATTCTAAGGTTTATTTCATACATTAAAATAGAGGTATAGATGTTGAGCTATGTAAATCAAAGCTGTAAAAATAACAGAAGAGGATACATCATAGGCTTGTATGATGGCACTTTTTAATAACACCTATAAATGTACCAAATTTAAGCCAGGATGTGTTGAAAACGTTAAATATAGTATATTACATACCAAGTAGGGAAGTGTTTCATCACTGTTAAGAGATTTATATAGTCAATCGAGACGCGAACTAATAATCTTGAGACAGAAATGAAAACTTTCCTCCGAGGTTTGTATACTATTTTATTTGCAAGCACACCATCAATTATGATTAGTCATCTAATTTTTTTAATATTAAAATAGTTATTTTCCTAACAAGTGCGCAAAGTGATATTTTCCCGCACGAAAAAGCAGTTAGACGAACGACGCGAAGCGGAGTTCGGATAAGCTTTGAGTGCGGGAAAGAGACTTTGCACAAGTGTTAGGTACAATATTTTTTCTACGAGTATCTTAAAAAAGTAGACTTTGAATTGTTAAAATATTAGAAAAATCAATCAAATCAAAATCTTCAAAAATCGTTTAAAATCTATTGGAATTCCTCAGAATGTCTTTTAAATTAAATCCCCAAAAATCTTTTAACATCTTCTGGAATTTCTAGAATACCAGCTAGAATATTTTCATGAGAGTCTCTTAGATATCAAAAATTCTGCAAATTCCTAGCAGTACAGGCGGTCCAATTTGGATACCTTTGATAGGAAACATCACGTTGACTAAGCGCTAATTTCAACTTAAACCTTGCATTTTGAGTATTAGTTTATTCAGAAACCATCAAAACATTGGAAAATCAAGTATAACTATGGTAATTATGCGTAACAAAAATGAGTGCGCAAAGAGTTTCCGTGCGCAAAGTTCAACTTTGCGCACGCAAATGAGTGCGCAAAGTGATTACTTTGCGCACGCAAGTAGAAAAAATAAATTACAAACTGATACAAAAATGCCAAAATCTGCCATTGTTACTGTTCTGACGTTTTTACCTGAAAGGATCTTATCTTATTGTTCCAAGTAAAGGTGAATAAATTAGAGTGAAGGAAATCGGTGAGGGAAATCGATGAGGGAAATCCAATGACCTTGTAGATTTGTGTAGTACCCTTAACAAGACCATTATGTAGTACCTAAGCATGGATTTTAGCTAACCTCATAGGTAATAAGGGTTCTGAAAACATTTTTGTGATAGGAAATCATAGTGATAGCGGGCCAGGTTGCAAGCACAATAGTTCAATGTTTTCTATGATGTACAATCAAGTGTACAATAAACTATGCAAAACAGAGTGTGTTAAATTACCTGGTCCAGAAGTTGCTCCTGGAATCGGTACTCTAGGCAGTCCCTCTTCTGGTGGCGGAGGTCCTTCTACAGTCAGAGAAACAACAGTTTCGCCTCTCAATAACACAAAGCCAAGTACTCGCTTTTCCTCCCGTTCAACTTTGGAATTTTTGGGTTTGATTTTTCTAAACTCTTCACAGTCGCCCAAAATCATGTTCATATGCTTATCGAAGGCTTTAAACGTGCCAATAAACGTTCGAGAGTCGTTCAGGGTGATCCGCACACGATAGTTTATGTGCTGGATCATCTTGTTATTCTTACCTATCGTCTAAAAAGTGTTGGAAAGTTATATTAGATGTTGAAAATAATGAATAACTCAAGAAACTTACCATTTTGATTTATTTTTATAGAAAATCAGCTCAAAACAAGCCAAGCAAACGCTCTGAAAACGTCGGATAACCTCAAAAATTTTGGCTTCGTGCGGCTTGCTGGCGGACGGCTCAGCGCGATGTTGCCATTTGCCTACAAAACAAATAACCAACCAATGTTAACCAACAACCAACGTACCAACTACAGGGTTGCCTTTAGAAGCACTCTGGGTGTGAGAGGGACCCTAGAGTAACTCTAAACCGTTCAGAAATTAATTAGTGCTTACTCGGAGCGTAAGCCTAGTACTCATAACTGCGAAATTCGCACTTTTTTGACATTGCTTCGACAATTTCACGTTTGATTCACGCATAAAACGTCAATTTGTCAAAACAATGTCAAAAAAGTGGGAATTTCGCAGTTATGAGTACTAGGCTTTTCGCTGGACTCGTTCGGAATCGAGAGTTGACGTGCCTAGAGTGCGCCCAAATTACCCCACTCAGGGACTGGGTTGAAAAACGCCCTGCGGTTTTTACATTGGTTTTTACCATTGAAGTAGGTTTTTATCAAGGTTATTACCATTAGGGCGAGTTCTCATGAGCGTAAGTTGACATTTCTGACGTAATCACGTGATAATAAGGTGTAATTTGATTGGTAAAATCTCTAGCATGACGAATATTTCACCAATAAAATCCAACCATTTTATCACGTGATTACGCCAGAAATGTCAACTTACGCTCATGAGAACTCGCCCTTAGTTGTATTCCTTTTACATCTAGGAGGAGCTCTGAAACCGGGGCGTTCCGCGCTTATTCCTTTCGAAAAGTGTTTGTTGCACCACGCATCTATTCCATAAGCCTAGTCTCCATAGACGCGAAATCGCGGAAAGCGAATTTTTTAAGTGTCATTTTTTGGTGGCTATTTCCGAGCAAATTATTCCCATGTCTCCATAAGCGCGAAATTCGCGTTTTATTTAACAGGTTAAGGTTACCTATGTGTTGTTTCTTTGTAATCAATTTGAATTCGATTTAAATGCTTTGAATTTCAAACACTAATCTTTGAAAACCATGAAAGTGATTACCAAAAAACAAAAAAAGATATGTGTCTTGGTGTTGTCTTAATTACATTTAAGGCCCTATTATAATCTTCCTCATCCACCAGCAAGCTGTAATTTATGTCTGTTTTCGGGTCTACAATATTCAATTCTTTGGCAGTATCCATTCTTTATTAGGTATCTACAAGTACAAAACACATCAACGACTCACAGAGGACAGAGCACAGAACAGAGCACATACCGACAAAAACATAAACAAAACTAAACTGAAAGTAACACCACATAACCTCATTTTTTTTTGGCGAAATTTCGCGGAAAGTTAAAAAATAGTTAACTTTTTTGCGACGCCGCAAGAAGTTAAAAAATTCGCGAATTTTTCCCGCCATAAAAAAATCAAATGTTAAATGTCAAATTCCAACCAATCGGAAAATATCCGCAAAAAAAAATTCGCGATTTCGCGTCCATGGAGACTAGGCTTTAGGTCTGTTTCTGCAGAAATCACAAACCAGTCAGAACAAATTTCATTGGTAGAAAACAGTCAGAAACAGTCAGAAAACTAGTTTCAACCAATGAAATTCACCCTGACTGGTTTGTGATTTCTGCAGAACAGACCTCTTACAAATCGGGAGTTCATTGGTTTTTACCAAAGGTTTTTACCAAGGTTTTTTACCAGGTTTGACGTTTAGAGAGATATCGGTAACCCAAATATAGTGTCATGCAGTATTAGCGCCTACGTTATTTTGACTAAACCTATGCGCGATTCGATTTTTAACACTACGTACTAAAATAACGTTACCGCATAACGTAGTTTACCCAGCATTTACGTTAAGCGCTATTTCGAATAACGTCTAAAAATAACGCCGTGGAATAATAGGTTATGTTATGTTTATTGTTTATTTTATCATTTTTGTTGTGTTCAAGTGAATATGGATTGTTCAAAAAATAGTAAAAAAGCAAATCCTCTGTCCCTGACCATGAACAACTGACAACGCAAATCAAATCACAACAAAGTACAAGTTAGGCTACGGTTATAAAATAACGGATGCGAACAGGCAAATTTTACGTTAAACTGTTGGCAGTGACTACTGCACTGTCCAGACAGTGTCGACTGAAAACTATCTGCACTGACCAGACAGTGCCGACTAAAATCTATCAGCACTGTCTAGACAGTGCCGACTGAAATCTATCTGCACTGTCCAGACAGTGCCAACTAAAAACCATCTGCACTGTCCAGATAATTTCATTATCATATTATCGCATAAAGTTATAGTTATATTCAGAATGGCTTATTGCAGTCCTTGCTCGGATTTAGTTTATTATTAATTATTTTTGTAATAAGTCCACAAAATGAATGTTTTCCTACAGCGGCACTGATATGCGTGCGGAAAATGAGTTTTCCCGCACGGTGTGGTAAAACTTGTTTTTTTGACATATCAGTGCGGAAAAAGTTTTTATTTACAATCATACATGTAATGTTGACTTTACTGACTTTTAAAAAGTTCGAAAATGTCACTTTTTTGACTTTTACTTTCGGCCCACGGGTCGAAAGTTTACTTTCGACCCGTGGGTCGAAAGTGAATGAAATTTTTAAAATTTATTGTATTTTTTGACTTTTACTTTCGGCCCACGGGTCGAAAGTAAACTTTCGACCTGTGGGTCGAAAGTAAATGAAATTGTTAATTATTGTATTTTTTAGTTTTAATCCAAATGAAAATTTCAAAATTCGAATGATTGTAAATAAAAAAGTATATTACAAACCTCGGTGAAAAGTTTCATTACTGTCTCGAGACTTCAGTTAGACCTCGGCTGCGCCTCGGTCTAACTTAAATCTCTCGACAGTAATGAAACACTTTCCACCTCGGTATGTAATATACTATTCCGCACGGCTGTCAGTGCGGGAAAAATTTTACCGCACTGATATGTCAAAAAAAAAAGAAAAATTTTACATTTTTACGCCTGTAGGAAAAATATTGTACCTAACACTTGCGGAAAATATTTTTCCGCACTTGTTAGGTAAATAGCTATTTTTGAATAGTACCTAAGAGTGTCAATTTTCACAGGTCAGGTCGAGGCCAAAAATTCATTCGAGGGTGGCCATAAACACAAATGTCGCATACAAAATACAAACATTTTCCCTACAAGCGTGCGCAAATAAGTAGTAGGTACTTTTCACGGAGTGCGGAAGTGGAAATTTGAGTACGGAAATGCGTGTGGAAAAGTACTACTTTGAGCACGCTCGTAGGAAAAATGTTGTTTGTATTTTGTATGCGACATTTGTGTTTATGGGTAACTTCGAATGAATTTTTGGCCTCGACCCAACCTGTGAAAATTAGGCTTTTAGGTACCTTGAAGTATTGAAAAAACACTCATTTTGCGAACTTATAACAAAAATAATTATTAATACACTGAATCCCAGCAAGGAATGCAAGCCATTTTGAATATAACTGCGACTTTATATGATATGATAATCAAATTATCTGGACAGTGCAGATGGTTTTTAGTCGACACTGTCTGGACAGTGCAGATAGATTTCAGTCGGCACTGTCTAGACAGTGCTGATAGATTTTAGTCGACTCTGTCTGGTCAGTGCAGATAGTTTTCAGATGGCACTGTCTAGACAGTGCAGTAGTCACTCCCTAAACTGTTTTCCGATAACTATAATTTGAAAGTATGATACCGCTTTAATTTAAAAAAATAGTCATACTGAAGAGTATTTTTAAAAAAGTTTTTAATTGATATCTTGAAAACTGTTGGGTATTGAACATTAGCGCAATGATCACTTTTGTTAAGGACGACTCCCTATACACAATATCAAAAATTCAGCAAAATTCCACATAGATCACTTTTCCATAAGAAATGTGCGGGGTCCTTTAATTTTTCTCCAAACGTCAAAAAAACATCACTTTGTCAACACCTGTCAAGATGGTAGAAATTCAATTTCTATGTTGCTAGGCAAATCCAGGAGGTTAACACCATGTCGAGGTGGTAGAAATTTAATTTCTATGCTGCTTGGCAACCCCAGCGGCAGCAAAAGTACTTTTGGTGCCGCTGGAGCGGCAGTAAAAGTACTTTTAGTGCCGCTCGTACTTTTACTGCCGCTCAACCATCCAGTTACCCCCGAGCTTACCACATTCGTTTGGAGAAAAAATAGCGTATTGCATACGGAGTAGAAGCACTTTTTTGTGCTTCAGCAGTATTGCAAGCTCTACGTTCGGCTCGCAAACCTACTGCTTCAGCACAAAAAAGTAAAGCTTCTACTCCTAATACAACAATATACTATTTTAGGACTTTCTTTAAGATTTTTTTTATTCTCTTCGCATTATCCCCGTTGTTCTTGAATTTGTTGAGTTGTGTGCCGTGGGAGTGATACTGATTATCAATTTATTGATGATTTTTGTGTTTTGCTTCCAAGCTTGCTGCGTCGTGTCCACCTCCGCCAGATAAAAACTGTGCCATTGTTGATTTCAATGATTTCCTATTATTAGAAACTATGTTTTTTTTGTTACATTTGTACTGCACCCATTGACACATTCTAGTCATGATGTGATGAGCTATAAGAAATTTGTGCTTCTTTTTCCTTAGATATTTTTTTTGTTGGGAATAATGAGAGCTAGAATAAGTAGGTATATTTCAGTGTATTTTTTTCTAGCCGATTATTTTATAATAATATGTTGCATATATTATTTAATGGGTAGGTACCTATTAATATTATTTATTTAGTAAGTTTCTTTTTTGGTTTAGTTTTTCGAAACTAAGCATTTTAGTCATGATCATGATGTGTATCTAAGTATTTTGCATTCCTTATGGATATTATTGTGAATTGATAACTTATTTTTTGTTGCATTTGGTTCAAGTTGTAGATATTGTCACATTCTAGAACATTTCTACTAAGTTTAAGTTAAAAGACTAAGATTCATTTCATCGCAAGTATGTAAGTTATTTTTGTTGTGTGACTAAACAACCAGAGTTTGCTGAAAATTGTTTTCTTTTTTATATCTACTTCTACATATTAAAGCAGCTTTTTTATACCAATTTAAAACTTTTATTTAAAATAAAAACCTAATTTTCAAAGTGTGAATACCAGGGTTATAGGTAATTTAATTCACGGAGATGTGATAAGGGAGGAGGTAAAAAGTGAATTTAACTGTATCATAATTTATGCAAATCTCAATTTTTTTAAAGATATTTCAATGCTTTTGTTTGTTTCAAAAACTGACCTAATTGCCTTGAAAATTAATTTTCAAAAAATCTACCGTACATTTTTTCAACTTCAAACATAAGACCATACATGCATACCATGTTGGACAAGTAACCCAGTAGAGAGGTTGAGAAAACTTAGGGTAGATTTTTTTCGAATTAGTTTTCAAGGCAATAAGGTCTATGTTTACATAGAAACATTGAAATACAAATATTTCGGGGCGCCTGCGCCTTCTGGCAGATAATAATGACGGTTTATAAGAGGATAGCCCCTTGTGAGCCGCGGATGGCCAGCCGTGCCTCTACCGGCTCGGCTATCTACCATCGGCCCGTCGTCGGTTATTCCAAGCTTTGCCGCGGCTAAATGGTTGGCTAGCCGACTTTTAGCCACCTTACGGCCTGGCGGACATGCCCTACCTACACGCCGAGCCGGCGTACGTTGGCGGGCCGCACATGGCAGTTCGGCAAATCACTTTCGCCCCGTTGTCGGGCCAGCCAGTTCGTGTTTGAATGTGAAATTAGTTTATGTGTGTGATAGATACGTTTCAAGAAACCACACAAAATTGGCAAATTTAATACCTGGGTCCCACTAGTCTAAGGTCCTTAATGGTGTATGGATCCAAGCCATTTATTACTATCCTCAACTTGTGTCTATACCTTGAATAGCAGACAAATAAAATAAACATCAGTATTCAGGATTTAGTTAAGAAAAAACTAATAAGCAGGTAACAAAGGGTTTTCCACTAATAACTTCTTAAAATAAAAACTCTCCATCTTAAAATACGAAAATTATCCTTCCAAGCACTAAAAAATCACCTTGAAACCGCACAAAATACACAAAATAGTTATTTTTTATGCAAGACGATAAAATGGAAGTTAATCGTTGACCGGAAAAGTTAATTCACGAGCGGAATCGCGAGTGAATTAATTCCGGGAGACGATAATGGCATTTTATCGTCGTGTGTAAAACAAAGTTTTTTTCCATAGCCTAATGGATATGGACGCCTGTATGGTTTATTTTTTTCCAAGATAGATTTTGACATTGTCAACTTTGAAACATACACAATGCCGCTAATGCCGCTTATTGGTCGCTATTGTAAAACTGGCGTCAACCTGCAGAAACACCTCATTTTGCGACCAATCAGGTTCAAGCGTTATTGTTTATGTTCCAAAGTTTTCAATGTCAAAATCTATCTTGGGAAAAAATAAAGTGTAGTATCAAAAATATTTAGAAATTATTTGAGTCGAACACTTTTGCATAAGTAGAAATTCGTTTGACAAACTTTGACAAATGAATAAAAAACAAAATATGTAGGTATAGTTTAACCATTGTTAATTGAAACTTCATTAAAAAGGCGGCTCAGTCGATCTCTTTGAAGTCACGTGAATCCATAGGCGTCTAAATATTATTTTTATGACAAATGAAAACAAATTGGTTAATAAAGAATAAACATACTCCAGATATTTCCATAAAAACTGAAATGACGAACGCCATTGCCCCGAAATTCTTGCTGATTTACTTTTAGAATACAGTGGAGTTAATATATTAAATAAAGGGGCAAAATTCATATAGTAGGTAATCCTTAAAATTCCGTTTTAAACTATTAAAATAAATCAAATATACATATTTAAATGGGAATATTATTCCTTCATTAGAAACTCAAATTTGAAATAGTTTTTGATTCAATTATCTGTGTAATTTTATACTTTTGTCCACTTCTAAAGAGATATCTCACACTGTCAACAAGAAGGGCTTGGCTTTGTCGGTATGCGACAAAGACCAGCGGCATTGCCCACACTTTTTAAGTTTTTTTGCCGGTGTGCGGTGTCTTTGAAATAGTGTACCAGGACTAGGCATAAAAATATAAAAATAATTATATATTATCATAAGGGGTATTTTTCTAATTTTGAGTAGTCATCATAGAGATGCGATTTTCAACTGATATTGGTAATACAGACTTTGGTATATAATACTTTACCATCGTCACCAAAAGTATCTGGGACAAAAATAATGCATAATAATCTCCTGGACTAATTCTAACGTCATTCATTTCAATGCATTTAATTCATAGTTTGACAAATATTTGACAATGAAATTCATATAATAGCACAAGAGCTAATAGGATGCTGTCCCAGTTAGTTTTGGTGACGATAGTACATATTTTTGACAAAATAATAGTTATTTATTATACAAGGGAAAAAAGTAGGTACTAGATTTTAGCGCGAGGTGTGGACAACACAGCAAGCGCTAAAATTTTACTTTTTTCCCGTAATACACACTATTTTTTTCTGTGACGGGAAAATCTCACCATTTTCCATCTATACATTTTTTTTTCTGTGACCGTACGTACTTATACTTTTTTCCCTTTGAGAAAAAAATTTGACTGGTGGTACCTGTAACTTTTTTCCCGTGAAAAAAAAATCATTTTTTCTCCAAACGTCAGAAAAACGTCACTTTGTTAACCCCTGTCAAGATGTCAGAAATTTGATTTCTATGTTGCTAGGCAAATCCAGCGGGTTAACACCTGTCGAGGTGGTAGAAATTTAATTTCTATGCTGCTTGGCAACCCCAGCGGCAGCAAAAGTACTTTTAGTGCCGCTCGTACTTTTGCTGCCGCTCAACCATTCACTTGCCCCTGAGCTTACCCCATTCGTTTGGAGAAAAAATAGCGTGTTGCATACGGAATAGAAGCACTTTTTTGTGCTTCAGCAGTATTGCAAGCCTCACTACGTTCGGCTCGCAAACCTACCCCAACTAGCATCAAAGTTATAGAAACCCTCACTGATCGACACTGCTACTATGATTGGGTAAAAAAATAGTAATTGGTACCAAATAACTTACTATGAAGTTTAAACCTTTAGTAAGTTAGAAGAATTAGTGGAACTTCCGTAACACTTACCCAATTTGGTGACTATATGGTGTCATTACATTGTGGTAAGTTTCAGGGTTGCTGGAACCGTGGGGCGTCAAGGTTTAGCTACTTATTCGACACCAAAACTTTAAAGTAACAAATAATTGTCACCGTAACGTGAAAAAATCAACTTTTGAGTAGGCGTGACTACTAAGTGTTTTTGAAGGTAACCACAACCGCAGAGGGACAATAGAAAACACTTTAGAGTTCGCCACTTCCAAGTAACATTGTAAGGTAACGGATTCGTGAACGCCACTTATGTATAGGTAAATTCTACTTTAACGAATCTAGAGGCAACTTCAACGTAGCATTGAATAATTTACGCCATGTTTTATAGAAAATTTAAGACGCCATTTTTTGGAAAAACTTAATTTTGTATAAAAGTAGAAAATTCACGCCTTATATTATCTGTTTACTAATAAAAACCTTGGACTTTTATGATTTCTAATTAAAATGGACCTATTAAAAGTGCTAACTCCTTTGAATAAATAATTTTGTATTTTAGTATATCTTCTATTTTAAATATTTTTATCATCAAAATGTTTTAGTTTGAGGGCGCGTTGTTATTTTCAGATCTAGCATACTTAATTTTCACAGAAAAATTTCACTCGTTTGGGTTTTAGCTGCTTGGGTACGAAAATCAAAGCCTTTCAATATTCATATAGGTACGTAATAATGATCAAGTAAACAAAATAAAGGTGGACATATTGTGAACTTAAAGTACTGGCTGGATGAACGGTAACATAATATACATAATTTTAGTTGAAAGAGATAGAAAGATCAAATAAATATCTTCAAGGTTGAAGGCGCATGGGAAAAAGTCCCATTTTGGTTGATATTACCACACATTTACGGTTTCACAACGTTCCCGAAACGGTCTCGGGACGTAAATTAACAGTTCCGAGGACGATCCAGGCACGTAAACCTTACTGCAAAATCATTCCCCATTTTGGTAACAATGTGGTGAAGAAACGGTGCCTAAACGGTTCCCGATACTAGGAACGCCAACTTTAAAGTTCTCTTTGTAGTCGAGGATACGTAGCGGCGACTAAAATTGCTGGTTGGGACCGCTTCAGCACAAAAAAGTAAAGCTTCTACTCCTAATACACCAATATACTATTTTTCTCGTCACAGAAAAAACGTCTTTATACTACTTTATCTACTATTTTTAAGTAGATTAAAGACTTTACCAGTAGCTATTGAAAAAAAGAATGTTCTGATAAAAAATGTCATTTATGGCGCCAATTTCATTGCGTGTCGCATGGCATCGGCCGCCATTTTGATTGGATTCGATCTTATAGTGCATTAAATTATAATTTTTATTATATCAAAGGAAATATTAGCAAAGAGCAGAAAGAAATGCTGCTGGACTTTTCATCCACAAGAATCAAAATGTTTTCAGTGAAATTCACCCCTACATTTACAAGGGCTCGTTATCACTCGAGTTGTCAATCTTTTTGTATTCTTTGTGGTCGGAATAAAACTCCCACAATTTTCCATCGAAATATTTCAAGAATAGCGTTACTGGTAAAGAGACGGGGTTCCGTGAAGGATACATTACGATTGACCATCTGCAAACTATACGCACGCTAATTCGAGAAGGCAACAGAGTACCTACAATATACCCCTATTTGGTTCTCATCGATTTCCAGAAAGCATTCGACTCTCTTGAAACGTGAGGCAATCTCAAGGTCACTAAACCTTACCAAAATTGACTCTAGATACTCACCACTCATAAAAAACATTACATCATTTACGAAAAACTGATAAAATCCCGCGGGATCAAGGAATTAATATACTTAGATAAAACAATAAGACTGACCCATTTACGATTCGCAGACGACATCATTCTCATCATGAGTACAGATATCTCGTTTGGGTAAAGAAAATCAAACGGCCGAAATCTCTCGAAGGAAGTTGTTGGGCGGCCTTTGGTAAGCTCATAGGTTTACACCCTGCAGGTAACAGAGCATTCAATGCAATGGAAAGGATCATGCTAGGGATAAGTTTGAGAGATCAAGTGCCAAATGAGAAAATAATCTTCAAGAGTGGTGGATGTGATGCGAAGAACAACATAGCTGAAATGGCGATGGACTGGCCATATATCACAATAGGATGGCAGATGGACCATAGCAGATTGATAGTATGGATGGAGCTCAAGAGAAACAAAGAGGGGTGTTCGGCGACCCCAGAAATATGGCGAGACAATATCCAGAAAATCACAGGAAAGAACTGGATACAAAAAACTCAGGACAGGAAACTGTAGGAAGATATAGAGGTCTATATCCTGCAGTGGCCGAATACCGGACTGAAAAAGATGAAGTGGTGCACGGTGCACCCTAGGGTAACCCTTCCTCTTATATTTTCTGTTTTCATCAATGATATAACAAAGAACTTGACCAGCGATTGTCTACTATTCGCTGATTATTTAAAGATCTTTAGGGTCGTTCAAAACCGAAAACCGGGATGACCGCATGCTGCTTCAACAGGATATTGCATATGTGTCCGAGTGGTGGAAATTAGTCAATCTGTTCTAAAAGTTTTAGTTTTAGAATGAGGGTTTTTTTAGTTGAAGTTTTCTGACACTATTTGACTATTATGTAAATCTCTGAGGGAATAAGCGGTAAGTTGATAAATGTTTAATTAACTTCTATAATAAAGAATACCTATATTGAATTGTAAGGGTTAAAAAGAAACTAAACCTTGAAAATATGTATTCATTTATTTCCTTTACTTATCTTGTTTAGCAATACATAAGGGCAGTGGTACCAATTATGGTAATTTTAACTTCATCAGTCATATTTCTTATTAAATATACCCATTTGACTAAATAAGTAAGTACCTAGTTACATTAAGCTATAAAATAACTATATAGGTGGGTACTTACAACAGGTTAGATACCTCTAAAATTTATTGGAAAAAAGGCTAAATGAAACCAGAGACTTGATAATGAGTTTCTATGAGTTCAGTTCTCACAGAAGAAAAAGAGCGCTAGTCACAATAAAAGCAAAATATTGTTATAGAAGGGCAATTAGAAATTTTGCTTTTTGTTAGGGATCTTAACTGACTTTAAAAGTGCTCTTCCTGAAACACAGATTCTCTCTGCGATTTTATTAGTTCTTTCTGGTTCATAGCTGTTTAACTTCAAATTTTATTATTGGAACAAATTCTGTCGTATATACCTACCACCTTTATTTATCACACATATTCTTTATAAAAAAAATTAGACACTTAGCTAAAAGCACACAGAATAATTATTTTAGTGTAGATTAATAATTATATTTAATTGAACCTATTTTGAAAAAGGAATTAACAAACAAAAAAGCAAAAAAATAACAAAACAAACAATAATAATAATTAGATAATGTGAAGTAACAGGAAATTTCAATATCTTTAATAATAAAAAACAGTAAAAACACGCGATCACTAATATAAGCGTATAGATACCTTGGTAACTTTATTTTCCTAGCTAATTTTCTAAAAAAAAAAAAATTAATATAACTAATGGCAATAATTACACTTTGGATGGCACTTGACTCCATTTAGTCCGCACTTGCATCCACCTGAAGTATCTCCTTTACCACCGGGGCCCCATCTGGGACCCCTCGTTACCCAGCATATCTCTGTCTTGCACATTGAACATCTTAACCAGTCACAGCCCCATTTTTTCATTAGTATCACCTGGAAAATATACATATCATAAATAAATACAGAGACAAATCTATTTGATTTTGAAAATCTAGAGCAACGATTTGTTGCTTTATTTTGACCTTAGGCACTGACACATTTTAGTGTCTATATGCCCACTCATAACTTTAATTTTGTTGTCCAATAGGTATACATTTCACAAGATATTCTTTAAAAAAACA
Organism: Ceutorhynchus assimilis; assembly: GCA_917834065.1. Lineage (NCBI taxonomy): Eukaryota > Metazoa > Arthropoda > Insecta > Coleoptera > Curculionidae > Ceutorhynchus > Ceutorhynchus assimilis. The sequence continues at coordinate 35,705,752 of OU892284.1, forward strand.
CAAGTTCTTGGGAGAATACTTTTTGCAATAATAAGTTACATACTTGCACAAAGTTGCCACAGTCCTGCGAACACGTTTCAATTCAACATATTTTTTTTTTTTCAAAAAAATTACCTTGCAAGTTGGACAGGCAATAGCTTCCCCTTTCTCGACCATTTCTTCTAAGAAATCTTTGGTTCGTCTAGCATCTTCGTTCATATTTGATTCGTCTTTCATTCTTTCCTGGTATTGTTTGCAGTTGGCTCCCATGTGAATTGCCTATAAATAGGAAGAATGAAGATTTAATATTGATTTATATTAGGCGGAAATATATCACTAGGCATCCAAACTTTTCTAAATAAACTTAAGTAGGTATTTCGTTGTGTTGCTGTTAAAAATATTCCAAACAGCCAGTTCCTTCAGATATTGGTCCTATAAAAAGACTGAACCAAATTAACAACGCCACGGGTCGGTTAATGAGCGGTTTACAAACATATACCAGTGACATTTTCCGAATCCTCAAAAGAATAACTGATTTTCTGTTCGTGGTATAGTATTTGGAAATAGACCCGCAGTCAGTGAGTTATTTAATTACTTTCTTAAGTAATAGCAAATCAAAGTTCATCAATCTCAGTTTTGACAATACAATAGAAAGCTTTTCTGGCTTTTATAGTGAAATATCCCATCAGACCTTATTTATATCCTTCTACCAATTTGAAATTTGTCGTTAAATCAAGATATTTTGAAATAAATAGAAACTCATTCATGGGAAGTTCACGTTAGACTGATTATATAGGTTAGTAGTTAAGTATAGAAAAGCTTTAAAAAAAAACCTACCTGACAAGTCAAACAATTCGTCTTCCTACAAACAGGACATCGAAATTCGTTGACGTTATCCTCAAATATACACCATCCTTTACAATCTGGAGTTTTACAATGAAAAGTCTTCTCCATACGATTCTCAGCCTGCGCCATCGATTTAGCCAAATGTTGCTCGTACATATCGGGAGAAACTAATGCCTTTATTTCACGGTCTTGCATTGCTATATTACACGAGTATTCTTCGTCCCTGAAGGGACATTTAATTTCCGCGTCATCGGAAAACTCCACAGTCCTCGCCAAACAGTCTTTACAAAACTGGTGCAAGCACTCCCTCAAAGTTACACCATCTCCTTTTGCAACCTCCAAGAAACATACCAAGCACTCAAAAACATCGGCGTTAGCTACCAAATCAGCACTATCTAAATTCACTAATTGAAGATACGTTTGATCTTTTTGTGGTTGTGGGGCGGGTTTCTTTTTGTTCCATCTCCTCAAAGAGGTTTTCTTTATACGAACTGTAGCACAAACTGCGCAAATGTTGCTGGAATCGGGATTGAGAAGGGTGCATAAGTGGCATTCCCATTCTTTTGGTGGTCTAAGTGTGTTTGTATCATATTCCTCTATGGAAGCATTGGGAGCTATTTGAGATAAAGTTGCGGTGGTAGATAAATTGGATAGGTTTGGATATATTCTGGTTGAGCTTTTATCACTGCTTGCACTAGTCGAAGAAATGTTTGCTTCTTTAACTTCCGTTTTTACAGTTTCGGATTTTGAAGATTCGTGAGAGGAAGTTTGTTGAACAGAAGCTCTTCTAGGTGTTTTTTGAGTAGAATTAATATTTGCCGTCAATAATGGAGGAGCTTGGAAAACTTCAATTTTTGTCGCTGTTGCTCGAACTAATCCAGTTTTTTCTTCTTTTATATCATCCTTTTCGTATCTCGAAGAATATGGTTTAATATCTACTTTAATTTCAGTTACTGTTGAGGGAGGTTTAATACCAGATTCTGGTTTTCCATTTGTTATTCCTTTTTGAATAGGTACAATACGAATTACTTCAGCTTTGGCAACGTCTGACGACTTTGGTATCACATTTACAATTTTGGGTGCTTCGATTTTGTTCTTTTTTGGTTCTGGAATATCATTTTTTTTTGTAGTTGCATTTACGTTTTTGGTTTGCCTCAGATTAATCGATATTGAATTTATTGTAGAAGAATCATTGCTTGAAGTTGATGTCGATGGTTGAGCTATGGCAGAGGACTTTTTCGTTTGAAATTCTCTGGGCTTTTTCTCTGAAAAATTAAAATTACCTTTAAGACCTTGAAAATGTGTAATGACAGTGAATATGGTTGCCAAGAATAAATAAATTACAATTCGATGTCTAGTATATTTTCTTTTCACTAATAACCTAACAGAGTATCGTTAACCTTGGTCTCCATATATTTTTAGAAATTAAAACAAATCTATGGCGGTAATTATGCTTTCTAACAATTTGTAGTTTTCACTTTTCACTCTTTTATCAAGAGGAGAGATTTATTTTTAAATTTTGAAAGAAAATTTATTTTTAGTTATAGTTGTCAACCGGTTTCCTGTAAACTGACGATTTTATTAAGTAGAAAATCCATAAATGTCACCTGCATGAAATCAGAAAGTTTTAGTTTGAGATCTAAATTTAACTGTTTGGTCTTCGAAAAAAAAAAAAACACTAGACTTCATTGAAAATGTAGGTATACTATTTAACAAATCTTTTGATCCTTACCTGGAGCAACTAAATAAAGAAAAACTGGACATCCCTCGGTAATATTATGGTGCTTAAGACTGGAATTATCATCAACCACCAACTCTTTCCCCAATATCCATCTTTGCACTTCTACGGGAATTTCAAATTCTGCAGCTATTTGCTGTTTCAATTCTGCTACAGTTTGAGATTCTGTGACGTCTATGGGGAATGGACCTCGGTGCGAAACTTTGTCTTCTACGTACATTTCTATCCTGAAAATTCGACAATAATTATTAATTACATTATATAATATTGGATTCTTGTTTTATGGAACATTTTGCTTGGTACCATAGGAAATTTCATTTGCCATTTTATGCATCAACCAAATTTGACTAAACCAATACCTGCATAATAAATTATTAAAAAACAGTCGAAAGCCTTAGAAAAAAAACCTAAAAACCTTATAGGAATCGCGAAGTACATATTCGTAGATTAGGTTATCACTTTTTAAACTCTATAAAACCGTGAATAATATAAATACAGCAATTTTCTATATCTATTGTTCTGAGTAAATATGAAATCAAGACCGCGCTTTTCGTAACTCCAAAACAAAAAGTAGTTTCTGCGCTGCATTTGTTGATTTGGATAATTCGCAGATTCACAGATCATAATGTTTGTTCGATATTGTCAAGGTTTTAGGAAAGTTTATTTTGTAAGCTGATATCATGGAACAAATTAGCAGGAATTTGGATGATCAATGATGAAATGGAAGAGATCTACTATAAATTTCAATTCTACCACGCAAAATGGCTTTATGGTACTCGATGAACATGTAAAGACTCTATGATTTGAACTGGTAAATAAAAACCCGGAAAAGATAAAATACAAGATTAAGCACCTAATTAAATTGGACCCAAAATGACAAAAATTTCGAACAGATTGTATCATCATCTAAAAGATGAAATTAACTTTTGGAATAATATCTAGGTCGACCAATAGAACTGAGTTACAGATGGTTAAACGACCGCCCATTGTCGATTTTGGTGGGTAATTAACAATATTTTGGGGGGAATCGAAAAATATAAATACAGCGGATTTAGAAGTTTAAGTGCAGTTCTAACATCAGTCCAGTTGAGTTTAAAGTACTTAATGAGTCAGTCCGGATAAAATTCGCGAAGAGTTTATTTTATTTTGTTGCATCGGGAAAACGCGTTTATTTGAACTTTGAAAAAGTAACGGTAAATTGTAAAGACCATTTAAATTCGTTCAACGTTATGTGCGAGCTCTAAGTAATCAGAAGAATTAAATTAGATTAGTTTAGTGATTTAAAGCCGAAATGTAAGTACTCTAGTGACAAGTTTTATTTTGACTATAAATGATGAATGGCTATGAAGTATGAAGTGAATTACCTTTGGAACTTTATTGCATAAATATTAATAATTCGAGTTTTTTGACTATGGAACATTATTGCATAACTTCAATTGCCTTCGAGTAAAATGACATTTTAATTAATTTTGCAAAGAATTTAGAGGGGAAAATTATAATGCTCTTAACAATTATCGATTTAAGTATGAATTATTAAAGATTTTTGAATTGGATTGTCCAATTGAAGTTTAAGGGCTATAATAAGAATTTAAATAATTGTGTATGTTGATTAGGAATTCTTAAATAGTATTGTTCTGTTTAAAATGATCCTTAGTGAAGGATAGAACCACTAAATGTATTGGAAAGTTTTGTTTAAAAATTGTTGTTAATAAAGTAACATTGTTGACCTTAAGTTCTAAATTTTGATTTAGGGTTTTAACCATTTAGAAATTATTGTTAAGTTTTTATAAAAATATAGTTGGTGATACATATACACTTGATCCAGTGAGTAGGATTATGATTGTTCTGCGTAAGCTGTCAGTTAATGACTTAGGAATTTCAAGAATTTATAGCTATAGGTAATGGTAGTTTCATTAGGAATATGAATCGGAAGTGTTGTTTGAAAGAGTAAATGTATAAACTTATAAGTTATAAAGAATAGAAGAAGTAGGGCGTTTTTAGTATGGATAATTCCTGGTCCGAAGTAATACAGTTTGAAAGGATGTAAAATAAATTGGTTTGGGAAAATTTATAGGCGGCTGACAGACATAGAAAGATATTTGCTTTATTTTAATATTTGTTTTAAGTATAATAAAATATAATTTTGTAAACCTCAATAGTTTGTTTCTCTCTTTTGCGAATAGACCCCCTCCACAATTTTATAGGTAGCCGCTCAAGGAAATAAACACCATCAATATATCGTTCGCCATTTACCATCTAACTAATTAAAAAGAGTACTTGGGCGCGTTTTGCTACAAACAATCGGTGAAAGATGCGGATTCGTACATTATCAACGTTAGGTTACTTACCAAAATCAGAATACTCTGTCAATGAAAATATTACGAAATAAGCTCAGTTATTAAAACGAGTCACGAATACTTTCCAGCATCAATAATTATTCATAAATATTGATTCTAACCAAATGTAATAACGGAGAAAATCAAAAATGCATTTCTATTGAAAATCAAAATTTCCACTGTTAACTCTAATAAAAAAATGCTTGAGCTTTGATGTTTCAAATGACGTAATAGAGCAAGTGTTTTTAAGACCAGTTATCCACGAATACTTTACACTATTTTTTTTTATTGCTATACGTTCAAATCAAATATTTCTAATAATTGTAGAATGCTAAATTCGTTGACACTTGTTATATTTTATTTGACGTTATCTACAAGTACTTACTCCTGACAAATCAATCAAAAAGTTGACATTTAGACTTTACCTACCTTTCTTGGGTTGTTGATGTTGTCATGATAACTTTAAAACACGCGCGTTTTTGAATGTTGGATTTAAACACGCTGAGGAGTACTTTAAATAAGTAAAATAGGTAATCAATAAAAAAAAATGGTATTTTGTCGAGAAAACATAAGAACATAGATATTTTTTATCTTTAACTTTTTTTTTATAAAGCTACGAATAATTTTTGAGATATCAACCAAAATGTTTCTATTCTAGCAGTTTTCACTTTTTTCCCAATGCATCTTGCAAACCATGTGGCAACACTTGACATATTTTTTAAAGTTTGTTTTTATAGATTTCGTACTGTGAGCTTAAAATACGTGGAATAAAATAAAATTAATTGCATTTATTCTATGGCAAATAGTAAACTATCATTTAATCGACTCAAAACTCGTTGTTAAAGTAACACTTTATTTCATGTAGTGGAATCGAACAATTTTTACCCACTCATTTGTCAATTTTACCCACACATACGTCAATTTTACCCACTCATACGTCAATTTTACCCACTTGTTCAAATCTTTTATAATAATTATAGTGTTTTTGACAGAAATCTGATATGTTGCATGATTGACAACACCAGAAATGTGTCAGTTTGTTAGGTCCTTTGTCAGCTCTGCTTTGTCAGTTTGTCATAATCCATGTGAAATTTTAGCACATTTTGATTTATGATTATAGTGATTGTGATGAATAAAAAGTAGCTCAAGAATAAAATAGAATATTACCCACGACGGTAAAAAAGCTTTACCTGTTCGTGGAATTAATCAACATTTTCCACTCACAGGTAAAGCTTCTTTTTACCGTCTTGTATAATAAATAACTATTTCTTTTGATTTTTCTCGTGAATGTTTACAAACTATAAGCGATAACAAATTGAAAAATATATAGGTACACGCAAAAATATTTTTCTATTTTTGATTTCAATGAGAAATCTAATGCGATGCTTCTCGAAGAGCTTATTTTGAAAACTAAAATAAATTTAAAAAAGTACTTTCAAACAACGGACTTTTGAATGAAAAAAAATAATAATAAGAAAAATAACATAGCTTACTGAAATCCTTGATGTTTTCCTCCACTCTGCGCTTGAGCTTTTTGCCTAATTACCGAACAATTAACTTTCAATTGTGCCAATTCCTTAGCAAATATAGCAGCTTCCGTCAATTCACCTTTTCCAATAGCATTTTCTAAACGTCTCAAAAGTCTGTTAATTTCAATCGTATCAGTATTGATGTTTTTCCTAGATTCACCGTTAATGTCACTTAATTTATTATCCAAGTTACATTTTGGAACATTGAAAAACAAAGAAAGTTCGTCGTTTTGAGCTAAATTCGCGTATAACTTTGCGGCATTTTTGCCGTTTTTGTCCGAATAAATATCCTCGAAATCTTGCACTTTCATCGGTTCGTAGGCGTTGTTGACTTTGTGATTTTCTATTAATTTTTTTTAAACTGGATTCTGGCACTAATTTTCTCATGACAGCACTAGTTTGAGCTGACGAACACACTTTTAGCGGTTTCGGGGTTTTCGGTTTTGCGCACTTTTATGTTTTCGTAAATTGTTTGCTGAGTTCCTATTAGAATTTCTGCAACTTTTTCCGCTTGGGTTTTTTCTATTGGCTTGTTTTCCTCCTCCTGTTGTTTCTTCTCTTGAGGAATCTCTTTGGTTTCTTTATTAATATCATCATAAGGATTTTCCATAATTATACTGGTTCTACTATTTTGCTTCATCAATATATTACTTTTTCTTTTGGGTAAAGAATTTTTCATTTCAATTAACATTTTCTTCAGTCTGTCTCTTTCTTCTTTTTTACTGGTATCATCGACTTTCGATTCCGGGTTACTTGTAGAGGTTTCTGATTTTAATTTATTATTTGCGTTATAACAAGCTAAAGCCGAAAAACCGATTTGTGTTTTTGATCTTTCGAATAAATTATTTTGAGCTGAAAAATCTTTTTTCAATGCTACTGGACTGGAAGGTTTTGTTTGTTCTGCATCATTAGTGTTTATTTTACTTGAAGAAGAAAAATCATCAAAGTATGGTTTAATGGCTGAACAAACGTGGCAAATAATTCTCCAGTATTCATTTTCCAAATTACATTTAGGACAGTTCCAACTTTTTCTTTCCATTTTGGGAGTGGACTCTTTTATGGACAATTTAACAGCACTAGCGCTCTCAGACTTCATTAAAGGCGAAAATCTATCTTCTTTTTTCTTGTCAATATCCTCGATTCTTTTTTTGTGACTTTCTAAAAGTTTTCGTTGTTTCGTTTCATCCAAGCTAGTTTGTTTACCGAAATATTTATCTTTTTGAGACACACCAAACACACTAACTTTTGTGACGTTGGTGATGGCATTAAATTTAGCAATCAAATCTCTAGCTGAACGTCTTTTAGGTGATGCCCAGCTATCAGTTGTTGTTGATGGAATATTGGACTTGATTTCTCTGGGTTTCATGAATTCAGGAATTTCATTGTTGATTTTGATGATTCGTTCATATTCGGCTTTATTTTTTATTATTTCTGAGGCTTCACGGTCCAATTCGCTAATGTTCGTTAGAAAGGACAATCCGCTTTTACGTTTGTCTTCTTTTCTCTTTTCGTCTTTGGGATTGGGTAGGGAATCTTCAAGGGTCAGATCTAACGTTGAGTTTCGCATGTATTGGACTTCAGGTAATCTGTAACAAAAGAAACAAGTCCTAAATATATGAGGAACGTTCAAGGATAGGTAAATGTGATTGAAATAATATTATATTTAGGGTGACATTTACAGTTCGCCCATTGCAGTTTATTTAAGTACAGTGATCGTTCTAAATTCCTGAAATCCTAATTAAAAATGTTAAGGGAAACTAGCCTCTGCTCAAGCATGAAAAAAAAAAACTTGGATCCTAAATTGTTTTAATATAAAAGATAAACAAAAAAGAAATAAGTAAATTCCCTACCTACTTTTTTTACTACTGAGAGCGAAACAATCCATTTTATTCTCACTAGTGTCAACGTTTATTGAAGTGCATTAAACTAGATACTAAATGGCCGACGTTCCAAATTAAATATATCTACCCAAGCCGTTAATGATACTTACGGGTATTATTAGCGTAGGATTCAGTAGCATAAGTATATAAATTTAGAACGAATTTAGTCACAGTTTAATTTTTTTCAGGCAGGTTAACTTGTAGGGCAATTCGGTGGAGAAAATGAGCAAATTTCAATGGCAAAAAATAACCAACCTTTTAAGATTTTATAAGAATTTTCCAGTAAAAATGCTAATATCTGCCTCTTAATTATTAACCCTTAACCCGGAATAGACTTAGATAGGAATGTTTTTGTTAACTACTCACCTCTCTATTGGTTCATATTTATTCTCTTTCTTCGTCAACATTTCCTTAGACGTAGAATTTCTCTTATACCACGGCTTGGGTGACACAGGCGCTTCCACAAAACTACCTTTAGAAGAAGACGGACTAAGAGTATACATGTTTTGAGCTTGGAGATTTTCTTGTGGCGTCTTTGGTCGGTTATCTTCTTTCACTGGCTTGAGCACTCCATGGTCCAGTTTCAAATAATCATTTGCTAGAACGTCTTCTTCTTGGTTTTCAGTAATTTGGAGTTTTGGAGGAGGTGCTGGTGCTACGCGTTTTTTTCTTTTGAGGCTGTTTGTTGAGGATGGATCTAGAGGTAGTTTGTTGCCTCCCGGAGGTTGTGGAGCTTTTCTTTTGCCTTTAACATGTAGGTAGGCGCCTGCTCGTCTAACTTTCGATGATTCACTGTTTGTTCTACAAAGGAAAGAAAAACCTTAGCGATTATGAGAAGACACTTTTGCTGATGTGTATTTAAATGTATGTACCTAGTTGTATTTTAGGCATTACTCCTTATATTTTTTATTATACAGGATGTTTCTGAATAGTGGGATCCTGTGGGATCAAACTTCTAGGATGAATAGTACCTACTCATTAAAATAAAGTAAATAGAAACATGGGTCTTAAGCAATTTATTTTAATATTCAGGAGGAAATGCTGAATACAATTTTGATTTATAATTTTCGAACCTTTTTAGTCCCATCAAGCTAACTAGAACCAAAATTGACCTAGAGCTAATGAAACTTTGTAAGTATACCTAAAACTACATAGTGGCAGGAAAACTGTACCTAATAGGAACTTATTTTCATAAGGAATTATGAAATTCTAGAAATTAAATCAATGTTAACTCTGCAGTAAAATAATTCTATTCGTTACCTCATAAGCAATCAAAATCATTAGTTCTATTTTCTAAGTATGTATTTAGATCATGAAAAATTACCTTCTATGAACCTTTTGAGGTTCAACCTCCATAATATGCGCCCTAGTCATCAGTGGCAAACTTTTCGAATTTTCATCTTCTTCCAGAGGTTTTTGCGTTCTCAGAAGTGTCTCTCTGTTGAAAAATAAATTATATTTTTTCCTTAGGGTCACATTTTTGTCATTTTCTCTCCGTTTGTCTCTTTGTTTGAGACGAGCTTTATATGTGTCAGTTTCAGGACCTACAAAAACCCAATATAAGGCGCATTAAAGCATTGCACATTAATTAAATCGTAATTAATTTTCAACCATCAACATGATTAGATATAAACAAAGCAACTGACGTTACAAAAAATAAAATAACAAACAAGTCGTGAATAAAAGTTATTTATACGTAAAGATAGAGATGCGCGCACGTGCCATTGAACCGAAATTTATCAATTGACCATCGCGCAAAATTATACTAACCAATAGGGACCTGTTTTTCCAGAACTACTTTGTTCTCATACACAGTCGGCGACACATATCGGAAACTGGCGACGGTACCCGAGCTCTTGTCCGATGCGACACTTTCCAGACTGCTGGACCGTGACGAATCGTCCGCGATGATGGACTCGCGCGATCCAGGTTTGAACCATTTGAAGAAAGCGAAGAGGCCGCTGTTCCTTTTCGATCTTGGATCGGTGCCAGGACTTTGTTCGGACGTCGCGGCGGCGATTGGTTCGCTCATGGTCGTTCTTTTGGGTAACGCGCGCCATCAGCCTAGAACACAAAGAATGGTTCGAGCTGATTAATAGTTGCGATATATGAAATAGATAAGTTAAACTGCGTTCAGCGGATTTTCTTATTTTACTTATCGTCTCAGGAATACAAAATTATGTTTTCTCCCGGACGGGAACTCTTTATTCAATCACTAAGAGCCTCAGAATCGTTTTTTTTTTAAATCTATTTTAGTCATGACATATATTAATAATAATAGGATAATACCTACCAAAATAGGGGCAGATTGCAGATTTAGGAAAACAATATTATAGCTCTGGTACCGAAGAAAAACAATAATGTTGCTGGCGTTATGGTATAGTGGATGTTTTGTTTTTAGTTCAAATCAACATCAGGCTCCTGCTGTAATGGAAAACACTAGCCTCTGCTGTATATATAAATGGCGGTTTCGATGAAAAAAAGCTTCAGTAGAACAATAAAAACAAAAAACAATAGGGCACTTAGCAAAAATTGCCATGGCGTCAATGGGTACCGATATTTGGGACAGCCAGCGTCTGCCGTCTGTTGGTTGGAACCAATGTAGTAGAAAAGAGGTATGGAATGAGCTTTGCGTCATTCAATTGAATCCAGAATGAGATAGCGCTAGTAAGGGCAAGAAATATATTGGATCTCCCATATCTCTCTTTCTAACCCTGAGTGAGATAGCGCTAGTTAAGGCAAGAATATCTCATGGATCTCTCCTGTTCTCTCACTCTAGTGTTGGCCGCAAATATATGTATTGAGTAGATAGGCGAAGGGCTCTTCCAACCTTCTTACTACTTCATCGGTTGGAACACAACAGAGGCAAAAAAAAATTTCGCAAATCCTAAAGCAACCTGTATCAAAGTTGCATCACCAACATACTACGCTGAGTATAAGGTAGTCGAAGTGAAGCCTCCAGAATCATATTCATAAAAATGCTACGACAGACTGCAGACAGTTTAACTACTGAAGAAAAAATAATGAGAAAAATGAAAAACATCACCGTACCAGTGGACTCAGGCGCAGTCGTATGTCTATTTCAATTTCAGTAGGTAGTTAAGTGATCGCCAGCAGATAATTTCATGTAGGGGCGGGTTTTCGTATAAAATGGACAGCAACTGCGGTGTCCCTCAGGGCTCTATCCTTGGCCCCCTTTTGTTCTTGATCTATATTAATGATCTCTTAAGGTCGGGGGAAGTATGTAGATATAGACTTTTCGCTGACGACACGCTCATTGTCTGGCATGTGAACAGTGGAGATTGTGGAGAATTTTTGGAACGCATGATTAATGTCGATTTCGATTTAATAAAAACCTGGTGCGACAGCAACAATCTATTCTTCAACATATTTAAGACCAATATGTTAAAACTTCAAGTTCTCATTATCCAATATCTTCTTATGTGGGGATTTCATTCATCCCACCGCCTGTGCTTAGTTTCTTGGCGTTACAGTGGACGAGAGTCTCAAGTTTAAGCAGCACATTGTGGACTCTCTAGTAGGTTATTATCTAGCTGTTATGCTTAGAGTACTCTCAGAGCAGTTAGAGCTACGAGCTCTCAGGGCCGCATATTTTTCTCTGGTGGAGTGTGGAGTCACACACTACTCATGCAATTGCATTTTGGGACTGTTGCAATAGATACTACAAGTTTCAACTCCATATTTATTTTACAAAAAAGAGCCCCTAGGTTATTGATTCATTTTTCATAGAATTTTAACTGTGCCATGCTTGTACAGGGTGCTGCAATTTGGAGTGTTTTGACAGGCAAAACATACTTCGAGACCAGCTAGAGGAAAATTGACTTAGATGTTATGGGATTGATTTTCTAGAAACGTCGATTGTCAAAAACCGTATCGCCATGTCTTCAATGGTATCATTAATATATGCTTGTATTTTTAAGGATTTATACTAGAAAAAATGGATCCTCTAATCCTTTTTATGTAGAATAGCTAATCAAGTTTACTCGAAAATATTTGGTTGGTGCAATTTCAAACAGAAAAGTACAAAAACAAAACTAAGTACCTACCTTTTTATTTTTTTAAAACATTACATAATTAAAAATAAATATTTCTTCATTTTAAGGGTTAATAGGGTAAGAGGTGTGAGGTGTGATTTAGTTCCTTCTGCACTGCATGCAAAACCAGGCTTTCTTACTAGAAGGCAGCTTTGTTACTGAACTACCACTTTATGTTTACACCGAAGACATGAATCACACCATAAGCAATCTTCACGTATCACTTTGTTACATATATCACAAATCCATTTTAGAATACTATTTTGTTTTTCTCCAATTCGTTTTTGTAATAAAACATATAAGAATCCAGACAAAAATATGCTTCTATTTCTGCTATAGATATTTCTTTTTCAAGAAGAAGTGGATCAATTTGTTGATCATGAGGAATGTTTTATTTCTCATTTTTAAAGTTTTTATGATGTAATGCTTACCAAATCATCTGTATTTAAAACTGCATTAAGCATTATCTGGTGCCTCAGTTTAGGAACTTCATTTTTGAATAAAACACTTTTATTTTTCTTAGACCTTTTTAGTCCAATTGCAGTTAATTTATGTCCCTTGGGTCTTCCTTTATGGGTTTTAAAGGAAATTTAATACTCTTTATTTTTTCTTCTAATTGGTTTTGTGCAGTAGTATTTGGTTCTTGGGCTAGTTTCATTAAAATGGTGTCGCAAATATCTACAAAGAATAATATTCAAGATAAGTAAGTCTGTTTCTGCAGAAATCACAAATTAGTCAGAGCAAATTTCATTGGTTGAAAACAGTCAGAAACAGTCAGAAAACTAGTATCAACCAATGAAATTCACTCTGACTGGTTTGTGATTTCTGCAGAAACAGACTTTATCTCGAATATTATTCTTTGTAGATACTTGCGGCGATACTCCTTAATTAGACAGAATTAGAAATAAACATCTATTTTCGGATCTTCAATATTACCACTAAAGATCCGCATTTTCCGACCCCTAATATACAAATTGAAAATCCGAAAATTATCGGATCTTTAGTATGAACACTAGAGATCCGAATTTTTTGATTTGCTTTGATTGGATTTATTCTTTTATCTAATAAACTCTAATATTGCCGAGAAGACTAATGCGGAGTCACTTTCACGGGGACTTATTCTAAGTATAATGACTCGAGTATTCGAGGGACCACAATGTCCATGGTAAAAAAAAAGTCAACCTGAGACTAAGAAATATAAGAATCTATCACACCGTGCTTCGTGCTAACTGTTCAGTGGCGGACCTAGGACCTTTGGGGCCCGACGCAATTTTTTTTTTTTGAGGCCCTGTCATGCTTTTTTTAAGGTATTTTTCTTGTGGTGTTGGGCTGTAAAGTGAGTGTGCGGAAGTTATTTATATTTTTGTTTTTAACAACCAAATATAGAAATAAATTTAATCAAAAAACAAGTTTATCAAGAACATATGAGACAGAAAACAAGTTAAACGAAAACATTTTTATAAAAATTCAAGAACTTTTTATCTAAACAAAAAGAAATACATCATAGTAGTACCGCACTGCACTGATACTGTCCGTACTCCACGGACAAGTACCATAAATTATCTGAGTCTGGAAGATAATAGGCAATTTTTTGCGAGGATAACCAAGCATAATCTTTTGCTGGATTATATGATGTGTCATTTGTGTCATACTCCCCTAACTCATCCCCCACCATCAAATTCTAGGATACTCGAGGATCAAGAACTCCTAATTTCTTCTGAGAGAACAGACCGAAAATCACCTTTTCTTCATTTAAAATCGACGAAAAAATTAACACTAGCACAGCCTGAATAGCAAGCATTCCATCGAGGTCTGCGGGTGACGTCATCACTACAAGCGGCTGATAGTAGTGACGTCACTCGCAGGCCCAGAATTTGACACATCACATAACCTAGCATAATCAGATTATGCTCGATTATCCTCGCGAAAAATTGCCTAATAGCAAAAAAGCCGCCTAAAGTCGACGCGTCCGCGGTTGCCGTATTATCGCGTCGAGTGCATCAGGGATGGGATCACGACATTCTATTAGAATTTCTCTTTTATGACGTCAGGTTGCCTAACAATTGTCATTATCGCCTGTCATTGAAGTAAACAAACACTCTGGAACGGGCGCACTGCTTTATGCTAGTGTGCCGAATTTTGATATATGCAACCCAGCAATACAGAGGGATTGTTGTCTCGCTCGCACTCATTGCGATTAACGTAAAAGAAAGAAGAGCTTCTTCATCTTCCTAACCTCAATGATCCAAACACTTCAAACCAATGAACTATAGCTAAAAACTGGAATGCGCACACATTGCCATATCTGCCAAAAAATGAAGCCATGAAAGACAGATGCCACAAGGGGGAATGTTGTTTTTTTCTGTTGCTCGCTGACATATGACGTTTTCGAAAGTTTTGTCATATTTTCCTTCACAGGTTTCATCAATTGGAATACGTGTTGGAAGCAATTTTTGCCATTTAACATAATGAGTGCGACAAAAAACAGGTATCCCCTCCGCAGCAGCCGCACTAGGCTTCAAGTTCGTCCTTATGTTTATGTGTTAGCATTCCAGTTTTTGGTTATAGTTCATTGCTTCAAACAGCTGTTCTCAATAGCCGCCATAGTGCAGAGAGAGATGCAAATCCCACTTGTTTGTTGTTCTTCCTGGCACAAACCCCTGCATAGGGAACATTATGCAGCCACCGTTCCAGTGTGTTTGTTTAGTTCATTGTCGCCTGTACTGTACGCGATAAATGTGTCGCGAATGACGTCATGAAAGTGGAATTCTACTTGTCATGATTCCAGCCCTGGATTCCCTACAAGGCCTTTATTGTCGAAACAGGAGATAAGCGTTCTGTCTTAGTTGCCCATATTTTTATTTCCATAACACTGACAAAAACAAAGCAATATCGTTCTTTCTCGTGAGAACGCTGTGCCCCGATTTCAAGAATAGGCATCCTGTTATACAACGTTGCTGTCTCTTTCAAAATTTAATTTTCGGGAGGCGGCTAAATTTCAGTGCGTCGCCACGTCGCCATTGCCAAATATTTCCTCTACGCAGTTGGAGAGGGCTCAGAGGACCAGAATTTTTTTGAAGGTGCAGATGACGAAACTGGTAAGACGAACATCATTTTAAGCATGAAAAATTAAAGTAATACTGGCAGTGCCGATCCAATCCGTCAACCACAGTTACCAAGAAGGGCAAATCTGTCAGTTTTTCTATCGATTACAGAAAGCCTAACAATGTCACTAAAGCCTAGTACTCATAACTGCGAAATTCGCACTTTTTTGACATTGCTTTGACAATTTGACGTTTGATTCACGCATAAAACGTCAATTTGTCGAAGCAATGTCAAAAAAATGCGAATTTTGCAGTTATGAGTACTAGGCTTTAGGAAGGCATATAGTTACAGAAAGGACGATGCCCTCACGACTTTGACTTACTCAAATCGAACTTGGAAAGTGGCTCTCGGTATTGACAGGAAATAGATAAGAAGTAAACAGCCTTAACCACGAGGACTTGTGGACTCTATTGAAGCCTCCGCTATTTTTCGAAGGCTGATGGTATCCTTAGGGCAAATCTGCGGTTAAATAAAAAGAAATGTTCACTCTTCCAACAGCTCGTCAATATTCTTGTCCACTTAGTTTGCCCCGATCGGATTCATACTGACGAGGAAAAAATACAGCAAGTTCGTGAATGGCCTCAACCTCGACAAGTAGACTCAGCAGGGACTCGTACATACTACAAATAATTTGAAAAAGATTCCAACATCACTTACTGGAATAAAAGCTACTTTTCATTGGACTACCGGTTATGACGTAGCTTTTGAGGGGCTTAAGGTAGCTTGGACACAAATGCGAGCATTACGAGCATCGAGGCAGTTCTTAAGCAAATACAAGATGGAGAAGAATTGGTCATTAAATATTATAATGAATCCTAATTAAGGCGACAATGCCGAACTCAATGCAAGCACTACCTACTATCAGTATGGAGGAGATCCTGTTAGAAGTCTGAACAGGTAAGAAGTGATTAACTAGAATTAGGAGATAGTGACATGAACCCATTTTTGAACCTAAAAATAACCGTCAATTTAAGAGCAACCTGGCACAAAATCTCATCTAAAAGATCAACTTTCAAGGCGTATGAAACGTACCTGGCAGAGTGCAGATTGTAAGGTCATCATGCTCATCAAAGCTCACATAATGGGACATTTGAAGCTCACGTGGAAACAAGACCTGATTCATGACCGATTTTACTAGGTTAACTATTACCAGTGACCAGGAGGATGGTAAGACATGGTGCCGACAATAGACATCAGCAAGGTTCTAAAACACGATCTATGGTATCTATATGTAAGAGTTCAACATAGGGATACTCTCCGAACGAATCGCAATAGATGGTTCATTTCCTGCGACGGCCGCGCACAGTTTCAACAAATAAGTACATCTTGGTTGCTATGCAGTATTTCAGCAAGTAGCGATGCTTTCGCTATTTCAAATCATGAAACTTCTACAGTTGCGTTAAAAATGTTTTTACTAGGTTTGGAATCACATTGGCAGCTAGGCATTCACAAGACCAGAACCACAGCATTGCATCCACAATGAGATGCCATCGTTCAAGAAGACGATCGAAGAATAACAGGTCAGCTGTACATGATGCAACAGCAGTTACACCAGCTAAGGTGTCCTTTGGAAGAGAGCTTCGTTCACCCTGTGACTTGATGTCTGTTCTCACAAGAGTCTCTAGCAGTTTGTAAACTATCAGTAAGCATCGCCCATATATGTTTTCAATGCCGTCGTTCCAAGATACATCAGTAACTTAACTGAGCGATTATTTCTGACAGGTTGCAAACTGTCAGAGACTCCTGTGAGAACAGACCTTTGGTGTGCGGAGGCTATGGTAACCTGAAAGAATGGAGTTCACGCAAATCAGAGATAAAGGATTTTAGGCTGGCGCCGCTGTTTATAAACTCGCGCGCGAGTAAAATAAGTTTCCAAATCAGAGACTTGAGATTTTAAAAAACTATTTTATTAAAATCTAAAGCCGCGTACAGACCGAATTTCCAACGTAGATCAACGCCAACGGCACATGCTGTCGTTGGCGTTGGAATTGGAAAGCAGTGAAAATCAGATTTGAGAAGATCGTCCACACCGCCGTACACACCAAAGCTAATGCGTTCCAATGTGCGGTTGGCTAGCGTTGGAAATTTGGTCTGTAGTACGCGGCTTAAGGTAACATAAGAAATACTGAGCAAAGTTGCTACAAGTGATACTCGAAACCAAAAGCTACCTAACTAATGGCGTTGCAGCGTTCCTTTAAATTGAAATAGCGTTAACGAAGCAGTTTCTGGATAGACAACAACTGCATAGGAAGGGATTCTCATTTTAAGTTTACATTTTAAGTTTGAATAAACAATTGATCTAATTAACATAATATGAGTTTGATAATAGCTTTCTTCCAACACACCAGAAAACCGTACAATGTATCGTCACGATTCTGCGCAAAACCCAAAATTTTGGCGTAGAATCCGAAATTCATATGCTGAGTGGTTTCGAACACGTTCAAGGGACGGCTTTTTGACGTTTTGGAACAAACCCAATATAATTACTATTCAGGAATCACTTTGAGTGACTTGTGGCCATTTCCACCAAACTATAACTAAGCTTTGCTTAACTATGAAGCCCTTAAAAATTAAGGGACACTCAAATATAATTTCGTTCCCCCATAGTTTTTAAGTGCAAGCTTAGCTAAGTGTCGTAAAGCTTTGGCAACATTGAATTTCAGGTGAAAGATTTGCGTCATATTTGCGTACTTTTGGTTTTTACACTAGTCGTGTCAAGTTATTTGTCATTCGTCGTTTCCCGCAAATTTTTATAAGATTATAATTATTATTAATAGATAGTTGTTTTTTTTGTCCGGGTTCGGTTTATTTCACAGAGATTTGAGATTTGATATTGATAGTTTATCCTGCATTGTGTGTGTACGAGCACGAAGGTGCCTAGAGCAGCGTGGAGTCGGGGAATAGAAACAAACAGGGAGAGTTTATCCAAAAAAGCCTGACACCCAACTATACAATAAAGGAAAAAGGGCTGATAATATCGTTAACATCAAAAAATAAGAACATAATCGAAAATAAAGAAAACACGGCCGAAAAAAATAGGCTTTGGGAGGAAAACAAACGCGAACTACACCATAATTAGAAAATTGGGAAAATTCTAATTATCTCAATTTAATTTCAACGTTTGTTATGTTAACAAAAACATATTATGCAAATGGCTTGCGCTTATCATCGCCACTTTGTTAAAGGAGGAATAAACCTAGAAATTTCTGGGCTTAGTTAAGCTTATCTTAATGAGACTAGGTGAGACTGGTGGAAAAAAAATTAAAATGTAAGCGGCACTTAACGTTAAGTAAACTTAAGTTTGCGTTGGTGGAAACGGCCATTGAAGAAACAAGTATTTGCGTGATTCTCGAGAATTCTCGATTGATTGTTTTTGCCAGTGATTAATGAGCTCTGTGTCAATTAGTTCAATAAAAGTTGTTGTTTTTAGTAAAGGGAGTTTTACTGTGTATTTGTATTTTTCCGTGTATTAATTCATGTAGTGCATGGTGACGACCAAAAAACGTTAAACGCAACATAAATCAGCATAATGAAAAACAAAATAATGTTGGCATCCTGAACTACATGAATAAATACACGGAAAATACACAGATATAATACGGGTATTAGGTTGGTATAACGAAATATCGAAAGTTTTTTTTTTCCAAATGTTTTAATTTTTCTCATATAGGTATTCCTTAGCAGTCATTTCCGCTGACATCTTAACACAGATAGATACCGCATCTTATTCATAAACTAATATTTGTTGTGATAACAAGACCCCCCATGGGCCAGGAGAGGTGAGCTGCTCGAGGGGGTCATGGTAGGGATGCATCGTGGGTGTGAACCTCAATGGTGTAAACAATACCCGTATTCCCCTCTGAACCCGTCATTCACTCGATCAAAATAATCAAGAAATGCGCACTGGTGCAACTCGTTCATCTATCTGTCTGCCTCTAACTCATATGATGTAAAGTTTGATAGGCGCGTTGACATGCCAATCGATTGCAGCGTGTGTTACGTGTGTTCCGCCTGTCTTACAAAACCGGAGTTGTCAGTAGTCGTTTTTAGTCTCGAAGCTCCAACTTTTTGAAGCAAAGTCATAACAGGATAAAATATCAATCCGTAACAATTTGGCAACCAAATTGGGGGGGGAATACATCGGCGGTGGATTGCTCTGCTAGATGTTGGCGACACAAAATTTTGTTTACTGTAATGTCTATCTGTGTTAATATGTCATTGGTCATTTCCGAAACGCAAATAATTTTCTTTGAGCCACCTTTATTGGACCAAAATTTCAAGTTCATTTTTCCATACACAATACAATAAATACCTTCATACATTTTTGAGTTAAGAATTGATTGGATATATGGTAAGAGTTGTGGAAACTGTTTTCAAGTCTAATGACATACACTTTGTTTCACGAGGGTTTATACTTTTGACATAATTTGTTAACAAATAAAAATTGACTGAAACAAATCAATGAATGACATCAAAAACGTTCGTGGTTCTTAAACCAGAAGTTAAACATTTTCATTTGTCAAAAAAATTGAATGTGTCATATAAATTAATCTACGTTAACCCTTTTTTTTAAGTTATAGCGTCTTCGATGTCAAAAGTTAAACCCTCGTGGAACGAACTTTACATATTTTATCCCTGTCTTGCCGACTTGCCTTGTCAACGTTCTAATTCTTGTATAGCTGGCAGCTGAGGTCGTTACTTAAAAAAAAATCAAGAAGAGGCACACTTCATCCAATAACACAATCCGAAACTTTGCGATAAATTACAAATAGGTAATTGAAAATAGACCAATTATTTTTTAACTTTCTATTTATTTAGATAAGTATTCTTGCGTGAATTTAACCATTGACAGGTAATAGGTAGGTACTTACTTTAAAACAAAAGATATTTAAGAAACATAAATTAAAATAGCTCTATCTTAAATCCTTGACCCATTTAAATGATTTCATTCGGTTTTCCCGATTTCCGAAATGTCGTTCCCATTCGAATGTCTATTGGTTTTACGTTACGATATTCAAACCGAATTTATTAATAGAAATGTATATAACACTGCCTACTTGACTCTCTTAATCTAGCAGTCATTCATTTAAATCTAATTCATGAAAAACCCTAACGTATAACTTACCATTGTTAACTGTCTAAAAAAATCACCGACCACCACTACCACAATAAATCACCTCGTCACTGTAATCCACATAGAACCAGTACATGTTTGAGAAGAATTTACCAAGATTTCAGAAATTTTGGACAAGGTAGACTGAAAAGTTTTGTTGGAAGTACGTCGCGGGCGTCGAAAATCGGCGCTGTACGTCGCGGTGCTAAATTTAAACTGATAGATAAGTGGGTTTAGTGAAATATGCTCCGAACGTGAATCAGGATTTCTCATAGAGATTTTGGCGGAATCGGAATAGTGATCAATTTGTCTGTCTTTACTGGTTATTTTTCGTTATATTCATAAGAATCTTAAGTTCATAAGCTTACAGCTTTTTTCAGTTTAGAGGGTTCGAAGTTTCCTTAATGGAGCAGGCGTAGTTGAACATTGAAATGACAGTTTCTTATTAATTTTATTATTGATTAGGGATATCTTTCATTTACTGAAGAGGAATAATGAGGTGTGTTCCAATACGTCACTCCTTGAACAGTTACTTTTTGGTACTATAAGGCAAATTAATTCTCCTGAAAAAGTAAAGAGAAAAGTGTATTCGGATGCAGAAGTTCATCGATGAAGTTATAGTGAAGTTCGGTTAGCTCTCAGCGAGCAAAAATATGGCAGGTCCACGTGATCAATTCTGAAACTTCAAATCGCTTCACATGGGCCTCTGCCAACACTGTCATTTTTTAGTTCGCAGAGGATTAACCGAACAGCCCAGCAAGATCAAAATATTTGTGAGAAAGAATAAATTATTCAATATAAGTACATATCAATTAACAGTAATGAGGACATAAAGGTAGGTAAGATAAGTAGAAGCTCTAAATTTGTGTACAGCTTGTGGAAATTATCGGTATGAATAATCGTGAATTGGTATTGACAGTGTTTCCGTTATTTTCAAGATAAATTCAGGAATCGTGATAATTCGGTAATTTTCTAGGTTATTCTATCAAGGTTACATTCCATTCTCGAATATTCCAGGAAGGTCATCCCTGGAGCCATTACTTTTACATTTAATATCGATATCGTTTCTTAATTGTGTAATAATTTATTAGAATTTAAGATAATTTCCAAGGTTATTGTAATAGATGGTGATGGTATCTGGAAACCCAAGTTCTTACAGCTGCTCCTCAAAAACAAGTGGATTAATCTATTCATAAAAACCCAGCTCTAAAAAAAGTGAGAGGCTGATTTATAAGAAACTTTTAGCCAATAAGAAAATAGCTATACGATTCTGGCATCGAATCGGTATTTCTAATTTGGGGAAGTTGTTAATCTTCATATTGTAATACACAATGATAAAGCAATAATTGAAGTCGCATTACAATTCAATGCCATTATTCTTTTCAGATAGACATATTTTATACTTGAATTAATTTCCAATTCCAATTGTACGACAGTCATTAAACTTAGATTAATACTAGGCTAATTTTATCTCAAGATGACTCACACATTTGCTACAAACTCAATCAAATAACCAAAAGTAAAAAAGCAAAAATTCATTTCCCGCGTTAAAAAAAAGTAATACATTTTTATTTTTCGTCGTTGGAGAATGACAAGAATAAGAATTGACATCCGGGAGGCGATGAGTAAAGAAGGAGCTTAGTAGAATGTGACTACCCAAGAAACGCTCGGGGATTAGAGTGATTCATTACTTGAAAAAAAAAATTATAATAATTACCTAGTGATTTTCTATGAATATCATGCTGTGTACTTACTTATTTGTCAAAGCCTATCTTGAAAAAGCTTTCTTTATTTATTTTTGTTTACCATGTGCAATAATAATCCAGGCAGATTCTTAGTTTATCGGAAAGGAAAAAGTCTCGGGAAAAGTGCACTTTTTTCTTTATTATTGTTTCAAATTTTGTTCCTGCTGCTCTTTCCTGTATAACTCTCCTTATTTTATCATTTGGTTTAGGTTTGGCTTTATCGGCATTCACTTTGTTATCTCATCTTCGCTTTGATTCTCAGTAGTAGAAGTAAGCAAATACGCTATCTTCCCATTCTACCCTTACTTCACTTAGATTTTTGTTAGCTAGATGTTCTTTACCGTACCGCATTATTATTTTAAGTTGATTTCAATTTGATTTTGAGTTTGATTCTTGAGTTTCCTTAGTTTATCGTCGAAGTCGAAAGAATTTCCTTTCTAACTTTCCCTCTATTCGTGATAGACCCTGAGATAGGGACTGTGTAGTGGAGTCATTTTTATTTTTTTTTCATTTTGATGGCTGAATGTGACTAGTTATTTGATGAGAATATGGGTGCTTTTAATGCCAGCACCGCGTTCAAAAATTTGGAGAAGAAAAAAAAAATTACATGCAGCATTTTTTTAATTGTCTGGCTTTTAAATGAAAGATTGACATTGATAAATAATTCACCCATAAAACATACCCATATGTTTCAATGACTGAAAAAGTGGGGATGAATGTCAACTTACAAGGGAAAGTATTCCGCATTCGCATTTACTTTCTGTCTGGAAATCGAGAGAATAAAAGGTTTTGTTGGGAAAAAACGCTGGAAAATCGCCAGACGGTAATCACAGTTTGAAATCGAGTTTTCCGCGAAAAATTCTGTGGAAATTTCCAACGGGGAGCAGGCATTGAAACCGTTTATATTCTCATCAGCTAACTAGCCACATCCAGCTCTCAAAATGCCAGACAAAAAAAATGACTCCACTAAAAAGTCGCTATCTCATGATCTTGTATAAGGTATACCTACCTAACGGGACTTGTAACGTACTAATTATACACTGTGTCCATAAAGTGATGGATAAATTCATTTATCCCATGTGGGGATTTGTCAGTTACCTCCATCGGGGCGTCCCTATGGGAATTAGGAAAAGCTCGCTGAGTCTGTAATCCAACAGATTCAGAGGGTGGTGGGAGAATAAAATAACCACCGTGAAACAAAAACTGACCCGGTCCTCCAGGATGGTGGTTGAGGTATTGGACTGGTTCTCTAATACTCGGAAAAACTACCAAAAAACCTAAGCGAAGCCTCGGAACATTGGACGGATCACCAAGACGACGAACACGGCAAAGAATATGGACTATGAATCTCGCTACGTGGAATGTGCAGGGTATTAGACTGAAAACGGATATCACTGCATCATAAATTGACATCGATTTAGTAGCACTAACCGAAACCAAGAAAAAAGGAAGTGGCACCGAAAATGTTGGAGAATATATTCACCTTTTTACTGGAGTTTCAAAGGACATGAGAGCAGCTAGAGGGTATCTATATTGATAAGGAAAGACAGTCAACTTATATTGATAAGGAAAGACGGTCAACTTGAAACTACATGGCTATAACATCACCATTATAGCAGCCTACGCTCCATCAGAGGACGAAAAAGTCGGCATTAAGCAGGAGTTCTTTGACAAATTGGATGAAGTCCTAGTACTTAGATATTGAAAGAAATAGAGAAATCATAATGCTAGGGGATTTCAATGGAATAAGAACGGGAAGGACGAACAATAGCCCAGTTGTAGGACCATTTGGAGAAGGAATAATCAATGATAATGGTCAAAGGCTCATACATTTCTGTGAGACCCACAATCTTAGAATAAACAATGGATTTTTCAAACATAAAGATATTCACCGCTACACATGGATACAGAATACCCGTAACCTGAAAACTATTATTGACTATGTGATAAGCAAACAAAAAACAAACATAGAGATAAACGACGTAAGAGTCCTAAGAGGAATAAATTGCGGGTCAGATCATTTTTTAGTAAGAGCCAAAATAAAGTTGCAATTTAAGAAAACGAACAAGAACCCAGAGGAACAAAACACCAATGCCATACTAACGGACACAGTGGATACAACAAATTACAATTATGACAGTTTTAGAGATGACAGATTTCTATATCAGAGTCGACTCGATAGCAAACTATTGAACCCTGAAAAATGTACCTTCAAAAAACCCTATGAGAACATTATAAGGAGTCTAATAGAAGCCACCCAAGAAGCAATAGGAACGAAGGAAAAAAATACCAACAAGAAATACTGGTGGAACGAGGATATAGAGCTTTTAGTCCAAGAGAAGAAGCATAAATATCTGAAATGGCTAACAACAAAAAATCAACAAGACCTTGAAGTTTATAAAGGCACAAAAAGACAACTAAGGACGTGCATCACTATAGTTAAGAACGAGTCATGGGATAAGAAATGTGAAGAAATTAGCACCTACATATGAGGAAGGAAATGATCAGAGGTATGTAGATTTATATCAAATGTCAAAAACCCAGGAAAGGACAGAGCTAATATCCAGATTATTAAACCAGTGCAATGGATAGAACATCACAAGGGTCTATTACAATAAAGTAGATCGGAATATATATTAGATTCTCTAAGACATATTGAAGTACATGGAGAAGTAGTTGAGATATCTGAAGAAACAGTAAAAAAGACTGTTAAGAATCTTAAGTCAGGTAAAGGTAGCGGCCCAAAAGGGATATGGTCAGAAATGCTGAAATGGGGAACTGAGAAGCTCTTTAAAGGTCTCACATGTATTATCAATAAATGCCTAAATGGACATTCTGTTCCACAAGACTGGAGAACGGCTTTTATATCATCCATTCCCAAAAAAGGAAATAAGCTGGATTGCAATAACTATCGGGGCATATCAGTCACAAGTACACTAAGCAGACTATACGGTAGAATCCTGCGTGATCTCATTGAAGAAGATTATAAAGAGCAAGAAGAAGAAGAGCAGTGCGGCTTTAGAGCAGGAAGATCAGGTACGGACAACGTATTTTGCCTGAAACAAGTCATAGAAAAGAGATCTGCTAGATATTTGGAAACCCACCTCACATTTGTTGAGAGTATGTGAGATCAGGTACGGACAACGTTTTGCCTAAAACAAGTCATAGAAAAGAGATCTGCTAGATATTTGGAAACCCACCTCACATTTGTGAGAGTGTAAATAAAACAAAATATCTATGTGTAGGCAACCAGAACGGAAACTTGGAAGTGGACGATGGTCAGGAAATTCTGCAATGTCAAGAATATGAGTATCTAGGTATCACATTCGACAACACCGGAACAGACGTGAAAGAAATAGAAAAGCGAATAGTTAAAGCTAAAAAAGTAATAGGATGCCTAAAAAGAATATTGTGGAGCAAGGAAATAACAAAGAAGAGAAAATTCAATATATACTATATACGAGACAATGATAAAGAGCAGCCTTCTATATGGAGCCGAGACTTGGAGAATTACAGACAGACAAAAGAAAAAAGTGGAAGCAGTTGAAATGGATGCTATTAGAAGATCCATGCGAATCTCACGAAGGGACAGAATAAGGAAGGACAATATAAAACAACAAATGGCCATAGAAGGCACCATAGTCCAGGACATTGAAAAGAAACAACTTACCTGGTACGGACACGTAGAACGAATGCCAAATGACAGGTGGCCCAGAAAAATGCTGCATTGGCAACCAACAGGTAAGTAGAAGAAAACGAGGAAGACCAAAACTGGAATGGCAGAAGACCATGCAAAAGTCCATGAGTGAAAGAAATCTCTCATCAGAGGATTGCGACGATAGAAGAGGATGGAAATTAGGTGTCGGACAACGAAGAAAAACGTTCTAAAATGACATATGTATATATATAAATTCATTTAAAATTTATGCATATTTTTTTTGGAAAAACGCTCGGACACGTCAGTCTTAATTTTTAGCGGCGCGATGAATATCGATAGATTGCATCGAGATGAATGCTCGCCCTATCGATATTCATCAAAATATACAGGGCATTTTATTTTAAAAAAATGAAGTGGCATGTCATATCTCTGTTTTGGGTCACCTTGTATATATATAAATTAGCTTAAAAACATCGCCACTAAAAATTAAGATCGACGTGTTCAAAAAAAAAAAAAAAAAGACATGAATTTTAAATGAATTTATCCGTTACTTCACGGACACACTGTATATCTACCTACCTATAGTTCGCCTTATGAGTCTAGCACTACGACGTCTGAAGGGCAAGGGGGAATAACGCCATCAATTTCGAGCTTTATGCGGCCTGTCATAGGCGTGGGCGCAGCGTTTTCATATATTACTTTTTCATTATAAATTTAGGTGTGTAGCATAGATAAATATTGAGGTATTTTCTATTGGAACTCAAATAGGCAATATTGTAATTTTTTTATCCGCATTCTTTCCTAGACTCGTAAGGCGAACATTACCTACCTACCTTTATAATGCCTTTTAATTTAGGATTTTTTATTTGACTTCTGTTAGAAATAAGTTAAATTTTTCTTGGTTTTTAACTTTTCTTGGTTGGCCTTTATCCACATTTATGGTTTACACAATTTAAATGTATTTTTGTAATAATTTTTTTCTCACGACTCACTACACTTAGTTACAACTGGCAACAGCGCAATCAAAAGTTCAACCCACCACCGGAACAACTATTCGTGCTTTGTCGATTCTTCTAAAATTTGATTGGTAGAATCATTGTATGTAGAATCCTAGAATGATTATACCGATTATACGTCATCGTCTGGTGCACTTCAAGGATTTTAAATTTCCACACTTTTGAAGTGACTGTAGAAAAGTCATTTAAGCTCGTAGATCTTTTTTTTTTTTCGCAAATATGCCTAAAATAGTACCTCATTTAAGATTTTATGCTTAAATTACGTACTTATTTAAATTTTCGTGGAAAGTGAAAGAGCCCATTGATGTGTTGAGGCAAAGAAATTCATAATTTTTGTCGGTTTCCATCGCTTTTCGGGTTTTGGTCCTTTTGTGTTGAAATCTACTGTAGTATAACAACCCTGGGTTCATTCAGTGAGATTGAATTGATTGATTTAAACAACAAATCTTCTGAAAAACGAAATGGAAAGCAAATAGGACCTACGTTGTAGAAACTTAATCAAATTTACTTACTGGACATGCGCTCGACATAGCAAATATTTGGGAAATTTAAGGG
The DNA here is from genome assembly GCA_917834065.1 of Ceutorhynchus assimilis. Classification (NCBI taxonomy): domain Eukaryota; kingdom Metazoa; phylum Arthropoda; class Insecta; order Coleoptera; family Curculionidae; genus Ceutorhynchus; species Ceutorhynchus assimilis. Next base: position 35,733,307 of record OU892284.1, read on the forward strand.
AAGCTGTGATATGTAAAAGCAAGGAAAAATTTGTGAAACGTCTACTTCATTATTAAAGTAAATCGTACCGCTCTCGACCTGGAATTCTTGAGGGGAAAGAGAACGGCAGAGAAACCCTCAATCGAACATTCCTCAAAAATCAAAACATACTGTGTCATTTTAATGATAATTGTGAGTCATTAATCATTAATTTAAGTCAATGATGAAAGTTTAAATTAGTTACCGTACCGTCCCTATTCTTGTGCTGAAATTTTAATTCCACACACCACATTCAATCAACATATATTCAATACTGAAGGGTTTTTGTTAGCCAGTTTCACCAGCAGGTACTGAGGTCTCATACGGGAGGCTACTCAGCTATAGTTATTTTTGAGCCAATATCTCTAGATTGATTTTTCAATTAGTTTGCTAGGATATTCGCTCGTCAGGGTAGGAAAATGTTAGTAAATTCAACAAGGCCCCAATGCACGTTCGGATCCCAAAAATAAAAATCCCAGCACAAAAGAAATCCCATAATTTTTCTAGGCTTGAATTTATTGTTTATCACAGCATGAAACGATTTTTGTTAAATACATGAACAATGCACATGCTATAAAGAATTTTATAAACAAATAAAAAATACATAAAAATGGAAAAAAAAATACTTGTATAAATTGAATTCTTAAAAACAAAATAACAATTATTCAACTGACCTGTGAATGCTCCTTTTGACACACAAACTAATCACAAATTGGATTGAACAATCAGTTTAATACAAAATAAAAATAAAAATTGAATAATGAACAATGGCAGACAAGCGTCTTCTCTCTAGTCTAGTATTTCATTCTTTTCCTTTCTCCTCTTCGGTTTTGGTACTTTCGTTTTCTGTCGCGCGCCCCCGTTCAACCCTAAACTTGACGGCGCATACATGGTTGCAACATTTATTTTTTTTCTATAGTAAACTTTTTTTTAAAAAGTTAAGATTCAAAGAAATAATATTTTAAATGGGTGGTTTTCCTTACTACGTGCGTTGCTTGAGGAAGTTGTATAGGTACCTACCCATATTTATGCAAAAAAAAACACAAAAATCTTAATTTCAAATATTTAATAAAACATTATAAATTGCAAGTGCAAGCTATTGTCTAGCTTTTTTTTTAGTATAATAGGTAATCTTTTCATAAATGTTATAATCTAAAGCAAACGGGTTATAAGTTACTGAAGAGGAACATCACTTTCTCTACCCAGCCTTGGAGAAAAAGGATTGTAGTTGGTCCTTCCTAGCCTTGGAGAAAAAGGATTGGAGGGCCTGGGAGAAAGCTGATCTGCGTCGACTAACTCCGCCCCGTCCAACCAGTTGGGGGCGGTTTCTCCCGATTCTCTTCCCAATCTTGGAGTAAAATTGTGTTGTTTGTTTGCTGAAATTTCAGATTCTTCTTTTTTTTTAAATATTTTAATAAATTGGAAATTCAAGAACTACCTTCGTTTACGGCAACAACCACTAAAGGAGATTCTCTTAAAACATCCAAGAGTGATTGTTCTTTTTCGTTTCTGTAGACCTTGTTAATGTCATTGCGCTTTTTCCTACCAATGCGAGGCCCAAACCACATTGGTGAGGCTTCTCTATGTCCTCGATCATTCGGAGAATCAAATGACTCTGCTTCTAGAGTTGCTAGGAAAAGAAAATAGTTTGCACACCAAAAGTCACTAGGTATACAAGGTGTTCGGAATAACTTGAAGTACCTACATTGGAATTTTGGAAACCATTAAAGATACAAGGTGAACCAAATGGGAAAAAAGTTGCGCAATCAAGTGCCTACAAAAAATAAACTTCTTTGAACTCGGAATAGCTACAGGGCAAAAAAGAAAAAAGTGCGTTTCATAAAATCCTTTATATGTATGTGGTTTGTTACAAAAGATACAATCAAGAAATTTCCAGGGTCGGTGTAGAACTATGTAGATGTAATATACATTTGATATACAATACAAGGACTTTATAAAGTGCACTTTTTTCTTTTTCGCCCTGTATATTCATCGCTCAAAGAAGTTTATGACAGATTATTTGTTGCTTGATTGCGGAATTTTTCTCCATTTGATCAGCAATGGTTTCCAAAATCCCCATGTACCTACTCCAAGTTATTCCGCACAAACTGTATAAGGTTAATCGACTGAATTCTAAATTGTCCTTTATTAAAAAAAATTGAGCCTTTATTACCATATTGTGCTCTTCAAAAATATGAAACCAAATATAGAGCATATTCCATATTTGAAAAAAGCATGCAACATTTTACACTTTCAAGATTCAAATTTAATTTTAATCATCAGAAAGTGGGGTGTCAATATACCTAATTTGTGGAAACATTTAAATACACACTTTGGTGCATATAATTATTAATTAGCCCTTTACAAAATAGCCTAAGAATCTTTATTTGAAAAAATTGTTTACGAGAAAACTTACCACAATAGAAAAAGACCAGCAACAATACAAAACTATTTACAACACTTATCCTGGTCATGACTCAAATTTGGATGCTGAACAGTTTCTGAAGATCTTGGTGTCGACTGGTCCGGTTTTATAGGGGATCGCCAATGGCCACGGATTAGCATCTAATCGCTAGTACGTGCAGCGACGGGATCCGCACTCCCGGAGTGTGATTTATTTCGTTTCTGTCCAGATAATCCTTTATCCGAGCGGGGTAAACAAACATGTTCCCTTTTATTCTTTTCTTAGTTATTCTCGTAGACACCGGCGGGATTATTAAAGATGCGTGCTGGATTAGGCCTAAAGAGTTTCGGCGGTTGAATAAGTTTAACGCAATTTGTTTTTTTTTACGTTCCCTGGTACTACAAAGTTAATTGTAATTAATAGGCAAAACTTTTTCAGGATATTGGCTTCAGATAAAACATTTTTCAGCTTAATGCTTGCTTGATTCAAGGGCAATGGCTTTCCAAATTATTCTATCCTTCTTTTTGGTTCAACTTCAGGATTATATGCTAATAAGAATACTTTTTTTGAATGCCCAACAAATTTTCAACGCACACTTGAAGTAATTCTTTGATCATTATTTGTACTAAATGATCAAAAGACGTTATGTTTTTCATCACACCCAACATTTTTTGGTCAAATATAGGAAATTGTAATAAATTCAAGTCGAGGCACTTCGACTTCGACAAAAAATTTAATGGTAGAAAAACGAGACCTCATGATATCCAAGGATAAAGGTTGAGTGTTTGGGGATCAATAAAACAGTAAATAAATAAATTAAAGATGATCTGAGAAGACGCAACAGAAAAATCGAAAGAGTTATCAAGAAATGTAGTGGTTAATAGTTGATATAAAATATTTGGAATTTGGGATTGTACCACGCCACTGTTTAGCACATGGCAATTAGTTGGTAAGGAGAGAGTGTTTGTGACAGTTGTCAGAAAATAGGAGAGAATCTGTCACCTTCGTCACCTTTGAAGAGGTGCTTCACTGGAAGATCGCTTCGGGTGCATTTTGCTGTTGACTGGATTTTTGCAATCAGAAGAATTGTCAAATATAGCAAGATCCGTCCACTGGACGTTTTCAAAGAAGGTGTAAGGTGGAGGAGGAAGGGGCCTTGACAGGTGAAGAGCGACGGCCCTCACAAGTTTGGGAGTACTACTGTACTCATGCTGCGGCTAATTGAACTTTCATTGACTACGTACTTTAGAGTTCGATACATCGGCATATCATTGAGTTAGCGTTAGTTCGTAGATTAGGTTTTAGATATAGATGGTTTTTTTTTGCTCCAATATTTTATTTGAATTTAATATATCAGTGTGAGTCAATAAAATATCCGATTTGAAGCACCTAGTTCATTTGGCGCCCAACGTGGGGCAATAAAATGTTCTCAGGTCGGATAAGGTTTTCTGGATTGATGTAGTGGTATTTTCGATAACATTTAATGTTGGCTATTTGTAGTTCATTTAGTTGAATATTTTGTAGTCAGATCTGAGAAAAATGCCTCCAAGAAAAGGTAAAAATAAAAAACGAAATCACGTTTTGGACGGTTCTGCTGTTTTTTTTCCGAAAACTTTGATCAGGAACGGAAACAATGGGCCACAGCAGCAGCGTCAGGTAATATTGAACCTTCGGAAAAACTCATGCTGAATTTAGGTCATAGATTTAGGTAAGAATTTGACAGCCACATTGTCAAGTTGTTTCGAGGAAATAAATCAGACTCTTAATAAGAACTTAATCGAAAATTTTGCTAGGTTGCAGAGCGATGTTTTAGTTAAGCAGGGCCAGAGCAACTATAGGGCTGGATGTACAAGCCAGCAGGACGAAGCTAGGTATTCTTTATCTGTTAGGGTTGAGGGTGATGGTCCCGAGAGGAGTAGAGCTTGTATAACAATTTGGAAAGATTTAGGGGATACAAATCTTTTTTTTTTCCCCAGGTAGTACCTACGTTACATCCGGTTGGTGTTTATGCGGTTGCACTTCGCGAGTAATTGTATGCGCGGTTCAGCTTTGGACTGGGTCGAAATTAAAAAGTTCAAAGACTTTGAGGAATTCAGAACTGCGTTTTTAAATCCTTATTGGGGGTTGGAAAGGGAACGGGACACTTTGTTGAAAATAAAATTTGGTAGTTACGAACAGGGTTCTTGGGCTGATTATTTATGAGCTCAACTTTCGTTTAGCTGAAATTAGGTATATAAGAGATGTTGTTTTAGTTGTTTTCAGAAAGTCTTTCTTTTATCAGACACACATAAAGGACCCAGCGCACTTCTTATGGGATTTTGGTTGAACGCAGAATTTAACCAAATTTTGGTATGTTGTATATTTCGACCTGCTGAGTAAAAGTTCTCATGGGTACAAACCGATCCTATGACTAGTTTCGGATATACAGGTGGCTTTCTAATACTACCTTAGGCAACCTAAGTACCTATATAAAGTGTACATAAAGCAAAAAAACTTGCATGTATTGCTTTAAAAGTTGTTTATTTCATCTTTCCTTAACTAAAAATGTTTAGTAGGTGTTCGTAACTCTTCCTTTATATACCAGGGGCGCTCAACCTCTATGGCTAAGCTAAATGAGTTAGGTAATGACCAAAAATGTTCAAAAGTGTGAAAAATTGTGTACTTGTAGGTACTCAGGTACCTACGTTTTGTGATAAAAGTGACTTTCTATCTCAATGAATTCCAGTTCTCGCTACGCTTATGCTAAAAACTTTTTGCCTCATGATCCCTTGGCCTAGGGTTTAAGTGTTTAGTTATTAGGTATACATACACTTGGTGATTTGTTTGAAAAATCCGAACAGCCATGGAAAGGAAAGCAATGAAAATAGTTTTTTCATATGTCATTTTTCACTTGGTAACCATGGAAACCAAAACAGTGACCCTGTCAATAAAGCGAATTGTCTTTTTCGTCACCTTTCTTGTAAAAATGGCAATTCGGGAAAGGTAATGTGCTACGTGTGCAATGAAGGACTAGAGTAAGAGTAAATCGCACTGTTTTATTACTGAAAGATGCCGAAGTCCGTAGATTGGCTGTAAAGCGTCGAAACGAGTTAGGATTTGAGGATGAAAATCTTATTGTTGAGAACTCAAGGTGGATTTTGACATTGAAAACTTTGAAACATAAACAATAACGCTTGGCCCTGATTGGTCGGAAAATGAGGTGCTCCTGCAGGTTGTAGTCAGTTTCACAATGCATGAGGTGCAAATGGCATCTTGCGACCAATAAGCGGCATTGTTTATGTTTCAAAGTTGACAGTGTCAAGTCAAAATCTATCTTGGGAAAAAATACAGTATATAGTTTATCATACTTCTATTTGTGTTTGTTTTAAAAACACACAAAGGTCCACCAAACAAGTACTATATATAGGCACCTAACTAAAATCATGCACCTTTCTGTAAAAGGTCTAAACTTAATCAACATTTTTCAAAGCTACCTACCTCTACCACAAATAAACGCAAAAAAGCATGAAAATTCAGTATTTTCAGGTTGCCTGAGGTAGTATTAGAAAAACCCCCGTATATCCGAAACTAAGGATCGGTTTGTACCCATGAGAACTTTTACTCAGGAGGTCGAAATCTACAACATACCAAAATTTGGTTAAATTCCGCGTTCAACCAAAATCCCATAAGAAGTGTGCGGGGTCCTTTTTCTGCGGAAATGCGTCATTTCCATTTTCCGGACTTTAGAATAGCTGAAATCAGTTACATTGAAAAAATTGCTTTGCATGTTTTGTTTCTAAATTCAATACATGCAAGGACTAGTAGCGTAGCCCGGGGTGGGGGGGAGAGGGGCATTTGCCCCCCCAAAATCTTTAAATTTTATAGATAATTCTTGAAAATTAGAAAAAATGATCCCAAAAATACTGTTAAAAGACCCAAAAAAACCGCCTTGCATTCAAAAATTTCGCGACTGCGGCTCTTTGCCTTCGGCAGCACTTGCGATGAACCAACAAGAAACACTTCCTGCAAATTTGTCCCCCCCAAGACAAAATCCTGGCCACGCCAGTGATACTGGTTATAAGTGTACTAGACTACTGGTTAATAACAAAGCGCGCGAAGCGCGCTGTTTTTTTCTAGATTCAATACATGCAAGGACTAGTACGCATTACGTGGACGGGTTAGTTTGGGCTACTTTGTATATTTTTGCTTAGTTTCATTACAGTTCATTTAATACTGATTATAAGTGTACTAAATTCAATATTTACATGCAAGGACTAGCACGCATTACGTGGATGGGTTAGTTTCGGTTAGTTCAAAAATTATGGATTAAAGTATATCAATAACCATAAAACATATATTTTTTTTTGGAATTTTTGAACGCAAGGTTCAGAAAATAGGGGTTGACTTTAAACCTTCAGTACCAGTACTCAACTCGACCTCCATTTGGTACAACCTAGGGTGCCTAAAAAAATAATTGAGCAAAGCAAAGCTACATCTTTATCAATAAAACACCATTTATACTGTAAATAAATTTAAATAGGGTCATATTATACTGGAGTAACATCCAAATATAAATTCTCTTTAGCCGTTAAAGTTAAAGATAGTGATTCAAAAGTACAATTTTTTGGCGTTTTTGAATTTAGTGTAAATCTATATTTTCTGAGTTGTTTTATTAAATTCACTTTAATTTGCATCAAGGCGAATCTAAAACCTAAAATAAAGAGATACGATTATTGATTAGAACGAAAGTCAGCTAAATACTAAATCAATAAAATTACCTATACCTACACAATCTGGGTCCACCTCCAAAAGGCATAAACACAAAGTCGTGTCTTGAATGTTTATGTTCAGCTGCAAAGTTTTCCGGGTTGAATTTTTCTGGGTTCGGATAAAATTCTGGGTCCATATGGATGAGCCAAGCAGGAATAATTACGAAAGTATCTTTTTCAATTACGGTGTCAGTACCAGGAACCGTGTAAGTTTTGGTGCAGCATCTTGGAACTTCTGTTGCAGGCGAGTATCGTCTTAAAGTTTCTGAAAATATTATTTCACAAACATCTGATAAATTGAAAAAAAAATTGGCTCAAATGGGTATTGAAGTGTAATAAATTATGCTATTTGCTTCTAAATCGTGAAAATACATACCATATATACACATTTCAGAATACTTCATGTCTGCTAGGTCATCGTAAGTAACTTCCCCGCTTTGATTTTTTTTGCATATACCTAAGATTTCTTCTCTGACTTTGTCCTGAATGTCTTGATTCTTAGCCAGTTCGTACATGAGGAAAGTAGTTGTAGTTGATGAAGTTTCAAACCCTACAATTAGAGTTTTAGAATAGTATCTACTTAACTAATACGAAATTACTAATACCAACTCGGAGAGGTATCTTCACTTGAAAAATATATAAGAGCGACTGGATTTAAAAGTAGAAGGAAAGAGAAATTATAGCTACTAGCTAAACAATGAAAGACAGCAGGAAACTAGATTCATTCAAATTAGACCTTCACACGGCAAGGCTAATTTGAATCATCTCACAAGAGTAACATCGAGAAGAAAATTTCAACAAAAAAAAAATACATGAAATATGGGTCAAATAAGTGTGCAATGAAGATGTATGACCACATTTTTTGTGTTTTGAACCTCTATAACATTTTTGTGTAACCGGGGCCATCTGTCTTCGAATTTCCGACATCAGCATTCAACAAATTTATCTTTCTCTTGCTTTGCCAATCATCCTCTCTTAGTACCCTATTCGTTTTGACCAATTGAAGAATCAAGGATAAGAGTAGACAAAAGACATTTCCGCAAAAAAAGTTCTGTTAGTTGCAGCTTACTGTACGCTGCAAAACGCTCCAAGTACTATATGTAATTAGTTAGATGGTAAATGGCGAGCGGTATATTGATGGTGTTTATTTACTTGGAGCTGCTACCTAAAATCTGTGGAAGGGTCTATTTGCAAGAGAGAGAAACAAACTATTGAAGTGTACTAAATTATATTTTATTATACATAAAACCAAAATTTTTAATCAGCCAAATATCTTCCAATTCTGACAGCCTCGTCTATTTCTATAAATTCAATTACTTCACATCCGTTCTAAAATTGTTATTATTACGGACCACTGAAATATTCCTACTAAATAAGAAACGCCCTATTCTTACTATTCCTAATAACTTATAAGTTAACTCATTTCAACACTTCCGATTCATTCCTATTAAACTACCCTTCATCTATTTCTATAAATCCTTTAAAAGTTCTAAGTCCCTTACTGACTGCTTATGAAAAACCCAAAATAATTACCCATTTGTTCATTAATATAGGTAGTACTAACGTATTCTTATAAAACCATACAATAATTTCTACTTGAAAAATAAAAACCCTAATTCAAAATTAATTTCATGAACAAGAAGTTCCTTCAACAACTTTCCAATATTTTAACACAATTCTATTTCATGAACATCAAGTTTCTTTTCAAAATTTCCTATTCCATTTAATAGTTTATTTAATCAGAACAAATTCTATTATAAGTTTCCTTCAACAACTTTCCAATATTTTAAGACAATTCTATTTCATGAACATCAAGTTTCTTTTTAAAATTTTCTATTCCATTTAATAGTTTATTTAATCAGAACAATTCTATTGTCGGATTCCTAGCCTAGCTAATAAATCCAACTGTTTAATTCATAATTCCAACTCAAAATTGTATATTGTTAAATGCATTATAAGTTCCCTTCATATTTTCCTTGCACAATTAAATTAGAATGTCATTATATCTGAAGGCAATTAAAGTTATGCAATAATGTTCCATTGATATTTCACTTTATAGTCATTCATCTTTTATAAAGTCAAAAGTTTTACCAGGAAAATCATTCAAGTTTTTAGGCATTGAAAGTCATTTGTTAATTCACTTCTTATCATTTAGAATCATTGATAAAAGTCAGAAAATTATTAAACACTAAAGTACTTACATTTAACTTCGCACTAGTGAAATTACTTAATTAATTAATTACTGAAAATTTATAGCTAGCACGCACATAAATTAAACGAATTTCGAATGTTATTTCTTTCACAATTTTCCGTACTTTTTCTAAGTTAAATTGAACGCGTTTTCCGACGCCCTAATAAGAACTTTTCGCGAAGTTCAACCCTTCTGACTGTAGACTTTAACTCAAACTGGACTGGACTGCTAACTCATCTCTCAACTGACAACTGCCTTCCACTTCTAAAACCGCGGTATTTATATTAAATCGATCTTCCCGCAAAGTATTAATAATTATCCCCCAAAATCTTCAATAGGCGGTCGTTTGACGATCAATCAGACAATCCCATTGGCCGACCTAAATATTATTAAAAATAATGATGCAATTTCCTTGAAATTTTTATCATTTTAAGTTTAAAAAATCGAATAATTATGTCGCAATATACTGATTTATCGTGGTCGAATACAGTGGTTCAAAAATGCCATAAATCATTCGATTTAATTAACATGGCCTCGCTAAAAAAAAAGTTCATTGATCGGGTGTTAGGATGACATCACCCTGTCCTCGTTTTTATTATTTTTAAGAATCTAATTTAGATGATGACATAGGCTGGGTGTCGAAATACGTTAGCGTTAATTTGTTTCATTTTTTAATTTATCGATACTGATTTGAGATAGTATCGGAAATTCAGTTTTTTGATTGTTTGATTAAATTTAATTTTCACAGTAAAGACATTGTAATTATCGGGACTATTTTCTCGGAATATTACATTTCCAAGCTTTGATATAAGGCCAACAAGGCTTATCTGTGTTGTGACGCTTGGTGCTCTGTTCTTACAGTAAGCCGCCCTTTTGTGTGTTTCTGCCTATGAAGCTCCCTTTGTGTTACGTCAAGAAGTCGCAACGGCTCATATTTTACAATGCCTCTCTTTGTGTGACAGCTTAAATAGCAAAGCCTTAGTGGCACAGTATCTAATCAGTCTGAGGTTTGCAGACAACATATGTCTCATTTCAGACAGGGTAGATCATGCATGTCAGCTTCTCTAGGATCTCCGAAGCTCTTGTGCACGAGTTGGACCTAAAATCAATTTTTCCAAAAAACACAATTCATGACCAACCTTGTAGGTACTTGCCGACATGGGCAGCTTACAGAAAACTGAGTGATGTCATTAAATCAGATATTCCCATGTGGTTGAAGATCAATGTGTGCTTCTAGTTCTAACATATGGAGCAGAAACGGTAACTCTATCCCGAAAAGTTGTGAACAAAATCCAAGTGGTACAGAGTGTAATGGAGCGATCAATGTTAAATATATTCCTCAGAAGGTTACGAATCAACCGGGGTTACGGAAGCAGTTGAAAGAATTACAACCCTGAAATGGAACTTCTCAGGTCATGTTGTCAGAGTCAGAGATGTGAAATGGTAGGAAAATACTCGAATGGAGGCCTAGATATGATGTGTATCGTAACCGAGGACGTCCCTCAACAAGATGGCCGGACGACATCAAGCGCATCCAGTTCAACTGGATGCAAAGTGCTCAAGACTGGAGGCGTGGAATGATTTATTGGAAACGTATGTCCAGCGGTGTACTCAAAACGACTGATGATAATAATAGTGTTGTGCTAAGGCTTGAAAAAACCTTTTTCCGTAACTTTTTCCTTAGCCTTGGAGGAATGGAAAAAATGAAGATAGTCACCTTTTATCATTTAACGGGAAAATTGGGGCGATTTTAAAAAACCCAATTGATCACTAACCTGCAGCATACATAACCATGGTATTAGCTATAAGTTCCTTTTCATTCAACTGATTTTCATTCTGTAGTTGTATTAAAAGGTCCATATAATCTTTCCTAAAAATTCACAAATTTCACCTAAAACCGATCTGAAAAAATATTATATTTTATACCTTGACACGTTGTTTTTCTTTCTATAAGCGACCGTTTCCGTAATCACTTGGGTAAAGAACTTCGTAATTTTTTTGGGTGCAAATGTATGTCCCAACGCGCCAAGTAGGTTCCAATTAATGAGCATTTCCATGACAAATCTCACAGGTCTTGGAGCAAATATCAATTTGCCATACTTCCTAAATTCGCTCTCTGGCACATTCAAGCAGTCACTGTCCAGACCAAAGAAACATGTAGCCACAACGTCAGTACCAAAACATGCTGCATGCTCTTTTATTTCAACTGGTTTTCCTGTTTTGGCATAGTTTCCAGCTTAAAAAACGTCATATTTTAATATGACATATATATTACGAATTAAAGTTATACCTACTTTTCTTTTCAAGACGGTCAGCTAAACTATATAGTATCTCGTACATGCCCTTCATTTTTCCAGAAGTGAATGTTGGTGTCAATTTTGATCGTAGGTTTTTCCAAATCTCTCCCTCGACGTTAAAAAGATGATTATGCATATAGTCATTTTCGTGGTGAAATAATCCATGAGAGGTAAAGTGTTCGAAATCTTTGGTCAAAATTTGTTTGATTAATTCCGGATTGACAGGCAACAAGACAGGACTATAAAATAAATATATTCCCCCTGAAAAAAATTATTTTATGTCCGATTGACCAATAAAGTGCTATTTATAGAACAGCTTTGCGTCAATAAAGTAGCACTTTATTGTACTAGTAAAATAAAGTGCTACTTTATTTTACTAGTAAAATAAAGTGCTACTTTATTGCCTACCTGGACAACCTAACAAGGTGAAACAGGTCCTGACAACTTGCCAAGGTGAAACAGGTCCTGACAACCTGCCAAGGTGAAACATATATACCTACGCGAATTTTACTTTTTTCATTAAATTTTTTAAATTTTTAACAAAAATCAGTCGCAATCGTACATAAAATCATGTATATAACGCTCACATAAACAGGCTTTATTTACTCATTATTTAATAGCCTCGCTCGCAAGCTCGCTCGGCCATAAAATTATTCGTACAATAAAGCCTTACTTTATGTACTTCTCATATAAATAGCTATTAATCAATCAATTGAATCCTTCTACATCAGGCGATAGAAATAACTGTCAAAAAAATTCATTGGGACCCGGTTTTTTGCATTTACTTATTACAGAAATAATATCGTCTTCAAAGTCTCCATTGTAATCTTGGTCCCCACGATTATTATTATCATCCTTCAACAAATCGTAATAAGTGATACAAGAATAACGAATTTCCATATTTTGAACACATGCAAGATGCAAGGGAGTACGAATTAGTTTTGAATTCAAATTTACTTTTTTCACAATGGCTCTTTTCTTCTATTTCTTAATTTTTATTGAAGTTTTTGGATTAACTAGCCGATTAGAAAATGTTTTCGGAATTCCCTAATTTTTTATCTTTTGGGAGATTAATTCCTCAATTTTTTTATCTTTTGGGTATTTTGGAAGATTATCTTCATCCCAACTATCTTGCGAAAAATTTATTATTTCTTCTTCAGAATTTTTGTTTGTGTTTACATTTCTGTTGTTATTTGCGTCTACGTGGTCTGTTGAGTCAAAAATTGAAACTTGGTTTTACATTGAAATTGAAAAAAAATACAACAGTAATGATTATTTATTTGTCATTTATAATTTCTGAGTCGCTCTGGACCTCAGTAGATTTTATTTCCGGGTTTTTCTTACACCACTCTCAATCATCCTATATATCCACTATGTTTCACTCCTCACTAGGTACCTACTTCTTAATTTTTTTGATAGGTTTACTTCAGTAAAATTCAGATTTTTCATGGAGCGATAAATTTGACGTTAGCAGCTTTAACTAGATCTTTGGAACTCGATTTTAAATATAAAGTCCTTTGGCGAAGTAAAAATTCTCGTAGCTTATTGTCTAATTTTCAAATAGAATACGATGGAAGTCACTCCGTAGAGTGTGTTGGTGGACTTGCTCCAGTAATAAGTCACTATTCTCATATCACTTTTGGCTTCCAAATAGACCACGGGGGGTTTCGGGAAAATTCACCATAATCACTATACGCTTCCTGCGGCTTTTATGCGAAATGTAACTTTGTGACAATCAGCATAACATAAAAAATGCATTCAGTTTCATAGTTTCAAAAAACTATTTTCCAAGAAGTTCATGTGATACAACGTGATGATAAAATCAGCAGAAATACTTTCCAGGTATAGATATTCCCACTTTACTCGATAAGAGATAGCACAAAATTATTATAATACCAATGATAATTTAGTATTTAGTTTATAGTATATAAAAGTAAATATTGTAATGTGAAACAATGTAGTTTCAAGGCTCTAAAATTGAAATGTCCAATTTAATTCGTATATTATTCATTAGATAATTTTCGTTTTTCGAATTATTCGTCATAATTACTAGTCAATTAAGTATAATAATTATAGCTTTGGTCCAACAAACCACGAGAAAACGATGCAATGTTGGGTCATATCCGATCGCCTTACAAAAAAAAATTATACATATTTGATGCTTGTCATCCTATTACATATTTTAATTTTTATAACTGCCCCGAACTACTTACAAATTTTTTTAAGCAGGAAAAATGTCTCGATAAAAACAAAGAATATTTGAAGACAATGCTCGGAATAGGAGAGGAGATAAAAGGCAAGTTGAAACAATAACCATCAGAAAAAATACAAATAAATAATTACGAATGCAAGATTATTATCCTCATTAATTCACCAAATAATATGCTTTTAAGTGAAGTTTAAATTAACTTAAGTTCTAAGTTTGACTTACCATAAAGTTCATTTTTTTTCTTCAAATCATAGTAGTACTTTCTGCAAATTTCAATAATCTTAGCTTTTCCTTGAACAGCCTCTCTAACATTTCCGAAGAAGAACTCGGGCTCAAATTGCCTTACACCCCTTCTTCTCCAGTAATTGTGTTTATATTTCAAAAAGAGGAAAGTTGCAACGCAAAGCGCCAGAAAATATACCGGCCACCAAATCATATCGAGATGCAGTTTATTGCACAAACACTGATATCAAATGATCGCAGATGAAGGTCAAATCCGCAATTTATATATAATTCCTTGGTAACATTACTGTATAGAATTAACGGCACGCGGAAATAAGGTTTGGTGATGTAAAAGATGACTTTACGAAAGTGGGCCAATGAAAAAAATAATAAGATCATCATAAGTCATAATTAGGAACAGAACCCCGATTAGGGGAAAGTGTTCTTAAAGTGTTCCACAATGAGACAAAAATTGCGTTTCGGTAAATAGCCAGAAATTATGATTGAATTTCGTAGTTTCGATGTTGCATGCTCATAGATTGATATATTTCCCATAATTTAACGCAAATTATTAAATCGATTCAAAAAATAAAAAGGGGAATTTTTTCAAAACGCGATTTTTGTCTCATTGTGGAACAAGTATGTTCCACGGTGAAACAAGTCCATTTACACCAAAAAACACTACAAAAAATATTGAAAAAAACATTCATGAAAGAAAAATAACCATTCTTTCAAAGAAGCACTAGAGTAACTTGAAATATTTATCCGATAGTTGTCAGATCGTCTCATTGTGGAACAAAACCAGATGTCTCATAGTGGAACTTTTTCCATATCTTTTTAAGAAGTTGGCAAAAATGTATCGTCTGTTTAGGCGGTTACACACGGACGTGGATGTCTGAAAACATGTACGCCATACATGAACGCGCAAACAAAAACATCAATGTGTATGCAAAATAACATCGCGTTTTTGAATGTGCAATTTTGTATGCACACTCGGAATACTGTAGCAAGAATAGCAAGACTGCAGTTTTGTGCGAGCGTCTGTACAAAGGCGCCATGCACGTTGTTGTTTGCACGTTGATGTATGCACGTATATGTATTAAGCCATCCACATCCGTGTGTAACCGCCTATTAGCAAGACTGCAGTTTTGTGCGAGCGTCTGTACAAAAGCGCCATGCACGTTGTTGTTTGCACGTTGATGTATGCACGTATATGTATTAAGACATCCACGTCTGTGTGTCCGCCCTTTTAAACATCCCTAGTTTATACAGAATCCCAATTCAGACATGCCTAAACAATTCCGGAATTTCAAATTTATCAAAAAACCACCGATTTTTATTTAATCACCAAGTTCAAAAAGTTATTTCGAATGTTTCATTGTGGAACACTTTCCCCTACCCGAGTCGCAATTATCCGAGTTCTGGATTTACCCAGTCAATATAAAGAAAGACCCCCTGATTATCCAAGATTATCTCGAATAACCGAGGTTCTACTGTAATAGAAGATCAGTGGCCCTATTTTTCAATTCTGCCAATAAACGCAGGTACAAGGTAGGGACACTTTTTCTAAAATCTTTGGAACCCCCAAAAATTAAGGAAATTGGCTAATACCTAATAAGTATGTTTAAGATATTCGTAAAAAGTATTATTTAGTATACAAAAAAAAACTATATGTAAATAGAGTTCACAAACTGTTTATATAGGCAGGGCCGGATCTAGGGGGGGGGGGGAGGGTCGAACAGGGGCGCGTGCCCCCCTTTGCAACTTAGGGGGGCGGCAAAAAGAGAGGACACTGTCTTACTTTTTTTTATTAAACATAAATATCTATGTGCACGCAGACAAATACATACAAATAAACTCAAAAATATAACGCATTAAATGAATCAAGAATCAATCGCCTTCTGTTGTACACTTGGCCAAATATAAAACTGGCACAGGCAATATATATTTCATAAATTTGCCTAGTGTAAGTCAGGCTTAACAACAAAAAGTCTCTTCTGAAAAACTTTAGGTCAGACAGTTTTTGTCAACGTCAAAGCTGAACAAAGGTAAATGCAACATGTTTATGTTATGATTGGTTTAAATATGACACTGACTTGACACTTTTTGTCATTGTTAAGATGATAAATAAGGTCGATTTATACAATACAACACGATAGAAAAATGCGTACCAGTTTTATAATTGGCCAAGTGTACATAACAGTCAGTAGGTACAACATTCAATCCAGCACAGCTGTATTGAGCGCTACGAGCCCACCCAGATGAAATTACTCGTCAAATATTGAGCCATTGAAGAAATTAAGTTTTTTAATTCAATCTTTAATATATCAATAAATTATTTTATGTACGACCCACACTGTAAGAGCTTATTACGTAACTCATTTCAGCCTGTTTGAGTTACGATATAAATTGTATTATCGTACTTAGTGATGTATTGAGCTCAGTAATTAACTAATTTTTATTGAAAAACGGTACTTTTTGAAATTCATTCATTCTAGTAGTGTTAGGTATCTACTAGGTTATGAATCTATAACACAACTAGTTTTTGAGTTTTGACAAATTGAAAAAACATTTTTCTATTTTTCGATTTGCCGATAAAACGTTTTACATTACACGTGCGTTTAAACATGAGTACAGAACTCGTGTGATTAGAACGACTCGGTCTACGACCTCGTCGTTATAATCTTTCACACTCGTTATTGTAATCATGTTCATAAACGCTCTTGCAATGTGTAAATAACTATTTTTGGAGGCTTTAAATTCATTTTTGGGCGTGGCACCCAAAAAAAAACTTCCAAAGCACCTGCGTTGGGCTTCAACTACTAGGTCCTACTTTATGTGTGAACTCCTTCTAGTATAGACCTCGAGCCGCCACTACTATATAAATATACATATATTGTAAAATCTAAAATCTTCACACCTCATTTTTGAATAAAATACATAAAATAGTTATTTATGCAACACGTGTGTAAAGTGTGCTTTACGCACGTATTGCATACAAATTTTTTCTTACTACGCACAGTAGTAGCAAAAATAATATTTAACAGAGGGCGGCAATTTACATCTTCGCCCCCCCCTCGAAAAAATCGTAGATCCGGCCCTGTATATAGGTAGTGACTTACATTAGCTTAGGCAAGTGTCTTAGAAAAACTCCATCCTTAAGATCCTGCAGGTTTGGTATAGATTTGCTCAACTCAATGCAATTTACCTACAAAAAGAATTGATGAGAGAGTAGCTCAAAATATCATAAAAGCATTAGATTGACTTCACTTCAAGATAAAGTGAAAGTACCATTTAATTCTTTCCTGAACGGTTTATGATCTTTATCATGAACACGGTACACAAAAACCACTAACTTACTCTTTTTCGTCAGAAAAAGAAGCTGAAAGTAACGTGGCAACATCGAAAATTAAAGCATTGGCATCTCATCGACGTGTCATGAAAATATCCAGAGCTATAATCCATATCGATGGCTGCTGAATGGATCACCGAATGGTCCGATCTGTTAGACCCTTCAAGTACCACCAAACGAGAGATTTAAATATTGAGCGACTGAAAGATGGAGTCACCCGAACAAACTTTCAATTCGAACTGAATAGAAAACTGTCTGCTGAATATCCCGACGATATCGAAAAGCACTAGTGAAATGCTTAAAGCAGGTGTGCCAGGGCCGTATCCCGGAGGAGGCATTGGGAGGCAATGCCCTATCTTTCAAATGATCATGCCCTACCTTTAAAACGCAACATGCGTTAAGGTTTCTCTAGGAAATTTAAGTGTAGATAATGAAAAGGCCTGAAATCGAGTAAGTGCGAGGATAAGTGTTTCCGAAAACTCCTAAATGTATGCAACAATTTTTGACGTTCATGCAGAGGAAGTTTTTGGTTTCGAAAGAGTGCAAATGTAAGGATAATACGAGAATACACACTAGTCTGACCAGCGAGTCTGTGTCTACGGGGCAACGGTAAGGGGAATGCAGTTGTAAAAAAAAATGGCTGATTTCATTCATAAAATACCCAGCTGCGTGCGGAACTTTTTGGAAATGTTATCCTATTGCAACTCTTACACGAAAATCAGCAATGACCAAATCTCCGCCACTGGATATTTCAATATAAATCGATATTCCAAGATGGGAGGATAAAATGACGTGAGCCCTGGCCAATAGCGAGACGTAAGGTGACGTTAGCTCATTGACTACTCTATGGTTCCCCATGACAACGGCGATCCTGCCAAAAACTCCACCAATCAGGTTCATCCAGGACGGATGCTTGCCAAATTGTCAAAAGCTGATGGTATCTTTAGAAAATGTTTATTTTTTACAATAGACCAAATTGAAGAAATCAGGATTAAAATAAGGATAGATCTAACAACCACGTTAAAATATTTAGCATTTTATTATTGTTATCAATATTTTGTTATTAAAAAATGGATTTTTAAATTAACTATACTTCATGCCTAGTATTTTCGCTTTTTTATAATTAAACGTGGCAACATGGCACATTTACGTCCGAATTCCTTCCGTAGACTCAGATCCGCTGGGCAAACAATACTACACAGGATTATTGCTTATCGGCCTCATTTGTGGAAATTGCGGCCATATGGTGTAACACTATTGACGACATCATTGTAACAAGTTGGGGGCGACTTGTTATGCTTGGTTTGCTAATTACACTTACAAGAAACACAAATTGACTAGTCAGACTATTTTAATATCACAGATGGTTTTACATGTTACTAGATCGACGTTCCAGACGAGAGAGAGAGAGATTTTCTGTTCAGCTACGTCCGTCCTGTACGGATTAGAAAGCGCCATGCCACTGCCTCCTATACTTAACAAGCCATGAAGTTGGAAATGACGGCAACGTCGCGTATGGTGCTATTTTGTTATTGGGTTATGTGTTTCTGTGTATTGCTTTCATTGTGTATTGTTGCAGTTTAGTATTTTTGTGGGCATTATTGACGAAAAAGTGGATAGAAACACACCAATATATTGCCCATATTTAGTTGATACCTGTTCCTTTGTGCTTTGATTGCAATTTTTTAGCAAATGGGTACAGGACCAAAAATGAAGGTAAGGTGAGATAAAACAATAAAAACAATATTAATATTTGTCTGCAAGAGCATATGTCTTGATATATTACCTAAGATATTTAAACTTGTTCCAGATGCCATGAAACTACTGTGTTCCTGGGTGCAAATCGAACTATTAGGAGTTCCTTAAAAACTGAAGAAATGCAAACATTTTCATTTCCAAAAAAATTCTGAATTGCAAAAAATGTGGATGAAAGCAATACACCAAGATAATTATACCCGAGATTATACAATAACGAAAAATTCTGTGGTGTGTTGTAAACATTTTGAAGAAACCGAAATAATTAGATTTGAAACAAACAAGGATAAAGGCGTAGTTCGAGAGTTCAAACTGAAAAGTCCAACTCTTAAAAGTAGGTACCTCTTATTTTCGAAAATCAGCTCAAGTATTTGAATGGACCTGCCTTCCGAAAAAATCCCGAAGAAAGAAAAAGTTAGATTTTTCAAAAGACATACTGAAACATAGGCCTATAACACTTTAGACTCTAGAAAAATATTCATTTAAATCAATTATTTACTGTTCTTATTTACACAAATAGTTATATTATTCATTGAATTACTGTTTTTGGCCCTTTAGTACAATAAATTATGCATTTTTCGTGATTCATATTATTAAAATAAAAAATATATATTTATAAAAACAAAAACCACCAGCACCACTTGGCGGTAAGATTGCGGTGTTGCCTTTTTAACTTCATGGCTTGTTAAATGTAGGAGGCTGTGGCCATGCGCAAGCTCTGACGTCGCACCCCTACACTAAGTTTAAAACTATTTAATTACTTTCGATTACATTATGTTGTTACACAATAAAAGACAATTCATTATCCTGACTCTATATACCTAGCACAATGTGTGACGTTATGAATTTTTAGTTCTGTCCCTAATCCTATGTAAATGAATTTTAATTGTGGAACTATGAAGCCCTAGCTGTATAGTATGTACTTTTTCTCTGACGTCACAATCATCAACTACGTCGTCAGCTGTTTCCGCCAGCGGTCGTAGTTTAGAATATACATTCATCATGTAAAATGTTTTCATGGGATCATAACCTGTCGTGAAAACACCCCACATCCAGGCGAGAAACGACACACTGTCTACGTAATCACTGTTTTTTTGGCGTAGAGGGGGGCTTGAGATTTGATAAACACAGGCCTTATTATGATAAGCTATATCCTGTAATAGTAGTAGTAGTTATGGCGAAAACGTCTATGGCGGAAACGATTGGTGAAATTGGTGCAAAAAACATGTATTTCTGTCACTTTCTTTCACATCATGCTAGTAGAAGAGGACACGAATGCACCCAGTGCGCACTGAACTTACCAATGGATTTCACTATTAGTGTGTATTATCCTTGGTGCGAATGGTCCAAGGCGGCGCGAGAATCAGCGCCATTTTGTTTACTTGCCAGAGATGAGATGTTGTTTATTGAAAAATTTGCCTTCGGTGCTATTTACCACCAGATTGTTTATTGTTGTCATGCCCTATCACAAATTTGACTCTAGCTGCGGCCCTGAGGTGTGCTGACGGCTTGTGAAATAATCAACGGGCTTCAACACAAGAAAGCATTAGGATTGGTTTGATGTTTGATGAGAACAATAAAGAAATTCAGAACGTTATCAATCAGAAGAAGAGAGCCTACAATATATGGTAAAACGACCCAAATACAGTTTGCAAGAAACAAACTTATCTTTAAGCAAATGGTTGTACAGAGAATTAAGAATTAAAGATAAAAATAAATAAAAAAATAAGTGGACAACGGGATCAATTGAATTCAAAAAATTAGCCAAACAACACCAAAGCCTTCTTCAGCACCACAAAGGCAACCTATGATAGATAGATAGATAGATTCTTTATTCGATCATGTACTTTCATGATCTATCTGAAAAATTTTTCCCGAGCTCTCTGTGGGCTAAATATTCGATGATAAAGAAGACTTTAATGGTAAATAAGAATATATTAATATTTGTAATTTTCACAAATTATGCGAGTATTCAAAGAAAACAAAAGGGTACCAACCGAAAAAATCCAGTGTGTTAACTAGAGAAAATGTCTTAAAATGTATTCATGAGGCACCAAATGAAACGTTTTTAATGAATAAGGTCGCATTATTATTTGGTGGATGTCGGCGGCAAGAACTTGTAAATATGTTAGTCACACATGTAAAAGATAGAAAGTCAGTCTTTGTTGTAACGTTTCCAGAAACCAAAACTGAAAAAAAACGAGTTTCCACCATTGTCGATAAAGACGAAATGAAGAGTTTGAAACTTATAAGAGATTATATTTCTTTGCGACCACATGGCTGCTCAGAAAAAAGACTATTTTCAAGCTACAGACAAGACCGCTGTACTGGACAACCTGTTGGAAAAAACACATTTGGGAAAATTCCTTGTATTATTGCAAAATATTTGGGTTTGATCAACTCCGAAAAGTACACTGCTCATGGTTTACGTCGAACGTTGGCAACTCTTTTAGCAGAAGCTGGAGCAAGTAGGTATGACTAAGCTAAAGCGCCATGCATGGTGGATGGAAGAGCACCACAGTTGCTGAAGGATATTTTTTAGAAGACAGCATATCCTCAAAAATGAGGTTTCAAGAATGCTGGCAGGCGTACCATCTGGATCTCGCATTTCCTCAGAGAAACTAGAGACCCAGACAATGAATCATGAGTCAATCTTTGGTGCTATCAGCGGAACCTTCCAGAATTGCCGATTCTATTTAAATACAACCAAATAATATATAAACGTAAATTTATATTTGGTAATAAAGAATAAGTTAATTGAAACTGTTTTTTGCGTCTTAATGCCCGCGCGGACCATAATGTGTACTTTATGCCCGCACGGGCATAAAGTATTGAATTATGTACCTACATGATATCTAAGGTATAAAAACAATACTGGTATGACATAAAAAAAAACAAACATTATTAAATATAACAATAATAATATCAAACAAACACAAAATATAAAAATATCAATACAGTTTGTTTCGCCAGGGTTTTTACTTGCCACTAGCATTTGCCTTCCTTGTTTAACAAATAAAAATTGATTGAAACAAATCAATGACGTCAAAAAAGTTCGCCGGTCCTTAAACCAGGGGCCTGTTTCATAAAAAATATTAGTCTAATAATATTACTCTTTAGCAGGTATTATAAGTCAAAATTATATTATCTATATCATAATTTTGACTTATAATATTGACTAAAGAGTAATATTATTAGACTAATATTTTTTATGAAACAGGCCCCACAGAAGTCATTCATTTTAATTTGTCAAAAAAATTGAATATGTCATATGAATTAATCTTCGACAGTTTTCAAGGTCAAGTATGAACCCTGGTGAAACGAGCCTTATGTAGTCACAAAAAGAGAGCCTGCACAGAAAGGACCAAGTGTGCTCTCCCATCTATGACATTTGTCTGTGTTAGTTTGATAATGATTGCTTGTGTGTTTTGATATTGAGAAATTTTATTTTACCAAGTTGTCAATTTGTGGATCAGTGAAAAACTCATCCAGACTGTAGTAAGCTTTCGTGTTTAAGAATGTTCTAATTTCTCTTTTGATAACCTGTGGCGGTTGTCTTCGAAATGAAATGGGAAGAGCGTTCCAGACCCTCAGAATGCTATGCTTAACGCAATGTATGAGTAATGAGCGGTTTCTGTTTTTAAGATTTCTTTAAGACACATTTTATGCACTCTAAGATGTAGATATTAAACATTGTTGGCACACTCCGCGTGTGGCTAAATTCAGCTAGTGTAGGCACCATGGTGGAATGGTAGAACAAGCAGTGTTGTTAAATTAACCCGGGTT